>CM051024.1:90162816-91621149 GCA_027627225.1 Congeria kusceri | reverse complement strand
TTATAGTATGTATGATCGGAAAGAAAACATCAGGAAAGTTTTTATTAGTTAAGCCAATTTGAGCCTCATTTTGATTTATTTAAAATTCATCACAGCAAAGCCTTTTAAAAATCTAAACTGTTGCCTTTTAATTATTTTTGGCAATTTCATTTCACATTAGACAAACTCTTTAAAACTATTGCAATTTCAACAATAATTTATATTGTAAAAACATATTTTACAAGTTTTTAAAGTATTAAAGACAGACATGTTCTTGAAACTACATTAACAATTAATGAACCGTAACTTATATTACATGTTAATACGTAAGTATCAATCATATTCCATCATTTCTGGCGTTTCTGCATGTACATATCAACTGGCAAAGTCTTGTACAACAAGTTATATCCTTTGGGAATAATGTCCTTGTCACACAACTTTTTGAGATTCTCATATTAAGATTTAAAAATTAAGGGCTGGTTTCCATTTCTAAAGAGAGTTTTGAGCGCTGGCAATGTTTTGTCATTGTTTCTCAGGCAAGGCTGAACACTCAAGTATATAAACTGACCATCTTAGTCATATTGAATAGCTGCAGTGTCTGGAGACGCACTTCTATATGAAACTGTCTTAATTTCTAACCATTTTATTTTTAACCATTTACTGTCAGTATCTAGGTTACATACTTTGTAATGCCTCAGTCGCTCATTCCCGATTATGGCTCCCGACAGTGTCCCAACAGCGCAACGATACAAAAAGTACAAAAATTGGAAATATCGGAACGCTGTCTGGACGCTTTCGGGACGTCCTGAGAATCCGGCATCATCGGGACACGCTCTGCGTGATCGGCCAAGCACTCCCGACACTAAAAGTTGTCCCTTAACATTCGGGAGACTCAGCCGAATTTGTATAGTCGGGACTCTGTCGGGATAGATTCGGCTGTATCGGTATGGTGTCGGGACAATATCCGGTGGAACAGGAATGATATTGCATAAACAATTATATATACATATATCAAGTATGGTGTATAGCGTGTGTTTTGTGCGTGTTTGTTTGTGCTTGTCATTAATGGACAGAACTTTGTGCGGTCCACCATGAATGCTTCCCGATTATGGCTCGTGACAGCGTCCCGACCGCGCTAATAATAAAAACAGTGGGAATGTCGGGATGCTGTCTGGACGCTGTCGGGACACTGGCGGATCGCATTTGGGAGAATCGGGACTCTGTCGAGACGCTGTCGGGACATATTTGTTCTTTTGATACAAAATTTGAATTTCGAGCCCCGAATATCAGAATATTGTCCCGACTTTTGACATATTTGATTCGGGACGCAGTCGGCTCAAGAACGGCAGGAAAAATCGGGAATGTGTGACTGAGGCTTAACTGAGATCTTTGAAGTCATAAAACTGAGCATCATCTATTTCTGTTACAAAGTATGTTGTGGAGCGTCTAGCCATATGTATACACGTTACCCATTTGGGAAGTGCTGTGAATGGATATATTTTTAGAAGCCCTTTCTTCAGTAGAACGCTGGGCCTGGCTAGCTCAGTTAGTAGAGCTATAGACTGTTAATCCGGGGATCATGAGTTCGAATCCTTGACAGGCCACAACTTGTGTGGGGATTAGTCATGAAATTATTTCTGCGGACATTCTCCCCCTACCTCTGATTTAAGTAGGGCAGTTGTCAGTTACTGGCATACGTATGTGCACTTAGTACTGGTAAACCGCTTAGATCGGCTAAGCTTGCCCAGGAAAAGTGTGAGTAGGTTAACTGACCGCCGTGGTATGACTGAAATACTGTTAAAATGGCAACAAAAACAACAACAACAATATCAAAAGTAAAATGAACTAAATCATTTTCATTCTGTGTGTGCCCACGTTCAAGGTACTGATGGCACAAGTAATAATAATTCAGCGCTTTAATACTGTACCAGAGTATTGTTAAAAAAATCTATTGCGATTTTGGCCAGAATTATCTGAAAATGTAGTAACATACTTTTTTATTTTTCCCTGCCATAGGAAATTAAATACACATGAGGCTACCTCACATGATGCCCAGTTTGCAACAGTCTCATTCCATACATTACAATATGCCTCATTTGTACCTAGACAATATATTGACAAGTTGTAATTATTTAATTTCCTTCTTTACTACAGGCCACAAACGATTTGGGGAGCGTCATAAATTTCTGCAAATCAAAGCAAGCTGCACAAACAGATTATTCATGCTGAGAACTTCTTGTGCAGCTTCTAGTCCTTCCCATCAAAGCATCCCCAAAACAAAGAGAATGATAAAAACCATTGCACTCCTGTTTAGAATCTTCTAACATAAAATAATTATGAGCAGTATGATTCTGTGCTTATAAAGTTCATCCCCCCTTTCAAGAATCTGGTCCAATGTATCTCCTGACCATATGTGAATATGGGTTATCATTGACTCAATAATTGCAGCAACTGAATTTGCCATGCAGCTTCTGCCATTTGACTGGAATTTTGAATTTCCTTGATGTGAACTGACGTGCATCATTTTTACCTACAAAGGGATTTGCAAGAACATGAATGTCAGCATTTCCCAAGCATTGCCTGCTTATTTGGATTGTTTTAGCATTCAAACAAACAATGTAAGCCATTGTTAACATCCAAAAATATTTACATATAGATAAAATGAGAATAAGAAAAAGAAACATAACAGTTCGTGTTACTGATAACACTAAGTATGGAATTCAAAAGGAACATTTCATATTTAATACTTTTTCCACAGTTATAAAATACATTCATGAAATGCCTTCTCTTTTTTTTGCAAAATTCTTTCTTTCTTATTGTCATTATATTTATTTATTTTTATTTATTTAACTATTTATTTATTTATAAAAAACTATAGCCTTATTTATTGACAAAATATTACTGGGTATTTAAGATTATTATATTGTGGTACAATTACTTGCCCAAAATATGAATAACCAAGATCTTCAAGTTGATCTTGAGTTCCTATAATTTGTTGCATATTCCAGTTAAAAATAGGTAGTTTTACATCATGATAATGTCATATATTTTGTCATAATGAGTTTAATTTTGACATCTTACACTCAAATATCTATAAATAAAAAAAAAGCTGAAAATGTTTTGGAGCAATAAGTAAATATCTGCCAATAATTACTTTTTGCACCAATATATTTTTAGAATGTACAAAATATGTTGGGGTAAAAAGTCAAGAAGTGCCATTATTCACTTTTTCTACCAAACATTTATATCATTGCAGATATTTTAGTTTTGATTTTCAATACCAAAACTCTCTTTAACGGCAGACGTTATTTCTAATACTTTTCTAGACATGTGTCACATCATTGTGGACCATTTTCTGCAAAAAAGTCAAAATGTGAAAATGTGCACTTAATCAGTTCTTGCTCTAAGGTGACGATATATTCTACTCGTGTATAAATGATAAGATAGAATTTATGTAGCGTACAACGTGTTGGACAAGCACACTACTCAACTAAAATATTTAAGAGTCAAACATGACATAACGTGTTTATATCCATTACAATTTCATGCATAAAGTGGGTAAAGAAATAACAAACCATGATCAAAGGGAGTATTTTATCATAACATTTTTCATTATTGATGTACGCACATTAAAGGGAGGGGAGCAGATATTTTTGAAGTCCATAAAACTGTCTAAAACTAGTTAATGGTACGTAAATTCTGTCCCAAAATAATGTATTTTATGCAAAAAATATGCGGTCGATTTCGTATAAATTTACAAGAAAACTATGAACACACTATTTTGTGAATTTGGAATAAGACATCAAACATAGAATAGACGTAATATTTTCTTTTCTACCACATATCTGAGAAATTCAAGATGTTTAATTGATTTTGTTAAATTCAGACAATCATGATGGTTTCAATAAAAAAAACTTAATAGCTCGTTTTTTAGCTCACCTGAGCACAACATGCTCATGGTGAGCTTTTGTGATCGCCTTTTGTGCGTCGTCCATCGTCCACATTTACCTTGTGAACACTCTAGAGGCCACATTTATTGCCCAATCTTCATGAAACTTGGTCAGAACATTTGTCCGAATGATATCTCGGCCGAGTTCGAAACTGGGTCACATGGGGTCAAAAACTAGGTCACTAGGTCAAATTGAAGAAAAAGCTTGTGAACACTCTAGAAGTCACATTTTTTGCCCAATCAACATGAAACTTGCTCAGAACATTTGTTCTAATGATGTCTCGGCTGAGTTCAAAAATGGTTCTGGTCAGTTGAAAACATGGCCGCCAAGGGGCGGGGCAGTTTTCCTTATATGGCTATAGTAGAACATTGTGAACACTCTAGAAGTCACATTTTTTGGCCAATCATCATGAAACGTGCTCAGAACATTTGTTCTCATGATATCTCGGCGGAGTTCGAAAGTGGTTCCGGTCCGTTTAAAAACATGGCTGCCAGGGGGTTGTGCTGTTTTCCTTATATGGCTATATATAGAAAGCTTGTGAACACTCTAGAAGCAAATTTTTTGCCCAATCATTATGAAACTTGCCCAGAACATTTGTTCTAATGATATTTCAACTGAGTTCAAAAATGGTTCTGGTCCATTGAAAAACATGACCGCCAGGGGGTGGTGCAGTTTTCCTTATATGGCCATAGTGAAACCTTGTGAACTCTCTAGAACTCGCATTTTTTGCCTATTCATCATGAAACTTGCTCAGAACCTTTGTTCTAATGATATCTCATCCGAGTTCGAAAATTGTTTTGATCTGTTAAAAAACATGGCCGCCAGGGAGTGGGGTAGTTTTCCTTATATTGCTATAGTGAAAGCTTGTGAACACTCTAGAAGTCACATTTTTTGCCCAATCATCATGAAACTTGCTCAGAACATTTGTTTTAATGATTTTTCGAATAAGTTCGAAAATGGTTCCAATCCGTTGAAAAACTTACGCCGCGGGGGGAAGTTTTCCTTATATGGCTATAGTGAACAGTACTGAACACTCTAGAAGTCACATTTTTTGCCCAATCGTGATGAAACTTGCTCAGAACATTTGTTCTAATGATATCTCAGCCGAGTTTGAAAATGGTTTCGGTCCGTTGTAAAACGTGGCCGCCAGGGGGTAGGGCAGTTTTCCTTATATGGCTAAAGTAACATTTGTACAGCGGCAGATTTCCGTAACACTTAACACACTTATCAAACTTTATACAGTTCTTCTACATGATGAAAAATACTACTGGACTTTTATTTGATAAAATTCAAAATGGCCAACTAGGAGCCATCTTGTTTGCCCAATCTTCATTAAACTTGGTCAGAACATTTGTTCCAATAATGTCTTGGCCCAGATCAAATCTGGGTCATGTGGGGTAAAAAAACTAGGTCAGAAGCCACATTTATTACCCAAACATCACAAAACCTGATCAAACAGTTTAGTTCCTTCGGGTCTCAGGTGAGCGCCCTAGGGCCTTTTGGTGCTCTTGTTCATTTATGGGCTTTTTTTTGGCTAGTTTTCAGGTCCTGAAAAACTGTGCCCATGCATGCATGAACACGGTTCTGCTTTTTTTGGTAAAAATTTCGACAAAGCGTACAACTGACATTTTTTGGGTAATATCTATTTTTATGGATATATTTTCATTGAAAATGCCTAGTAAATATAATTACTTTGCAAAATATTCACATTTACCCAGTTAACTGCATCAAAACCAAGAAAACAAAAAAATCCATCTTATTCTATGTTTGATGTCTTATTCCAAATTCACATAATAGTGTGTTTATGGATTTTCCCGAAAATCTAGGTTGCGTATTTGACCTTGGCATCAGTGTGTGCTTACATTCCTGGTAACATTTTGTGACCACAGCATGTAATTTTCGAAGAAAATGATAACTTTGATTATACATACAAGACAATCATTTTCGTTTCCACGATGCGTTTACGAATAAATACGCCTTTCCCTTTTTCGCTACCTGTAGCTTCGTACCAAATTAGTAAATAAAAAAAATCAGGCAGATTTTACCCCTTAAATTAGCGGACTTGTTGAAGTACAACTTAATTTGATAAAACTAATGATATAACCAAAAATAGTTATGGTTCCCGTCCAATATCAGCTCCCCTCCCTTTAGAGCTTTTACCTGAGAATTTAGTGTTTTGCAGTTATTGAGTGTCAGTACATGCAAATGCAATCAGTCGGTATCCCTGTTTGAAATCCAAACTGGTTTCAATGTTTGGTATTTTATCGTTATTATCAAATCATCTTGTCAGCCTCTATTTAACAATTGTTGCACCCAATAATTTCAGTTAAAATACAAAACAAATAAAATTTAGTGTATGTGTTTAGTAAAGACAAAAATGTATACTGTGTCAAATAAGTTTAGCAATTACATTTGATAAGTGAATGTAAATTATAGACAACATTGCCTTAACATAATTTTTATAGGTAAAGAGTTCATGAATGTGTATACAAAGTTGTAATACCAATTGCTGAGTTCGACATGACTTATGGTCCTTTATGTCTAAATCATATGCTCAGTAATGTTCTCAAAAATAATGACACCTGAAACAAAGTTTATGGGCATAATCGATAGACATCAGTCCTATAGACTAAACACTGCTTTTAAAATGCCCACATAACAAACAATTTTAAGACAAAGCGTTTCAAATTAAGAACTTTTGAAATAATCTCCCTTTGAATTGAAAAAAATAGCAAAATCAGATTTCAAAATTCCATTCACTCTGAAGATAATCTAACAATACAAAGTTTGGCTTGGCAAGTTAATGTGTTGTTACTTTTATGTATGAAATCACAACAATTTTCCAGAAGTATTGTTCCATCTAGAACTCATAGAAAACCCTTATGGGAAATCCCATGTTAAACATTATAAACACCCCAAATTTTATATCCGTACAGCAAAATTGGTACAAACATAGCATCAAACAGAGATATTTTAGTTCTGATATCAGATGTTAAATATTAGTACTGTTTGGTCCTACATGTATAAGGACCCACCTATCATGTATCAAACTCCTTCATATACAAGTTTTTGCTGTGCGTTCAACCTAGTACTGTTGGGTCCCAAGGACCCACATATCATGTATAGAACTCATTCATATTCAATAAATGAAAATAGTTCTGAGACACATGAGCTGACCTATTTACTTGTATACATTCAAGATTTCCGCATTTTTAAAATGGCTGACAGTGTGCCATGTGCTCCAGTGGGATATATACATACAGAATATTTTAATGTTTTTGACCAGTGCACCACATTCTGTTATGCAAAAAACATAGATTATCATTCAAATTATATTGTGTGTGAAGATCGGAATCCAGATAAAGATAGAACACTGCACTTTGTCTATCTTTACTCAAGGGAAAGGGCAATTAAAGTGATTAATTTCATGAACAAATTAGGTCTTAGTTATTCATATGTGAATATAGTGAAAAATGAATGATGGAGAAAAGGTTTCCACAGGGCTAAAATGCAGGTATATCTTGATTATTTTCTGTACTGGTACTCAAAGGGCCCTGTCACATAATAAATAAATTATAAATAAAAAATTACATTAATCCATATTTATAGACAATGGGTGGAACTCGCTCAAAACGCTTTATAATTTTGGTTAAACACGACTGTGTAACCCAATGTCAGAAGACTAAATCACATTAAATAAAAAGCGTAACATCGAAATTACGATTTTGCATATAAACTGAACATAAATTGCAGCTATCTTCCACAAAATCCTAATCGCCAGTCATTTATTTATTAATTTTGCCAAGATTTTATATTCAT
Organism: Congeria kusceri; assembly: GCA_027627225.1. Lineage (NCBI taxonomy): Eukaryota > Metazoa > Mollusca > Bivalvia > Myida > Dreissenidae > Congeria > Congeria kusceri. The sequence continues at coordinate 91,613,401 of CM051024.1, read as the reverse complement.
AACAGAAATTTATTTCAATTTGCAGCCATACTTGTTATTGTTGCATTTTGTTACGAGATATTTCATTGGTACACTCATATTGGCAAATATGCTCATCATGATTCCCTTTATCCAATCAAATCGCTCGTTACAACATAGTGTGCAGATTGTAATGGCTGTTAAACTTTTCAATATAGATTTTGATTTTTAACTTGCTGTACACTCTATAATTGACCAGTGATTGAATGTTTGTTGTAGATTAACACATTTCTTTGTCATTTATTATATGCGCCATTAATTATTTGCAGGCGTGCATGTTTTCTAGCAATTTAGTCTTGCATTTCTTTGGTTACATGGTCGTCCACTTTTTCATTCAAACAAATTCTCTCCTAAACCGTTAGACCAATTTTGATGAACTTCACAGATATGATCTTTGGGTGACACTAAAATGGTTACGCTCGAATGAATAAGGTCCAAATAGGGGTTTTGAAAATGCAATCTTTAAAAGTCTTATTTATCTAAAACTGCAAGGCCTAGGGCTTTCATATTTGGTATGTAGCATCATCTACTAGGTAAAATCTTTCAACAAAATGTTTGCTGAAGGCTCAGGTGAGGGACCCAGTACCCTTAGGGTCCTTGTTTATTATATGAAAATATTTTTTCACATTATGTCTTGATCTGTTGCAGAGCTAGAAGAATTCAACCAAAAGATGTGGCAATAAATTACATACAAAATGAAGATCCTGACTTCTTAGAGAAGTTTTGGGTTTATGATGAAATCCGTAAGTATTGTTTTTATTCATTGGCAGTATTATAGATCATAAGTCATAACATGTTAGGTTGAGTTCACAAATGAACTTTAAAGTGGCTCGTGCACATCAGTGTACATAATGAATGTGTCAATGTGCAGGTAACAGCTAGGAAAAGAAATAATCATTAATACGTAGTATAATAATAAGTTGAACAGCATTTCGTTTCTTACATTAAGGGAAGTATAGGAGTAAAAACCTGTATGTTAAAAATTCCAAAATTGCTGTAGCTTAAGAGTCTGTCATATCAATGTTCATGCAAGATATAAGTCCTAAAGGCAACCTTGTTCAAATTGTATGTACCAATATTAACGAAATTTGGTCAGGATGTTTGCCTCATTGATATTTCGGTCAATTTCGAAACTTGGTCACATGGGTCGAAACTGTCAATAGGTAAAATAATACAAAAAAATTGTTAACACTGTCTTGGATCAGTCATAAACAAGAACTATATTTTAAAAAATAGTCGGCGCAAACTAAATGGAAATAGACTGATTCGACAAAGTGTTGTAGGATTTTGATATGTGTGTATTATTTTGTTTGGATTCTAACGGCATTTGATCGTAACAAAAGTTATGTATCGAAAAAATATCTCTTAGCGGAAAATCAGTTTGTCTTATGAATCTCAATTGGATGCTCTTTAACTTGAGGACTTAGTTCCATTATATATAAATGTATATAATCAATAAGATATAAGTGCACTTGTCTCGGTCAATTCCTTTCACGTTGACTTTGTGCGATAAGTGCACATTTTACTTTGTCATTGTGTGACAAAGTCGTATTTTTCATTAATCATCGGCATCATTGTAGAGGTTTTCTGTGAAATTAAAGTTTATGCATGCCTGCCTAGTGTAAACTGCTTCAGATATTTAATATTAGATATTTTCTGTGAGCAAACATTCTATACATAGACGGTGACATCACTCATAATGACCGTTCTATATTTAGTTAGATGTGCCTCACCATGTAATTTTCCAATAAGACGGCGGTTAGAAATAGTGCGACCATTACCATAACAAATGGAGCATTCTTCTAGAAGAAATTGAAACAAAATTTTAATTTGCTTTCATATAATCAATTGCTTGTTTATCAAATGTTGTCTCATAAAGGTAGAATACCTTGTACTTCAATAAAGTGTGTCGGGTATGCATACCTTAACAAACATCCGCGGGAAAAGCATGAAAAATTCCACACGGTTGCAAGGTCAAACAAAATAAAATGTGTTTAACGTTCTAGAACGTTTTCATTTGTTGTTCCATCGTCTTTTTCGTCAATTGCCGCTTTCTATATAATACTACTGATAAGCATTCTTATAATAAAGTATGTTTTTTCATTAACATCGATATAAAATTCATTTTCTGATCACTAAAATTCCTTTCTACAACAAAAGTGAGGATCGAAACCGAAAGTATTTTTCACTGGCCTGTTTGTAAACAATAAGACCAATCACAGTGTGTGTTGTAAAGGCATTTTGTTCATGAATTATTAATTAGCTTCGCTTACAGCATTTTTCATTGGTCAATGTGCAGTTTAACTTCTTGGTCAAAAGCGGTGCGATGAAAAACCAGCCTGATCAACTTTATGTCAAGTTTACAACTGGCTCAAGCCACATTTCTTACCTGATATTAGAAAAACTATGTCAGAATATTTGTCTCTATGAATTGATTGCAAAGTGTTTAAAACTTTGTTGCCAAATTTTATTACACTTCATGACAGGTGATTAAATAGGATGTATAATTTCTAATCTGTACGCATGATTTCTTGGATAATGGATTGTATACCTTTTAAAGAAACAGAGTATATAGAATTCATACAAAGTTGTTTTTGGTACAAATGTAACAGGCAAATATTTTTCAGAATGGGGTGTTCGAGTGAAAAGGAGGGTCATGCAGGGCGAGTTCCTGGTTCAGTACAGAGCGCCACTTTGTAACACTGAACCAGCAGATAGCAGCTTCAAGTTTGAAATTCAGAGTGGCAGAAAGACACTGTGGTAAGATAGTAGTTTTTAACCAGGTTTTTATGAGATTGGGGTAGGTGGGTGGGGCTTCCGGGCGGTGACGTCAAACAGGGGGTTTCCGGTCAATAACTTTAGTTTTCATTGACCAATCTTGACCAAACTTGTAGTATATATACGACAACAGTTCTGCACGGTCAAGGTTTTGTTACTGATATGCCTTTCTGTAAATCAATTTTCAAATGTTTAATTTGCCTATTAAACTAGGGTTTATTTGCAACAAAATCACAAAGTTTCATGGAATTTTGAACACTGATTGAAGTATTTTAAATGTTCAAAAATGAATGTCGCTCAAGACACTCACACGGTCATGTATTAGTGATAGGGGACCATAAAAAAGATTTGTCAATTTCATTGTATTCCGTTAGCTATTCATGAGTTTGAACAGTTTTGGTGAATGAAACCCATTTTTAGTAGCATATGGTGGGCCTGGAATACCAAAAACAACCAAAAATGTATGTGTGCATTTATCCAATGTGCATGAACCTTTCTTTATAAAGTTTGATTTACATGTAAGAAGAAGCTTTATTCTACCAACTGTTTGCACTAATCCCCAGTTTTAATACTTACAAAAGCCTTAAGTTAAATTTCTGATTTTCGGCTCCAAAATTTATAATGCAATGATTTTTGGAAATTCTTTTTCTTTTGCTACAGACTCGCGATTCAAAAATTAACCATGGCGAATATTTGCATTATGTAGTTGAAATATTGTTGGTCGTTTAATGCCTTCAATACAGAGCATTAAAGACGTTTTTTTTCTTTTTCGAAATAATCTGGTGGGCATGCTCAGTCATCTGTGAACAATCAAAACAGAATATTTTTTCTTTCGAGTTAAACTCTGAGGTCCCAAAAACAATAAATTGGTGAAATTTATCAAATAAATCCGCAACGGTAGAAGAAATCCAAATTTAAAAACGTGTGCAAAACTTTTGTCCTTAAGTATAGTATATAGTATATAGCAAGCTTCCATGGATACCTAGCTTGGGATTGTATTTGGGGGTTTTTATGTCAAGGTCCAGGCCATTGTTACTAACATTAGAAAAACACTTTCCGCTCAATAACTTTAATTAGGACAGAGATATTGGGATGAAACTTTTTATGTAAGTAGCTTACATGGATACCTAGCTTGGTATTGTATTTGGCTTAGAGTCTGGTTAAGGTAAGATCACTGTTACTTAAAATAAATTACTATAATTTGAACATTTTGCAATGAAAGTTGATGGGAAGCTAGGCCATTTGGCCAAAGTTGAAAACCTGGTTTCGTAGCATTGCCGCGTTTCTTGTTTTTCTTTAAAACTAATTGCTTTGATGGTTTGTTTCTGTTGTATAGGCTCGATGGTCCCAACGATGATGGGTCTTTGGGCAGACTAATAAATGACAACCATATCAGGCCGAACTCTGTCGCTAAAGTTCTCCATGTGAACAAAACACCACACCTCTGTGTGTTTGCTGTGCGAGACATAGAGCTGGGGGAGGAGATACGCTACAACTATGGCCGAAACTTGTATTTTCCTTGGAGAGCTAAGGTACTTAACATTTTATTGTAGATATGTAAGGACCATAATGTATATATTCATCATGTACAGAGCTTGACACTAACATTAACAGCCAGGTATCCCGACTGAACACCTGCTCTGAATCCAGCAGTTCCTTCTGAAAATTAGGATTCTGTGAAATTTATGAGTGATCAAGTTCTTGTAATGTTAAAATAAAAATAGCGATAAGAGGAGTTGACAGCTTTGGCAAACACTGCTGTGCAATTCATTTAAAGTGAAAAGCTAAGTGTCCCGACAGAACACATGGCTCGTAGGTGCTGGAGTTCTTTTCCAATTTTAAATGTCCTCTGGAACCCTGGACACTGTTAGTGTTGAGTGCTGAATGTATACTGGCAAAGAACGTATTGTAAAGTAGTAATAGTATAGAAACAGCTTGTCTGTAAGATTGGCCCAAATTCAAAACTGAACGGGAAATTGTTAGTTTGAATGAGTTTAACACCAGATCAAAACCATGAATGAGTAATAAACGATGTTGGGCCCCTTATAAGTAATAAACAATGTTGGGCCCCTTATAAGTAATAAACATTGTTGGGCCCCTTATAAGTAATAAACATTGTTTGGCCCCTTATAAGTAATAAACATTGTTGGGCCCCTTATAAGTAATAAACAATGTGTACACTTATTGTTGGGTCCCATATAAGGCAGGAGAAAAATAATGGTTAGATTCTCATCCGGATTTTGAAAAAAAAATGGGGCGGGTTGGCGGTTTTTATTTTTTTACTTTAGCGGACAAACATTTCACCCCAAAATGGACATCTTTCAATGTCCAAGACACAAATAAATACACAGTTAATCATTCTAATTGATTATTTACTGTAAATATTTAATTTAAAAACATAAATCTGATTTTGGAATAATCGCCACAGTTGCCAATTTTTTTATGAAATCAAAAGTGTTCGGGCGGGGGGTTTTGACGGGCAGGCGGGTATGAGAATCTGAAAATATTTCTTCTTCTGCCTAAGTAATAAACATTGTTGGGTCCCATATACGTAATACTGGTAAACATTGTTGGGTCCCTTATAAGTAATAAACATTGTTGGGTCCCATATAAGTAATAAACATTGTTGGGCCCTTTATAAGTAATAAACATGTGTACACTTATTGTTGGGTCCCATATAAGTAATAAATATTGTTGGGTCCCATTTAAGTAATAAACATTGCACAAATAAAAAAAAATCTACTTTTGGTAACACATTGTGTTGAAAAATTTTCGAGTTATGGAAGCACAAAGTGGAGAGGGACTGACGGACAGACGAAGGGACGGACAATGTGATTACTCTAGGGCGCTCGCATATACATGTGGGGCCTTAAAGGGATAAAAGCATCGATTTTCAAAATTGATCAACCGTGAGTTGTGTGTCTATTGATGTGCATAATAGTCGTTTATGTTATGCGTTTTAATATTACATGGGATGCGCGAACATAAAAGGTGAAATTTGACACAGGTGTTTACTATAATTATATAGGCAAGATCAATATCGCGAAAGAGATGTTAGCTTTTTTACATATTTTTCAATAGAAATGATAGCGAAATAAAATGCTCCGGGGCTAGTTTAATCGTGGAAAGAAGTAAAACTATTCAATGTTTGAGTATCATTTTGATGTTTTTAACTGTAAGGAACTATTAGGAACATAAACTACACCATAGACAAAATATGCTTTTATACCTTTAATAAGATGGTATGTTTTTAAGGAGATGGTAAGTCCTATTAAGGAGATATTATACTGGAAAATAACTTTTCACTTAGGCACCTGGACACTTGGGAAAGCTGTAACTGTTTGATATTAAAACCCATATATAATGATGTTGACCCGTTCATGTGTTTTGTATGTACTGTTTGAATTTTGTAGAATGGACATGATGGAGAACGTGGCAAAATCGAAAAAAAATCACCACGCCTTTGTTCTGATAACTCCCGAGGCTAGAGAGGCTATCGAGCTCCTGATCGAAACAAGGGAGGCAGTCAGAATTCCTCAGAACAACAAGTACATATTTGCAAGGTTGAATGCATCCACTCCACTTTCTGGAGGGGCCTCTCTCAAGGAAATCGTCCACAAATGCCCAGATTTGAAAAAACCAGATACTATAACAACAACAACATTGAGAAGGTACACAGCTACAGTGTCACAGGTATGTCACACTCTTGCATGAGATTTTCAGTAATTATGTCCCCACACTGAAAGGGGGGGGGGGCATAAAGGTGTGCCCTTGTCCGTCATTCCGTCTGTTTGTCTGTCACAAACTTGTATCACACATATCTCCAAAAGTATTTGAGACAGAGTCATGAAACCTTACAGGATTGTTTATCGGCATGTGAAGTTGTGCATAAGGGGTTTTAACTTTGCCGAAGCCAAAACACTTTGGAGTTATCTGCAATTAAATTTAATTTTTGCATTACATATATAGTTACATAACTTGTGTCACGCATATTTTCAAATGTGTTACAGAGTCATGAAACCTTACAGGAATGTTTATCGGCATGTGAAATTGTGCATAAGGGGTTTTAACTCTGCCGAAGCCGAAACACTTTGAGTTATCTGCCCTTGAATTGGATTTTGGTATTACATATATAAAAAGTGTGTGTCAGTTAACTACTAAGGGTTAGGCGGAGCACACTCTGGACTGTCAATCGAAAGGTCTTATGTTTGATAGCCAATTCTAGCATGCCCTGCTATTGTCTTTTTGGTAATCAGTATGACCAAAGATTCTACTGAGGTCTGTCACTTTCCACGTCTGATTCAAGAGTGAAAGATTCCAGCCTAAGCTAGAAAATTCACTTGTTTGAATCCATGACGATTGTATCACGTCTTAAATGATCCTTCATGGTGTCAATATTGTGTTTAATCCAAACAAACAAACCAAGCTTTATGAGTTTGTTCTCATAAAAAGACACATTATGCAGGATAGGTATACTTGAAAACACCTCCTTTTATGATTTTTCTGTATTTTTTATCTGCTAAGTGAGCCTGCTGAACTGTGAAACTGATGGTTGCAATATTTTTGTTCTATTCTTTTTTTTTTTAGTCTATGCATACATAACACCAGGTGCAGCTGTGCATTTGGTAGCATTTGGATTGTCAATCCAGTGGGCTCATGTTTAATTCACGGCCCGAGGATGCCCAGCTACGCTCACTTTCGTGTTTTAACCAAACATTCGAAGTCCTGTCATTTACAAGTGACTTGAGGACAAGCCTTTGGTCAACTCAGACCAAAGGCTGTTGCTGGCCGTAATGGGAATCAAACCCATGACTGTCAGATTTGTTGGTGTCTAGTGCGCTATCAACTGCGCTAGCCAGACCTATCTTCTACAGTGATGATAGGATGTTGAACCCTAACCAGCAGAAAAAAAAAAATCTATGCATTCATTTGATACTGCCTTTGATTTGTATACTTATATGAGAATATTATGGTGTATTATACCTTTATAAACTAAACAAATATTTGTTTCTCTAATTTGAATATTATGTCAGAGCTTGAAATAAGAAAAGTGTCAATTTAGTAAGTAATCACAGTGATACTGGATATTATACTTGGCTGCATATATAAAATTATGCTTAGTCCAAACTTACCAAAGTGTAGGTAATCAATCTCTCTTTACTGAAGTCAATATTGAAATGAAAGTTTTAAACTTTAATGTATGTCATTCGTTTGCACACAGGTGTCGAGAATGTTGATGGCAGTTGAAAATGGCACGGTTAATGAGTGGAAAGATAGACCCATGAGTGACATTTCGCTTGATGGTAAGTTATTCATGCAAGAGATTGATCATTCTAATCAGTGTTTACGAAAACATTTTGGACTACGCTGGACAATTTGTCTGACGTATTTCTATGCTACGCAGGACATTTTTCAGCCACGCAGGACATTTATTAAAATACAAGAATATTGCAACAATAATAACAAAAACCTTCCTTTTCAAACCTATTTAATATTTCAAGGTTCTAATATAACATATAACGCCTGGTCAATGCACATAATCACAAACCAACATACTTTAAACCTAACATTGTACCGTAGCCTGTACTAATTACAGGAGTGTTTGTACCTGTGAAATAGAGAGTAATCTCTGTATTGAAAAAACAACAACAATAGAAAAATTATCTAAATAATTATTCAATTTTGAGCATTTAATGTAAACAAGTTTTCAGAAAAAATGTCTTTATCATAGTAAGTTTTAGACCAGGAAGAGTATTCTACACACATTCTTGAGATTTTTTTAGATTGCAAATAAAAAGCAAAATTGTCTGAATATCGATAAACAAATTTTTAATGCAGTCTGACTCATGCCATAATTGCCATTTAAATTTTTGAAACCTGAAATACTTGATAGTGGCACGTAACCTTCCAAGTCAAATGTTGTTTTCACTAAAGTATTTTCCAATAAAATATTTGTCATTAGAACCATTATAAAACATAACAGATACAAATATTCAGTTCAATTTTCATACCCAATTCATCGATTTCTTACATGGTTTAGAATAATACGCGACATTTTCTGACTAGGACGCTGCCATTTTGACAGGGGGACAAATTGTTATGTATAAGATTTAAGTGTAATATGAAATCCGCCATTTTCATTTAAATTACATCATTAATGAGAATTTTATTCCATTTAATATTTAAGAGAATATTGACTTATTCTAGTTTTCGTTTATTTCGTTTTATGTGAGGCTACTCCCTCAAATAAGTCGAATCGGTCACAGAATCAAACGGGCTTTACGATTTTCAGTTTGTCTTATGACGTCAATTTCCGTATCAATTGTACAATGAAGCATAGCGGAATATACCGACTAGTTACGATTACATGACAAACAGTACGGTGCGAGATTAGACTTTTCGATCGCCGCTCATGCGCATAAGACATTTAAGATTAAAATTAAAGTGTCATAAAATTCCTGATTATCAGAAAACACGAGAAAATAAAATAAAAAAGGATTATTAAACGTTTGGAATTTATTCTGGAAGGCTTCAAATTACTCCGGACAAATCTGTCCGCCGTAGATTCAAGAAACGGCGGACAATTTGAAAATGTACCGGCAATGTCCGACGTGTCCGACGTATTTCGTAAACACTGATTCTAATCATCTGAAGTAAACTAGCAACAATGATTAGTTTAATAGGAATGATATTATCTGGAACAGATCTAAGCAGATTCTCCGGAAGCAAATTATACATTAAATGAAAATAGCGACTTTGGTTTAATTGAAGTTGTTCATCAGTGGTAATGAATAAATGCAACACCACTGACGCTCTCTAGCGCCGGCTTGAGCAGAACTATATTTTCAGCATAGTAAATGTATCAAATGTAGTTTCACTACAAAGACTGTTACAAAAAAGAACTATAGAATTTAATTCAAGCAGTACTAATACTTAAGTCTTTTTACCTCACCTGAGCACAACATGCTCAGGGTGAGCTATTGGGATGGGCATTCTGTACGTTGTCCGTTCGTTGTCAACTCTTTCTTCAAACGACATATTCTCTTAAACCGCTTGATTGATTTTTAAACGATCTTCACAGGAATGATCCTTAGGTGAATCTCTTTCAAAGTTGTTAAAATGGTTCCAGTTCATTTAATAATTGGGTCACCCCACCCCAGCAGAAAAATCATAAGATCTGTGTTTGCCATGGTCTCATTTTTAGCTCCCTGTCAAAAGTCTGCTTTTGCATGTAGACATTTTTGTAGCAATTTGACAATTTCCAAAAACCAGATCCTTAATGTTCTCACACACATGTGTTTTGCATATTTAAACTTCTTGCAGAACTGCCCTTGGCAGAGGATGATGGACCTCTTGATGAAGAGAAAGCAGAGGATGATGGACCTCTTGATGAAAAGAAAGCAGAGGATGATGTGCCTCTTGATGAGGAGAAATCATTGTCAGCTGATAACCAAATTGGTAAATTGAAGCCTTTGCTGACCATAATAATCAATTGCACGTTCACATTTAGAAACATTTTGCTATACTGCGGCAAGATATTTTACCTTAGTTCAGCGCAGTGTACTCATGGTGTCTGTTATCAATTGGTGTCTGTTGTCAACAACTCTTTTCCAACTACATCTATACAACTTGACCGATTTTTCTCATGCTTTAGGAGTTTTAAAGTTGTGCAAATGATCCTAGTTCAATGCACATCGGAAGCAAAAAGGCTTAAAATAAAAATAAGTTTAAGAACTTTAACAAAGTAGCATTGCTTAGAGATGGCATCTGCCATTTTTTTCTTGAAATAGTGCCTAACAGATGGAAAATGTGAGGTGCTTTATTTATTATTCCTGGCTGAAAGCAGTAGAATTTTAAAAAATTGGCGCTGTCCCTGCGGCCGTTGTTTATCTGTCCATCAACAACAGTATCTAAAGGTCTGATATCCAATACCTGACGCAAGTGGGAAAGCTGTCAAGTCACTATTAAAGATCCGAGGAAAAGCTTAAGCGCTACATCACTGACACCCCTGAACCTTAGAATGTGTAAAAGCTACACTATGATGAAGCACAGGTTAAAGTTTTATATCACTATAATTATTTTTGATGCAAACCATTTCAGATGGAGATCCTGGATTGGTGCACACGTCAGCAGACCAGGTTCTTCAAGCCAGTACGAACGATGCCCTGGTCATTCCTGGAACGTCCAATCTTGGGGCAATGATGGCAACTAGCATAGATAAACGTAGGTTTACCAAACCTTTATATCTCTATTTTTAGCTCACCTGAGCACAATATGCTCAAGGTGAGATTTTGCTATCGCTCTGTGTCCGTCGTGTGTCGTTCGACGTGCGTCGTTAAGTGGCGTTAAACATTTCTTTAGACAATATCTCCTTTTACACCGCTGGCCCAAATGCAACCAAACTTTGCAGGAATGTTCCTTGGCTGGTCCCCTTTCAAATTTGTTCAAAAAAATTTAATTCCATTAAAAATTGTGGTTGCCATGGCAACCAATATGAAGAACTTTAAAAATCTTCTTGTCAGAAACCACAAAGCCTAGAACCTAGATATTTGGTGTGCAGTATTGTCTAATAGACCTCTTCCAAGTTTGTTCAAATTATGGCTCGATGTTGGCCCCGCCCCGTGGGGGTAACTTGATTTTACATGGTCTCATATAGGATAAACCATTAAAAATCTGTATAAAATGCAAGGCCTAGAGCTTAGATATTTGGTGTGTAGCATTGTTTAGTGGACCATTACTAAGGTTGTGAAAATCATGACCCTGGGCATGGCCCCGCCCCAGGGGTCACTTGATTTTAAATAGCTTTATATAGGAAAATCTTTATAAGTCTTCTTCTCTATAAGTGCAAAGCCTAGAGCTTAGATACTTGGTGAGTAGCATTGTATAGTGGACCACTTCCACTAGGTAAATCCTTGACTGGTTATGTGTGTGTTATACAAAAGGTATTCATGTCAAGTCATCTGTGATCTTTTGTTTATAGCCACAGTTAGGCGTGGCACAAAAAGACCATGGGAGCCCGAAGAAACCAGAAGATTTTTTGAACTCTTCGCCAAGGAAATTAAGAACAAAGAAATGGCACCAACCTGGAAATTACAGAAAGCAGCAGACAACTTAAAGGCAGAACTCTAGTCCAAATTAGGACGAGAATACACAACATCATCAAAGATAAACAGAAACTAAAACACTGATTCTACGTAAGAGTTGTCTTAATTTTAACCTGCATGTTAACCTAATGTATAAAATCAAATTTTGGTTAAATTTTACAAAATTTTCAAAAAAGGTTAGTCCAGGCTGCATTAATTGTTTTACTTTTTGAAAAAAACAAACAGATATGTTACCAAAGGAATTTTCATGTGCAATGGAAAGATAATTTTAGAAACCATGTTTTACAATGTTAGAGTATCATGCAAGGTTTTTGTTGGTACATAAACATTATGGCCTGATGCTATGATTACTAAATTTTAAATAATGTTTAGGTATTGCAACCAGATACGTTACCAACCAGATAGTTACCATGTAATTGATCATTAGGTCATACTTTAAGATCAAATTGATTTCTATGCATATATAATCCATAATGGTTGATGCGTAATAATATGACATAGCAACTATCTTTGTTACATTTCTTGAGGATGAAAGCCATTTTAGCAGAGTTTTACACACACAAGTACATATTTGGCTGGTACATGTATATTGATAATTTGTTTATAAACTGCAACACATTCCATTTTAGTGAACATACTGTTATTATTCATAGTTATTTATGATTTTCAAATCATATTACAGAGCCTGTTTGTATAATCTATCCATTTTAATAGGCCTGCAAGAAATAGAAGATATTGTCCTTAGTGAAAAATATACTACATGTAGTTTGACTAAGATTTCCAGTCAAAGGCTAAACTGACATGAGTAGATATTAGATATTCATTAATAAGTATCATGATGTTACTATATAGGCTTTTCTTTGATGGGATTATTATGATACCTTAAACAATCTAAAAATTGTGTTCTTATTCTAAAAAGAATAACACTCAGCTAATTGAAATGGTGATATATAAAGGTGTCATGATAATCTTTATTTTATTATAAAAAGAATTATTTTAACACATTTGTTTTGTGTGTTTGAATTTTATATTTGGTTTATTAGAATAAATATATTATGTTTGTTACCCATAGAACAATGGCAGCAGAAACCTTTCAGAACCTTTAAAGGGACTTGTTCACAGATTTTCGTATTTTTGAAAAATGTCATTAAATGAATTTACTTACAAACTGTCATATCTGGAATAGTTTTAAATAATTATAATAACAAGGAAAAAGATAAAAATAAAAAATGTGCCTGCCCTGGGGTTCGAACCCGGGACCCCTAGAAGCAAAATCTAACGCGCTACCACTACACCACGCAGGCTTTTGAATTAGGATGGCAGTTTAAACGCTATGTCGGTAATACACGTTTTTGCTAAATTATCTATGAAAAGCGTTACAAACGCTTTATTATTTTTCCAATTTCGATTGATGATTATAAATAAACGAACATATCTTTTTAACATTTTTCTTAGTCAGGAGTGTTATTTTGCTTGTGTGAATATAATGCATACATTCTTTTTTGAATCTATGACAATTTTTTTGAAAATTGTCATTTTGCCAAACTGTGAACAAGTCCCTTTAAGATCTCAATGTGACTATTGATTATGGTTTAACTTTCAATCTGCAAAATGTCCTTCAACCTTTTAACATTTAAGTTTATTATCAAATATTTTCAGTGCTATTTACAACCATGTTGGATAAATTTCGTGTATTTTCTTACTAAACGCTTACAAACAACATAGAACTACTGTGGAATCACTTAAATTCGCGGGTTAAAAATTTCGCGTATTTGGGATCGCGGACATATTCGCGCGGTCTTTAATTCGCGTACATCTGATTTCAAAGAGTCACTTGTATAAAATGTTAAATATTCGCGGTGGTCATAAATTCGCGCAATAGTGGGAGCGCGAAAGGCGCGAAAATTAGAACTCCGCGAAAATTAGTGATTCCACAGTAACAATTAGACATTGAAATAAATGTTATTTTTTTGTGACTTCTAGACTTTTGTAGTGGTATCAACAAGTGTGAATTAAGTAATATTTATTTTACATGTCACATATTATAATTATGTTTGTACCATTTGAATATGTATTTGTATTGTTTACTTAAAAAAAAATACTTTGTTCATTTTCTAGAAACAGCCAGAGTGAAACCTCATAAATGTATCAAACGACTTAAACACACACACATCAATGCCATGATAAAACAGTTTGGAGTGTTGACCACTACAATATTTTCTCATGCACACAAAGAACTTATCATTTTAATTTTAAAGAAAAGCTTTAAGCCATATTATTCTGATTAGTTAGATAGTAGTTAACAAATGATTAACCTAAATACTCCGACAATTTTAACAGCAGTGATTTTTTTACCGATGATAAATTGGCATGTTTCTTCTTTTTGCAGTTATGAAGATTTTACAATCTTGTTATCTGCTTTTACTGGATATGTTAAAGCATCAATGGTGCTCATTGCATGGTATTTTTGTCAAATTTTTCCTCTTGATGTTTTGTATACTGCCTATTCTCATTTACTATTTCGTTACATCAGGATAAACTCACCATAATTGTTCATTTCTGTGCTTTTTTTCTAACAGTTTGTTGATAGTTTTATATTACGACATATATATTTTGTGTGTATACAAACATAATTTTATGTCTTCCTCAGAGTATAATGGGGTATACATATTGCTTTTGTCTTGATATTTTGTCTGTCAGTTTGTCACATATCATGTCCACTTAATAAATGTTACAGTTTCTGAAGTAATTTCACAAGTCTGGTTTCAAACCATATTTTTTGTTTGAAAAAAAAAATCCAGCTTTAATGCGGTTCCGCATTACTCCTTGTTAATTGTTGTAAATTTGTACTTTGAAAGTATCCCAATTAATAAACCATTGTTTTTTTGTATTCATTTGTTGTTGTCTTTTAAATTCTATAATTGATGATATGGCAAACCATTGAGACATCTCGGTGTATACGATGCATGATCCTGTATCAGAGAAGTGATGCTGTTGTGGAAGCCTAGATCTAAGGCCCAGATACGCCCCTGACGACAATTTGGTATCTCGTCCGTTCCATCATACCTATATACATCTAGACTAGGTGCATAAATACCTCACTGGGCGCAGAAGAGCTGCTGATAGCGCCCAGGCTCCGTTTGATTTGCGGTCCAAGCATAATAGTATTCGGTCTATGCTTGTTTGACCAAAGATGCTTCGATCATTCACATCCCACCTCGACTTTAGGTGGGACAGTTTCCAGCCTCCCGCCATGTTATAAAGGAATTCCCTCATTTGAATCTAGGTATAGATATATATCTATAATCTAGGTATATTCTGTAAGACTGGCGTTGACAGTTTGGTAAACGCAAGCAAATAATGCCCCAAACAGGAACACTGGCGTCTGGATTTATTGATATCACATTTATTGACTAGTTCCAACAAACGGACCTTAGTCAGGACCAATATATAATACTATGTTAAGACCCAACAAAAAGTATATAGTTATATATAGAGACGGGACACAGTTGGGTCCTTAAACACCCAATAGTCATGTTAAGACCCAACAAAAAGTATATAGTTATATATAGAGACGGGACACAGTTGGGTCCTAAAACACCCAATAGTTAATAAAATTTGATTGTTGAATATATAGCTCAGATATAAAGATATATGTAAAAGGAAGCGATATATAACCAGTGTGAAGCATGGCAGTTGTGTCTACATATTCGAAAGCTACCTGTGAACACTGGAAGTAGATGGACCCAATTGCAAGGTATGACTGTTGGACCCATTATTTTACCAAGTCTGAGTATATATATATATATATATATAGAGAACTTATGTGTGCAGAAATAGATTTAAATCAAAATATTACAGAAATAAATATACATAATGTTCACGTTAACCAATCAATGTTCGCTGATGATGCTCCCTTTATGTTAGATGGCACACCAAAAACATTTGAAACTTTAATAAATGTATTCAAAAACGCATCAATATCGAGTTTAACACTCAGAAAAAGCAAATTTAACATTTTAAAATGGGGTTCATTAAAATCAAGTCAAATTCAATACTGTAAACATAAGAAGTTCATTTGGAACTCCCAACATGCCACAGCTTTGGGAATCAACTTCAATAATAAATCTGAGGAAATAATCGAACTTAACATACCAATTAAAATAAACGAATTTGAAAGTTGTTTAAATAAATGGAAACGATGGAAATTATCACCGATGGGAAAAATAACAGTTTTAAAATGTTTTGCATTTCCAAACTAGTTTACCCTCTCACTGTTCTCCCGAATCCACCCGAGAACATCATTATAAAAATTAAATCGATAAGTTTTAAATTTCTCTGGGATGAAAAACCCGACAAGGTTGTACGAAAACGAATTATTCAAGATTACTCAGAGGGGGTCTCAAAATGCTTGATATTGACCTTTTCATTGAAGCGCTCAAAGCAAGTTGGGTTAAACGCTTTATTTTCCAAACAGAATCTAAATTGATAAAAATCTACACCAACATGCTAGTTCAATTCGGTGGTTCATTAATATTTAAATCAAATTTAAAACCCACTGACGTTAAAACCACAAATATATAATCTGAGTTTCTGACAAATGTGATTCGCGGATGGCTTTGCGCGTCCTGTAACGATGACCAAATGCCTATCCAAAAACAACTTATTTGGAATAATACATTTAGAAAGCATAATAACAAAACGCTATTTTTTAAAACATGGTTTGAAAACGGAGTACAAATGTTAGAACATATATTCAATTTCAAAACCAAACAATTTTACACTTTTCCAGAAATCGTTTACCTTTATAATTTAAACAAAGATGATTTTTTGAAATATAACGCTATGATAACTAGCATTCCTATTGAATGGAAACAATTATTACAGCAAAGCCGCATCGAGTATTCCGCTCCAGAATACATGTTCACTAACATCACAGAATCAACCAAATTGTGTAAACTAGTATATGGAAAACTAGTATTAAAAGAAAACCCAAAAGATTTTAAACAAATAAATAAATGGAAATTATTACTAAATTTGGAAGAAATTAATTCAAAATTAATTTTCACTCAACCTTTAAAATTATCGATTGATACTAAATTGAGAAGCTTTCAATACAAATATTTAATGCACATTATTCCGAACAACACCTTTTTGCATAAATGCAAAATAAAGTCTTCAAGTTTGTGCGATTTTTGTTCAATGTATCCTGATTCAAGTATCCACATGTTTTGGGAATGTCAATACGTACAAATATTTTGGACATGCCTTCAAAAAGTTATACAGGACATGTTGGGAATGGGAGATACGCTAGATTTGAATTATGCTAACATATCATTTTGTAATGTTCAAACTGATACTAAAAAGAATTCATACTGCATAAATTTTATAATTTTGTTAGCAAAATTTTATATATTTAAATGTAAAAATGAAAACAGTGTGCCACAAATAAATATGTTTAAAAACGTCCTCAGAAAACGAATAAAATTAGAAGAAACAATTTCACACATACAAAATAAGTATGAACATTTCCTGTCACGCTGGCCTCATTTTATTTCATTCTAATCTTTTTTACAAACCCATCCATGTTAAACTTAGCAAAAACTTTTCTTCTTTTCATTATACAAGGGCATATTATTCAAAGACATTTTTTCTTTGTGTTCTTTATGTTGTATATATAAACATTTCTTTGTATATCACACTTTGTTACTGTAAACTGATTTGATGTAATATGTACATTGTGGTTTGAAAAGAAATAAAATTGGAATGACAAAAAAAAAAAGACAATTGTGCAAATACCTTACGCAGAGGTAATATGAACATAACTTGAAAGTTAAAGAATGCTTCTAGAATATGGTTTAAGATATAAATATAAAAAATGACGTGGAGCGTCAATTGTATTCAATGATTTTACATATTTAATCATGTCTAGTATTATGTACTCGCAGCTGATACGTTACACAATCCCTTTTATGAAGAAAGTAAAAACAACAATTCAATACAAAGTCCACAACATGTAAATGATTTCATAAAAGCCTCAAATGCAAGATAATATCAGTGATATCTCCCACTTTCAACAGTTTTGAATACTCATGTATGTAAAACCACTGATCCGTGCAAAAGCTCCGTAAACGTAGCCGCTATAACTTGGTTATCAGTGCAGCCATGTAATATAATTAAATGTTATGGTTATGGGGCGACTGTACATTGAAAATAAAGAAGTTTGTTGCTATATTTTAAATTGTTATTTATAACCAATACACACTAACCTGTCGATAAAAGTTGAAGTTAAACTCCGCCATGGTTTGGTTAACAATAAGCGTCTCTCCAGGTTTTATCTTTAAAACGACCTTGTTAAGACTTAGTGATGTATTGTTTTCGTTTCCTACATATCTGATGTTATGTAATAATATTAGTAATATTATTAATGCTCCAGAGTTATTCTGGGTATCCATTGTCGATAACGTCACAAATGTTTCTCTAAATTTGCCCTAAATAAACTTAATGTATTTAGTTGTTATGAGTTTTTACTTATTCGTTTTAATCCGAAAGCACTTGACACTATAATTCACTAGCTTTCGTTTTGGTTTATCACGATGGAAGATTTACAACATTCGATTGCCTATAAAGTATAAAGAAACTAATTCGCAAACTCGTTGAGCAAATTACATAAGCATGGCTTTGGTTATGTGAGGGCTGGTAAAAATACAGCGAGTGTAAGATATTGCATATCAAAGCGCTCAACACACTCGACTGCAGTAGTGGTGAGTAGCACTGAGAACAAATCGGTCGTTTCAATGTTAATAGTAGCAATACAATTTAAATAGAGCGACTTTGTGTTGACAGATATTGTTGCAATTAAGTCTCAACGGAACTCTCTCTGCTGTTATGTTCATTATAAATTATATCAGAATATAATGATTATTATAAGATAACACGCTTAAATCGGAGCTGATAATTCGATTCGTCAAATGACTTATTCCTTATTTCACTAACGATCAGCGCGGCATGCACAATTCTTAAACAAATTTGCGTTTCGTTTGCGACACAGTATTTTATATTTCGCAGGATGTTTCTAAAATATATTGAAAAATGCCATAGCATTTATAGCAATGGTAAAAACAAGCAGAACAATACCTAGTTAAATAAAACTAAAACATTTGAGCTGAGCTGGAAGATCAGTATAATATAAGAGTAATACTGATCTTGATCCTTTAAAGTTGTGATCACGTATTTCGTCATTCCTGTGTTTCAGATGTTTCAATAATGATCTCTGTCAAAAAATGCTTCCATCTACCTTTACATTTTAAATTTAAACAGGTAAGTAATGTTCCTTCTAAGAAAATACGTCGTTTTCAGAAAATAATAATGTAAAGCAGAAAATTTAAATAACAAAAGAAAACTTGAACTATTTTATGTATGGCCTTCTCTCAAGATAAACATGGAATGACGCCGGATAATGGAATATTATCTAACAATCTTTTCAGCATAACTTAATTGCGTTTTTCATTTTGATTGTTTGTAATTTTTATACTTCGTAACATGGTCAACATTTACAAATATGCAAACATGTCCCACAATACATGCACAATACATAAGCTGTATTAAACTGAATAATTCAGGTAAGACTGGGTTCGTAAATTGAATTAAGCCACGTGAAAAAATTAACCCATAATTAACCCATCTTTGTTTATATTTTATTTGTAAATTAACCGCGAATGGCATGAAATATGTTCAATGATTACTTTTTATTATTTTATACATTTTCTATTTTATTTACGACGTAGATTATATTTGTAATTTTTTTGGGGGGGGTTTAATCTTTTAATATATATATGTCCAAAAATTATATATACAATTGATGAATGCAAGCATACCTTTATGCGCAAAAAAAGTTTATAATTACTATTGTGTGTGATGCGAACACATTTAAATAAGGCTGACATTTAAGCAATAATAGAAAATACGTTCATACAAAAAGGTTTCCTTAATACTTCCATTAACGTTTTAAATGACTAGTTTTTTAAGAAAAATATTGTACATATAGTGTGGCCAAAGTGTACTCCCTAAAATAAATATAAAGCATGTACTCGTTTATTCAAATCATATTCTTTTATGCCGTCTACACCCTTTATAATAAACAATTTTTATCATTGACTAACTTTAAAAAAAATATAAATCATTTGACACTATAAATCTGGTTCAGATGTTATTCCACATCAGTTAATCATGAAATTCATTAATTGTTTGTGTTACATATAATATACTACTGATGACAGTTATTTTTAAATAATAGTGTTTTGACACGTTGGAGTTAACTAATAACTTTATTACAAAATCAGACGACAATATTGCGGAAAGTTTCAACTATTTCGATATTATGTATTTCTTAACACTGCTGGAACACCCCTTGTTCTTGTTAACATGATATGGTAGATCCTAAATATATTCATTCTATTTTTATCAATCTGTCTGATCATTCTATTGTTATCAATCTGTCTAATGACTATTGCGCGCGATCTTGGTCAAAATAATCGGATTGACTGTGTAACAATGCCAATATAGCTGGAAGTGTACCGTGTTTTAGAGACATACATGGAAACATGAACAACATGTGTCAGCAAATAAACGCAATGTGCTATTATTCATGATGTTTACGATTACTTTCATAATAATTAAACATGGTTTGCCATTAAATTATTGGTGTACGTGAACAATGACCTTTGTTGTAGAAAATTATGAATCCTAACTAAATCTTAATGCAAAACTTAAACAAAACTTACATTGTATTGTAACTAGTAGGTTTTCAATAATAACTATATACGAGGGGTGATCAAAACGTTCGCGGAAAGGTTCTCGCGTTTCTTTATTTTTCGTGCAATGTTTATGATATATCTACTAAATACAGATTGATTTAAAGCAAGCCTATTTACCACTATTTCTTTAAAATCACGTATCAAATAAAACAACCACAGTTACTATAGTACCTCACTATGCACTATCCAGCCCAAAGTTTGTTAACGTCGACGTCAACAAACTATATTATGGCTACTCAGCCGATGGTGGCTCTTAATCCTTTTCAAAGTACTCTCCATTAAACACAATACACTTTCTACAACGCTCAATCCACGAGTATATAAAACAATCTCTGAATGTGTCAGTGTGAATGTTAGAAATGGAGGCCTGCAATGCGCTGGAAAGCTCGTCCGTGTCGTCAAAATGTATGCCTCAAAGGTAGCTCTTGATCACAGGGAAGAGAAATAAATCACATGGCGACAGGTTTTGGCTGTATGGGGGATGATCCAGAAGCTCAAATCCCAGATGTTGTATGGCTGTCTCTGTAGCTGCTGCTCGGTGGGAAGGGGTGTTGTCATGGTGAAAAATCATAGATGGCAGGTGCTCGGCCCTCTTCTTCCTCATAGCCCTCAGAAAGTCACGTTTCAAAACCTAAAACGATAAACAAAATGTGATGCATAATTTGAATAATTTATAATGTTGTAAGTCTGATTAACACTATATACATAAAAATATTGTTATTATTAATGTCTTCAACCCACCTCTGTGTAGTACGCTGCGTTGACCGTCTGCCCTTGGGGTACAGCATGCACCAGCACAACACCTCTGACGTCGAAGAAGATTATGAACATCTGCTTTTTGGTAGACTGAGTCTGCTTGAACTTCTTCGGGAATGGAGAACCGAATGCTTTCCACATAGTAGATTGCTGCTTGGTCTCAGGTGTATAGAAACTTATCCAGGTTTCGTCAACAGTTACGACTCTTTCCATGAAATTGGGTCCCTCGCGTTCAAATCGCCGCAATATCCGTTGACATTTTTCCGATCGCATTCGCTTCTGATCGTCTGTTAACATCTTGGGGATCCAACGTACACACACTCTTCGCATGTTGAGATGCTCGTGAATGATGTTAAAAATTGTCCCATAACTGAAGTCAGTTCTTGCTACAATTTCTGTAATTGTGACCATATATTTTTCTATAGTTTTTATTCTTGAAAATCCATTTTTGACACAAAATTTGATAGCCGATCATTTTTCAGCTTTGATTATCGCACTTGTTTACCGGAAACACGGCTTGATTGCGGAAATGACGTCAACATTTGTAAAAAAAACGTCATCAGCGTCATGCTCAATATTGGCGGAATTTATAGCTTTAATGTTGTTGAGGTATTGTGTGAAACGGGTGAACCAGACGCCATATACTATAAGCGACTTTACGGAATAAATTGATATTTTGGGCCGAATCTACCCAGATGAGGTTGCTATCGAGACTATAATTAATTAACCAATGTAGATATAGATATGGACTTTTTTATTTAAATATAAAATATAATGCGCCATATCATAATTATTCACGTTTCCTCATAATTCTAAGGTTAATAAAGAAATGCGAGAACATTTCCGCGAACTTTTTGAACACCCCTCGTATTTCACGTTTTTTCGAGCGTCAGGTAAACGCGTTATATGTGCATGGAAATCGAAACTACTGTTCGTCGACCATCTTGCATTCGTTAACATGAAGAATTTACACATTGTAGCGATAGTATTATTTATGTTAAACTTGTGTTACATTTGTGAGTTTTCAGACAGTTCAATGGTAAAGATTGTGGTGAAGATAAAAGATGGACAGCGGACGACAGTTGAAGCTGCGATGAGATATATGGCTACAGTTTTTACAGACAAGTACATATTTATTATAATTATAGAATATAAATATTATTTCCCCGTTTTCGTGTCTGTTTTTTAGTTGGAAACTGCACGCATAAAGTTATGAAGGGATTTGTCGGTTATTTTCTGGGAAAGTTTGAAATGAACCAGTAATAAGATTTTATGGTGATCTGATTCACCCTCTGAATCAAGTATAACTGTTTAAAATGATTCTTTATTATGCCCCATTTTGAAGAAGTGGGGGTATATTGCTTTGCACCTATCGGCGGTCGGTCGGATGGTCGGTCTGTCCGTAGACCATTTCGTTTCCGCACGATATCTAGAGAACGCTTTGACCTTCGATCATTTAAGTTGGTATGCTGGTTACTTGGGAGGAAAGGAAGTCGCCTATTGATTTTGAGGTCAACAGTTCAAAGGTTAAGGTCCCTGTTGCTAAAAATAGAAAAACGGTTTCCGCTCAATAACTTGAGAACGCATCGAGATATTTTAATGAAACTTCATACATAGATACCTTATATTAAGACCTCGCTTGGGATTGCATATGGGGTGGGTGGGGTCAAGGTCAAGGTCACCGTTACTAAAAATAGAAAAACTGTATCCGCTCAATAACTTAAGAACGCATTCGAGATATTTTAATGAAACTTCATACATAGATACCTTATATTGAGACCTCGCTTGGGATTGCATATGGGGTGGGTTTGGTCAAGGTCACCGTTACTAAAAATAGAAAAAACGGTTTCCGCTCATAACTTTAGAATCCATAAAGATATTTTAATGAACTTTCATACGTAGATACCATATATCGAGACCTCGCTTGGGATTGCATATGGGGTAGGTGGGTTCAAGATCAAGATCACCATAACTAAAAATTGAAAAACGGTTTCTGCTCAATAACTTGAGAATGCATCGAGATATTTTAAGGAAACTTCATACATATATACCTTATATGGAAGCCTTGCTTGAGATTGCATATGGGGTGGGTGGAGTGAAGGTCAAGGTGACAGTTACTAAAAATAGAAAATGGTTTCTGCTTCATAACTTAAGAACGCATCAAGATATTTTGATGAAACTTCATACATAGATATATTATATTGAGACCTCTCTTGGGATTGCATATGTGGTGGGTGAGATCAAGGTCAAGGTCAGTGTTACTAAAAATACATAAACGGTTTCTGCTCAATAATTATGCCCCCCCCCCCTTCGAAGATGTGGGGGTATATTGGTTTGCACCTGTCCGTCGGTCGGTCGGATTACGGTCGGATGGTCGGTCGGTCTGTCCGTAGACCATTTCGTTTCCGCACGATATCTAGAGAACGCTTTGACCTTCGATCATTTAAGTTGGCATACTGGTTACTTGGGAGGAAAGGAAGACGCCTATTGATTTTGAGGTCAACAGGTCAAAAGTCAAGGTCACAGGGGCTTGTAACATGAAACTCGTTTCCGCACGATATCTAGAGAACGCTTTAACCTACGATCATTTAAGTTGGTATGCTGGTTACTTGGAAGGAAAGGAAGACGCCTTCCAATTTTGAGGTCAACAGGTCAAAGGTCAAGATGACAGAGGCTTGTAACATGAAAACTGTTTCCTCTGTAGACCATTTCGTTTCCGCATGATATGTAGAATACGCTTTGACCTACGATCATCCAAGTTGGTATGCTGGTTACTCGGGAGAAAAGGAAGACGCCTATCAATTTTGAGGTCAACAGCTCAAACGTCAAGGTCACAGGGGCTTCTAACATGAAAACTGTTTTCTCCGTATACCATTTTGTTTCCGCAGGATATCTGGAGATGTTTTGGCCTATTTGATGTTTTAATCAAAAAGAAAACAGGTATGTTTATATAATAGACTGTAAAAATAAATCCATAATTATACTCTATCTTTCTTTTAGCTTTATATTTACTTTCTAAAGCATGAACTTTAATTTCCTCCCCATGTGTTAATGTGCACATACAATATTAAAAAAATTTCTTAACAATTGCACACATTCACGACTTGGCTGCAAGTCGGGGGGCATACATGTTTTACAAACATGTATTGTTATGGTTAGATATGGCAAGGTAGGTAATTTATCAATCCATTGTTAAGACGGGTTATTATTTTGACCGTGATCTCTAGAGCGTTTTCTAGTCAGTAATGCAGCATGATGTTTGATTTTTCCTCAAATCCGTATAGAAATAGGATGTGGCAAAATGTTCCCCATAGAAGGCTAAAAACAATATTTTAAGCAGGGAAATATAAAGGATTTATGTTCATGCAGATTTAATGTTGGTGTTTGCTTTCATTCCACTAAACCATATTGAAACCATATACATTGACATTGTATAAAAACGATTAGAAATAACTCTCGCATTTCGTAGGTTTTGCTCTCACACACATTTAAGATTTTAGGTTTTATAACTATATTCGCGGAAGACATTAACTTCGAATAACTAGAAAACACACATAATAACAAGCATAGCTAGAGAACGCAGACCTCTGCCTAGTCATTCTTTTATTTGAATATTGCCTTGCCACTAAAAGGGCCTCAAGGGGGTAATGTCAACGACAAGGGCCTCAAGAGGGTAATGTCAACGACAAGGGCCTCAAGGGGGTAATGTCAACGACAAGGGCCTCAAGGGGGTAATGTCAACGACAAGGGCCTCAAGGGGGTAATGTCAACGACAAGGGCCTCAAGGGGGTTGTGTCAACGACAATGGCCTCAAGGGGTAATGTCAACGACAAGGGCCTCAAGGGGGTAATGTTAACGACAAGGGCCTCAAGGGGTAATGTCAACGACAATGGCCTCAAGGGGGTAATGTCAACGACAAGGGCCTCAAGGGGGTAATGTCAACGACAATGGTCTCAATGGGGTAATGTCAACGACAAGGGCCTCAAGGGGGTAATGTCAACGACAAGGGCCTCAAGGGGGTAATATCAACGACAAGGGCCTTAAGGGGGTAATTTCTTCAAACAATCTGAAATCAAGATATAAATAATGACATATAATAACGGCTAAAATAAGCTATCTATAATGGGAAATAGTTTTTGCATTCTGAGATAAAAATCAATTTATAATATGGGTCGTGTTTGTTTGGCCATTTTCATGTTTACATTTTGACGTCAGAATTGTGAGTATTTTGTATAAACATAGTTTACACACGTTTCATAACAAAGCAAAATAGCGCAGTTTGTTAAATCGCTGTCTACTGTCATTTCTTCGTATGGCTCTTAAGTCGTGAGTTTGATACCCGCTAGGGGTTTTTATTTTTTACAAACATGTTTACTGACTTGTTTTTTTAACAAATATCCCATTATGTATTATATTATTTATTCTGTCTTTAATGTACATATTTTGGTATAGCGTATTTCTATCATTAAATATCATTGATAGTGCAAAAGTAAACCAATTTTTCGTTGACATAGTTCCTTTAACAATTTAATGTTCCAGTGATAGGTTACGTACCTTGCCATATCTCCGGAAAATAAAGAGTCCTTTAGAAAAGTTCTGGATTCAGAGGGTGATCCGGATTACCACTCATTCTTTTCATTAGTCCATTTCTACTCTTTCAGGACATTTTGTGTAAAGTTGGTTACAAAAGACAGACAGACAGGCAGGCAAAACATAACTTTGGCATCGTCCTAACCCAGTGAAAAAATATATAATTTAGTTTGTATGGCCTAGCAACATGATCCGTTGAATAAAGATGCAATGTTAATGCACACCGGGTAGTACGGAGATATATATGTATATACTCCTCTTCTCATGGTTAAATATTGATCATTATGTAACCGGCTGCATTTCACAACTAAATCTAATCGTACACAACATTTTTATCGGCTGACCTACTTCCGATTGTTGTCTGTTTTCTTTTTTATTATATACTGTTTAAAATCTTATCAAACTACATGCTTTATCCATCAGTGAAATGCACCTCGTCAGAAACAAAATCCCGTATTACGCTACTCGCTATTTTTCCGGTCCCGTATTACCATACTAGCTGGACTTCTTTTTTAATGACGTCATCATAGAGTTATGTAAACAAATATTATCTATACCTACAATAATAAGTCATTATTGTAGTTTTTAAACAAATTAAATAAGGTAAATGCACATTTGAAGTGTATCGTGGTGTATAATAAAAGGAATATTACGCTAGTCAATTGTTCCATGATGATGTATTAGTCTCGTGGCGTGCGTTATTTCGTGTCATACTCGAGCCTCCGCCTCTCGTGTGATACGTTATCACACACACCACTCGACTAATACATAATCTTGGAACAATTGACAAGGTAATATTCCGTATAAACTGAATGTGTTAAAAATGTTATATCTAGGAGAGTACAAATAATAATTTGTCTTTTCAGATTATTGACAACATATACACGTATGCAAAGAATCGAACGGACATGTCTCGACATGAAGATTCAAATATTGCTGTTTTAGGAGACATATTGTCTGAAAAGGTTTGATGTATCGCCAAACATTTTGTTATCAACATAAATCGAGTAGTTTTAGTGTCATATGTAGCATTAGTAACAAATAACTAGTAGTAGTACCTCCCTTCGTTTCAAATTTGCAAACACGGAATAGGCTTCCCCTTTCCCAAAGTAAGTTATATTCTAATTAATGTGGTCATTTCAGATCATTGCGTAGTTTGAGAAGAACTGATTTTCAGTGAAAATAGGCGATCGGAAGTTTCTGGTAATTTCCGATGGGTTCCTTGAGATTACTTGCTCGGTGGCGCTGTGTTCGCTGGTATATTAAGGTCAGTGGATGCGAAAGACAGGTGGTTCTCAGAGAGTTCTTCTGTTGATGTTATCGTGAAAACATCGCAAGTAAAGTAAAAAGCCTCAAAGATATTAACGGCTCTGGATTGTTTCAACGACGTTGGGTAACTACGTTAGCTTCAAGGGTTCAACGATGCTGCCCGTGTCAAAGTGGGTTTTATTTCAAGCCAATTTGAAATCTTCAGAATCGTTCTGAAGGTTGGCAGGCACAAGCCTGGTGACGGCAGCGTCGTTGTTGGTTTTCGTATGCTTTGCGGTGGGAAGTTTTGTGGAATGGGAAGGCTCTGAAGCAGGTGAGACGGCTTTAGAAGGATTTTCAAGTCATTGTTAAGTTCAGGTGGACTTCTGAGGTCAGGTTCACGGAAGAAGGGTGTGCTTGGTAAGGAGAACGCCAGGGAGTATGATTCCTCATTGGTCCCCTGTACGTCGCATTGAAGATATCGTAGCGACTCGATTACTTTTTAGTCTACATAATCAAATGCAAGGAAGGCTGTGGAAAATTGCTATATTTCCCCCCATCGAAGATGGCGGAATATATATTTGTTTGCTTATGTCGGTCGGTCGGCCGGTCGGTAGACCAGTTTCATTTCTACGTCCAACCGTTTTCATCCGATCTTCACCAAACTTCATGACACATTTTATTGGCACAATATCTCGGTCAAGTTCGACAATTAGCCAAATCGCTCCCACGAATTGTGGAGTTATGGCCCTTAAATAGTAGCCGTTTCCGCTCACTAAGTCCAACAGTTTTTATCTGACCATCGCTCAATCTAATGCTTAAGGGCATAGTATCACAGCCAAGTTCAATAATTAACCAAATCGCCCCAGGAACTGTAGAGTTATGACCCTTGATTTTCTAAAATTGGCCATTTTAGCAGTTTTCGCTCTCAAGTCCAATCGTTCTCATCCGATTCTCACCAAACTTGATATTTTAAAGATTGCCTTTAACTTAGAGGGGGATACCTGTTTTACAAATGCGCCGGGTGGTGAAAAATGTGCAGACAGTCCTATCGCTAACACAGCTAGTCACCAATCGCGCTTAAGGCCTCTTTTTATCCGTCTCGGCTGCAGGCAGCTCGGCTGTCGCGCAACATTAGTAGAATTACATGCATATGACTTAAACATACGAATCCGCAGTGCGCATAAAAAAACACACAACAATAGTTTTCTAATTTGCCACATCTTTTTTTTGTTTAAACGAGGTTTAAAGCCTATTAAAAAATATCCAGGGAATAATTATATACATATTACATTTGAATTCTATATTGTAATTTGCGAAAATGTCAAATGCATTTTAGGTGGAATATCTGTACAGAAGTAAAGATTTATTACTGTCGTCACCGACTTCGAGGGCCAGGAACTCTTCTGCTGTTTTCCCAATATTAAGTTCCCTTAAAGTTTCACCAGTAAGTGATATGAACTTTTTTCCACAATTGTTATATATCTTATATGTTTATATATAGAGAGGATATTTTGTTGCTTTCGTTGAATTATCGAGTTTTACCGAAATTATTCTATATGTTGGGACACTCTAAATGTTAGGAAACCCTTAAAATACGATAACATAATTATCGTTTGTAACTCTTAATTTTGGGACACTTTGAAAATTAGATTTGTTCCTGTTTATAATTTATGGGAAACTGTTTTTCAAATTGGCAATTGTGTTTCAATTTTCGATAAGTCGGCAATAAAAAATCGGCATCTAAATGTTATTTACTGGCACCGCTGAATTGCAATGTAT
Organism: Congeria kusceri; assembly: GCA_027627225.1. NCBI lineage: Eukaryota > Metazoa > Mollusca > Bivalvia > Myida > Dreissenidae > Congeria > Congeria kusceri. The sequence goes on along the minus strand of CM051024.1, from coordinate 91,584,309 downwards.
TAGGAAACTATCAAAGTTGTAAATGCGCATTTAAATCTTCCATATACAAGTATCTGTATTTCATGACAGCTGAGCCCATCAATGTGCCCCCTTGTCGGCGCGTCATAAATTACTCCCTGGGGCAAAAATCTATATCCAATGTGATTTGCTTGTTTTATAGGGATTAATATACACACCCATTACGCACTTGAACCGTACAATTAATGGGTTTGGATCTCAATTGATGATTCTAAATATTGGGACACATTTAGGCGCAATTATTATTTTCTGCTTCTTAAATTTGGGACATCAAAAATTATTTATTTTTAAGTGCCCCAACATATAGAGTAATTACGGTATTTCACGATGGAATATGATTGTAAAATTCCCCGCCTCGGTCCATATTACATGCTACCACATCATATTCAAGGACCCACTAGTCAATAAATGTATAATATTTTCAGACTGATATTTCCTGGTACTTCCAATTTATTATGTAAATTTATGTGAAGGTGCACAACAACGTAACATTTACTAAATGTTAGGAAATTTTCAATTTGTTGACAATTTAGTCAGTTAAAATTGTGTCAGAGTAAATTTTTCAAATTATGTATTATTGAATAAAACAGAAGGACTATGAATGCGAGCCAGTGTTTGACCCGTTGTTTGGAATCGAGGAGGCGTGGAAGCAGAACATCACAGGCAAAGGTGTTGTCATCGCAATTGTGGACGTTGGACTGGACAGATATCATCCCAAGCTGTATAAGAACATTGTAAGAGAATTGCACTATTTCTGTACACCTTCAGCGCATTTAATTGTTTGCAGTAAGAATTTGCTACATATTGAAACAAAAGTGTATTTCTAGAATACGGTATGAAATGGAATTAAATAAACAGTAGTAACTTGTATACATGAATAAAAGTATTTAGGTATTGACATAATTTAACGTTTGAAAGAAACGTAGTTTATGTCTTTACACATTTTTGATAGCATTGTTCTCATTACACTTGTTCGTGGACGTTTTGTAGTTATGTTATATTTAAATTCCTGTACCAAATTTCGGCTGCTGGAGTAAGATATTTAGTTGATAATACTTTATTTTTAATTTAAAATTATACATGTACATTTGTTTGAATTCAGAACATATCGCTGTCGTGGAATTTTGTTGATGACAATAACGAATTTGAGCCGGAATATTATCATTGGATGTCAACAAATACAAGATTTACGACGTAAGGGCACTATTGAAATTACATTTATACTCATGCAATAGATAGATAGATAGAAACAATACATAACTTGTCGTTTTGCAGTGTATTGTATTAATATGTAAACATACGAATTATAATGCGAAAACATAGACCTGATCCTAAACTAATACGAATTGAAAATTATGTTTCGACGTCTGTTCGTGCATATACGTAGATTTTCGTATTACTGATTTTAGATTAAATTATACATACGACTAAATATAGTATTAGTTACCGCTAGCTTTAAGCAAGGACCGACGGTGTAGTGGTATGCTTGTCAACCTATCAACTAATCGACTGTGGTTCCAATTTCGTGGACAGCTTTTCACATCAAAATTTTTTTTAAAACAATTTACAATACGGTGCACGAGAATGGAAGTGATAATTGAGTTTGAAATGAATACATGTAGATCTACATATCTTTGTTCAGTTTGGTTTGCAAAGCAATAATGACAGACACGAGAAAGCCACAAGGGCCCAAAGCAAAAGAAACTATCTTTAACACATCCGAATGGTTTAGAAACCAGAAAAGATCTTCTTTCTTCGAAAATGCACTTGCGCGTGCATGAGTAACATCGACATTATTATATCTGTTATTGTGTTTGCTATTGTCGTATGTATTATTGGTTGGTTGAATTAAATATTTATCAAAACATGAAAAAATGATGACTAAAATGTAGTAACATTTTGAAGAAAATGCAGCAAAAGCAACTACCATGTTTATAATCAGATTGAGTTTCTACAAACTACAAGTCCACTAGAAAGTAACAAGATACGACGCTAACTATCTTCGACGTTACTATCTGCGTCAGTAGAACTGATCGATACACCATCGCTTATTTTAACTTCTTTTGTGTTTAAGTTAGTATCACTATTTCATGACTTTTTATTTTTAATGTATAATATAACGAACTAGTTTTGACATACGCCAACGCATAACACTTCGTTGAATATGATCATACACAGACACGGAAACGGAGATGCAGTGTTAACTTCCGGAATGAGAAATGTAAGCAGCAAGTGTCCGTTTTGTGGATGCGGAGTCGCACCCGACTCAACCATTGCTGGTATGCCTAAGTATAGTAACTAAAATAAAGATAATTTCTTTAAATACAGGTATGGTGCTATTTTAGAGCTCTTTTCGACTTTACCTGTCATATTTCATTATAAACTATTATTCGTGAAATTATTGTGTAGCCAAATATGTATCTGTAAATACGGATGTGAAGTGTTTGGAAAGAGTTGATATATTGTAATTTGTTTTTGTTAAAAACAGCCTTAAAGATAGCGAAGCTTCCCGAAAACATGTTTTACCATAGGGGAGACCATCTACAAGTGGATAATGACAATCAATGTTCAGGCCTCGGTTACCGAACAGATGAGATCGACATATATTCCTCTTTACTTACCATTGATACTCAACCTTTCCAATCATCAGAGTGCATTGAAACAGTAATCAAAAGGGTAACGATACTCAACAATGCCATGATGTAGAGAAAAAAAACTATGACTTTTGACACATGAAAGGAGTAGAAAATGTATTTCCTGTGCCTTTGTAAAATGTAAAATGACAAATGTAGTACAATGCTTAGATAATATTAAAAACATGTGATGACATAAATAAAAACTGCATAATGCATCGTAATGTAAATGCTTATCTTTCTTTCTCGCAGAATTATTTTGAAGGAAGAAACTGCAAAGGTAATGTCTACATTTTTCCATCGCACCCACCTGAAAATGCTTTTGCTAACAACATCTACACGATTGCTGTTGGTGAAATGGGAGTGTACGGAACGCTAGCAAAGAACACTCAGGTCAACTCGGCTGTCCTCGTGTCTGTGTTTGATTCTGAAAACAGAAAGCACGAGCTATCTTACGTAAGAACTATTTTTAAAATTTGAATATATATAGTCGTTAAGAAAACAAAGTATTTATATAATAATTTAATATTCTTCCTCATATTAAAACGAAGCAAATTTGACATATTTCAATATCTGTGAATATCGTCTTGAGAAAAGTACAGATAGTTTAATAAGCATTAACATTTTTTGGATTTTATTTATTGTTTATTCATTTGAAGACATCCTATTTTATTTTAATTTTTTTTTTGCATATTTAACCATTGAGTTTACTGTAGTTGCACGAACCAAACACCCATGCAAACCATCGGTCGTGTCGGTGGGATTATAACGGGCACTCGGCTGCAACGGCAATTGTATCCGGCATGATAGCTTTGGTTCTTCAGGCCAAGTAAGCGGTTTAATTTGTAGTGTTATTGATGGATGTAACTTAGGTCTATTTATGTAACTACAAAGTTGCTGGTTTCAGTGATGCAGATGTATCTTTGCAGTCGTTTAAGTTCTTACTCATTCATTGATATAGGGATTTATTAGCCTTACCCGTTGTGGTGCTTTTTCTTTGTTGTCTTGCATTTTGATGGCATTTTTCTTGCTTATTAGTGTGTATCAATGCGTTAATATTTCCTCCTAGTCTGTGTGAATGATACACCAATAACACCATACATGATCGACGTACGCAATGCCTCATGTACACCATACATGATCAACGATATGTATCGGGTACGAATATGTTGTTCATACATTTCCATTACTTATCTTACTTTGTTTTACAATATGCAGTTGTTGTTCACATATTTTAGTCAAGACCTCACTGCCCGTGATGTAAAGCACATCCTTGTGCAATCGGCCTCGTCAACTCGCCTTCAAGAAGAAAATTCCTTCCTGACCAATCATGCTGGGTATAAATGTAGGTATCCGGACATAGGCCCACCCGGGCAATATCTTTCCGGAAATGTTTCACATAGGCTGACATATGCCCTACCGGACATTTATAACCCCGGACACCTCCCTCCACACACTATGGGTGCAGAATTTGAGATAACAAACCTTACTTTACTTAATCCTTTATCGAACATAAAATTAGTTAACAGTGTGCACAATTGAACATTTATAAAAGGAAACAAAAAAGATATGGTAAATGAAGATGACAATGAGCCAACAAAACATGTTTAGCTAGTTCATTTTTTGACCCGTTACTGTAAATGTATGTTTTGTTTGAAGGCCATACGTCCAACATTCTTACGTGTACGTTGACGAGAAAAATGTTCCCTATATAGGTACACTAGATATTAATATTGACATCGGGTCTAATACCAACAAAGAAAAATTGTAAAATTTCATATAATGGTTATAATATTGTCGTGAAAATTATTGTTATATATATAAAAACATTATTGTATCAGGATATTCCAATTTAACTATAATGAAGTATCAATATGTGAATATATTAAATATAAACATATATATGTTTTATATGGGTGTATAAAGCGTAGTAACTAAATACTAATAGAATTAAAATACATACCACTTGTTTGTATCCCTTGTTAAAAGCAGACAATGCAAGATGTCAGCCAATCTGTTTAACGTATTTGTAGTAAACCCTTATTTATAAATATACGTTTGCAGATCACGAACGGTTCGGATTTGGATATATAACTATGACCAAGATGATTGATTTGTCTAAGGGTTGGAAGGGATTGGCGCCATTATATTCGGAGACCTTCTCAAGCGAAGGAAATAGGTAGATGTATTTAATTATTAATTGTAATCTCATACACTGTAATGTAGCGGAAATTCGTTTTCTTTCCAGATAGTTCAGATGCTTTTTACCCCGATGACCCGGGTTCGATCTTTGCCCGTCGCACATGAGTTGGGTTGGTGATCACCATACCGGACATGAGGGTTTCGTCCGTGTACACCAGTTCCCCAACCCTAAGTCTAATGAGTCCCACACTGTTAATAAATAAGTTCAAGGGATACAACCAGTGTCCTTACATAATGCAGCTTTGGGCGGATGGATCTCTTATGATACGAAATACGCTTACTACATTTGGAATATGTCAGGATCGCAACTCTCGACTCGGAGACGATTCTTTTAAAATATTTCACTATTTTGTGTTTTTCGTTTTTGGCTTTTGTGTTTCACAAAATAATTTATAAACTATGTAGAAGCCCATCGTAAGACGAGGTTAACGGCAAATCAGAAAATTAAATACGGAGTACGCCATCAAACGTTTCGTGAAACCAGTCTTGAATGTATGGCCTAATTATGTCTCAACAGTTGGAACATACGTGGCATTCTTAATACATTTAAATTTTGACTGCTCCAATATAAGACGTGTTAATTATTTAATATTTAATCATTAAGTTACTTTAAAATTTAAACATCATTTAAATATAGGTACTAAGTGATATTTCTAATTTGTTGTACTATACTATGTGTAGTACTCTAGGCTTCACCTTCCTTTACGAGCTATTCCAAAAAGGTACAGGGTACTGCTCAAACGAGGCAGGGTAGAAAGCCACCTCAGTTCTCTGACATTTTCTAATAAATTGGTAAATGTATGAATTTTAGCAATTAAATGCTGCTAATTAAGGTTGTCAAACATAGTCTGTTCATTTGCTATTAAATATTTGTAAAACTATATTGAATTGGGAAAGATAATGAACATTTCTGTTTGGGCCAGCCCAGAGGGACAGAAGGGGGTAACCAAAAAGGAGCAGAGTGCAGCACCCTGCTATTTTTTCTCTACATCTTTCCCTAACAACGTGTTTTACAATAAGTTTTTCTCTATCACTGAGATGCTGTTGAAGCTTCAGCGATGGTTATACATTTCATAATTCCAATATGGATATTTCAGTAATAACACAGTGGACTTACATATTACTCACAGTCAAGTTGCAGTTTTGGAGCAGGTCGTGTTTAGCATAACCGTTGAAGCAATGTGGGACCTTGTAAGCCTTCCCGTTACCTTGATAGCACGTTCACCATCTGGAACAATATCAGTCCTGGTGGAGAATCACATTATGTCAGGTTTCACTGAAAGAATGATGCCTTTCACAGCAACCTTTCTCTCAAATCACTTCTGGGGTGAACATCCATATGGAACTTGGAACATACAGCTCCTTGGTACTCCAGCAAGCAGGCGAGGTAAAATTAAATATAAATCAAAGAATGTCATAACTTTGCCGCATACGTCATTGATGTTCATTGTTCAAGGAAAACACATCTTGTACAATTTTTTGTACAATGGCAGATTATAATGAAAGAGAAAAAATATATGAAGTAAAATTTGATACAAAAGCAATACACTGAGTATAATTAAACCAATGCCAGAGAACGGAATTCATTTAAAGCTAAGTACTTTGTCAAAAAGCAAGGCTTCTAAATAAAGGACTAGCGGATGTTAATAAGGGTTTGTCTCCTGGTGATGTCCCCGGAGTTTAATTATTCTTCGATTAAAGTACTAGAGTAGAGTAGGGTCATTTCTGTATACATTTGTTACCGTGCTTTACTTGCAGCACTGCTTCTCCTAAAAACAGTAGAAATGACGATACATGGAACCGAGAATACTTATTGGATGAACAAGCAACATACTGACGAATTGCAAACCGATATCAAAGTTACTTGCATTAACAAACTCACTGAACAAAACGTGAGCAAACAGATTGACGATTATTTTTCAATCAAACTGAGCATATTGTGTATTGTATTTACTGTGTGCATTACTATGTTTTTGGTAGTGTGGCGTTTCAAACGAAATTATTTCATGCGGATAAAAGAACGGTGGATGTCCTTGATGTTTATTGCGTACGGTTGATATGTGTGTGGAAGTTGAGATCATTTCAAAGACTATGCCAGAAATGTATTTAATTATATTGTCATATAATAAATGTAAGGTGCATATATTTGGAAAAACATTCTGGGAAAAATCATTATATAATTTATGTGTTTTATTTGAATCTATTGTTGTTTACATTATTGAATACAACTATATGCTGCTATGTTTTTTGTTTTATGTGTTTTGTTCATGTGTGTTATGTGTTTGTTATGTGTTTTTGTGATGTGATGTGTTGTTTTTGTCAATTGGTCACTGGCCATAAATAAAGGACCTCGTGCTGCTAATAAGAGTTCTCTCCTGCTGACGAAGCTGGAGTTTCACTTTGTTTATATTAAAATATTTTAACAAGAAGAGATGTAGTTCATACTTGTTTTGATTTTATTTTGACGTGCCTCAGAAAGTTTATATTCTGTTGTTCTGGTAACCATTTAGCAAATTGTAATTAAATAAACTATTTTTACTCTTTAATTTGAATTACGGTGTCATGATGTTAATCTGTATTTACATTTACTTCTGTTGTGAATAACACTTGACCAAGCGTGAGGTTCGGGCGCCCGTAAACATGTTTAAACCCAAATGCTTTGCATTGAATGTTCAATGCGGTAGCCCCAGTTTTATTCGTATTTGTGTTTTGTGCTTGTTTTAGTGTTTTTGTTATGTGCTGTGTTGTATTGGCCAGTGTGGTCACTTAAGTAAAGGACCTTGTGCTGTTACTAAGAGCTCTCTCATGCTGCTGCAGCGAGAGTTTCACTTTGTTTTAATTCACGTATAACCATAGTTTGCACATATCCGTACACAGCAGACCAATATAATAATGAGGCTTGTCGTGGGAAAACAGGGCTTAATGCATGTGCGTAAAGTGTCCTCCCGGATTAGCCTGTGCAGTCCGCTCAGACTAATCCAGGACGACACTTTCCGCTTTTATAGTATTTTCTGTTTCAAGAAAGTCTCTTCTAAACTAACATCCACTGTAGGCGGAAGTTGCCGTCCCGTATTAGCCTGTGCGGACTGCACAGGCTAATCCGGGACAACACTTAACGCACATGCAATATGCCAGGTTTTCCCACGACACGCCGCATATATGTTTAAATATTTTGGCTTTGACACATTTATCTGACACTCATTAACACTATTTGCATAATTGCATGCTTGAACTATTTCCAATTTATACTTGGCTTTGTTTGTGCACGTTTTACTTGTGTATTGATACCACAACAGTTACTGTATTTTATATAAATATTCTGAAGTTATATTAAAATCCTTGTATGCAAGTAATGGAGCGGAAACGAAATAGAAATATTTTACCTTGAGTTGTGACCTTGGCCTTTGACAGGGTAAGCATTTGTAATTTAAGTTTTGTTAATATATTCGATTTTGCTATTGGTTCGTACGGACAGAACAAAAGTATAGCTTAAGTTTAGCTTAAAATAGTGAACAAATCTTATAAACGAATAATTGTAATCTACCTTTTGCGATAGACATTTTACTTATATTATGAAAATATATTAGTGATGAAACGCAAACAAACATGCCCAATATCTTTATTAACTATCAAATAATTACAAAGCTGGCATCAAATATTTTTTTTAATAGCAAATGATTCAAATACTTGTGTCCAATATCCTTATTTTATATGAAACGATTACAATATTGGCATTATAAAATTGTAAAATAAAATGGAATCAATTGAAACCTTGAATGTGAGAGGTTAAGGAAATCAAGAAAAACAACTGCAAATGTTTAATTGTTTATAAGCTTAAAATATTCTGTCTTTTTCTTGCATAAACACTTTGATGTCAATATAACTTAAAAATTTTTAGACACGAGTGGCAGTGAAATTTTGTATAAAGCTATCATAAAACATTGAGTGTGCATGCATATAAATACACCCTGACAGTAACATAAAATTACCTAACTTCAATGAAATAATAATTGGCCGACTGATATCAGCCGACAATTCGAAGATATTAACATTACACTGGTAAACATTTATGGTCAAAATAATGATAACATATTACTTAAAGGCGATTTCATCATTTCAATACAATTTTAGACGTAGCCAAAAAGAACTGGAAATATATTACGCACCAAAATTGCAAATTAATATCTACAATACGTGCAGCCGAACAAAACGATATATGGAGAACAAAACATCCAGATCAATGCAATTCACATGGCACTCAGCAGTAAAACAACTACCCATTGTCGACTGGCGTTTTGTTTTCAAAGGTCTTTTGTAATATAATAAATTTAATTTAAGACAGGGTTTAACTGTTAAAACAGATCACTCAATTAAAAATGAATATATAGCTTGTATTCTTTCAGCAAAATATCCTGGCTATTTAAATTAAATAACTCCATATTTTTAGACAACTACACATGAAATCGCAAATATAAATAAAGAAGCATATCCAAATATCATGTGGGAATTAATCAAAGCACAATTTGAAACGAAATAATAAGGATTTGATTATTTAAGAAAAACTAAACAGGAACGAATTGAAGAATATCAATAAATAAAAAAAATCTACATGATAATACCAATACTACTACTACTCATAATAATAATAATAATTAATAAATAATAATAATAATATTATTGTTATTATTATTATTATTAACAGTAATAATAATAATATGGATGATAATGATGATATAAATGAGTAAATAAAAATTTATTATCACCATAAAGAACTATTCGTCATATTTTGTTAAGTTAGAAAATAAAGAATGCTGAAAAGAGGCAATACATACAATTAATATCAAATGTCATTTCAGATCAGGATGAAATACTGTTAGCAGAAGTAAATGTGTTCTGAGTGCAATATTTAAAATGTCCACTCTAATGGTGAACATATATATATATGTACATACATTTAATTGTAAGGGAAAAAAATAAATGAGAAAATAATCGAAAAGTTAATATAAATAGGGATTTCGTTTGATTAAGAGTATTGTAGCCGTTAAAGTGTACGTCGAAAAAAATAATTTAATAAAAAAATAACGACAAGACTAGACATGATGGCAAGGAATACAAATAGAATAGAGCTAGAAAATCTGATTTGCTTGTGATAAAACAGGAACCAGAGCATGCTATATTTCAAAATTGTTATGGAACATGCGTAAATAATAAGTGCTCTATAAAAACAAAATATCTTTAGAATATTTAAGGTGATAAAGATAAAATATCATTTGAGAAAGAGTATTGTGGAGTTAAGGGTGTATATCGAGCAATAATTTAATCATAAAACAATACTAGACTTGATGCAGAGAAGAAATACACGTAAAATACATACAGAAAAACTGAATTGTATGTGGAAAGAACAAACCTGAAAATGCTATTATTCAAAATTGTTTTTTAACATGCGCAGAGGACCCATTGCAAACATAAGTGGTCTGTAAAAAAACATAATACTTCAAACAATATTTACCTCCGCCAAAGAGGTAGTCACTGTGTTTCTTTCAACGGTGTTGGTTTTTTGTTCGCAAAAAATATTATAAATTGTACATGTTAGTTTCTGGAAAAGCACCTGAACAACAGATTATATTATTGTGGTGATTTGGATCGCTGTCTGTATCAAGGAGATTCTTTATCTTTGGGAAAATATCCCAAACAGAATAATTCATTAGTTGCACAACGCATGGGACACATAAGCTGCCTTGGCGGAGGTCTGCGCTCTCGAGAGCATCTTAGATTTTATCTAAAATTATATACAATTCATGAATGTATAATATAAGCAGAAACCGATTGAATATACTTAGTAATCTAATACCGTTTACGCCTCGTGAACAGTAAAACAGTTAATGCCTGTACATGCCACATGCTTACATCATTAATGCCAAGAATCGACATAAATGACTAAAGATGCCTATCCAGATTATTGAAATGAAATCTTAGTTTCTGTTTTTATTCAGAAAGATATATATTATCAAAAACAATAGCTGGTGTTATAAGAAATAAGACTTTAATCCGAAAATGAGACAAAAAACGAGCTTTTTCGAATAATAAATAGCATTTACATACACATAAGAGCTGTGTTTAGATTGACATATACGTAAATTTGTAGGCTTTATTGTCTCTTGATATAAGTCGTCAATTTTCATCATGTTTACATATTATTATAAAACAAAACAAAAACAACGAAACTTAATTTAACAACGCCCATTTTACTCTTTTGTCAATTACCCTGTTATTTAATACATATTACTAAAATGGACGGCAATTTGTAGTACAAATGTCTAAAATGTCTAAATTTAATATATAAGTGTTATGGGTAAGAATATTAAAAGCAATGTTTTACTGCTCAAACTTATAAAGCAATGCTCATACCAAATATTTATTAAGGTCAGCTTTTTATAACCACATCTAAAACGAATTAATACAATAACGTTAACATTTTAAATAATATCACAGGCATTAATGAGGTATATGTCGTTAATATCTGACCAGCGGCAGAGCGTTTATCCGGGGGACACTGATGATGTGGTATATTGATCTGAAACGCGTCGCAGATGTCATTTGATGAACTGTCTTTACTGGCTCTGGGGAGATTCTCTACGTTGTTGAAACCAGTTCCGTATAGAGTCATGTCCAATGCATGAATTAACCAACCTGTGACAGAACAAACACATACATAGTTTAGATACAATTCACAATAATTCACCTTGGCTATGACGTTTATTTCCAGGTAGATGATTTACTAAAGCATGACCTGACCACCATATTTTTATATATTGTGTGTTGCCAATAAAGCAATTCACGTAATACATTTCTTGTTTGACTGCTAGATACATATGAATTCCTTAACATTCATATTATAATTTGTATAAATATAACACACAAGTGTTGTTACCATTTAGATTTAAGTGTCGTGTTTTATTTCTGCCCAAGAGTTGTATTTGCCATTTTCCTGACGGATTTTCTCCCCAAAAATGGTTCGAGAGAAATGTTGAGCAGACACGAGATCCATTTAACGATGTGATATTCGCAAATAAGACAGATCTGGTTTGACTAGGCGATATTGCCACCAATGTCATCGGGGTGTTTTCCAGCATGTCAAATGACGCACTGAATTCTACTTGCTCCGTCCTGTTTATTTGTCCAACAGAAACATCTATTTCCGCGATTTCACTGCGAACATAATCAACACTATTATTATTATTATTATTATTATTATTATTATTATTATTATTACTATCATTATATTATTATTATTATTATTATCATCATCATCACTATCATCATCAATATTATAACTATCGATAGAAACTTACCCTATTTCTTTACATGTGTATGTTATCGATTGTAACGCAGACATTTTAGCCCATGTTTTTGCTAACTTTACCATCTTGGCCACATTTGGATATCCAAATCCAATCACTTCATGATCTGCAAATGGAAATAAAGTAATTCATGTACATATGACCTTCTATCAATGTCAGACCGGATATTTTCTGCTTTTGCATTGACTATTAAAGCAGCAGTCCATAAAAATGTTAATAAAAATAAAACTTTTCAGAAATCGTTTCTAATGGACATCTTACCGATCAAAATACATAAAACCGCATTGAAATCGGTAAAATAATAACGTATTGGTAATGTTTTATCGTAAAGTTATCTGTACGCGATAGCTTTTGATGCCTCTGGAGTCAATCAGCATGTAAATAAGTGTATATTACCTTCATACAAAGCGTTTACGAACATCGGCATTAAAAATGTCTTTTGTAAAAAAGAAACAGTTTTCAGTCGAATAAACGTCATTAACGTTCATTAGAACTAACGCCAATTAAAGATGTATTGAATTATATTCTATAGACTACGGCTTTAATTTTGAATGATAAGCATCTAAGACATCCAAAAATTCATATGTGTTTATTTACGCCATGGTTCGCAATATGAATGTGTTCATTTGGATAACGATTAATTATTGCTTAGAATTTTAGATAAGCTCTATGTCTTGTGTGGTCTATTCTGAATATTATATTTTGTTGAATGCATGTGCTGTGCTACTAACACAATTCGACATAGTAAATAACAAAAAAATCACACCATTGTATACTTATCCAAACACACAAAGCGACCGATGGAAAGAGCAAATCGGTAAAGCGTAATAAGACACAAAGAGCTTAAGAAACAATATAATTTCCACCGAACCACTCATTACTTATTGAATCATATAACGTTCCGAGTATAGTATTACATTTATATCCTGCAGCATTTGTTTTGAAAGACGACTCCTCCGTAATGTCTCTGTTGGAGGCGGACTCGACGAGAATGTTCTTGACGTCACGAGCTGTTAGCTGTGGACTAAAAGAATACATCAAATATTTTGATGAAAACTGCAATTCATTTGTTTAACAGATCGAATTCTGTCGGTTTACTTAAATTGCAAAATATGGCTTATGCATAATAAAACACACTTCTATTAAACAATGACGTTTAAATATTCGTAAATGTGTAAATGTACCAATGGAATTATTAAATGACACTGAATATCGATATAAAAACAGGTTAATTGTTTCTCCTTAAGTAGCACGTTTATACCTCTTGTACAAAAGATAACGATACACAGTCACAAAAACTAGTTCATGCAACGACTTGAAAAAGTTGACCAAAGAAGTCAAACATTGATGGGGTTATATGATGATATTCGTTGATTTTAATTTGGAAACAATTGATTTTTGTGTGCCTAAATGTATAACAAAAACTGATTTTACACGTCAATGCATGTGCAATTGCTATGACAGCATGAGTATCTGATATAGTATACAACAACATGAGTACGTTATTATCAAATGTATACTTTAACGTCTTACTGCGGTCGGCATGATAAAGTGCATATAAAAGCACAAACGGATAAATTAAAACGACTAAAAGATCGTGTGTTTTAGAACATTACTTACTATTAAAGACTTTTCAAATGCATACTTAAAAACACAAGCAGAAACTAAATATGAACAACAACAAAAAGATGTTTCAGCTGTATCATTATGTCATGGAATTGTCAAGGGGAGAGTTTGTGCAGCTCAGTCGTGAGAACACACCTACTGTAAGCGAAAAGTCCATGGTAAGAGTCACGGACTGACTGCACAATGTTCTTACCTTGTGACATTAATACAATCATGGTTAATTCGCAGTGATATAAACCTTCTTACTTGACTTGTAGAACCAGTGCAATCATGCCGCTCACAATAGCAGTTCCTGCGGATTGGCCTCCGAAATCACCCCTCAGGCAACACCATCCACTGTTCACCAGTTTGGTGTGTATATCGGTAATCTTTTATACAATTGATATTCAATACATTGACGTAAGTAAATGTCAAAATAATATGTATTATTTGCATTTTTGTGTATTTTGATTTAACAATTTTTCATTCTTTAACGTAAAACTTAATTTTTCAATTCTTACTTGTATGAATGATATATTCGTACTTTCCAAATGAAGTAAATATAGTTCCATGCATGGAAAAAACAATAAATAAATATTCTACCACATACTTCGAATTATACATTTTGAAACTGATATGTGTTCAGCATGACTTTATAATTAATTTCAAATTAACTTTTGTTTATAACATTTAAGTACATGTCTGATAATAAGATAATAAATAAATGAAGTTACTCGTTAAGGAGATAATACAGCTATATAATCAATATTAACAAGCACACACTGTAATATCCCTTAGCTGCAATAATTTGTTTAGACAAATGTCGGTTGAATACGTGACAAGAAAACAAGAGTATGTCAAATACGAATAAACATTCAATTAAGCTACATGAATGATTAAATTTAAAAAAATACAGAAATAGAAACAGCAACATACTATCCATAACAAGGCAGTGGGACAAGGCTACATTTATAGATGACAAATAAATATCCCACACCGCACCAAAGAAAACAATGATATCAGTGAACTGATGGATGCTCCCCAGTGCGCTTTGCTAAGTCCAGACAAGTGTTTTCTATATATTAATTTCATCATCAAAGTCCCATAACTGTAAGAAAAATCATTGAAGCGAAGCATCTTGGTACGGTGAACACCTCCTCTTGGTAATAAAGCTTCCCATAAAGTTTAATTGAATATTAATTGTACTTGCTGAGAAAAAGTCCAGACAGGAATTGCGCACCATATACTAAGTCCCATAACTCCTAAAATAATAATTGCAGCGGACAACCTCCTCTTGGTACTGAAGCTTCCCATGAAGTTTCACTGAATTCTGGTCAGTAGTTACTGAGAAATACTCTGGACAAGAAAACAGTACGGACGGACGGAAGGAAGGACGGACGGACAAAGCGGCGACTATATGCTCCCCCAATTTGTTTTCGTGGAACATATTAGAAACTAATATTATGAAAGCGGTGACGATACGTTACCGTTAATTTTGTAGATTCACTGCATTGAAATGAAATAGACAATGTTCAATATTTGCTTTTGTACACAAATATAACGTATTTATATTTTATTTTACACGTATCGACCCACCCTAGCATAGCAAAACGAACTTTAAACCTCTGACTATGGGCTTGATACAGACTAGACAATTCACTTACGAAACGTATATCGTCTTTCTTTTTTCCAGACCCAAAAACAGAAACGAGGACAGCCGAGTTTGCCTGATGGTCATTTGGAAGTGTTCCGTTAACCCCCATGTCCCCTACGGCAATTGTGTAGATATTGTTGACGAAACCGTTACCAGGCGGATCCGCCACAAACACCATTATGCTTCCTTTGCAATTCCTTCCCTCGTAGTAATTCTTGTGAAAAAGTAAACAGTAGCTGACAGTACCAGTAGTTGCATTGCGTGCACCTCGTAAAACATAATGAAATGTTAATTTTCTAACTAATCTACCAAGAAAAGAATGCCAATAGAAACACAGCTGATAGCAACAAATGAATGCTATGGTTTGGTAGTAGACAATACTACACATAGCACAACTTTGAACATGACCTACAATAAACTGAGAAATAAGGAAATGTTTTTACCCGCTTTATAACATCATGAAAGCACAGGTCGATATCTTCAAGTGGCTTGTTGAGGTTCAGTGAGTTGGAAAATATATCCACTGCATCTGGATGCCCAGCAAGCCCACGACAAAGCGGTTCAGTGTTTATTACTGTGTAAGTCAATGTCTGCGATTTCTGTACCGTTCCTACTTTGGCAACTTTTATAAACAACAAAATATATATGAACGTATACGTTCATTGTTGTCAGAATCTGGGAAACAAGTACATAACCTTTGCTTCAGTAATTACTTTCGTTATTCTTATATAGTCAGAATGAACGAGAATAGATACATAGTCAACCTATAATTTTTATCTTGTAATAATGATTTTGGTTTTCGCTTAGTTAATTTGTATATTTAATATATTTTAGTGATCATTGTCTCACATACCAGCAATGGTGGCGTCTGGAGCCACCCCGCAACCGCATGACTTGCATTTGCCGCTCTGATATGATTTTCCTGCGGCTAGCCCAGCGCATGAAATACCGTGGCTATGTAGCAAGATACAAAATAATAAGTAAATAAAATAAATAAATAAATAAGAAACTAGTATATAAATAACATGCATCCAGTAAATCTTAGTACATATGACGTTATTACTACGACTCATAACTTCAAAAGCATTCAACAGTATTACTTTGTTAACAGCATCGAATGCGGTATGTCTGAGTAGTATTCGGGTTCGAACTTCTCATTGTCATCCACATAATTCCACGATAGTGAAATGTACTGGAAAAAATAATTAGTTGTGTTAATGTTCTTCTTACAATATACAATCAGAGTTACTAAAGTAATTTCATGACCATACTTCTCTACCTAAGTTAAATTAATGATATAACTAGGGACAGATCCAGAGCAAACGTAGACGGTGCTGCATCCTGCTCGTTTTGGTTTCCCTCTGCTGCCTGACAGGGATTATCAATCATTAAAATACATATTTGCAAATCTCCAATAATAAATGAAGTGACATTGTTAAAAAAAAATACAAGCATCAAATGATATAGATTACGAGACTAGAATTTCCAAACGTTCATTTCATGCAAAAGATTTTCCAACTTCACTTCGTCTCCTTTTGAGAAGAACCTCGTACCATTTCTGGAACTATATTTTTTTCTGTAACAACAAACATATATGCTTGTTCCTTAAAAACGATGCTTTTCAACGCCACGAAATATGAACATTTGCAGCACGCACATTCATTATGTACTTTCATCAGCGCTGAACTCGATATCATAACTATGTCATCTACAGAAACGTTTTGTTGGTTATCGACATTAATGCAGTTTAATGTAATGCATGTATAATGTTTTAAATTATTCATTTTCTCTACAACAATTCTTGATGGCTAAAGAGTATTACTTGAATTTTTGTCGTTTACTTACAATGTTGTTACGTAGTTTAGGATGGTCACCGTCTACGCCAACGTCAACAATTGCTATGACAACACCTTTGCCTGTGATGTTCTGGTTCCACGCTTCATCTATTCCGAACATCGGGTCAAACTCCGGTATACAGTTCTGACTGTTTTCCTTTAAAAGTCAGTATAAAAATGATGTTGCAAACGAATGCTGATGATCGTACGTTTTGTGTGAACATTTGTCTGACATAATCAAAAACGAAACATTATGTCATTTATTTATTGAAATTCGATACCATGTTAAGTACTTACCATTTCATCATTGAACATAGCCGATGTCAATGTCCCAGAATTCCTCAATCCAAAATCGGGCCACTTTCCAGTTTCATCAGCCAAGTAATTTTTAAGTGTTCTGATATTCAAGTCTTTGCTTTGGTATAGGTACGTTGTCTAGAAAAGCAAACATAATGATGACGTGTGTTGATTTACATCCTGGACATATTTACGCTAATACGAATAAAAACATGTGATCTTATACAATTTTGAAGCAATGCTTGGTAAGTAGTTAAACGTTAAACAGAAAAAAATGCTGGCGATGCATTATGCCAAGTACTAAATAGAAATGTATGCCAAAACGATAGGAGATAAAGAGTATACGTTTAATGGCATAGCAGGTGTGATGTCTGTCAATAGTGTAATCGTTATTTGCAAGTGTTTTTTTTCTGATTTAAAGGGTGAAATTCAGAGGAAGTGTTCAATGTAGCTAGAAGAAAGTAGTGAATGCCCAAAGTTTCATTAAAACATTTGTGGGTATATTCCATGTAGCCATATTAGTGAAAAAAGGTCAATATAAACACCATAAGGAAAACTAACTTCATCGAGAGGCGAACCTGTTTTTTATCACAAGAAATGTGTGTGAGCATGTCCCAAGAAACATATAAAAAATAATGTAGAAACCAGATAATTTATGTGTTTCTTTTAATCCACAATTGAAGGCAGAAATACTCATAGAACATCATTAGTAGGTTTCGTATATTTTTTAAATTTTGTAGAAGACGTACAAACTATTATTTATTTTAATGTCTGAACGTCAGAACTTAGGACAGTACGAAACTATTAATGTGCCCACTACTATCGTTTGATATAAGCATTCTGTCAAAGTGAATGGTATGGAAATAACTTGGTTTAAACAATATAATTTCTGAAATGCAGCAAAATAAAAGACACGTTCATATACTGCACTACAATAAACCGCTTGTTTTATAATAGGTTACAAACATACATATTAAAGGGACTATGTCAATGAACACGGTCCAAAAATAATGTACAAATAATGGAAAAATAATTATGCATTTTGAGAAAAATCTATTTATGATTTATGTTGTGTTTGTTTGGACTTGTCTTGTCTACACTCTGACTTTTGATTGTTAGGTATTTTATATAACTATTGTGTGCATATGTATGTCCACAAGTCAAAATAGCGCAATTAGTATGAGTGCTGTGCCTGGTAAATTTTTCTTATGGCTCCGTCGTAGTGAGTTTGGTATCCACTCTGGTTTTTCTTTTTTCAAGTAGTTTTGTATAATTGTTTTAACAAAAATATCATAATGCAATACATAATACATATTGCATTTATTATATACGCCTTGTATTGCTCATTTCTACAATATAATAACACTAAAATTGCTTTAGTAGATATAAAGTTTTTGTAAACATAGTCCCTTTAACAATTAAAGGGACTTATTCACAGAGTTTTGTTTTGTTTTTAAATTTTCAAAAAATGCCATAACGTCAAACTATGAAGTATCTGGACAATAAAAACACACCTAGCTAATATCCTCTATCAAGAAATAAACAACATAAAAGTATCCCTCCGCCGGGACTCAAATCCACGATATCTGGATGAAAACTCCGTCAAGCTAACCACAATGCCAACGAGACTGGCACGATAAAGGGTGTATTTTTATGCAAATGATACACGTGTTTAAAAAAAAAAATCGACGAAAAGCGCTACAAACGAGGTGTAATTTTGTAATTTTTCAATTGATCTTCATCAAGGACACATAATTTTAAAAATATTTTTGTGTGAGAATTGCTCCTTAAGATGTTATACATTTTTCTTTTAGGAGTTGGTTATAAACATTCGGAAATTGTCAATTTGTCAATCCGTGAATAAGTCCCTTTAAACAAAAAGCAATACGGATAATAAATCTTGAACGTAAATTTCAACGTTTGTGTGGTTCTGCAAAACAAAGATCTGATTATTATATGTCAGGATATTGAGTGTACATAAAGCGCGTGCTCACACAGTCAAGCACTTTATCTCTTAAACTATCTAAACAAGCAAACTATGGGGTAAATCGCTGGTACGCAGTTACATGTAAAGTTAAGTGGCGATTTATTGATTAATTAAGTATATTAAGATATTAAGTAATTTGTCCTACCTATCTTTCACATAAGTTTATTAAACTTAGACAGCGTTGTTTTTTTCTGAATATAGAAGATTTCCTGAAACGCTTTACTGGGGTTAATGTAAATCTTGTTGCGTGTATGTATATAACTATATACATGCAATGAAATCAAAATAGTTAAGTCATCTATATATATATATATATGCAGTTATAGTTATATTTCAGAAACCAAAATTTAAACAATGGTTTTAAATAAGTAAATATATAATATTAATACGAAGCAACAATTATATTCGTGTTTGGAGGTTATTATATATAAAACAAATATATTGTATTTACACAAAACGTTAAAAACTAAAATGAAAATTCAACCCATGTTTAAACAGACGTTATACATGATTCACGAATTCACAATATCAATAGCACATATAATCCCCCCACATTTATCTTAATCAAATACGATTCTGTTATTGCGTTTCTGTTCTAAACATACTACATATATTTCAATTACAGATCATGTTTCTTAGTTTTGAGTAGCATTTTATACCTTCATTTGCAATATCGCACCACATATGCTGTTAAAGTTAACAACATAAAAATTGGAGTAAATGACTTATGCAACAAAAATATAATACGAATATATAGAAATGTGGCAGAAAAATAAAAAGCACAGAGATATTTTTATGAAAACTGACGAAATAAACCCGATCCGACTTTACTACGATCATACTCTGAAATCAACAAATATCCTCTATTTCAACACATTACGAGATAGTTTTAGCATACTGCTGAAACTGACCTACGAACAAGCCTGGTTTGCTTTAATGAAATAGAAAAAAGCCGTGTTCCCAATTTCATATAGTGTATCAGGGCTTACATTTAGGGAAGTTTGAAAGTAATTTACTTCCAGTTTTTGTCACAGGACTTCCAAATTTGCAGCCATAAAAGTACTAAAGTCAAAAAGAATGCTTAAGACTTCAATATCCAACACTTGTTAGTGAGGACTTCCAACATTTTCACTTAAGTACAAGCCCTGATTATGATTCAAAGTCTACTATAGGTGTGACTAAAACATGGAGTAAAAACATGACTGTAAAAGAATAGCTATACTGATATATAATTTTGCTGTGAAATTGTAATGTACCTATTTATGTCACGCAATACTGTCAAAACGTCCAAATATTATGAGCAAAACTTCCAAAATCAGAGGTCAGGAAAGTCAAACTTCCATGCAGTTGTCAAACGTTAATGAAAACTCAGAGTGTAATCAATCATATACTTTGTCGTTGTTGCAAGAGGACATGCAAACTGAAAATCGTAGGTAAGCAAATATGGTAAAATTTGAAATGTTGGTCCTTTTAAAACATTGAAAACAAACTTACTTTTCCAGATAATTTCTGTTGTAACTCATCGACATATATTTTCTCAACTTCATTTTCATTCTTCTGCGTTTTGGCAAAGGTGTACACGTTTTTGAAAATCTGGAAAAAAACAAACTTCAATACTGAAAAAACTTCAGTGTAACATGAACTTAACCATTAATACCTCTTATTGGATATATATATTATTTTAGAAAATACAAAATGGTACACAATACGTATATGATACGGCCCAGCATGCCATTGGAACGGACTGTTTACATTGTCTTACCAATTACATATAGAGAGTGTTGTTAATACCTCTAATTGGACACGAGGTTTTTGGATTGTGCACATTGATACAACATGTATGTGCATTGAAATTGGTGTAAAACGTTGGTTAGGCGTTTGTTTCAGGTTACCCGACCTACCCTAAAAATGCCCCGACCCTAGAACATTGTATTGGGTTTGTCAGATATATTTTTGTTTTATTTACCTTTTTCAATGATTAATTGTGTATTTGGATAAATAAGTGTTTTGTTTTGATAACATCCACGTATTAACAATATTTAAGGATATTACTGATATGTTGTTTTTTTCAGTTTATAATATTGATTTAGTTTTAGAACCTTGAAGTTGACCATTTACCAAATAAAAAATACAAATATAAATAAACGCCGACCTACATGTACCTACCCTAATTTTTTGGGTATGTAACCTGAAACAAACCTATTTTATACGCCTTAAATAACTATTGCTATTTTAGTTAAGGCGATCTAACATGAACACAAAAATGTCAATTGGTCAAATAAAACTTTTGAAATATATCTTAAAAAGACACATTTTATATATTGTGTAAATGTGTAACCTGTTATAAATACAATCTCAATAACACTGTCAAAACACGTTTTGAACCCGGTATTCGAGAGAATACTTGGTTGGTGGTGAATAAAGAGATAAAGATTGCGTAATCAACGCGTCGTGTTTATTTGCGATAATAGAATACAATGTTTCTCCCACATCCACACTACATACAAGTGAAAAAAAGTGATTTAATGTTGAGTAAACAAAATAGTCATCAGTCAAGCAACGCATATTTGTCCAGATTAGATAAAGACATTTTGTGCAATGTTTATTGTTTAGCTGAAACACTGCTGTACTCGAAATTAATTTCCGTTGATACACAACCGAGACGGGTAACTTTTCTCAATAGACACAGGGTATGAAATCTGATCCATAGTGTCAAATATACTTTTTATACAATCCAATTCGTAAAAATACATGCATATCTTCGTACAATATAGTGATTGTATTACTGTAAATCGCTTGATATTATTAATAATGATTAAAGCCACGTACCAATCTGTAAAATGACAAATTATACTCCGCCATGATCTTCTCAACATCCTGTCTGTACCCATCATTTACTTTCACCACTATTTTTACAAATGGACCTTGATTAAAATTAGTTAAACATTTTGCACAGAACATTAAAAATACCAGTATTCTAGTTTGTATCTGTCTACTCGCCAACATTGTTAAACAGTTTAAACAGTCTAAGCCGTTTCACGCAAATGAACTGTTCCCGGATAAACCTTTATCGTTGACGAAAAGTGATAAATGTCACCGTATAGTCCACAGTATTCTTCCGCTACAGCAACTGCACGGTCTGTAATCACTGGCGCCACCTCTTTTTGGAGATGCATTGGAAAAAGAGCCAATTACACTTCCAAGGTGGCGCTAATGACAGGAAGTAGTATGAAAAAGTAAACTGTGAGTTGTTTTTGTATGGTTTATGACAATTTTAGACACTGTTGATAACGCAGCACATAATACATTCCAAAAGGAATTATTTTATGCCATTAATGCTCTAATTGTGTGTAAAATTATGTCTCAACACGTTCAAATTCATTAATTAACCGGTTTAATTTTCACCATGTCACGACTTATAAAAGTCCTCACGTTTTGAAATGAGTTGTGACTTCATGTTTCTTTACATTGTTGGAAGGTAAAGTTGTTTCCGAATCGCACTACATTGTCCGATTTTTAAACCAGTGTCTCAATTGTCATAAAACATATAAAACCAACTCACCTTCTATCAATGATTACTTATTCCTAATTACTTCCTGTCATTAGCGCCACCTCGGAAGTATAATTGGCTCTTTTTCGAATGCATCTCCAAAAAGAGGTGGCCCCAGTGATTACAGACCGTGAACTGACGCAAGTGCGCATTGAAAGTAATCAAAATACATGTACTAGTATTTATAGGCTAAACGTACATGATACCGAGAGGGTGTTTACGAAAATTACATAGGATTGTTCTCATATCATGCTTGTATTCTCTTACATTTTTGACTAATAATGTTCACTATACAGAAGCTGATGCTGGTGACTATGTGTTCAATCGTGTTCACTGTATTGTTAATCATTATAAGTTCATGTTTGATGTTCATTTAATGCCAATTTCTGGTAGTAATACAACACTTCCATTGCACTACGGAAGCATATCGGTGACTTGGTATCATTTAGTCGATTTAAAGGTAGTTGTTTATTTAATTTCAATGTCTCCTATTATTTATACATCGCTAGTATCGCCCATTGACAGCGTATCCACGGCCTCATATTACGTTCAGTGTTGAATAGAAAATATGACTCACGTCCAGCAGCACCTTTATAATCATAGCCCTTCATTAAACCTGATTAAATCAAAATTAACAGTTTGGCAAGAAGTAATCATTATAAATGCAACTCATATGTATTCATAAAATACTAACATTAGTTATAGAAAAACAGCTTTCTGAACTACGATGTACAGTGTTGGGTTTGCATTTTCTTAGACATAAATGATTTCAGTAACAACTCAGTTACCACCAAACAAACAGCTTTTCATAGATCCACACAAAACATCCCCTTAGGAAAACATAATGAAAAGCCTATAGGTACTTGTTCAGATAACTTTTTGAACGACCATGTTGAGATAACCGTTGACATAATTGCCATGTGATAAGATGTGCAGATACGATATTTAAATCCCAAATGTCACCCGATTACATCGTAGCAACTCGAAATCGAACCTATGGGCATTTGGTCCCACGAGAAAGTTAAGTGTGAAGGAGTATGAATCATTTCAGAATCTGAATGTTCAAAAGTTCAAATTTGATCGTGTTCTCAAACTTGGTATTGTTTAACATCTTTATTGAAATCGTGTGCTCAGCAATTTGTGAGTTTTATGCGAACATAATAGCATATGCGACTGGTACATTGCAATCGAGCGGTCATCTAGTTTTGCTACAAACTAAATAGAGAATTTTGTATGCGAAGCAACTCAAAATCGAACCTATGGGCATTTGGTCCATCGAGAAAGTGTGTAGGTATGATACTCTGCAATTGACACTGGTACATTGCAATCATGTGCTCAGCAACTCGAAATCGACACTAGTGGTGTTTGGTCCCACCCGATTAAGCGTTTGAGAATGTTTTTGTCATGGCACAGCAGGATGATGGGTATTTCAACTTAGCAGCGAGTATTTTCGCAACTCTAAATCGACCCTAGTGGTGTTTGGTCTCAGTAAGCGTTAAAGTATGTTTTTGTCATGGCATTTCAACTAAGCAGCGAGTATTTGTGTTATAACCAGAACCGGGACTTGCACCCAGATCTCTTCTCCCTCGAAGAAGGAAAAGCGTTCTGCTTTAAACTATTCTGATGTTGCAAACACGTTCATACAAGCTGCAGAGTCAAGTATTTCGAATTGATTTCTGTGGATTGGTGTCACTCAGCGTTTTGCACGGACTTGTGACCGTTCTTTTCACAAGGAAAAGAGTAGCTTTACCACCAAAAAGATAGCTATTGTTTGGTAAGACTGTACCTGTAGGCTTCATTTCTTGTTTGAACTTCTATGGTTTTTATTGTTCACAAACCATCGAGTTGTTGATTTGCAAATACGTTTGTAGCATATTGTTGAGTACAACACAAAACAGTTGCATGCTTGGCCGAAGGCGAACAATGAAATTTGCAGTTTTGATCTGAAATAGTTTTTTCCAACAGTTTCATACGCTGTACTAGTTGTGATAGTTTGATGAGAACCCAATGCTTGTTAATTTCATAAGACAACATTGAGTCGCACAATTTCAGAGTGTGTTGCTGCTATACGGCGAAAGTCATAACATTTGGTAAAACTGCTTCATATAGGTTTTTTTCATCGATTCACTTGCGCAATTTCAAGCCTTGATACGTTTAACATTTTATGTTGATATTTCTCATTGCAAGACAAGATATACCTATGATGAGCCGTAGTGCTTGTAAATCTCAACGCAAGAAGTACCTAAAACGCAATGACTGTTAAAGCTTCATCGAAGCGCACAAGTTAATGGCCATAATCTGTAAAACTGCAGTATATAGTGTTTTTTTTCACCTCAACTCAAACGTAAATTTCTATGCTATGCTCTTGAAAGTTTTCGGGTGTCACTCGGCGTTTTCACGGACTTGTGACCGTTCCTCTTGTCTGAGCACAAGAGAAGTCGCCTTCCCACCCAGCCCTTAGCAGACTTCAATTGTGCATGATAGCACTTAACAAACAAAAATGTTATTGCTTGGTCAATGCGTGGCTGCATTTCTGAGAGAGCCAGATTAAGGAATTTCGTGTCACCGTACGAAAATACCATGGGTGTCGCACGGCAAAGCACAGACATGTCACCATGTGTGCCTACCACCCCTCCAACAGCGCAACAATGTGGTGTTGGAAGGATTCCCAGCTAGTGCCGAAAGTATTTCACAACGATCGCGGGGAAGGGCTGCTTTATAACGCCTCATTTCGTATTGGCTTGCAGCCTCGCCCTACGTTGTTACACAGCTAGCTGAGCAGGACTCCCTCTGACTATCAATCTCAGCGGTCAAAATTTTGAAAAGCGTCTGCTTTTTTTAGTTATACACTTAAGTCTCTCTGTGCCAAAATAGAGACTGAAACCTAAACCCTAACACAATTTTGAGAGCTGAAAAAGAAACATGAATCATACAGACTGAGCAATACTAGTGACTATATTATCGGTCAAGCAGTCATCAACTGGTCGGTAGCCTTATCAATGCCATCGCGTCCTCGGACTCGCATACGCACAATCGACCCACGTCAGTTCTAAAGCTTGCGGGCAAAGAGTGTCCCTCGCGATAGACTGAGGAGCCTTGCCAGAGTATAACGACAGCATTGATAAAACATCATAGCGCTGAAAACCGAGGCGTTTCCCCCCAAGTGCTATCAGTGCGCTTCGCAACTTGTGGAGTCGGTCTAACGACACCTACATACCTCGGCCGCCCAAACTCAGTTAATCGACTGCTGTTGTCTTTCTGCTTTGCCAAATAGCAGGAGTGCTTACCGATAGCAGTCAAAGACAACCTTACATTGATCTAGCCAGATAGGAAACTACAAGCAAACGCTGACTCGCCTAAGCAAGCCGTCTCGCTTCCTGCACCGAAGCAAGTCACTCGCCTTAGCACTATCGACCCAACGCCAGTTACACTGCGCCATAAGCTGGGGAGCCTTGCCAATGCTCACAAGTACTTTGCAATCCTGGCTAGTGCAATGAGTATATTCGGACTGGTGTGCCACCATGTGAATTTTGATTTCCTAAGTCTCTAGAGCCAAAGTAGAGACTGAAATTATCAAACCTTGAGAATTTTGAGAGCTGAAAGAGAAACATGCATACAAGCATACATTGCTGGCCAGCACTACTAACATAACATATAACAATAAACAACAAACTGTTCAAACATGTACTCACGGTTTTGTCGCAGCTCTGCTCAAGGTATGTGCAAGTCTCTACATACGTCTAGACTGCTCGGTGTTCACATCAAGACTGGCGAGTTGTACTGAAAAAACAAGAGCTTTTATAGTTCTCGTTTGTAATTTTGTTATTTCGTGATATGGAACAGTGAACAGTAACAGTCAACTGAACTCAACTCAAACTTGTACTTACCATGTTTTCATCACTGAAATGTGAAAGACGTTTTACATTTTGCATTTTTGAAACACAAGTTGAAACGATACTTACTTGTTTGTATAGGTGATTATGTGAACAGTCGAGTCGAGTCCTTGATGTCTCTGCTAGTCTGTTGTAGAGCTGAAATCAAATAGCAAAGCATAATGAGAATCTTTGAATATGTTTGAACATGTTTGTACATTTACTAAACAGTAAACAAAACTTTGAACAGCAAACTAAATTTTTGTGCAGTGAACAATTATACTCACCAAGATGTCTTCACTGAAATGCAATAAAAACAACATTTCACATAGTAAAAACAACATTTCACATAGCAATGATAGCGTGACATTTGTACAGTAACATGAAACAAAATTGTGAGTAAAAGAAGATGTGAGTACTTACATCTGTGTTGTTGATCCATTCCTGCTGGTTGAAATCTTCTCAACGTTTCTTCACTCTAGACCCGAGCTGAAATTAAGACTTGAGCATGCATGTACTTTCTGATTCAAATAGTCAATATAACAGTGAACACAAAACAGTAACAGAACAAAACCAACTGTTCTTACCATGTTGTCTGAAATGAGAAAGACGTTTTACATTTTGCATTTTGCATTTTTGAAACACAAGTTGAAACGATACTTATTGTTTGTATAGATGATTTTGTGAAGAGTCGAGTCCTTGCTGCCTCTGCTAGTCTGGTGTTGTGCTGAAATGGAAATAGTAAAGCATGATGAGAATCTTGAATATGTTTGAACATGTTTGAACATGTTTGTACATTTACTAAACAGTAAACAAAACTTTGAACAGCAAACTAAATTTTTGTACAGTGAACAATTCTACTCACCAAGATGTCTTCACTGAAATGCAATAAAAACAACATTTCACATAGCAATGATAGCGTGACATTTGTACAGTAACATGAAACAAAATTGTGAGTAAAAGAAGATGTGAGTACTTACATCTGTGTTGTTGATCCATTCCTGCTGGTTGAAATCTTCTCAACTATTCTTCACTCCAATCCCGAGCTGAAATCAAGACTAGAGCATGCATATACAATTGGATTCAAATATTCAACACAACAGTCAACAGAAAACAGTAACAGAACAAAATCAACTGTTAAAACTTTGGGGAGCTGAAATGAAAAAGACATGTTTGCATAGCACAACACGTTATGAAAAATGTAGAAATTCATTGTACTATTTTCAAGAAATGCCTAGTAACAACTAAACGTTTTTACTTACATCAGCCATGCTGAAATGAAAATGGCATGCTATGTTGAAACAAACTTATCACATTTTTGTATATATATCAAGAAATCTATTGTACTTACCGCAGCCATGCTGAAATGAAAAAATCATTTTGCAAAGCATAACACAAACAAAAAAGTCAAAACATGTAGATACACATACACTATTGAAGTATAGAAACGATTGTACTCACCACTACCAGACTGAAATGGGTTACTGCTCCACTGTTTGCTGGCAACTGAAACGAAAATCTGAAACCACATGCACATAGCAAACAGTTTGGACAAAACATTCTTACCCACCAAATGTATCCCAGCGTTGAGCACAAATTCATTCTTCCAGAGGTAGTATAGTAAACCTGAAACATTCAAAAACATAACAACATACAGTACAAAGCACATCAACTTACCTTGTGTGGTCCTACAGTTGTGTGACACCAGTTGAATTCAAGTCTTAGCTCACTTCTCTGTTAGCACCAAGGGCACGTTGTCCTTGAAAGTGAAAACTGAAACAGAGTAAACAAAGCAAACATGTTTCACATCAAACCAACAATGTGTTGCTTGAACTGTCTTCTGTTGAGTAGATTCTTAGCAGCTAAACCTCAGTATCCATCTCTGTTCTGCACCAAGGTCACACTGTCCTTGCAAATGATTTCTGAAACAGAGAAATGCAAACCAAAAACTAGTAACTTACCTTGTCTCTGTGGAGGACAGCCACAGCAGCTGAATGTTGTCTAGAAAACTGTCTTCTCTTCTGTTCAACAACACTGTAAAACTGTCACTGCTAGTGAAAGCTGAAATATAGCAGAGCAGAGCAAAACATGTCACATATCAAACCAACAATGTGTTGCTTGAACTGTCTTCTGTTGAGTAGATTCTTAGCAGCTAAACATCAGTATTCATCTCTGTTCTGCACCAAGGTCACACTGTCATTGCAAATGATTTCTGAAACAGTACAAAGCATAAAATCATGAAACAATTCAGATCCACTTACCTTTCTCTATCAAGTTGAAATTTCACAGCTGCTTTATTCTCAATACCGTGCCCTGTTCAACACCAAGGTCACACTGTCCTTGCAAGTAAAAACTGAAATATAGTATAGCAAAGCAAACATGTTTCACATCAAACCAACAATTTGTCTACTTACCATTCAGTATTGTGTAGAGCCAAACCTGCTACATTCCTCTTGAAACCTGTCTTCAGTTCTTCTCAGCACCAAGGGCACAATGTCCTTGAAGAAAGTCAAACCTGAAATATAGTTAAGCAGAGAAAAACATGTTTCACATCAAACCAACCTCTGAGTGTTGTATAACTGTATACTCTGTCAGTTTGACTTCATAGCTCCTCACAGCTCACCACACCAAGACCTGAAATATACGAGCATGGCACAAAAATTGTGACAACTAACTTACCTCATGAAATGCTGCAACTGTAGAGAAAACAGCTTCACCACTCTGTCCTTCTCAGCTCTGTCCAAGGTCAAACACATCACTTTCTGTAAGATCTGAAATAAAGCAACGAGCAGCAAAACACATTGCAGTTTACAAAATGACTTACATTATGTGTTGAGTTGAGTCACAGCAGAGGCATTCCTTATTGAAACATTTCTACTTCTCTGCTTAGACCACTATGAAACCGTCACTGCAAGTCAAATCTGAAACATAGTAGAGCAGAGCAACACAAATAATAACACAAAGCAAATGCTTACATACGTTACCTTTCAATGTCTTCCAACTGTAGAATCTGTCAGCTAGACTCCTTCATTGTTCAGCAACACTGTCAAACCTGAAATATAGAAGCATGTAAAACACACAGTACAAAACAAGTGTAATGACTTACCCTTTGATATGCTCCAACTGTAGAGACAAGACTGCTCGACCACGTCTGAAAACTGTTCCTCTTCTCCGTTCTGCAATACTGTTCATCCTAAAACAGAAAAGCATATACAGCACATATCATGACATGATAGCAAAAGTACTAGCAAACTTACATTTTCATGTGCAAAGCAGCTAGTCTTTTTTTCTCTTCTCTTCACTGTTCAGCAACACTGTCAAACCTGAAATACAGTAACATGAAAAACAGATGTCATGCTATGAAAACAAATTTGTACTTACAAGATATGAGAGCTTTCAGAAACACGTCTGCTCTGCTCGACTGCTGAAATGCAACTGAGAGCACTTGACAGATAATCTGAATAAAAAGTTAAAACTTCACAAGCTGTGGCAAACATAGTCATTCTAGACAACTTACCTTAAACAATGGTTTGGGAGCAATAGACACAACCACTGCTTGACTTCTCTGTTCACACCAACTGTCAAGTCATCAGTACATGTCAAAATCTGAAATGTATTGAAACAAGCAATGCATAACAAACATAGTTACTTACCTTTAACTCTGGTTTTGGAGCTCTCAGAAACACGTCTGTTCTGCTCGACTGCTGAAATGCAACTGAGAGCACAACATTGCAAATCTTTACGAAATTTTAATACTTCACATGTTATGG
Organism: Congeria kusceri; assembly: GCA_027627225.1. NCBI lineage: Eukaryota > Metazoa > Mollusca > Bivalvia > Myida > Dreissenidae > Congeria > Congeria kusceri. The sequence continues at coordinate 91,553,525 of CM051024.1, read as the reverse complement.
CAAACATAGTCGTTCTGTACAACTAACCTTCAATAACGGTTTGAGAGCTCTTAGAAACACATCTGCTCTGCTCGACTGCTGAAATGCAACTGAGAGCACAACATTGCAAATCTTAACGAAATTTTAAATACTTCACATGTTATGGCAAACATAGTCGTTCTGTACAACTAACCTTCAATAACGGTTTGAGAGCTCTTAGAAACACGTCTGCTCTGCTCGACTGCTGAAATGCAACAGACAGCACATCACTGAAAATCTGAACAAACATGTAATATGATGCTAAGTATGGCACACATAGTCATTGTACACAACTCAATTGCCAATCAAGTCTCACAGACTTCTCTTCATCTCAAAAGTGAATATCATATCAGACATGTTGCTATCAATAATCGTTGCTACACTTTCATTGCTCTGTCAAACATTTCACTTAATCTGGAACAATGTTTCACTCTGCAATTGTCACGCAGAGACTGACAACCACATGGCTATACCAAATTAGAGCTCACAGTGATAAACATCTACAATACTTACCACAGCCCCTCTGAAAGCAAATCAGCATGCATACAAAACAATATCATAGAACAGACGTGCCCACAAGCAGCTCACCATCATGTTATACCTCGGTTTTGACATATAATCACAAACGTTAGAGTCAATATCGTGTTACATCATCTCTTTGCTATATCACCAACACAGCATGCGTAAGTACTGGATAGATCTACCCTTGAGCTATCATCATGCACATTTAGTTCTATATATACTACTAATAGCTCACATCAAGATACAAAAAATGTTTGTACTCACGGTTCAGTTGACAGCAGCTCCAAGAAACACGTCCGCACAGCTCAGCAATCACAGCATGTGAACATCAACTGAAAATGAATTACTTCGAACACACTGTCTAACAGCGCTGTCAGAGCGCACAAAAAGACGTCTATACTCTTAGACCACACAATCTGTACTAAACCCCAAATCTGTAAAAGCAGTAAAAAAAAAAAAATGTTCCGAACAACGTCGTGCTTCACCATCATGTTAGTTCATCATTATGATATACTATTGTCGCAACATCTCAAGTCAACGTACTCTCAGTACTGATTAATTCTACCCATTGCTATCATCATGCACATTCACTTCTATACATCAACTCAACATACAAATGCTAGTCACTCAAACCATCGTAGACCATCATGTTGCTAGATCATCTCAACGTGAAGTCAAGTTACTTCTATACAGTATAACAACTATCATCAAGATACAAAAATGTTTGTACTCACGGTTCATTTGACAGCAGCTCAAAGAAACACGTCCGCACAGCTCGGCATTTGAAATGCAACTGACTATAAACATCTCAAAACATGATCCAAAATGTAAAACTTGTTACAACATGCAAGCTGTGTAGCTTTCAGAACCACATCTGTACTTCTCAACATCTGAAATGAAAATGACCTTGAAATCATATATCATGATATCTAACATCTTCATACAAGCTGGAGCTCTAAAAACAAACCACCTGAAAATACCTAACATCATCCATAATGTGAGAGCTCTCAGAAACACGTCTGCTCTGTTCAGCTCCTAAAAAGCAACTGACAGCACTTCACCACAAAAATCTGAAAAAAAGTTTATGCTTAACACATTGTAGTGGTCACAGCTATTCTGTACATCGTACCTCTTTCAACTGTTCTGTGAAACCTCGACAGCTTGCACTCAGTCCCAACACTCAACTGCCACTTCAGTTTCATAGTAGACCTGAAAATATCATATCAAGCCATACGTGACAAACATTTATACTCGCCTTCATCTCATATACTGGAGCTCTCAAAAACACGTCTGCTCGCTTCAACTGCCAAACATCAACTGACAGCAAAAGTCTGAAAATCTGATCCAAAAATGTAATATGATATATGACCTTGAATGACTAGCATGTATTTGTACAGTTAAGTGAAATTGCTTGTAGTGTCTTTAAGTTTACTATGAATCAACAGTCAGATATCTCACATTTTTTCTATTAATGTTCATTGCCACACAATTTCATAGATCTGTCAAGACATGCAATTTTGTTACAGTATTTAGTATAAGACCTTGAATGTCTAACATTTGTGCAGTAAAGTGAAATTGCTTGCTACACATTTTAACTATACAATTCTGTTGCAGTCTATAGCATAGCTTAGCACAGCTCAACATGAAAAACACATCTAACCCCTCCAGTTGTCAAATTACAACTGATCACAAAATCTGTCAGCCATAATTTTTTTTGTAATACCATGTCTATAGGTCTCATTGTGTGAAACACCAACACACTGGGTTCATACAATTGTTTGTCCTTAAAACCTCTATACATCTCACCTTCAACTGGTCTGCACAGCTCAACTGCTTAGCCTCTCTGCTCAGCTTGACTGCCATGCCATCATGGTATGTCTTATCTGAAATGTATCACACCAAACAAACATAGCACACACAGTTGTTTGAAACCACTAACCTTCTTATATGGTACTGGAGCTCAAAAAACACGTCTGCTCGCTTCAGCTGCTAAACTACCTTGGTCCCCCCGTTAGCTATACAGTCAAGACATCATCTCATGTCCTGTCAGAAATGTGCTGAAACAAGCAATGCATGGCACAAAACATATGTACATCAGAAGACACTTGAATCATATTACCAGTTACCTTCTTACATTTGAAAAAATGTACAACCATGCTGCTAAACTACCTTCTTCCACAAGTCAGTCAAGTCAAGATACCATCTCACGCCCTATCTGAAATGTCTGAAACATGCAATGCATAGCACAACAAAGTCAGTACATCAGTAGACACTCATATCACACTGTCATTGAACTACTACTTACCTTACTTTTGAAAAATGTACAACCCTGCTGCTCAGCTACCTTGGTCCCCCAGTCGGTCAAGACACCATCTCATGTCAATTCTGAAATGTGCTGAAACAAGCAATGCATGGCACAAAAAAGTCAGTACATCAGTAGACACTCATAGCACACTGTCATTGAACAACTACTTACCTTCTTACATGTGAATTTCTACAACTCTGCTGCTCAAATATCTTAGTCGCACAGTCAGTAAAGACATCCTATCATGTCAATTCCGTCATGTTCTGAAAGAAATGCATAGCACACAGTCATGTTTAACCACTTACCTTGTTTTAGAGCACATGGAAACAGGTCTGCTCTGTTCCACAGATAAACACAAATTGAAAGCAGAAATCTTCCTATCTGAACAAGCATGTCATAGTTTTGATCAGAAAGGCATACAGTCATAGTATAGCACTCTGTTGTCAAAATGTATCAAGGTATTCTGTTCATCTTGAATTCAAGTGTATAGCATATCACATTCATGCTACTTATGGTACACAATTTCACTTCTCTGTCAAAACATGAACCTCATCTGTTCCATACAACACTTGTCGAACAAAGACTGACCACATCAGCAAGTACAGTTTTTGTACTGCTTTAGCAGCTATCACCAGTTTCATAGATTCATCTCAAAGTTTTCAATGAAGAGACAACTGTAAAACAGTTTTCCTTCTGCATAGTGTATTGCAACATGTATTTCACATTCACAATCAAACACAATCTACAATACTCACCACAGCCCCCTGAAATCAAACCAATGTAAAACAGCATTCATAGGAATCAATATGTATCATATACAGCAATATCTGTAAACATGCTACAATAGCAAATCATTTCACCATCATGTCACATCATCATACAATATTTCAAATCATGTCAATAGTAGGTTTACGTATTGATATTATATCTGGTCAGTAGCACAGCAAGACAACTTCATTCAGTATCATATTTCATCATCTGTTATACTGTATCATCAACACAGCAAGCGCAAGTACTGGATAGTTCTACCCTTTGTTTCACATTAGTATACAAAAATGTTAGTACTCACGCTTTGGTGGTCAGCACTTCTTGTTCAACTTCCCCACACGTCCACATCTACACACCAACTGAAACTGAATCGCTACAAACCCACACTTACAAAAGCGCAATCAGAGCGCACACAAACACGACTGTTCACTTCAACCACAAACTCATGATTAAAATCAAAATCTCATAAGCGGTGAAAAAAGCAACGACTTCATCGCTATGTTTCACCATCAAAGTACACCATCATATTGACACCAAGTCCCAGTACTGAGTTATTCTACCCATCGCAGCATACTGTTTGTTCCATTTCAATTCAAGTCAAACACTCAAATATTTTCACCACTTTTATTCACAAATACAAACTCATGTAAAAAGACAAAAAATGTACTCACGGTTTAATGCAGCTCCACCGCACACGTCCGCACAGCTCGGCATCTAAACAGCAACTGGCCATCAACTGTTTCAAGTCTCAAAAAAAAATTAATTTACACTTATAGTCAAAGTCAAGAGCTCCTAAAAACACGTCCGATCGCTTCGACGTCCAAACCTTAAATGAAGTCAAAGTCGCTAAACAAATTAATTTCTGTCAAACACTTCATATTTAACGTTCAGTAAAAGACATCGCAGTCAGTAGGCAATACCCGTTCAGCAGTCAACATCGTTTAAGTGTACTTCATTTTAAGTTAAGTCGCTATCGTAAATCGCTGTCTCGACAAAACAATAACCCAAGTATCAAGTCATGAAATATCATTCAAAACCATTTCATCTCAAACCGCACTTCAAGTCAAAACCTAGCGAAACTGTCCGACAATCATTCAATAAGTCGCGACCGAGTCCAGTCATAACAGTACAGCGCTGTCGCCATCATTAAATAACGTCGAGTATGTCCACATTTAACAAAACTTAATTCAGCTTAACTGAAAATATTTTTCATCAGCAATACTATACAGCGCTGTCTTCACTCAAGACCTACTGTAGACAGCCTAAGTCGTCCAGTCACCTAATTTCTAAAGAAGAAATTTCAATTCCACTGAAAGTATTTTTCATCAACAGTCAGAGCTAAAAAAAATCACGTCCGACCCTGTCAATGTCCAACAGTCAACTGAGAACAAGTCCCAGTAAAAAAATTTCAAACTCAAAATATTTTTGTCAGAGCTCCGAAAGTACGTCCGTCTCGTTCAACGTCCAAAAGTCAACTGAGACTTAATCATCGTAAACGAAAATCAAAGTCAAAGTTTTTTTTCAGAGCTCACAAAAACACGTCTGTCTTCGTCAATGTCCATCAGTCAACTGAGATTCAGTCATAGAAAAAAAAAATCAAAGTCAAAACTTTTTTTTCAGAGCGTTCAAAAAACACGTCCGTCTCGGTCAATGTCCAAGTCGCAAAAGAGCGAACTGCGCCAGCGCAAGTCAATTTATACAATTCAATTTATAATGAGCGCGACGTCGAGAGCTCCGAAAAACACGTCCGCTCTCTTCGACTACCAAACCATGAATGACAGAAAATCACATAGAAAATGTTTACAGCTCATGATTTGAGTTTTTTGTTAAATGTGTATTTGATGTATAATCGTAAAATAAAACGTGACATTCAAAAATCCGATCCATATTGACTTTGTGATGATTTTATTTCCAAGAACACAACAACTGAAATATTCACAGTTTGTGTGCTCCTAAAAATTGATAAAAATGAGTCCATCCAATACATCCAGTAAATCCATGGTATTTCGTGTTTAAATCGTTTTGAAGCGAACCCAACGCAGATTTTCACATTCAACATAAAAACGACACAATGCGATAATAGAAAAATATTTAGTCAAACTCACTAACCTATTGTTCTGAAATAATCCTAGATCATATCTTACATTTACAGTAGATCTAATCCTCAAAGTATTCACTACAAAAACAACATCACAAACTATCCAGTTCCACCCGTTTATTTTTCTCCATGAAACCCTGAACAATTCAAGATTCAAGAAATTTTTAGAAATCAATTGTTTACATGACGTAGGTTAAACGAAATCAGCGCGATATGTTTTGGCAGTCTTAAAGGGACTTACCCCGACGTGTTTGGTTCAACTATGTTTTGCGATTATAGTTTTGATGTCCCGAAAAGAAATAGCAAAACACATATACCAAAATATTCATCAATATATTCCCTACAAGATGATATGAAAATGTTGTGGTTATCTGTACAATTGTTCATTAAAGCTCAAAATGTAAAGTCGAATTTGCGTAAAAATCAAAATATCATAAGTCCCCTATTCGATTCAATACAAACAAATATGATGGATATGTGCGCGTCGAAATTTCTGTTAATCTGGTGGAAATTTCGTTCATTTTGGACAACGGGTTGAAAAGATATTGAAGTTAAACCACTTGCGAAGAAGCGCAGTTTTCTATCATCGAAATGTAACGCCGCTTTAAGTTTTAGGATGAGATATATTGAAATGACGTCATAAATTTGCACTGAGAACGAAGGGTCAAATTCTTCGCGATTCATGAAATCTGTGTTTGTTGTGATGTGGTTTTCGGCCCGTATTATTGCAGCGTCTTACAAAACCATCAAGTATGTTATACCAAATTGCACAAAAATGAATTCCCCATCGAATGATACCAAAATTATTGTACTATTTTAAGAAATGAACATCTTTTCTTCATAACAATCCGAGTTTGGTCGATAAACTGAAGTTTTTTCACATACCCGTTGATCTAATAGCAAAATGTTCCAACCTATATTGTTCCAATCTGTTTGCTGGTTATGATAGTGAAAATTTCATCAAAATGCGTTCACGCGTTATTGAGAAAATCGACATAAACCGATTCCAAACAACACAGTTTCGTCTACTTTTCGCTGCAAAACGTCGTTGAGTTTTACTCGAAACTTTAAGTCTTGAAAATTTCGACTGGCGTGAATGCGTTTTCTCGCCGTAATTTCTTTATAGTTCGACGTATTGTAGAATATCATATACCATTTTGTGCAAAATTGACTTTCCTACATGATGATACCAATTTTGTTGTACTTGTCGTGAATGGGAATTTTTTTCTATCGAAAAACTGACAATTTCTCACATATGCGTATATGCTGGCCAAAAATGATCCCACAAAACTTGTTGCTACTATGAAGCCCAACATTATAGTGAAAATTTCATGTAGATCTGTCCACTGGATGCTGAGAAAACGAGACTTAAACTTTCTGTTAAATGCGTTTCGCTGTAGAACATTCACTTTTCAAAACGACGTTGTGTATTTTATGAAGACTTTTTCAAAGCGCGACTATAGGAAAATGGTTTTCGGTCAGTCTTGATCAAGCGATACTATAAACATACAAGTATGTCATATCAAAATGCGTGCAATTGAATTCTGTACAAGCCGATACCAAAATCAGAACAATATCTTCTTACCGACCCGTTTTCCAAGCAAAAAACTGCCATTTTCACATACGCGCGTATATGCGAAAAATGATCCCCACAAAACTTGTTGCTAATATCGCGCCGAACAAGTTGGTAAAGATTGCATGTTTGTATCTCAAGCGGTTGGGAAGAAACGACGACTTAAACTATGTACGAAATCAGTTTTCTACTCGCAGCGCGCCGGGTCTCGACGTTCAGTTAAAACTTGTCAAGTTAAAGATTGAAATGCGTTCCGTGTAGATTTGTTTTCGGGCTGTGTATTCGTTGTGTTAAGACCCAATGTAGAATATTATACATTAAAATGCGCAGAATTGAATTCTGTACAAACTGATATCAAAATTATTGCACTAATAAATCAAACAAAAAAATTTCTTCTTAGCGAAGTTTTCAAGCTTGAATTTCTGATGCAGTCATTCGAGTGAGAACAAAATAGGCGAGACAAAAATTGTAGCTACCATAGAGCTGAATATTATGTTGAAAATTTCATGTTGATATCATCAGTCATTTCGGAGAAAATCAACATAAACCGCTTTCGTTTGAAATCTCTCCTCGGTTGTTTACATCGATAGAAAATGACGTTCAAGTTGTGAATTTTTTTGTAGCTTAAAGTGAAAGCGCGAGTATAAGAAAATGGTTTTCGGCCAATCTTGATCAAGCGATACAACAAACATACAAGTATGTCATATCAAAATATACGGAATTTCAATGCCTACAAGATGGTGCCAAAATCACTTCGCTAGTAAAATAGACAAAAACGTTTCCTTCTTTGAGACCTGTTTTTCAGGCAATAAAGTGAAAATTTCTCATACATGCCCTAACAAAAATTGTTACTAGTATCAATCCAAACAATATCGCGAAGATTTCAACTCAATATCCCAAGCGGTTTCGAAGATACGACGACTTAAACTTTGTACGAAATCAGTTTTCTACTCGCAGCGCGCCGTGTCTCGACGTTCAGTTAAAACTGATTTAAATGCACTTTGTATAAATCCGTTCTCGGGCTGTATCATTGTTGTGTTTAGACATACACTGAAGTGTAATATATCAAATTGCGTGGAATCGAATTCTCTACTCGATGATACCAAAATTACGATGAATGCTCATGAGACACAAAAAATTTCTTCTTAGCGAAGTTTTCAAGCTTGGATTTCTGATACAATAATTCGTGTTTGAAGAAAATAGGCGAGACAAAAATGTTAGCTACCAAAGAGCTGAATATTATGTTGAAAATTTCATGTTGATATCATAAGTCATTTCGGAGCTAATCAACTTAACCCACATTGTTCAAAATTTCTTCTCCGGATTGTTTACCTCAATCGAAATGACGTTGTACAAGGTTATGAAACTTGGCGCGTTTGAATGAAAAACTGTTAGTGTTTAGTTTAAATTAACGCTGGCTTAATCGAAGCGATTCACAAACATACAAAGTGTTGTACATCAAATTGTTCAGAATAAAATTCCCTATCCGACGGTATCAAATTTTGTTTCGCGAAACGACAAGACAAAAAACATTTCTTCTTTGAGACTGTATTTTCGAGCAAAAATGTGAAAATTCCTCACATGCACGAACTGATTACAGCAAAATGTTCCCTACAAAAAAGGTTGCCAGCATCAATCGCGGCGATTTGGTGAAAATATCATGTTGAAATCTATAGCGGTTGTGATTCAACTTAACTCAACCCGATTGTTTACTTGAAAACCATTTTGTACACTGTGCGATCGATTCATAACGTCGTCGAGTCGAAGTTGATTTTATAAAAGAGCGTTTGTGTTGCGCTATATTTCTGCTCTATTCGTTGAGTTGTTAGCGAAAGCACTTCACATCATACATCAAAATTTGTAAATATTTCATGTTTGTATCTCAGGCGGTTTCGAAGAAACGCCGACTTAAACTTTTTGGGTTGAAATCGGCCTTGTGTGGACTACGCAGTGAAACGACGTTGCGTCTTGAAAGTTGAATTATTTGCACTCGGTGACCTCGCTGCGCTGCGCTGTATTTTCTCACGCGAGTCTGCAGTGTATGTTGAGTTTCGATGGGAAATTTGAAGCGTTGTATTTGAAAATTTGCAGTTCAAATGTTTGCTCGTGACTGTATCTACTTGCTATGACAGAATTTGTCGATTGTGAAAATCATTCTGTGAAAATAAACGACAAACACTGACATTTGCTTGTTGGGATTTTTTTTCTGCTACATACAAGTGCACAACTTTTCTAGATACAGATTTAAACCAGTGAGGTAGATCACAATCATTCACGATAGAGACTCTTGTTTGCTTGTTATATAACGTCGTGTCGCACTCTGGATAGTACAGTACTTTGTCGACTTGAGAATATTTTTATACTTTAGCCGCTGCGCTAGCATGAAGTACGCTCAAACGCCGCTAAGCTTATTAGTCACTCAGCTGAAATTGGAAGACATCACTCAGCTGAAATTGGAAGATTTGATTGTAATAGTCACACTTATTTTAGTACATAAGTCTTCTAGTCGTACTTAAAGCGGTAGATACAGCAATACTAAAATGTCAAATGGGAAGACTCCTCGTACATGTGAAAAATGTAAGATCGACATAAGTTATAAGAACTGGGCAAAGCACTTAAAGTCTAAGAAGCATAATCGTTCAGCCGAAAATGGAAGACTTTCACAGTACAGTTGCAATGACTCAACTACAATAACGAAATCGTACAAACGTAAGGCAGCTGCGGAATCTCTGGGTCAAACTGTCAAGAAACTCAAAGGTTCCAAAAACGTAAAACAGGACGCAACTGAAAAGAAGCAGACTGACTTTGTCGACGACTACATTCGAAAACAAGACAAACTTAAATCGTTACACGCTAATGCTCAGACGATGATCGCATATCTTGAAAAAGCGTTGCAATATGTTAAATCAGAAGAAAGTGATGAGCCGAGGGTAGCCTCGTATCTAGCAACTGCATCGAAAAACATTTCGCATGCTATAGACAGCATTTCAAGCGGTCTACAAAACAGTGGCGAAATCGACTCATGCAAAGTATGTACAAGTGACAGCAATCCACCTAGATTAATCAGCAAGAAGTGTGGGCACGGGTTTTGCTGTATGAACTGCATTTTGAAGTATTTGGAATTCGTATACAATAAAAATTCTGGGCGATTGATTTGTCTGAAATGCAAACACCAGTACGATGATAACGCCATGTATCAAATTGGTTCTCGCTATGGTGTTATTGGTTGATACATGAATTTATTGAATGAATAAAACAAATGAAACCTTTCAACTGTGTTATTTGTTTTTACTGAATGAAAGAATGTTTGTTTGATGTAATCTGAAAATACTGAAATGCAACATATATGCACAATTAAGAAGCTGAGTGAAATACATGTTTGAAGACATCACTCAGCTGAAATTGGAAGATTTGATTCTAATAGTCACACTTATGTTAAGTCTTCCAGTCGTACTTAATAAAAATGTCAAATTGGAAGACTCCAAATGCAACATGTATGCACAATTTAGAAGCTGAGCGAAATACATTTTTGAAGTCAAATTATACAATTAATCAGATAGATGCAAATATCATGAGCTAAATTGTACAAGTAGTGATTTGACCAAATGAGAAATGTGATTTCAAAAATTAGTCACTTCACTTGCAACTATGAATGTATAACCATGGTTCAAGATATAAACATTCATCAACATCATTACCTACTCATATGAATTTGATCAGAATTTGCTTCATGAACATAGATATGAAATTCTAAAGCTAATACAATAGACCCACGACTCTACAATCATTTTACAACTCTTGCCAGAGCTAGGGATTGAACCTAGATCTCCTTCTTCAAGCACAGGGCTGCAAAAAGCGTTTCACATTCAACTACTCGGGCAGTATGAGCTGATCAATGCTGTAATCAACTGGTATAGCATTGCTAACATAAAGGATATGAGTTTATGGTCAAACATTTTCAGTTCAAAATGACATTCATGTGCATTTTTCTTGTATCTTCCAATCAAACTGGGTATGAGTGATTGACTTGAAAATTTGCAGTCATATCTCCTTTAGATATAAATTCTGAACCGAGACAGGCTTTAAACGGTGTTCGCTCACCAATATATCAAAAATGGCAATATGAAGTGATCATGATTATGATTAGACATGCCTGTTGAGTAGTTCTGCATTCAGCGATTTCTCTAACTCGTACCAGAGCTAGGACTTGAACCTAGATCTCCTTCTGCAAGAGAAGGCGTTCTCCATTGAACCACTCTCTGATAATATGAATTGATCATCACTGCACAACAAACACACACAATGAGTTTTGTGGACAGACATGAATGTGCTGACAAAAAAACATACTTTCAAAATTGCCTTGTAATAGTTTTTTTCTACCTTGTTTAAACCAAAACCTGTTATGTAGGATGTGTACTGAAATTTTCATAAAGTACTACTATAGGCATGCATCAGAAAATCTGAACCAAGTCAGGGTTTCAGTTGTGTTTGCTTGATGACACACATTGATACATCTGTATAATATATGAATTTTGTGACCAGTACCTTTTCAGTACAGCAAACATGCAAATGCTCAATTGTCCTATTCATATACTTTTTTCTCAGCATTTGCAATCTCGGTTGTACGGTTTGAATTCATACAGTGTTTCACAACCCTGAGATTCCGCAGCTGCCTTACGTTTGTGCGATTTTGTTATTGTACTTGAGTCATTGGAACTGTGCTGTGAAAGTCTTCCATTTTCGGCTGACCGATTATGATATACTAGTATTGCTGTATCTACCGCTGGAAGACTTATGTACTGAAATTTTCATAAAGTACTACTATAGGCATGCATCAGAAAATCTGAACCAAGTCAGGGTTTCAGTTGTGTTTGCTTGATGACACACATTGATACATCTGTATAATATATGAATTTTGTGACCAGTACCTTTTCAGTACAGCAAACATGCAAATGCTCAATTGTCCTATTCATATACTTTTTTCTCAGCATTTGCAATCTCGGTTGTACGGTTTGAATTCATACAGTGTTTCACAACCCTGAGATTCCGCAGCTGCCTTACGTTTGTGCGATTTTGTTATTGTACTTGAGTCATTGGAACTGTGCTGTGAAAGTCTTCCATTTTCGGCTGACCGATTATGATATACTAGTATTGCTGTATCTACCGCTGGAAGACTTATGTACTGAAATTTTCATAAAGTACTACTATAGGCATGCATCAGAAAATCTGAACCAAGTCAGGGTTTCAGTTGTGTTTGCTTGATGACACACATTGATACATCTGTATAATATATGAATTTTGTGACCAGTACCTTTTCAGTACAGCAAACATGCAAATGCTCAATTGTCCTATTCATATACTTTTTTCTCAGCATTTGCAATCTCGGTTGTACGGTTTGAATTCATACAGTGTTTCACAACCCTGAGATTCCGCAGCTGCCTTACGTTTGTGCGATTTTGTTATTGTACTTGAGTCATTGGAACTGTGCTGTGAAAGTCTTCCATTTTCGGCTGACCGATTATGATATACTAGTATTGCTGTATCTACCGCTGGAAGACTTATGTACTGAAATTTTCATAAAGTACTACTATAGGCATGCATCAGAAAATCTGAACCAAGTCAGGGTTTCAGTTGTGTTTGCTTGATGACACACATTGATACATCTGTATAATATATGAATTTTGTGACCAGTACCTTTTCAGTACAGCAAACATGCAAATGCTCAATTGTCCTATTCATATACTTTTTTCTCAGCATTTGCAATCTCGGTTGTACGGTTTGAATTCATACAGTGTTTCACAACCCTGAGATTCCGCAGCTGCCTTACGTTTGTGCGATTTTGTTATTGTACTTGAGTCATTGGAACTGTGCTGTGAAAGTCTTCCATTTTCGGCTGACCGATTATGATATACTAGTATTGCTGTATCTACCGCTGGAAGACTTATGTACTGAAATTTTCATAAAGTACTACTATAGGCATGCATCAGAAAATCTGAACCAAGTCAGGGTTTCAGTTGTGTTTGCTTGATGACACACATTGATACATCTGTATAATATATGAATTTTGTGACCAGTACCTTTTCAGTACAGCAAACATGCAAATGCTCAATTGTCCTATTCATATACTTTTTTCTCAGCATTTGCAATCTCGGTTGTACGGTTTGAATTCATACAGTGTTTCACAACCCTGAGATTCCGCAGCTGCCTTACGTTTGTGCGATTTTGTTATTGTACTTGAGTCATTGGAACTGTGCTGTGAAAGTCTTCCATTTTCGGCTGACCGATTATGATATACTAGTATTGCTGTATCTACCGCTGGAAGACTTATGTACTGAAATTTTCATAAAGTACTACTATAGGCATGCATCAGAAAATCTGAACCAAGTCAGGGTTTCAGTTGTGTTTGCTTGATGACACACATTGATACATCTGTATAATATATGAATTTTGTGACCAGTACCTTTTCAGTACAGCAAACATGCAAATGCTCAATTGTCCTATTCATATACTTTTTTCTCAGCATTTGCAATCTCGGTTGTACGGTTTGAATTCATACAGTGTTTCACAACCCTGAGATTCCGCAGCTGCCTTACGTTTGTGCGATTTTGTTATTGTACTTGAGTCATTGGAACTGTGCTGTGAAAGTCTTCCATTTTCGGCTGACCGATTATGATATACTAGTATTGCTGTATCTACCGCTGGAAGACTTATGTACTGAAATTTTCATAAAGTACTACTATAGGCATGCATCAGAAAATCTGAACCAAGTCAGGGTTTCAGTTGTGTTTGCTTGATGACACACATTGATACATCTGTATAATATATGAATTTTGTGACCAGTACCTTTTCAGTACAGCAAACATGCAAATGCTCAATTGTCCTATTCATATACTTTTTTCTCAGCATTTGCAATCTCGGTTGTACGGTTTGAATTCATACAGTGTTTCACAACCCTGAGATTCCGCAGCTGCCTTACGTTTGTGCGATTTTGTTATTGTACTTGAGTCATTGGAACTGTGCTGTGAAAGTCTTCCATTTTCGGCTGACCGATTATGATATACTAGTATTGCTGTATCTACCGCTGGAAGACTTATGTACTGAAATTTTCATAAAGTACTACTATAGGCATGCATCAGAAAATCTGAACCAAGTCAGGGTTTCAGTTGTGTTTGCTTGATGACACACATTGATACATCTGTATAATATATGAATTTTGTGACCAGTACCTTTTCAGTACAGCAAACATGCAAATGCTCAATTGTCCTATTCATATACTTTTTTCTCAGCATTTGCAATCTCGGTTGTACGGTTTGAATTCATACAGTGTTTCACAACCCTGAGATTCCGCAGCTGCCTTACGTTTGTGCGATTTTGTTATTGTACTTGAGTCATTGGAACTGTGCTGTGAAAGTCTTCCATTTTCGGCTGACCGATTATGATATACTAGTATTGCTGTATCTACCGCTGGAAGACTTATGTACTGAAATTTTCATAAAGTACTACTATAGGCATGCATCAGAAAATCTGAACCAAGTCAGGGTTTCAGTTGTGTTTGCTTGATGACACACATTGATACATCTGTATAATATATGAATTTTGTGACCAGTACCTTTTCAGTACAGCAAACATGCAAATGCTCAATTGTCCTATTCATATACTTTTTTCTCAGCATTTGCAATCTCGGTTGTACGGTTTGAATTCATACAGTGTTTCACAACCCTGAGATTCCGCAGCTGCCTTACGTTTGTGCGATTTTGTTATTGTACTTGAGTCATTGGAACTGTGCTGTGAAAGTCTTCCATTTTCGGCTGACCGATTATGATATACTAGTATTGCTGTATCTACCGCTGGAAGACTTATGTACTGAAATTTTCATAAAGTACTACTATAGGCATGCATCAGAAAATCTGAACCAAGTCAGGGTTTCAGTTGTGTTTGCTTGATGACACACATTGATACATCTGTATAATATATGAATTTTGTGACCAGTCATAGTCATCTTCATCGATGTGGTCATGTTTCGTTTGAAATAATCTGCCGATTGCGCATCGATTATTATCATGAATTTTGCTATTTTCACGGTCATATCCTTCTTCCATACTGCCAAAACAAATCCCATTGCGACTGAACGGTTTCACGCTGAATGAGACATTATATTGACTGAAATGGCTGAAAAAACAATAATTTTCCAAATAGAAAATCGACACCCGGCAAAATAAGCGGGGGTCTTTTTCAAAACCCCACCCCACCCCCCTTTTTCAACCCTCTGAAAATTAAGGCATATAATATAGCGCCGCATCCCTCTCCAAAACGGGCACAATAAAAAAAGTGGCTGTGGTGTCGAATAACTCGCACTTTGAAGCACATTAGTCCTCGGCTGTCATTTCGTTGACAAACGAAGTGATTCTTTTCATGTCATTTTCATAGTCTCTCAAACTGTATTTGTTTGCATCGTTCTGAATAATCAAACATTTGCTTGGATCCATATCCGAAAACCATTTTTCGTGATTATTGTGTAGTTCTGTGTCAGATACCTTAGTGATATTTCGCTTTCTTCTGTTCGGTTTCTGATCTTCAGACGTTCGTAGCATTTTGCTGGAGATGTTTTCATGTATATGATTCCAGATAGCTCAAAATGTTCGCTTGGCAGCATTGATGTCAGCAAATTATTGTACACAATCCACTCAACATCATTTATATAACGCATTGATTTTTGTGCTTTCGCAAATACGTGTAAGTTTGACAAAAACGACCTCTCAACAAACACAAATGGTTGGCCCGAAGCTAGAGCTTTTCTCAAAACATGCATGATACTTTTGAGTGTTACGAGTTGAAATGCAAACGAATATTTTTGCATGTCCTTGCAGTACATATCAAACATGTTAACCACTTGGCCATCAGGGCTCGAAACATTTTGCCACTCATCCAGCGGTTCTGGAAATACAAGATATTTTTGACCAAACAGATCAAGTTGTGTGCTTTTGCCGGCAGCAATATTGCCTTCTATCGCAAAGACCTTTGTCATGATGAGTGAATGCTTTGTCTTAGTTTGTCAGAGCATATACCATTTTAGAAATTTAATTTTAATGGCATAGATACTGGAGGTAGGACGTTTGCAACAGTGTACGACCCGATAGACTGTAGCGTCTTTCAAGTTGGTACAGAAGAAGACAAGCAGTACGTAATTCACAACATTCACAATAAAATTGATCATGCACATATGCATCTGACAAAAGCGCAAACCAGAAAGCAGCAACAAGCAGCACAGGAACGGATTGTATCTCTTAAGAAGTTACGTCTAAAAAAGAGTCAATTGCAATCGTTGGTTTGTTGCATTCGGGCTTTCAGCAATTTGTGAGTTTTCGAACCTTGTGGAAGACAGATTACTTTTATATTTATCACAATCCTGGTTCAAAACCTAACTCATGATCCCAAATATATATACAATATACAATTTCAATCATATGCTCAATTGTAATCGCTGGTTCATTGCAATCATGTGCTCAGCAACTCGAAATCGAACCTATGGGCATTTGGTCCCACGAGAAAGTTAAGTGTGAAGGAGTATGAATCATTTCAGAATCTGAATGTTCAAAAGTTCAAATTTGATCGTGTTCTCAAACTTGGTATTGTTTAACATCTTTATTGAAATCGTGTGCTCAGCAATTTGTGAGTTTTATGCGAACATAATAGCATATGCGACTGGTACATTGCAATCGAGCGGTCATCTAGTTTTGCTACAAACTAAATAGAGAATTTTGTATGCGAAGCAACTCAAAATCGAACCTATGGGCATTTGGTCCATCGAGAAAGTGTGTAGGTATGATACTCTGCAATTGACACTGGTACATTGCAATCATGTGCTCAGCAACTCGAAATCGACACTAGTGGTGTTTGGTCCCACCCGATTAAGCGTTTGAGAATGTTTTTGTCATGGCACAGCAGGATGATGGGTATTTCAACTTAGCAGCGAGTATTTTCGCAACTCTAAATCGACCCTAGTGGTGTTTGGTCTCAGTAAGCGTTAAAGTATGTTTTTGTCATGGCATTTCAACTAAGCAGCGAGTATTTGTGTTATAACCAGAACCGGGACTTGCACCCAGATCTCTTCTCCCTCGAAGAAGGAAAAGCGTTCTGCTTTAAACTATTCTGATGTTGCAAACACGTTCATACAAGCTGCAGAGTCAAGTATTTCGAATTGATTTCTGTGGATTGGTGTCACTCAGCGTTTTGCACGGACTTGTGACCGTTCTTTTCACAAGGAAAAGAGTAGCTTTACCACCAAAAAGATAGCTATTGTTTGGTAAGACTGTACCTGTAGGCTTCATTTCTTGTTTGAACTTCTATGGTTTTTATTGTTCACAAACCATCGAGTTGTTGATTTGCAAATACGTTTGTAGCATATTGTTGAGTACAACACAAAACAGTTGCATGCTTGGCCGAAGGCGAACAATGAAATTTGCAGTTTTGATCTGAAATAGTTTTTTCCAACAGTTTCATACGCTGTACTAGTTGTGATAGTTTGATGAGAACCCAATGCTTGTTAATTTCATAAGACAACATTGAGTCGCACAATTTCAGAGTGTGTTGCTGCTATACGGCGAAAGTCATAACATTTGGTAAAACTGCTTCATATAGGTTTTTTTCATCGATTCACTTGCGCAATTTCAAGCCTTGATACGTTTAACATTTTATGTTGATATTTCTCATTGCAAGACAAGATATACCTATGATGAGCCGTAGTGCTTGTAAATCTCAACGCAAGAAGTACCTAAAACGCAATGACTGTTAAAGCTTCATCGAAGCGCACAAGTTAATGGCCATAATCTGTAAAACTGCAGTATATAGTGTTTTTTTTCACCTCAACTCAAACGTAAATTTCTATGCTATGCTCTTGAAAGTTTTCGGGTGTCACTCGGCGTTTTCACGGACTTGTGACCGTTCCTCTTGTCTGAGCACAAGAGAAGTCGCCTTCCCACCCAGCCCTTAGCAGACTTCAATTGTGCATGATAGCACTTAACAAACAAAAATGTTATTGCTTGGTCAATGCGTGGCTGCATTTCTGAGAGAGCCAGATTAAGGAATTTCGTGTCACCGTACGAAAATACCATGGGTGTCGCACGGCAAAGCACAGACATGTCACCATGTGTGCCTACCACCCCTCCAACAGCGCAACAATGTGGTGTTGGAAGGATTCCCAGCTAGTGCCGAAAGTATTTCACAACGATCGCGGGGAAGGGCTGCTTTATAACGCCTCATTTCGTATTGGCTTGCAGCCTCGCCCTACGTTGTTACACAGCTAGCTGAGCAGGACTCCCTCTGACTATCAATCTCAGCGGTCAAAATTTTGAAAAGCGTCTGCTTTTTTTAGTTATACACTTAAGTCTCTCTGTGCCAAAATAGAGACTGAAACCTAAACCCTAACACAATTTTGAGAGCTGAAAAAGAAACATGAATCATACAGACTGAGCAATACTAGTGACTATATTATCGGTCAAGCAGTCATCAACTGGTCGGTAGCCTTATCAATGCCATCGCGTCCTCGGACTCGCATACGCACAATCGACCCACGTCAGTTCTAAAGCTTGCGGGCAAAGAGTGTCCCTCGCGATAGACTGAGGAGCCTTGCCAGAGTATAACGACAGCATTGATAAAACATCATAGCGCTGAAAACCGAGGCGTTTCCCCCCAAGTGCTATCAGTGCGCTTCGCAACTTGTGGAGTCGGTCTAACGACACCTACATACCTCGGCCGCCCAAACTCAGTTAATCGACTGCTGTTGTCTTTCTGCTTTGCCAAATAGCAGGAGTGCTTACCGATAGCAGTCAAAGACAACCTTACATTGATCTAGCCAGATAGGAAACTACAAGCAAACGCTGACTCGCCTAAGCAAGCCGTCTCGCTTCCTGCACCGAAGCAAGTCACTCGCCTTAGCACTATCGACCCAACGCCAGTTACACTGCGCCATAAGCTGGGGAGCCTTGCCAATGCTCACAAGTACTTTGCAATCCTGGCTAGTGCAATGAGTATATTCGGACTGGTGTGCCACCATGTGAATTTTGATTTCCTAAGTCTCTAGAGCCAAAGTAGAGACTGAAATTATCAAACCTTGAGAATTTTGAGAGCTGAAAGAGAAACATGCATACAAGCATACATTGCTGGCCAGCACTACTAACATAACATATAACAATAAACAACAAACTGTTCAAACATGTACTCACGGTTTTGTCGCAGCTCTGCTCAAGGTATGTGCAAGTCTCTACATACGTCTAGACTGCTCGGTGTTCACATCAAGACTGGCGAGTTGTACTGAAAAAACAAGAGCTTTTATAGTTCTCGTTTGTAATTTTGTTATTTCGTGATATGGAACAGTGAACAGTAACAGTCAACTGAACTCAACTCAAACTTGTACTTACCATGTTTTCATCACTGAAATGTGAAAGACGTTTTACATTTTGCATTTTTGAAACACAAGTTGAAACGATACTTACTTGTTTGTATAGGTGATTATGTGAACAGTCGAGTCGAGTCCTTGATGTCTCTGCTAGTCTGTTGTAGAGCTGAAATCAAATAGCAAAGCATAATGAGAATCTTTGAATATGTTTGAACATGTTTGTACATTTACTAAACAGTAAACAAAACTTTGAACAGCAAACTAAATTTTTGTGCAGTGAACAATTATACTCACCAAGATGTCTTCACTGAAATGCAATAAAAACAACATTTCACATAGTAAAAACAACATTTCACATAGCAATGATAGCGTGACATTTGTACAGTAACATGAAACAAAATTGTGAGTAAAAGAAGATGTGAGTACTTACATCTGTGTTGTTGATCCATTCCTGCTGGTTGAAATCTTCTCAACGTTTCTTCACTCTAGACCCGAGCTGAAATTAAGACTTGAGCATGCATGTACTTTCTGATTCAAATAGTCAATATAACAGTGAACACAAAACAGTAACAGAACAAAACCAACTGTTCTTACCATGTTGTCTGAAATGAGAAAGACGTTTTACATTTTGCATTTTGCATTTTTGAAACACAAGTTGAAACGATACTTATTGTTTGTATAGATGATTTTGTGAAGAGTCGAGTCCTTGCTGCCTCTGCTAGTCTGGTGTTGTGCTGAAATGGAAATAGTAAAGCATGATGAGAATCTTGAATATGTTTGAACATGTTTGAACATGTTTGTACATTTACTAAACAGTAAACAAAACTTTGAACAGCAAACTAAATTTTTGTACAGTGAACAATTCTACTCACCAAGATGTCTTCACTGAAATGCAATAAAAACAACATTTCACATAGCAATGATAGCGTGACATTTGTACAGTAACATGAAACAAAATTGTGAGTAAAAGAAGATGTGAGTACTTACATCTGTGTTGTTGATCCATTCCTGCTGGTTGAAATCTTCTCAACTATTCTTCACTCCAATCCCGAGCTGAAATCAAGACTAGAGCATGCATATACAATTGGATTCAAATATTCAACACAACAGTCAACAGAAAACAGTAACAGAACAAAATCAACTGTTAAAACTTTGGGGAGCTGAAATGAAAAAGACATGTTTGCATAGCACAACACGTTATGAAAAATGTAGAAATTCATTGTACTATTTTCAAGAAATGCCTAGTAACAACTAAACGTTTTTACTTACATCAGCCATGCTGAAATGAAAATGGCATGCTATGTTGAAACAAACTTATCACATTTTTGTATATATATCAAGAAATCTATTGTACTTACCGCAGCCATGCTGAAATGAAAAAATCATTTTGCAAAGCATAACACAAACAAAAAAGTCAAAACATGTAGATACACATACACTATTGAAGTATAGAAACGATTGTACTCACCACTACCAGACTGAAATGGGTTACTGCTCCACTGTTTGCTGGCAACTGAAACGAAAATCTGAAACCACATGCACATAGCAAACAGTTTGGACAAAACATTCTTACCCACCAAATGTATCCCAGCGTTGAGCACAAATTCATTCTTCCAGAGGTAGTATAGTAAACCTGAAACATTCAAAAACATAACAACATACAGTACAAAGCACATCAACTTACCTTGTGTGGTCCTACAGTTGTGTGACACCAGTTGAATTCAAGTCTTAGCTCACTTCTCTGTTAGCACCAAGGGCACGTTGTCCTTGAAAGTGAAAACTGAAACAGAGTAAACAAAGCAAACATGTTTCACATCAAACCAACAATGTGTTGCTTGAACTGTCTTCTGTTGAGTAGATTCTTAGCAGCTAAACCTCAGTATCCATCTCTGTTCTGCACCAAGGTCACACTGTCCTTGCAAATGATTTCTGAAACAGAGAAATGCAAACCAAAAACTAGTAACTTACCTTGTCTCTGTGGAGGACAGCCACAGCAGCTGAATGTTGTCTAGAAAACTGTCTTCTCTTCTGTTCAACAACACTGTAAAACTGTCACTGCTAGTGAAAGCTGAAATATAGCAGAGCAGAGCAAAACATGTCACATATCAAACCAACAATGTGTTGCTTGAACTGTCTTCTGTTGAGTAGATTCTTAGCAGCTAAACATCAGTATTCATCTCTGTTCTGCACCAAGGTCACACTGTCATTGCAAATGATTTCTGAAACAGTACAAAGCATAAAATCATGAAACAATTCAGATCCACTTACCTTTCTCTATCAAGTTGAAATTTCACAGCTGCTTTATTCTCAATACCGTGCCCTGTTCAACACCAAGGTCACACTGTCCTTGCAAGTAAAAACTGAAATATAGTATAGCAAAGCAAACATGTTTCACATCAAACCAACAATTTGTCTACTTACCATTCAGTATTGTGTAGAGCCAAACCTGCTACATTCCTCTTGAAACCTGTCTTCAGTTCTTCTCAGCACCAAGGGCACAATGTCCTTGAAGAAAGTCAAACCTGAAATATAGTTAAGCAGAGAAAAACATGTTTCACATCAAACCAACCTCTGAGTGTTGTATAACTGTATACTCTGTCAGTTTGACTTCATAGCTCCTCACAGCTCACCACACCAAGACCTGAAATATACGAGCATGGCACAAAAATTGTGACAACTAACTTACCTCATGAAATGCTGCAACTGTAGAGAAAACAGCTTCACCACTCTGTCCTTCTCAGCTCTGTCCAAGGTCAAACACATCACTTTCTGTAAGATCTGAAATAAAGCAACGAGCAGCAAAACACATTGCAGTTTACAAAATGACTTACATTATGTGTTGAGTTGAGTCACAGCAGAGGCATTCCTTATTGAAACATTTCTACTTCTCTGCTTAGACCACTATGAAACCGTCACTGCAAGTCAAATCTGAAACATAGTAGAGCAGAGCAACACAAATAATAACACAAAGCAAATGCTTACATACGTTACCTTTCAATGTCTTCCAACTGTAGAATCTGTCAGCTAGACTCCTTCATTGTTCAGCAACACTGTCAAACCTGAAATATAGAAGCATGTAAAACACACAGTACAAAACAAGTGTAATGACTTACCCTTTGATATGCTCCAACTGTAGAGACAAGACTGCTCGACCACGTCTGAAAACTGTTCCTCTTCTCCGTTCTGCAATACTGTTCATCCTAAAACAGAAAAGCATATACAGCACATATCATGACATGATAGCAAAAGTACTAGCAAACTTACATTTTCATGTGCAAAGCAGCTAGTCTTTTTTTCTCTTCTCTTCACTGTTCAGCAACACTGTCAAACCTGAAATACAGTAACATGAAAAACAGATGTCATGCTATGAAAACAAATTTGTACTTACAAGATATGAGAGCTTTCAGAAACACGTCTGCTCTGCTCGACTGCTGAAATGCAACTGAGAGCACTTGACAGATAATCTGAATAAAAAGTTAAAACTTCACAAGCTGTGGCAAACATAGTCATTCTAGACAACTTACCTTAAACAATGGTTTGGGAGCAATAGACACAACCACTGCTTGACTTCTCTGTTCACACCAACTGTCAAGTCATCAGTACATGTCAAAATCTGAAATGTATTGAAACAAGCAATGCATAACAAACATAGTTACTTACCTTTAACTCTGGTTTTGGAGCTCTCAGAAACACGTCTGTTCTGCTCGACTGCTGAAATGCAACTGAGAGCACAACATTGCAAATCTTTACGAAATTTTAATACTTCACATGTTATGGCAAACATAGTCGTTCTGTACAACTAACCTTCAATAACGGTTTGAGAGCTCTTAGAAACACATCTGCTCTGCTCGACTGCTGAAATGCAACTGAGAGCACAACATTGCAAATCTTAACGAAATTTTAAATACTTCACATGTTATGGCAAACATAGTCGTTCTGTACAACTAACCTTCAATAACGGTTTGAGAGCTCTTAGAAACACGTCTGCTCTGCTCGACTGCTGAAATGCAACAGACAGCACATCACTGAAAATCTGAACAAACATGTAATATGATGCTAAGTATGGCACACATAGTCATTGTACACAACTCAATTGCCAATCAAGTCTCACAGACTTCTCTTCATCTCAAAAGTGAATATCATATCAGACATGTTGCTATCAATAATCGTTGCTACACTTTCATTGCTCTGTCAAACATTTCACTTAATCTGGAACAATGTTTCACTCTGCAATTGTCACGCAGAGACTGACAACCACATGGCTATACCAAATTAGAGCTCACAGTGATAAACATCTACAATACTTACCACAGCCCCTCTGAAAGCAAATCAGCATGCATACAAAACAATATCATAGAACAGACGTGCCCACAAGCAGCTCACCATCATGTTATACCTCGGTTTTGACATATAATCACAAACGTTAGAGTCAATATCGTGTTACATCATCTCTTTGCTATATCACCAACACAGCATGCGTAAGTACTGGATAGATCTACCCTTGAGCTATCATCATGCACATTTAGTTCTATATATACTACTAATAGCTCACATCAAGATACAAAAAATGTTTGTACTCACGGTTCAGTTGACAGCAGCTCCAAGAAACACGTCCGCACAGCTCAGCAATCACAGCATGTGAACATCAACTGAAAATGAATTACTTCGAACACACTGTCTAACAGCGCTGTCAGAGCGCACAAAAAGACGTCTATACTCTTAGACCACACAATCTGTACTAAACCCCAAATCTGTAAAAGCAGTAAAAAAAAAAAAATGTTCCGAACAACGTCGTGCTTCACCATCATGTTAGTTCATCATTATGATATACTATTGTCGCAACATCTCAAGTCAACGTACTCTCAGTACTGATTAATTCTACCCATTGCTATCATCATGCACATTCACTTCTATACATCAACTCAACATACAAATGCTAGTCACTCAAACCATCGTAGACCATCATGTTGCTAGATCATCTCAACGTGAAGTCAAGTTACTTCTATACAGTATAACAACTATCATCAAGATACAAAAATGTTTGTACTCACGGTTCATTTGACAGCAGCTCAAAGAAACACGTCCGCACAGCTCGGCATTTGAAATGCAACTGACTATAAACATCTCAAAACATGATCCAAAATGTAAAACTTGTTACAACATGCAAGCTGTGTAGCTTTCAGAACCACATCTGTACTTCTCAACATCTGAAATGAAAATGACCTTGAAATCATATATCATGATATCTAACATCTTCATACAAGCTGGAGCTCTAAAAACAAACCACCTGAAAATACCTAACATCATCCATAATGTGAGAGCTCTCAGAAACACGTCTGCTCTGTTCAGCTCCTAAAAAGCAACTGACAGCACTTCACCACAAAAATCTGAAAAAAAGTTTATGCTTAACACATTGTAGTGGTCACAGCAATTCTGTACATCGTACCTCTTTCAACTGTTCTGTGAAACCTCGACAGCTTGCACTCAGTCCCAACACTCAACTGCCACTTCAGTTTCATAGTAGACCTGAAAATATCATATCAAGCCATACGTGACAAACATTTATACTCGCCTTCATCTCATATACTGGAGCTCTCAAAAACACGTCTGCTCGCTTCAACTGCCAAACATCAACTGACAGCAAAAGTCTGAAAATCTGATCCAAAAATGTAATATGATATATGACCTTGAATGACTAGCATGTATTTGTACAGTTAAGTGAAATTGCTTGTAGTGTCTTTAAGTTTACTATGAATCAACAGTCAGATATCTCACATTTTTTCTATTAATGTTCATTGCCACACAATTTCATAGATCTGTCAAGACATGCAATTTTGTTACAGTATTTAGTATAAGACCTTGAATGTCTAACATTTGTGCAGTAAAGTGAAATTGCTTGCTACACATTTTAACTATACAATTCTGTTGCAGTCTATAGCATAGCTTAGCACAGCTCAACATGAAAAACACATCTAACCCCTCCAGTTGTCAAATTACAACTGATCACAAAATCTGTCAGCCATAAATTTTTTTGTAATACCATGTCTATAGGTCTCATTGTGTGAAACACCAACACACTGGGTTCATACAATTGTTTGTCCTTAAAACCTCTATACATCTCACCTTCAACTGGTCTGCACAGCTCAACTGCTTAGCCTCTCTGCTCAGCTTGACTGCCATGCCATCATGGTATGTCTTATCTGAAATGTATCACACCAAACAAACATAGCACACACAGTTGTTTGAAACCACTAACCTTCTTATATGGTACTGGAGCTCAAAAAACACGTCTGCTCGCTTCAGCTGCTAAACTACCTTGGTCCCCCCGTTAGCTATACAGTCAAGACATCATCTCATGTCCTGTCAGAAATGTGCTGAAACAAGCAATGCATGGCACAAAACATATGTACATCAGAAGACACTTGAATCATATTACCAGTTACCTTCTTACATTTGAAAAAATGTACAACCATGCTGCTAAACTACCTTCTTCCACAAGTCAGTCAAGTCAAGATACCATCTCACGCCCTATCTGAAATGTCTGAAACATGCAATGCATAGCACAACAAAGTCAGTACATCAGTAGACACTCATATCACACTGTCATTGAACTACTACTTACCTTACTTTTGAAAAATGTACAACCCTGCTGCTCAGCTACCTTGGTCCCCCAGTCGGTCAAGACACCATCTCATGTCAATTCTGAAATGTGCTGAAACAAGCAATGCATGGCACAAAAAAGTCAGTACATCAGTAGACACTCATAGCACACTGTCATTGAACAACTACTTACCTTCTTACATGTGAATTTCTACAACTCTGCTGCTCAAATATCTTAGTCGCACAGTCAGTAAAGACATCCTATCATGTCAATTCCGTCATGTTCTGAAAGAAATGCATAGCACACAGTCATGTTTAACCACTTACCTTGTTTTAGAGCACATGGAAACAGGTCTGCTCTGTTCCACAGATAAACACAAATTGAAAGCAGAAATCTTCCTATCTGAACAAGCATGTCATAGTTTTGATCAGAAAGGCATACAGTCATAGTATAGCACTCTGTTGTCAAAATGTATCAAGGTATTCTGTTCATCTTGAATTCAAGTGTATAGCATATCACATTCATGCTACTTATGGTACACAATTTCACTTCTCTGTCAAAACATGAACCTCATCTGTTCCATACAACACTTGTCGAACAAAGACTGACCACATCAGCAAGTACAGTTTTTGTACTGCTTTAGCAGCTATCACCAGTTTCATAGATTCATCTCAAAGTTTTCAATGAAGAGACAACTGTAAAACAGTTTTCCTTCTGCATAGTGTATTGCAACATGTATTTCACATTCACAATCAAACACAATCTACAATACTCACCACAGCCCCCTGAAATCAAACCAATGTAAAACAGCATTCATAGGAATCAATATGTATCATATACAGCAATATCTGTAAACATGCTACAATAGCAAATCATTTCACCATCATGTCACATCATCATACAATATTTCAAATCATGTCAATAGTAGGTTTACGTATTGATATTATATCTGGTCAGTAGCACAGCAAGACAACTTCATTCAGTATCATATTTCATCATCTGTTATACTGTATCATCAACACAGCAAGCGCAAGTACTGGATAGTTCTACCCTTTGTTTCACATTAGTATACAAAAATGTTAGTACTCACGCTTTGGTGGTCAGCACTTCTTGTTCAACTTCCCCACACGTCCACATCTACACACCAACTGAAACTGAATCGCTACAAACCCACACTTACAAAAGCGCAATCAGAGCGCACACAAACACGACTGTTCACTTCAACCACAAACTCATGATTAAAATCAAAATCTCATAAGCGGTGAAAAAAGCAACGACTTCATCGCTATGTTTCACCATCAAAGTACACCATCATATTGACACCAAGTCCCAGTACTGAGTTATTCTACCCATCGCAGCATACTGTTTGTTCCATTTCAATTCAAGTCAAACACTCAAATATTTTCACCACTTTTATTCACAAATACAAACTCATGTAAAAAGACAAAAAATGTACTCACGGTTTAATGCAGCTCCACCGCACACGTCCGCACAGCTCGGCATCTAAACAGCAACTGGCCATCAACTGTTTCAAGTCTCAAAAAAAAATTAATTTACACTTATAGTCAAAGTCAAGAGCTCCTAAAAACACGTCCGATCGCTTCGACGTCCAAACCTTAAATGAAGTCAAAGTCGCTAAACAAATTAATTTCTGTCAAACACTTCATATTTAACGTTCAGTAAAAGACATCGCAGTCAGTAGGCAATACCCGTTCAGCAGTCAACATCGTTTAAGTGTACTTCATTTTAAGTTAAGTCGCTATCGTAAATCGCTGTCTCGACAAAACAATAACCCAAGTATCAAGTCATGAAATATCATTCAAAAAAACCATTTCATCTCAAACCGCACTTCAAGTCAAAACCTAGCGAAACTGTCCGACAATCATTCAATAAGTCGCGACCGAGTCCAGTCATAACAGTACAGCGCTGTCGCCATCATTAAATAACGTCGAGTATGTCCACATTTAACAAAACTTAATTCAGCTTAACTGAAAATATTTTTCATCAGCAATACTATACAGCGCTGTCTTCACTCAAGACCTACTGTAGACAGCCTAAGTCGTCCAGTCACCTAATTTCTAAAGAAGAAATTTCAATTCCACTGAAAGTATTTTTCATCAACAGTCAGAGCTAAAAAAAATCACGTCCGACCCTGTCAATGTCCAACAGTCAACTGAGAACAAGTCCCAGTAAAAAAATTTCAAACTCAAAATATTTTTGTCAGAGCTCCGAAAGTACGTCCGTCTCGTTCAACGTCCAAAAGTCAACTGAGACTTAATCATCGTAAACGAAAATCAAAGTCAAAGTTTTTTTTCAGAGCTCACAAAAACACGTCTGTCTTCGTCAATGTCCATCAGTCAACTGAGATTCAGTCATAGAAAAAAAAAATCAAAGTCAAAACTTTTTTTTCAGAGCGTTCAAAAAACACGTCCGTCTCGGTCAATGTCCAAGTCGCAAAAGAGCGAACTGCGCCAGCGCAAGTCAATTTATACAATTCAATTTATAATGAGCGCGACGTCGAGAGCTCCGAAAAACACGTCCGCTCTCTTCGACTACCAAACCATGAATGACAGAAAATCACATAGAAAATGTTTACAGCTCATGATTTGAGTTTTTTGTTAAATGTGTATTTGATGTATAATCGTAAAATAAAACGTGACATTCAAAAATCCGATCCATATTGACTTTGTGATGATTTTATTTCCAAGAACACAACAACTGAAATATTCACAGTTTGTGTGCTCCTAAAAATTGATAAAAATGAGTCCATCCAATACATCCAGTAAATCCATGGTATTTCGTGTTTAAATCGTTTTGAAGCGAACCCAACGCAGATTTTCACATTCAACATAAAAACGACACAATGCGATAATAGAAAAATATTTAGTCAAACTCACTAACCTATTGTTCTGAAATAATCCTAGATCATATCTTACATTTACAGTAGATCTAATCCTCAAAGTATTCACTACAAAAACAACATCACAAACTATCCAGTTCCACCCGTTTATTTTTCTCCATGAAACCCTGAACAATTCAAGATTCAAGAAATTTTTAGAAATCAATTGTTTACATGACGTAGGTTAAACGAAATCAGCGCGATATGTTTTGGCAGTCTTAAAGGGACTTACCCCGACGTGTTTGGTTCAACTATGTTTTGCGATTATAGTTTTGATGTCCCGAAAAGAAATAGCAAAACACATATACCAAAATATTCATCAATATATTCCCTACAAGATGATATGAAAATGTTGTGGTTATCTGTACAATTGTTCATTAAAGCTCAAAATGTAAAGTCGAATTTGCGTAAAAATCAAAATATCATAAGTCCCCTATTCGATTCAATACAAACAAATATGATGGATATGTGCGCGTCGAAATTTCTGTTAATCTGGTGGAAATTTCGTTCATTTTGGACAACGGGTTGAAAAGATATTGAAGTTAAACCACTTGCGAAGAAGCGCAGTTTTCTATCATCGAAATGTAACGCCGCTTTAAGTTTTAGGATGAGATATATTGAAATGACGTCATAAATTTGCACTGAGAACGAAGGGTCAAATTCTTCGCGATTCATGAAATCTGTGTTTGTTGTGATGTGGTTTTCGGCCCGTATTATTGCAGCGTCTTACAAAACCATCAAGTATGTTATACCAAATTGCACAAAAATGAATTCCCCATCGAATGATACCAAAATTATTGTACTATTTTAAGAAATGAACATCTTTTCTTCATAACAATCCGAGTTTGGTCGATAAACTGAAGTTTTTTCACATACCCGTTGATCTAATAGCAAAATGTTCCAACCTATATTGTTCCAATCTGTTTGCTGGTTATGATAGTGAAAATTTCATCAAAATGCGTTCACGCGTTATTGAGAAAATCGACATAAACCGATTCCAAACAACACAGTTTCGTCTACTTTTCGCTGCAAAACGTCGTTGAGTTTTACTCGAAACTTTAAGTCTTGAAAATTTCGACTGGCGTGAATGCGTTTTCTCGCCGTAATTTCTTTATAGTTCGACGTATTGTAGAATATCATATACCATTTTGTGCAAAATTGACTTTCCTACATGATGATACCAATTTTGTTGTACTTGTCGTGAATGGGAATTTTTTTCTATCGAAAAACTGACAATTTCTCACATATGCGTATATGCTGGCCAAAAATGATCCCACAAAACTTGTTGCTACTATGAAGCCCAACATTATAGTGAAAATTTCATGTAGATCTGTCCACTGGATGCTGAGAAAACGAGACTTAAACTTTCTGTTAAATGCGTTTCGCTGTAGAACATTCACTTTTCAAAACGACGTTGTGTATTTTATGAAGACTTTTTCAAAGCGCGACTATAGGAAAATGGTTTTCGGTCAGTCTTGATCAAGCGATACTATAAACATACAAGTATGTCATATCAAAATGCGTGCAATTGAATTCTGTACAAGCCGATACCAAAATCAGAACAATATCTTCTTACCGACCCGTTTTCCAAGCAAAAAACTGCCATTTTCACATACGCGCGTATATGCTAGTGAAAAATGATCCCCACAAAACTTGTTGCTAATATCGCGCCGAACAAGTTGGTAAAGATTGCATGTTTGTATCTCAAGCGGTTGGGAAGAAACGACGACTTAAACTATGTACGAAATCAGTTTTCTACTCGCAGCGCGCCGGGTCTCGACGTTCAGTTAAAACTTGTCAAGTTAAAGATTGAAATGCGTTCCGTGTAGATTTGTTTTCGGGCTGTGTATTCGTTGTGTTAAGACCCAATGTAGAATATTATACATTAAAATGCGCAGAATTGAATTCTGTACAAACTGATATCAAAATTATTGCACTAATAAATCAAACAAAAAAATTTCTTCTTAGCGAAGTTTTCAAGCTTGAATTTCTGATGCAGTCATTCGAGTGAGAACAAAATAGGCGAGACAAAAATTGTAGCTACCATAGAGCTGAATATTATGTTGAAAATTTCATGTTGATATCATCAGTCATTTCGGAGAAAATCAACATAAACCGCTTTCGTTTGAAATCTCTCCTCGGTTGTTTACATCGATAGAAAATGACGTTCAAGTTGTGAATTTTTTGTAGCTTAAAGTGAAAGCGCGAGTATAAGAAAATGGTTTTCGGCCAATCTTGATCAAGCGATACAACAAACATACAAGTATGTCATATCAAAATATGCGGAATTTCAATGCCTACAAGATGGTGCCAAAATCACTTCGCTAGTAAAATAGACAAAAACGTTTCCTTCTTTGAGACCTGTTTTTCAGGCAATAAAGTGAAAATTTCTCATACATGCCCTAACAAAAATTGTTACTAGTATCAATCCAAACAATATCGCGAAGATTTCAACTCAATATCCCAAGCGGTTTCGAAGATACGACGACTTAAACTTTGTACGAAATCAGTTTTCTACTCGCAGCGCGCCGTGTCTCGACGTTCAGTTAAAACTGATTTAAATGCACTTTGTATAAATCCGTTCTCGGGCTGTATCATTGTTGTGTTTAGACATACACTGAAGTGTAATATATCAAATTGCGTGGAATCGAATTCTCTACTCGATGATACCAAAATTACGATGAATGCTCATGAGACACAAAAAATTTCTTCTTAGCGAAGTTTTCAAGCTTGGATTTCTGATACAATAATTCGTGTTTGAAGAAAATAGGCGAGACAAAAATGTTAGCTACCAAAGAGCTGAATATTATGTTGAAAATTTCATGTTGATATCATAAGTCATTTCGGAGCTAATCAACTTAACCCACATTGTTCAAATTTCTTCTCCGGATTGTTTACCTCAATCGAAATGACGTTGTACAAGGTTATGAAACTTGGCGCGTTTGAATGAAAACTGTTAGTGTTTAGTTTAAATTAACGCTGGCTTAATCGAAGCGATTCACAAACATACAAAGTGTTGTACATCAAATTGTTCAGAATAAAATTCCCTATCCGACGGTATAAATTTTGTTTCGCGAAACGACAAGACAAAAAACATTTCTTCTTTGAGACTGTATTTTCGAGCAAAAATGTGAAAATTCCTCACATGCACGAACTGATTACAGCAAAATGTTCCCTACAAAAAAGGTTGCCAGCATCAATCGCGGCGATTTGGTGAAAATATCATGTTGAAATCTATAGCGGTTGTGATTCAACTTAACTCAACCCGATTGTTTACTTGAAAACCATTTTGTACACTGTGCGATCGATTCATAACGTCGTCGAGTCGAAGTTGATTTTATAAAAGAGCGTTTGTGTTGCGCTATATTTCTGCTCTATTCGTTGAGTTGTTAGCGAAAGCACTTCACATCATACATCAAAATTTGTAAATATTTCATGTTTGTATCTCAGGCGGTTTCGAAGAAACGCCGACTTAAACTTTTTGGGTTGAAATCGGCCTTGTGTGGACTACGCAGTGAAACGACGTTGCGTCTTGAAAGTTGAATTATTTGCACTCGGTGACCTCGCTGCGCTGCGCTGTATTTTCTCACGCGAGTCTGCAGTGTATGTTGAGTTTCGATGGGAAATTTGAAGCGTTGTATTTGAAAATTTGCAGTTCAAATGTTTGCTCGTGACTGTATCTACTTGCTATGACAGAATTTGTCGATTGTGAAAATCATTCTGTGAAAATAAACGACAAACACTGACATTTGCTTGTTGGGATTTTTTTTCTGCTACATACAAGTGCACAACTTTTCTAGATACAGATTTAAACCAGTGAGGTAGATCACAATCATTCACGATAGAGACTCTTGTTTGCTTGTTATATAACGTCGTGTCGCACTCTGGATAGTACAGTACTTTGTCGACTTGAGAATATTTTTATACTTTAGCCGCTGCGCTAGCATGAAGTACGCTCAAACGCCGCTAAGCTTATTAGTCACTCAGCTGAAATTGGAAGACATCACTCAGCTGAAATTGGAAGATTTGATTGTAATAGTCACACTTATTTTAGTACATAAGTCTTCTAGTCGTACTTAAAGCGGTAGATACAGCAATACTAAAATGTCAAATGGGAAGACTCCTCGTACATGTGAAAAATGTAAGATCGACATAAGTTATAAGAACTGGGCAAAGCACTTAAAGTCTAAGAAGCATAATCGTTCAGCCGAAAATGGAAGACTTTCACAGTACAGTTGCAATGACTCAACTACAATAACGAAATCGTACAAACGTAAGGCAGCTGCGGAATCTCTGGGTCAAACTGTCAAGAAACTCAAAGGTTCCAAAAACGTAAAACAGGACGCAACTGAAAAGAAGCAGACTGACTTTGTCGACGACTACATTCGAAAACAAGACAAACTTAAATCGTTACACGCTAATGCTCAGACGATGATCGCATATCTTGAAAAAGCGTTGCAATATGTTAAATCAGAAGAAAGTGATGAGCCGAGGGTAGCCTCGTATCTAGCAACTGCATCGAAAAACATTTCGCATGCTATAGACAGCATTTCAAGCGGTCTACAAAACAGTGGCGAAATCGACTCATGCAAAGTATGTACAAGTGACAGCAATCCACCTAGATTAATCAGCAAGAAGTGTGGGCACGGGTTTTGCTGTATGAACTGCATTTTGAAGTATTTGGAATTCGTATACAATAAAAATTCTGGGCGATTGATTTGTCTGAAATGCAAACACCAGTACGATGATAACGCCATGTATCAAATTGGTTCTCGCTATGGTGTTATTGGTTGATACATGAATTTATTGAATGAATAAAACAAATGAAACCTTTCAACTGTGTTATTTGTTTTTACTGAATGAAAGAATGTTTGTTTGATGTAATCTGAAAATACTGAAATGCAACATATATGCACAATTAAGAAGCTGAGTGAAATACATGTTTGAAGACATCACTCAGCTGAAATTGGAAGATTTGATTCTAATAGTCACACTTATGTTAAGTCTTCCAGTCGTACTTAATAAAAATGTCAAATTGGAAGACTCCAAATGCAACATGTATGCACAATTTAGAAGCTGAGCGAAATACATTTTTGAAGTCAAATTATACAATTAATCAGATAGATGCAAATATCATGAGCTAAATTGTACAAGTAGTGATTTGACCAAATGAGAAATGTGATTTCAAAAATTAGTCACTTCACTTGCAACTATGAATGTATAACCATGGTTCAAGATATAAACATTCATCAACATCATTACCTACTCATATGAATTTGATCAGAATTTGCTTCATGAACATAGATATGAAATTCTAAAGCTAATACAATAGACCCACGACTCTACAATCATTTTACAACTCTTGCCAGAGCTAGGGATTGAACCTAGATCTCCTTCTTCAAGCACAGGGCTGCAAAAAGCGTTTCACATTCAACTACTCGGGCAGTATGAGCTGATCAATGCTGTAATCAACTGGTATAGCATTGCTAACATAAAGGATATGAGTTTATGGTCAAACATTTTCAGTTCAAAATGACATTCATGTGCATTTTTCTTGTATCTTCCAATCAAACTGGGTATGAGTGATTGACTTGAAAATTTGCAGTCATATCTCCTTTAGATATAAATTCTGAACCGAGACAGGCTTTAAACGGTGTTCGCTCACCAATATATCAAAAATGGCAATATGAAGTGATCATGATTATGATTAGACATGCCTGTTGAGTAGTTCTGCATTCAGCGATTTCTCTAACTCGTACCAGAGCTAGGACTTGAACCTAGATCTCCTTCTGCAAGAGAAGGCGTTCTCCATTGAACCACTCTCTGATAATATGAATTGATCATCACTGCACAACAAACACACACAATGAGTTTTGTGGACAGACATGAATGTGCTGACAAAAAAACATACTTTCAAAATTGCCTTGTAATAGTTTTTTTCTACCTTGTTTAAACCAAAACCTGTTATGTAGGATGTGTACTGAAATTTTCATAAAGTACTACTATAGGCATGCATCAGAAAATCTGAACCAAGTCAGGGTTTCAGTTGTGTTTGCTTGATGACACACATTGATACATCTGTATAATATATGAATTTTGTGACCAGTACCTTTTCAGTACAGCAAACATGCAAATGCTCAATTGTCCTATTCATATACTTTTTTCTCAGCATTTGCAATCTCGGTTGTACGGTTTGAATTCATACAGTGTTTCACAACCCTGAGATTCCGCAGCTGCCTTACGTTTGTGCGATTTTGTTATTGTACTTGAGTCATTGGAACTGTGCTGTGAAAGTCTTCCATTTTCGGCTGACCGATTATGATATACTAGTATTGCTGTATCTACCGCTGGAAGACTTATGTACTGAAATTTTCATAAAGTACTACTATAGGCATGCATCAGAAAATCTGAACCAAGTCAGGGTTTCAGTTGTGTTTGCTTGATGACACACATTGATACATCTGTATAATATATGAATTTTGTGACCAGTACCTTTTCAGTACAGCAAACATGCAAATGCTCAATTGTCCTATTCATATACTTTTTTCTCAGCATTTGCAATCTCGGTTGTACGGTTTGAATTCATACAGTGTTTCACAACCCTGAGATTCCGCAGCTGCCTTACGTTTGTGCGATTTTGTTATTGTACTTGAGTCATTGGAACTGTGCTGTGAAAGTCTTCCATTTTCGGCTGACCGATTATGATATACTAGTATTGCTGTATCTACCGCTGGAAGACTTATGTACTGAAATTTTCATAAAGTACTACTATAGGCATGCATCAGAAAATCTGAACCAAGTCAGGGTTTCAGTTGTGTTTGCTTGATGACACACATTGATACATCTGTATAATATATGAATTTTGTGACCAGTACCTTTTCAGTACAGCAAACATGCAAATGCTCAATTGTCCTATTCATATACTTTTTTCTCAGCATTTGCAATCTCGGTTGTACGGTTTGAATTCATACAGTGTTTCACAACCCTGAGATTCCGCAGCTGCCTTACGTTTGTGCGATTTTGTTATTGTACTTGAGTCATTGGAACTGTGCTGTGAAAGTCTTCCATTTTCGGCTGACCGATTATGATATACTAGTATTGCTGTATCTACCGCTGGAAGACTTATGTACTGAAATTTTCATAAAGTACTACTATAGGCATGCATCAGAAAATCTGAACCAAGTCAGGGTTTCAGTTGTGTTTGCTTGATGACACACATTGATACATCTGTATAATATATGAATTTTGTGACCAGTACCTTTTCAGTACAGCAAACATGCAAATGCTCAATTGTCCTATTCATATACTTTTTTCTCAGCATTTGCAATCTCGGTTGTACGGTTTGAATTCATACAGTGTTTCACAACCCTGAGATTCCGCAGCTGCCTTACGTTTGTGCGATTTTGTTATTGTACTTGAGTCATTGGAACTGTGCTGTGAAAGTCTTCCATTTTCGGCTGACCGATTATGATATACTAGTATTGCTGTATCTACCGCTGGAAGACTTATGTACTGAAATTTTCATAAAGTACTACTATAGGCATGCATCAGAAAATCTGAACCAAGTCAGGGTTTCAGTTGTGTTTGCTTGATGACACACATTGATACATCTGTATAATATATGAATTTTGTGACCAGTACCTTTTCAGTACAGCAAACATGCAAATGCTCAATTGTCCTATTCATATACTTTTTTCTCAGCATTTGCAATCTCGGTTGTACGGTTTGAATTCATACAGTGTTTCACAACCCTGAGATTCCGCAGCTGCCTTACGTTTGTGCGATTTTGTTATTGTACTTGAGTCATTGGAACTGTGCTGTGAAAGTCTTCCATTTTCGGCTGACCGATTATGATATACTAGTATTGCTGTATCTACCGCTGGAAGACTTATGTACTGAAATTTTCATAAAGTACTACTATAGGCATGCATCAGAAAATCTGAACCAAGTCAGGGTTTCAGTTGTGTTTGCTTGATGACACACATTGATACATCTGTATAATATATGAATTTTGTGACCAGTACCTTTTCAGTACAGCAAACATGCAAATGCTCAATTGTCCTATTCATATACTTTTTTCTCAGCATTTGCAATCTCGGTTGTACGGTTTGAATTCATACAGTGTTTCACAACCCTGAGATTCCGCAGCTGCCTTACGTTTGTGCGATTTTGTTATTGTACTTGAGTCATTGGAACTGTGCTGTGAAAGTCTTCCATTTTCGGCTGACCGATTATGATATACTAGTATTGCTGTATCTACCGCTGGAAGACTTATGTACTGAAATTTTCATAAAGTACTACTATAGGCATGCATCAGAAAATCTGAACCAAGTCAGGGTTTCAGTTGTGTTTGCTTGATGACACACATTGATACATCTGTATAATATATGAATTTTGTGACCAGTACCTTTTCAGTACAGCAAACATGCAAATGCTCAATTGTCCTATTCATATACTTTTTTCTCAGCATTTGCAATCTCGGTTGTACGGTTTGAATTCATACAGTGTTTCACAACCCTGAGATTCCGCAGCTGCCTTACGTTTGTGCGATTTTGTTATTGTACTTGAGTCATTGGAACTGTGCTGTGAAAGTCTTCCATTTTCGGCTGACCGATTATGATATACTAGTATTGCTGTATCTACCGCTGGAAGACTTATGTACTGAAATTTTCATAAAGTACTACTATAGGCATGCATCAGAAAATCTGAACCAAGTCAGGGTTTCAGTTGTGTTTGCTTGATGACACACATTGATACATCTGTATAATATATGAATTTTGTGACCAGTACCTTTTCAGTACAGCAAACATGCAAATGCTCAATTGTCCTATTCATATACTTTTTTCTCAGCATTTGCAATCTCGGTTGTACGGTTTGAATTCATACAGTGTTTCACAACCCTGAGATTCCGCAGCTGCCTTACGTTTGTGCGATTTTGTTATTGTACTTGAGTCATTGGAACTGTGCTGTGAAAGTCTTCCATTTTCGGCTGACCGATTATGATATACTAGTATTGCTGTATCTACCGCTGGAAGACTTATGTACTGAAATTTTCATAAAGTACTACTATAGGCATGCATCAGAAAATCTGAACCAAGTCAGGGTTTCAGTTGTGTTTGCTTGATGACACACATTGATACATCTGTATAATATATGAATTTTGTGACCAGTACCTTTTCAGTACAGCAAACATGCAAATGCACAATTGTCCTATTCATATACTTTTTTCTCAGCATTTGCAATCTCGGTTGTACGGTTTGAATTCATACAGTGTTTCACAACCCTGAGATTCCGCAGCTGCCTTACGTTTGTGCGATTTTGTTATTGTACTTGAGTCATTGGAACTGTGCTGTGAAAGTCTTCCATTTTCGGCTGACCGATTATGATATACTAGTATTGCTGTATCTACCGCTGGAAGACTTATGTACTGAAATTTTCATAAAGTACTACTATAGGCATGCATCAGAAAATCTGAACCAAGTCAGGGTTTCAGTTGTGTTTGCTTGATGACACACATTGATACATCTGTATAATATATGAATTTTGTGACCAGTACCTTTTCAGTACAGCAAACATGCAAATGCTCAATTGTCCTATTCATATACTTTTTTCTCAGCATTTGCAATCTCGGTTGTACGGTTTGAATTCATACAGTGTTTCACAACCCTGAGATTCCGCAGCTGCCTTACGTTTGTGCGATTTTGTTATTGTACTTGAGTCATTGGAACTGTGCTGTGAAAGTCTTCCATTTTCGGCTGACCGATTATGATATACTAGTATTGCTGTATCTACCGCTGGAAGACTTATGTACTGAAATTTTCATAAAGTACTACTATAGGCATGCATCAGAAAATCTGAACCAAGTCAGGGTTTCAGTTGTGTTTGCTTGATGACACACATTGATACATCTGTATAATATATGAATTTTGTGACCAGTACCTTTTCAGTACAGCAAACATGCAAATGCTCAATTGTCCTATTCATATACTTTTTTCTCAGCATTT
The DNA here is from genome assembly GCA_027627225.1 of Congeria kusceri. NCBI lineage: Eukaryota > Metazoa > Mollusca > Bivalvia > Myida > Dreissenidae > Congeria > Congeria kusceri. The sequence continues at coordinate 91,514,343 of CM051024.1, read as the reverse complement.
GCAATCTCGGTTGTACGGTTTGAATTCATACAGTGTTTCACAACCCTGAGATTCCGCAGCTGCCTTACGTTTGTGCGATTTTGTTAGTGTACTTGAGTCATTGGAACTGTGCTGTGAAAGTCTTCCATTTTCGGCTGACCGATTATGATATACTAGTATTGCTGTATCTACCGCTGGAAGACTTATGTACTGAAATTTTCATAAAGTACTACTATAGGCATGCATCAGAAAATCTGAACCAAGTCAGGGTTTCAGTTGTGTTTGCTTGATGACACACATTGATACATCTGTATAATATATGAATTTTGTGACCAGTACCTTTTCAGTACAGCAAACATGCAAATGCTCAATTGTCCTATTCATATACTTTTTTCTCAGCATTTGCAATCTCGGTTGTACGGTTTGAATTCATACAGTGTTTCACAACCCTGAGATTCCGCAGCTGCCTTACGTTTGTGCGATTTTGTTATTGTACTTGAGTCATTGGAACTGTGCTGTGAAAGTCTTCCATTTTCGGCTGACCGATTATGATATACTAGTATTGCTGTATCTACCGCTGGAAGACTTATGTACTGAAATTTTCATAAAGTACTACTATAGGCATGCATCAGAAAATCTGAACCAAGTCAGGGTTTCAGTTGTGTTTGCTTGATGACACACATTGATACATCTGTATAATATATGAATTTTGTGACCAGTACCTTTTCAGTACAGCAAACATGCAAATGCTCAATTGTCCTATTCATATACTTTTTTCTCAGCATTTGCAATCTCGGTTGTACGGTTTGAATTCATACAGTGTTTCACAACCCTGAGATTCCGCAGCTGCCTTACGTTTGTGCGATTTTGTTATTGTACTTGAGTCATTGGAACTGTGCTGTGAAAGTCTTCCATTTTCGGCTGACCGATTATGATATACTAGTATTGCTGTATCTACCGCTGGAAGACTTATGTACTGAAATTTTCATAAAGTACTACTATAGGCATGCATCAGAAAATCTGAACCAAGTCAGGGTTTCAGTTGTGTTTGCTTGATGACACACATTGATACATCTGTATAATATATGAATTTTGTGACCAGTACCTTTTCAGTACAGCAAACATGCAAATGCTCAATTGTCCTATTCATATACTTTTTTCTCAGCATTTGCAATCTCGGTTGTACGGTTTGAATTCATACAGTGTTTCACAACCCTGAGATTCCGCAGCTGCCTTACGTTTGTGCGATTTTGTTATTGTACTTGAGTCATTGGAACTGTGCTGTGAAAGTCTTCCATTTTCGGCTGACCGATTATGATATACTAGTATTGCTGTATCTACCGCTGGAAGACTTATGTACTGAAATTTTCATAAAGTACTACTATAGGCATGCATCAGAAAATCTGAACCAAGTCAGGGTTTCAGTTGTGTTTGCTTGATGACACACATTGATACATCTGTATAATATATGAATTTTGTGACCAGTACCTTTTCAGTACAGCAAACATGCAAATGCTCAATTGTCCTATTCATATACTTTTTTCTCAGCATTTGCAATCTCGGTTGTACGGTTTGAATTCATACAGTGTTTCACAACCCTGAGATTCCGCAGCTGCCTTACGTTTGTGCGATTTTGTTATTGTACTTGAGTCATTGGAACTGTGCTGTGAAAGTCTTCCATTTTCGGCTGACCGATTATGATATACTAGTATTGCTGTATCTACCGCTGGAAGACTTATGTACTGAAATTTTCATAAAGTACTACTATAGGCATGCATCAGAAAATCTGAACCAAGTCAGGGTTTCAGTTGTGTTTGCTTGATGACACACATTGATACATCTGTATAATATATGAATTTTGTGACCAGTACCTTTTCAGTACAGCAAACATGCAAATGCTCAATTGTCCTATTCATATACTTTTTTCTCAGCATTTGCAATCTCGGTTGTACGGTTTGAATTCATACAGTGTTTCACAACCCTGAGATTCCGCAGCTGCCTTACGTTTGTGCGATTTTGTTATTGTACTTGAGTCATTGGAACTGTGCTGTGAAAGTCTTCCATTTTCGGCTGACCGATTATGATATACTAGTATTGCTGTATCTACCGCTGGAAGACTTATGTACTGAAATTTTCATAAAGTACTACTATAGGCATGCATCAGAAAATCTGAACCAAGTCAGGGTTTCAGTTGTGTTTGCTTGATGACACACATTGATACATCTGTATAATATATGAATTTTGTGACCAGTACCTTTTCAGTACAGCAAACATGCAAATGCTCAATTGTCCTATTCATATACTTTTTTCTCAGCATTTGCAATCTCGGTTGTACGGTTTGAATTCATACAGTGTTTCACAACCCTGAGATTCCGCAGCTGCCTTACGTTTGTGCGATTTTGTTATTGTACTTGAGTCATTGGAACTGTGCTGTGAAAGTCTTCCATTTTCGGCTGACCGATTATGATATACTAGTATTGCTGTATCTACCGCTGGAAGACTTATGTACTGAAATTTTCATAAAGTACTACTATAGGCATGCATCAGAAAATCTGAACCAAGTCAGGGTTTCAGTTGTGTTTGCTTGATGACACACATTGATACATCTGTATAATATATGAATTTTGTGACCAGTACCTTTTCAGTACAGCAAACATGCAAATGCTCAATTGTCCTATTCATATACTTTTTTCTCAGCATTTGCAATCTCGGTTGTACGGTTTGAATTCATACAGTGTTTCACAACCCTGAGATTCCGCAGCTGCCTTACGTTTGTGCGATTTTGTTATTGTACTTGAGTCATTGGAACTGTGCTGTGAAAGTCTTCCATTTTCGGCTGACCGATTATGATATACTAGTATTGCTGTATCTACCGCTGGAAGACTTATGTACTGAAATTTTCATAAAGTACTACTATAGGCATGCATCAGAAAATCTGAACCAAGTCAGGGTTTCAGTTGTGTTTGCTTGATGACACACATTGATACATCTGTATAATATATGAATTTTGTGACCAGTACCTTTTCAGTACAGCAAACATGCAAATGCTCAATTGTCCTATTCATATACTTTTTTCTCAGCATTTGCAATCTCGGTTGTACGGTTTGAATTCATACAGTGTTTCACAACCCTGAGATTCCGCAGCTGCCTTACGTTTGTGCGATTTTGTTATTGTACTTGAGTCATTGGAACTGTGCTGTGAAAGTCTTCCATTTTCGGCTGACCGATTATGATATACTAGTATTGCTGTATCTACCGCTGGAAGACTTATGTACTGAAATTTTCATAAAGTACTACTATAGGCATGCATCAGAAAATCTGAACCAAGTCAGGGTTTCAGTTGTGTTTGCTTGATGACACACATTGATACATCTGTATAATATATGAATTTTGTGACCAGTACCTTTTCAGTACAGCAAACATGCAAATGCTCAATTGTCCTATTCATATACTTTTTTCTCAGCATTTGCAATCTCGGTTGTACGGTTTGAATTCATACAGTGTTTCACAACCCTGAGATTCCGCAGCTGCCTTACGTTTGTGCGATTTTGTTATTGTACTTGAGTCATTGGAACTGTGCTGTGAAAGTCTTCCATTTTCGGCTGACCGATTATGATATACTAGTATTGCTGTATCTACCGCTGGAAGACTTATGTACTGAAATTTTCATAAAGTACTACTATAGGCATGCATCAGAAAATCTGAACCAAGTCAGGGTTTCAGTTGTGTTTGCTTGATGACACACATTGATACATCTGTATAATATATGAATTTTGTGACCAGTACCTTTTCAGTACAGCAAACATGCAAATGCTCAATTGTCCTATTCATATACTTTTTTCTCAGCATTTGCAATCTCGGTTGTACGGTTTGAATTCATACAGTGTTTCACAACCCTGAGATTCCGCAGCTGCCTTACGTTTGTGCGATTTTGTTATTGTACTTGAGTCATTGGAACTGTGCTGTGAAAGTCTTCCATTTTCGGCTGACCGATTATGATATACTAGTATTGCTGTATCTACCGCTGGAAGACTTATGTACTGAAATTTTCATAAAGTACTACTATAGGCATGCATCAGAAAATCTGAACCAAGTCAGGGTTTCAGTTGTGTTTGCTTGATGACACACATTGATACATCTGTATAATATATGAATTTTGTGACCAGTACCTTTTCAGTACAGCAAACATGCAAATGCTCAATTGTCCTATTCATATACTTTTTTCTCAGCATTTGCAATCTCGGTTGTACGGTTTGAATTCATACAGTGTTTCACAACCCTGAGATTCCGCAGCTGCCTTACGTTTGTGCGATTTTGTTATTGTACTTGAGTCATTGGAACTGTGCTGTGAAAGTCTTCCATTTTCGGCTGACCGATTATGATATACTAGTATTGCTGTATCTACCGCTGGAAGACTTATGTACTGAAATTTTCATAAAGTACTACTATAGGCATGCATCAGAAAATCTGAACCAAGTCAGGGTTTCAGTTGTGTTTGCTTGATGACACACATTGATACATCTGTATAATATATGAATTTTGTGACCAGTACCTTTTCAGTACAGCAAACATGCAAATGCTCAATTGTCCTATTCATATACTTTTTTCTCAGCATTTGCAATCTCGGTTGTACGGTTTGAATTCATACAGTGTTTCACAACCCTGAGATTCCGCAGCTGCCTTACGTTTGTGCGATTTTGTTATTGTACTTGAGTCATTGGAACTGTGCTGTGAAAGTCTTCCATTTTCGGCTGACCGATTATGATATACTAGTATTGCTGTATCTACCGCTGGAAGACTTATGTACTGAAATTTTCATAAAGTACTACTATAGGCATGCATCAGAAAATCTGAACCAAGTCAGGGTTTCAGTTGTGTTTGCTTGATGACACACATTGATACATCTGTATAATATATGAATTTTGTGACCAGTACCTTTTCAGTACAGCAAACATGCAAATGCTCAATTGTCCTATTCATATACTTTTTTCTCAGCATTTGCAATCTCGGTTGTACGGTTTGAATTCATACAGTGTTTCACAACCCTGAGATTCCGCAGCTGCCTTACGTTTGTGCGATTTTGTTATTGTACTTGAGTCATTGGAACTGTGCTGTGAAAGTCTTCCATTTTCGGCTGACCGATTATGATATACTAGTATTGCTGTATCTACCGCTGGAAGACTTATGTACTGAAATTTTCATAAAGTACTACTATAGGCATGCATCAGAAAATCTGAACCAAGTCAGGGTTTCAGTTGTGTTTGCTTGATGACACACATTGATACATCTGTATAATATATGAATTTTGTGACCAGTACCTTTTCAGTACAGCAAACATGCAAATGCTCAATTGTCCTATTCATATACTTTTTTCTCAGCATTTGCAATCTCGGTTGTACGGTTTGAATTCATACAGTGTTTCACAACCCTGAGATTCCGCAGCTGCCTTACGTTTGTGCGATTTTGTTATTGTACTTGAGTCATTGGAACTGTGCTGTGAAAGTCTTCCATTTTCGGCTGACCGATTATGATATACTAGTATTGCTGTATCTACCGCTGGAAGACTTATGTACTGAAATTTTCATAAAGTACTACTATAGGCATGCATCAGAAAATCTGAACCAAGTCAGGGTTTCAGTTGTGTTTGCTTGATGACACACATTGATACATCTGTATAATATATGAATTTTGTGACCAGTACCTTTTCAGTACAGCAAACATGCAAATGCTCAATTGTCCTATTCATATACTTTTTTCTCAGCATTTGCAATCTCGGTTGTACGGTTTGAATTCATACAGTGTTTCACAACCCTGAGATTCCGCAGCTGCCTTACGTTTGTGCGATTTTGTTATTGTACTTGAGTCATTGGAACTGTGCTGTGAAAGTCTTCCATTTTCGGCTGACCGATTATGATATACTAGTATTGCTGTATCTACCGCTGGAAGACTTATGTACTGAAATTTTCATAAAGTACTACTATAGGCATGCATCAGAAAATCTGAACCAAGTCAGGGTTTCAGTTGTGTTTGCTTGATGACACACATTGATACATCTGTATAATATATGAATTTTGTGACCAGTACCTTTTCAGTACAGCAAACATGCAAATGCTCAATTGTCCTATTCATATACTTTTTTCTCAGCATTTGCAATCTCGGTTGTACGGTTTGAATTCATACAGTGTTTCACAACCCTGAGATTCCGCAGCTGCCTTACGTTTGTGCGATTTTGTTATTGTACTTGAGTCATTGGAACTGTGCTGTGAAAGTCTTCCATTTTCGGCTGACCGATTATGATATACTAGTATTGCTGTATCTACCGCTGGAAGACTTATGTACTGAAATTTTCATAAAGTACTACTATAGGCATGCATCAGAAAATCTGAACCAAGTCAGGGTTTCAGTTGTGTTTGCTTGATGACACACATTGATACATCTGTATAATATATGAATTTTGTGACCAGTACCTTTTCAGTACAGCAAACATGCAAATGCTCAATTGTCCTATTCATATACTTTTTTCTCAGCATTTGCAATCTCGGTTGTACGGTTTGAATTCATACAGTGTTTCACAACCCTGAGATTCCGCAGCTGCCTTACGTTTGTGCGATTTTGTTATTGTACTTGAGTCATTGGAACTGTGCTGTGAAAGTCTTCCATTTTCGGCTGACCGATTATGATATACTAGTATTGCTGTATCTACCGCTGGAAGACTTATGTACTGAAATTTTCATAAAGTACTACTATAGGCATGCATCAGAAAATCTGAACCAAGTCAGGGTTTCAGTTGTGTTTGCTTGATGACACACATTGATACATCTGTATAATATATGAATTTTGTGACCAGTACCTTTTCAGTACAGCAAACATGCAAATGCTCAATTGTCCTATTCATATACTTTTTTCTCAGCATTTGCAATCTCGGTTGTACGGTTTGAATTCATACAGTGTTTCACAACCCTGAGATTCCGCAGCTGCCTTACGTTTGTGCGATTTTGTTATTGTACTTGAGTCATTGGAACTGTGCTGTGAAAGTCTTCCATTTTCGGCTGACCGATTATGATATACTAGTATTGCTGTATCTACCGCTGGAAGACTTATGTACTGAAATTTTCATAAAGTACTACTATAGGCATGCATCAGAAAATCTGAACCAAGTCAGGGTTTCAGTTGTGTTTGCTTGATGACACACATTGATACATCTGTATAATATATGAATTTTGTGACCAGTACCTTTTCAGTACAGCAAACATGCAAATGCTCAATTGTCCTATTCATATACTTTTTTCTCAGCATTTGCAATCTCGGTTGTACGGTTTGAATTCATACAGTGTTTCACAACCCTGAGATTCCGCAGCTGCCTTACGTTTGTGCGATTTTGTTATTGTACTTGAGTCATTGGAACTGTGCTGTGAAAGTCTTCCATTTTCGGCTGACCGATTATGATATACTAGTATTGCTGTATCTACCGCTGGAAGACTTATGTACTGAAATTTTCATAAAGTACTACTATAGGCATGCATCAGAAAATCTGAACCAAGTCAGGGTTTCAGTTGTGTTTGCTTGATGACACACATTGATACATCTGTATAATATATGAATTTTGTGACCAGTACCTTTTCAGTACAGCAAACATGCAAATGCTCAATTGTCCTATTCATATACTTTTTTCTCAGCATTTGCAATCTCGGTTGTACGGTTTGAATTCATACAGTGTTTCACAACCCTGAGATTCCGCAGCTGCCTTACGTTTGTGCGATTTTGTTAGTGTACTTGAGTCATTGGAACTGTGCTGTGAAAGTCTTCCATTTTCGGCTGACCGATTATGATATACTAGTATTGCTGTATCTACCGCTGGAAGACTTATGTACTGAAATTTTCATAAAGTACTACTATAGGCATGCATCAGAAAATCTGAACCAAGTCAGGGTTTCAGTTGTGTTTGCTTGATGACACACATTGATACATCTGTATAATATATGAATTTTGTGACCAGTACCTTTTCAGTACAGCAAACATGCAAATGCTCAATTGTCCTATTCATATACTTTTTTCTCAGCATTTGCAATCTCGGTTGTACGGTTTGAATTCATACAGTGTTTCACAACCCTGAGATTCCGCAGCTGCCTTACGTTTGTGCGATTTTGTTAGTGTACTTGAGTCATTGGAACTGTGCTGTGAAAGTCTTCCATTTTCGGCTGACCGATTATGATATACTAGTATTGCTGTATCTACCGCTGGAAGACTTATGTACTGAAATTTTCATAAAGTACTACTATAGGCATGCATCAGAAAATCTGAACCAAGTCAGGGTTTCAGTTGTGTTTGCTTGATGACACACATTGATACATCTGTATAATATATGAATTTTGTGACCAGTACCTTTTCAGTACAGCAAACATGCAAATGCTCAATTGTCCTATTCATATACTTTTTTCTCAGCATTTGCAATCTCGGTTGTACGGTTTGAATTCATACAGTGTTTCACAACCCTGAGATTCCGCAGCTGCCTTACGTTTGTGCGATTTTGTTATTGTACTTGAGTCATTGGAACTGTGCTGTGAAAGTCTTCCATTTTCGGCTGACCGATTATGATATACTAGTATTGCTGTATCTACCGCTGGAAGACTTATGTACTGAAATTTTCATAAAGTACTACTATAGGCATGCATCAGAAAATCTGAACCAAGTCAGGGTTTCAGTTGTGTTTGCTTGATGACACACATTGATACATCTGTATAATATATGAATTTTGTGACCAGTACCTTTTCAGTACAGCAAACATGCAAATGCTCAATTGTCCTATTCATATACTTTTTTCTCAGCATTTGCAATCTCGGTTGTACGGTTTGAATTCATACAGTGTTTCACAACCCTGAGATTCCGCAGCTGCCTTACGTTTGTGCGATTTTGTTATTGTACTTGAGTCATTGGAACTGTGCTGTGAAAGTCTTCCATTTTCGGCTGACCGATTATGATATACTAGTATTGCTGTATCTACCGCTGGAAGACTTATGTACTGAAATTTTCATAAAGTACTACTATAGGCATGCATCAGAAAATCTGAACCAAGTCAGGGTTTCAGTTGTGTTTGCTTGATGACACACATTGATACATCTGTATAATATATGAATTTTGTGACCAGTACCTTTTCAGTACAGCAAACATGCAAATGCTCAATTGTCCTATTCATATACTTTTTTCTCAGCATTTGCAATCTCGGTTGTACGGTTTGAATTCATACAGTGTTTCACAACCCTGAGATTCCGCAGCTGCCTTACGTTTGTGCGATTTTGTTATTGTACTTGAGTCATTGGAACTGTGCTGTGAAAGTCTTCCATTTTCGGCTGACCGATTATGATATACTAGTATTGCTGTATCTACCGCTGGAAGACTTATGTACTGAAATTTTCATAAAGTACTACTATAGGCATGCATCAGAAAATCTGAACCAAGTCAGGGTTTCAGTTGTGTTTGCTTGATGACACACATTGATACATCTGTATAATATATGAATTTTGTGACCAGTACCTTTTCAGTACAGCAAACATGCAAATGCTCAATTGTCCTATTCATATACTTTTTTCTCAGCATTTGCAATCTCGGTTGTACGGTTTGAATTCATACAGTGTTTCACAACCCTGAGATTCCGCAGCTGCCTTACGTTTGTGCGATTTTGTTATTGTACTTGAGTCATTGGAACTGTGCTGTGAAAGTCTTCCATTTTCGGCTGACCGATTATGATATACTAGTATTGCTGTATCTACCGCTGGAAGACTTATGTACTGAAATTTTCATAAAGTACTACTATAGGCATGCATCAGAAAATCTGAACCAAGTCAGGGTTTCAGTTGTGTTTGCTTGATGACACACATTGATACATCTGTATAATATATGAATTTTGTGACCAGTACCTTTTCAGTACAGCAAACATGCAAATGCTCAATTGTCCTATTCATATACTTTTTTCTCAGCATTTGCAATCTCGGTTGTACGGTTTGAATTCATACAGTGTTTCACAACCCTGAGATTCCGCAGCTGCCTTACGTTTGTGCGATTTTGTTATTGTACTTGAGTCATTGGAACTGTGCTGTGAAAGTCTTCCATTTTCGGCTGACCGATTATGATATACTAGTATTGCTGTATCTACCGCTGGAAGACTTATGTACTGAAATTTTCATAAAGTACTACTATAGGCATGCATCAGAAAATCTGAACCAAGTCAGGGTTTCAGTTGTGTTTGCTTGATGACACACATTGATACATCTGTATAATATATGAATTTTGTGACCAGTACCTTTTCAGTACAGCAAACATGCAAATGCTCAATTGTCCTATTCATATACTTTTTTCTCAGCATTTGCAATCTCGGTTGTACGGTTTGAATTCATACAGTGTTTCACAACCCTGAGATTCCGCAGCTGCCTTACGTTTGTGCGATTTTGTTATTGTACTTGAGTCATTGGAACTGTGCTGTGAAAGTCTTCCATTTTCGGCTGACCGATTATGATATACTAGTATTGCTGTATCTACCGCTGGAAGACTTATGTACTGAAATTTTCATAAAGTACTACTATAGGCATGCATCAGAAAATCTGAACCAAGTCAGGGTTTCAGTTGTGTTTGCTTGATGACACACATTGATACATCTGTATAATATATGAATTTTGTGACCAGTACCTTTTCAGTACAGCAAACATGCAAATGCACAATTGTCCTATTCATATACTTTTTTCTCAGCATTTGCAATCTCGGTTGTACGGTTTGAATTCATACAGTGTTTCACAACCCTGAGATTCCGCAGCTGCCTTACGTTTGTGCGATTTTGTTATTGTACTTGAGTCATTGGAACTGTGCTGTGAAAGTCTTCCATTTTCGGCTGACCGATTATGATATACTAGTATTGCTGTATCTACCGCTGGAAGACTTATGTACTGAAATTTTCATAAAGTACTACTATAGGCATGCATCAGAAAATCTGAACCAAGTCAGGGTTTCAGTTGTGTTTGCTTGATGACACACATTGATACATCTGTATAATATATGAATTTTGTGACCAGTACCTTTTCAGTACAGCAAACATGCAAATGCTCAATTGTCCTATTCATATACTTTTTTCTCAGCATTTGCAATCTCGGTTGTACGGTTTGAATTCATACAGTGTTTCACAACCCTGAGATTCCGCAGCTGCCTTACGTTTGTGCGATTTTGTTATTGTACTTGAGTCATTGGAACTGTGCTGTGAAAGTCTTCCATTTTCGGCTGACCGATTATGATATACTAGTATTGCTGTATCTACCGCTGGAAGACTTATGTACTGAAATTTTCATAAAGTACTACTATAGGCATGCATCAGAAAATCTGAACCAAGTCAGGGTTTCAGTTGTGTTTGCTTGATGACACACATTGATACATCTGTATAATATATGAATTTTGTGACCAGTACCTTTTCAGTACAGCAAACATGCAAATGCTCAATTGTCCTATTCATATACTTTTTTCTCAGCATTTGCAATCTCGGTTGTACGGTTTGAATTCATACAGTGTTTCACAACCCTGAGATTCCGCAGCTGCCTTACGTTTGTGCGATTTTGTTAGTGTACTTGAGTCATTGGAACTGTGCTGTGAAAGTCTTCCATTTTCGGCTGACCGATTATGATATACTAGTATTGCTGTATCTACCGCTGGAAGACTTATGTACTGAAATTTTCATAAAGTACTACTATAGGCATGCATCAGAAAATCTGAACCAAGTCAGGGTTTCAGTTGTGTTTGCTTGATGACACACATTGATACATCTGTATAATATATGAATTTTGTGACCAGTACCTTTTCAGTACAGCAAACATGCAAATGCTCAATTGTCCTATTCATATACTTTTTTCTCAGCATTTGCAATCTCGGTTGTACGGTTTGAATTCATACAGTGTTTCACAACCCTGAGATTCCGCAGCTGCCTTACGTTTGTGCGATTTTGTTATTGTACTTGAGTCATTGGAACTGTGCTGTGAAAGTCTTCCATTTTCGGCTGACCGATTATGATATACTAGTATTGCTGTATCTACCGCTGGAAGACTTATGTACTGAAATTTTCATAAAGTACTACTATAGGCATGCATCAGAAAATCTGAACCAAGTCAGGGTTTCAGTTGTGTTTGCTTGATGACACACATTGATACATCTGTATAATATATGAATTTTGTGACCAGTACCTTTTCAGTACAGCAAACATGCAAATGCTCAATTGTCCTATTCATATACTTTTTTCTCAGCATTTGCAATCTCGGTTGTACGGTTTGAATTCATACAGTGTTTCACAACCCTGAGATTCCGCAGCTGCCTTACGTTTGTGCGATTTTGTTATTGTACTTGAGTCATTGGAACTGTGCTGTGAAAGTCTTCCATTTTCGGCTGACCGATTATGATATACTAGTATTGCTGTATCTACCGCTGGAAGACTTATGTACTGAAATTTTCATAAAGTACTACTATAGGCATGCATCAGAAAATCTGAACCAAGTCAGGGTTTCAGTTGTGTTTGCTTGATGACACACATTGATACATCTGTATAATATATGAATTTTGTGACCAGTACCTTTTCAGTACAGCAAACATGCAAATGCTCAATTGTCCTATTCATATACTTTTTTCTCAGCATTTGCAATCTCGGTTGTACGGTTTGAATTCATACAGTGTTTCACAACCCTGAGATTCCGCAGCTGCCTTACGTTTGTGCGATTTTGTTATTGTACTTGAGTCATTGGAACTGTGCTGTGAAAGTCTTCCATTTTCGGCTGACCGATTATGATATACTAGTATTGCTGTATCTACCGCTGGAAGACTTATGTACTGAAATTTTCATAAAGTACTACTATAGGCATGCATCAGAAAATCTGAACCAAGTCAGGGTTTCAGTTGTGTTTGCTTGATGACACACATTGATACATCTGTATAATATATGAATTTTGTGACCAGTACCTTTTCAGTACAGCAAACATGCAAATGCTCAATTGTCCTATTCATATACTTTTTTCTCAGCATTTGCAATCTCGGTTGTACGGTTTGAATTCATACAGTGTTTCACAACCCTGAGATTCCGCAGCTGCCTTACGTTTGTGCGATTTTGTTATTGTACTTGAGTCATTGGAACTGTGCTGTGAAAGTCTTCCATTTTCGGCTGACCGATTATGATATACTAGTATTGCTGTATCTACCGCTGGAAGACTTATGTACTGAAATTTTCATAAAGTACTACTATAGGCATGCATCAGAAAATCTGAACCAAGTCAGGGTTTCAGTTGTGTTTGCTTGATGACACACATTGATACATCTGTATAATATATGAATTTTGTGACCAGTACCTTTTCAGTACAGCAAACATGCAAATGCTCAATTGTCCTATTCATATACTTTTTTCTCAGCATTTGCAATCTCGGTTGTACGGTTTGAATTCATACAGTGTTTCACAACCCTGAGATTCCGCAGCTGCCTTACGTTTGTGCGATTTTGTTATTGTACTTGAGTCATTGGAACTGTGCTGTGAAAGTCTTCCATTTTCGGCTGACCGATTATGATATACTAGTATTGCTGTATCTACCGCTGGAAGACTTATGTACTGAAATTTTCATAAAGTACTACTATAGGCATGCATCAGAAAATCTGAACCAAGTCAGGGTTTCAGTTGTGTTTGCTTGATGACACACATTGATACATCTGTATAATATATGAATTTTGTGACCAGTACCTTTTCAGTACAGCAAACATGCAAATGCTCAATTGTCCTATTCATATACTTTTTTCTCAGCATTTGCAATCTCGGTTGTACGGTTTGAATTCATACAGTGTTTCACAACCCTGAGATTCCGCAGCTGCCTTACGTTTGTGCGATTTTGTTATTGTACTTGAGTCATTGGAACTGTGCTGTGAAAGTCTTCCATTTTCGGCTGACCGATTATGATATACTAGTATTGCTGTATCTACCGCTGGAAGACTTATGTACTGAAATTTTCATAAAGTACTACTATAGGCATGCATCAGAAAATCTGAACCAAGTCAGGGTTTCAGTTGTGTTTGCTTGATGACACACATTGATACATCTGTATAATATATGAATTTTGTGACCAGTACCTTTTCAGTACAGCAAACATGCAAATGCTCAATTGTCCTATTCATATACTTTTTTCTCAGCATTTGCAATCTCGGTTGTACGGTTTGAATTCATACAGTGTTTCACAACCCTGAGATTCCGCAGCTGCCTTACGTTTGTGCGATTTTGTTATTGTACTTGAGTCATTGGAACTGTGCTGTGAAAGTCTTCCATTTTCGGCTGACCGATTATGATATACTAGTATTGCTGTATCTACCGCTGGAAGACTTATGTACTGAAATTTTCATAAAGTACTACTATAGGCATGCATCAGAAAATCTGAACCAAGTCAGGGTTTCAGTTGTGTTTGCTTGATGACACACATTGATACATCTGTATAATATATGAATTTTGTGACCAGTACCTTTTCAGTACAGCAAACATGCAAATGCACAATTGTCCTATTCATATACTTTTTTCTCAGCATTTGCAATCTCGGTTGTACGGTTTGAATTCATACAGTGTTTCACAACCCTGAGATTCCGCAGCTGCCTTACGTTTGTGCGATTTTGTTATTGTACTTGAGTCATTGGAACTGTGCTGTGAAAGTCTTCCATTTTCGGCTGACCGATTATGATATACTAGTATTGCTGTATCTACCGCTGGAAGACTTATGTACTGAAATTTTCATAAAGTACTACTATAGGCATGCATCAGAAAATCTGAACCAAGTCAGGGTTTCAGTTGTGTTTGCTTGATGACACACATTGATACATCTGTATAATATATGAATTTTGTGACCAGTACCTTTTCAGTACAGCAAACATGCAAATGCTCAATTGTCCTATTCATATACTTTTTTCTCAGCATTTGCAATCTCGGTTGTACGGTTTGAATTCATACAGTGTTTCACAACCCTGAGATTCCGCAGCTGCCTTACGTTTGTGCGATTTTGTTATTGTACTTGAGTCATTGGAACTGTGCTGTGAAAGTCTTCCATTTTCGGCTGACCGATTATGATATACTAGTATTGCTGTATCTACCGCTGGAAGACTTATGTACTGAAATTTTCATAAAGTACTACTATAGGCATGCATCAGAAAATCTGAACCAAGTCAGGGTTTCAGTTGTGTTTGCTTGATGACACACATTGATACATCTGTATAATATATGAATTTTGTGACCAGTACCTTTTCAGTACAGCAAACATGCAAATGCTCAATTGTCCTATTCATATACTTTTTTCTCAGCATTTGCAATCTCGGTTGTACGGTTTGAATTCATACAGTGTTTCACAACCCTGAGATTCCGCAGCTGCCTTACGTTTGTGCGATTTTGTTATTGTACTTGAGTCATTGGAACTGTGCTGTGAAAGTCTTCCATTTTCGGCTGACCGATTATGATATACTAGTATTGCTGTATCTACCGCTGGAAGACTTATGTACTGAAATTTTCATAAAGTACTACTATAGGCATGCATCAGAAAATCTGAACCAAGTCAGGGTTTCAGTTGTGTTTGCTTGATGACACACATTGATACATCTGTATAATATATGAATTTTGTGACCAGTACCTTTTCAGTACAGCAAACATGCAAATGCTCAATTGTCCTATTCATATACTTTTTTCTCAGCATTTGCAATCTCGGTTGTACGGTTTGAATTCATACAGTGTTTCACAACCCTGAGATTCCGCAGCTGCCTTACGTTTGTGCGATTTTGTTATTGTACTTGAGTCATTGGAACTGTGCTGTGAAAGTCTTCCATTTTCGGCTGACCGATTATGATATACTAGTATTGCTGTATCTACCGCTGGAAGACTTATGTACTGAAATTTTCATAAAGTACTACTATAGGCATGCATCAGAAAATCTGAACCAAGTCAGGGTTTCAGTTGTGTTTGCTTGATGACACACATTGATACATCTGTATAATATATGAATTTTGTGACCAGTACCTTTTCAGTACAGCAAACATGCAAATGCTCAATTGTCCTATTCATATACTTTTTTCTCAGCATTTGCAATCTCGGTTGTACGGTTTGAATTCATACAGTGTTTCACAACCCTGAGATTCCGCAGCTGCCTTACGTTTGTGCGATTTTGTTATTGTACTTGAGTCATTGGAACTGTGCTGTGAAAGTCTTCCATTTTCGGCTGACCGATTATGATATACTAGTATTGCTGTATCTACCGCTGGAAGACTTATGTACTGAAATTTTCATAAAGTACTACTATAGGCATGCATCAGAAAATCTGAACCAAGTCAGGGTTTCAGTTGTGTTTGCTTGATGACACACATTGATACATCTGTATAATATATGAATTTTGTGACCAGTACCTTTTCAGTACAGCAAACATGCAAATGCTCAATTGTCCTATTCATATACTTTTTTCTCAGCATTTGCAATCTCGGTTGTACGGTTTGAATTCATACAGTGTTTCACAACCCTGAGATTCCGCAGCTGCCTTACGTTTGTGCGATTTTGTTATTGTACTTGAGTCATTGGAACTGTGCTGTGAAAGTCTTCCATTTTCGGCTGACCGATTATGATATACTAGTATTGCTGTATCTACCGCTGGAAGACTTATGTACTGAAATTTTCATAAAGTACTACTATAGGCATGCATCAGAAAATCTGAACCAAGTCAGGGTTTCAGTTGTGTTTGCTTGATGACACACATTGATACATCTGTATAATATATGAATTTTGTGACCAGTACCTTTTCAGTACAGCAAACATGCAAATGCTCAATTGTCCTATTCATATACTTTTTTCTCAGCATTTGCAATCTCGGTTGTACGGTTTGAATTCATACAGTGTTTCACAACCCTGAGATTCCGCAGCTGCCTTACGTTTGTGCGATTTTGTTATTGTACTTGAGTCATTGGAACTGTGCTGTGAAAGTCTTCCATTTTCGGCTGACCGATTATGATATACTAGTATTGCTGTATCTACCGCTGGAAGACTTATGTACTGAAATTTTCATAAAGTACTACTATAGGCATGCATCAGAAAATCTGAACCAAGTCAGGGTTTCAGTTGTGTTTGCTTGATGACACACATTGATACATCTGTATAATATATGAATTTTGTGACCAGTACCTTTTCAGTACAGCAAACATGCAAATGCTCAATTGTCCTATTCATATACTTTTTTCTCAGCATTTGCAATCTCGGTTGTACGGTTTGAATTCATACAGTGTTTCACAACCCTGAGATTCCGCAGCTGCCTTACGTTTGTGCGATTTTGTTATTGTACTTGAGTCATTGGAACTGTGCTGTGAAAGTCTTCCATTTTCGGCTGACCGATTATGATATACTAGTATTGCTGTATCTACCGCTGGAAGACTTATGTACTGAAATTTTCATAAAGTACTACTATAGGCATGCATCAGAAAATCTGAACCAAGTCAGGGTTTCAGTTGTGTTTGCTTGATGACACACATTGATACATCTGTATAATATATGAATTTTGTGACCAGTACCTTTTCAGTACAGCAAACATGCAAATGCTCAATTGTCCTATTCATATACTTTTTTCTCAGCATTTGCAATCTCGGTTGTACGGTTTGAATTCATACAGTGTTTCACAACCCTGAGATTCCGCAGCTGCCTTACGTTTGTGCGATTTTGTTATTGTACTTGAGTCATTGGAACTGTGCTGTGAAAGTCTTCCATTTTCGGCTGACCGATTATGATATACTAGTATTGCTGTATCTACCGCTGGAAGACTTATGTACTGAAATTTTCATAAAGTACTACTATAGGCATGCATCAGAAAATCTGAACCAAGTCAGGGTTTCAGTTGTGTTTGCTTGATGACACACATTGATACATCTGTATAATATATGAATTTTGTGACCAGTACCTTTTCAGTACAGCAAACATGCAAATGCTCAATTGTCCTATTCATATACTTTTTTCTCAGCATTTGCAATCTCGGTTGTACGGTTTGAATTCATACAGTGTTTCACAACCCTGAGATTCCGCAGCTGCCTTACGTTTGTGCGATTTTGTTATTGTACTTGAGTCATTGGAACTGTGCTGTGAAAGTCTTCCATTTTCGGCTGACCGATTATGATATACTAGTATTGCTGTATCTACCGCTGGAAGACTTATGTACTGAAATTTTCATAAAGTACTACTATAGGCATGCATCAGAAAATCTGAACCAAGTCAGGGTTTCAGTTGTGTTTGCTTGATGACACACATTGATACATCTGTATAATATATGAATTTTGTGACCAGTACCTTTTCAGTACAGCAAACATGCAAATGCTCAATTGTCCTATTCATATACTTTTTTCTCAGCATTTGCAATCTCGGTTGTACGGTTTGAATTCATACAGTGTTTCACAACCCTGAGATTCCGCAGCTGCCTTACGTTTGTGCGATTTTGTTATTGTACTTGAGTCATTGGAACTGTGCTGTGAAAGTCTTCCATTTTCGGCTGACCGATTATGATATACTAGTATTGCTGTATCTACCGCTGGAAGACTTATGTACTGAAATTTTCATAAAGTACTACTATAGGCATGCATCAGAAAATCTGAACCAAGTCAGGGTTTCAGTTGTGTTTGCTTGATGACACACATTGATACATCTGTATAATATATGAATTTTGTGACCAGTACCTTTTCAGTACAGCAAACATGCAAATGCTCAATTGTCCTATTCATATACTTTTTTCTCAGCATTTGCAATCTCGGTTGTACGGTTTGAATTCATACAGTGTTTCACAACCCTGAGATTCCGCAGCTGCCTTACGTTTGTGCGATTTTGTTATTGTACTTGAGTCATTGGAACTGTGCTGTGAAAGTCTTCCATTTTCGGCTGACCGATTATGATATACTAGTATTGCTGTATCTACCGCTGGAAGACTTATGTACTGAAATTTTCATAAAGTACTACTATAGGCATGCATCAGAAAATCTGAACCAAGTCAGGGTTTCAGTTGTGTTTGCTTGATGACACACATTGATACATCTGTATAATATATGAATTTTGTGACCAGTACCTTTTCAGTACAGCAAACATGCAAATGCTCAATTGTCCTATTCATATACTTTTTTCTCAGCATTTGCAATCTCGGTTGTACGGTTTGAATTCATACAGTGTTTCACAACCCTGAGATTCCGCAGCTGCCTTACGTTTGTGCGATTTTGTTATTGTACTTGAGTCATTGGAACTGTGCTGTGAAAGTCTTCCATTTTCGGCTGACCGATTATGATATACTAGTATTGCTGTATCTACCGCTGGAAGACTTATGTACTGAAATTTTCATAAAGTACTACTATAGGCATGCATCAGAAAATCTGAACCAAGTCAGGGTTTCAGTTGTGTTTGCTTGATGACACACATTGATACATCTGTATAATATATGAATTTTGTGACCAGTACCTTTTTAGTACAGCAAACATGCAAATGCTCAATTGTCCTATTCATATACTTTTTTCTCAGCATTTGCAATCTCGGTTGTACGGTTTGAATTCATACAGTGTTTCACAACCCTGAGATTCCGCAGCTGCCTTACGTTTGTGCGATTTTGTTATTGTACTTGAGTCATTGGAACTGTGCTGTGAAAGTCTTCCATTTTCGGCTGACCGATTATGATATACTAGTATTGCTGTATCTACCGCTGGAAGACTTATGTACTGAAATTTTCATAAAGTACTACTATAGGCATGCATCAGAAAATCTGAACCAAGTCAGGGTTTCAGTTGTGTTTGCTTGATGACACACATTGATACATCTGTATAATATATGAATTTTGTGACCAGTACCTTTTCAGTACAGCAAACATGCAAATGCTCAATTGTCCTATTCATATACTTTTTTCTCAGCATTTGCAATCTCGGTTGTACGGTTTGAATTCATACAGTGTTTCACAACCCTGAGATTCCGCAGCTGCCTTACGTTTGTGCGATTTTGTTATTGTACTTGAGTCATTGGAACTGTGCTGTGAAAGTCTTCCATTTTCGGCTGACCGATTATGATATACTAGTATTGCTGTATCTACCGCTGGAAGACTTATGTACTGAAATTTTCATAAAGTACTACTATAGGCATGCATCAGAAAATCTGAACCAAGTCAGGGTTTCAGTTGTGTTTGCTTGATGACACACATTGATACATCTGTATAATATATGAATTTTGTGACCAGTCATAGTCATCTTCATCGATGTGGTCATGTTTCGTTTGAAATAATCTGCCGATTGCGCATCGATTATTATCATGAATTTTGCTATTTTCACGGTCATATCCTTCTTCCATACTGCCAAAACAAATCCCATTGCGACTGAACGGTTTCACGCTGAATGAGACATTATATTGACTGAAATGGCTGAAAAAACAATAATTTTCCAAATAGAAAATCGACACCCGGCAAAATAAGCGGGGGTCTTTTTCAAAACCCCACCCCACCCCCCTTTTTCAACCCTCTGAAAATTAAGGCATATAATATAGCGCCGCATCCCTCTCCAAAACGGGCACAATAAAAAAAGTGGCTGTGGTCATCGTTCTATAATTATGGTCGTTTTTCATTTCGATCTATTGTTGTTTACGTAATTGAAAAAATGAATGTATATCCATAACAATAATTTGCACACAAAGCAGAACAGCGCAGATTGTTCGAACGCTGCATAATGTCATTTGTTATTATAACATTTTCAGTTGTAAGTTCAAAACCCACTCGAGGTTTGCGTTGTTTAAATGTTGTTGATTTATTTTGTCAAACATCTTCGCGTGTACTCCATTGTTTATACTTAATTTAATTAAGACGCCGTTATACTGCACATTTCTATGATATAACATTATTTATATTGATATTATGAATATGTTCGTAATCCATTTAGAAACGGGTTTATAGTTTTATACATTAATATTACACGTCTAAAAATAGTATGGGGCACATTGGCAAATTAGTATAATTTATAATCAGCAAACAGCAGGTAAGTAAATTACATTTTAAACTTTATGTAAGTCTGGGAGGCTAAACCGAGGATCCACGGTCAAAATAAAAGGTCCCAAATAACTAACATTCATCGTTAGTTGGTTAAGAAAACATCATGGAATTTTGTTTTTTGCAATGTAAACGCGCTGTATTGTTTATGGCTTGTTATTAATCTTTTTACAATGTATTTGGTTAAGTTATTTGCGTCAAATATATGTAATGGTATTTTCCAGTCGTACGTTACATAAAGGGTACATGTTTAAACTGTATACATGAGTCCTCGAGTGTGAACCTTCACTGTCATCTTCAGGCTAAAGTGCCGCACGCTCTTTTCTGTATACCAAGGAGTCCACGGGCATAGCTTTTATGTATATTTTATAGCCGACTTTCTTAGTTATCCGCTAAACTTGTAGTATTATTTAATTTCTTTGAGTCATGTTCAAGGAACAAATCTTTGGAACAGTTCATTAAAATTCATTAAAAATCATTTTACCAGCAAGCCTTTAATTGTCATTTTGATTCCATTGGAGATCTACCCGATCGTTCATTTTAAATTATAATACTTTGTATCGTAACTTTATGTAATAATTTCAAATTGGCTTGCTCTTCTTCAAACATTTTGCTCATTTTACAACCTAATTCAATGTATGATACATATTCAGTATGCCGTGTTTTACTTTGTAATAAAAATATTGTATAATTTTTCTCATAGTTCAAATATGTTGTACCTACTATCTTTCTTCAATCATGGCGTGTCTCTTTCGATGCATGACATCAATGTTACACATGTAGTTCAAGCAAATTTGATAAGTGCTAATTGTAAACTCAAACCGTCATGTAATAAGTTCACTCTAAAAGTAAAACCGAGGCTATTTATATACTCCGAATGAGCAACAACTGCGATAGAACCACTTTGTCAATAAGAATGTAGTCTCAATGTATACAAAACGCAAATAAGCAATACATATATCGGTCATTGGTTACGTTTGGTAGAGCAATGACGTGACGTACAAGCAGGGATTTAGCTGATAATTGTATTTACTTCATTTCATCGTGCATCAGAAAGCTGCAATTATGTTGCTCTGGTGAACATTAAACCATTGAGTAATTAAATGGTAATTCAATTGAATTAATATTCTCTTTTATTGCTATTTAATTTGAATTGCAATGTTATGAGGTTAACGTTTATTTACAATGTTTTGCATTGACCGTTTCAATGCTGTGACCCCAGTTTTAATAATTGTTATGTTTTGTGTTGTGTTGTGTTGTATGTATTGTCCTGTATTGTATAGACACTTGCCTCAAATAATGGACCAGCGGATGGTAATAAGGTTTCTCTCATGGTGATGTCTCTGGAGTTTCATTATTCCTACAGTTACTAAACTAGACATTCTGAAAATCAGCGATTGCATATTCATGTCGAACAATCCGGCATGTTTTTATGAATTTGCAACATAAACATACATATTTTATTATTTAATGCTTGACTAGCTCTTTTTATGTTTACTTCTCGATTCCGCAGCAACAACATAATTATCGCATAAAGAAATGTGTTTACGCTGTCAAAAATTATATGGTTAGACACAATGTTAAGTCAAGATGCAAAGTTTACAAACAAATCTAAGGTTTTTATACATAATTATTTGAGTGTTAATTGATAGTTAATTTACTGAGGACAACTCCTGTTAAGGCCATACCAATTTTATTTTATCTTTAGCGTCCTCCGGCTGGTAGGGTTTCTGATGCCTGAACGAAGAGAACAGCAATTTTGACAATTTAAAACATCGAGTTGGAAAGCGTATAAAAAAATTTGGAATATTACTTTTAGGTGTTTTTACCAATATTTCAACAACAAAAAGTGTGCAACTTGTCACTTTACACAGTTAAAATACTGTTAAAGTACGTTCCCGATATGAAGATGATATCTAACAGTTTTGCAAGTACACATTTGCTTTAGCTTCTACCAGTTGAGTGTTTGTTTTTTCCTGCCTGGTTGATAGGTTTCGAAAAATCATGGGGACGCTTAACATTGAATCAAATTTGAATGGCCTTACTGTAAGCCAATCGATTATCATGTTGTTCCAAAGTGTAATTAATCACTTTTTAGACACAAAAATTATTAGTATTCTTTTTCAGAATGTATTACCCTAATATATGCTAGTTGCGACAGACATTTTAATCACTATAATTGTTCAGAACTTAAAAGAAAACATATTTACATAAGACTTGTCGACAATCACAAAAGTATAATTTGGATTTTCAAATTACTGATACCAGACTCTACTGAAAGGTAACAAATGGAAAAGTATACCTTTCTTACAATGCAATGCAATAGACTTGTATATAAATGCAAAGCAATTTACAGAACGTTTACATAATGGCATACATGTAAATGAACTAACATAAGCACATAATAATAATAAAACAAAATAAACATTTCAATATAATTTATGTTTGGTTTTCTTCATTTGCTAAAATATATATGTTCTTAACCCCATGACAATGCTACCGTGTAATTTCAAAGCTAACTCTTACAATAAGCACAATATTGCTTTTCCCAATGCAACAATGCATAATTGCAAAATGTACAATACTAAAATAGGTTTGCTGTAGCCAGAATAAGTGTCACCGTGGTAAGCCTCAGTACCGTGTATAGTAAGTTTCAGCTGTTGAATTGAGGAATGATCTACAAAACAATAATGTATATATTGTGACAATACAATTTACAAAAAGTTCACTTAACTTATCATATACTCATATGCAGGTTGTAAATTAAGGACCCAAAACCTAATGTTAAATAATAGCTTAGTAGCAATAAATAGTGCATAATGTCTTATCAAGTCATCAAACTTTATCACCTTTTAGCTTCGTTCAAAACGAAATAATTTACATTTGCCTTTACCATATTCATCAGTGCGTATATCTAAAACTGCCCTTACCAGATAATAGTTGTATGGTCCATTTCCCTGATGGCCGCTCACCCCAGAAAAGATTCGAGAGAAAGTTCAAGTCGCGAACGTTCATTTTATCTGACGTTTGAACATTCTCGAATAGGACAGATCTTGTAGAACTCGGCGAGACAGCCACCATTAACAGACTGGTATGTTTCGAAATTTGGAAAGTCGCGTGGACTTCGACTTGTTCAATCGTCTTTATTTGTTCATCACTAACGGTTACTTCCATCAAATTGCTACATAATGTTTTATTTCTGAGTAATTGTGTTATGAAAACAGAAGATTACAAGAACAAAACGATGCAGTCATTAAATGAAAACATTTTAAAACCCAAACAAATAAAAAAGAACTTAAAAGTGGAAAACGTAAAGACAACGCACATATTTATATATTGAAAACTGTTAAATCCTTGTATTTCGCGGTGTCCACAGTAAAAGTTCAATTTTCCGAATGATAAATACTCAGTTACAAACCGTTCAGTTAAAAAAAGGAGTATAGACAATATGCATACCAAGAATACCAAAGGTGGGTATGTCTATGTATACCATTCAGTACATGAATACATGACTAAAAACTGCAGAATCTTGAATTCACTCAATAACGCGAAGTCTTGAACTCACTATACGCTCTATCCGCGAAATACACAAATTTAGCTCATCGGGAAATAAAATGTGTTTAAAGTTATTCTCTTTCTGTTTGAACGGTGTGTATGACGTTTTACGCGTGTTTCTTTCAGTATTGTTTACTGGCTAGGAAATAGCAACAGTTCTTCTTGTTGACAATAAATGACATGTTAATTACTATAGGATACTTGATCCCTAGTGTTCCTTTAAACTCTAAAATAAAACAAGCAATATCGTACCCTGTTCCGTTGCACAAAAATGTTTCTTAAAGGTAGCAGTGCAGTCCAACTGTTAGCTAAGGTAATCATCTTGGTAACGTCTGGGTATCCAAATCCGAACACCTTATGGTCTGAAAAATTATTTATAACATCACGGTTACCTTTTTTATACAAAGTAGCGACAATAATATCTGAATGATCCGTCCATTTGATTAGAAACATTAATTGAAACATTTTCTTTTGTTTCATGTTTAGAATATTGATTGACTTCCGCAAACATTTATGTCAAATGCCTTGCAATAGACGTTCAATTGATTCTCCCTTTTTATTAATTCACCATGAAAATAAAAAAAGGATATATGTTCATGATACCCTTAATGGCATATACATGTTCACCAAAACACAGCCCACAACTATACACTTACAATGGTGTCCGGCACCATTGGTTCTAAAGGATGACACCTCTGCAAGGTTTCTGATGGAAGCAGATTTAACCAAGATGTGTTTCACGTCCCGAGCCGTCAAGTGTAGACTACAGGTACAAGTAACTAATGTTACTAAGACTGAACAATAAAGGTAAAGAAATAAGGACTGGACAAAATAGGTCTTTCTTTCAACGAGGCTGGCATAGAGTGGTCCATTAGTCAGACATAGTATTTGCAAGGTTTGCTTTTGTACTTAGTCTTTACTTTTACACGTTGGAATCGGTTTCATTAAAATAATGCCATATCAAACCTTATTGATTTTGAAATGCTTGTATTGAATAATGTTTTTCCTTGTTGACACAAATATTACAACTGGTTACGTTATGTCTAACAACTTGTAATAAAATCTAAAAACATGAATGCATTCTTTAAGGACACTAATGGAAGTTGGAAAACTATTTGATGCCGCACCTATGTTTTTGTTATTTAACTTCTAATTGTGAATAGTGCTCTCTGTTTTACGTAAAATAATACTTGTATACTTTTGATCCGACTATTAATTGATAAAACATACCTCTGCATCATTATTTTGCAAACAGCAACTCAGGAAAAAATGTAACAGCCTACTTGACCTCCAATACCAATGCAATCGTGCCACTGACTATAGCAGTGGTGGCTGATTGTCCTCCAAACTGGCCGAATAAACAACATGAACCTGCCTTTACCATTTTGGTGTGAATGTCAGTGACCTAAAACAAAAAACAATTTTATGTCCGAAACATTAATAAACAACATAAAAATGGTAATAATTTAAATATGAATATTATTTTTAGCAACGATTTGAGAACCAATAAGTTTCTTTTATTATTATTGAAGGGTCGATAGTTCGCCCCAAAGTGGCAGTAAATTGGGCAAAATCAGGTCCCATCATTAAAATTTGTTAAATTACATATGTTGTATGTATATGCTGAAACATATATAAATTATATTCAATGGGAAATTCGAATACAAAATACTAAGAACGCTTAATATTATATTTTGAAATAATAGTTACTTAAAGACACTTTATCCTTCAAAATAATAATATAATTACGACATGAATGTATAATAATAATAATGAAATATAATTAAAAATGTTATGAGTGAAAATATAAACTAAAAAATATGCAAAGATATAATTAAACATAGATGATATTTGTTGGTTTCGGTAGAATGTCGATTTTGAGTGATCATAGAAATTTATATTTTCACGAGTGGCTTAGCCACGAATGAATTTTTTTTTTCCTGTGATCACGAGTGTAATAAAAAGATATTCTACCGAAACAAACAAATGTTCTTGTTATTTTATGCTTTTTCCACCTTTTTTTCATTTTAATAGCTATTTAAGTGGGTTTTATTGGAAAATATCGCGGAACTCATTTGACAATTTTGAGTCCGGCATTGCTGACGATCCGTTTTATTTACTGTTTTAAATCGGGAACCAGTATGAAGCAGTGAAAATTATCAGAGTGGTAATTTTCACTGTTTTTAACCATGAATTACCAATTTTACTTCACTGATATTTCCCTATAAATTACTGGAAAGCATAAAATAAAATGTATTTGTATATAGTTAGTGCGAGTCGTTTTCACTATAACACAGTTATATTTATGTTATATTTATGTAATTTTTGCCTTAATATACATAATACTACTACTTTAGACTATCTTTGCAAATTTGAAGAGATGTGTCCCTTAAGTAGAAAATTTCCTAAGTTTATTTAATAACATAAAATTGCTTAGAAATGGACTGATAACAAGATTGATAATTTGAAAAAGTAATAATTGGGAGGATAAATGCTTACGAAACGAATATCGTTCATTCTCTTCCCTGACCCAAACGCAGACACCAGAACAGCCGAATTTGCTTGATGGTTTTCAGGAAGTGTTCCGTTCACATCCATGTCACCAACAGCAATGGTGTAGACGTTGTTGACAAATCCATTGCCAGGAGGATCAGCGGCAAACACGTATATGTTTCCTTTGAAGTTCCTCCCTTCGTAGTATCTCTAATAAAATCATTAGATCTCCTATCATATACTTATTATTGCTATGTGCAATATTATGCATTCCAAAATTTAAATATAAATTGAGTGAAACTCCAGCTGTATCAGCAGGAGAGAAATCCTTATTAACATTGTTGACCTTTATATCAGGCAAGTGACACATCGTCAGTAAGACAAAACACTAAAGGAACAACACGAAACAAGCACTAAGCCAAAACATATTTCAATTATATATTGAAAGTTAATTGATATATAGACACTTGAAAGCCAAAAGGAGTTTTTCAAGTGTGCAAAAAATACTTCAAGCACAATCTGGCTCTCAGGGGACGATATTGATACCTTATTTAACAAATCTGTTATGGTTGGGTCGGCAGCTTGGAACATTTGGTTAA
This sequence comes from Congeria kusceri, assembly GCA_027627225.1. Taxonomy (NCBI): domain Eukaryota; kingdom Metazoa; phylum Mollusca; class Bivalvia; order Myida; family Dreissenidae; genus Congeria; species Congeria kusceri. The sequence goes on along the minus strand of CM051024.1, from coordinate 91,486,667 downwards.
AATTCAATGAGTTCGAGTAAATGTCAATCTTGTCTGGATGAAGACCAAGACCAAATACGAGCGCTTCACTGTTAATCGTTGGCTGGGGTACAGGGTACCGAAATACTTGTTCTGGGACGAGGCCAACCTTGAGAACTGAAAATAAAAACACTAATTTGTAAGTATATCTACCTGTCGTTGTTTGGGAACAATTCCTGTGATATTAAATTCGTGTATACGTGAATCAAACACTATGCTTATCATAGAATAATTGTGTATTTAACAATTTATAAGACACTCAAAAGGTGTTGCGAGCTATTAAAGTGGTATTTAGATTGTTCAAAACATACAAAGACTTTAATATCTAGATTTACAAAACTTCCAAAAGTTTGCGGTCGGGTTGTATTTACACAAAAATGCTGCTGACCTAATGTGTATCAAACTCCTCGCCGTTGTTACAAGTACTTCCCCATGGCGAATTACAATAACCACTGCAGCCACGAGTTAAATCCTTCCATTTTTGTGTAAGGATTAATTATTTTATTTTAGATTATTATTATTATTATTATTTTATAAAACTCCCTCTAAATTATCGCAGTTTTGGTATAGACATACACATTAGAGGTATACATAAAACAGAAATAACTAAAAAAGTAAAGATAATAACTAAAGGATTTAGTGGTTTTCATTTATTTTCTTCTGCTTGTCCACCATTTAAATTTACACCATGTGATTTAACTATGGTCACGTGGAAATTCGTGCCGGCAGGGATTTAATACGAGCTGTGATCGGAACATGTTAAATCTCTGTGTGGAGATTGAACGGGACGGAACAATATTCGAATTAAATCCACGTCATCACCATGTACGGTATGTAAATAAAGTTTACGTGTAAGTCTAGAAACAGCTTAACAGCTAAAAGCTTCACAGCAATATGAATTCCCACCTCAAGAAAAAATGTTGCCTGGGGATCGTTATTTTACATGACAATGTTTACATGCTCTAAGATGTTTTTCATTTTGAATTTGGATTTTCACTTACCTGAGTGCTTTTAATCTGTACGTTACTTTAAACAACGCAAAAGCCCACTTACCAGCAATTCTGGCATCAGGTGCCACGCCACAACCGCACCTCAGACAGTGGCTACTGTGGTCAGTTTTTCCTGCGGCTAAACCCGCACACGCATTGCCATGACTACAAAAATGATATAATTATGAAATTACTTTTAATTATAAAAACTATCGTTTAATACAGTTTATAGTCACGTTTAACCTTTTAGGTCAAAAGTGCACGAAATAGCGTATGTAATAATTCTGATATAATCTATAAATTAAGTGTTTGACAAATCGTCTTAAAAACATTATACTGCAAGGGCAGATAAAGGCCCTAACCAATATAACTGTAAGCGTTTCTAGCTGTAATTTCACAATATCGTCAGTCATTTTGACGATGCCATGCCAAGACAGAGTATATTCTAAATAAAATATTAACAGCACCTTATATACATTACCAGAGATGTAAAACGTGCATAAAAAGTAACAGGTAGGATGTTATGGGGTTACAATCATTTCATTTGCTTTTCTATTTATTCCAAAATAGGAATTATGTGTTTATCTGCATTTTGCACGTATTTTGTCACTCATTTTCACTTAATTTGGTCTTTATGACCCTTGCTTGCAATTCTATCGCAGCACACATTATCACCCAACGGGCCAAATACGAGATTGGTTCTCAGACAAGCAGCACCACCATACTTAAAAGCTACTGAAATTGCACAACCAGAAATTTTAAAAAAAAAAGCACTTACTTTGTTAGCAAAGTCGAAGAAGGTATGTTTGGGTAGTATTCGGGCTCAATTTTAAAGTTATTGTCCACACAATTCAAGGACAGTGAAAGGTCCTTAAACATGTATCAGAAAACATGATTGTGTGAAGTACTATCAACCTCAAGAACGTTATCCACAAAATACACGATTAGTAAGATTAAACTTGTGTTTACTTTTACTTCGATATTGTAATAGTTCTATGATATTGACAAACACCGTGTGATTATTATACTATACTTGCAATAACGATTTATCATGTAATATCATAGAGGAAAACAACGTCTGAAAACGTTTGCAATAAAATATACACAAAACATATTTATCACATGCTATACCTTGTTTCCCGTGTAATACAACCATTACGAATATTTCTATCTTACACATAACATTTTGAGCGTTTTCATTGGCTACATATTCTTTGACTTATCAATCGCATGACGTTATTTTGGTGAAATGACGTCGTCAACATGAAATGACGTCAATCAGTAAAAAAAACTTTTAGGATTTATCAACATCGTTTGGTACAATTATAAGCTTTTTTTGTCGTTTAAAAGCATGTGATAAAAAGATCTGACACTCGTTGTCATTTCATACCATATTTTATTAAACTCGTCCAGGAAATTCGTTAGTTACTAACAAAATTCATAAACTCGTTTAATAAAATATGGTATGACATCACAACTTGTGTTAGATTCTATATACACAATATTGACATGCTGAGGACATTCTAATCTTAACAAATATGTAATAAAAGCGATTTAAATAAAAACAAACACTTCAAAATGAGACATTGTATATACCATTTATATTTAAATGTATCTCTATATAAATACAACCATGTCTTACAATGTTTCTGTGTAGTTTAGGGTGATCTTGGTCAACTCCAACGTCTGTGATTGCAATGACAACACCTTTCCCAGTGATGTTCTGTTTCCACGCTTCATCAATGTTCAACATTTTGTCAAATACGTGCGTACAGCCGTTGTCTTCCTTCAAAATCCCCAGTACATATTTACCAAATGTTCAGTAAATGTATTCATTCAGCATTAAAATATTAATTATGCATACAGTCACAATAAAACTAATGTCCATACTTGTGTTATATATATATTTGGTAGATGTATCTGTAAACTTTTTAAAGAGACCATGTCTATGAACAGGCCTTATGTGATAACATCAGTAACAAGAAATGTCTTTAAAAAAGACAATTGGCGTTGAAATCAATATTGAGATGTCATTTAAAAATTACCTTAACAGACGGCCAGGATGATCGGTTACGTGACTGCTCATATCCCAGATTTTTTGGTCCCCACCAATATTAGGGGACTTATTGGACCCCAGATTTTTCGGACACTATAAGAAAATTTCTCGGACCCAAAAGTTAATTTTAGATAAATTTATTAATTTAAAAATTAAATAAAATTATAATTAATTTCTATGCCGTGAATAAACCAATCATACAACTCCATTTTTCCACCAGTGATATATGAATAACCAAAATAATTTAGGTTAACATAATTGTTATCTGAATTTGTCAAGCCAATTTAACAAATAAACAATGTAAGAAAATAATTTCGGCAATGAATTAAAATTATTATGTATCAGACGAGTCTATATAGTTATTTATAGTACCGGTAATATACCATTCATGTTAGTTATCTAATATAATAATGATTTTAAGTCAAATAAGCATGTATACTGTGTATCCCAATAAAAAGCGATAGTCAGGGAACATTCAGCGATTTTTGAAATGTTAAGACTTTATTTTTGATAACGCAAACATAAACATTCATTAGACAATGACGATTTTAAATTATATCAGTAGAAATATGATATTTCAAGGGTTCCTTTGTATAATTAGTATTGCAAATTGTGTATTCATGCTACGCGAATAACAATTCGACATATTCCGAATCTTTGTTCATAACATTTTATCTATAGAAAATGTAGCATCTTTTTACAGACTAAATAACATCTATTGGAGAAGTTGATAGAAAGATGCAATTATAAATAATCGTTAATAAATCGTAACCACAATTTTAAATCAAATTAACAGTAAGTTTATAATCCACATTTATTGAACTTTTTAGGTTTATGATTCTCTGAACGCTATTATTGATGCATGTAACACAGCTATACAGCTATACAGCTACGCGCGCTATTTTTAGAATGCCACTACTGTTTCTGGAATGCGATGAACTCGCTAGAATCAATGGGCTACATGGAACGGCAACTCTGTGAGTGAGATTTACGCATGGGAACATTGCACAATTGCTATTTATAGAGCGTAACGCTTATATAAATGTATGCTAAACAAAATAGTTATTTCGTTACGTGAATGAATATAGCATTCTGTTTATGGCATACAATGAGAAAATACGTTCATAATTAGCCTCAGTTCTAGAGTATATGTCGAGGATATGTTTATAACTTCATTTAAACCGCTTATGTAAACAAATATGTAAATTTTTATTCCCCAAAAATATGCAACAGTTATTGGTATACGTTAAACCATTGTTTCAAGTTTGCATTCCCTCAAATTAGAAAATTTGCCCAATTCTATTGGCATTCAATTTTCCCGCTACATAATTAGCGCAAGAAATCTAGGTCAAAAGTGATCTTAGACAGCTACGCCGAAAAATTCAGAAATGTTGATACACGTATTAGTCTTGGCATACAATTACGGTACAATAATGCACCTATCAATATTTTTCCCGAGGGGTGGGAGCGGCGGGCAATACCAGGGGAATTAGACTAATTTCATTTTTTGGGATCTAATTCCCCACCCTAGAGCCAAGCATGTTTGTCTAAATCCCCACAGTGGGAAATGCCATATTTAAGTTGAGTGAAAAGGCCAGCATCTAAATTTCCCAATTTTATCAGGATATTAAATCCGACCAAAGTCTATTTCCCGGGACCCGGAATCATTCGGCGTGTCAAATTCCCGCCTGTCGGAAATAACTTTCAGTCTTAAGTCCCGTATATGGGGGAAAATATTGATAGGTGCATAATGAACATACCATGCGCACAAAATTTATGCAATCTTAAAAAATATATTATATAATGTTGCAAACAGTGTCGATACCCACTCAGTCTGTGTGTTCGTGTTTAAAGTCGTTGTTTATTCATGTATTAGTAAAAATGTCATAATTAGGCGTAAAATATATGTTTGTTTCAGGTTACATTCCCCATAGGGTAGGGTAGGTAGGTCGGGATTTTTTTTATTTGGTAAATGGTCAATTTGAAGATTATAAAACTGAATAAATACTCAAAACATATCAGTAGTATCTTAAACATTGTTTATAAGTGGATGCTATCAAACCAAAACACTTGTATATCAAAAAATACTTTTAATTTTTGAAAAAGGTAAATAAAACAAAAAATATCTTACGAATCCAATACAATGTTCTCAGGGTCGGGGCATTTTTAGTGTAGGTCGGGTAACCTGAAACAAACATATTTTGTGTACGCATACCTAACGTTTTACACCACTTTCGATGCACATACATGTACTTGTATCAAATGTGCACAATCCAAAAACGTCGTGTCCAATTAAAGGTATTAACAACACTCCCAATATACAATTGGTAAGTCAAAGTCGACAGTTCGTTCCAATGACATGCTGATCCGTATCATACGTGTGTTGTGTACCAATTTGTATTTACTAAAATAATGTATATATCTAATAACAGGTATTAATGGTTAAGTTCATGTTACACCGAAGTTCTTTCAGTTTTGATTTGAAATTTATTTTCTTCTACATATTAAAAAACGTGTATACCTACGCCACAATGCAGAAGAATGAAAATGAAGTTGAGAAAATAAATGTCAATGAAATATAACAGAAATTATATGGAAAAGTAAGTTTGTTTTCAATGTTTTAAAAGGACCAACGTTTCAAATTTTACCATATTTGCTTATCTCCGATTTTCAGTGTGCAGGTCCTCTTTCAACAACGACACTGTATATGATTTATTACACTCTGAGTTTTCATTTTAAGCCTTATGATCAATTGTATACAATAATTAATGTATAAGTCATTGTATTGATGTAACATTATAACATTTATTTGCAATATCAGGGCCCGTATTGAACAACCCATCCTAAGACTAATTTCTAGTTTACATTTGGACTAAGAAGAGTCAACGGCGCCTTTAAACTGCACGTTATTCTCTTTCCGTGCACGTTATTCTCTTTCCATTGAGGAAGCCGTGCAATTTTCGTACGATATCGTACGATTTACGGGCGCCGTAGTCTCTACGATTTTGATTAACTGAAAGTTATACAATTTTTTTAAAAATCGTAAGCCTGTAGCCCGTAATCACGTCGCAGATGGCACCGTGCTATGTCCGCAAGGGTATCGTGCGGTGGCTGTGCGACAAAAGCACGGCTTTTTTGTGGGCAGTGCCCGAAAAAAACACATCGGGGTATAGTAGAATCGTGCGGCATCTGTACGGCTCTCGCACAGGTATCGTAAGGTTGCCGCAGGATGCCCGTATGGTACCCGTGAACTATTCCGTACGGCTTTTACTCCCCTGATCCCGAAATATAGTTCACAAAATATATTGGTACCGATGTCGCTTATTTTATTACAAATCATTCTTAATAAAGATTTGTATAATTAGAGCAAGACTCAAATAAACAGCCTTATTATAACATGAAAGTTTTAAAAATATTGTTATTATTAAGTGATTAAGGGCCCAGATAACTTGTTCGTATATATGGTCCCGTTAAACCTACCCCGAGAGTACTGGAAGGATCAGAGGATTTGCCAATTGACGTTTCCAACGCAACCAGTGCTGAATGTTTAGGAACATCAGCTGCCGGATATCTTTGAGTTGTAATATTAAAGTCTTTGCTTTGATCTAGAAATATTATCTGAAATAAGGACAAGCAAGCAGTAGTACGTGTGTAAAATAAGAACACGGAAATATCTTATCGATAAATAAACATTTGTATAATATATATAATAAGCTAACGCATGTACCAAACTTCTGTGATACAGTTATGTTGTCTGGATCCATATTCCAAAAACACCTTAAGTGTTTCTTAAAATATTTTCATATAAGTTAAAATATTTCAAATGTTATATTTTAATAACTGCATATAATTCTTTGAATCTTTTTATGTTTATATGAACAATCAATAATACTATAGGTGGTCATTAATAAACATTGAGCACAATGCACTGTACGAAGGAAATAAAACGTTTAATAAAATGTTGATTTTAAGGTTAAAAATTAATATATTACTTAAGATGTTTGTGGAATACCATTCCTGAGTTGTCTGTAAGTGACAATTAACGGTGTATTATTCTTAGCCTAACATAATATATAACACACGACCAGACAGTAATTTGTTAATCTCTATGTATATGTCATGTACACTGAACAGGCACACACCCGACACACAATTCGTGATAAAATGTTTAATTTTCCAAGAAAATTGTTATGAACTTAATAGCATAAGCTTCCGTCTGGTGTACTTTCATTTTATCCAATACACCTTTTATCACGAAACCCAACAAATTAAAACAATCGGTGGAAAATACACATTCGCAAAATGCCGACATCAAAACTGGTGGAATTGGAGGAGGCACTTGCCGACAAATGGTGGAATAGTAATCAATATTTCGTAAGAAAATTTGTTATATCTATTACAAAGAATTGCCATCACGTTTTGAAAGCCACGGAAGGATGAAACATGAATAAATTACGATTATTTTGTATGGCCGACCATTTTTCACCCAGTGCCTCTATCATCTCAACCAAATTTGGAGGGTTCGCACATCACTTAATAAACAGCTGGTCTCGTAGATGCTCACTGACTTCGAGATCCGATTAATTTTAAGGTAACAGAGCTTAACGAGTGTTGTGTGCACGTGTCAAGAGCAGTGGAAGTACACGCAATAGCCTATATTAGTCATCATGCAAGTCATAGTTCCATAAATATATAATATTGTTCAGGATTTGGATCGCAGCAATTTGCGAATTGTTTATTTCCGACGTAAGCATAAGAATAAACATAAGTATTAATATTTATTGGTATTTTTGAATTTGGCGTTCTTTTCATTAAAAATGGTATATAAGTATAGCGAGGTGATAAAATGTTGACTTATTTTTCTTCTGTAATATTAAAACTGGTGCACAACTATTTTGGTACTTCACACGATGTTCGTCATTGTCTTCTAAGACTACCATGGGTTCAGTCAGTTCAAACCATCTTAACCTTACATGCTATGTACGAACACTGAGAATACATATAAGCAAACCTTTCTTGATAATCTTCGATGTATTTCATCTTGATCATCTTCGTCGGTTTCCTCCGTCCGTCTTTTTGCGTATGTGAAAACATCATCTGATATCTAAAATATAGAAAAGTCTGTTAAATGCTGTAAAGTCATTTTTATTTCGCGGTGGTTTATTTTTCGCGCATTCCGCGGTCCGAACACAGCGCAAATGTAAGACCCCGCGTAAATAGTTTTTCGCGTGATTATAAAAAAATATATGCAATCAAATGAAAAATGCTTGAATTTAAGACCACGCGAATTCGCCGTTTTTTCAAGAATGCGCCAAACTTATACATCGCGAAATAAAATGATTGTTCAGTACATTAATAAATATCAACACGTAATTTGCATTGAAAAATCATCATGTGTCATACTGTTCAATTTGTTTGTAATCGAGATAGCATCAGAAGATTTTTCGGACACCGGCACAAGATCAAGCAAAATACTAACTTTCAAAGTAAGTAATCTTTAAAGAAAGAAATAAGAAAAAAACGTGTCTGATGCATCTTGACTGATTCACTCTGTTAAGAAAAATCAAAATGTGATGGAAATGTCAAATATCAAAAAAGCAAATAAATAAAAGTAACAATTATGGATGATTATACTTGACCTGATAGGCGTCTATGCTTTATACAGAAAATGTTAAACCCAGTGTTGTGTAAAAATTCATTGATATTTTGAAATCACGTGCTTTACTTTCACCGGAAACTCAATGCGTTTTAAGAAAGGTGCCTAGTGGTAAACGCGTTGAACCCTGGACCACGAGATCGCTGGTTCAAAACCAGGATTTGTATTATTAATGAACAAACTATGTGAAGAGCCTTTCATAATGGTTGTGTAACGCGTATCTATGTACGTGGTTATACAAACCTTTAATAATGGTTGTGTAACTCGTATCTATGTACGTGGTTATACAAACGTAAAATACAAGAGTAAACTTGAATACGATTAGTATACTATTACATGCAGTGTGACAAAACTGTGACTTATATAATTAAACGCAGTGTGACAAAAATTGTAAAATAAAATGACATTTAGAACATTAAAATTTTATATCTAGTTTAAATTTTCAGAATGAAAAGTCTTACCTGTCGATCTAATGTGAAGTTAAAATCCGCCATGGTTTGGTTAACAATCAGCATCTGTCCAGGTTGTATTTTTATAACGAACTTTATAAGTGGGGCATTGTTTTCGTTTCCTACACATCCGACATAATGCAGTGACATTATTAATATTAACAGAGCTCCAGCTTTGATCAAGGTCCATTGTTCTTCTTCTCGTAATAAGTTTTAACTTGACTTTTAACTAATATTATTCACTAGTTTTCTTTCTTTTCTTTCTTTCGGCGATCTGGGTCGTAGAACATTTGCTCACTAGTAAAATAGTTTGAACATTGAGAACATTGTTCACCAACAAAATAGTTCATGAAATAATTTCCGAAACTTACAAAGCCAATGAACTATCGAGACCTATCGGCGTTGACTTCAGTATTCGCTTTTCGCAATAACTGGCGCTGCGCACGGCCGTGGCGCCTACATGTGATGTGTTTGAAAGGAGCGTTTAATATTTTATCATTACAAAAACAAACGGCACGATGACGTTTACTCAGTGTGAAAAGTATTTACTTGATTGTTTTTTTTTCTTTAAGATAATTAAGTATTGACAAATCGACTATTATATGTATTTAAGCTAAACATCGTGCAAATTATTCTGGTCACTGTAAACTACATTTGTGTTATTCGTTTATAGCATTTCTGTTCACACGCTTGAGGGTCTAGTCCGGAAATAAAATTGAGTGGTCTGTATTTTTAAGTCATTTCTTAAATTAGGTATTTCTGAACTCCAATGCTTTTACGTGATAAATGGGATACCTCTGTGTAAGAACTAAAACGATTGTCATATGAAATATGTATTAAGAGAATTATTTTTGCGTTTCTGAAATAACGAAGTTGTCTTTTGTTGCAAAACACCAAACATGTACAGCATTATGTTTGCAAATTGATCTACAAACCTTTGCTTGATTTCAGGAAGATTCGCATTTCTGTGAATCTTAAATTCAATTCTAATAGATAAACTACGGCGCCCTTTGATGCTTTGTATCAATGCTTTTCTAGCGCTTTGTGAAACTTAATACAAGTACAAGTACAAACTATCGTTTAACGATTGTTCAACAAGGCAGAAAACTCTCAGTCTGAAACTCAGTCACAACTTAAAATTTTGACCAGTGAAATCCTTGTTTCAAAGGAGCTTTGACTTGCATTGGCTAACATTGAAGATTTAGATGGGGTCTGACTCATACAATCCTGTCAATGTTTTACACAGGACCCTAGTAAATGAACCTCACTGCAAATATTTTCCAAAATCAGGATCAGAGACAGTGACTTGTAATTACTATGGTAGAAACTGTACCCATTGCATATCTGCCCAGCTACTTCAAAATAATAAAATACACACAAAATCTGCGAGCTAGCTCATAGCCCCCCCCCCCCCCCCCTTCAAATTGCCCATCATGACTAAATTCTTAAAAAAGTGTTTCACTTTCAACATGGTATACAAGTGGAATTATATATCTGTTCAATGTAACTGCGACCCCATTCCACAATTGCAACAGATGTTAGATCGACCTCTACAATGCTTACTGACAATTGACCATTAAGCCATCATTGTCAAGTTGCCGCAACTTGCGGGTTTCGAGATGAACAATCACTCGCATAATAAACAATTGACAAAGGGAAATGAAATCAATCTTTGGGGTAATTATTTGTTCTGTCCTTTTTTTGGAAAGACTGCTAAGTCCATGTGTTTTAATTTGCAAATATATCATGTGCAGTTCTACGAGTAGTATCAACCATGAAATATATTATATCGTTGCCTTTACAAACATAATAAAATGCGAAATTAATGAATAATCATCAAAAATAGCAAGCTATTTTTACAAAAGTTATTTTTAAAGAGTTAACTTTATAAAATGAAATACCTTGGGCACAGTAAAACATGCAATAAATATATGCAGTATTTCAAACGATTGCATTAGTGCTTCGCTGTGTGAAGTACTATAAAAAAGAAAAAAATGTTCAAACATTGTACCTTAAGAAAAATATGTATAAAGTGCATTTTTTCATTATTTCTAAAAACTAAAATTATTTTACCTATATATTTCTCAGTATCCAGTTAAAAAATACTATATCAAACATTTTGCATGTTCTTGCACTTATTTAATGCAATAAACGAACACAAAATCGGTGGAAGAAATTGTATTACATTTATAATTGATTTAGCAGCTTTTTTAGTTTGCATTTACCTTTATGAGGTTTCGAACGGATTTATGACAGCGTGAAGAATTTTGTGAATAAATGATTTTGTGAACTCTTTAATTACAAAATGTGAACAAGGAAGTAGTACTTAGTAAATTATATAGTAGTAGTAGCAGTATGGTACTTTGACTGCATGCACTTGATTTATTTCAAGCGTGTTCTCTTAAATGTCCAGCATTTTTGTCATAAATATTAATATTGAAACAGGTTACCGTATAATGGCTTTCGGTTTGTTGTTATTCTTTATGGTGGTCTAGCTGTTTATGTTTGACTTACAGTTTGCTTGTTTCTTTTTGAACTGTATTTCATAAATAAACATACACTACGACTTACCGGTAGTCTGCATTATATCTATGTCTGAACAAGTAAATTAATTGTATTTATTTGGGATAATATCGCTTACTTAAATATATTAAATATTTAATTCTAAATAATTAGAAGATAATTGTTAGTAAACTGATGTTTATAAGATCAATTATTTCTTGTTGGGGACGTAATGGAAATTAATTGAGAAGCTTAATTGAGAGACTATGCTCCGGTAGAGTATACAGTTTGCACCATGTGTTAACTATGCATACCCCTGATGGTGACATGTGCACATTATGGTGTATAGATGGTGTATGTTTGTTCATTGTATAATTTTCCCATGTTTTATCCTCGTATACCTGGGTGAAATAAAGTTATGTTCTGTTCTGTTCTGTTCTGATAAGCAAGCGCAATATACCGTGTCACAAGTCTCTATGCAACCAGCGTAGTGGCAGGGTATGGGATGTTTATACAGTAACAACATAAGGTGTTATTTTGTTCTCCCAATAGGCCTTTCCCAAAACTATGTGATCTCCCTTGCAAATTGCCTCCCTTTATTGCGAATTCACGTCCACCATATTTGAAACCCGACTTCCGGCGACGTTTATCCTAGCTTGCCATATATAGTATTATAAATCACAGACCAAGCGGCTTTCAAAACTTGTAACGGACATTTTTAAAACCATATGTTTTTTTTTAAATATAAAACAAGAAATGTCTTTAAAAAAGACAATCGGCGTTGAAATTAATATTGAGATGTCATTTAAAAATTACCAAAACAGACGGCCAAAATGACGTTACGTGACTTCTCAGATATTTTGGTCCCCACCAATATGAAGAGACTTATTGGATCCCAGATTTTTCGGACACTATAAGAAAACTTCTCGGACTAAAAAGTTAATTTGAGATAAATTTATTAATTTAAAAATTAATTAAAATTATCATTAATATCTATGCTGTGAATAAACCAATCATACAGCTCCATGTTTCCACCAGTGATATATGAATAACCAAAATAATTTAGGTTAACATAATTGCTATCTGAATTTGTCAAGCCTATTTAACAAATTACCAATGTAAGAAAATAATTTCGGGAATGAATTAAAATTATTATGTATCAGGCGAGTCTATATAGTTATTTATAGTACCGGTAATATACCATTCATGTTAGTTATCTAATATAACAACGATTTGAAGTCAAATAAGCATGTATACTGTGTATCCCAATAAAAAGCAAGAGTCAGGAACATTCAGCGATTTTTGAAATGTTAAGACTTTATTTTTAATAACGCAAACATGAAAATTCATTAGACTATGTCGATTTTAAATTATATCAGTAGAAATATGATATTTCAAGGCTTCCTGTGTATAATTAGTACTGCAAATTGTGTATTCATGCTACGCGAATAACAATTCGACGTATTCCGAATCTTCTTTCATAACATCTATTGAAAACGTAGCATCGTTTTACAGATTAAATAATATCTACTGGAGAAGTTGATAGAAAAATGCAATTATAAATAATCGTTAATAAATCGTAACCACAATTTTAATTCAAATTAACAGTAAGTTTATAAATATAAATTTCCCATTTACTTAAATTTTTAGGTGTATGATTCTCTGAACGCTATTATTGATGCATGTACGAGTATATTAACACAGCTATACACTGTTTCTAGCTACGCGCGCTATTTTTAGAATGACACTACTGTTTCTGGAATGTGAAGAACTCGCTAGAATCAATGGGCTACATGGAACGGCAACTCTATGAATGAGATTTATGATTAGGAACATTGCATAATTGCTATTTATAGAGCGTAGCGCTTATATAAATGTAGGCGAAACAAAATAGTTATTCCGTTACGTGAATGAATATAGCATTCTGTTTATGGCATACAATGAGAAAATACGTTTCATAATTATCCTCAGTTCTAGAGTATATGTCGAGGATATGTTTATAACTTCATTTTAAGGGCTTATGTAAACAATTATGTAAATTTTTAATCCCCAAAAGTATGCAACAGTTACTGGTATACGTTAAACCATTGTTTGAAGTTTGCATTCCCTAAAATTAGAAAATTTGCCCAATTCTATTGGCATTCAATTTTCCCGCTTCATAATTATCGCAAGAAATCTAGGTCAAAAGTGATCGTAGACAGCTACGATGAAAAAACTCATAGAGGATATATCTTACGAAAATAAATTATTAGAACTAAAAGTAGTATCGTTTTAAACTCATTACTAAGGCCACATGTCCGTATGACAAGTATCCGAAAAAAAGAAGTAGTCTCTTTGTCTCGTCTTAAACGGTTGTTTTCCATACATTAATACCACCACATGTTCTCTCAGTGGATACTTAGTTATCTGACTGAAGAGGGGGTCATAAAAATACCAAAGCCACAAACCGCTGCGATCTTATCAAATTGCCCTTTAAATTGCGTAATGCATTGACGATAAAGATCTACATTAAGTTTCAAGTTTCAAGTTTTTTTTATTGGAACATCGGCAAAACGCCTTTGACCATTAACATACAAGTAAACAACATATAGTCAAAGTGCATCAGTACAATACAAATACAATCATGTTAATAGACATAGACATAAACTACAGTGAAGAGTGTTCAAACATCGTGTACAAAAGTGTATGTATTAAAACAACGCAGTGAGAACAAACAAGTAATAAATAGACAATATATTTAGTGTTTCATACAATATTTATATAGAAGCAGCAAATAGTTGTAATTTTTCCTCACGGAGTTTCATAGCATCGGTAATGAATCTGGCAACATTGTTAATGACTGTAGTATTTTGACAAGAGAGAATGTTTTTAAATTTTACTAAATTTGGCCAGTTGGATCGAATACAATATTTTGTTCGAAGATCTTTGTAGATTGAACAAGTTAGAAAGAAATGATATTCGGATTCAACAGTGTTTGCATTACATAGTTTACATTTGCGTTCATCTCTAGGTATGTTATTATATCTACCAGTCTCAATTTCCAATGTATGGGCGCTAAGTCTAAATCTTGATAGCTGATGTTTTTGATTTTTATTATTAATGCAATCTAGATATTTTTCATACACGAATTCCGTCTTAAACATTCTATAGTACTCTAGTTTCGGTTGGTTATTAATTGTAACGTGCCAATTTTGGATAAACTGATCTTTTATTCTCTGGTTAATTTCATTAGAATAATTAAAATTGTCGTTTAAGTTATTGAAATACATTCCGTATCCTAGTTGTTCTAATGCTTGTTTAACAAATACACACCACAGAGTATTGTTATTGTTATTATCCCTAATAGAATCATTGTAGAGATTACATTGTTCGTTGTAAACAATGTGCATCAAAGTTTCGGGGTTTTGCTTAATTTTAACCCAATACCTAAGGGCACGTTGCTAGCATATAATAGAGAGAGGAAATCTGCCTAATTCACCTAAAACAGCGGCATTAGAAGTCTGTGAGCGTACACCTAGAATAGTTTTACAAAATTTAAAATGAAGTTTATCTACTTCTTTAATGTTGTAAATTCCCCATATTTCAGATGCATATAGAGTAATTGGAACAACTAGGGAGACAACTAACATGTTACACTTCGTCTCCATTGTTTGCGTCTCAAATTAAAGCTGATCTCACATTTTAAAATGTTGTTGTCTCCGTTGTTGTTCTTTGCCTATCACCCTATGAAATTTCGCCACCTTATTGAACAGAACAGAACATAATTAAAACCATTAAACACTTTTTCGAATTAATAAATTGGTTTAAATTGAAGAGTGAAATAATATAGCAGAGCATTTAATTTTCATTTCTGAAGAATTGAAAGGTGGTGAACATTTAAGAGCTCATCGTGTTTAGTTTTTCTAAAACATACGGGAAATACCGTAGCTGCTGCGAGAATAAAATGGTGTTTGTTTACCACTGTTCTGCCAAAAACATCGGAATTACGCTCAAAATTTCTGTGATGATACCTTATGTTCGTAATTTTAGTCGCCAGAAGAATGTTAGCTTAGAGTTACTTAGCAAAATCATTTTACTAAAAACAGCTTTTTATTTATTTTATTTAATAATGCAAATTGAATACATGATGAAGGCATAGGTTGTTTAGATACTGAAATCGCTATTTTTGTGTTTTGTTGTATAATAACTGTTAAACGTACTGTGTACAGTTTGTTTGTCAATCTGCGAAGAGTAGACACTATTGTTAAAAATCAAACTAATTATTCAATTAAATTGATCAATAAAGTACATGATGTATATAAT
The DNA here is from genome assembly GCA_027627225.1 of Congeria kusceri. Lineage (NCBI taxonomy): Eukaryota > Metazoa > Mollusca > Bivalvia > Myida > Dreissenidae > Congeria > Congeria kusceri. Next base: position 91,470,695 of record CM051024.1, on the reverse strand, counting down.
ATACGAATGTTGATATTTGTAAATTTATTTTGACGACATAAACACAATTTTAAGATTGAAAATCAGATATATTGCATCAATGCGCTTATCCCGCCTTATAATCAATAAACGTCGCCGGGAGTGAACAGGGGACATCACTCGTGATTACGCAAGGGAAGTAACCTAGTTTTGGAAAGGCCGATAGTTAGGGACACAAACTAAACTTTTAAAAGTGTCCCAATATTAAGGGGCGCGAACAATAATTATTTTTCTAAAAATTAGGTGTGTCCCAATATTTCGGGTGTCCCAATACTTAAGGTAATTAGGTATTTTCAGAGATGTATATGATAGAGAAATAGTGAACCCTTTACAATTGTTGATTTACATTTAAATCGAAATAGTTGTTTGCGCATTGTGGTTACCTCGCACATATACGTATGAATTAGCAAATTTAGCTGAAACAATCATTTTTTTACGAACTGCAAACAAATGCTAAGAGTAATATATAGTTATTCTCTAGTTGCCAATGTCGCATGTGCTTGTGTTACTGTATATTGATCTAGAAGACGTTGGGGAAGTGTGATAAACAGAAAACGTGACTCACGAAAACATGACTGCGTGAGGTACAAACATGTAACAAGAAAGAAAAACAATGATGTCAAGCATTAAGGTGCAGTTCAAAGCGATGTATAAGCGAAAATAAAAATGACTACATAAAATTAAGGTAAATGTGCATGGTGAAGTTAATAAACAGAGAACTTATATTATGCTGGGGTTGTTATATATAGTTCATTTTAAAACACACTAGTATGAACAGTCCTAATGGTTGAGACAGATTTAATCATTATTTAAAAAAAAATAAAAAAATTATTTACTGTCCATACAATAAACCGAACATTCCGCACCATTTGAGTCATCGGTGATACCCTGTCCCAAGACTCAGACTGCAATACTAATTAAGTCTATTCTTAGGATTAAACTTAACTATTGACCAACGAAAAAGCATTCTGATTGTAACAAAGATTTGCATTGGCAATATCTTAAGTTAAAGATTACGATTTTGCTCATGTTTTAGTAGTCCTGAATAAAGGGACCTGAATAACCTCACATTGAGGCGATGTAATGGTATAAATATCAGATAACATACTCATCATATGTTTTACCTATTGTGGTAATATCAAAATCGAATAAGCGGAAGTCATTTGTAATAGTGTAATTAATTAAATTACCGTTAAATGCAATGATGTCATACGTGTAGTTTAAATGATTGCAACTTACGGGTGCAAAGGTGTACGCTGGTTGTATGTAGATACAAATATTGAATATCGACGGTTTTTAATATCTCAAGACATGTACTTAATGGACGTCAATAATAATGACAAAAATAAAATCAGTGCGAAGACAGCTAGTTATACATAAGCGGCGGGCATATACGGGACTTTAGACGGAAAGCAATTCCCGATAGGCGGGACTTTGACACGCCGAACGATTCCGGGTCCCGGGAAATAGACTTCGTTCGGATTTTAGATCCCGGTAATATTGGCCCCCGGGCCATTTGCTACACCAATTAAGCATCCCCCATTGAGGGGATTTAGACAAACATGCTTGGCTCTAGTGTTGGAAATAAGGCCCCCCCCCCCAAAAAAAATACATACAATTGGTCAAATTCCCTTGGGTTTGCCCGCCGTTCCCCCGCCCCTCCCCCCTGGGGTAAAATATTGATAGGTGCACGAGGCTGTAAGAATTTCGATTTTTTTATTTGTCATAGTGTACATATCAACAAATGCCCTTATTAATCGTCTACCTTCTGTCGATTACTATAAATTAGTATTTCATTTAAAGGAGTTCTGTGCCAGTTAATGATTTCAGTATGAAGTACATGTATTAGGTTTCTGGTTCTAAATTTAAAGATATGTTTAAGGTTTATTGATAAATATGGTAAAATTCATAAGATAATGTACGACATTAAAATATTAGTGTGTATTTTAGTGTTTACTAGTTCAACCATCTTACAGACGTTCTTAAATGTCAATCCATTCTTAACTCACGCGCTAACAGATCTTACCTTCTGCAGGTTTGATGTAGGTATATAACTGTGAACAGCGTATTGTTGCCACTTCTTCTGAACACGTACATTGTTACATTGGAATATAAATATGAAAATATTCTGACATATTTTCTTTATGTTACATTTGATATGATATTGGTATGCTAGAAGATACGTGGATATACATTGTTAATTTTAATAACTGAGTCTACGTTATTTTCTGCGTCTAAGCTTTTTGCTATAATTAATGTATCACAATAATTATGTATCAAGGACTCTGCTTCATAAGTCCAAGACATTATAAGCTGTTTAATTAGTGTTGTTGGAATATATTAATTATGCAAATGGTTATTGTGGGGACGTTATAAAAAGTATTACATAGAAAGAAATAATCCGAACGCAACATAAACAGTATAAGACAGTACTGGACATTAATTCATTTCAATAAAAACTTGAACGATACATCCAGAAATGTCCAATCGGAACAGCACCGTCATAATTGATTTGATGGAGGATAACACCAAAATAGGTAAGTCATTTCCATTCATAGATAATTGAGGCGTGTCGTGGGAAACCCGGGCTTAATGCATGTGCGTAAAGTGGACAGGCTATTCCAGGACGACACTTTCCGCTTGTATGGTATTTTCTGTTTCAATGAAGTCTCTTCTAAACATAAATCCACCGTTGGCGGAAAGAGCCATCCTGGATGAGGCTGATCCGCGACGACACTTTACGCATATGCATAAAGCCCGGGTTTCCCACGACACGCCTCATATGTAGAGTTGAATTCACTTCCATGTGTACCATCTTTGCGGTAAGAACCGTTGATCTCATTTACCCAGTACAGGATATTGGTGACTCATAACCGATTTACATGTTTAATAAGTTAATTACCATATTGTCTTGACAAATAATGAACAAACGTTTTAAATAAACGAGTGGACATTTTTATAGTCTCTGTCTTCGATCTCAAATGGTAACCAAATGGACTGATAATCGTAAAATACAACAACAACAAATTAAAAAAAAAAAACACAAACAGACAAACAAAACAAGCAAATCAAATATCAATTTGAGTTCATACACGTACGAGTATACTAATATATATAACCACGCTTCATTAAAAAAATATAATTTTGTCTTTGTTACTTTAAACTTATAGAGTCAAACGATCATACAAATTTCGTTTCAATTAAATAGTTAGCACAAAAATCTGTATTTTCGCTACCGACAAATTACACATAAAAATGATGCGATTACCGCATACATAATCTTTCGAGTTAGAAGCCGCCTGAGTTACAAGCGCGCCATATTAATCTCCAGTTGCAAAAGACAATCATTGGGTCAGGTACCATATACTACTTATACCATATATACATGCATATCGAATTTGCTTTTGTAAAAAATGATATAACAGAAATCCAACTTCATCCAAACATTAATGTTTGCTTTTTAGTAACACGCACTCATATTTCACTTGATTCCAGTTTATTTTCTCGCCAACAGTCTTCTATGCTGTTTGCATTTTGATTAAACAGTGAACGATTCGATGATGAAAAACATTTTACACGGCTTTTGTTATTAATTGTGTAGAAGTAAAATGTGTTAAATCGTTCGTCGGCAGAACAATGTTTTTATTATCTGATACATAGATATTTAAATATTTGTGGCGCGTCGTGAGAAAACCGGTCTTAATGCATGTGCGTAAAGTGTCGTCCAGGATTAGCCTGTGCAGTCCGCACAGGCTAATCCAGGACGGCACTTTCCGCCTACAGTGAATTTATGCTTAGAAGAGACTTCATTGAAACAGAAAATACCACAAAAGCGGAAAGTGCCGTCCCGGATAAGCCTGTGCGGACTGCAAAGGCTAATCCGGGACGACACTTTACGCACATTCATTAAGTTCGGTTTTCCCACGACGCCCCTCATTTGTGGCATTTACAGTTCATTCTTAACTATTAACAAAGTGAAACTTCAGCTGCGGCAGCAGGAGAGAACTCTTATATCAGCACGATCGAGGTTTTTTTATGGCAAGTGACCAATTGCCAAAACAACGCGACACAATACAAAAACATGGGGTCGCCGCCTTGGAACGGTCAATGCAAAGCATTGGGGGTTTAAACCGGTTTTGGGGTACCCGAACCTCACACTTGGCAGCAAATTCGGTGGCGTTAAATTAACTGATAACTGACTGTGTTTATATTCTTATATTCCAGCTTTGATGGTCTCGTCTGCGGCCGGGTTGTTAGTTTTGGCGTTCATCATTCTCATACTGTTTGGTCAATGTCGGTATTTCGCACACGACACCCCAGCCTGTGAACATTCCGGTATTTCAACGGATATTCAGGAGCCTGGGAAAATGTTAGTAGCCAGGTATAAATATGTTATGTATTTTAAAGCTGCTACTTCACAGATGATAAGACATAATAATGACTCACCCCAAAAACGTTTTATATAAAAAGTTTTGAAACAATTTTTTTCATTTTCCCAATCTGTGACGTAGCAGCTTAATTATCCAAATACCATTGTAATAGACAACAAAAGATAAAATACGCTGGCGTCTTATTAATGTTTTGAAAATGCAGTTTCGATACAACAAAAAAAGACAAGACAAAGAAAATACGAACAGCAAAAATATACTTTTGAAGTTCTTAGTTGTCCGTTTTTTCAGGTCGAATTTAATGTCCGTTTAAAAACTTGTAATAAAAGTGTTATAAACTTGAGCATATGTATGAGATAATCGCTTTTCTATAATTCAAAAACCTGTTGGTTGTGAGTTGTAACAAGTTCAAACAATCACTCTACAATTAAAAATCGAAAACAAATTTAATTGTCTTATTTCCTTTCAAGATACCACGTCGAAAACAACCGCTTCGTGTGCGACAGCGAAAGCGACGAAGTGTTCGTGTCAACGGAAACGCTCGACAGACTCAAGCAAAATACCGTGGACCATTCCGTGAATGAGAAGCCCTTGCTACAACTACTGGGCGGCCGGGAGAGCAAGGCGGTGACCGGGAACCACTCCGAGGGACGCTTTCTACAGAACCTTGGCGGCGGTGAGCGCGATGCGTTGGTTGGTCACCACATAGATATATAAACCGAGATGCCGCATCGACTATTACCCGTATGGAAATTAAATGCGTCTGCGCGTCCGCCATATTGGTGCGGTCGTCGATTGTAAATATTGCTATGATTTCTTAGCAAGGTTATCCATAATAAGGCTTTTAATTTGATAATCTGAGGAAAAATCATAAAATTAATATTGTTTGATTTTGGTCTTGTGAATATTCTCTCTAATTATATACAATAACTATATTCTTTCGTGGAATATAATTGTAAGGCCATACCAATTTGATTCTTTGTTTAGCGTCCTCGGGCTGGCAGGTTTTCAAATGCCTGAACGAATAAAAAAAAAACAATTTTCACAATTTAAAATATCAAGTTTGGAAGCGTATATTAAATTAGGAATACAACAAAAAAGACTTGTATATGTTTTTACCAAATATTTTTAAAAAATAGTGTGTAACTAGTCAATGTACACAGTTAAAATACTGTGTTAGAGCAGGTGCCCAATATGAAGATGATATAAAACAGTTGTGCAAGTAAACATTTGATTTAGCTTGTACCACTGCCATGAATCAGTTGTGAAAGGAAAATGTTTTTTTAATCAACTTGATTGTTTTTTCCTGCCCGGTTGGTAGGTTTCGAAAAATCGTGAGGACGCTAAACATGGAACAAATTTGTATGACCTAATTAGGAATTTAAACGGATTTCGGATGAACACCACTCAGTCTGAATTCTGAATCGATTTCGGATAAAAATATTTCAGCTAATGACAAAGTTCACGTAGCTGGCAACATTTAATACAAGTCAGCTTGAAATGTGCTAGCCGTATAGATGGATTATGCTAATACATTTATCCTAGAAGGTGTGTGTATTACTCTCATGCATCATCATGGATAATGGTGTTGTGCAGTGCTTGAATAACGAAAATCGTCATTTATGCGTAAAAATCTGGATTGATACTAAAATTAGACTGCAGAGGCACCATTAGCAAAAAATGTTGGAAAATGGGAGCCTGGAAAGACAGTTGAATAAACAATACAAATTCAATTTTAGTAAAGACACTATGAATATTTTCTTCCATGTATTTGTTTAAAATGACTGCAGTCTGTTAGAATCTAATTGCCCTGCAATTTCCATTTGTAAAAAACAATGTTATCCTTCTTCAAACACAAATCATTCATGTTCACTTTGAATTAAATTTCTTTACTCTTTTATTTGTATGCTGTTTGTTGTAATTTTTCTTAAAAATCCACTTGCCAGAATGGAAATTTGCCATTTTGTTACTGGTCAAGTGCAAATATAGATGACCAGCTACCAGCAAATTATTACTTTTTGATGCCTAACTATAGTATTGTTATCAGATTCTATTTCAAAGAAAAAAAACTAATGTTAATATTTTAATTGTATAAATGGGTTAAATAATCAATTAGATCTACATGTAATAGTCCGATATGTTAATTTTAAGAGAACTTGATGATTAAACAGCTAATGATTTTTCAGAAATATATATTGTCCTTCTTCAGATGAAACAGGCAAACATTGTGTAGAATACGCAATGTATATATATATATAGTTGTGTTTGCAATAAAACTGTACACACCACACATTGTTTAAACTTTTCTTGTTTGCAAAATGCATGCACAGTTGGTACTATGTGACAAATGCTACAAACACTACTGTAGTCTACATAAAGTATTATGAAAATATACTGAATTTGCATACAATTCTGAATGCAAATATAATATACCTTGAAATATAGAAAGTTTTTACATTGTTATATCCTGTTAAAGGTAAGCCACTGGAGGTGTTCGACGCATTTATCTATTAATTAATGGGTTACCAGGTTACTAAGGCATGGTGGTTTCAATGTATTATAATGTGGCCTCCATTTTTCCATTCTATATTGTCCATGTATACACAGGTTGTTGCTTAGAAATACAAATTGGTAGCTACATGTTTTTTATTGTGCCTGTCAGTTTGAAATAAAAATTGTGAATTTTCCTGGAGTTGCAGAGGTGTAATCATGTGTAATGGATATGGTGTCTGCCTTTTGATTGAGCGATTCTGAGTATAATCCATATTAATGGAGCATTTGAATGGTCTTTCTCAAAAAGACACCCAGTACTGCTTCTATTCTGGAAACAGATTAATTATAAATTCAAAATATCTCGATAATAGTCAGGCTTTCTACACAGTAAAACTAAAATTAATAGTTTTAAACTAAATATGATTTTTAATTTCCCTTATTTTTCCTGCATGGATTTTTTTAAACATTTTCAGATAAGTAAATAGCAACCATAAGCAAACATCTGGAAATGTTATGAATTATTTATTCAACAATATTAAAAAACAGCTTTTTTCCAAAAAATAATAGATCTATTTGCTTAAATATTCATTTGTTTTCATATTTCTCCCTTTCTTTGAAGATTACAAAAGGGTGTGATTTTAGAAATACTTCAGTGAAGGAAATTGATTTTGCTGCAATATATAACAAGTTGTCATTTCACAATTGTTTATGTTTGCATTTAAGGCTGTGGAAATCTGCAACTGCAGCTTACAATCCTCACTGTTTAACTTTAAAGTGTAACCACTTAACAAATCACTGTAACAAACAGAGCCTGAGGCTTGCAGAAATTTAATGATATTCTCAGAAAAATCATGAAATACATATTTAGTGGCAGTATTAATATCAGTCAAGTCAAGTTCATATATGTTGTTGCGGCACTGGATTGAAGAAATGCATGCCATCTTTTTTAAAGCATATTCATGGGTCCCTTTGAAAAAAAAACATCATTATTTCAGGCATATTTGTATATTTCTAGTGCATAAATTCAGATCTACTATACTATTGTTATTATTATTATTATTATTATTATTATTATTAATTTATTATTATTATTATTATTATTATACAGCTTTAATAGATAATTGTTTATATTACAATTATGTGTTTATACAATAATTTAAACATGATTTAAATGAAATGTTAAAAAAAGCAAATAAAAAATAAAATAAAATACAAACAAAATGAAAACAAACAATAAATTATTTATAATAACACAATCTAATAAATAATAATAAATACTTATTTGTAAAAGTACAATCTAATAATAATAATAATAATAATAATAATAATAATAATAAAATATCTAATAATAAATATTATTATTATATTATTATTATTATTATTATTATTATGTCATTGTAAAAATTATTATATTATTGTCTTATCAATTTTTTAATTAAACGATTTTTAAATAATAAGTCGTTGCTTTATTAACACTTACGGCAAATATTAAACTAATTATCGTTATCATTTTTAAGCAGTATAAGCGTTACAATACAATTTTCATTGACATTGACAATAAACTTTGAGAAATGATTCGTCTACGCCTTGGTTGTATACATTGACAACCTCTTCAGCAAAATTACGCAATGTGTTAAGAAATAAAACAAGAAATGTCTTTAAAAAAGACAATCGGCGTTGAAATTAATTTTGAGATGTCATTTTTTTACCCAAAACTAATACAAGAGGGATAAGATGATCGATTACGTGACTTCTCGGACCCCAGCTTTTTTGGTCCCCACTAACGGGACTTCTCGGACTTTAGATTTTTCGGACACCGTAAGAAAACTTATCGGACCCCATATTAATTGGAGATAAATTCAAACAATATTAATATCTGTACCCTGAATAAACCGATCATACCTTCCATGTTTTCACCGCTGATAAATGAATAACCTAAATGTTAGTAATTTACAATACCATATTTGAAACATGAATTTGTCAGGCAAATTTAACAAATCAGTATTGTCAGAAAATAATTGCGGGAATGAATTAAAATTATTATATATCAGACGAGTGCACATAGTTGTTAAATAATGCACTATACGTATCATAAGTTTTGCAAATAGTGTATTCATGCTAGGCAAATGAAGTAAAAGTAACTTGAACTCGTTGACATTTTGACGTATTATGAGGCTTCTTTCACCACATTTTATTCATAGAAAGATGTTAGATATTTTTAGAGATTGAATAACATCTAGCAATAATAATTAATTCTTAATAAAACGCAACCGCCATTCAAATATAAATTAACATGCACAGTAAGTTTATAAATATAAATTTCCCGTTTATTGAAGTTCTCGGGTTTATTATTCTTCGGAAGCTAATTGATGAATGAACATTAACACAGCTATACCGCGCGCTATTTTAAGAATGATGCACCCCTTGAATACGCTACAATAGACCATTTCATACCGATCTTCGCCGAATATCTACGTATACCTCCGAAACGTTCCAGAACACAATCATTCTCAGATATCGGTCAACCAATGTGATCATTGTAATTGCTAACTGCCGCTGATATAGGCTAAACAAACTAATTATTTCATTATGTGAATAAATATTACATTCTGTTTATGACATCCAATGAGTAAAAGTGTTCATAAATTATGTTCAGTTCTAGAGTGTGTGTCGAAGATATGTTTATAACTTTATTTTAACCGCTTATGTAAACAATTATGTAAATTTTAATCCCCAAAAATATGCAACAGTTATTGGTAGACATCAAACCATTATTGTAAGTTTGCATTCCCTAAAATTAGAAAATTTGCCCAATTCTATTGGCATCCAATTTTCCCGCTGCATAAAATTATCGCAAGAAATCTAGGTCAAAAGTGATCTAAGACACCTACGCCGAAAAAAATGTCCTTCCATACCAGTATTAGGTCTAAGTGTTTGTTTACAATTGACGACCTTTCAATATGGCGGACGCGCTGACGCATCCTATTGGATGTGACGCGGCATCTAGGCTTCTATAGGGCAAATTCATCAAGGTTCGGAGGAAGATTGAATGCTTTCTACGCGCTGTAATATGTTACAATACCGTGCGTAAATATTTTACACAAATAGATGCGTGTTTGTATCATAGAAAAGACCTTTTAAACACGTTTCAACATGATTTGTTGGCATTTCGGTTGGTTGTATAAAAGTAAAGTGTTTGTTTATTATAGTGTGACCTCTTGCGATTAAGGGCCAGCCAGTTTTGACTTATGAGACACCTTTACTGATGAACATCTTTACTGATGAACATCTTTACTCCCGATTCCTATCCTATATGCCGGGCGCTCGGCAGGGAGGCAATCGGTACCCTTTGATTTAACAAGCTGCTGGGTAGGCAACCGGCCATATCAGAACAGGCCCTGTGTAGGACTCGAACCTTCGACCTCCCGCTCTGTAGGCGAACGCCCTAACCACTAGGAGACAGTGTATATGTATATTATAAAAACCAGTCCGATAAAGATGCACAAAAAATACCAAGGTCCGGACATTACAACTACGGTTCGGACAGCCTATTCCGAGCTTCGGACGCTATCGTAAACACTCGGCCTATCCCGCTAGGCGATTTACTTAGGTCTACTTTCGATTCGGTGCTTATTTATTAAATATCAGTGTTGTCTAATACACACACCCAGTATGCTAAGACGGTTCACTGCCAAAACGTGTGTTTTCTGCAAATACGATAATGGAGCAAAATAGCTCCATAAATAGTAAAAAGTATCGCCAAATGAACATCAGCTGATATAAATGTACTAGCCCCAGCCCCATTGTCCGAAGCTTGGAGAATGCTGTCCGATGCTTGGTTGAAATTGTCCGAACCATGGATAATTCACCATTTTTTTTATTTAGCGATGCAGTCGAATTAAAAAAAATGTAGCAAAGGAAACTACATCAATCAAACACATAGTATTTTCATAAACAAACTTATTTCAACCGTATTATTATGTCATCGTTAGGTAAATCAAGCTACATTTCAGTCAGAAATGGTTTTACTAAAAACGTTAAAAAGGCGTTGTTGTTACAGCTATTTACAGCTATACCATTCATAGTTTGGCGCCGATTTTTCAGAAAAAAATTCACATGATCGGCTCCGATTTTTATCATTGGTTATTTGATGACGTATTTTTGGTGCCGTTTTACCCGGCGTTAATCTTGTAAGGGAGACAAATAGTGGTCGATAATAATTCATAAAACGTCCGAACCATGGTATAAAATATCAATTGTCCGAACCTTGGTGAATTTGCCCTATCTACGGGTCACCACTCCTTGACCGTGGAAAGTTTGTTACAAAACGTTGATGGCGGAGAAAGAAAGATGGTCTCGGTGGATGTGGAAAGCTTGCTGCAGCGCCTTGGTGGCGGGCAGAACAAGGCAATACAGACGCCTTTCGACTACGTGTTCGATGCGGAGACGTTTATGCGGGCGGCGAATGACCTGTATGTGAAGCATTTCGCCGAAGACTGGCGCGTTACGGTCAGCGATGAAAACGTCTAAAAAGCGGAGCTGATATGGAAAAGATGTTGTTATATGACGTTAACCTTGACATATAGTGCTTTTTTCTATCATGGGTATGTTTGGTCAAAATTTGACATTCGGCATAAGTAACTGCAATTAATATTCGGAAAAAAACTATTGCGCGAATAAATATATTAATTGTTTAATTTGATTACACGTACGTATATAATGTTAAATTTTAACAGCTAATGTGCTTCAACCGTTGCGGTTGGGTGTATTCCATATCACATGTTATAATTTGACTCGTTGGCGTATAAAGCTGCCTAATAGAGAGGTCTCACGTTGTTGGTTACTTGGAAGTATTATTAATCGGCGTTGTTGAAAACTTCCTTGTGTACGCGAACAAGCATTTTGTATGTCTTCACATTTATTGCCGACCCGAACACAGCAAATGTTAACAAAACGTGACTTGAATTCATGCACATGTGTCATACTGCATGCATAAAGACGTTTACAAGTATGGACTTTTTGTTTCAGAGTTGTTTATGTCCCCGGCAACTTGATGCGGGAGGCATAGTGATTGCAATGTAAGTCAGTCCGTTCGTGATTCTGTACGAGGTTAACTAGATTTTATTGTTTCGTCTAGCGCCAACACCGCTTACTACAACACGTGGATATTTATACATTTGTTGCTTATGACCATTACCAATCCACCCATATAATATAGGGCTTAGAATAATTCAAATTGTCTACTACTTCGTGCATCAACAATCCTTACTACACCTGGATACTTATTTAGTCTATTTCTAGTTGCACCAACAACCCTTACTACAACATTTGGATACTTATACAGTTGTTGTTTATGCCCATTCCTAATCCACCCATATTACCCAATCTCACTTTAACCTTGACCTAATATCACTTTGACCTTCACCTAATTTAGATTTCGAAATATTCAAATGGGCAATTTCTTGGTTTACTAGATTGTACTTTCTTTTATCTATTACGAACACCGCTTACTACAACACTTTGATACTTACACGGTTGTTGCTTATGACCATTCCCAATCTACCCATACCACCCATCTTCACTTTGACCTTGACCTTATTTGAACTTTGAATAATTCAAATGGGCTATTTCTTTGTCAAACAGACTTTACCGTTTCTTCTAGCACCAATACTGCTTACTACAACACTTGGATACTTACACAGTTGTTGCTTATGACCATTCCCAATCCACCCATATCACCCAACCTCACTTTGACCTTGACCTAATTTGGACTTGAGATTATAAATAATTCAAATGAGCTGTCCATAACCAACATGGGACATAATGTATGTGTTTTCGAACACACCGTTTTGTAATGAATAAATAAGAGAGTGATACACTATGTGGACTACATATAGTGTACAGTTATTTGTGTTACTTTCAAATCCATCATACATGTATAAAGATTTGCATAAGAATGATAAATTCGTGTGTGCTGAATAACGTACAATACTTAAGTAATTTGAATGTATCATATAAGAAATATTTTTCGATTTATCGTTGTTTATTGGCCAATAAACAACGATTTGGAGTACAGATGCGTAGGAATTAAACCACGAGTGGTTTAATAGCCACGCATCAAAACGACAAAGAGTTGTTTATTGGCCGATTAACAACGATAATTCGTTAACATTCTAACATGATTTGACAAATATTTTTGCAATTGTAATGAGAACTACATTTTACTATGCTCCGCTCAGAATCGGGACTACTTTTTGCGTTGTTTATTAGGTAAGTTTAACAACAACAAAAATTTCTTTGTCAATATTAATTTTTCATTAGCGAGTATCGTAATAGAATGAACATTGTTTGACAGTTATTGTGGTTCAAACGTTCATGTTGGGCGTGTTGCCTTCACATTTGCAAATACAATAACAAGTATATTAAAAATTTGCGAATATATTGTGTTCTATTAATTATTCCGTCACGTTTTCCTGTAAAGGTCGATCGTCTCATATAAGCACCAGTTTTATATGAGACATTTGGCGAATAACAGCGAAGAAAAAAAGCCTTCCACGTTGGCTGTCCTTCGAATACCATGGTAATAGTACAGAATCCATGCGCTCAAACGCACTGCAGTCGTTCGCTGTTTCGAACTTAAACAACTTGTGACTGGTGATGAATTTGTTTTGAGCGCACTGGGAATATCTCCTATTTAGCCAAAGCCTGTTTGAAGTACCTAGCACACTGCACCTCGGTTGAAAATAACGTCTCATGCGAAGAACGAGTTAATTAGTAGGTTATGGTAACGCGAGGACTCGAACCTGCAACCACTGGGTTGAGAACCAGTGCATAACGCTAGATTAAGGATCCGCTACAAAAGCAAACATACTTCATACAGCGTTTTCCATATATAGCCTATGGGCTGTCCCCGGTTAATAAACTTCCACCAATTAAGATCTATCGGGCCTGTAGATTCCATGTTCATCCGCATTCAGTCGTAACGTGAATTATAGACACTTCATTCATTATCTAATTATGTATATAATGTATAAAATAAATCTATATGAACAGTTGTCAATTATGTTCGGCGTTCATCACATAATATTCCTTTTGCCGGAATTAAAAATAAAACGGCCCAACGTTGAATAGTTGAATTTAACCTACGCTGCTTGCACGTGCCAGTCATGTGATAACAGCAAACAAAATGGTGGATGACACATATACGGAAGAGAAAGCGACCATCAGACTTCGTTGATATTTAAAGTCTTTAATTAATATGATTGACAATGGTGATTGTCGAAATCATGAAGTCTTTACTCGCGTTCTCCTTCCTGTTGATTCAAAAATCAAAAGCAGATTTCCCTTTCCGCAATGTATCCTTGTCGTTCGCTGAGCGAGTGGAGGACTTGGTGTCCAGACTGACCGTCTCGGAAATAGCCGACCAGATGTCCCGGGGCGGCGGGGGTGGGGACGGGGGTCCCGAGCTACCGATAGAACGTCTGGGCATTGGTAAATATCAGTGGGACACGGAGTGCATCCATGGTGACAATGTTGACAACGCTACAGCTTTTCCACAGTCTATTGGTCTGGCAGCTACATTCAGGTACTATTAGCATACATTAATGGAAACTGATCAAGTATTGAGGTTTAGTACAAATTTTGGACGAAGTGTACAGTATCAGTAAGGTTTGAACAACATGTTGTAAACATACGAAGGGTCATCCAGAATTAACCGGACTGAGGCTGTTATTTTGCCTTCATTTACCACACACGTACATAAAAGACATTAAAACTTATCAATCTTTGATCTATTCTATATTATCTGAAATTTTTCTTAGCTGTAATGCAAGAAAAAAAAAAGTGCATACATTAACGTAACAACCGACAGGGATGCTCAGACCATAACAGTACATCATAACGACATTGGGCGTTCTGTCATTTTTCCAAATAATCACCAGTGCAAGCTACACATTTCTCATGTCGCGCTATCTACTGCTCGAACATGTTAATGTAACACTCTTTATCTAACTGGGACACAACACGCTGGACCGCACATGACAGGTCGTAAAATGACCACGGGAAACACGCGAAAATCCATGAAGGGGGAGGTCCGGCGAGTATGCAGGGTGATCAACCAGTTCTAATCCCAGTAGCCCGATGCCCAGCCTGGCTGCATAGGCTGTATTAGAGGGTGCATTGTGGTGGTGAAGTATGATATCACCCATGTCTATGACGGGCTGTTTCTTCTGGTACGCTCGCAGTCTTTTTGCAAAACCTGCGTCAAGAAAAACAAATTTCAGAGCATGTGTGAAATAATATTATCATTTTATTATTCTATCTATGTTACAATGCACACCTAAAATTGATTAATATACATTATGGTATCATTTGTTATCATTTATGTTATATTTAATACTATATATTAAAACCTGCTACCTTTCGGTAGTAGGCGACATTAACGTTCTGCCCTGTGTACAGCGTGTTGAAGAATCTTCCTGTGGCAATTGGCGAAGAAAATGTACGTCTGCTCGCCACATGTCTTGGTAACCTTCGCTGTTTTGAGTGTCAGAGATCCGGGCTTTTTCAACTGCTTGACTGTTCCTTTGTCTCCGGGCCAAACAAATACAATCACGTTTCATCTGCAGTGATGATGGGGTCGAGAAAGTCATTACCCTCCTGTCTGTAGTGCTGGATGAACTTTCTGGATGCGCGAACACGTTTTTTCTGTTCTCATCTGTTAGTAGTCCACCTTGCACTGACCTTTTTCATGTTCAGTTCTCTCTTAAAATGCGCTGACCAGTCCCATAACTCAGTCCAATAAACACCCAAAATGTCCCGAATAGTGACGCGCCTATCCCTATCAATGACATCTTCAACTGTAGCAACAAACGTTACATCTATAGACGTCTTCCAGCCCCTTCCTTTATCATCTTCCAGTGAAACACAATCTTACCGAATCTTCTGTGCCACTCAAAAACCTGCATTCGTGATATGTTCCTGCCTGCAGATGTCTCTTTAATCATCTCTTAGGTTTTGGTTGGCGAATATTTAAGTTCACAACAGAATGTTATAATTGTGCACATTCCAGTTGCACCAGATGATGCCATGACAGGAAATGGGTAATAATTCTTAAATTCATGTTGTTTACCAGTTGTGTATACAATGACGTCCAAAAATTGAAAAGTGACATTAAATGCGTTAATGACATCATATGTCAATTGGTGCTGAAATGGCATGTTTAAAGCTATATATATTTATATCAAATTCAAGCATTAAAGCAAAATTACTACACCGTCCCCATACACGGGTATGGGTTGCTATATCAACAAACAACATACTCAGTGTTTGCTTTTCAATAATTATTGTTTTGTTTTCGTATTAAATCATGAATGAACACTAGTTTCTGAAATTTTCTTTGAAATATATTAATCAATAAATAAAATACAAGGCCAGTTTTATTAATTCTGGATCACCCCTCGTATCTATTATACAGGGTACACTTTGTCCTAAATTGGTACACTTGGCACTGGCATGCAACTGATAATTCTTTGGCAATGGAATGCTTCAGCGTGCTACCTTCTGTACAGCTGAAGCGAAAAAAATATTTTGCTAGCTTTGGCAAAGTTAATTTTTGTATTCATTTACATCAACACAAACTTACATGGTGATAGATTTAATGTGCCATGAAATTACTGTGGGCTACTTGAGTCACTCTAATGGTTTATGCCTTTAGTGACCCAACAGTAATTTTGTGTGTGCCTAAATATTCACAAAATTGTTCAGGTCTACTCCACGTCAACTCTTGTTTGGCTCAAACTCTGTGAATTGCGAAATATATTTGTTCTTAATTACCTTTTCAATAATCAATATTGCCGGGCCCGGCTTGCTCAGTTGGTAGAGTGCTGGACTCTCAATTCGGGGTTCATGAGATTGAGTCCCAGCTGGGCCACATTACTTGTGTGGTGATTGGTCATTAAATAATTTCTATGGCCATTCTCCCCCTTCCTCTGATTCAAGTAGTGCGGTTGTCATAACTGGCATAAGTATGTGCACTTGGTACTGGTAAACCACTTAGATCGGCTAAGCTTGTCCAGGAAAAGTGTGAGTAGGTTAACTGACCGTCGTTATATGACCGGAATACTTTTGAATACGGCGAAAAATTCAAACAAACAATAAACAACATTGGGTCATTCTCAATCAATATGAAGAGAACAGAGTTTTTACTGGAGTTTTAAGATTTGTAATCCAGGAAAGTTGGAGTGAATAAAACATCTTGTGTCTCAATGTTACTAGTATTCAATAAACTGTTATTTTGTGTTCAAAACAAGACATGTTTTGATTTCATTAAAATTGTTTTATTAAACAGTAATATATTTACTGCGGTGAATAATAATAACAGAATATCACTAAGTTTCATTTATTTTCACTTTCGTTTAGGATGTTATTTGCGTTACAGTTTGTCTTAAGTTTATGCAGCACTGGTTGTTGTATGTTATCAGTGTACACTGTTTTTGCACAGCTCTATCACAAGCTCATTAAAGTAAGAAATGCTATAAAAAACATAATTTGTTTATAATACCAGTACTTCTCTTTCTCATCTCCTTACACAGTTTATTTCTAAAAAGCTTATTACATGAACTTCTTTTTTAGACGTTTAATATCACTTTCAATTACTTACCTAATTTGTAAGACATTATTAATGATATGTGTGTTAAAAAAGATGCCACTATTGGGAAAATGATTAATTCTTTAGTCCTGCCTTGCTGAAGCAAGTTGCCGATGCTGTGTCCAATGAAGTGAGAGCGTTCAATAATGACTACGTGAGAAGGGGTGTGTACCAAACTCACAGCGGGCTGAACTGCTTCAGTCCAGTTATCAACATCATGAGACACCCACTGTGGGGAAGAAATCAGGTAAACATGCAAACCTCCACATAAGTGTGCAATTGTTTATGTATCAAGACCAACGAAAATAAAGAAAAAACAAACAAACAGAAAAAAGAAAGATGATTCATTGGCGCTCTGCCATAACACCAATAATCATTTCTTTGGAAAAGTCGACCACATTGGAGAAACACATGTTTCAAACAGTCGTAATGGATATTCCAGATATCGTAGAGGTAACTCAAAATAAGTACCAAAGTATCTAAATGCATGTAAGTTTTGTTTTCATGCAATACAGGTATTTGTATCCCACATAACATCTACATTTGTTTTCCAGGAAACATCCCACATAACATCTACATTTGTTTTCCAGGAAACCTACGGTGAAGATCCCCATCTTTCTGGCACTCTGGCTAGGGCGTTTGTTCAAGGTCTCATAGGTGATGACCCCAGGTATTACCGTGCCAACGCAGTGTGCAAACATTTTGCTGCCTACAATGGGCCAGAAGATCTGCCGGAGTCGAGGCTGAGTTTTGATGCTCAGGTCAGCACTGTGTTCATTCCTTGGAAAATAAATGAGACGCAGAATTATCAACATTATTTTGGGTTATTTTATTTTAATACAGCTTAACTTTGTTATCTTGAACTCGCTTAAGTCAATGTTCGGGATTACCGTATATCCGGAAATTTTCACAGTCATAAAAATTTGCTATATCCTTAGTCACAATGGAAACGCGTAAATTATAATGCGTAAATTATAAACGCAAATAATAAGCAACGTTCTATGATCCAAGCTGTCAAATTGTGACTGCGACAATTATCAGCCAGTCGTCTGCTTGATTGTTATTTCACTATAATCGTTTTTAATCGATTACAAATATGGTCAAACCGGGTTCAGGATTGTTCTGTTAATCCAGTCTAATTGTGCAAATTATAGTTTGCGATTGTATGTAATGGTTTTAGCATGTTCATAATGTGCTAATAATGCTAAAATTTGTGAAGGTTTTTGAGGAGAAGGATGATAAATCTCCTATTTTTGAAACGGGTGATAAATTTGTGCAGGAGACTAGTAACACTAGTCATCTCCTTAATGTGGAAATTATAAATATAACAAATATATCGTTATACATACGCAGTAATGTATAAAATTTGTCCTTACCAGAGGCATAAGTTTTGCAAAATGGCATATTTTATAGCACAAGATAGCAAAAGTAAAAACACGATTATGCATTTTCACGAAATTTGCATCACGCGAAAATTACTGGATATACGGTAGTAGAAACTTATTCCCGACTTTCTTCCTTCGTATTTATATAAAATTAATATAGTTGTCTCAAACTTGAAAGTTTCAGTTACGTCAAAGTAGTTGCCGATCTCAAATAGTATTTTCACACTTAATTGGATTATTAGTTACACTGTTAGTATCTGAGGGTGTATGGGATACACCCTCAGTGGTTTCATACCATACGAGAGCGAAGCTCAGGTGTGGTATGAAGCCATTGAGGGTGTATATCCCATACACTATTAGTTACTAACAGTGTTAAGAATATATCGCAGTACCTTCACTGGTTTCTTTTAATTGATATCACTTGAATATTAACAAAAAGAAAAACTTGCAAAATAACACAAAATAAATACAATGGCTTCACAAAAATAACGTCTTTAGACTTTGTTATTAGACTTGTATGGGGTATTGAAAAATACCCATGGTGTATAGAAAATACCTCATGGTCATGTGACTGCTCTAAGCCAATTGGATCGCGTCATTCATGTAGGAGGTTAGATATGTGTTTATCCCATGGCAAGATGTATGCAACCACGGTTCAAGTCTCTGACACATTGCAAACATCTTACCACTTCTTTACATGAGTTATAGCGAATAAGCATGACATTCAATTAAGTAAATGATCCTTCATTTACAGTACAGTTCAGTATATGCATACACTATTGCTATAATGACAAAGTTATTTCCACTCTATGTGACTTGGAAATGATGAATTAAGGTTTCTGTTTGTAAATTATATTTAACATTCTGATGTCGACTTTATTTAGCCTGTCTTTGTAAATCTTTATACAAAGTCGTGTATTACAGGTTCCAATTCGAGATCTGTTTACCACATTCCTGCCTCAGTTTAGAGAGTGCGTAAAGAGTGGAGCATTAGGGGTCATGTGTAGCTATAATAGGCAAGTGTTTACATTTGAGGTGTGTCGTGGGAAAACCGGGCTTAATGCATGTGTGTAAAGTGTCGTCCCAGATTAGCCTGTGCAGTTTGCACAGGCTAAACCAGGACTGCACTTATCGCTTTTATGGTAAGTATCTTATAAACATAAATCCACTGTAGGTGGAAAGTGATGTCCTGGATTAGCCTGTGCGGACTGCACAGGCTGATCCAGGACAAAACTACTCACATGCATTAAGCCCGGTTTTTATTTGGGCTTTCAGTCTAGCAGTGGTTAGCAAATTCACTTCTTAGGATTCAGTTCCAGAGCCTGTATTCAAGATTCCATTCTCAGACTTAAGAATAAAGAATAGACTCAAATATGCCGGGTACCAATGTTGCTAATGTCATAAATAAATTATTCTAAATAAAGAATGCTGAAATTTGCGTTACCAAGAGTATTCTTTATTCTTCTGTCTTAAGTCTAAGAATGGATTGGTGAATAGGGGCCCAGGCAATGGCACATGTGAGTTTCATAACAAGCAGAGGGAACCAGAAGGTACTAACTGCTACTGATTTCAATGGCACATGTGGGTTTCATAACAAGGGGAGAGAACCAGAAGGTACTAACTGCTATTGATTTCAATGGCACATGTGGGTTTCATAACAAGGGGAGAGAACCAGAAGGTACTAACTGCTATTGATTTCAATGGCACATGTGAGTTTCATAACAAGGGGAGAGAACCAGAAGGTACTAACTGCTATTGATTTCAATGGCACATGTGAGTTTCATAACAAGGGGAGAGAACCAGAAGGTGCTAACTGTTATTGATTTCAATGGCACATGTGAGTTTCATAACAAGGGGAGAGAACCAGAAGGTACTAACTGCTATTGATTTCAATGGCACATGTGAGTTTCATAACAAGGGGAGAGAACCAGAAGGTACTAACTGCTATTGATTTCAATGGCACATGTGAGTTTCATAACAAGGGGAGAGAACCAGAAAGTACTAACTGCTATTGATTTCAATGGCATATGTGAGTTTCATAACAAGGGGAGAGAACCAGAAGGTGCTAACTGCTATTGATTTCCATGGCACATGTGAGTTTCATAACAAGGGGAGAGAACCAGAAGGTACTAACTGCTATTGATTTCAATGGCACATGTGAGTTTCATAACAAGGGGAGAGAACCAGAAGGTACTAACTGCTATTGATTTCAATGGCACATGTGAGTTTCATAACAAGGGGAGAACCAGAAGGTACTAACTGCTATTGATTTCAATGGCACATGTGAGTTTCATAACAAGGGGAGAGAACCAGAAGGTACTAACTGCTATTGATTTCAATGGCAGTTAGTACCTTCTGATTTTCAACCCTCGCAAAGTGGTCATGTGTTTCCTACAGGTACTCTGGTGTCCCCACTTAATATCACATAATGAAAAAAAAGCTTTCATTAAAATCAATAATTGGAATTGCAGCTTAAATTTAAAATGTATCCCATGTTACTGTGTGTGTCTGGAAAGTAAATTTGGTGGGGATGAGGTAAAATACTGGGGGTCCACACTTAATACAGCTGGTCTAGAATGTCCTGTTAAAATACTTGTACTGGTATACCAGTACAGTTTATTGAGTACTTGTAGCACCATTTGATAAACTTTGTAAAAATTTCTAATATTGCATTTTTAGTTGTGCATATGCTGATTATAAAACATGAATTATGCTTTGAATAAAAAATTAAAATATCTGAATTCATATGCTGTGTAGAAACATGTACAATACTGTTGTTTTTAGCCCACCTGAGAAAAAGACATCAAAATCTACTGTTTTTGCATTGTCCAGAATTGTCACTGACTAAATGAAAAAGCGTCGGTTAAGAATATCGAGAAAAATGATTCGAGAACCATTGGCAAAAAAAAAATGCACCTCCACTACCCAACTCCTTCTTTAGTTAACCCATTGCACTAACCGATGTTTTAAATCAAATTGATCCTATCCCCCTTTGCGTATTGTTCAGATACCTTAATTTTCAAACCTGTCACAACAGTGTGGTCTTCATCTGTACCAGTTCTCAGGTGAGCGCTTTGGGCCATCTTGGCCCTCTTGTTTCATTTTTTCTACAGGAAATGTCAAGGAAATGGCAAGAAAAATGAAAACTTGTAAATTCTTCTAATTCAGTGTTAATGGGATTCCTGCATGCGCAAACAAGATGTTGCTGACGGACGTCCTTCGGAACATGTGGAACTTCACGGGTTTCGTCATTAGCGACTCAGGCAAGTGGTGTTATCACATAAGGCTCAAAAAGATTTTCTTGACTGATTTGTTGTTTTGTTTCTGTGTTTCTGTTTTCCTAATCATTTCTTAAGAAAAAGTATAAGAAGATAATACAATGGTTTTACGAAATTACAAGGATAACATTTTAATAACAGTATTTCTAATTTCTAAGTAAAAGAAAACTATGCTTTTTTACCTACATTTAGCACAGATACCTAAACAACATATTCTTTTTCTATGATTTAATTTGTTCTCATTAAAGTGTTAGGATAAGAACTAGTACTTTGCGCCTTTCAAGAATCATTTTCAGGCCATCTTCAGGGAATTCAACTTATGACCTATATATTGCAAGATGGAAATCTTATTCACTGTGATCTTGCCTTTTGTTCTTGAAGTTGGTCCCATTCTTGTCATTTTTATCGCTTAACCTTTAAAACAACATTGTGTAAAGGTATGCTAGATAGCGTTGATTTTGACCTTTTGAACTTTGCTAAAACTATTGAAAGTTGAATTACCGTTATCTTACAAATATAATACGCACTTTTTTACCCGAAAAGTTTTATCAGAACTAGGGGTGCCTATTATACTTAAATGTAAAGTTTACCTGAAAATTTCTATGCAGATATTTACTTAACCCTTTCCCCCATAGGTACGTATAAACCTGACCATATCAATAACTGGATACATACGACTTTTCCCGTCTCTATCAATTACCCGATAATCCCGTATATTAATGACTTTCATGTTTAAAAAGCAAATTTTAGCAAAAATTTACGATAAATGTGTTTAAGAATTACATAAACACAAACGTTTGCCATGTTTAGGAAGTACCAAGTGCATTTTGGGATGTTTCTATTTAAAGATATGCTGTAATTTACATCAAATTGGGACGGGGGTATTCCCATTGAACATGCGTAAATCACATACTGCAATATGCGCGCATCAGGTCATATTTAAAAAATAGCGACCAATCTAGTAGTGTATTTAAATTTAGATGGAATGTAGTTACATGTACAAACCATTTTCTGAAAATAGGGTGAACGTAATTATCTGTGTAAATAAACATGCTGCATTTGTCTGTATTTATTTCGTCTGATTTACTCTTTTTGATTCGTCTATGTTTTTAATGATTCTAACTTTCATTTAAGCAGAAATTATTTGAATATATCTTGACTTTTTTCTGTTTTCATAAAATCTTGTTTAACAAGATGCCTACGTGATTTAATTTTGTGAGCTACTATGGCTTGTGTACTGACATACAAAAGCATTATTAACAGACACCTCATTTTTCGATGCGTATGATATTCAGATTTTTATTTTCCCCCCAAAATATTGTTCAAACTTGGGGATGCGTGTTATACATGAGTGCATATTATATTCGTAAGATGACGGTACTCAGATTTATACAGCAGGTTGATGTTGGTTATTCTGATTTATGCTCGAAGCAAATCCATCTTTATATCATGATATACAAATTCAGCACAAATCCTTACCAAAAATTGATAAAAAACTCTTTTTGGTGGACTTTCAAAAATGACAATGAAAAGCTTTTTGCATGTCAAGGACCAGTTTCTCAAATAAAGGTTACCCCCCTACTTTTTGGTTAGAAATTTGCCGCTCTGTGAATATGTCCCTTTAAATTAGTGCCGTAAAACTGGTGAAGTGTATGTCGCCTATGCGTGTATGCAAGATTTGCCTTCTCAGAATGTTTATACATTTTGTATAATTTCCTTGACCATCATCTTTTAATAATTCAAACATGACACGCGCTAAATTTCCGTTGTTAAATTGCCAATAAACAACTAAAAAAGGTAGTTTGGAAACTGTAAAATATAGTTTGCATTATAATTGCAGAAAATGTTGCCTGGTCATGTTAGAACCGAAATATTTTTTGCTTTATGGATGTTTATATGTAAATCAACAATGATTTTTTGAACTGATGCGTTCTAACGCCCTTGTATTTTAATGCATAATCATCAGAATTCAAAATCAATGTGTATGTACAGATAAGCAATTTGTGGCGCGTCGTGAGAAAAATGGACTTAATGCATGTGCGTAAAGTGTCGTCCCGGATTAGCCTGTGCAGTCCGCACAGGCTAATCCAGGAACGGCACTTTCCGCCTACAGTGAATTTATGTTTAGAAGAGACTTCCTTGAAACAGAAAATACCATAAAAGCGGAAAGTGCCATCCTGGATTAGCCTGTGCGGACTGCACAGGCTAATCCGGGATGACACTTTACACATATGCATTAAGTCCGGTTTTCCCACGACGTGCCTCAAATTTATTTCTTAATTTAAAGCCACAATTTTATCTGTGCTTTCCTACTTAAAGTAAGATGCATGCTAGAATCTGAATGTGCAGTATATTTATGGATTATACATTTATTAAATCATTTGAGAACAATGTGCCCATAACATAGACATTTCCATAAATGTGAGTCATATGGCATGCCAATTAATCCAGTGTTTTATCCAATTATTGCACATGTTTAACTGTTAACGTAGCTGACCCCAAAAAAACACATGGTACTGCACATGTTAAATGGACTTATTCACAGATTCTTAGGTATTTAAAAATGTCATATAATGAGGCATTTCGTGGGAAAACAGAGCTTAATGCATGCTTTAGCCTGTGCGGTCCGCACAGGCTAATCCAGGACGAAACCTTTCGCCTACAGTGGATTTATGTTTAGAAGAGACGTCCTTGAAACAGAAAATACCCTTGCAAACTGCACAGGATAATCTGGGATGGCACTTTATGCACATGCATTAAGCCAGGGTTTCCCACGACACGCCTCTAATGTTTTTACTTCAAAAACTAAAGTATCTGGGCTAAAAACCCTAAGTATTCTCTGTGAAGAAAAGCGTATGAGAAGAGAAAAAAATGTGTCCAACGGGGCTGGCACCCACGACCTCTGGGTTAAAAGTCTGTTTTAAACTCAAGAAATTGAAAAATAAATCCTTTAACAAAAGCTGTGGAGGAGTTAACAAAGTTAGTGGCAAATTTTTGAAATCTCTATTTTGTTTTATTCCGCAGGTGCTCTAGAGTTCATGATATTGAACCACAAATATACCCTTAGTCTTGAAGACGCAGCTGCTGATAGCGTGTTGGCAGGGGTCAACTTGGAACTGCACGCTGGTCAGTACGCAAGGGGAGTTTTTGATTGGCTGACAAATGCTGTGAAGGATGGGAAGATTTCAGAGGTTATGTAAATTTTGTATAAAAAATCATAATACTGAACATCTTTAAGGCCAAAAAAAAGTTGTTTGTTTCGGCTAACGCCTTGCAAAAAAAGTATGGTAGGTAGGTGGTTAACTTCGTGACCCAACAAGCATGGATCTACAACCCCTTCAACAACATTTTCAGTAATTGGTTATAACTTTATCATTATAACTTATTAAAACTAATCCTAAAACAATAACACACTTGATATTTGAAAGTTTGTATCATACAGTTTGAAAACCAATGCCAAAGTTTTTCTAGTTCACAAACTTCACTTCTGACATGAGCAATTTCTATTTCCTTTTCTCATACAGGCACATTGTTATTGGAATTTTCCCAATTTCAACACACATTGTACAAATTAGTAGTAGATAATTATTTGTAGTGCGATTTCAAAGAGATATCAACACTTTCACCAGGGGAGCCACGGTGGCCACAAACTTTCTTCCTTGAAGTTGAATTAAATTTGCACGTATAAAAACATGTTTCAATAGGGATTCCACAACCCAGGTGCAATGTACTAGGTGCTTCACACCGGGCATTAAAGGACCCAGGATCGCTTCTGGAACGGGGCGTCTCCTGTATCTTGCACTATCCCCCGTAACCCCACTAACATGTCTTCTGAGGGCGATGGCCATATGGGTGTAGCATGAGCCGACTGTCTGATGCGGTGGTACTTCCCAAAGCCTCCATCAGATAATATATTTACATCTAACAATAACAATACAATTTTCCTTAGGCTTCCTTGCCTCTGATTAATTAAACTAAAAGTAATTGAGTCGCTTCAAATATGTATAGTGCCACGTACAGGGGACCATGCAAATCCTTCTTCTTGAAGCTTGACTTCTCTGGCTCAACGTGCCTAACAGTGCACAGCTTCCATGAAGCCTACCTCATTGGCCTACCTGACCTCAATGAAACCGTCTCACTTGCTTCAGAGCCTCCCGCTTCCACGAAGCTTCACGCCGTAAAGAACGGTGAAGCCAAAAACGCCGCTTCATTAACCAGGCCTATGCCTGCCAACCTTCAGAACGATTCTGATGCTAACCACGAGTTCGGAATGTAATTGCCTGAAACACCTGCAGCACCGTTGAAGCCTTGAAGCCAACGTAATTACACAACATCACAGAATCCTGTACAAAACCATGAATCCCTTTGAAGCCTTTGTTCACGAAGTTTTCACCACCACGCCAGCTGAAGAACTGCCGGCCAACTCATTTACTGGTCTTTATATACCAGCGTACAGAGTGCCACCTAGCCAGTACTATTACGAACCCCACGGAAATTACCGAGCATTCTTGATCGCCTATTTTTACCAAATGTACATGAAACTTGGCCATTCCAACAAGAATGACTTGCAGCAAGATATTCTACAACTACTAAATACTCTGAAAATACCTTATTTTATACTTATTAATAAGAATATAAATTACTTTTGGAAAACAAATCCTGTAGTTTACTTCGGCAAATCCACAACTATGGGAGGTAATTATTCATGTATCATTTAAGAAAAGGGAAGCAACTGTATCATCCTACTTGAGCCCAACCCGTTCGTCACATGGGAGAGAATCCAGGTGCACTTGATAAAAATTCACTACACACATGTTGCCACTATTAACGTTCCTGGTCACAACACCTCTTAGAGATAAGTGCACAGGTTCTACAACAATGTATACACTTGTTATTTTTAAATGTGCACCCAAATGATCGATTAACGCCAGTAATAAGGAAGGAAAGCTCTGACAAACTTTGCAAAATGCGACTAATCGACAACCGAACCATGGCAAAGTTGGAACAAAGGGCGACAACTATTGTATACAACTGGTTAAACAACACCAATACTATTGGCGTAAATGTCTTAATAACGAAGAGTTGAATATTGTTCGAAAAGACGCTATTAAAAGAAAAATATTTTCAAAATGGCAAAAAAAGAAGTTTATGGTGGGGGGCAAAAAAACTATGGTCGGTCGGGTTAGTGGAAACAAACAACTTTTTTTTACGCAAATAGCATCATGTTATTTTAAAAACAAAGACTGGTAACAGTTATGAACATGTAGGTAATGAAAAAATAGAGAATATACTACAGGTAATACATTGTAGTCTTCAACAAGAGTTGATAAATATGAATTATCATATACAATTTCTTAGATGTTTCATGTCTTGCACTGCATATTTGGTACTTTAAATGAGCCATGCCAAGAGGTTTGAAGTATTTGTCACTAAAAATCCATATTTTTATGGAACAGAAAGATCACTATGTACCTTGTATTACATATCAAGTGTGACACTACCCGGGACTTGAACCCTTTTGCTTACAGGGCAAGTGCTGTTCCGACTGAGCTTTAGGGCGGCCAAACAAATTCTTCCCTTTAGTGACCAAGTTTATGACGCGTTTTCTCGTATTCAGAGTTGTTTTATTTATTACCACTGGCTTTCCAGAGAGTAAACCCAGGTTACACGGTCTCAGGTTGGGTGCCAATTGTCACAGGGTGAGAAATTGTGCAGCCAGTCTAGGACTCGAACCCGGCCTTCTCGCTTACATTGCGAGTGCTCTCTCAACTGTGCTAACCGGGCTGCCACACAACTTCTCCGCAAGATCATGCCATGTCATAAGTTTAATAAAGTTAAATGTGAGCAAAACTGGTACATTGTTTGTGACAAGATCCTAGTAGGCTTAGCTGGTAATGACGCACAAAAGCTGATAATAAAACTGTTTGTCCTGAACTTACAGCAAGCGTGTCTTGCGAATTGTAGCTGTTTCACAACTGATTGTCACACATTGCTCTGTTTACTAATGGAATGCAGACATACTTTAAACTTGCTAATTGTTCTTTAATTATTCTTAGAACCCAAAAATCAGACATGACATGCAGTCACATAAATTAATGTGGATTGTAAATTGCACCACCTGTGTAATAAGATTATGATTGAACATTCCCATTACTACTGAATCAAATATACTATATATGCCCTACTAAACACCCCCACCCTTATAAATGCCCTCCCCCCATAATTTTAATTTCGCCCAAACCTCCATGCCTAATTAATGCCCTCCCTTAGCTTTAAACACTCGGTGCAAACACATGCAGGACACCTGCAGGACACCTGTTTTTGTAAATCTTTGTAAGAAATTATTTTTCATTATTATGAGCTACACAGTCATAGAAATCATATACAACTGTTTTCCATATACTGATATATATGACAGAATACCACCAACTGGACTCGTATTAAACACCCAACCCCCCCGCCATTGGGAAATGTAAAGCTTCCAGGGTAGGTTATTAAAGGAATATACTGTATTCTGACAGATATATATGGGACGTGTCGTGGGAAAACCGGGCTTAATGCATGTGCGTAAAGTGTCCTCCTGGATCAAATATTGTTCTGATCCGGGACAACACTTATCGCTTTTATGGTATTTTCAGTTTCAAGGAAGTCTCTTCTAAACATGAATCCACTGTAGGCGGAAAGTATCGTCCCAGGCAGTCCACACAGGCTAATACTGGACGACACTTTACGCACATGCATTAAGCCCGGTTTTCTCACGAAACGCCTCATATCGTCTGAATTTGTATGTGTTGTGCAGGCACTACTTCGAGAACGTGTAAAGCCACTGTTCTATACACGTATGCGACTGGGAGAATTCGACCCACCAACAATGAATCCATTCACCAAACTTGACCTGTCAGTCGTCCAAAGTCCCGCCCACCGAGATCTGGCTATGATGGCGGCCATGGAGTCTTTCGTTCTGCTGAAAAATAATGGGCTTCTTCCTTTAAAACAGCAGTTTGATACAGTAGCGGTATGACCTTGATTGACAGATTATTGTTCTACCTGCCTAATATTTCTATAACAGAGACAATAGTTTTACGCTCAGTCGTTGATTTTATGAAGAAGGCTCATTGACTGTGAATCATTCATAATTTTATCATCCTCCAAGTATTTAATGTTAAGGACAATTAACATATCAAACAGCAGAAAGGCAGAAGAGAAAACATTGCGTAAAAATAAATTGTATATAATAAATATTGCCAATACTTTTTCTTATATTTCTACAAAACCATTTACCCCTTATTTCAGATTGTGGGACCATTTGCAGACAACCCCGAACAGCAGCTAGGGAATTATGGGCCAGGAATCAATCCAGCATTTACAACCACCGTGAAATCCGGCTTGGCGGGACTCGGCAGACATGTTATTACTGAGTCGGGATGTACAAACACGCTGTGTCTGCACTACAATGGCGGGAAAGTGAAGGATGCTGTTCGGGATGCTGACCTTGTAGTTGTGTGCTTAGGAACAGGTAGAAATTTTTAGGACACATTTTTTATTTAAAAAAAAGCCCTTAGTAGACCCATTGTGTAATATAGAAGTATTTTTGTGTTTGTTGATGAAAAACATTTATGAGGCGTGTCATTTGAAAATCGGGCTTAATGCATATGCGTAAAGAGACTTTCCGCCTACAGTGGATTTATGTTTTGTAGACACTTCTTTGAAACAGAAAATACCATAAAAGCGTAAAGTGCCATCCTGGATTAGCCTGTGCGGACTGCACAAGCTAATCGGGGACAACACTTTACGCATATGCATTAAGCCCGGTTTTCCCACGACACGCCTCATATGTATTATATTAATGTCCTTATTGAAACATTTATATTTAGTTCTGAGATGTCTCATTAATCCATCGAAAACATAATGGGCCTTTAAAACTACAGCCAAATTGATTTAAAAAGTATTTTCCTTGGTTAATAAAGTATTGTAAATTGTACTTTGCGTCAACAAATACTAGTATTATTTAACTGCTTTCTTTACTTATCTATGTATTTATGCCTTTGGGAATTTGAATGGGAAAATAGGTTGAAAATTATTTTTTCTTTACAACAAACAATACAAAACTTGCTTAATATGGGCCATTAAAGTTGAACATTTCATTATTGCACGTATCCTTATTAGTATGTATGATAAAACAATGCAAGCTTAATTACATTAAACATATAGAGGATATTTGTTTAATGCAGTGTAAGATCGTATTTTATTTCATGAGTGGTCATAGAAACAATATTTTCACGAGTAGTGCAGCCACGAGTGAAAATATCTAGTTTCTATGACCAAGAATGAAATAAAATGGATCTTACACTGTATTAAATAATTTTTATTTTTATTTTATGCTTTTGAATGATAAATTACAAAAATGCACGAGATATGCTAAAGCATTACAAGTTTTGTGTATTATGACGTCATATTATGACGTCATTATGATTCCAAAATTGTCAATCACTGTTGTGGTGGGAAAATAGTGCCACTCTTACTGCGTCGTTGTCGCTTAATTATATTTGTTTTGAATTTAATGATGTGTTTTCTGTTGTTTAAATGTTTAAATGCCGATGTTTACACTGAATTACAGTATTCACATACTTCAAAAAAATAAACATAAAAACAAAGTTAAAAGTAGTTGCATATAACCAAGAGTGAAATAATGAAAAAAAGTCATTTCACTCGACCTAGAGTGAAAAAATGATTGGGTTATCATTCACTGGTATTCTCCTATCATTCACCGCATATCTTAAACTAATATGTTGTGTTTTTACTCTCAATATTTAAGTTAGTTTTTCTTTATTTTTACCTATTTGGCTAAAATTATAACTTGATCTCTTTTGAAAATCTACAAAATGCAACAAATATCAAAGGTTGCCACTTACCAGTGTTCCATTTCTTATGAAAACATATTTGAGGCGTGTAGTGGGAAAACCGGTCTTAATGCATGTGCATAAAGTGTCATCCCGGATTAGCCTGTCCGCACAGGCTAATCCAGGGAGCACTTTCCGCCTACAGTGGGTTTATGTTTAGAAGAGACCTACTTGAAACAGAAAATACCATAAAAGCGGAAAGTGCCGTCCTGGATTAGTCTGTGCGGACTGCACAGGCTAATCCGGGATGACATTTTACGCACATGCATTAAGTCCGGTTTTCCCACGACATGCCTCATTTATGTTATACCCATAAATAAAGTACGCTGTATTCAATGAGCCTTTGATTCAGTCACTTTCAACGTAACTAGTACATGTTGTATATGATTTCAGCTCACCAAATGTAAGGCAATTAATAAAGCACAGCACTTAAAGTGCTACAAAAATACCAGGGACATGACGTTTATTTAAAGTCAAACGTTTGAGACATTTGAAACATAATGTCAGGTACTGTGTTTATTATGTCAAGGACTTTCGATTAAAAAAAATTGCTTTTTTCTTTAGAATATTAGTTTTGCTGTGGTGATCACTTAAGTTGCTAATTGTTTGCATAGTACAGATGGGGATTGGTAGTGGTAATGCACCTTTCAATGTTTTCCCTCAGCGGGGGAGCGGCGGGCATATATGGGACTTTAGACTGAAAGCAAATCTTGACAGGTGGGAATTTGACATTCCGAATGATTCCGGGTCCCGGGGTAATAGTCTTTGGTCGGATTTTAAATTCCGATAATACAGGCCCCCGGGCCATTTGATAGACATGTAGCATCTCCCTCAGAGGGATTTAGACAAATATGCTTGGCTGTAGGGTGGGGAATTAGACCCCAACAAATAATATTTCAAATATCAAATTTCCCTGGGTCAGCCCACCGCTCCCCCCCCACCCCCCCATAACGGAGATGTTGTATGTTCAATAGTTAAGTACGGTACCATAGCTAGATAATTTTTTCTCTATTTCTCATGTCTTTTGTTTTCACGTGTTTAGATATAAGACAAAAACATTATTATAATGTACTTGTTACTTTGTACTACTATTTACATGTATGTCAATGTATAGCTCTCAGAAGAATACTGGTATATTGTTTTAATGTAGCAAGTCTTCAAAATGTTTATGTAGAACACATATTTTAAATTATTGATTTGAAAAAGGCACATTCATAATTGTACATGTAGATAAATTTTACAATACATATTTATGAAACACTACATATATTAGTCAAATATTGTTTTCAGTGTTAACCTAAAGTAACTGTCTTGTTAAGGTTCTCACAATTCACGCAATTCTATATAAAGTTGCTTTGATAGTTTACATGCCTAATGCCTTATAAAAAAATGAAGATGTACATAAGCTTATACATGTATTCAATCAGTGCTGTAGGTGAGATTTTAGTTAAATAAATATGGCAGTGTTTACTTCTTCATGGGCATACATAAATGATGTCTGTTTCAAAGGTTTAAATATAAAAACAAATACTGAAACAACAATTGCAATTCAATTAATATATTGTGAGACACTGAAGTTCAAATTTAATAGGTGTTGCTTCATAATCAGTCATGGTTTCTGTCAAGATTTTTAGCACACATGATTTTTGATTCAATGTTGACCAAACTTACACACTTTGCCCATGACCATAAAAATTGATGGATAAAATTTGATTTCCAACAGTTGCAAGACGTGCATGCAGTTTTTTGTACATGCAACATTGATGTGTTCAGAGCCTGCATTAACATCATTTAACATCATTGGACAGAAAATTATCAAAGACAAAGCAAAACTTTACCTTATAGCACAGCCATCGAAATTATCGCATTGCAACTAGTTCTCCAAAACTGTTTGGGAAAAAGACATCAAAATCTACTGTTTCTGCATTTTCCAGAATTGTCAATGACTTAATGAAAAAGGGTCAGGTAAGAATAATCAAGAAAAATGATTTGAGAACCATCAGCAAAAAAAATGCACATCCACCACCCAACTCGTACTTTAGTTAGCCCATAGCACTAACTGATGTTTTAAATCAAAATTGATCCTATCCCCTCTGCGTATCGTTAAAATACCTTAATCTTCAAACCTGTCACAACAGTATGGTTTGCATCTGTACCAGTTCTCAGGTGAGCGCTTTGGGCCATCATGGCCCTCTTGTTATTGCTTACAGGTATGCACATCTTTATTTTTAACGAGTATTTTCCAGATTTTCTACAATACTACTTCTAAATAGAGCACTGTTTAAAGGCTAAGTACAAGTGTATATATATTTTAAAGCGACTGTTTCACAGTTTGCGGTTGGAAAAACATTTCTCTAATAAAATTGGAATGTTGAACAGGAGTTTGTAGAATTTATTGAGACTTTTTGTCTGTTATGATATTTTGAAAAACGTAATTATTGTGATATTTATAATGCCTTTTGTGTAAAAAGTAGGGATGGCATCAAATACCAAAATCGGTATTCGAATATTCGCATTTTCATTCAATCGAATATTGGAATATTCGCATAGATATTCATA
The DNA here is from genome assembly GCA_027627225.1 of Congeria kusceri. Classification (NCBI taxonomy): domain Eukaryota; kingdom Metazoa; phylum Mollusca; class Bivalvia; order Myida; family Dreissenidae; genus Congeria; species Congeria kusceri. Next base: position 91,437,026 of record CM051024.1, on the reverse strand, counting down.
TTAACTACTTTAAGCTTTGTGATCTAGTCGACATTCTAAAATATTTTGTATAAGTTTTCAGTACCAATTACCAAGTAACATCTTCATTAACAAATTACACAAACATTTGAATAAATGAATGACGCGCTGTGAAGAATAAATAAAAGAAATAAAGGTGCGGGTTTTAATTATTCTTTTGTTAAAGAAGTTATTCATAATCCCTAATCCACATATTTATAATCTGTTTGGATACGTACCTCTCAATAAGCATACTTTTGATTTGAGCAATATTTCTCAGCTATAATGACTGCTAAATGTGTGATCGCACTTCTGTAATACATTTTTGTTACACTTTCAAGGTGTTATTTCCAATTAACCATTGTGGTTTCACGTTGTCTGATGAAGGTGTGTCTTACTTGCAACTAGACGAGTGACTGCTGACACCTACTCGTATATTCAAGATCTCTAACATGTAGTCTGACACATGACACGGGACCCTTCTATTGTAAACACAGTATAACTTTTGGTATCTATTGGTGAAATACTTTTTTATGTTGAAAGAAAAATACTTTTTATGATCAGGTTTTTAAAGCAATACAAATTTGCAAATATTCTAATGGAAATCTAACTATTCGAATAGTGGTCATTCAATCGAATATTCAGATATTCGAATAGTTTTGCCATCCCTAGTAAAAAGTAACTAGGGTTTGTCCACCAGGTAGCAAATTTTTCTAAAAAAGTAACAGATATTTGTGAAAAGTTTAACTTTGGACAATGTGTTTTTCAAACCTTTAAATTTGAACAATTAATGTTTTATCGAACAGGATAATATCCCTTTTGGAAAAATATTTCTTACAGCCAAAAACTGTGAAACTACACCTTTTATGACTGTGTACGGCTTTGACCTATTGGTATCTCTATACATAAATGGTACTAGTGTAGCATTAGGTTTACTCATATTGAGCCTTGCTCCAGGACCAGCCATTGAGACTTGACCTATACCCATATTAAGCCTTGCTCCAGGACCAGCCATTGAGACTTGACTAATACCAATATTTGAGCCTTGTTGCAGGTCCAGCCATTGAGACTTGACCTATACCCATATTTGAGCCTTGTTGCAGGTCCAGCCATTGAGACTTGACATATACCATTAGTGAGCCTTGCTCCAGGTCCAGCCATTGAGACTTGACCTATACCCATATTGAGCCTTGCTCCAGGACGAGCCATTGAGACTTGACCTAGACCCATATTTGAGCCTTTTTGCAGGTCCAGCCATTGAGACTTGACCTATACCCATATTTGAACCTTGTTGCAGGTCCAGCCATTGAGACTTGACCTATACCCATATTGAGCCTTGTTGCAGGTCCAGCCATTGAGACTTGACCTATACTCATATTTGAGTGTTGTTGCAGGTCAAGCCATTGAGACTTGACCTATACCCATATTTGAGCCTTGCTCCAGGTCCAGCCATTGAGACTTGACCTATACCCATATTTGAGCCTTGTTGCAGGTCCAGCCATTGAGACAGAGAACTTTGACAGAGACAGCATGCTGTTGCCAGGTTACCAGACACAGCTGCTTCAAGATGCCAGGAACTATGGTATGTCTAGGCAAGATAGCAAAAGGCTGTAAAAAAGTATAATAGAGTTTAATTTGAAAATGAGACATAGATCTAATTTTGTCATACATTTGAGGTACCTTTGCAAAATCAGCAATTTTTTTAGAAGATAGTTTCTAATTTGAATTCCTTAGTCATGGGCATAACTAGGCATATTCCTATTTGCACGTATGTATAATTCATAACAGTAACATGGTAATGGAAAGTGTTAACACTTGTTTAAAATACTTAAATTTCAAAATGGGCTAGGCTTGATATCAGCACCATCATAGTGATGATATTGGACCTTATTATCTGCGGCCATAATGTTGGTGGTTCTGGGTCACTTGATGAATGTTATAAAACTGGCACGTTCCTTATTTTATGTTTTAAATTGGCACATTCCTTATGTTATGAGGATGGTTCTGGGTCACTTGATGAATGTTATAAACTGGCACATTCCTTATGTTATGTGCGCGGTTCTGGGTCACTTGATGAATGTTTTAAATTGGCACATTCCTTATGTTATGTGGATGGTTCTGGGTCACTTGATGAATGTTATAAACTGGCACATTCCTTATGTTATGTGGGCGGTTCTGGGTCACTTGATGAATGTTATAAAACTAGCACATTCCTTATGTTATTTTGGTGGTTCTGGGTCACTTGATGAAAGTTATAAATTGGCACATTCCTTATGTTATGTGGGCGGTTCTGGGTCACTGGATGAATGTTATAAAACTGGCACATTCCTTATGTTATGTGGGTGGTTCTGGGTCACTCGATGAATGTTATAAAACTGGCACATTCCTTATGTTATGTGGGTGGTTCTGGGTCACTCGATGAATGTTATAAAACTGGTACATTCCTTATGCTATGTGGGCGGTTCTGGGTTACTTGATGAATGTTATAAAACTAGCACATTCCTTATGTTATGTGGGCGGTCCTGGGTTACTTGATGAATGTTATAAAACTAGCACATTCCTTATGTTTTGTGGGCGGTTCTGGGTTACTTGATGGATGTTATAAAACTGGTATGTTCCTTATGTTATGTGGGCAGTTCTGGGTCACTTGATGTATGTTATAAAAACTGGTATGTTCTGGGTCACTTGATGAATGTTATAAAACTAGTATGTTCCTTATGTTATGTGGGCGGTTCTGGGTCACTTGATGAATGCTATAAAACTAGCATGTTCTTATGTTTTGTGGGCGGTTCTGGGTCACTTGATGAATGTTATAAAACTGGCACATTCCTCATGTTATGTGGGTGTTTCTGGGTCACTTGATGAATGTTATAAAACTGGCACATTCCTTATGTTATGTGGGCGGTTCTGGGTCACTCGATAGTTTTGTTCTAAGCCATCATTTTGTATATTACATCCAAATTTCAATTTATGAACACTATAAACAATCCAGCTGTTAAAATTTGATCATTCTTTCTCTCCAGCCCATGGCAGAGTACTGGTACTGTTATTCAGCGGAGGTCCCATGGATATTCGGTTTGCCCAGAACGACCCGGCCATTTTTGCGATACTCCAGTGCTTCTTCCCCGCCCAGGCTACAGGCGTGGCCTTGTACAATGTGCTGACAAATAAGTTGCCACAGAGCAATCCCGGGGGCCGTCTGCCCTTCACTTGGTATGCCTCGGGCGACCAGGTGAGTAGTGTTACTAATGATCTAGAGCAAATAGTGGGGGACTGCAACATGCTTCTTTGGGTAATTGATGCCCCCTCCCCTGCTGCCACTATGAGTTGGGCAACACTAGAAAATTGAATATCTTTAAGATTTCGCTATTTTTTATATATTTGCTTTAATGTAATTTTAAATATTTTTTGTGTGAATAATAACCTTAGATTGAAGCCTGAAAAGCATAAAAAAACATTGAATCGTCATTCTGTTAGATTAGAGAGAATTATTCTGGTTCTATGCCCCCTGTCGCAATTGACAAATTGCTATAGGATTTATAACCACGCCTACTCAGGTCAATCTCTGCCATAGAGAATACTAGGTTAGTGTTGAATACCGATAAGTTTATTTAGTGAGGCTAAGAAAACCTACACCACGAGGCTTGGCGAGTGGATTAATTTTTCGTGCCAAGCAAATAAACGTATCTGTATTCAACACTTACCTGGTATTCTATTTATCCCATCATTTTCTGACTTCATTTTGAAAATAAATGAACGAAAATTGCTGACAAACACGAAAACATCAAATGACTTCACGAAAATAAACAAAATGACGTTAGTATAATGCGCGTGTTTTCTGTATTCAACAAGGTGGAATACAGCTTATTTTATCCCATGGGGTGTTATTTCATCAATGCAGGAGTGATGATGGGATAAATATGCTTACAGCATATTTTTTTGCCTTATTTTCATGCCGATAATAGGTACCATTAACAAAGCCCAAAAGTATACTTTTTTCACAATTTTTTGGCCTAAATTCACAAATAGAAAAGTGGGATGAAAAATTATGAATTCTTTAAAATGTTTAATGGTTGCATGAGTGTTTTAATCACATTTCTCATGTGTTTGTAAAGTTTGATTAAATACAAGAAAATGACTAGTTATTATTTGAATTTGATACTAGTTTATATTTCTCTTTTTTAATGTTAACAAATATTTTCACAATTTTGGGTTTTTTACGACGCCTTCTTCACAATATCACAGAAAAGGGCATATTCACATATCTCTGTAAAAACACTGACTTAAAGTATACAAATGAGGCGTGTCGTGGGAAAACTGGTCTTAATGCATGTGCGTTAAGTGTCATCCCGGATTAGCCGGTGCAGTCCGCACAGGCTAATCCAGGATGGCTTTTTCCGCTTTTATGGTATTTTCTGTTTCAAGGAAGTCTCTTCTAAACATAAATCCACTGTAGGCAGAAAGTGCCGTCCTGGATTAGCCTGTGCGGACTGCACAGGCTAATCCAGGACGACACTTTACGCACATGCAACAAGACCAGTTTTCCCACGACGCGCCTTAAATGTTTTAACAAGACATTTCCATCAAACAATGAAGTCCAAGCTTTCTGAATGGTTAAATGCATTATCAATCAAATCTTGTCGATCAGTTTCATTGCCCTACCTTTTCAGATCCAAGATCCTGCCCTTAGTTACAAGTTTTAGAAAATATTCTAGATATCTTTAAAGACATGGAATGGGTGTAGCTAAACTGTAGGTTGCATGTTATAAGCAGGGCAATGCAGTCAGATGGATATACTTCGATACAGTAAATTCCGTAAGAAATGACAGTAGCCAGTTAAGATGCCTTAGGATATTACTAATATGTTTTGAATATTCATTTAGTTTTAGAATCTTAAAGTTGACCATTTACCAATTTAAAAATCATAAAAAATCCCTACCTACCTACCCTAATTTTTGTGGGCATGTAACCTGAAACAAACATTATTTTTTTACGCCTAATTTAGATTGAAAGCACTAAGCTAAAATCCAGGCAGTACTGTTAGTTTTATGAGATTAGTGGCTTGCATACATCTTATTTATCACAGAAACATGGACATTTGTTTATTTTCTATAGGTTCCTGCAATGATTGACTACAGCATGATGAACAAAACCTACCGCTTCTTTGACGGGGACCCCCTGTATCCATTTGGGTACGGGCTTTCCTACACGCAGTTCGAGTACGCGAGTCTGCAGCTGACGCCGTCTCGAATCAAAGCTGGGGAGAATGTAACGGCCACGTTCAAGCTGACCAACACTGGGGTACTAGTGGGATCTGAGGTGAGGACTAGGCTTGTTACATTGATTGTGTTTCATAAGCTGTCAGTGTCCAAAAAAAAAATTTAACAGAGTTAAGGATCTTCCTACGGTCAGTAGATGTTTGTAATAGTTGACTGCTTAAAATATAGTTCAATTTAGCCTTGATGAGAGTCAAGGGATCGTAATCCAGAAACATCTTAATTGAAATCTTATTATTAACCTTAAAATCATCATTTTTCTTAAGTATTTTATTCCATGTATGCATGAAATTCTGCCAAATGGTCACTAATTGTCAACTTATTTTTAACAACTATAAACTGTAATTGGTTTCATTAATTTATATGTAGTTAAACAAATATTACCTTACAAAAATTGGAACTAAAGTGAAAATATTTGAAGATAAACTTAAAATGTTTCTGGAATATGGCCCCAGACTCACAGCTCTGTGTAAGATAGTATTCATATATCTTCATATTAATAGGAAAAATAAGTACACAGTGTCTTAATCACTCTATCATTGTTATGACTATTTTATTCAACACATTAAACAACAGAGATGATATAGACATTTGCTTAGTGGTATTTTTATCACTTTTTATTATATACTTTTCAGTGAAATATCACATTTTATTGGTGAAATTGAATATTATACAAGATCTACAAGTAGTGGTTTGCAACCCTTGGCAAATTTATATACATGTTCAGTATGTACATGCATGTTTTTACATAAAACACATTATAAAATTGTACAAAATTATAACTTGGCGACAACGACTCACAAAACATGGCACTTTTTTCCCACCATACTAACGAGAGACAGTTTTGGAATCATTTATGACGTCATTTTCATGACGTAACAATACACCAACTTGTGTCGTTTAAGCTTATATCGCGCAACAAAAAGGGCCTCAAAGGGGTAATTTCTTATAAAAATCTGAAATTTAGTTATTAATAATGGCATACAATAAAGGTTCAACTAACATACATATAATGAGGAAAGAGTTTTTTGCATGCCGAGATAAAAATCAATTTATAATATAGGTCGTATTTGTTTGGCCCGTTTTATGCTTATCTTTTGACATTAGAATTGTGAGGATTTTGAATAACCATAGTTCACACGTTTCCTGACAAAGCAGAATAGTTGCAGTTGCTTAAAGCGCTGCCTACTGGCATTTACTTTGCATGGCTCCTAAGTCATGAGTTCGATACCCGATTGGGCTTGTAATTTTTTCAAACATTTTTGCTTATTGGTTTTTCTTAAATATCTAATTATGTGTTCTATTATTATGCCCCCTTCGAAGAAGTGGGGGCATCTTGCTTTGCACCTGTCGGTTGGCCGGTCGATCGGTCGGTCTGTCGGTAGGTCTGTCAGTAGACCATTTCGTTTCCGCACGATATCTTGAGAACGCTTTGACCTACGATCATGAAATTTGGTACGCTGGTTACTTGGGAGGAAAGGAAGAACTCTTTAAATGTTGAGATCAACAGGTCAAAGGTCAAGGTCACCATTGCTAAAATAGAAAAACGGTTTCCCCTCTATAACTTGAGAACGCATTGAGATATTTTAATGAAACTTTATACATAGATACCTTACATCGAGTCCTCACTTGGGATTGCATATGGGGTGGGTGGGGTCAAGGTCAAGGTCACCGTTACTAAAAATAGAAAAATGGTAGACCATTTTGTTTCCGGACAATATCTTGAGAATGCCTTGACCTACGATCATGAAAGTTGGTACGCTGGTTACTTGGGAGGGAAGGAAGAACCCTATAAATTTTGAGGTCAACAGGTCAAAGGTCAAAAATAGAAAAACGGTTTCCCCTCAATAACTCGAGAACGCATTGAGATATTTTAATGAAACTTTATACATAGATACCTTACATCGAGACCTGGCTTGGGATTGCATATGGGGTGGGTGTGGTCAATGTCAAGGTCAACATTACTAAAAATAGAAAAACAGTTTCCGCTCAATAACTTGAGAACGCATTGAGATATTTTAATGAAACTACATACATAGATGCCTTATATTGAGACCTCGCTTGGGATTGCATATGGGGTTTGTGGGGTCAAGGTCAAGGTCACCATTACTAAAAATAGAAAAACGGTCTCCGCTCAATAACTTGAGAACGCATCGAGATATTTTAATGGAAGTTCGTACGTAGATACCTTATACTCAGACCTCGCTTGGGATTGCATATGGGGTGGGTGGGGTCAAGGTCAACGTTACTAAAAATAGAAAAAACGGTTTCAGCACAATAACTTGAGAACGCATCGAGATTTTTTTATGAAACCTCATACATATATACCTTATAACGAGACCTGGCTTGGGATTCATATGGGGTAGATGGGGTCAAGGTCACCGTTGCTAAAAATAGAAAAACGGTTTCCGCTCAATAACTTTAGAATGCATCGAGATATTTTAATGAAACTTCATACATAGATACCTTATATTGAGACCTCTCTTGGGATTTCATATTGGGTGGGTGGGGTCAAGATCAAGATTTCTAAAAATAGAAAAACTTTTTCCGCTCAATAACTTGAGAACGCATCGAGATATTTTAATGAAACTTCATACATAGATACCATATATCGAGACCTCGCTTGGGCTTGCATATTAAAATTTTTTCTTAACAATTGCACATATTCACAACTTGGCTGCAAGTCGGGGGGCATACATGTTTTACTAACATCTCTTGTTTATTATTTAATTAATGGACATATCTTAGTATAGCACATTTCTATCCTCTTGTACCATTTATAGTTCAGTTGGAAACCAATTTTTCATAGACATAGTCCCTTTAAAAGACAGAGATGATATAGCTATTTGCTTAAGGCACTTTGTCTTTATAATTATACCCCCACAAACAAAGTTTAGGGGGTGTATATAGGAATGAGCTTGTTGGTCTGTTGGTTTTCATGGTTTCCAAATGATAACTCAAGAAAGGCTTGACATATTCAAACTGGAATTGTCACATGAGTGACGGATATACCCCCACAATATGGCCTTGTCACAAAACTATGGCAGCCATTCGAAAGAAATGGACACAGACAGAATGCTTTAATTTGTGAATGTTAAACAGAGTATTTGGAAAAATTTAATTTCAAAAGGAGCCATAACTCTGTCAACATTTAGTGGTTTGCAACCAAAGTCAAACCTGACCTGTATTTTATAGCGTGACACCTACCTGGTATGTGCCAAAAATAATTTAAATATTAGGAGCCTTTCATGAGTTTCACGGTTTCAGGACAATAACTTTTGAAAGGCTCCACATATTTATATTATTTTTGGTACATAGGTGTAAAACCAACAAGTACAGTATTTCAGTCATATCATGGCGGTCAGTTAACCTACTCACATTTTTCCTGGGCAAGCTTAGCCGATCTAAGCGGTTTACTAGTACTAAGTGCACATACTTATGCCAGTAACTGACAACTGCCCTACTTGAATCAGAGGTAGGGGGAGAATGGCCGTAGAAATAATTTCATGACCAATCCCCACACAAGTATGTGCCCGGGCTGGGATTCGAACTCACGATCCCCGGATTGACAGTCCAGCTCTCTACCAACTGAGCTAGCCGGGCCCGGTTTGACTGCAGTGAAAATATAACATAAAACACACTATTTTTCTAAAATAGCATGGATCTACCAGTAGTGGTTTACATCCAAATTATATACATGTACAGTATTTACATACATTCGTTTACATAAAACAAAATTTGGCAAAAATATAATTTAGCAACGACACACAAATTATGCCACTTTTTTCCCACCATACTTATGATGAATATTTTGGAATCATTTATTATGTCAATTTTATGACGTCAGAAATAACACAAATGTGTAATGTTTAAGCTTATCTCATGTGATTTTATGTATTTATTGTCCAAAATAAAAATAGAAAATTATTTGATTTAGGTGAATGATCGAAAGTTTATATCCGTTCGCACTTCCAGGTTTACCAGGTATACATATCATGGCTGAACGCTACCGTGATAACACCGAAGTACCAGCTTGTGAACTTCAACCGGACCATGCTGCAACCAGGGGAGACACAAACGCTTTCCGCCCTGATTGCCAGTGAGCAGATGGCTGTGTTTGTCGACGGGAAAGGATTTGTTATAGAGCCTGGTAAGCCTAAGCTGTAACAGTGAACATACAAACTGTGTTATTGAGAGGCCATCTGCAAAATGCTACTATCAGAACATGGATTAATTATACAGAATCCAAATTTACTTAATATTCCTGCTTTATATTTCACATGAAAATGTATTATATATAATGTTCTAATAAATCACCCATTCAATCATAAAAATGATGTAACGTCAAGGAATTAAACATGCATTGTAATTAAATTTTTTAGAAATTAATTAAGAAAACCTTTACACTATTCCTATACAACAAAGACCAGGCACTTAAAATGATCGGATCCTAGATCTTTCTTGATCATACATTGCACATGTGAATTTTTACTAGTTAAACATCATTATAGTAGTGCTCCAGACAACATCATTATAGTAGTGCTCCAGACAACATCATTATAGTAGTGCTCCAGACAACATCATTATAGTAGTGCTCCAGACAACATCATTATAGTAGTGCTCCAGACAACATCATTATAGTAGTGCTCCAGACAACATCATTATAGTAGTGTTCCAGACAACATCATTATAGTAGTGCTCCAGACAACATCATTATAGTAGTGCTCCGGACAACATCATTATAGTAGTGCTCCAGACAACATCATTATAGTAGTGCTCCAGACAACATCATTATAGTAGTGCTCCAGACAACATCATTATAGTAGTGTTCCAGACAACATCATTATAGTAGTGCTCCGGACAACATCATTATAGTAGTGCTCCAGACAACATCATTATAGTAGTGTTCCAGACAACATCATTATAGTAGTGCCCCAGACAACATCATTATAGTAGTGCTCCAGACAACATCATTATAGTAGTGCTCCAGACAACATCATTATAGTAGTGCTCCAGACAACATCATTATAGTAGTGTTCCAGACAACATCATTATAGTAGTGCTCCAGACATCATTATAGTAGTGCTCCAGACAGCATCATTATAGTAGTGCTCCAGACAACATCATCATAGTAGTGCTCCAGACAACATCATTATAGTAGTGCTCCAGACAACATCATTATAGTAGTGCTCCGGACAACATCATTATAGTAGTGCTCCAGACAACATCATTATAGTAGTGTTCCAGACAACATCATTATAGTAGTGCTCCGGACAACATCATTATAGTAGTGTTCCAGACAACATCATTATAGTAGTGCTCCAGACAGCATCATTATAGTAGTGCTCCAGACAACATCATTATAGTAGTGCTCCAGACAACATCATTATAGTAGTGCTCCGGACAACATCATTATAGTAGTGCTCCAGACAACATCATTATAGTAGTGCTCCAGACAGCATCATTATAGTAGTGCTCCAGACAACATCATTATAGTAGTGCTCCAGACAACATCATTATAGTAGTGCTCCGGACAACATCATTATAGTAGTGCTCCAGACAACATCATTATAGTAGTGCTCCAGACAACATCATTATAGTAGTGTTCCAGACAACATCATTATAGTAGTGCTCCAGACAACATCATTATAGTAGTGCTCCGGACAACATCATTATAGTAGTGCTCCAGACAACATCATTATAGTAGTGCTCCAGACAACATCATTATAGTAGTGCTCCAGACAACATCATTATAGTAGTGCTCCAGACAACATCATTATAGTAGTGCTCCAGACAACATCATTATAGTAGTGCTCCAGACAACATCATTATAGTAGTGCTCCAGACAACATCATTATAGTAGTGCTCCAGACAACATCATTATAGTAGTGCTCCAGACAGCATCATTATAGTAGTGCTCCAGACAACATCATTATAGTAGTGCTCCAGACAGCATCATTATAGTAGTGTTCCAGACAACATCATTATAGTAGTGCTCCAGACAACATCATTATAGTAGTGCTCCAGACAACATCATTATAGTAGTGCTCCAGACAACATCATTATAGTAGTGCTCCAGACAACATCATTATAGTAGTGCTCCAGACAACATCATTATAGTAGTGCTCCGGACAACATCATTATAGTAGTGCTCCGGACAACATCATTATAGTAGTGCTCCGGACAACATCATTATAGTAGTGCTCCGGACAACATCATTATAGTAGTGCTGCGGACAACATCATTATAGTAGTTCTCCGGACAACATCATTATAGTAGTGCTCCAGACAACATCATTATAGTAGTGCTCCGGACAACATCATTATAGTAGTGCTCCGGACAACATCATTATAGTAGTGCTCCGGACAACATCATTATAGTAGTGCTCCGGACAACATCATTATAGTAGTGCTCCGGACAACATCATTATAGTATTGCTCCGGACAACATCATTATAGTAGTGCTCCGGACAACATCATTATAGTAGTGCTCCAGACAACATCATTATAGTAGTGCTCCAGACAACATCATTATAGTAGTGCTGCGGACAACATCATTATAGTAGTGCTCCGGACAACATCATTATAGTAGTGCTCCGGACAAAATCATTATAGTAGTGCTCCAGACAACATCATTATAGTAGTGCTCCGGACAAAATCATTATAGTAGTGCTCCAGACAACATCATTATAGTAGTGCTCCGGACAACATCATTATAGTAGTGCTCCAGACAACATCATTATAGTAGTGCTCCAGACAACATCATTATAGTAGTGCTCCAGACAACATCATTATAGTAGTGTTCCAGACAACATCATTATAGTAGTGCTCCAGACAACATCATTATAGTAGTGCTCCAGACAACATCATTATAGTAGTGTTCCGGACAACATCATTATAGTAGTGCTCCAGACAACATCATTATAGTAGTGCTCCAGACAACATCATTATAGTAGTGTTCCGGACAACATCATTATAGTAGTGCTCCAGACAACATCATTATAGTAGTGCTCCAGACAACATCATTATAGTAGTGCTCCAGACAACATCATTATAGTAGTGTTCCAGACAACATCATTATAGTAGTGCTCCAGACAACATCATTATAGTAGTGCTCCAGACAACATCATTATAGTAGTGCTCCAGACAACATCATTATAGTAGTGCTCCAGACAACATCATTATAGTAGTGCTCCAGACAACATCATTATAGTAGTGCTCCGGACAACATCATTATAGTAGTGCTCCAGACAACATCATTATAGTAGTGCTCCGGACAACATCATTATAGTAGTGCTCCGGACAACATCATTATAGTAGTTCTCCGGACAACATCATTATAGTAGTGCTCCAGACAACATCATTATAGTAGTGCTCCAGACAACATCATTATAGTAGTGCTGCGGACAACATCATTATAGTAGTGCTCCGGACAACATCATTATAGTAGTGCTCCGGACAACATCATTATAGTAGTGCTGCAGACAACATCATTATAGTAGTGCTCCGTACAAAATCATTATAGTAGTGCTCCAGACAACATCATTATAGTAGTGCTCCGGACAACATCATTATAGTAGTGCTCCAGACAACATCATTATAGTAGTGCTCCAGACAACATCATTATAGTAGTGCTCCGGACAACATCATTATAGTAGTGCTCCAGACAACATCATTATAGTAGTGCTCCGGACAACATCATTATAGTAGTGCTCCAGACAACATCATTATAGTAGTGCTCCAGACAACATCATTATAGTAGTGCTCCAGACAACATCATTATAGTAGTGTTCCAGACAACATCATTATAGTAGTGCTCCAGACAACATCATTATAGTAGTGCTCCAGACAACATCATTATAGTAGTGCTCCGGACAACATCATTATAGTAGTGCTCCATACAACATCATTATAGTAGTGCTCCATACAACATCATTATAGTAGTGCTCCAGACAACATCATTATAGTAGTGTTCCGGACAACATCATTATAGTAGTGCTCCAGACAACATCATTATAGTAGTGCTCCAGACAAGTTTTGGTGTAGATGGTAAATGTACACTAACGACCGAACTCATGGGCTTAAATTAACGCTCAGTTCAAAGTTGTTGAGGGGTACATGTACTTTCGATCCAAACTTATGATTCATTCGTGTGCTAAAAAGTGCAAAAGAATGCAATGAAGTGACCTTAAATGAGGCGCGTCATAGAAAAAAAAAGGACTTAATGCATGTGCGTAAAGTGTCGTCCCGGATTAGCCTGTGCAGTCCACACAGGCTAATCGAAGACGGCACTTTCCGCCTACAGTGGATTTATGTTTTGAAAAGACTTCCTTGAAACAGAAAATACCATAAAAGTGGAAAGTGCCGTCCCAGATTAGCCTGTGCGGACTGCACAGGCTCATTTGGGACGACACTTTACGCACATGCATTAAGTCCGGTTTTCCCATCAAGTGCCTCAAATAATGTTGTTGATGTTTAAAAAAAAAAAAAACGTTAAATTTGGAATTTCTACATATTTACACCTCAACAGCAGTCCGGTAACACTGATGGGTCTGTTTTTCATGAACGCAAAAATTGGAAAAATTGTGCATAAATCAACACCCTTCTTTTTCTGCGTGTATCTGGTTATTTCTAGTGTGTGAAGTATGCACGTATGCACTGTATCTGATCCTCTGATATTGTAGTTGTCTTCACATGCACCTCAGTGTACATTGATGTTTTACAATTTGTATCATTTCAGGAGAGATTGTGGTCTACGTCGGTGGTCAGCTGCCAGGACAGAAAACCCAAGTGCCTTCAAATGTCCTCAAAGCCATTTTTACCATCACTGACCCTTGACAAAGCATGTTTTGTAAATATTATTATGTTAACTTGTATATTTCTAAGAGAATTTTTATTGTTTATTATACATTCACAAAATATATGTATTGTGTCTGTGCTCTCTGTAAAATGTCTGTTTTAATTATGTTGACCAATTAAATCATGACTGAAGCCTTAATTCTAGTGATTTTGTTGTTTTTCATATTTGATTTTCATAATAATTTCCCCGACTATGCTTATATTGATGTCCACAGCCTGGAATTCCTCATTAGATTTTAAGTCACAACAGCATGACATTTTACTGATTCTAATCTGTTCTGCAAGACTTACATGTGATCTTATAAGTCTTTTTGTATTGTACAAAAATCCATGCTTCAACTACTCTGTTGAACAACAACATTTGAACCCAATGGTCTGTTCCTCTTGTTCAATATACCAACAACCTTGGACGAAGTGAGTCCATATCCACAAAGCTCGTAATGAAAACCTTGACCCAAGTTATACTAGAGTCTAAATATCAAATGACATTTTCTATGACTGTGATAATTATTATTTGTGGCACGTCGTGAGAAAACCGGTCTTAATGCATGTGCGTAAAGTGTCATCCCGGATTAGCCTGTGCAGTCTGCACAGGCTAATCCGGGATGGCAGATTCCGCTTTTATGGTATTTTCTGTTTAAAGGAAGTCTCTTCTAACCATAAATCCACTTTAGGCGGAAAGTGCCGTCCTGGATCAGGACTGCACAGGCTGATCCGGGACGACACTTTACGCACATGCATTAAGACCGGTTTTCTCACGACATGCCACATTTAATATTTATAATATGGTAAAATGAGAAGCATCTGTTCCTTCTTAAACAGAATAAAACCATTTAATAATGATCCAATTAAATAACACAGCCACAGACTTGCTGAAAGTTTTTACTAAGGGCGCTTTGTGGTTATGTACCCAGGGGTTGTATTCCAGAAACATCTTAAGTTTATCTTAAACTATTTTCACTGAAGTTCCAATTTCTGTACAATTATATTTTTTAAACTGCATATAAATTAATGAATCCAATTACAGTTTAGAAAGTAGTAGTTAATAATAAGTTTATAATTAGTGAACATTTAGCGAAAATTTGTGTATACATGGAACAAATTGCTTAAGAAAATGACGATTTTAAGGCTAAGGATAAGATTTCACTTAAAATGTTTCTGGAATACAACCCTGAACTATAATAAATACTTAATTTTGCAACATTAGTCTGAAAGAACAAATAACTTCTCGAAGGTAAACAGTGTCAACATGAATCCGTTGTTTTATATATCTACTGTAAAACCTTGTTATTTATAATATGTAGGTCGCAGTGGTGTAATGAACATGGTGTTCGCCTTGGGACCGGGAGGCTGTGAGTTGCAGCATTTGAATGATCATTCTCAAAGACATAGTCCTGATTCTACCCAGGAAACAGACTCTAGCGTGTCTCAATAAGCCTCTGGCTTTCGACACAATCGAGCTAAAATAACAGTTATTAGCTAGGTTAAAACTATACTATAACATGCAATGTATTTAAAGTAGGGATGGCAATGAATATTCGAATAATGAAAAATATTCGAATATGTTTTAGGTATTCAAATACTTAATTTAATGTAATTGGCATACCAAATACAGTAGTTGTCAATGCTGGCCTTTAAATATCAAGCATTCATGTCACCTTAGCTTCTCTAGTACTCAGGTTTGGTGTCAAAGACGACCTAGCACCCATGTGTTAAGTAGATGACAGTTTGTTGTTACTGCATGTTAATCCCATTATGTGGACCAGTACGTGCCTCTTTATCAGCAGTAGGAGATTAAAACTTCTTGTAGATGCTAATTGGTGTTACTGTGTAGATGTGCTCTCAAATAACGCATCGCGTCCCAAAGTATATCCGATGGTTTGGGGTACTCTGAACACATGCTTGAAAGTCGTGGAAACAGGCAGCATAGTTGTGAAAAAGCATGAGATTAATGGAGGGCTAAGTCTTTCTCAAATGTTATACAAACACTAGTTCTAATATATAGTGCTTTGTCCGTGTGTTGGCCGCAGTTTTCTAGCCGTACGTTTGTAGTAACTACATATCGCACAATTAAGTATTTTTAACATTACCATAATAATAAATACTGCATCTGACGATCAAATATTCTAATACTTTATCCACCGAATATTCAAATATCAATTTTGGTTTTTGTTGCCATCCCTAATTTAGAGCACACATTTAACAAAATATGTGTAAACATAAGCTCCGTGAACACAAGACTGATTCTTAGGTTCAAGAAGTTGCATTGTACATTTACAGATTGTATTCATTACATTCAAAGTAACAAGGGCATACGGCATGACAGATTTAACTGTCAATTTTCCTATGGGTGATTATAAAGAAAATGGCATATCAAACATGGGTATTTGATGATGCATCTAAACAAAGCTGGACATATTCTAACACAATCAAGATTTTGCCACAAAATTGACTCAGGAGTCGTATTCACAAAGTAATTTCTCAAATATTTCAACTTTAGTTCAAAATATGAATGAATTTTATTTCTTTACTAAATAGACGTATGCATATTTTCTTGATATTCCTAAAATAAAATGTTCTTATAAAATTAGTGCTTAAGTGTTGCTGTATCATGAGTAATAGATCCTACGTGGGGAGTTTTTGAAGGATCTTTCTCAAAAGACACAAATTACTTGTTCTTCCTGGGAAACAGACTCGAAAACGTCTCAAAAAGCCTGGCTTTCTAAAAAATCAATCTAACATGAACAGGTTTAAACTAAACTGACACACATTTTCAAACTCATCTTGGTCTTACGTTTTATTCAACAGTGACTGCCTATAAACACTAGAGACAATAACATAACAACATGTAAACCACACAAATCTGGCTTATTCATCCTTGGTTACAATAAAAGAATTCAACCATCAACAGCCCATTGTTAGTCAACGAGATCCATAAAAACTTGTGCAATCAATGAAAATTATTAGATGTGTGCAATTCATAAACAGTATTTCATAACAAACATGACAATACTATATATATATATATGAGGCGTGTCGTGAGAAAATCGGGCTTAATACACAATTGCGTAAAGTGTCATCCCAAATTAGTCTACAGTGGATTTATGTTTAGCAGAGACTTCCTTGAAACAGAAAATACCACAAAAGCTGAGTGTCGTTCTGGTTTAGCCAGTGAAGACTGCACAGGCTAATTCGGGATGACACTTTATGCACATGCATTAAGCCCGGGTTTCCCACGACACGTCTATTATGATTAGGCTAATCATATGTACAACCATTCTATTGCATTTTATTGTAATGCTGTAAATTGTATGGGATTGTATATTCAGTATACAAAATGCACATACTTCATTAAAAACATTCTTTTCAGTATTAAAGGGGCATAATGCCAGTAGAATGACAATAACATTTGCACAAACAAAGTTCATTTACAGAGAATTAATATTAAAGCATTGTTAAATATGATGACAATAGATTTACAAGAACATTTGCACAAAGTAGATTTACTAAGAAATACTATTGAAGGATTGTTAAATTGTATGGCAATGGTTTAAATAAACAATAAACAAACATATTATTTTATGAAATTAACAGTTTTCCGCACATGATGTATCAATTACCCACATGTGCAATATTGATAACTGTTTTATAGACAGGCATTTTAATCCTACCGGAACCATGTATCAATGAAAAAATCTGTCTTTGTATATGTGTTTCTAAATGATTCCATCAATATATAATAATTATTGTTGCTCCTCGATTTATTTGAGATCAAAAGGAAAGTGTCTTGTTTTCAATATTTGTTTATATTTCTCAGAAATACCAGCGAAATGCCCCTTCAAATAGGAATTGTCTGGGCGTGTCGTGGTAAAACCAGGCTTAATGCATGTGCGTAAAGTGTCATCCCACGTTAGCTTGTGCAGTCTGCACTTTCCGCTTTTATGGTATTTTCTGCTTCAAAAAAGCTTTTCTAAACATAAATCCACTGTAGGCGGAAAGTGCCATCTCGGACGAAACTACGTACATGCTTTAAGGCCGGTTTTCCCACGACACGCCTCTTTTCTATTTCATTAATATTTAAACAGCAATAAGTACATCCACCATCTACCTGTAGTATTATTGAAAACTGTTAAAACATTTTTAAAGATCCCTAAAATGATTTTTTGTAAATATGTTCACAGAGCAGAGTTCTCTTTCAGTTGGAAAATCATGTACTTTTATTCGACTGGAACTGATATAAGTCCATAATAAAATTATACAAATAAAATGACGAGCTAAAACAAAAAAATATCATAAAAATATAAGCCCATCATTTGTGAAAATCAAATAACAAATCAGTAAAAATAAAGACAAGTCAAGATGCCTCTTTGCCATATAAGAAAATGTCTATACATTACATTATGGTTCACATTTCTTGAGAACATGTATCTTTATAAATTGTAGCCATTTGGTAACTTGCCAGACATATGATAACTTAATAAAAACCTGCTATAAAGTTAAAAATATAAAGTGCTCATTAAAACAATGATATGTGAGAATAACAAAACCAAGAAAAAATCATGTAAAAGAGAATAACATAACTAAAATGCCAAAAAATCGAATATTCTCAGTATTTGTTTGCATTTCTGTCTATTGTATGCATAACCTTTTAACACATAAAATGCAGTGGCGTAGTGGATATGGTGTCCACCTAGCAATCGGGAGGTCCCGGGTTCGATCCCCACACTGGGAGCGTTCTCAAGATCTCCCCCAAAGACACCAAGTACTGGTTCTTCAAAGGAAACGGACTCGAGAGTGTCTCTATAAGCCTTAGGCTTTCGATGGAATCGAGCTAAAATAAATAGGTTTAAACTAAACTAAAATGCATTTGAAAAATGTGTTAATGATAACCAATGACTTGAAATCAATCTATCTGCATATTTAAACATAATGTGTTATTGTATTTACAATGTAGATACCTACAGAAAATTTTCACATAATTACTTAAACACTTTTGTATTTCATTTGTTGGTAAGATATTAATTCAAAAATTGAGTTAATATGTTTCACAATTTCAATCTTGAACAGAAATAACACATTTGTTAAACAAATAGTTAATTTTAATAAAATTAATATTGGTCATTCCATACTGAACAATACTGTATTATATATGGTTCTCGTCTATGATAAATGTCAATGACATAACTACACATCATGATACATATAATGATGCTGCATTTGTAAAAAGCCATGTATTTGTATCTAATATCCCAAACATTCAGAATATCTTACATTCAAGCACTTTATCATTTTGGTATTTTAGTTTTATGTAAAATATCAAACAGTGCATTGCTTGTGAGTTAACATCTTCCACAAGTTCAATCTTAAAATATCCTTAACAAAATAATTACTTGGAATTTCATTCATTTCATACTACAAAATACAATATTCCATTTTGTACACTTCCATGGTTCTCACTTGCTTTCCTAACTTTTCTGTCAATGAAACATCTACAATAATATTCAGTTTTAAGTCTGTAGATTCAGATCATTCAGGACTTATATCTACACTTAGCTTGGTTAATTCATCCATATTGGTATCCTCTACTTTAGCTTCCACATGTTCTGGCCTTTTTGTATTTGCTTGACAGTTTACTATTTTTCTCATTCTTCTGGTTCTGGACTTACATATGCTTGACAGTTCACTATGTTTACTAGCTCTTCTTTTCCTGGACTTGTTGTATTTGCTTGACAGTTCACTGTCTTTACTAGCTCTTCTTTTCCTGGACTTGTTGTGTTTGCTTAACACTTCACTACCATTTCTAGATCTTCTTCTGTTCTAGATTTGTTGTATATGCTTGACAGCTCACTACTTTTTCTAGTTCTTCCACTAGTTCTAGATTTGTTATGTATGGTTGAGAGTTCACTACCTTTTCTAGTTCTTCTTCTAGTTCTAGATTTGTTGTGTATGCTTCACAGTTTTCTACCTTTTCTAGTTCTTCTAGTTCTAGATTTGTTGAATTTGCTTGGCAGTTTGCTACCTTCTCTAGTTCTTCTTCTAGTTCAAGATTTGTGGTATATGCTTGACAGTTCACTACTTTTCTAGCTCTTCTTCTAGTTTTAGATTTGCTGTATTTGCTTGACAGTTCGCTACCCTTTCTAGTTTTTCTTCTAGTTCTATATTTGTTGTATTTGCTTGACAGTTCACTATCTTTTCTAATTCTTCTGGTTCTGTTCTTCTAATTGTTTGACAATTCTCATTCTTTTCAAGCTCATGTTCTTGTTCTGTACTTGTTTTTGCTTGACAATTCACTATCTTTTTATGCTTGTGGTCTTGTTCTTTGCTAGTATTTGCTTGACAATTCACTATCATTTTAAGCTTGTTGTCTTGTTCTGTACTTGCAGTTGCTTGACAGTTCACTATTATTTCTATCTCTTGTTCTATTTCAGTACCTGTATTTGCTTGACATTTCGCTATCTTTTCTAGCTCTTGTTCTGTACTTGCAGTTGCTTGACAGTTCACTATCGTTTCTAGCTCTTGTTCTTTTTCAGTACTTGTATTTGCTTGACAGTTTTCTATCACATTTTTCACTTGTTCTGTATTTGTATTTGCATGACAGTTCACTATCTTTTCTATATCTTGTTCTATTTCAGTACATGTATTTGCTGAACATTTCGCTATCTTTTCTAGCTCTTCTTCTGTTACATACTCAGTCAATTCTTCCATTGCTCCAGATTCTTCCAAAACATTGGACTCTTCGAACTTCTCTGCATTGTTAAAATGATTTGGCTCTACCAAATTTAATTCATTATTCAACCCATTCAATTTTGGTTCATTTATGTCGGCAGCATTTCCTTCACTCAAATATGTCACAGTGTTTAAATTGACACAAGCTTTATCAAGTTGGGTATCATTTTCTCTGAGCACGTCATTTGGAATGTCTTGCACATCATAATCTGAATCACCTCCAGCATCCATGTCTTTATCCCATACCTCTTGATCAGAATTAGGATAATCTGGTATATTAGCCTCATCTTTACCATTATTTAAGTCTTTCCCATGTGATTGGCGGTGAAAAAATAGTTCTTTACTGGTCTGGAAAGTAGTTTTACACAATGAGCATGTGTATGTCCCATTCACAACATGCAAGTTAACATGCTTCTGTATACTGGAAAGATATCTGAACTCCTTTGAGCAAAGATCACATTTGTATTTACTCTCATGTTTGTGACATTGTATATGAGTTTGTAATATCAATAAATCATTAAAACATTTGTCACAAAATGGACAAACAAGAAGTTGGCAATGTTTCATCATATGCTGTTGGAACGCCTGTGGTGTTCTGAAATCTCTGTCACACTCTCTACATACCAATCCTGTCTTCACATGGGTTTCTAAATGCTGGTTTAATTTCCTCAGTCCAAGGTAACGTTTCTGGCATAGGCAACATTCAACAAACACTTTCTGTTTGTCCTTTACCATACATTTCTTGTTATTCTGCTTTAATTGGTTATTCTTCACAGTTAACACAAACTTGTCATGTACATTTTCACGCTTTTTGTTCTTTTGTCGAACATTATTGACTTGCAAACACTGCATTTCTTCCCTTCGAGACTGTTTTGACAACCTCCTCATTTTCACCATTTTTCCAGACCCAGATGAAAATTTTTTCAGACATGTTTCAAAGTCTTCCTCATTTTTCGCAAAATATTTCCTCTCAGCTTCGTGCATTTTAATGTGAGACCTTAGAAAACTCTCTGCAGTATACCTCATCCCACATAGCTCACAGTTGTATCTGTACGCGGGTGTGTGTGTCTTGACGTGTAAACTCAGGAAGAACGGTGTCAGGAATGAGGCAATGCACAACTCACATTTGTACTTCTCCAGCTTGATAAAATGGACCCTCAGGTGCGTTTCCAGGCTCTCCTTGTTTCTGTAACCATGACTACAGATCTGGCAAAGGTAGCAGCGCTGTGCGTTGTGAGTTTTCTCGTGCCGTCTCATGTTGGACAAATGGCTGAACTTTATGCCACAGATTTTGCAAGGATAATTTTGTGCTCCTGTGTGTGTGATATCATGGATTTTAAGTTCGTTTTTAGATTTAAAAGACTTTGGACACTTTGAACAACTGAATGATCGTTTCATTATATGCGCTCTGTTCACATGATTATGCATATATGCTGACATTAGAAGTTTTCCACAAATTTTACATGGCTCAACTTTTTTTTCACCATGAACCTTCTGTACATGCGTTCCTAAGGCACACTTTTCTTTAAATGCTGCTGTGCAGAGAGAACACTTAAAGGGCCTATCAGAACTGTGGGTTCGTTCGTGCCGGTTCCTGTCGCCAGCCGTACGACAAGACTGACCACAAATGCGGCAGCTGTATGGCCGTTCTTTCGTATGAGTCCTCATGTGGTACTGATAACTGGTCGCATGTAGAAACTTCTTCTTGCAAATGAAACACTCGCGATCCTTGACATTGTTATGCCACTTTTTGTGGATTCGTACATAGGCGGCATTTGCAAATGCCTTTCCGCAGATATCACACTGATGCTGTTTGACACCCGAGTGCCTATGTATATGGTTCTTCAGGTAGCTCTTGTTGAGGAATTTCTTGCTACATATGTGGCACTGGAAACTGCGTTCTCCGTCATGGATTTTCATGTGTATTTTTAAAGTCCCTTTCGTGGCATAGCTCTTTTGGCAAATCTCACAAACATTGGCATCTTTCAACATTTTCACCCACTTAACTTATTCCAGCCTCTCTGCTAACAAATGAGATTCTGAAATACACAAACAGACTTGTACTTTCATTATAAGTTTAGACAAGAAAATAACATTTGCGGTTCTTCTACAAATTCTGTGCTAAAAGAGGGGAACAGAAGTATGCTGGGACACTTTGGATGGCTTTCTGGTTCGGTATTCTTACAGCATCTTTTAAAAGCTTTAAAGCAATTTAGTTTTTTAATCATAAAAGTGTTTAAAGGCGCTTGTTCACAGATTTTCGTATTCCTTAAAAATATAATTAAAAATCTTAACTGCCAAAATGAACATTCTGACTTACGCATTTGGTAGTGTATTTTTAACTGATACACATGTTTTTCAAAATACCGATGCAACCTTTATAATTTTATCCATTTCGATTGTTTATTATCCATAAACGAAACAATATATGTCTTAGTCATGAGTGTTATTTTGCTTGTTTGTATATAATGTATAATTTCTTCTTGGAATCTTTGACAATAATTTTGAAAATTGTCAATTTGCCAATCTGTGAACAGGTCCCTTTAACACTTAAGTCTGCAGCCATTTCCTTCCCATATGTAGTTTGCATTAAACTGTTTTCCCTCTTGTAAACAGTACAAATATGCATCTGATCTCACCATATTTTGAATATAAAGTACCAATTTTGTACACTGACAATTTCATCTGAACCATTCATTTAATTATCTCATTAATCAAAATTTTCATTACGAGCTTTATGAATAAAAGAATAAATCATCTATTAAATAATACAGAAATGATAACAGAAGTTTAAGTATGTACCACTAAACTGCCAGTTTTGATGCAGCTTCTATAATATGGAAGTCTGTAACATAATCAAGATGTCCATGTGGCTTAGCCGCTACACAGCACTCTACTGCGTTGGACTCTTCATCTACAATATCAAATAATGTTGGTATAGAAATTTCTTTCCAGCCAGAAAAATAGCAACCTCAAACCAGCCAATACTTTTTTCCCAACCCCTCTACCATCATCTGAGTGAAAATTCTCACTAGTTAAATTCATCTGATTATGTCAAAAACATGCAAATTTGACTAATGTTTAAGTTTTAACAACAGAAAAATGACGAAACTGCGTTAAAGCCAGATTTTTTATTTTGCCGACGGGGGTACATGTACAAGTCAATGTTGGTGAAGAAGTATGGAAGTTTCATGTCGATGATCTAAAATGTATGCAGTTGACTTGGCAAAAATTTGGTCTCAAAATAAAATGGGAAAAAATTGTGGACTAGAGAGATGGCATTAAATTACTGACATAATATGTTTGTTTCTATGCAATGTTGCATATTTGCATTTAAGAAAGTGTCCATCAAAGGAACTTTTTTCCACTGGACATGCTATGATATTTTTGGAAAATAATGATCAAATGTAAGATGAATGAAAATGTTCCTTGAATGGTTACTCATGTCTAATGTGAAATCGAAAATGTAAGATTTAAGATATTGTTTTTACATTATTTTTTTGATTGTAGAGCTCAGTACAAGTGTCAGCAATAAAGGACAGTTTTAAACTAGAGCTATTACAGGAGTCAATACCCCCGAATGCGGCCTTGACCCAATTGCAGATAACAGACGTATTAGCCTATTTATAATATTAAAATGACAGGAATACAAAACTTCTAACGCAAATTCTATGTTTATCTCTAGTGGCCATTTTGTGCAGTGAGGTGAAACCATTTGAATACGTTTGGTAGAGGACCACTGAACGAACATTTGTTGAAAATTATTTGAAAATCTAGCCATATGTTTAGAAGAAAATGGCGTTTAGACATAATTCTATTTTTAGCTCTGGCGGCCATCTTGTGCAGTGAAGCGGAACAATTTTCACAGGTTTGGTAGAGGACCATCCAAGGAACATTTCTGTACTGGCGCAGTGCCTAAATCCGCTACATTTGGGGGGTATTTTTACGTTATTTTCAAAAGTTGTTTACCGATGGACATAAAAATTCACATAAATAAAGTTAGGTTTACTGTGCATTTACTGGCGTGTTTTGGTTACATTTCAAATACTTGGCAAACAAAAAATATTTATTGAAATTGAAGGCCTAAACAGTGTAAAAAATTGCTCGTCGGAGTGCCTAAATCCGCCACCAATCTTTAAAATGTTCAAATTGCTCGAAAATAATATTCTTTTATGAAATCTGTTTTCAAAGCAACTTCTATTGACTTCTATTGACAAAACTCCCACTTTTGTTTCTTAAAGGTTCATTTTCTAGTGTTTAAAATAAACACGGTGATCCGAAGTTGCTTGGTGAAAATCATAGATCAGGAACCGTGACCTGCTTATTTCACATTTGACTATTGTTCTTATTTAATTTTCCATATTAAGCAGCTCGTTGTCTGTTGTTAATACAAAGTTTCAATTTCTTCAAATACTCATTTGTATTTCTAAAAATAGCTCTGAAAAAGAGGCCCTGCATGCACGTGGGACACATAATTAGGGTTTTGAGTAGCGAGACATTTGCGCTCTTAATATGCAGTTCTTTCTGCATTTTATTGTATGTAATGCTAATAAATAATGATTATTTTTATGCTGCACATGCTCCCATAGACATAATATTAAAACACGATAATTTAATTTTATCATGGACACCATGCGGGGCCTCAAAATTGCGCATGCGCAGTATGAAATAGATTCCCCGCATGCAGCATGTTTGCATTTAGGGGTTAGGTACAAAATAATTGGATAAAACATTCATTTATGCACAAATCAAGATGAAATCTCTTCAGCCTTATTAAGGGAAAGAATCGGATTGATCGAGATCAACAAAATAGAAATTGCCGGTAAAAAACGCTTATTCGGATGGGGTGGCGGATTTAGGCAAGTGGCAGATTTAGGCACTGCGCCAGTAACGTTTCATGAAGATTGACCAAGAACTTTTGAAAATATGACAGGAATACAAAACTTTAACGCAAATTGTTAATTACATCGCAACGCCCGCCCAACAGTGCCCAACCTACCGGTTTTCGTTAATCTATAAGCCGAGATTTCTCATTGAAAAATCCGGCTAATACAAATGTTGCAGTCAAAAAGAAAAAAACAAGGGTTTCAGATTTTCAAAACCAGGAGTCAAATGACTCTAGATTAAAATTTTGAGGAGTCAAAATGAAACTGTTCAGGGGAATTTTGTTTCTGCATATATGTTTAATGCTTTGCAAATGGTAATTTGTGTTAATAAAGGTTTAGAAATGTAATATTTTACAATAAAACACCATACATATGATATAAATATTACTTCTTAGTGCTTACCAAGTTGGCAAATCAAAAATAGTTGCATCAAAATGATGCAAGACAGATTATTTGCTTGAGTCAAAAATGTGTAAATAGCAATTTGCTTGAATCAAAAAGCATGCTTTTGCATCAATTGAAATCATTGATAAAATAATAAAATCTGTAGTCATTGGCTAAATTGACAGATTAAGACCAGGCCCCAAGTTCACAAAGGATTAACTGCAGGATCAAGATCAATCTTAGCTGATCTAGATCTTCCAGCTCAACTGAGCCGAATCTGAACAATATTTTATTTTTAAATAACTTTTGTTCTAGATTAAACAAAAAAACATTTTTGTTACTTTTGGATTAAAATCTTCGTATCAGATAGAAACATACGCTAGGAGAAGTTCATAATCATGTATAATATATATTTGATCAACAATTAAAATTGATCCAGATTTTTAGTGAACTCTATTTTTGAGCCTGATCCTAAAATCTCTGGTTCAAGTTCATCTTAAACCTGAAAATCAGGCTTCACTTAGTTTGTGATGACGGGGCAAGATTGATGAGTTGTGTATACTCATCTCCTTAAATGAGTTTTCAAAACAACACACTGTTTTCAAATAAATTTTAAAATATAATAATTTTTTATTTATAAATTGTATAATAACAATGTCACAGAATCAAAGACAGTAAGTCATGTGCACTCACTAATTTACTCTTGAAATAAATGGTTGAAAAGACACAATAGTTTTTTGTTTGTTTTTTATAATAATCAACCACAGCATTGCATAATAGCCTTTATGTCAATTTTCAAAATTAAGAATTCTTATTTGTATTAATGCATTTAAATGTTATTTATTCATATTAATACAACATACAGCATTTTTTTCAATTTATTTGTATGGCATAACAGTATAAAATTTCTTTACATTTTAATATTTAAGTTATATTGGAACACATAATAATCTTCAAGAACAATAATAAAATCAACTCCAACTATATTTCCACATTATATTAAAATTGTTTAAGTATATTATATTAAAATTGTTTAAGTATATTATATTTAAATTGCTTAAGTATAAGTTTTAGTGCAATAATGATATTAAAATTGTTTTATTTTGTGTATTCAACAAAGATGTATGGTGTGAAATTGTCACAACAATTGTTTAAAATGTGTGACAAACTTAAAAGCTAAGTACTCAAAGACAGCCAGACTCAAACTCTCCATTATTATGTCTGCTTCTCAGTAATTACTAATTATCACATGCTGAAATGAAACTTTAATTTGGAGAACAAGTTAATGAGGAGTCAACAGAAAACAATTAAGAATCCACTTTCCAGAAAGTTGTATATAAAGACAAATCAGCATTGGTAAGCATCAGAAACATTTGGAGACTAACAGAGAAACATAAAAAGGAATAATATTGTGTGTTTTTTTAATGAACAAATTGCTAATGTGACCTAGTACAAGTGCGTGCTGATGTGAGACACTATTAGCACATGCCTGTGCTGGGAAACATGGCCATTTCACATCAAGACAGAAGGAATATATTGCCATACCAACTTATGGTTAATGTGCCCTAGTACACGTGCGTGCTGATGTGAGGCACAATTAGCACATGCCTGTGCTGGGAAACATGGCCATTTCACATCAAGACAGAAGGAATACATTGATATTTAAACTAATGGTTAATGTTACCGAGTACAAGTGTGTGATGATCTGAGACACTATTAGCACATGCCTGTGCTGGGACGCATGGCCATTTCACATCAAGACAGAAGGAATACATTGATATTTAAACTAATGGTTAATGTTACCTAGTACAAGTGTGTGATGATCTGAGACACTATTAGCACATGCCTGTGCTGGGACGCATGGCCATTTCACATCAAGACAGAAGGAATACATTGATATTTAAACTAATGGTTAATGTTACCGAGTACAAGTGTGTGATGATCTGAGACACTATTAGCACATGCCTGTGCTGGGACGCATGGACATTTCACATCAAGACAGAAGGAATACATTGATATTTGAACTAATGGTTAATGTTACCTAGTACAAGTGTGTGATGATGTGAGACACTATTAGCACATGCCTGTGCTGGGTAACATGGCCATTACACATCAAGACAGAAGGAATACATTGATATTTAAACTAATGGTTAATGTTACCAAGTACAAGTGTGCGATGATGTGAGACACTATTATCACATGCCTGTGCTGGAAAACATGGCCATTACACATCAAGACAGAAGGATTACATTGATATTTAAACTAATGGTTAATGTTACATAGTACAAGTGTTTGCTGATGTGAGACACTATTAGCACATGCCTGTGCAGGGTAATATGGCCATTACACATCAAGACAAAAGGAATTCATTGATATTTAAACTAATGGTTAATGTTACCTAGTACAAGTGTTTGCTGATGTGAGACACTATTAGCACATGCCTGTGCTGGGAAACATGGCCTTCTGACATCAAGACAGAAGGAATACATTGATATTTAAATGTATGGTCCATGTTACAGTTAATGTTACCTAGTACAAGTGTTTGCTGATATGAGACACTATCAGCACATGCCTGTGCTGGGAAACATGGCAAATTTCACATCAAGATGGAAGGAATACATTGATATTTTAAATTTATGGTTCACGTTACCGTTAATGTTACCTAGTACAAGTGTTTGCTGATGTGAGACACTATTAGCACATGCCTGTGCTGGGAAACATGGCCATTACACATCAAGACAGAAGGAATACATTGATATTAAAACTAATGGTTAATGTTACCTAGTACAAGTGTGTGATGATGTGAGACACTATTTTGGGAAACATGGCCATTACACATCAAGACAGAAGGCATAGATTGATATTTAAACTTATGGTAAATGTTGCCTAGTACAAGTGTTTGATGATGTGAGACACTATTAGCACATACCTGTGCTGGGAAACATGGCCATTACACATCAAGACAGAAGGAATACATTGATATTTAAACTTATGGTTAATGTTACCTAGTACAAGTGTTTGCTGATGTGAGACAATATTAGCACATGCCTGTGCTGGGAAACATGGCCATTTCACATCAAGACAGAAGGAATACACTGATATTAAAACTAATGGTTAATGTTACCTAGTACAAGTGTGTGATGATTTGAGACACTATTTTGGGAAACATGGCCATTACACATCAAGACAGAAGGCATACATTGATATTTAAACTTATGGTAAATGTTACCTAGTACAAGTGTTTGCTCGTGTGAGACACTATTAGCACATGACTGTGCTGGGAAACATGGCCATTACACATCAAGACAGAAGGAATACATTGATATTTAAACTAATGGTTAATGTTACCTAGTACAAGTGTGTGATAATGTGAGACACTATTAGCACATGCCTGTGCTGGGAAACATGGCCATTACACATCAAGACAGAAGGAATACTTTGACATTTAAACTAATGGTTAATGTTGCCTGTTACAAGTGTTTGCTGATGTGAGACACTATTAGCACATGCCTGTGCTGGGAAACATGGCCATTACACATCAAGACAGAAGGAATACATTGATATTTAAACTAATGGTTAATGTTACCAAATACAAGTGTGTAATGATGTGAGACACTATTATCACATGCCTGTGCTGGAAAACATGGCCATTACACATCAAGACAGAAGGAATACATTGATATTTAAACTAATGGTTAAAGTTACATAGTACAAGTGTGTGATGATGTGAGACATTATTAGCACATGCCTGTGCTGGGAAAGATGGCCATTACACATCAAGACAGAAGGATTACATTGATATTTAAACTAATGGTTAATGTTGCCTGGTACAAGCGTTTGCTGATGTGAGACACTATTAGCACATGCCTGGGCTGGGAAACAAGGCCATTTCACATCAAGACAGAAGGAATACTTTGATATTTAAACTAATGGTTAATGTTACCTAGTACAAGTGTGATATGATGTGAGACACTATTAGCACATGCCTGTGCTGGGAAAGATGGCCATTACACATCAACACAGAAGGAATACTTTGACATTTAAACTAATGGTTAATGTTGCCTGTTACAAGTGTTTGCTGATGTGAGACACTATTAGCACATGCCTGTGCTGGGAAACATGGCCATTTCACATCAAGACAGAAGGAACATATTGATATTTAAACTAATGGTTAATGTTACCAATTACAAGTGTGTGATGATGTGAGACACTATTAGCACATGCCTGTGCTGGGAAAGATGGCCATTACACATCAAGACAGAAGGAATACATAGATATTTAAACTAATGGTTAATGTTGCCTGGTACAAGCATTTGCTGATGTGAGACACTATTAGCACATGCCTGTGCTGGGAAACATGGCCAATTCACATCAAGACAGAAGGAACATATTGATATTTAAACTAATGGTTAACGTTACCTAGTACAAGTGTGTGATGTTGTGGGACACTATTAGCACATGCCTGTGCCGGAAACATGGCCATAACACATCAAGACAGAAGGAATACATTGATATTGACACTAATGATTAATAACCTAGTACAAGTGTGTGATGATGTGAGACACTATTAGCACATGCCTGTGCTGGGTAACATGGCCATTACACATCAAGACAGAAGGAATACATTGATATTTAAACTAATGGTTAATGTTACCAAGTACAAGTGTGCGATGATGTGAGACACTATTATCACATGCCTGTGCTGGAAAACATGGCCATTACACATCAAGACAGAAGGATTACATTGATATTTAAACTAATGGTTAATGTTACATAGTACAAGTGTTTGCTGATGTGAGACACTATTAGCACATGCCTGTGCAGGGTAATATGGCCATTACACATCAAGACAAAAGGAATTCATTGATATTTAAACTAATGGTTAATGTTACCTAGTACAAGTGTTTGCTGATGTGAGACACTATTAGCACATGCCTGTGCTGGGAAACATGGCCTTCTGACATCAAGACAGAAGGAATACATTGATATTTAAATGTATGGTCCATGTTACAGTTAATGTTACCTAGTACAAGTGTTTGCTGATATGAGACACTATCAGCACATGCCTGTGCTGGGAAACATGGCAAATTTCACATCAAGATGGAAGGAATACATTGATATTTAAATTTATGGTTCATGTTACCGTTAATGTTACCTAGTACAAGTGTTTGCTGATGTGAGACACTATTAGCACATGCCTGTGCTGGGAAACATGGCCATTACACATCAAGACAGAAGGAATACATTGATATTAAAACTAATGGTTAATGTTACCTAGTACAAGTGTGTGATGATGTGAGACACTATTTTGGGAAACATGGCCATTACACATCAAGACAGAAGGCATAGATTGATATTTAAACTTATGGTAAATGTTGCCTAGTACAAGTGTTTGATGATGTGAGACACTATTAGCACATACCTGTGCTGGGAAACATGGCCATTACACATCAAGACAGAAGGAATACATTGATATTTAAACTTATGGTTAATGTTACCTAGTACAAGTGTTTGCTGATGTGAGACAATATTACACATGCCTGTGCTGGGAAACATGGCCATTTCACATCAAGACAGAAGGAATACACTGATATTAAAACTAATGGTTAATGTTACCTAGTACAAGTGTGTGATGATTTGAGACACTATTTTGGGAAACATGGCCATTACACATCAAGACAGAAGGCATACATTGATATTTAAACTTATGGTAAATGTTACCTAGTACAAGTGTTTGCTCATGTGAGGACACTATTAGCACATGCCTGTGCTGGGAAACATGGCCATTACACATCAAGACAGAAGGAATACATTGATATTTAAACTAATGGTTAATGTTACCTAGTACAAGTGTGTGATAATGTGAGACACTATTAGCACATGCCTGTGCTGGGAAACATGGCCATTACACATCAAGACAGAAGGAATACTTTGACATTTAAACTAATGGTTAATGTTGCCTGTTACAAGTGTTTGCTGATGTGAGACACTATTAGCACATGCCTGTGCTGGGAAACATGGCCATTACACATCAAGACAGAAGGAATACATTGATATTTAAACTAATGGTTAATGTTACCAAATACAAGTGTGTAATGATGTGAGACACTATTATCACATGCCTGTGCTGGAAAACATGGCCATTACACATCAAGACAGAAGGAATACATTGATATTTAAACTAATGGTTAAAGTTACATAGTACAAGTGTGTGATGATGTGAGGACATTATTAGCACATGCCTGTGCTGGGAAAGATGGCCATTACACATCAAGACAGAAGGAATACATTGATATTTAAACTAATGGTTAATGTTACCAAGTACAAGTGTGCGATGATGTGAGACACTATTATCACATGCCTGTGCTGGAAAACATGGCCATTACACATCAAGACAGAAGGATTACATTGATATTTAAACTAATGGTTAATGTTACATAGTACAAGTGTTTGCTGATGTGAGACACTATTAGCACATGCCTGTGCAGGGTAATATGGCTATTACACATCAAGACAAAAGGAATTCATTGATATTTAAACTAATGGTTAAGTTACCTAGTACAAGTGTTTGCTGATGTGAGACACTATTAGCACATGCCTGTGCTGGGAAACATGGCCTTCTGACATCAAGACAAAAGGAATTCATTGATATTTAAACTAATGGTTAATGTTACCTAGTACAAGTGTTTGCTGATATGAGACACTATCAGCACATGCCTGTGCTGGGGAAACATGGCAAATTTCACATCAAGATGGAAGGAATACATTGATATTTAAATTTATGGTTCACGTTACCGTTAATGTTACCTAGTACAAGTGTTTGCTGATGTGAGACACTATTAGCACATGCCTGTGCTGGGAAACATGGCCATTACACATCAAGACAGAAGGAATACATTGATATTAAAACTAATGGTTAATGTTACCTAGTACAAGTGTGTGATGATGTGAGACACTATTTTGGGAAACATGGCCATTACACATCAAGACAGAAGGCATAGATTGATATTTAAACTTATGGTAAATGTTGCCTAGTACAAGTGTTTGATGATGTGAGACACTATTAGCACATACCTGTGCTGGGAAACATGGCCATTACACATCAAGACAGAAGGAATACATTGATATTTAAACTTATGGTTAATGTTACCTAGTACAAGTGTTTGCTGATGTGAGACAATATTACACATGCCTGTGCTGGGAAACATGGCCATTTCACATCAAGACAGAAGGAATACACTGATATTAAAACTAATGGTTAATGTTACCTAGTACAAGTGTGTGATGATTTGAGACACTATTTTGGGAAACATGGCCATTACACATCAAGACAGAAGGCATACATTGATATTTAAACTTATGGTAAATGTTACCTAGTACAAGTGTTTGCTCATGTGAGACACTATTAGCACATGCCTGTGCTGGGAAACATGGCCATTACACATCAAGACAGAAGGAATACATTGATATTTAAACTAATGGTTAATGTTACCTAGTACAAGTGTGTGATAATGTGAGACACTATTAGCACATGCCTGTGCTGGGAAACATGGCCATTACACATCAAGACAGAAGGAATACTTTGACATTTAAACTAATGGTTAATGTTGCCTGTTACAAGTGTTTGCTGATGTGAGACACTATTAGCACATGCCTGTGCTGGGAAACATGGCCATTACACATCAAGACAGAAGGAATACATTGATATTTAAACTAATGGTTAATGTTACCAAATACAAGTGTGTAATGATGTGAGACACTATTATCACATGCCTGTGCTGGAAAACATGGCCATTACACATCAAGACAGAAGGAATACATTGATATTTAAACTAATGGTTAAAGTTACATAGTACAAGTGTGTGATGATGTGAGACATTATTAGCACATGCCTGTGCTGGGAAAGATGGCCATTACACATCAAGACAGAAGGAATACATTGATATTTAAACTAATGGTTAATGTTACCTGGTACAAGCGTTTGCTGATGTGAGACACTATTAGCACATGCCTGGGCTGGGAAACAAGGCCATTTCACATCAAGACAGAAGGAATACTTTGATATTTAAACTAATGGTTAATGTTACCTAGTACAAGTGTGATATGATGTGAGACACTATTAGCACATGCCTGTGCTGGGAAAGATGGCCATTACACATCAACACAGAAGGAATACTTTGACATTTAAACTAATGGTTAATGTTGCCTGTTACAAGTGTTTGCTGATGTGAGACACTATTAGCACATGCCTGTGCTGGGAAACATGGCCATTTCACATCAAGACAGAAGGAACATATTGATATTTAAACTAATGGTTAATGTTACCAATTACAAGTGTGTGATGATGTGAGACACTATTAGCACATGCCTGTGCTGGGAAAGATGGCCATTACACATCAAGACAGAAGGAATACATAGATATTTAAACTAATGGTTAATGTTGCCTGGTACAAGCATTTGCTGATGTGAGACACTATTAGCACATGCCTGTGCTGGGAAACATGGCCAATTCACATCAAGACAGAAGGAACATATTGATATTTAAACTAATGGTTAACGTTACCTAGTACAAGTGTGTGATGTTGTGGGACACTATTAGCACATGCCTGTGCCGGAAACATGGCCATAACACATCAAGACAGAAGGAATACATTGATATTGACACTAATGATTAATGTTACCTAGTACAAGTGTGTGATGATGTGAGACACTATTAGCACATACCTGTGCTGGGTAACATGGCCATTACACATCAAGACAGAAGTAATACATTGATATTTAAACTAATGGTTAATGTTACCAAGTACAAGTGTGCGATGATGTGAGAAACTATTATCACATGCCTGTGCTGGAAAACATGGCCATTACACATCAAGACAGAAGGATTACATTGATATTTAAACTAATGGTTAATGTTACATAGTACAAGTGTTTGCTGATGTGAGACACTATTAGCACATGCCTGTGCAGGGTAATATGGCCATTACACATCAAGACAAAAGGAATTCATTGATATTTAAACTAATGGTTAATGTTACCTAGTACAAGTGTTTGCTGATGTGAGACACTATTAGCACATGCCTGTGCTGGGAAACATGGCCTTCTGACATCAAGACAGAAGGAATACATTGATATATAAATGTATGGTCCATGTTACAGTTAATGTTACCTAGTACAGGTGTTTGCTGATATGAGACACTATCAGCACATGCCTGTGCTGGGAAACATGGCAAATTTCACATCAAGATGGAAGGAATACATTGATATTTAAATTTATGGTTCATGTTACCGTTAATGTTACCTAGTACAAGTGTTTGCTGATGTGAGACACTATTAGCATATGCCTGTGCTGGGAAACATGGCCATTTCACATCAAGACAGAAGGAATATATTGATATTAAAACTAATGGTTAATGTTACCTAGTACAAGTGTGTGATGATGTGAGACACTATTTTGGGAAACATGGCCATTACACATCAAGACAGAAGGCATAGATTGATATTTAAACTTATGGTAAATGTTGCCTAGTACAAGTGTTTGATGATGTGAGACACTATTAGCACATACCTGTGCTGGGAAACATGGCCATTAC
This sequence comes from Congeria kusceri, assembly GCA_027627225.1. Lineage (NCBI taxonomy): Eukaryota > Metazoa > Mollusca > Bivalvia > Myida > Dreissenidae > Congeria > Congeria kusceri. Next base: position 91,401,306 of record CM051024.1, on the reverse strand, counting down.
ACATCAAGACAGAAGGAATACATTGATATTTAAACTTATGGTTAATGTTACCTAGTACAAGTGTTTGCTGATGTGAGACAATATTAGCACATGCCTGTGCTGGGAAACATGGCCATTTCACATCAAGACAGAAGGAATACACTGATATTAAAACTAATGGTTAATGTTACCTAGTACAAGTGTGTGATGATTTGAGACACTATTTTGGGAAACATGGCCATTACACATCAAGACAGAAGGAATACATTGATATTTAAACTTATGGTAAATGTTACCTAGTACAAGTGTTTGCTCATGTGAGACACTATTAGCACATGCCTGTGCTGGTAAACATGGCCATTACACATCAAGACAGAAGGAATACATTGATATTTAAACTAATGGTTAATGTTACCTAGTACAAGTGTGTGATAATGTGAGACACTATTAGCACATGCCTGTGCTGGGAAACATGGCCATTACACATCAAGACAGAAGGAATACTTTGACATTTAAACTAATGGTTAATGTTGCCTGTTACAAGTGTTTGCTGATGTGAGACACTATTAGCACATGCCTGTGCTGGGAAACATGGCCATTTCACATCAAGACAGAAGGGATACGTTGATATTTAAACTAATGATTAATGTTACATAGTACAAGTGTTTTCTGATGTGAGACAATATTAGCACATGCCTGTGCTGGGAAACATGGCCATTTCACATCAAGACAGAAGGAAAACATTGATATTCAAACTAATTGTTAATGTTACATAGTACAAGTGTGTGATGATGTGAGACAATATTAGCACATGCCTGTGCTGGGAAACATGGCCATCACACATTAAGACAGAAGGAATACATTGATATTTAAACTAATGGTTAATGTTACCTAGTACAAGTGTTTGCTGATGTGAGACACTATTAGCACATGCATGTGCTGGGAAACATGGTAAATTCACATCAAGACAAAAGGAACATATTGATATTTAAACTAATGGTTAATGTTACCTAGTACAAGTGTGTGATGATGTGAGACACTATTAGCACATGCCTGTGCTGGGAAACATGGCCATAACACATCAAGACAGAAGGAATACGTTGATATTTAAACTAATGTTTAATGTTACCAAGTATAAGTGTTTGCTGATGTGTGACACTATTAGCACATGCCTGTGCTGGGAAACATGGCCATTACACATCAAGACAGAAGGAATACGTTGATATTTAAACTAATGATTAATGTTACCTAGTACAAGTGTTTTCTGATGTGAGACATTATTAGCACATGCCTGTGCTGGGAAATATGGCCTTTTCACATCAACACAGAAGGAATACATTGATATTTAAATGTATGGTTCATGTTACCGTTAATGTTACCTAGTACAAGTGTTTGCTGATGGGAGACACTATTAGCACATGCCTGTGCTGGGAAACATGGCCATTACACATCAAGACAGAAGGAATACATTGATATTTAAACTAATGGTTAATGTTACCAAATACAAGTGTGTAATGATGTGAGACACTATTATCACATGCCTGTGCTGGAAACCATGGCCATTACACATCAAGACAGAAGGAATACATTGATATTTAAACTAATGGTTAAAGTTACATAGTACAAGTGTGTGATGATGTGAGACATTATTAGCACATGCCTGTGCTGGGAAAGATGGCCATTACACATCAAGACAGAAGGAATACATTGATATTTAAACTAATGGTTAATGTTGCCTGGTACAAGCGTTTGCTGATGTGAGACACTATTAGCACATGCCTGGGCTGGGAAACAAGGCCATTTCACATCAAGACAGAAGGAATACTTTGATATTTAAACTAATGGTTAATGTTACCTAGTACAAGTGTGATATGATGTGAGACACTATTAGCACATGCCTGTGCTGGGAAAGATGGCCATTACACATCAACACAGAAGGAATACTTTGACATTTAAACTAATGGTTAATGTTGCCTGTTACAAGTGTTTGCTGATGTGAGACACTATTAGCACATGCCTGTGCTGGGAAACATGGCCAATTCACATCAAGACAGAAGGAACATATTGATATTTAAACTAATGGTTAATGTTACCAATAACAAGTGTGTGATGATGTGAGACACTATTAGCACATGCCTGTGCTGGGAAAGATGGCCATTACACATCAAGACAGAAGGAATACATAGATATTTAAACTAATGGTTAATGTTGCCTGGTACAAGCGTTTGCTGATGTGAGACACTATTAGCACATGCCTCTGCTGGGAAACATGGCCAATTCACATCAAGACAGAAGGAACATATTGATATTTAAACTAATGGTTAACGTTACCTAGTACAAGTGTGTGATGTTGTGGGACACTATTAGCACATGCCTGTGCCGGAAACATGGCCATAACACATCAAGACAGAAGGAATACATTGATATTGACACTAATGATTAATGTTACCTAGTACAAGTGTGTGATGATGTGAGACACTATTAGCACATGCCTGTGCTGGGTAACATGGCCATTACACATCAAGACAGAAGGAATACATTGATATTTAAACTAATGGTTAATGTTACCAAGTACAAGTGTGCGATGATGTGAGACACTATTATCACATGCCTGTGCTGGAAAACATGGCCATTACACATCAAGACAGAAGGATTATATTGATATTTAAACTAATGGTTAATGTTACCTAGTACAAGTGTTTGCTGATGTGAGACACTATTAGCACATGCCTGTGCTGGGAAACATGGCCTTCTGACATCAAGACAGAAGGAATACATTGATATTTAAATGTATGGTCCATGTTACAGTTAATGTTACCTAGTACAGGTGTTTGCTGATATGAGACACTATCAGCACATGCCTGTGCTGGGAAACATGGCAAATTTCACATCAAGATGGAAGGAATACATTGATATTTAAATTTATGGTTCATGTTACCGTTAATGTTACCTAGTACAAGTGTTTGCTGATGTGAGACACTATTAGCACATGCCTGTGCTGGGAAACATGGCCATTACACATCAAGACAGAAGGAATACATTGATATTAAAACTAATGGTTAATGTTACCTAGTACAAGTGTGTGATGATGTGAGACACTATTTTGGGAAACATGGCCATTACACATCAAGACAGAAGGCATAGATTGATATTTAAACTTATGGTAAATGTTGCCTAGTACAAGTGTTTGATGATGTGAGACACTATTAGCACATACCTGTGCTGGGAAACATGGCCATTACACATCAAGACAGAAGGAATACATTGATATTTAAACTTATGGTTAATGTTACCTAGTACAAGTGTTTGCTGATGTGAGACAATATTAGCACATGCCTGTGCTGGGAAACATGGCCATTTCACATCAAGACAGAAGGAATACTCTGATATTAAAACTAATGGTTAATGTTACCTAGTACAAGTGTGTGATGATTTGAGACACTATTTTGGGAAACATGGCCATTACACATCAAGACAGAAGGCATACATTGATATTTAAACTTATGGTAAATGTTACCTAGTACAAGTGTTTGCTCATGTGAGACACTATTAGCACATGCCTGTGCTGGTAAACATGGCCATTACACATCAAGACAGAAGGAATACATTGATATTTAAACTAATGGTTAATGTTACCTAGTACAAGTGTGTGATAATGTGAGACACTATTAGCACATGCCTGTGCTGGGAAACATGGCCATTACACATCAAGACAGAAGGAATACTTTGACATTTAAACTAATGGTTAATGTTACCTAGTACAAGTGTGTGATGATGTGAGACACTATTAGCACATGCCTGTGCTGGGAAACATGGCCATAACACATCAAGACAGAAGGGATACGTTGATATTTAAACTAATGATTAATGTTACATAGTACAAGTGTTTTCTGATGTGAGACAATATTAGCACATGCCTGTGCTGGGAAACATGGCCATTTCACATCAAGACAGAAGGAAAACATTGATATTCAAACTAATTGTTAATGTTACATAGTACAAGTGTGTGATGATGTGAGACAATATTAGCACATGCCTGTGCTGGGAAACATGGCCATCACACATTAAGACAGAAGGAATACATTGATATTTAAACTAATGGTTAATGTTACCTAGTACAAGTGTTTGCTGATGTGAGACACTATTAGCACATGCATGTGCTGGGAAACATGGTAAATTCACATCAAGACAAAAGGAACATATTGATATTTAAACTAATGGTTAATGTTACCTAGTACAAGTGTGTGATGATGTGAGACACTATTAGCACATTCCTGTGCTGGGAAACATGGCCATAACACATCAAGACAGAAGGAATACGTTGATATTTAAACTAATGTTTAATGTTACCAAGTATAAGTGTTTGCTGATGTGTGACACTATTAGCACATGCCTGTGCTGGGAAACATGGCCATTACACATCAAGACAGAAGGAATACGTTGATATTTAAACTAATGATTAATGTTACCTAGTACAAGTGTTTTCTGATGTGAGACATTATTAGCACATGCCTGTGCTGGGAAAAATGGACTTTTCACATCAACACAGAAGGAATACATTGATATTTAAATGTATGGTTCATGTTACCGTTAATGTTACCTAGTACAAGTGTTTGCTGATGGGAGACACTATTAGCACATGCCTGTGCTGGGAAACATGGCCATTACACATCAAGACAGAAGGAATACATTGATATTTAAACTAATGGTTAATGTTACCAAATACAAGTGTGTAATGATGTGAGACACTATTATCACATGCCTGTGCTGGAAAACATGGCCATTACACATCAAGACAGAAGGAATACATTGATATTTAAACTAATGGTTAAAGTTACATAGTACAAGTGTGTGATGATGTGAGACATTATTAGCACATGCCTGTGCTGGGAAAGATGGCCATTACACATCAAGACAGAAGGAATACATTGATATTTAAACTAATGGTAAAGGTTGCCTGGTACAAGCGTTTGCTGATGTGAGACACTATTAGCACATGCCTGGGCTGGGAAACAAGGCCATTTCACATCAAGACAGAAGGAATACTTTGATATTTAAACTAATGGTTAATGTTACCTAGTACAAGTGTGATATGATGTGAGATACTATTAGCACATGCCTGTGCTGGGAAAGATGGCCATTACACATCAACACAGAAGGAATACTTTGACATTTAAACTAATGGTTAATGTTGCCTGTTACAAGTGTTTGCTGATGTGAGACACTATTAGCACATGCCTGTGCTGGGAAACATGGCCATTTCACATCAAGACAGAAGGAACATATTGATATTTAAACTAATGGTTAATGTTACCAATTACAAGTGTGTGATGATGTGAGACACTATTAGCACATGCCTGTGCTGGGAAAGATGGCCATTACACATCAAGACAGAAGGAATACATAGATATTTAAACTAATGGTTAATGTTGCCTGGTACAAGCGTTTGCTGATGTGAGACACTATTAGCACATGCCTCTGCTGGGAAACATGGCCAATTCACATCAAGACAGAAGGAACATATTGATATTTAAACTAATGGTTAACGTTACCTAGTACAAGTGTGTGATGATGTGGGACACTATTAGCACATGCCTGTGCCGGAAACATGGCCATAACACATCAAGACAGAAGGAATACATTGATATTGACACTAATGATTAATGTTACCTAGTACAAGTGTTTGCTGATGTGAGACACTATTAGCACATGCCTGTGCTGGGAAACATGGCCAATTCACATCAAGACAGAAGGAATACATTGATATTGACATTAATGATTAACGTTACCTAGTACAAGTGTTTGCTGATGTGAGACACTATTAGCACATGCCTGTGCTGGGTAACATGGCCAGTTCACATCAAGACAGAAGGAATACATTGATATTTAAACTAATGGTTAATGTTACATAGTACAAGTGTGTGATGATGTGAGACATTATTAGCACATGCCTGTGCTGGGAAACATGGCCATTACACATCAAGACAGAAGGAATACATTGATATTTAAACTAATGGTTAATGTTACATAGTACAAGTGTGTGATGATGTGAGACATTATTAGCACATGCCAGTGCTGGGAAACATGGCCATTTCACATCAAGACAGAAGGAATACATTGATATTTAAATGTATGGTTCATGTTACCGTTAATGTTACCTAGTACAAGTGTTTGCTGATGTGAGACACTATTATCACATGCCTGTGCTGGAAAACATGGCCATTACACATCAAGACAGAAGGAATACATTAGATATTTAAACTAATGGTTAATGTTGCCTGGTACAAGTGTTTGCTGATGTGAGACACTATTAGCACATGCCTGGGCTGGGAAACATGGCCATTTTCACATCAAGACAGAAGGAATACTTTGATATTCAAACGAATGGTTAATGTTACCTAGTACAAGTGTGATATGATGTGAGACACTATTAGCACATGCCTGTGCTGGGAAACATGGCCATTGTACATCAAGACAGAAGGAATACATTGATATTAAAACTAATGGTTAATGTGACCTAATACAAATGGGTGCTGATGTGAGACACTATTACATATGCCTGTGCTGGGAAACTTGGTCATATCACTACAAGACAGTAGAAATATACTGATATTGAAACTAATGGTTAATGTTACCTATTACAAATCAGTGACGATGTGACACACTATCAGCACATACCTGTGGTGGGAAACATGGCCAATATACATCAAGACAGAAGGAATACATTGATATCTACACTAATGATTAATGTTACCTAGTACAAGTGTTTGCTGATGTGAGACACTATTAGCACACGCCTGTGCTGGGAAACATGGCCATATCACATCAAGGCAGAAGAAATACATTGATATTTAAACAAATGATAAATGTTACCTAGTACAAGTGTTGGCTGATGTGAGACACTATTAGCACATGCCTGTGCTGGGAAACATGGCCATTTCACATCATGGCAGAAGGAATATATTGATATTTAAACTTATGGTTAATGTTACCTAGTACAAGTGTGTGATGATGTGAGAAACTATTAGCACATGCCTGTGCGGGGAAACATGGCCATTACACATCAAGACAGAAGGAATACATTGATATTTAAACTAATGGTTAATTTTATCTAGTAGAAGTGTTTGCTGATGTGAGACACTATTAGCATATGCCTGTGCTGGGAAACATGGCCATTTCACATCAAGGCAAAAGGAATATATTGATATTTAAACTAATGGTTAATGTTACCTAGTACAAGTGTGTGATGATGTGAGAAACTATTAGCACATGACTGTGCGGGGAAACATGGCCATTACACATCAAGACAGAAGGAATAAATTGATATTTAAACTAATGGTTAATGTTAAATAATACAAGTGTCTGCTGATGTGACACACTATTAGCACATGTATGTGCTGGAAAACATGGCCATTACACATCAAGAGTGAAGGAATATATTGTCATATCAACTAATGGTTAATGTTACCTAGTACAAGTGTTTGCTGATGTGAGACGCTATTAGCACATGCCTGTGCTGGGAAACATGGCCATTTCACATCAAGACAGAAGAAATACATTGATATTTAAACTAATGGCCAATGTTACCTAGTACACGTGTGTGATGATGTGAGACACTATTTTGGGAAACATGGCCATTACACATCAAGACAGAAGGCATAGATGGATATTTAAACTTATGGTAAATGTTGCCTAGTACAAGTGTTTGATGATGTGAGACACTATTAGCACATACCTGTGCTGGGAAACATGGCCATTACACATCAAGACAGAAGGAATACATTGATATTTAAACTTATGGTTAATGTTACCTAGTACAAGTGTTTGCTGATGTGAGACAATATTAGCACATGCCTGTGCTGGGAAACATGGCCATTTCACATCAAGACAGAAGGAATACACTGATATTAAAACTAATGGTTAATGTTACCTAGTACAAGTGTGTGATGATTTGAGACACTATTTTGGGAAACATGGCCATTACACATCAAGACAGAAGGCATACATTGATATTTAAACTTATGGTAAATGTTACCTAGTACAAGTGTTTGCTCATGTGAGACACTATTAGCACATGCCTGTGCTGGGAAACATGGCCATTACACATCAAGACAGAAGGAATACATTGATATTTAAACTAATGGTTAATGTTACCTAGTACAAGTGTGTGATAATGTGAGACACTATTAGCACATGCCTGTGCTGGGAAACATGGCCATTACACATCAAGACAGAAGGAATACTTTGACATTTAAACTAATGGTTAATGTTGCCTGTTACAAGTGTTTGCTGATGTGAGACACTATTAGCAGATGCCTGTGCTGGGAAACATGGCCATTTCACATCAAGACAGAAGGAACATATTGATATTTAAACTAATGGTTAATGTTACCTAGTACAAGTGTGTGATGATGTGAGACACTATTAGCACATGCCTGTGCTGGGAAACATGGCCATAACACATCAAGACAGAAGGGATACGTTGATATTTAAACTAATGATTAATGTTACATAGTACAAGTGTTTTCTGATGTGAGACAATATTAGCACATGCCTGTGCTGGGAAACATGGCCATTTCACATCAAGACAGAAGGAATACATTGATATTCAAACTAATTGTTAATGTTACATAGTACAAGTGTGTGATGATGTGAGACAATATTAGCACATGCCTGTGCTGGGAAACATGGCCATCACACATTAAGACAGAAGGAATACATTGATATTTAAAAACTAATGGTTAATGTTGCCTAGTACAAGTGTTTGCTGATGTGAGACACTATTAGCACATGCATGTGCTGGGAAACATGGTAAATTCACATCAAGACAAAAGGAACATATTGATATTTAAACTAATGGTTAATGTTACCTAGTACAAGTGTGTGATGATGTGAGACACTATTAGCACATGCCTGTGCTGGGAAACATGGCCATAACACATCAAGACAGAAGGAATACGTTGATATTTAAACTAATGGTTAATGTTACCAAGTATAAGTGTTTGCTGATGTGTGACACTATTAGCACATGCCTGTGCTGGGAAACATGGCCATTACACATCAAGACAGAAGGAATACGTTGATATTTAAACTAATGATTAATGTTACCTAGTACAAGTGTTTTCTGATGTGAGACATTATTAGCACATGCCTGTGCTGGGAAATATGGCCTTTTCACATCAACACAGAAGGAATACATTGATATTTAAATGTATGGTTCATGTTACCGTTAATGTTACCTAGTACAAGTGTTTGCTGATGGGAGACACTATTAGCACATGCCTGTGCTGGGAAACATGGCCATTACACATCAAGACAGAAGGAATACATTGATATTTAAACTAATGGTTAATGTTACCAAATACAAGTGTGTAATGATGTGAGACACTATTATCACATGCCTGTGCTGGAAAACATGGCCATTACACATCAAGACAGAAGGAATACGTTGATATTTAAACTAATGGTTAATGTTACCAAGTATAAGTGTTTGCTGATGTGTGACACTATTAGCACATGCCTGTGCTGGGAAACATGGCCATTACACATCAAGACAGAAGGAATACATTGATATTTAAACTAATGATTAATGTTACCTAGTACAAGTGTTTGCTGATGTGAGACATTATTAGCACATGCCTGTGCTGGGAAATATGGCTTTTTCACATCAACACAGAAGGAATACATTGATATTTAAATGTATGGTTCATGTTACCGTTAATGTTACCTAGTACAAGTGTTTGCTGATGGGAGACACTATTAGCACATGCCTGTGCTGGGAAACATGGCCATTACACATCAAGACAGAAGGAATACATTGATATTTAAACTAATGGTTAATGTTACCAAATACAAGTGTGTAATGATGTGAGACACTATTATCACATGCCTGTGCTGGAAAACATGGCCATTACACATCAAGACAGAAGGAATACATTGATATTTAAACTAATGGTTAAAGTTACATAGTACAAGTGTGTGATGATGTGAGACATTATTAGCACATGCCTGTGCTGGGAAACATGGACATTACACATCAAGACAGAAGGAATACATTGATATTTAAACTAATGGTTAATGTTGCCTGGTACAAGCGTTTGCTGATGTGAGACACTATTAGCACATGCCTGGGCTGGGAAACAAGGCCATTTCACATCAAGACAGAAGGAATACTTTGATATTTAAACTAATGGTTAATGTTACCTAGTACAAGTGTGATATGATGTGAGACACTATTAGCACATGCCTGTGCTGGGAAAGATGGCCATTACACATCAATACAGAAGGAATACTTTGACATTTAAACTAATGGTTAATGTTGCCTGTTACAAGTGTTTGCTGATGTGAGACACTATTAGCACATGCCTGTGCTGGGAAACATGGCCATTTCACATCAAGACAGAAGGAACATATTGATATTTAAACTAATGGTTAATGTTACCAATTACAAGTGTGTGATGATGTGAGACACTATTAGCACATGCCTGTGCTGGGAAAGATGGCCATTACACATCAAGACAGAAGGAATACAGAGATATTTAAACTAATGGTTAATGTTGCCTGGTACAAGCGTTTGCTGATGTGAGACACTATTAGCACATGCCTGTGCTGGGAAACATGGCCAATTCACATCAAGACAGAAGGAACATATTGATATTTAAACTAATGGTTAACGTTACCAAGTACAAGTGTGTGATGATGTGGGACACTATTAGCACATGCCTGTGCCGGAAACATGGCCATAACACATCAAGACAGAAGGAATACATTGATATTGACACTAATGATTAATGTTACCTAGTACAAGTGTTTGCTGATGTGAGACACTATTAGCACATGCCTGTGCTGGGAAACATGGCCAATTCACATCAAGACAGAAGGAATACATTGATATTGACACTAATGATTAACGTTACCTAGTACAAGTGTTTGCTGATGTGAGACACTATTAGCACATGCCTGTGCTGGGTAACATGGCCATTTCACATCAAGACAGAAGGAATACATTGATATTTAAACTAATGGTTAATGTTACATAGTACAAGTGTGTGATGATGTGAGACATTATTAGCACATGCCAGTGCTGGGAAACATGGCCATTTCACATCAAGACAGAAGGAATACATTGATATTTAAATGTATGGTTCATGTTACCGTTAATGTTACCTAGTACAAGTGTTTGCTGATGTGAGACACTATTATCACATGCCTGTGCTGGAAAACATGGCCATTACACATCAAGACAGAAGGAATACATTGATATTTAAACTAATGGTTAATGTTGCCTGGTACAAGTGTTTGCTGATGTGAGACACTATTAGCACATGCCTGGGCTGGGAAACATGGCCATTACACATCAAGACAGAAAGAATACATTGATATTTAAAATAATGGTTAATGTTACTAATTACAAGTGTGTGATGATGAGAGACACTATTAGCACATTCCTGTGCTGGGAAACATGGCCATTTCACATCAAGACAGAAGGAATACATTGATATTTAAATTAATGGTCAATGTTACCTAGTACAAGTGTGTGATGATCTGAGACCCTATTAGCACATGCCTGTGCTGGGAAACATGGCCATTTCACATCAAGACAGAAGGAATACATTGATATTTAAACAAATGGCCAATGTTACCTAGTACACGTGTGTGATGATGTGAGACACTATTAGCACATGCCTGTGCTGGGAAACATGGCCATTACACATCAAGACAGAAGGAATACATTGATACTTAAAATAATGGTTAATGTTACTCATTACAAGTGTGTGATGACGAGAGACACTATTAGCACATTACTGTGCTGGGAAACATGGCCATTTCACATCAAGACAGAAGGAATACATTGATATTTAAACTAATTGTTAATGTTACCTAGTACAAGTGTTTGCTGATGTGAGACACTATTAGCACATGCCTGGGCTGGGAAACATGGACATTTCACATCAAGGCAGAAGGAATACATTGATATTTAAACTAAAGGCTAATGTTACATAGTACAAGTGTTTGCTGATGTGAGACACTATTAGCACATGCCTGTGCTGGGAAAACATGGCCATTTCACATCAAGGCAGAAGGAATACATTGATATTTAAACTTATGGTTAATGTTGCCTGGTACAAGCGTTTGCTGATGTGAGACACTTTTTGCACATGCCGGTGCTGGGAAACATGGCCATTACACATCAAGACAGAAGGAACCCATTCATATTTAAACTAATGGTTAATGTTACCTAGTACAAGTGTGTGCTGTTGTAAGACACTATTACCACATGCCTGTGCTGGGAAACATGGCCGTCACACATCAAGACAGAAGGAATACGTTGACATTTAAACTACTGGTTAATGTTGCCTGTTACAAGTGTTTCCTGATGTGAGACACTATTAGCACATGCCTGTGCTGGGAAACATGGCCATTACACATCAAGACAGAAGGAATACATTGATATTTAAACAAATGGTTAATGTAACCTAGTACAAGTGTGTGATGACGTGAGATACTATTAGCACATGCCTGTGCTGGGAAACATGGCCATTACACATCAAGACAGAAGGAATACGTTGACCATTTAAACAAATGGTTAATGTTGCCTGTTACAAGTGTTTGCTGATGTGAGACAATATTAGCACATGCCTGTGCTGGGAAACATGGCCATTTCACATCAAGACAGAATGGATACATTGATATTTAAACTAATGGTTAATGTTACCTAGTACAAGTGTGTGATGATGTTAGACACTATTAGCACATGCCTGTGCTGGGAAACATGGCCATTTCACATCAAGACAGAAGGAATACGTTGATATTTAAACTAATGATTAATGTTATCTAGCACAAGTGTTTTCTGATGTGAGACAATATTAGCACATGCCTGTGCTGGGAAACATGGCCATTTCACATCCAAAAAAAAGGAATACATTGATATTTAAACTAATGGTTAATGTTACCAAGTACAAGTGTGTGATGATGTGAGACACTATTAGCACATGCCTGTGCTGGGAAACATGGCCATTACACATCAAGACAGAAGGATTACATTGATATTTAAACTAATGGTTAATGTTACATAGTACAAGTGTTTGCTGATGTGAGACATTATTAGCACATGCCTGTGCTGGGTAATATGGCCATTACACACCACGACAGAAGGAATACATTGATATTTAAACTAATGGTTAATGTTACCTAGTACAAGTGTTTGCTGATGTGAGACACTATTAGCACATGCCTGTGCTGGGAAACATGGCCTTTTGACATCAAGACAGAAGGAATACATTGATATTTAAATGTAAAGTTCATGTTACAGTTAATGTTACCTAGTACAAGTGTTTTCTGATGTGAGACACTATTAGCACATGCCTGTGCTGCGAAAAATGGCAAATTTCACAACAAGACGGAAGGAATACATTGATATTTAAATTTATGGTCCATGTCACCTAGTACAAGTGTTTGCTGATGTGAGACACTATTAGCACATGCCTGTGCTGCGAAACATGGCCATTTCACATCAAGACAGAAGGAATACGTTGATATTAAAACTAATGATTAATGTTACCTAGTACAAGTGTTTGCTGATGTGAGACACTATTTTCGGAAACATGGCCATTACACATCAAGACAGAAGGAACATATTGATATTTAAACTAATGGTTAATGTTACCAAGTACAAGTGTGTGATGATGTGAGACACTATTAGCACATGCAGGTGCTGGGAAACATGGCCATAACACATCAAGACAGAAGGGATACGTTGATATTTAAACTAATGATTAATGTTACCTAGTACAAGTGTTTTCTGATGTGAGACATTATTAGCACATGCCTGTGCTGGGAAACATGTCCATAACACATCAAGACAGAAGGGATACGTTGATATTTAAAATAATGGTTAATGTTACATAGTACAAGTGTGTGATGATGTGAGACACTATTAGCACATGCCTGTGCTGGGAAACATGGCCATTACACATCAAGACAGAAGGAATATATTGATATTTAAACTAATGGTTAATGTTACTAAGTACAAATGTGTAATGATGTGAGACACTATTATCACATGCCTGTGCTGGAAAACATGGCCATTACACATCAAGACAGAAGGAATACATTGATATTTAAACTAATGGTTAATGTTACATAGTACAAGTGTGTGATGATGTGAGACATTATTAGCACATGCCTGTGCTGGGAAAGATGGCCATTACACATCAAGACAGAAGGAATACATTGATATTTAAACTAATGGTTAATGTTGCCTGGTACAAGCGTTTGCTGATGTGAGACACTATTAGCACATGCCTGTGCTGGGAAACATGGCCATTTCACATCAAGACAGAAGGAACATATTGATATTTAAACTAATGGTTAATGTTACCTAGTACAAGTGTGTGATGATGTGAGACACTATTAGCACATGCCTGTGCTGGGAAACATGGCCATTACACATCAAGACAGAAGGAATACATTGATATTTAAAATAATGATTAATGTTACCTAGTACAAGTGTTTTCTGATGTGAGACAATATTAGCACATGCCTGTGCTGGGAAACATGGCCATTTCACATCAAGACAGAAGGAATACATTGATATTTAAATGTATGGTTCATGTTGCCATTAATGTTACCTAGTACAAGTGTTTGCTGATGTGAGACACTATTAGCACATGCCTGTGCTGGGAAACATGGCCATTACACATCAAGACAGAAGGAATACATTGATATTTAAACTAATGGTTAATGTTACCAACTACAAGTGTGTAATGATGTGAGACACTATTATCACATGCCTGTGCTGGAAAACATGGCCATTACACATCAAGACAGAAGGAATACATTGATATTTAAACTAATGGTTAATGTTACATAGTACAAGTGTGTGATGATGTGAGACATTATTAGCACATGCCTGTGCTGGGACAGATGGCCATTATACATCAAGACAGAAGGAATACATTGATATTTAAACTAATGGTTAATGTTGCCTGGTACAAGCGTTTGCTGATGTGAGACACTATTAGCACATGGCTGGGCAGGGAAACATGGCCATTGTACATCAAGACAGAAGGAATACATTGATATTAAAACTAATGGTTAATGTGACCTAATACAAATGGGTGCTGATGTGAGACACTATTAGCACATGCCTGTGCTGGGAAACATGGCCATTTCACATCAAGACAAAGAAATACATTGATATTGAAACTAATGGCCGATGTTACCTAGCACACGTGTGTGATGATGTGAGACACTATTAGCACATGCCTGTGCTGGGAAACATGGCCATTACACATCAAGACAGAAGGAATACATTGATATTTAAACTAATGGTCAATGTTACCTAGTACAAGTGTGTGATGATCTGAGACCCTATTAGCACATGCCTGTGCTGGGAAACATGGCCATCTCACATAAAGACAGAAGGAATACATTGATATTTAAACTAATGGCCAATGTTACCTAGTACAAGTGTGTGATGATGTGAGACACTATTAGCACATGCCTGTGCTGGGAAACATGGCCATTTCACATCAAGACAGAAGGAATACATTGATATTGAAAAAAATTGTTAATGTTACCTAGTACAAGTGTTTGGTGATGTGAGACACTATTAGCACATGCCTGGGCTGGGAAACATGGCCATTTCACATCAAGACAGAAGGAATACATTGATATTGAAACTAAAGGCTAATGTTACATAGTACAAGTGTTTGCTGATGTGAGACACTATTAGCACATGCCTGTGCTGGGAAACATGGCCATTTCACATCAAGGCAGAAGGAATACATTGATATTTAAACTTATGGTTAATGTTGCCTGGTACAAGTGTTTGCTGATGTGAGACACTTTTTGCACATGACTGTGCTGGGAAACATGGCCATTGCACATCAAGACAGAAGGAATCCATTCATATTTAAACTAATGGGTAATGTTACCTAGTACAAGTGTGTGCTGTTGTAAGACACTATTAGCACATGCCTGTGCTGGGAAACATGGCCATTACACATCAAGACAGAAGGAATACATTGATATTTAAACTAATGGTTAATGCTGCCTGGTACAAGTGTTTGCTGATGTGAGACAATATTAGCACATGCCTGTGCTGGAAAACATGGCCATTACACATCAAGACAGAAGGAATACATTGATATTTAAACTAATGGTTAATGTTACCTAGTACAATTGTTTGCTGATGTGAGACACTATTAGCACATGCCTGTGCTGGGAAACATGGCCATTACACATCAAGACAGAAGGAATACATTGATATTTAAACTAATGGTTAATGTTACCTAGTACAAGTGTTTGCTGATGTGAGACACTATTAGCACATGCCTGTGCTGGGAAACATGGCCATTTCACATCAAGACAGAAGGAATACATTAATATTTAAACTAATGGTTAATGTCACCTAGTACAAGTGTATGATAATGTGAGACACTATTAGCACATGCCCGTGGTGGGAAACATGGCCATTTTCACATCAAGACAGAAGGAATATATTGCAATATCAACTAATGGTCAATGTGACCTGATACAAGTGTGTGCTGATGTAAGACACTATTAGCACATGCCTGTGCTGGGACTTATGGTCAATTCACATCCAGACAAAAGGAATACATTAATATTTAAACTAATGGTTAATGTTACCTAGTACAAGTGTATGATGATGTGAGACACTATTAGCACATGCCTGTGCTGGGAAATATGACCATTGTACAACAAGACAGAAGGAATATATTGCCATATCAACAAATGGTCAATGTGACCTGATACAAATGTGTGCTGATGTAAGACTCTATTAGCACATGCCTGTGCTGGGACTTATGGTCAATTCACATCAAGACAGAAGGAATATATTGCCATATCTCCTAGTGGTTAATGTGACATGATGCAAGTTGTGTGCTGATGTGAGACACTATCAGCACATGCCTGTGCTGGGAAACATGGACATTTCATACCAATACAGAAGGAATATATAGCCATATCAACTAATAGTTAATGTTACCTAGTACAAGTGTGTGATGATGTGAGACACTATTAGCACATGCCTGTGCTGGGAAACATGGCCATTTCACATCAAGACAGTAGGACAATATTGTCATATCAACTAATGGTATATGTGACCTGGTACAAGTGTGTGCGGATGTGAGACACTATTAGCACATGCCTGTGCTGGGAAACATGGCCATTTCAAATCAAGACAGAATAAATGTATTCCCATTTCAACTAATGGTTAATGTGACCTAGTACCAGTGTGTGCTGATGGGAGACACTATTAGCACATGCCTGTACTGGGAAACATGGCTATTTCACATCAAGAGGCCATTTCACATCAAGACAGAAGGAATACATTGATATTGAAACTAATGGTTAATGTGGCCTGATACAAGTGTGTGCTGATGTGAGACTCTATAAGCACATGCCTGTGCTGTGACACATGGCCATTTCATATCAAGACAGAAGGAATATATTGGTTTACTGTGGAATCACTTTAATTCCCCGGGGTACACATTTCGCACACTTGCGATCGTGGACATATTCGCGGGGTCTTAAATTCGCGGAACTACGATTTTTGGAAACAAAAAAACAAACACATGGAATTGTTTTTTACACAAAATATGTGTCAATTATTCAATTATGCAACCAGACAGAACGCCAATGAAGGGTCCTATTGTGATAGCTTGTTTGTTGCAATAAAAACGTATATTAGTATCGCATTATTCTCTGACAACAGTGGTCGCAGAATTAGGCGAGACAATAGATACAATATATCACGTTATGTCAAACTGACACCTCGTTAATTAAGTGCCGATTAACATACTCGTCAAAAGATCAACTAGGGAAAAGTAACATCTTCATGTTCCTGTTACTACTTGTATTATGGGTGTTCATAATCGTGCCTTAGCATAACTTTGTTATAGAAATACAATTTTGTTGTTATGCGTTACGAAATGTGTATACGCAAGCGAAGACTCAATGTAATCTGCGCTACAAAGTGTTTTTTATGGCAATCAGTACCGACGCTTTCCATGCGGATGACGTGACGTTCTTCATGTCGGCATATATAATTTTGCTAATTTTTTAGCAAACGAAGGATTAACATCAAATACGCATGCAGTTTAATTGTAAAATAGAATTCATGTTTACATTACGTGAACAGTAATATTCGGAAATGCGTTTCGGATTTCGAATTGATTATACACGATTTGAAATTAATTACGAGGAATAATATTAGATCTCTATAATTTTATATACAAATGGAATATTTTACATATGGATATAACACATTAAGGATGTTAACAACAATGGAAAAGTTTATTACGTTTATGTTTTGAGGTCACGAAAATGGGCTATAGTGCATACATGTATATTTATATATATGGACCTCGCGAATCGCGATATAGAGGATATGCTGTACAATGACCGCATTTAAATGTACGAAAACGCCCACAATTTAATTTAAAAGAAAAAAAAATGCATTCATTAATCAGAATGAAGAACGAAGAAAACATTCAAAATTGTTCATTAAAAACATTACATATAGGCCTATTTTAGCATATTTACGAACGATTACCAACCCACATTTGAACGAACGAGTAAGCTCCCAAGGTGTTGCTACACTACAAAATCAGTAAATATTCGCGGTTGTCATAAATTAGCGCAATGGCGGGAGCGCGAAAAGCACAAAAATTAGACCACTGCGAAAATTAGTGATTCCACAGTATCTACTAATGGTTTATGTGACCTTGTACAAGTATGTGATAATGTGAGGCACTATTAGCACATGCCTGTGCTGTGAAACATGGCCATTATATATCAAGACAGAAGGAATATATTGTCATATCAACTAATGGTTAATGTGACGTGGTACAAGTGTGTGCTGATGTGAGACACTATAAGCACATGTCTGTGCTGGGAAACATGGCCATATCACATCGAGACAGAAGGAATATATTGTCATATCAACTAATGGTTAATGTGGCCTGGTACAAGTGTGTGCTGATGTGAGACACTATAAGCACATGTCTGTGCTGGGAAACATGGCCATTTCACATCAAGTAGAAGGAATATTTTGGCATATCAACTAATGGTTAATGTGACCTTGTACAAGTGTGTGCTGATGTGAGACACTATTAGCACATGCCTGTGCTGGGAAACATGGCCATTACACATCAAGACAGAAGGAATATATTGATATTTAAACTAATGGTTAATGTTACTAAGTACAAATGTGTAATGATGTGAGACACTATTATCACATGCCTGTGCTGGGAAACATGGCCATTTCACATTAAGACACAAGGAAAACATTGATTTTGAAAATAATGTTCAATGTGACCTGGTACAAGTGAGTGGTGATGTGGGACACATGCCTGTGATTGGAAACATGGCCATTTCACATCACTATAGAAGGAATATATTGGCATATCAACTAATGGTTTATGTGACCTGGTACAAGTGTGTGCTGATGTGAGACACTATTAGCACATGCCTGTGATTGGAAACATGGCCATTTCACATCAATATAGAAGGAATATATTGGCATATCAACTAATGGTTTATGTGACCTGGTACAAGTGTGTGCTGATGTGAGTCACTATTAGCACATGTCTGTGATGGGAAACATTGCCATTTCACATAAAGATAGAATGAATATATTGGTATGTCAAGTTACCATTTTATATCAACTAATGTTGTGATGTAGTCTAATTCATGAGATGTGCCGTGAATTTAGTGTTACTTTTTATATAGGGCTAAATTCGCTGGAATGTCTCATAGCCGAAAGACCATTTATGTGGTGGAAACCTTGAAGTTTAAATTTTCATAAATATCCATTATTAGCAACAACAGAGTTATCTTTCAATGCATTTTACTTAAACAACACCTAAACTGATTAACATGAGCCGAAATTTACCTAATATATGCATTTAAATCCGATTTAAACTTGTGTATAAATCTATCACATGTATGTAGAAATTCCCAAAACTGCAGCCTTGTTTAGCACTTAACCCAATCAGAGTGAGGCTATCCTGATACTGACCAATAGAATGATGTAACACTTCTACAGCGTAGCAGAATATCGAAGTTCACACAGTGGAGCATAGCGAGATTATTTTAAAATGCAATAGTGTGTAGGTTTAAATGGCTCAGGCATACAAAATGAAAGTGTTTTCATACAAATATTTATGGAACATTAACTAATCATTGCATTTGTATATTGCAAGTAGGAGTCATCCTTTAGATAAATAAAGTCATACGATTAAAGGAAGGTGTTGATGTTCATCTATGACTGCTACCTTAGAAAAAACACACCGGTTTTTTCAGGCATGTGAATGGTTCGACCTTTATGTTCGCAATGGAATCACCCAGAATCCAAAGAAATTTCAATTTGCCCAGGACACTGTGGATTTCGCAGGACTTACAATCACTCCGACTAACATACCACCAAGTGCCAAGTTCCTGGATGCCATCAGAAATTTTCCAGTACCCAATGACATAACTGGTGCCGGAGCCTGGTTCGGGCATATTAACCAGGGCACATATGCCTTCGCCATGGCCAAGTAGATGAAGCCTTTCCGCGCTCTCCTTAAACCCTCCACCCATTCCACTGGACTGAGAAACTGGACAATGTGTTCCAACAATCCAAAGAGGTCATGATTCAGGAAATGAAGGAGGGTGTGCGCTTATTTGACCCGGCTCGACTGACGTGTCTAGCCGCAGACTGGTCTGTTGATGGTATTGGGTTCCTCTTGATGCAAAAGTACTGCCAATGTTCTACCAAAACTCCAGCTTGCTGCCCTGATGGCTGGAAACTATCCGTAGTTTGCAGCAGATTCACACACCCAGCTGAAAGCAGGTATGCTCCCATTGAAAGCAAGGCCTTGGCCGTTGTGTACGCCCCCCACCAGACACGCTATTATGTGTTGGGATGCACAGACCTTCTTGTTGCCACAGACCACAAGCCACTTCTGCAGATACTTAATGATAGATCACTCACTGAGACTGATAAAAGACGTCTGCTTAACCTCAAAAAGAAAACTCTGGGATACAGGTTTACCACTTTACATGTGCCTGGCAAAAGGAACCTGGGTCCTGATGCCGCTTCAAGATACCCTGCTAGCCAGCCTGATCGTCTACATCTACCAGGCGAACCACCAGAACTCGACTTGCTCACCAGCACAACTGTGTCCCGTCATGACATGCTGGCGAGTCTGTGCCAAAATACAAAAGATAATGATACAGCTGATGACACATCCACAGTAGCTGCCACTTCCAGCGCCTTGAATGCGGTTGTCACAGTCATCACATGGGACATGGTCCGCGTGGCTACATTATCTGATCCATAATTTCTTGAACTCATCCACCACCTGGGGATAGAGTTCCAAGAAGATTGCTGGGTACTACCAGCTGAAATGCGTTCATATCATCGCTATGCAGCTAGCCTGTGTGTTGTGGATGGTGTAGCCCTTATGGGTCAACGAATCGTAATGCCACCTGTGCTCCGCAAACCTGTACTCAATGCTCTTCATTCAGCCCACCAGGGTGTCAGTGCGATGCGTGCACGGGCCACGGACTCAGTGCATTGGCCCGATATCACTGTCGACATTGCCAAAGTTAGGGATCAGTGTGCACATTGCCATCAGAGGGCTAAGTCTGAACAGATGCAACCCTCATCTGACATTATGCCTCCAGATTACCCATTTCAGATGATCTGTGCTGACTACTTTACATTTAACAGCAAGGACTACGTGGTGATTGTGGATAGGTACTCTAACTGGCCTATGGTATACAAGTCCGAGTCAGGTGCAGAAGGGCTTGTTCAATGACTGCACGAGACATTTGTGACATTCGGCATCCCAGAAGAGTTGACATTGGATGGGGGCCCACAATTTACAGCGGGGAAAACCCAATAATTTTTTAGGACCTGGGGTGTTAAACATAGGCTTTCCTCAGTTGCGAACCCACATGCTAACTGCAGAGCCGAGCTTGCTGTGAAAACAGTGAAAGGCATGCTCATGGACAACATTACAGGAACAATATCCCTTGATATTGACAGGTTCCAGAGAGCTTTACTGATGTACAGGAACTCTATTGACCCAGAAACTAAAGCTTCCCTTGCGTTGATCCTGTTTGGACGACCCATTCATGATGCTATTCCCATTCTGATGGGTAGATATTGCCCTCATGAAACGTGGACTGAGTTACTGTCACATCGTGAAATGGCACTTGCAAGGCAGCACTCC
Source organism: Congeria kusceri (assembly GCA_027627225.1). Classification (NCBI taxonomy): domain Eukaryota; kingdom Metazoa; phylum Mollusca; class Bivalvia; order Myida; family Dreissenidae; genus Congeria; species Congeria kusceri. The sequence continues at coordinate 91,379,077 of CM051024.1, read as the reverse complement.
AGGAACATGAAAAGTGGAATGAACACACTTGCAGATTACCACCCCTGCAGGTGGGAGATCATGAGTACATACAGAATTTTGTGGGCAACCAGCCCAGGAGATGGGAACACACCTGGAGCATTGTAGAGGTTTGGCAGTACCATCAATATGTCATACGCATAGATGGTACAGGTCGAGTCACCATCCGAAACCGCCAGCACCTCTGCAAGTTCACCCCATTCCACGGTAAGCCCACAGGGGGTACTTTTGTGGTTCCCACACCACCAGTTGTGCCACAGTCCCACATAGTACTCTCTAAACACCCTTCTTCCACTGCTTCGGCACCACTGGCGGGCAGACCTAAAACACCAATAGGTCTGAATCAATTGCCTGCAAGTGTTTCTACACCGGAATCAGCACCACAGACGGTTCCAGCATCCCGGCAACTGACCTCTGACATGTCTGACGACGCTCATGGACCAGATGTGCCCATGGCACCTGCTATACAATAAGCTCTTCCCATGACGTGGCCACTGTGGCCCGGTTACCTTGTGCTCTCGCCTGTCTTCGGCCTCACAATAAGGCTGGTGCTAAGGAACTTTTGACACCACGCAGACCTAACCGCCGTGCAAGGTTGGATATACCTAGCCATAAAGAGGACTGATGTCCTAATGAACTCAGTTGATGTTTTGAGAACTACACGTTCATTGTACTCTGTGTTTTTAAGGACTTGTAAGTTAACTTTGTGCCAGCATTAGGAACACCATTGTGGACTGTTATTTAGGACTATTAATCAAAGTGACTCAGTTTTTTTCAGTTTTCTGTGTTCCCTTGAAAACTTGTCCCAGGGGGAGGAGAACACTAAACATTGCATTTGTATATTGCAGGTAGCAGCCATCCTTTAGATTAATAAAGTCATACGATTAAAGGAAGGTGATGATGTTCATTTAAACATTAATTAGGAATCAATTGTTTATCTGTCCAGGTATGTAGCTTTTATTGCATTCCGTTCACAACACGCATCTAATTTCTGGATGTGAAAGTAGCGATCAAAATTCTGTCAGAACAATATAGACAAAGAGGGAAAACTTTCCACCACAGAAATGGTCGTTCCCCGGTACAGCCCGTCGGCAACCATTGCCCATATAAAAAGTAGCTCATCCATAGGGCTTACATTTTTTTACAAGTACAGCTATGTAGTGATCGTAATGCCAGCACATTCCACTACATAGCATATACGTATGGAGTTCACCGCGGGAGTTTTAATATAACGGAACCAAAATTTAAACACGCAGGTACATGCATTAAGGTACAAAGTTGTCTCATAAACATTAAATGTCACGTTACCCCTAAAAGTAAATCTTCATCCTCACCACAAAAGTGTATTGGCATTTTAGAAAACAAGGGACGAAACTCCTTTTATTTTACGGCTACATCCCACTAAATCACTTTATTTCATTCGACGGCAATCCCACCTGGTATTAAAATACAGATATTGCAACGACTTTTACGATGTTACTCTTTCATGACTGATTTTTTAGCAATTCTATATAAAAGTTATTTTGTGTGCAGTATGAGTTTGTTATATGTCACAACATAAATATAAAGGTCTGTCATAACTTTTGTCATAGTAAATGTCAAATTTAGATTAACGACTCACTTCCAGCTACTGGAATGAAATCTGCTCCGACATACAGTAATAAAAATAGTTGATCCTTTCAATGAGCTATTTACAATTGTGAATATAATAGAAAAAGCAGATATATTATGGTTAAGAAGACAATCACAGACATGTATAAACTATATTCAGGATACTAAAAATATTTATATATGCTTGCTTCCAGTAATTTAGTAATAAGAAAGCTCTTATAGTGGTTGATAGAGTCATATATTGCCAATGTTAAGATATTATATGCAAAAATATAAATGGATATATTAAAATCCTATCTTTATTTCATAAGAATCCTTTCCATATGACTACAACAAATATAAGTTAATTTTTAGAAAGTGCATTATGAAATATATTTTGATTATTTATTCCTATTCCCTTTTCATGTAAACATTAAATGCTTTATTATAGGCAGCCTAGTCATTACACATAACATACTTACGAATTATTAAATAAAATGTCAGTAGGTTTTAACGTGTGCATATACCACCTGTATATCAGTTCTTGGTGGTGTGTTACCTAACGCACTTGCTGAATTTATGATTGGCTATTTGTCGGCTCCTTTGACGAAACACATGTTGATGACGTCATAATAACATCATGTAAAATGGGTGACAGCATTAAATTTAGGTGTAATTGAAATGCAATTTGTATCGTAAAAACAATCATGCAGACTGAACGACAAGGTACCGGGATGATTCGTGCATGTAAGCTCTTCGTGTCAGTTGACAGTCGAGGGTTACTGTTCGATGCTTCAGCTGCTTCTGAACCAGTGAATTTTGATGGCTATGAAAGCATTTTCAATTCGGCATTGAAAATATTGGCAAACGTTAACGGCCTTAAAGAGTCACAGATTCACATTGACAATTTGTTCTACTACAAAAAGCGCGCGAGGTCAACACGCATGAATCCACAGTTACTGCTGACGTCAACACATGGTTTTCGGGCTCTTGCAGAACATCCCAGTGGGGAGGTACCGATTGGGGTTTGTTGGCAACCCATAAATAGCCATCTCAAGGTGAGGGGAATTGTTAATTGAGTTAAATGCATGTTTCTACTTTCACTTTCATTTTTCAATAGCCAAGGGAGATTAGCAATAATTAATTATATTACTATATATTAGAATATAGGATTTTACTTATACTATTAATATATACTATTATAAATATGGATTCTTTTCAGTTTACCTTCATGTTTATACAACAATAGTCTTTAATGACATTTGTGCCACACTTATTTCTCCATTAAATTAATAAAACAATAGATTTATCAAGTAATTATTTATAACAATTCTTGGGACTTTACTACTGGTAAGCGAGTATTTACCTAACGTTTTTAAATATTCGCGTTTCGTAACCGCTTTTCGTATTTTATCATCATAATACAAATTAACGCTTGTATTTTCAAGTATGTTTCATTTTTCTTGAAAAAAAAGTGTTTATTTTTTGGTAAAAAACCCCAAATGTTTACGTTAATATTCTGAAACGCATGCAACTGTCGTCTGGGGAAGTAAAATGACGTGCGCATGCATGATAAAAGCCCAAGTAAACTCTTTAAAATGTCATGCTTCGGTATTTGTTTCAATGCCTTACTTATATTCTTTAGTAATTATTAAATCATTTAATAAAGTGGTATTATTCTGATATAAATTACGCAGCTGATAATTTATTTGTTTTCTAATATAGATTTAATAAATTTGTACCCCTTTCAGGGCCTCTATTGTTGCGCATGCGCACAAGTGACACTTATTTTGTTTACATACGCAAACAGCTGATGAACCCAAGATGTAACATATGAATTTTCATCGTTGAGTTTGTTCATGAATTAAAATTTTACCAAAATAAATGCATATTTCGTCCGACAAATACTCGCTCACCAGTACTTATTTAGAACGGTTAATCTGTTATTGATGGCGTTAAATCTCTGAGAAATGTTTTTGTTATTGTATTAAAACTGTTGCAATGCTACTTTCGTTTAGTGACTATTAACAAAAACAGACAATGTATTAATCCTTTTCCAACATATGTTGGGAATTATTTGTTTTTGTTTTATTGTTTTTCACTTGATTATAACATAAACTGTCTCAAAAGCGAATGTTATAAATTAATTGTAAACCGCAAACAACCGAATGACACTACGCGAGTTCGTGTTCTGAATTAAACCGTTTAATTTTGGGCATTATTTCACATTTTTAATCAGAGATTACTGGTTGCAATATTGAGTAGCAGCTTGTAAATAAAATCAAGGTTTGCAACCATTTAAATATTAGTTACTAGGAGTACAACTGGTTCTTCTTGAAAAAAAATGCCCCTTTGAACAGGGTGATAATATAATTTAGGTTTTAATAATGTGGGGCTTGAGTGTATTAATGGTAGAATGTCGCATGATTAATTGATGCTAAACTTGCAAAATTGTAAAAGAAAATAAGAACATAATGTATTCTATCAAGCTATCTTCCAGTCAGTTAAATCCATTTCGAGGACTTCTTCTGCACTACAACTCAAGCAATATGCAGCATTAAATGATTTGGGGATAGACTAGGAGTAGACCGATGTAGAGTGTACTGTGCAAAATATTGCCATGAAATTACTTGACGTCGCTCAGGGCATCAAGAGTCTGACTGAATTCAATAAGTTACCACTCGTCGTAATTGTGCACACACAAAATTACAAGCATATACTTTGGAGAGTGAACAATTTGTATTTGTTTTGCTGAAGCTATAGCATGTACCATTTTTGTTTCTACACACAGAAGGCGAAGGAATATCCTGATGAGAATGGAGGGCATATTAAAAAGAGAAAAACAGACGAGGGAGCTGAGAATGCTGATAAAAATGTGAGATCTGTGAAAATGCATGACTTGGCTAAGTTATAAGCTGAAACTGTGACAGATTTATAAGTTATTATGCCCCCCATCGAAGATGGTGGGTTATATTGGTTTGCTACTATCGGTTTGTCGGTCGGCCTGTCGGTAGACCATTTTCGTTTCCGCTGTGTAAGTTCAACAGTTTTCATCTAATCTTCACCAATCTTCATGAAAATGTTTGTTGACATAATATCTAGGTCAAGTTTGATAATCAGCCAAATTGCCACAGGAATTGTGGAGTTATGGCTTGAATTATCTAAAATTGGCCTTTTTGGCCGTTTTCGCTCTCTTAAGTCCAACAGTTTTCATCCGATTTTAACCAAACTTCACAAAAATGTTTGTAATAATAATAGCTAGGGTCAGTTCAAATATTCAGCCAAATTGCCCCAGGCTTAGTCTCTGTTAAGTTTGATAATCAACCAAATTGTCCCAGTAACTGTAGAGTTATGGCCCTTGAATATCTAAAATTAGCCTTTTTAGCTATTTTAACCTAGAATGGGCATAACTGTTTTACAAACAGCTCTTGTTTCTTTTTCAGATTGTTACGTACTACCCTTCCACAACAATGCTTGATCAAAATGTTGTTTCTGTGGTTCGTGACACATTATTACTAGAACCAGCTGCCAAAGAAAAGCTTGGATCTCCGAAGCCAGGTTCTGGGACTGCAAGTCCTGTGCCAATGAACAATTCCGCAATTCCAGTGTCCGTGTCGACACCAAATTCGTCTGCCGGGACCTTTTATGTTATGGGTAAAGGTCAGTCTGGGATAGTGCGAGGTATTTTAGAGGACAGTTCCAAGCAGAAAGCACCCCTTGTGCTGCTTCCCACACATTCTGTACCAAACAGTACAGGCTCTACTGGAACAGTGAGTTTTTTCTCAGCTTTGAGAGTGGGGATGATACCCGTCAAATTGGGAGTTTCGCGTCATGCGTCAAGTCTTTCAACTGGGAAAAAAATAAGAATGAAATCATTGTCATACGTCACTTGTTTTTAAACACTGAATGTATTCCAGTCTCTCATTTCTGTATTACAGCTGTCATTACTTGCCCCAGAGGAAGTTGAGGAAATCAAGCAGAGGCGGCAGAGACAGAATGCTAAGAGCATGCGGAACAGCAAGTACAACATGCCGGGCAACTCTACCTGTGAGGTAGTAGCCAGTTTGTAAAATGATTTTGTTCAAGTTTGTTACAAATGATCATGTGTTCAGTGGGGCTTTCTGTCCCAGCGTTTTTTCTCACCACTTGGGAATGGTAACGGTACCGGTCAAATTGGGAAAATTAGCGGTGTTTTCAGCCAAATTGGAATGTTACCACTTGCATTAAAAACTCTCTAAAAGGATATAAAAACAGTAAGTTACAATAAATAAACCCTAAAACAATTTGTTCCATTTATTATTTAATTTGCATTCAAGTCAGACTATGGTTTTAAATGCCGTGCTGGTGGGTATCAACCTGCACAACTTGCCCATGAGACACAAGTTTGCTCTCGGACTCGACACTGACAATGTCTGTGTCAATGATTGACAGAACATAAAACAATATTACTACTTTCTTCTGCCGTTAATGACGGTTGTGGATCAATACTTTCTGTTTTGCCATAACAGCCAAAGCTAGATAAAGGATTGCATCCCTGTATGTTGTTTTTTTTGGTAGTATTTAGTTTTATGAATTGCCATGTCTCATCAATGACACTCGCGATCCTTTCCGCTTGGGTAAAACAAAAGTGAAATACAGGAACATCGTCGATCTTTTCAGGGTCTTCTGGATTTTTTTCTTACATTTGGGAATTTTTTTACTTCAAATTGGGAAAAATTGTCAGAAAATCGGATTGGGAAGGGTACCAATTTCCAGTACCGACTTTATAAAGAGGAAAAACGCTGTGTCCATGGGTCTTGGATTGAGCTAGAACTATAGGAATGGGGAAGACATTCAAAACAATTTCGTGAAAGGGGAACTAAAAAGCCTGACCCCACAGCCCACAGGCATTCATAGATATGACAGTTCTCAATCTCAAACTTAGTCTCAACTTAAAATATTGGCCAATGAAATTGCCTGTTGAATTTGAGCTTTGATTGCAGTGTTTTTTTTATGACCAATTTGGGCCGAAATTTGGCCCATTCCCCTGCTTAAAAGGTATCTATTTTTCCCCTATATTTACCTTAAAATTCCCCTCAGAATGTAAGCTTTATTTTGAAAAAAAAATGAACAAAATCGGACAAAAATTGACTAAGATATAGGAATTTTCGTAAAATATCCCAGCAATTTTTCATCAAACCAAGTAAAAGCAAAATCTAAGTTATCATTGGTTACAGCAAAACAATTGATTAATTAATGTTTTATAACGAAGTAGAATATAAACATGTAAATTTACTGATAATGCCTTCCTAAAAAAAATCCCTTTTTGCCGTAAAATTTCCCATCTGAAGGGCCCCGCCACCTTTCCCCCAAAGGTGAAAAAAACAACACTGGAATGCCTTTTGCTAATTAACTTAAGTTGAGACTAAGTTATAAATTGAGAACTTTCTGACGTGGGGTCTGGTGTAAAGACAGATTTAAGCAAAATAGTGAATGATTCTAAACAAATTCTGCAGAGGTACATTGTAGACATGTAGGGTCTCTTTGCCAGACACATGTTTGCCTGTATCCAAACGTATGCACATATTTCTTTTCCCTTCTCTGGAATCACACTACAGATGCCATATTTGTATAAGGGGCATTTTTAGCTTGACTATTCGAAGAATAGGTGAGCTTTCCTACTACCCCCGGCGTCGGCGTCCTCGTCTGAGTTTGTTTAAAGTTTTTATTCAAAAGTCTTGTTACTTCAAAACTACATAAGTTATTCACTTGAAACTTGGAACTAACCTTTGTTATCAACTCAAGTGTCAGGGGCAACATTCCCCATAACTCTGTTTTGTATTTTGACAGAGTTATGCCCCTTTTTCACTTAGATTTTCTGGTTAAAGTTTATATTCAAAAGTTTTGTAACTTCAAGACTACATAAGTTATTCAATTGAAACTTGGAACTAGCCTTTGTCATCAACTCCAGTATCAACGGCAACATTCACCATAACTCTGTTTTGTATTTTGACAGAGTTATGCCCCTTTTTCACTTAGACTTTCTGGTTAAAGTTTATATTCAAAAGTTTTCTAACTTCAAAACTACATATTTATTTACTTGAAACTTGGAATATACCTTTGTCATCAACTCCAGTATCAGGGTGAACATTCCCCATAACTCTATTTTATATTTTGACAGAGTTATGCCCCTTTTTCACATAGATTTTCTGATTAAAGTTTATATTCAAATGTTTTGTAACTTCAAAACTACATAAGTTATTCACTTGAAACATGGAACTAACCTTTGTCATCAACTCTAGTATCAGGGGCAACATTACACATAACTCTATTTTGTATTTGACAGAGGTATGTCCCCTTTTCACTTAGATTTTCTGTTTAAAGTTTATATTCAAAAGTTTGGTTACTTCAAAACTACATAAGTTATTCACTTGAAACTTGGAACTAACCTTTGTTATCAACTCTAGTATCAGGGTCAACATTACCCAGAGTTATCGGTAACGCGTAATTCAGCGTATTTGGATGCATACTTTTATAAAAAGGACGCCATAAATCTTGGTGTTAGATTCTAGGACGCAACCCTTTTTTCTGGCTTACGCATATTTTCCCAAGACAAAGAACGCCTGCTCGGCAATAAACACATTCCCCTTCTGCACCAATGTGTCAATTATTGATAAAATCAAGACGCAGGCGGAGTCAGCTTTACTACAGCTAACCAGTCAGCCAATAAGAACACGTATGCAAATGAATGTCGTCGATACAAAGTTTATCACGCCCTCAATCTAATTTGAATTAGTAAAGGTGTAAGTGATTTCCCGTTAGGTGTGCGTTATGTTATGTGCGTGTAATTAACACCCGAGTTTTTAATAAATTGCTACAACTTTAAAGAAGGCAATATAATTTTTATTTATGCAAAATTAACAGTTTACAAATTATAAGAATTAAGATGAATCTGTGTAACTTGACAATTTTCGTACACCAGTCGCGTCAAGCGTGCGTTTCATTTGTTAAAAAAAACTGCAACTACTAGTGTTTATTAATGAAATAGCTATTAAAAATCATCATTGTACATGGATTATATGCAAACACATTGGCTGAGGCAACATTTAAATGAAAGTTAGCGACAGTTTATAGTACTTGTCGAAAGTGAAAGTAAATAAATGTCGGCGTCCTTTTCTTACTGTTCCAATTTATAAAGAATGTTGAGTTGTTCCTTTTTGATGAATAAAGTCCTATTCAATTGTTTAATTGCAGGTAGTTAATAAACAGTTTGTTTAAATAAGATTTTTGAGACAAAGTATTGTAGTTGTAGTTGTGTTTTTTAAGTGGGTGGGGTAGGGGTCTGTTTTGACGATTAGATACTGGGACGCTAACTTTTCATAGGAAGGAGTCCTGGACTCCATGTTTTGAAATCCTAGCGAGAACTCTGATTACCCATACATGTAACTCTGTTTTTATTTTGACAGAGTTATGCCCCTTTTTCACATACATTTTCTGGTTCAAGTTTATATTCAAAAGTTGTGTAACTTCAGAACTAGATAAGTCGTTCACTAGAAGTTGAGCGCGCTTTTCTCTGACAGCTCTTGTTATTATATTGTAATATATTGTATGCATTGTGTATTTTTAGCTCACCTGAGTTATTGGTATAGGGGACCTCTCCTGCGTTGTCTGTCGTCCATGTGCTGTCAATAATTTGTTTCGTTCTCACGCTGGATACTTCACTTTTCATCCAATCTTAACCAAACTCTAGTATCGGGCAATATTACCAATAACTCTGTTTTGTATTTTGACAGAGTTAGCCCACTTTTTACACAGACTTTGTGAAATACCAACTGAAATACTTCGAATAGTCGAGCGCGCTGTCCTCTGACAGCTCTTGTGCATCCAATCTTCACCAATCTTGCACAGTTTGTCTATGACCATGACATTACAGTTGAAGTCGAATATAAGAAAGCTCGGACCTGAAACATCTGAGTTAGCCCACTTTTTACACAGACTTTGTGGTTAAATTTTTTGTTCCAAAATTTTATAAACTATACAAGGCTTCACTTAAAAATATTGTATTTTAACAAATTTATGCCCCGTTCACTATCCAAAATAAGTACAAACTGAAATACTTCGAATAGTCCAGCGCGCTGTCCTCTGACAGCTCTTGTGCATCCAATCTTCACCAATCTTGCACAGTTTATCTATGACCATGACATTACAGTTGAAGTCGAATATAAGCATTCTCAGACCTGAAACACCGGATTTATTGCCCTTTGTTTGTGAAAAAAAAGGACATTATTCAGGATAGAGACTTCATTTTTCGTCCAATCTTAATCAACCTTGCACAGTTTGTCTATGACCATAAGATTACAGGCCAAGTTGAATATAAACAAAATCGGGCCATAAACACTTTAGTTATTGCCCTTTGTTTGTGAAAAAAAAATACAAACATGGACTTACTCAGGATAGTCACTTCATATTTGATCCAATCTTGCACAGTTTGTCTATGACCATTAAATTAAAGGTGGAGTTAAATATAAACAACATCGGTCCAGAAACATCGGAATTATAGCCTTTTTTTTGTGGAAAAAAAACACAAAAAAGGACATTATTCAGGATAGAGACTTCATTTTTCATCCAATCTTAACCAATTGTGCACAGTTTGTCTATGAACGTAAGATTACAGATGAATTTGAATATAAACATGTTTGGGTCAGAAACACCAGAGTTATTGCCCCTTGTGCACAGCCATCGCAATTATTTCTCCAAATCTGTCAATGAAAAAGACATCAAAATCTACTGTTTCTGCATTTTCCAGATTAGTCTATAATGAAAAAGTGTCGGGTAAGAATTTCGAGAAAAATGATTTGAGAACCATTAGCAACAACACTGCACATCGGCTACCCAACTCGTACTTTATTTAGCCCATTGCGCTAAGTAGTGTTTTAAATCAAATCGATCCTACCCCCCTTTGCATATTGTTCAGATACCTTAATTTTCAAACCTGTCACAACAGTATGGTCTTCATCTGTACCAGTTCTCAGGTGAGCACTTTGTGCCATCATGTTATTCTCGTTAATATTTGTGCATTTGTAAATCAGCAATTATTGTTTTATGAATCATAGCAATGTATATGTGAAAATAGTGTTAAATGTATTTAGGTTGTCTTATATGTACTTTACTTTCGTGTGTATTGTAAAATGCTGCTGAATACATTTATATAGAAGTAGGCTTTTCATCAAATTTAACAGTTTCAGTTTCATGGCTTGTGTTTTGATAATTAGTTGCTTTCCCGTTTTCTACAGGTTTTGTTCACCTATGATGGTGTGTGTGAGAGGAGAAGGATTTCCGGTCCATTGGCGACAGAAGTTGGATATATAATAAACAAAGACATAGACAGCAGGCCAGACAGTGACAAAAGGTGAGGTACAATCTGACTGAAGTGCATGATTTTCCTAGAGGAAGCTCTGATGGAGGCCTTTTGAGTTATTTCTTCTGGAAAACCCATAAAATTTGAAGAGCGACTAGGATTACTTCTTCCTAGAAGCGTTAGGTCGTTTATTTTGTATTGTAATTTATGTCTAGATTTTGTATATCGAAGAAATATGGCATATATAATAGAAATTTTTATCGCACATTGTTATATTTTTGGTGCATGTTCCTCAAATTGACCTTGAAATGATCATGATGTTTACTTGGTAAAAATGCCTATGACTGTACAATGGGATCCCAGCTAAAAAATGGAAACATTGTGAAGCTAAAGTGATTCACTTTCTTTTTCAAAACCGTAAAAACAAGGGTCTGATGGGCTCACTGGAAAGTTGTTGAAACGTGACCATCTACTGTTCATCCTCGGATCCTAATGTGTTGCGTATTTTAGTATATGAGGCGCGTTGTGCGAAAACTGGGTTTAATGCATGTGCACAGGCTAATCCAGGACGGCACTTTCTGCCTGCAGTGGTTTTTCCACAACGCGCCTCATTTTATTTTAATAAGTTTGTCAGATGTAATAATAAGTTTGTGACGACTCTTAGGGCCCAACTGCTTTTCACATGAAATCCTTTCAACTTTGGTCGTCTAAGTTCTTGTTTGAATACATTCTACTACCACCATATCTTCTGATGCAAAACTAAAATGCTAGTTCTTGTGCTATCAAAACTAAATTATTCCAAGCTTGAAAAAAGCTGTCAGGGAATAAAATACAAGGTTGTTTTGTTTATTTTACAGATTAAAACCATGCATATCTGATAATATCAAATAACAGAAACATTCATATAACAAATGTCAGTTTGCTTTGAAAATTATATGTAATTAACAGACATTTATTCCATAATCACATATCATTTTCATAATTATTCACTATCAGAAGTGTTATTTCACTATGCTGTGTGCTACCTTTCTCCTTTTGATGATTTGCGGCATACAACTATAAAATTGTGAAACAGCTCATTTTTGTTCTCTTCCATTACAGTCAGAACGTGACATTACCTTACAGAATGGCAGCAGGTGGCAGTGCTGCAAGTGGAGTGGAATCTGAACCCGTCATTAGTGGTAAAGCCAAATGCTTGTACCTTGATATGAAATTAGGGATTCTTAGAGCCAGTTCACAAATTTGGCTTGTACCTTGATATGAAATTTAGGATTCTTAGAGCCATTTCTTTTGCATTTCTTCTATTGAAAGCCGAATGAGGAGTATCAGCTATGTTTGCATAGCTACTTTTAAGCTCATTTAGTTATTGTGCATATAATTATACTAACTCAAAAAAGAAAGTGGACATGTTTGCTAAGGTAATTTTTGGTATTTGCCTAGTCAAACCACATGTTTGGTGCCAAAATTCAGCAGAGTTATGATTCTATTCAGAAGCATAATTACTTACAGTTTTTCATTTATTATTTTCAGATTTATTTTGTAAATATGAGTACACATAAGTAAGGGGTTTAAACGTTCTAGCTTAAACATGTCCAGTCTCTTTTGCAGCAAAAGGCCCATTAGGGAGCTATGAGAGAGATGAAATAGATTCTGATAAGCCTCCACAATTGTGAATCTTACTGGTTGCTTCTCAGTAAGGTCTATGCATAGCATCCTCCAAAACTGTAATAAGAGAAAGAGTAATAGTTATTTAGCAGTTAGTTCTGTCTGATTCTTATATATGCTTAAATGGCATAGCTGCCAGGCAGTGGTCAACTGAAAATGCTGTTTTTAACACGTATGAAGTCTGCAAACCTGCAAGTATACAAAACTTTGCCAATTAGCAAACATATGTTCAAGCATCTGTTTTGTTACAGATTTAAAGTCCGCAAAACTGGAGATCTACAAAACCTTGTCGAAGATGTCATTGAGCAAGCACATGTTCAAGAACCTGCTGAAGTGGATGAGGACATTGAAGCTGGAGGAACTGGGCTCAGGTGAGCTGGGACATACATACACTGTTGCAGTAACCAACATCCGCAGTTTAGCCTAGCAAGCCTGAATTTTTATGCAAGTCCATACTCTAGTGCCTATCAAGCCCCAATACTTATGTGAAGCAAGTCCACATTCTAGTGCCTATCAAGCTCCAATACTTATGTGGAGCAAGTCCACATTCTAGTGCCTATCAAGCCCCAATACTTATGTGAAGCAAGTCCACATTCTAGTGCCCATCAAGCCCCAATACTTATGTGAAGCAAGTCCACATTCTAGTGCCCATCAAGCCCCAATACTTATGTGAAGCAAGTCCACATTCTAGTGCCCATCAAGCTCCAATACTTATGTGAAGCAAGTCCACATTCTAGTGCCCATCAAGCCCCAATACTTACGTGAAGCAAGTCCACATTCTAGTGCCCATCAAGCCCCAATTCTTATGTGAAGCAGGTCCACATTCTAGTGCCAATCAAGCCCCAATACTTATGTGAAGCAAGTCCACATTCTAGTGCCAATCAAGCCCCAATACTTATGTGAAGCAAGTCCACATTCTAGTGCCAATGAAGCCCCAATACTTATGTGAAGCAAGTCCACATTCTAGTGCCAATCAAGCCCCAATACTTATGTGAAGCAAGTCCACATTCTAGTGCCAATCAAGCCCCAATACTTATGTGAAGCAAGTCCACATTCTAGTGCCAATCAAGCCCCAATACTTATGTGAAGCAAGTCCACATTCTAGTGCCAATCAAGCCCCAATACTTATGTGAAGCAAGTCCACATTCTAGTGATAACAAGCCCTAATACTTATGTGAAGCAAGTCCACATTATAGTGTCTATCAAGCCCCAATACTTATGTGAAGCAAGTCCACATTCTAGTGCCCATCAAGCCCCAATACTTATTTGAAGCAAGTCCACATTCTAGTGCCCATCAAGCCCCAATACTTATGTGAAGCAAGTCCACATTCTAGTGCCCATCAAGCCCCAATACTTATGTGAACAAGTCCACATTCTAGTGCCCATCAAGCCCTAATTCTTATGTGAAGCAAGTCCACATTCTAGTGTCTATCAAGCCCCAATACTTATGTGAAGCAAGTCCACATTCTAGTGCCCATCAAGCCCCAATACTTATTTGAAGCAAGTCCACATTCTAGTGCCCATCAAGCCCCAATACTTATGTGAAGCAAGTCCACATTCTAGTGCCCATCAAGCCCCAATACTTATGTGAAGCAAGTCCACATTCTAGTGCCAATCAAGCCCCAAAACTTATATGAAGCAAGTCCACATTCTAGTGCCAATCAAGCTTCAATACTTATTTGAAGCAAGTCCACATTCTAGTGCCAATCAAGCCCCAATACTTATGTGAAGCAAGTCCACATTCTAGTGATAACAAGCCCTAATACTTATGTGAAGCAAGTCCACATTCTAGTGTCTATCAAGCCCCAATAGTTATGCGAAGCAAGTCCACATTCTAGTGCCTATCAAGCCCCAATACTTATTTGAAGCAAGTCCACATTCTAGTGCCAATCAAGCCCCAATGCTTATGTAAAGCAAGTCCACATTCTAGTGCCAATTAAGCCCCAGTACTTATGCGAAGCAAGTCCACATCCTAGTGCCCATCAAGCCCCAATTCTTATGTGAAGCAAGTCCACATTCTAGTGCCAGTCAAGCTCCAATTCTTATGTGAAGCAAGTCTGCATTCTAGTGCCAGTCAAGCTCCAATTCTTATGTGAAGCAACTCCACATTCTAGTGCCGGTCAAGCTCCAATTCTTATGTGAAGCAAGTCCACATTCTAGTGCCAGTCAAGCCCCAATGCTTATGTGAATCAAGTCTGCATTCTAGTGCCAGTCAAGCCCCAATGCTTATGTGAAGCAAGTCTGCATTGTAGTACCCATCAAGCCCCAATTCTTATGTGAAGCAAGTCCACATTATAGTGCCCATCAAGCCCCAATTCTTATGTGAAGCAAGTCCACATTCTAGTGCCAGTCAAGCTCCAATTCTTATGTGAAGCAAGTCCACATTCTAGTGCCCATCAAGCCCCAATTCATATGTGAAGCAAGTCAACATTCTAATGGCCATCAAGCCCCAATTCATATGTGAAGCAAGTCCACATTCTAGTGCCCATCAAGCCCCAATTCTTATATGAAGCAAGTCCACATTCTAGTGCCAGTCAAGCCCCAATTCATATGGGAAGCAAGTCCACATTCTAGTGCCGGTCAAGCTCCAATTCTTATGTGAAGCAAGTCCACATTCTAGTGCCAGTCAAGCCCCAATTCTTATGTGAAGGAAGTCCACATTCTAGTGCCAATCAAGCCCCAATTGTTATGTGAAGCAGGTCCACATTCTAGTGCCAGTCAAGCCCAAATTCTTATGTGAAGCAAGTCTGCATTCTAGTGCCAGTCAAGCCCCAATGCTTATGTGAAGCAAGTCTGCATTGTAGTACCCATCAAGCCCCAATTCTTCTGTGAAGCAAGTCCACATTATAGTGCCCATCAAGACCCAATTCTTATGTGAAGCAAGTCCACATTCTAGTGCCAGTCAAGCTCCAATTCTTATGTGAAGCAAGTCCACATTCTAGTGCCCATCAAGCCCCAATTCATATGTGAAGCAAGTCAACATTCTAATGGCCATCAAGCCCCAATTCATATGTGAAGCAAGTCCACATTCTAGTGCCCATCAAGCCCCAATTCTTTCATGAAGCAAGTCCACATTCTAGTGCCAGTCAAGCCCCAATTCATATGGGAAGCAAGTCCACATTCTAGTGCCCGTCAAGCACCAATTCTTATGTGAAGCAAGTCCACATTCTAGTGCCAGTCAAGCTCCAATTCTTATATGAAGCAAGTCCACATTCTAGTGCCCATCAAGCCCCAATTCATATGTGAAGCAAGTCCACATTCTAGTGCCTATCAAGCCCCAATTCATATGCAAAGCAAGTCCACATTCTAGTGCCCATCAAGCCCCAATACTTATGTGAAGCAAGTCCACATTCTAGTGCCCATCAAGCCTCAATATTTATGTGAAACAAGTCCACATTCTAGTGCCAGTCAAGCTCCAATTCTTATGTGAAGCAAGTCCACATTCTAGTGCCAGTCAAGTTCCAATTCTTATGCGAAGCAAGTCTGCATTCTAGTGCCAGTCAAGCCCCAATTCTTATGCAAAGTAAGTCCACATTATATTGCCCATCAAGCCCCAATTCTTATGTGAAGCAAGTCCACATTCTAGTGCCAGTCAAGCTCCAATTCTTATGCGAACAAAACCAAATTCTTATGTGAAGTAAGTCCACATTCTAGTGCCTATCAAGCCCCAATTCTTATGTGAAGCAAGTCCACATTCTAGTGCCAATCAAGCCCCAGTTCTTATGTGAAGCAAGTCTGCATTCTAGTGCCTGTCAAGCCCCAATGCTTATGCGAAGCAAGTCCACATTCCAGTGCCAATTAAGCCCCAATTCTTATGTGAAGGAAGTCCCCATTCTAGTGCCAGTCAAGCCCCAATTCTTATGTGAAGTAAATCCACATTCTAGTGCCAATCAAGCCCCAATTCTTATGTGAAGCGTGTCCACATTCTAGTGCCAGTCAAGCCCAAATTCTTGTGTGAAGCAAGTCCACATTCTAGTGCCTATCAAGCCCCTATTCTTATGTGAAGCAAGTCCACATTCTAGTGCCTATCAAGCCCCAATTCTTATGTGAAGCAAGTCCACATTCTAGTGCCTATCAAGCCCCAATTCTTATGTGAAGCAAGTCCACATTCTATGCCAATCAAGCCCAAATTTTTATGCCAAGCAAGCCCAAATTCTTATGCTAAGCAAGCCCAAATTATTATGCCAAGAAAACCCTATTTATGAAGTCGTGAAAACCTGAAATACTTATGCTAAATCCCAAATTCTTACTTTTGCTTAGCATATTTTTATTTATTGGGCTGATGATAATGCTGCAAGCCTTGCTCTTTTAAACTGAAACATGTGCTGACCCTATCAGTATTTACCAGTGTGTTACTTGCAGACCACTGATTCTTTGGATCTGGAAGCGTCTTATTGTTGAAAGCAAAGAGACAGTCACGTATTCATGTAGTCAGAGTTTTGTCCGTATATTGCATGTTTTTCTTTTAGATGTGAATGGAGTATACCAGAAACGTTTGTTATTGTTTATTCTACAAATTTAACATTTGAAATAAATCATCTGCAAACATGTCCACGAATTCATTGTTTCTTAAATTTACAAAGATATACTTATAAGCACAACATTTTGTACACAAGACCAGATGGAACAGAAGATAAATTCAAAGTAGAGATACTCCTTGTAAGCTCTAATATAGCTCCTAAATAATGTAAAGTTTTATCAAACAGAATCATTCATTCATACAATATATTAAACACTTTTCAGGAAAATTCTACCTCTCAGAACGCAATGCCTTGAGTCATTTTCAAATGGGAATTCAGTCAGACAATATGTCCACCAACTCTGAAAATATTCGCGAGGCTATGAAAACCCAACTGAAATCGCCTTCACCTTCATCCGGTGTATCTCTTCTTTCCGGAAAATCTTCTAACCAGTCCAGGTTCGAAAAAGTTGCCTCTGAAAAGCATGTGTTAAACACCAGTGCGGATCTGCCAGTCGGGACCGTGAAACTCGGCGATGGAACTTTTCTAATTCCGATCCCTGGCAAACAGATTCAGGTTGGTGACCTAACCGCGTGTGATAGACTGAGTGTCAGTTACATTGATTCTGCAACTGGAAAACTACATCCAGCTCATTTCACAAGTTCTAGTTCCGGTATGCAGCCGAAGATTTCCACAGTTTTGCCATCATCTGTTCAAAGCACACTTGCCAGAAGTGAATCTCCCATGCAAACTGTTAAGACTACACATCGCAATAATTCAAGGGGGAGCTCTCTCGAAAAGTCTAGGAAGGTAACTTCAGATTATGTGGTTAAAAATGTAATTGCTGAGGATGGCGAAAGTGACCAACCGGATGGCAACTATGTTATAGTGAAAACAGAACCGGTCGAATATTCGGAGTATGATTCCGATGAAAAGCAGTCTTTCTTAAACCCTGGTTTACAAATCTCCAATACAGTGTCAGGAGCTGAAGCAAGCGTCCATTTTGAATATGTAATAAAAAGCGAACCCCCAGATGACTATTAGTGACTAAGTGTGTAGAATGTGAAGAGCAGCATTTAATGTAGCGTTGACTGTTTTATAGAACTTGTACAGAACTTGTATAGACTAGATAAATGTATACATATTCTGTTATAAAATATAAGTACAGTATAAGTACAGTCGACCCTCTTTGCAATGACATGCGTAACAATGGAATTAATTCAATTAAACTGGTACCCGTTAACGCGATAATTGGTCACAGGTCCTATTTATTTAAATAATCATTTGCTTAATTATCAGCAGGCGTCACTTGTTTAGCCAAACTATACAATAAGGTGTGATAATCTATCTACTGTTGTCTTCTATCATTGTTTGCATATCTTCGATAAATCGAGGGGTTGAACATGAAACTATTTTATCTGATATAGAAATTTTAAACAGATACAACAGTTTCACGCTCAATCCGTGAATTAATATACTGCTGGAATTCGTTACAATGGAAATTCAACATAATGATATTTTTAGTGGAAACGGATTTTGTCACTGTAAAGAGGGCTGACTGTAGCAAGATAGCCAGGAGCATATTCACCGAGCCATTCTTAGAAATAAGAGCAAAAAAATAGACTTAGACTTCTGTGTGTTTGCAAATATGCCGGTACCAATGTCATTTTTCTCATTAACAAATCGTTCTTAATAATGAATGTTATAATTAGAGTTGATGAAAGCGGGGCCGGCTAGCTCAGTTGGTAGAGCGCTGGACTACAAATCCGAGGATCTCGGGTTCGATTCCCAGCCCGGCCACATAACTTATGTGGGGATTGGTCATGAAATTATTTCTATGGCCATTCTCCCCCTACCTCTGATTCAAGTAGGGTAATTGTCAGTTACAGGCATAAGTATGTGCACTTAGTACTGGTAAACCAGCTTACCCAGGAAAAGTGTGAGTAGGTTAACTGACCGCCGTTATATGACTGAAGTACTGTTGAATACGGCGAAAAATCCAAACAAACAACAAACAGAGTTGATGAATACCAAGTAAAAGTCAAACTAAGAACGTTCTTAGACTAATCTTTATTTGTACGTCTTTATTCTAAGAATGGATTGGTGAATACGGGCCCAGGTTCTACTTCATTTCCCTCTTTTTCTCTGTTCCCCAACCTTTGGGCTGTGTGCTTAGGCGTGAAAAAAAAATTTGTTTCAGGTTACCCGACCTACCCTAAAAAATGCCCCGACCAAGAACATTTTATTGGGTTTGTCAGATTGATTTTTGTTTTATTTACCTTTTTCAATAATTAAATGTGTTTTTGGATAAATAAATGTTTTGTTTTGATAGTGTCCACTTACAAACAATGTTTAAGGATATTACTGATATGTTTTGTTCAGTTTTAGAATCTTCAAGTTGACCATTTACCAAAAAAAAAACATAATAATAATAAATAAATCCCACCCTACCTACCCTAATTTTTGGGGGGGCATGTAATCTGAAACAAACATTATTTTTTACGGCTTTAATATGAATTGTTTTAGTTTAGTGTATCTTCAAACGGTAATATTCATTGTTAAGCACTTCATGTTTATTATTGCTCTTAAGTGTATTTTGTTATCCAAATATGCTGTAGTTTGCACTTAGTAGATAGCACCAATTACGCTAAGGTATTACGAAAGCAGTTTTCCATAAAAGACGTGAACAAGAGTTAAACCGGCATGGGATTGTTTTGTGTCTTGTATTGAGAAGTACACTGTGTCTTGATGCAGAACTTAACCAAAACTTCTTAATACCAGATAAAAAAAGTAACCTCAAGTTTGTTTCTATTTTTTATGGCAAAACACTTAGCCATATGAATATGTGCTATACTGTAGATGATTTAGCTAGTATCAACCACATCACACAGATTGATTACGATAGTTATTGGTCTCAGCAGTGTTTTGTTATTTTAGCTCACTTGAGCACAACATGCTCAGGGTGAGCTTTTGTGATCGCCTTTTGACCATCGTTAGACATTCATTGTCAACATTTACCGTGTGAACACTCTAGAGGCCACATTTATTTGCCCAATCTTCATGAAACTTGCTGAGAACATTTGTCCCAATGATTTTTCAGACATTTTCAAAACTGGGTCATGTGGGGTCAAAAACTAGGTCACTAGGTTAAATTGAAGAAAAAGTTTGTGAACTCTCTAGAAGTCACATTTTGCCCAATCAACATTAAACTTGCTCAGAACATGTGTTCTTATGATACTTCAGCTGAGTTTGAAACCAAGTAGCTTGGTATAAAAAACTAGGTCACCAGGCCAAATTGAAGAAAAATCTTTTAAACACTCTAGAGGCCACATTTATAGCCCAATCATCATGAAACTTGCTCATAACATTTGTCCCAATGACATCTCGCACCAGTTCGAAACTTGGTCATGTGGGGTCAAAAACTAGGTCACTGGAGCAAATTGAAGACAAAGCTTGTGAGCACTCTAGAGGCCACATTTATAGCCCAATCATCATGAAACTTGCTCAGAACATTTGTCAAAATTATTTCTCAGACAAGTTTGAAACTTGGTCATGTGGGGTCAAAAACTTGTTCACTGGGGCAAATCGAAGAAAAAGCTTGTGAACACTCTAGAGGCCACATTAATAGCCCAATCATCAGGAAACTTGCTCATAACATTTGTCCCAATGATATCTCAGACGAGTTCGAAACTTGTCACTGGGGCAAATAAAAGAGTAAGCTTGTAAAAACTCTAGAGGCCACATTTATAGCCCAGTAATTATGAAACTTGCTCAGAACATTAATTTTGTCCCAATGATATCTCAGACGAGTTCGAAACTGGGTCATGTGGGGTCAACAACTAGGTCACCATGACAAATTGAAGAAAAAGCTTGTGAACACTAGATTAGAGGCCACATTTATTGCCCTTTCTGTTTAGTTCCTTAGCCCATCAGGTTAGCGACCTAGGGCCTTTTGGTTCTCTGGTTTTACCTTGGAATAATTATTTCCCACATTCACTTGGGATATAGTCTTCTTGTTGGAAAGCAATACCAATTTGTCTTTTAAATTATCTTGTTCTCCATCTATATCATTTATAACCCTATGCAGAATTATTGTTATTGTTATGTACACTTATGCTGGACATGCAATTTAATATAAATTGTATGTTTTTATTAGGGATGTCAACGGCTACCAATATTGGTATCCGGTTATTCGTTTGTAATATCCGGATACTATCCGTAAACTCCATAATCTTTACATCTATATCTGGCAATGGTTGGTTAGGCATAGCAATGTAATAAGCATTTAGTTGAACATACTTATTGACCAAAAATATATGGCATAGGTAAACCCATTATATGGTATATAAATAGAAAGTCATCGCAATGTTGACACAAACAATTAAGTTCAAAAACACATAAAAAATAAACACCAGTATCATTACTGGTACTTGTTATTGTTATTTCATACTATGCACAGAAATCCCACATAATATATAAAAAATATTTCCCTGTGCTGTAATTCTGTTTAAACATGAGGGATTCTCTTTTCAAAGAGCTTCTTTACATTTATCAAAATTAGGGATGTCAACGAATATCCGGATAACCGGTTACTATGTTAATATCTGGTTACCAAGTTAGTAACCGAATATTCGTATACAAATTGAAAATCCGATCTTTCTCGTTTTTTTTAAGGCATACAAACGCCCTTAATGCATGTATATTATTAACACAACACAGCTATAGGCCTCTAGAGGTCTCCACCTCGTACTGCGGACGTGTCATAAACACACCCCTCAGTCGGAATACGATTATCATAAAACAACAGGTGGTGCTTTCACGCCACACTAACTTTGACAGGTCTATTAAACAAACAAGATGTCACAATCGATTATGCCAATTAGTTGCGTCCCTCTTGATAAGAGATGGTTCTCTTACAGTTAACAATGCCAATAAAAAAAAAAAAAGTAACATTGATCCATCCTTGTTTCTGTGTCTATGTGTATTTGATTAGCACATTGCGTGTTTTACTCAAACATCGCAATTTACGGGTTAACCATACACCAGTCAGCCCTAACAACTACTTACCTTTACGCAAATCAAATGTTTAATTGGGGTACTTTAATTGAACGGCATAATAAAATTGCACGCTACACAAAACAAACAAAACGCACAATTTAGGAACAGAAATCGACGTAGTTTGTTACATGTACTTTTTTCAATAATGAAATAGTATTGTGTTTTTAAAATACAAGTATCGTCTAGATGTGAACTTAATTTTGCAACTTTAAAATGTGCCAGATTCCGGCCACCAATGCCAGGACGAAATACTACATGGTAATCCTTGATAGAAACATTGTCATAGACAGAGAAACCATGTAAGTGCTAATAGTAGCCAACATAGCCATTGGATACTAAACATTCTGCGAGTACTTTGAAAATGAAGCATTTTTTCACACTTCAGGAGGAAAATATTTCTAACTAACAGCTATTGTCGTAAAATAAAATAAAAATGGCTACTAACTCATATTTTCTTGTGCCAACCTATCAAAATACTACTGAATATGACAAAAGCCATTAACACCTGTTTATAAAGAAATGAACAATTGAGCATAGCTATGGGTCTATGTACGGTACATCAACTCGACTAACGATGGCTTACGTTGTATGTGAGCATTCTACATATAACAATTGTATTTTATTTCACCTGGCATCAAGTATGATTACTGAACTGTCCATCTTGCATTCAGAATGGATCATTGACAATTGACATGTTATCAGATTTTGTCAGAGCAGCTTAAAACTTGGCAAACTGTTGTCTTTAATGAAATCCAGTTTGATAATGTGTTATGTTCTGTCAAAAGCAGGGTCACTGTGTAAATAATATAAATCAACTGTCCACACATTTTCAACTTCGATATTCAGCAGAACAAAAGCTTCTTTCCATTCTAAACCCCATTTTATCATACAACTTCGTAACTTTGTCGGAATAATAATGGCTTATGTTTGATTGTCACCAATTTGCTTGTTCAGACTCATGCTTATCATGCTTTCAAGTTGACAAACGATTCCAGTGCTGTTTGCCACTGTACCAGGTGGATACTTAAGGGCCATCAATGTCCTATTGTTTTAATACTGATGTATTATATTGAAGATTCTTTTATACGTTTGTATAAAATACATGTTACAGAATAATGGTGTTGTTTTTGTATTTGAAAAGATAAACGAAGAAAAAACTGCGATAGCCGTGAATGCTTTCCAAAGGCCGAGCTTGCTGTACTCCGACAGATCTTGCTGTACTCCGACAGATCTTCTTTTGCTACTAGTGATTCATGCTCCTCACAAACTAGTCGAGACTTTTAAATTATTAATATTCCATTTATTTAATGCTCCATAAGCTTTACCACTTGTTCATTTGTGCAACTAATTTTGAATTCCATTGAACGTCCATTATTTCATTTAACCAACCATAATACAATTCTGGTAGAATTTGCGGTCAATAATGTTGGAGCCAGCAAGCATACAAAGCGTTTGTACATATTCAGCTGTTGGAAGTGTGTGCATGGATCCGTGGCTTATTCCTCTGCAAAATCTGTTTTTATGTTGCACCGACCCCGAAGCCGTCGAATTCTAATTCCACTGTCATTCAGGTTGTCTGGGTGTTAAATGAATTTCCCCGACAATTTTATCCATCATATTCCATGTCCGTCCGTCCGCGCTAACGGGAGAGTAGTAACGTGGCTACTTTTACGGACAGTTTAGTTGAAAACTGTTGGTTAGGGTTAGTCTTTAATGTGGCTTCAAATGCTTTAATGTCTCTATTTTTAGCCACATAACTATCTGTATTGCATATGGTAGACACTTAAGTATTTCGTAAGTGCGTTTATCCATCCGGTACTTCGTTTCCGCGCGAGATCTTAGAAACTAACGACTCGAGTTCAATGAAACATTATATGCAGCATCCCTATATGATGGACATGCGCATAATTAGTCGGGTCGTTCCAGTTTAGAGGTCAAGTCAAAATCAGCGTTTTGCTTGTCCAGACTATAACTTTGTCATGGATTGAGGGATTTTCCAATTACTTGGCGCAAATGTCTGCCTAAATGAGTTAGCCTGTCACGTGCATGAATCAGAACTGTAGGGTCAAAGGTCAATGTTATACTTAAAGGTCAAAAGTCGAAATTGGCTTGTTTGTTTGTCCGGACTTATAATTTGGCCATGGCTGAATGGATTTTAATCACTACATAAATGTTTGCCTCAGCATGAACGTGTGTCTCTGTACGAATAAGGCCTTAGGTTTACTGTCAAGGTCACAATTAGAGGTCTATACGGCATCAGGGAGCATCCATGTGTTGTTCCGATATTCTTGTCTTCAACAGGCAACGACAGCACACAAAAACATTGTCATGTTTTATTCAACATACCAGACAACTTCAAATTGTTACATGTACTGACATTGAACTCGAGATAATAAATCGCCAAGAAAAGGCATTTATAATACAAATATTGTAAAAAGACTCAAAAAAGTAATAAATACTGCTGCGTTAAGTCCATTAGATTAGGCAGTTTATATTTTGTATATATATACATGTACGTGTCGTCTACATTTTGTTTGCATATCGCAAGACAACCACCTGCTTACTGATTTCCCCTTTTCTTTGTATTCTTTGCGACTTTTAAAGATGACTCCTGTTTTGAACGTATTAAGATCTATATATGTACGTTAACAAACCGATGTGAACGTTTAAATGTTTAATAATTCGTGGCTTATCGTTGAGCCGTTTACTTCCCTGTTGTAATTTCCGTATTCAATGACTGTTTATTTAATCTCCTAATTAGGACTTAGTATCTCCTAATTATGATATAATGGAATATAACAATAATATAGACTGTGGCACTAGGACGCTTCTATATGAAATCAATGTAAGCAGTCAGAGGAGTTAAACATGTTGGATCAAAAACAGAAACAGTGCATATATATATATATATATGAGGCGCGTCGTGGGAAAACCGGACTTTATGCATGTGCGTAAAGTGTCGTCCCGGATTAACCTGTGCAGTTCGCACTGGCTAATCCGGGACAGCACTTTCCGCTTTTATGGTATTTTCTGTTTCAATGAAGTGTCTTCTAACCATAAATCTGCACAGGCTAATCCGGGATGACACTTTACGCACATGCATTAAGTCCGGTTTTCCCACGACGCGCCACATATTTACTTTATATATCATTCTTACATATGTTTCACAGAAACGCATATACATTGCGATTGCGACACAATTGTATTAAGCATGTACGTGTACAACTGGAAAATGTGAAGTTGAATTTCCGTTTTGGGATGCTGACTAAGCAATTCAAATGCGTGTGTTACCGAGAATATAATAAGTGCTATTAAGTACAAGTATAGACTTAAAGAAGTTACACATAAGAAATTTATCATATCACCAATCAACAGAATATATAAGCAATACAGTTCCTAGCCAGTACGGTTTTCTGTTCGTGCTGGACGGGGAAATAAGTTGTAACACTATACAATCCAAGAGTAACTTGTAACAGACCACTCGGTATTCGTTTGCACCCATGTTTCAAACGTTCGCCCTGTGTACATATATTACCATCGCGAAAGGAGTTTAAAGTGGTAGTGTCCAAACTGGAATGGTCTATATCTCCGTACGTATGAGCGAAACAGTGATCACACCACGCGGCTGCAGGATTTTGAGTTAGAGCGTGTATGCGTGCAAACAATCGAAACCTTCAACAACTAACAAGTAATTTAAATAATTTAAACGTACTGGGGACACATGTGGCGGTTCCGTAAGGCCATACAAATTTGATTCTATCGTGTATTTAATCGTCATCAATACTATTTAGCTTTTGAATTATATAGTCTCAAGAAAATGTTGTCATTATTCTCTTAGGTAATTTATTACAATAATGATAATGTAGCATTATTAGAAGTTATTAGAAATGCGGTAATACGAGCTATTGTTCGCTTAATAAGTACATGTAGGTTAAATTCAACTATTAAAATATATAATAGTCAATCCTGATTAAAAACAATCTGTGTGGTCAGTTGTATAGTCCTTTGTGCGATATTTGTTTTGTTAGTAAGCTAGCATGTTGTATTGTTGTTCAGGAGGTCATGCGTTATATAATCAACGGTTGTCACGCTCGTTGTATTTCATAACTTACTAATTACAGTTCGTATACGACATTTATAGAAAGATTTTGTCAGGATATTACATAACAACGTTAAACTCAGTAATTTGTCGTGATAGACTGTTAGAAAGTGAGTATCTAAGTGCAAATTACATCAAATTTCACTTGTAAAGATCACGTTTCATTTACACGTAAAACTGTATCAGGCTAAACTTTTACAATTGTATATATTTTCTAATTTAAATCATTTACGCGTACTGGGGACACATGTGGCGGTTCCGTAAGGCCATACAAATTTGATTCTATGTTTAGCGTCCCCATGATTGTTCGAAACCTACCAACCAGGAAAAAACAAACAATGAATCGATAAAAACATATTTCTTTCATAACTTATTCATGGCAGTGGCACAAGCTAAAGCAAGTATTTACTTGCAAAACTGCTATATTTATTCTTCGGAAACCTACTTTAACACATTATTTTAACTGTGTTAATTGACTAGTTGCACAATATTTCTACAAATATTGGAATAACACATAGTGGTATTTTTTTCCATTTGTATATGCTTTCCAACTCGATTTTTCACATTGTTAAAATTTTTTTTTTTTTTTTTTTCGTTCAGTCATCCAAAAATCTACCAGCCAGAAGACGCTAAACATAGAAGCAAATTGGTATGGCCTAAGTGCAGTCGTTTGAAAAGATTTTAAGCAAAAATGGGAAAATATACAAATATTAAATATACACGCGCCCCCCCCCCCCCCCAAAAAAAAAACACTCCCGGACCATACATATAAGGGCATATACAAAACGGTCCAAACTGGATTAATATGCTAACAAAAATTCGCTCGCTTTTTTTTAAAGATACTCATAAACATCAATAAAGCATACCAGACCTAGCCCGCTCGTTCAGCGAAAAATATAAACTATAGACAGTGTGTAGTGTATACCTTTATTTGTGGATGACATTTTTTTTTCAAATTCATATATTATATAAAGATGTCAGATGAAATACACCGTTGGCACAGGATACCGCCTAAAACACATTGATAGTTTTCTAATAAATAGATTTAAAGTCGAAATTCAAGTCAGATCAATGACTACTTTCGAGATAAAACAGTTTTGTTTCCACAAATAGTTCCTCAAAATCTAAATCGACAAACTTTTTGTCACATTAGCAATCACACCGAATTTCATATTGTTTTAAGCATTCAGAAGAAAGATATAACGTGATAAATTAGAGGGGTGTCCACAACGTTAGCTCCAATTCCTGACGATTTCATTTTTCGGCATCACTGGCCATATTAGTTCACAGCGCAATCATACGAGTATCTTTTACAATATTTTTGTAAAAACGTGTACATCTGTCTGTTCGTTAGTTCATAACACATTTGAAGACGATTGGTGAGC
This sequence comes from Congeria kusceri, assembly GCA_027627225.1. NCBI lineage: Eukaryota > Metazoa > Mollusca > Bivalvia > Myida > Dreissenidae > Congeria > Congeria kusceri. The sequence continues at coordinate 91,351,465 of CM051024.1, read as the reverse complement.
CTGACTGTACACTTATGAGTTATTTAATGACATTCGCTTCAAAAAGAGAACATTGCACTTCGGTAAATGAATAATACAAATAATTCTCGATGAACGTGTGTTTGAATGTAGTCAGCTACGGATTATACATGTTTAAAGATGTTCCTGATTTATATGTATAATTATAACATTGAATATCAAGTAAGTATTTAGTGGAAAGGCACATCAAACAAGGGTAATTTACCGCTAAAACAGGTGCATGGCATACATGTATGTCTTTTGAACATAATACGATGAAGTATTACTTTATTCATTGACTTAGAGTGCATTTGATGAATATGAACATGATGATGATGAATATGAAGAATGTGATGAAAATGATGATGATGCTGCTGCTGCGGATGATGATGACGATGATTATGATGATGCTAAGATTTATTATATATCTTTGATACGGATCTGTAGCTGATCATGATGATGATGCTGCTGCTGCGGATGATGATGACGATGATTATGATGATGATGATGCAAAGATTTATTATATATCTTTGATACGGATCTGTAGCTGATCACTGCATACCCACAGACAAGGGTTATAACTGCACGCTCCCCCTAACCCAAAATCCTGGATCCGCCCCTGCTGCATGTATGTCATATGATATGGAGTAGTAGCCTGTACATATATTAAAGTCTCTGAATCCGCACTAGACATTTAAATGAATACAATAAATGCTCTGAATATTATCTTTCTACAACTTGAGCAAAGTCAGGTTACTCTTTGTTATACTTTTACTTGCTCCAACAAATGTACATATATATGTGAAGCGTAAATCATGCTGAACTGCTCGAAATCGAAACACGTGTCGTGTTTGTTGCGTTCATAGACGTAGGCGCCTTGTTTTTTTAACAAACACAAATCCTAGTCCTATATGTATAAATACACAAGGTAGCTCACATCGCCATTTTCTATCGTAACTGAAGTGAAAATTCCCTATTTGGTTCCCGAAATCAACGACGTCATGATTGTACATACATTCGGGCTAGGTACTTTTCAACGCAATGTCACTTCCGTTACGATAGAAAATGGCGAGTGTGTATTTATAATATATGGATACATATTTTTTATTTGTTAAACAGCCAAGCGCCTATGTTCATAGCATGTAAAGTAGAATAATTATGTGCAACCAAAATTGTGACATGCTATACGTGTACACACAAATGATCAATATGTTAGTTGGCACAAGGTATTCTGAAAATTCCTACTTTCATATAATTGGTTCGGTACCAACGTCAGACATTCAAACGGGTTCACTGCATACGCATATTATAACGGTGAATATTATAAAATGGAACTTCCTTGTAGAGTCAACAGACTGATTTGCATTAAAGACTTAACACAGGGTAAAATCTGCTTGATGAAAACCGAATTTAAACGTAGGTTTGTTTGTTATTTTCGGTACGGTACAGTTTCCACAATTGCCCGCCGCGTAAGTGGAGAAAAAACAACAATTTGCTATGAACAGTCTTACGTGTCAAGGTCATGCACAATAATAACAAATAGTACGTTTTCAGACAATGCAAAATTCATAAACTTGATTTACGTGCACGTGGTAAAGCATGTAATATACAGTTTTTGTAAATATATATAGGCCCTATTTCAATCTGAATAAAATTTTATTTGTATTAATTTCGAATTAGTGTTAATTCAGAGCCGTCTCGGTGAATTTAATGAATCGGTGTCGTTAATGAATGGTTAATTGACAACGATGTTTTCTAATGTTCATTTACAAAAGAAAATTTCTTTTAGATCTAGCAGGATTGGCGAAAGTTACTTCTGCCAAAGAGGCTATGCTTTTGCCCTCATTGGTTTGTGTTTAGCAACTTTCCCTAAAAACTATTATATAACATATATAATATATAATTTTATAACTACCTGTGAGTGAATAAGTGAATGACTTTTTCCGGGAAGGTATTTGTCTGTTCCTACACGTGTTTATCATGCTTTAAAGTTGACCAACAATTCCAGTAGACTGCTTGCCACTGTACCAGGTGGACACTTAGGGGCTGTCAATGTCCTATTGTTTAAATACTGGTGTATTATGTGGAAGATTATTTTATGCTTGTATAAAATACATGCTACATAATTATTTTGGTATTGTTGTTTTATGGTAAGGATAATCGAACAACGGTGTGCGATATCTAAACATTTTTTCAATGTTGATTGGCAAGTAATATATTCATGATTTTGGGTTACAACAGCTGTGAATGCTTTCCATAATAATCGAGGGTTAGAACCAGAAGGCACCAACCGCCACTGAAAAGAATACCAGTTGGCAACTTCTGGTTTTTTTTTTTTTCAGCCCTCTAATTATGTAACAAGTGAACAACAAGCAACACATAATATACATACAATTAGAGTACAAGTTCTGTCAGGCTTTTGGCCATTCTCTGTCCTCCATTTAATTTAGCTCCAGCAGAACGTTGCTTAGACAATCTCTGAATTCCAGGTTTAAGGCATGTTCTAAAAAAGCGATTGAAGCTATAGTCTCTATAAAGTATAACTCAATTTATTCATTGCCCTACAAACATAATTACATGTTGTTTTGTTGCACTTAATTTAAGATCTTTAACCAACTAAACTACAATTGTGCTAGGATTTTCTGTTGATAAAGTGGGAGCTAGAGAGCACACACCTTGCACATTTTCAGTGGTTAGAGTTGTGTGCACGGATCCATGGCTTCATAAGTTGGTTTCTCAAACAAGCAACGACAGCAGACACCAACATCGTCATGTTCTTTTCAACATACATGTCATATTGCAGCATATGTTTCGAGACAATTAAGCGTAAAGAAAATGCATTTATAATACACAATATTGTAAAAAGATCAAAATGTAATAGTTGTACGAGTATTACTGCAGCTCCATTAGAATTCAACAGTTCATATTTTGTACATACATGTACTTTTCTACAATTCGATGGCTCATCGTAATCCGGTGGTAACTTATGTGATGATACAATGTCTTTTCATTTAGCAAACTATGTAGAAGTACTCTTACATGGCAGACAAAATCATGTAAGCACCCATCGAATTGTCCCTCCAGTGCGATCGTTATGTAAACTAATACACAGTAACGTCTTACTAGCTCTCTGGATGTCAAGGTCATTATGATTTGATGCAAAGTTGTCTGACCACATGTTCAGCTTGCTGGATGTCAATGTCATCATGAAATTTACAAGTCAATACAAAGTAGTATGGCTACATGGCTAGCTAGTTGGATGTCAAGGTCATTACGAGTCAAAACAAAGCACATGTAGTCCGAAAATATGGCTTACTCGCTGTATGTCAAGGTCATTACGAAAGTCAATATAAAGTAGTCGGACAACACGACTTGCTCGCTGGATGTCAATGACATTGTGAAAGTCGATTCGAAGTAGTCTGACAGTATATGACTAGCTAGTTGACTGTCAAGGTCCTTATGCGTCCATACCAAGTCTGACAACATTACTAGCTATTTGGATGTAAATGTTATTATGTACATGACCAGCTAGTTGAATAAAAAAGTCATTATGAGTCAATAAGAACCAGTTTGATCAATTGGTTGCCTATGTGTCGTTACGAAGGTCATCAGTCCACCTCAGGTGTGGAATCACCGGAATCGTCAGACAGCATGCTTTCCTGGAAGAAGATATGTTTGTACAGATAAATGTGATAAGAATCAACTGCGGAATATCGACTGCATAATACAACGTTCGTTCTGAAACATGTTATTGGAAAGTATCAAGGTATTTTCAAATCGGCTGTCCTGTATACAGAAATTATTTGGAATTAAATACTTCTTCACAGGCATGGACGTGTGTTTAAGTTTGAATGATGAAACAAAAATGCACGTGATTGTCACACATAATCAGACAGTAGATTGATATGCTTATGTATAAAATAAAGCACTTACCCACCCACCCCGCCTAACAATCCAGTCTGCACATGTATCCTCGATGAATCTGAGGCAGTTTTCTCTTATCCGCATTGCATATGCTCCTCCCGCTCCAGCCACTTGTATGGCCCTTTTGGTAAACTGGAAAACAACAGCAATTCGTCGCCAGCCAACAAGGCTGTCAATGTACTGTTGCACTGTACTCCTGAAACTGTTGTAGGCCACCAAACAAGTGATCTGTTGTGCAGCTTGGCGGACATTTGCCATCAACTGTAACATAGGCAATATTTGTATATTTGGAAGCAGGGCTAATCTTGGCTTAAACGTTTTCAGCCATATTTCAGATTTACCTTACTACGTTGAAATCCTTCTAATTTTGGATATTATATGCACATGTAGTGTTTTGTGGAAAAAAGATGTGTAGCCAAATAAACCTTTTTTAGGCATAACGTGTTGTCATGGACTTATTTGACTAATGACGAAGTCCTGGAATGCATATGAAATTCTAGTTTTTGTGTCTCTTTGTTCTACGTTAAATATTACTGTTTAATACAGTATTAGCATGGTACCAGCATGGTAGCGCACGCACGTACATGCACCTATTTATCGAAACTGTATGAAATTTTGCATAATTCCAAATTATATTAAATATTACTATTAATATTCCTTAAACACACACGAACATTTCGGTCCATCTCGTTTGCTACACGGCGTAACTCTTGTACAATCTCCTGCTCTAAAGATGTCAGAGGACCTAGAAAGAAACAAAACTATCAAGAACATGTCTAGACCGAATGAATGGGCGTTTTCCCATCAGCAACATGTCAAATTGTATCATAAACTATGAACAGTCTGCACAATAAATGAGCCGCAAATGTTTGATTGTACGTAAGAAACCACTTCGTTATTTAGACCCCAGCATATTTTGTGATACCCGATGTAATCACTTAATACTTTGTAGTAGCCAAAACAGCTCGAAAAACAAGATCGACAGGTGTGATGTGGGGGAGGGGGGAGGATCATGTTATTGGTATTCGTGTTACTTTTCACACTTCTCATGTAAAGGAAATGTGATGTTCAAAACTTTTGGGTAATGCATTTAAGGTTTATATTGTGCATCTGAATTTACTCTGAATCAATATATGTCTTTGCTTTTCTTTCAGCCTTATGCTATTAATACTGTATACTGATGTACATTTCTGTTTTACAGTCTTCATACATATCCGCACACTAGAAATTCCGGCATTTCTATACCTGCACCTCCATGTTCCATATCGGTTTCTTCTGCTTGGCCATCACCTTCTTTCCTCCGCTGATGGACTGTTTTACAACTGCGTGTGTCACCATGACCCCGTGATGCTGAAACGGCTCCAAAGTAACGGGCTTTTCCATCATCAGCAAAATCAGATTGCAAAAACTGGTCCAAAAGTGTTTCAGTCTCCCTTCGAACCATCTGCTTACTTATTTTCCCTTTTCTTTTCAAATTTCGTTTGCGACTTTGAAACATGTCTTCTGTTTTTAATTAAGATCTGGATAGTTTTTTTTGTTAACAAACCGATTTAGCTGTTTAAATTTGCGGCTAAATATTTAGCCGTGTACTTTACTGCTGTAATTTCCGTATACGATGACCGTTTATTCTGAAAAGGAGAATAACTCTATTGTAAAATGTACTATAGTCTGTTCAAATTGTGTTGATAATAAGGGGATCAACCATTTACTAAATATAGGGGGAATAGTGATTTTATGTTTATAAACATGCTGCAATCGTCTGTATTTATAAATCGGCTGATTTATCTGTTTGGAATCGTCCATGTAAATAACGGTTCTCGCGTGCATTTTTGCCGATTGTACAGCATTGTAATGTGTTCAATGAAAGATACTTAGCCAATTAATGAAATATATATCTTATGTTACCACTAGTTTACTTATGACATCATATTTTTGTGTGTTTTTAATACATGTATATGATATATATATATATATGAACCTTGAGTATAGCGCACGACTTTGTTACGATGTTGGTATGTATTTAAAGGGCGATATTCCATGATGCATACATTAGAATAGACGTCCACTGAATACATGGGATAAGTAAATATTACTGAAAAGAGCTTTGCCTTATAGCCTCTTATATTATCCCTAATTCTCACTGATATTACACAAAAACGCATGTGCTTGTACAACAGGAAAATGTGATGTTCAATTTCTGTTCAGTTGGGATGCTGATTAAGCAATATTTTGAATACTAAGACTAATAAGCTAAATAGCTCTTTAGTTCCGATGCTTAAATCTGTCAAGTTTAGACATTTAATGGCAAAAAAAATATGTGAAGAAGTCTCTTTAAGACATTAAGTCGATGTATATATTTTTTGAAAGTTACACAAATAAAAAAATGAATATGCTAAGTTAAAACATTTCTAACACACTAAGCTTTACATAATTATTCTACCACGTGAGATTTCATATCGTGGTGGATACAGAAATAATTGCTTTTAGACCATACTATGGAAGAGTAAGATATAACGGAAAGCTCATATGGTGTAATGTTAAATGTCATCGACGTTTCCAAGGTTGTACATGTATACACAAACGATCACGAGAATACGAACAAACGGTACGAATTAACAATGCAACACACTAAACACACAATGTTACGTAGCGAGCATCAAAATGCAATAGACGTTTCCACATGTGTAAATAATATGCAAATTAATACGGAAGTATTGTATCCTTTCTTTGCTCCTGGATATCAACTTTAAACCTATTTTTTCACAAAAGAGCACGCGGTAAAGTCCTTGAAGATCAGTGCATAGAAATTAACCCATGGCAATAGCTGAGGAGTTTAAAATAGTAGTGTTAAATTACTCAAAAACTGGTGTCTTTATCTCAGTTAAGTCGATGAGCGAAACAGCGATGAACACACCAGCACACCGTACACCACGCAAACCAATTCAACAACAATAAATCGTGTAATAAAACATTCATTTACTTACCGGAACATTAAAACGAGACGTTACCATAAAAACGGTCCTTATTTCTCTTAAACGGATGCTGTAGTTTTCAATTGAATATTGTTTAAGAAGTCCAACAATGAACCTAAGATAAAGGAAAAGAAATCTTAACTTGCTAGTCCAAAGTAAATTTAACGTTATCACTAAAGCGCGTATAAGATAAAGTTGTACAATGATTGTGTACTGATTACGACAGTATATAATGTTAATAATATAACATTTAACATAATTTGCTTTCTAGAAAACGATAGTAAAACCATCTTAAATAGATACATAATGGGTGGCTGGCTGGTCAAGTAAATATATTAGATAAACGTCGATACAAGGACAATGAACATTAAAATACATGAATAAACAGACCTCGGCATGCATGTTTATGAAATTGGGCAGTTTCCTATGTATACGATGAAGACTCCGAATCCTCACAGACATTTAAATGAATGTTATACAAATATAATATTGTCTTTGTACAAAATAACCGATCAAATCTAAGTTGGTCTTTGTTATTCTATTAATTATTGGCTACTACAGATTTACACATCTGAAAAGCGTAAACCATGCCGAACTGCTCAAATCATGCATTACGTGTTATGTTTGCTCATTTGTACAGCGTGTTGGGTAAATGCACATGTACCATCAATAATGAAGTGTCGCCTTTTACGCATACCGGCAAGATATTCATGGTAATTAAACTTCTTTCATAGTGGTTCCTAACCAACGTAAGACCTTCAAATCGGTTCACTAAATAGGTCAACGGATGAAGGAAAAAACTATTATAGTGAATATCCTTGTAAAAAGAGTAAACAAACTGCATTGTATTATTGTCTTTACAGAGGGAAACATTCGCATGTTGGAAACTGATTTAAAAAGTATGTTTAAGAATGCATAAGGTAACATTTGCACAACACAGGGGAAATGAGCTCCCTTAGCGGACAAAGGCCTGCGTTCTCCGAGTGATCTCTAGTTAAAGAATGGACTTGAGCCATTGTCCATATAAACATGTTAAGTGCCGCAAAATGTGTTTAACTTAAACACGAAATTCGTTGCGAGACGAACCCACCGGTGTACCGGCTTTTGGTCAGCTAATGCGCCAATGTTCAGCGAAGACGATAAAAACGGTGGGCATGCATATCTTTGAAAATGTAACTGTTTCGTTTTTATTTAACATACAACACAAACTGCACATTTGTGCATGTACTCGAGACATTATTTTTTATAATGTATGTAATATTTTAAAACCAGTATTAAATGCATTACTGTTACTTATAGCTCATTAGATTTAACAGTGTATATTGTGTATATACGTATCACGATACTATGTCTTTGCACATAAAGCCATCTATGTAGATGACAAGTATATAGCGCACAAATGTAAGCAAACACCACATTTTCTCTCTACTGAGATCGTTATGTAAACTAATACACAGTATAGTGTGACTATCTAACGGGATGTCATTGTCATTAGGAAAGTCAATTCAAAGTAGTCTGACATCCTCGCTAGCTATTTAAATGTCGGCGTCATTGCGAAAGTCCATCTTAAATTATAAATACAAAGTAGTTCAACATCATGGCTTGCTCTCTGGATACCAAGGTCATCATGAAAGTAAATACAAAAAAAGGCTGACAACATCGCTAGCTATGTTGATGTCAATGTCATAATGCATTTCAATATAAAGTGGTCTGACAATATGGCTAGGTAGTTGGATGTCAATGTCATTATACGAGTAGTAATAAAAGTAGTGGACAAATGGTTGGCTGTCTCTGGATAACGGTGAAGGTCATCAGTCCACATCAGGTGAGGAATCCCCAGAATCGTCAGACAGAATGCTTTCCTGAAAGAAGATAAGAAGATTAGCCCAACTGCATGCCGTCATATTTTTATGAAGGTAGAGATGTGACCAGAATCAACTTCCTTATACCGTGTGCATAATAACCAACGTTTCATTCGGAAAGTAGAAATAGCATATCTGAGTATTGGAAACTATCATGATAATTTAAAATAGACCGTCTTGTATGTAGAAATTAATTGGAACGTTTAACTTTAGGTCATGAAAGGAAAAAGGATTAACAGCGCGATCAAACAGCATGACATCAAGGATGAAGAAACGCTGATGACTTTCAAACTAATAAGCATTACTTAGAATACAATATAACTCTATAGCATTATACATTTCTTTTGAAGAGTAATGACCTTTTAAAGCACTTACATATCCACCCTGCCTTACAATCCAGTCTGCACATGTATCCTCGATGTATCTGAGGCAGTTCTCTTTGATCTGACTAGCATATGACCCTCCCGCATCCGCCGCTCGTACCGCCCTTTCGGTAAACTGGAAAACAACAGCAATCTGTTTCCAACCAACGAGGTTGCCAACGCACTGTTGCAGCGTACTCCTGAAACTGTTGTAGGCCACCAAACCGGTGATCTGTTTCGCTGCTTGGCGGACATTTGCCATCCACTGAAACAATAACGATAATATGATAAATTTCGATTTGTAAGCACGGCATCCCTGGCTAAAAGTGTTATATAGCCAATCCCTACTCATTTTATAGTGCTTTGTGAAAAAAGTTAGCCAAAATATATCAAGAGTAGTAGACATTGGCTCATAAGGCAAATGTCAGAGAAAGTCCTGGAATGAATATCAAATTTTATCTTGTGTGCGTTTATCTTTATGTTACTTTTGGTATTATACAGTTTAAAAGAGCGAAGCATGTCTTGAAAAATATATACATATTGTATTTATTATTTCTTTTGTTCCCCCAAAAATACTAATATTATGTAGACAAACATTAGATTAGCTCACTTACATTTTGGTCAATGTCTTCTGCTACACGGCGCAACTCATGTACGATCTCTTGTTCTAAAGCTGTCAGAGGATCTTCTACAACGGATTCTGAACAGTAACATAAAACTACATACATAGTTAACATTTTCAACATAATACGTGGGATCAAAATGATTGATAAAGACATGATATTTTTTCAGACTCTAAAATATATCGTTGACGTTTGATGTATCACTAAATCTATTGTTATAGTTGGAACACAAAGCAAAATGATTCATGTGGGAGGATATTTTATCACTTGTGTGTCATCAATATGCTTTCCATACTAGTAAAGATTTGGGGCTTCACGGAATGCACTCTATTAGGCTTAAATTGTGTATTGGTTTACCCTGAATTAATTGACTTTCTTTAACCCTTTAATTCAGCAACCCATATTTCTGCTTTACAGTCTTCCGGAATATCCACATACTAAAAATTCCAGCATTACAATACCTGCAACACCATGCGCAGTGTCTGTTTCCTCGGCTATTTCACCAACTTCTTCCTGAAACTCATCGACCGATTTGTAACTGGCTTTGTCTTCCTGGTCTCCTAAAAAATGATTTTCTAGACAAATTGGCCCAGTTGGCCCATATTCTGGCGCTTTAGAAGAGGCGAAACGCGGCGGAGATTCCTTTGGCGGCGGAGGTGGTGGTAGTGCACTGGCGCTGTCATCCGAATCCACAACCATTCCCATGGCATAAACAGGCTCTTTAGCACGTAGGTCTACGGGCACTCGTCGTGCGCCATCGGAAGACAGGCCGTGTCTTCTGGGGATCCCATCACGCAACCCTTTAGCTCGTGGCACGAAATAATGCAATAAATCTTCACCAAAATTGTCTATATCTTTCTCTCTACTTTCAAACTTGAGTTGGGGTCCTTCCGCATGAAAACTTGGAACTTGTCTGTGCAAATCAGACTGCAAAAACTGAGCGAAAAGTTTGGCCGTCTCCCTTCGAACAGTCTCCTTATTTACATTCCCTTTCCGTTTCAATTTTTGTTTTCGACTTTGAAACATGTCTCCTGTTTTAAGATCTATAGGTTTTTACGTTAAAAATTAAACCGGCGTGATTATTAAATGGTTTAATTTGTGATTAAGTTTTCTTGAACCGTTTACTGCGGTAATTTCCGTATTCACTTCCGTTTTATTCTGAAAAGAGGCACGTATTGTGTAAATTTTATTAATTAGATGTTTTCAATTACCCATTATATACTTTTTTAACATATCAATTAGCTACATAACTCAAACAAAATGTAAATTGCTGTTTAAAGACACATAATGTTATTACAACGTGTAGTTAATTTAAAGACAGTAGTTTTAAAATTTTGCAATAGACTCTACCCAATACAATTTCATATTCCCTGGACGGGAATATAACATTGTTAACATCACAAACAATGCACGAATAAGATGCCGTGCAGAAAGGTACGATGGTGTATCTACATATCTCTACTTAATGTTATATTCCGTGTATACATATACACGTTGACATAGTTCATTGTTAACCGTATGTGATGTTGACGATGTACATTGTGCAAGTCAAATAGATCGAGTGTCTGTCTGTCTGTTTGTCAATTAAGTCCATCGATGTTTCAACCTTCCGCGTATTGTACACACATAATTGTGATCACACATTTGCGACCTACACTGTAACAGTGCAAAGAAACAATATTGACGTTAAAATAGCGATACGGACACTGCCATGTAAATAAGTGGAGTACGCGATTTCAAACGTCCGCGTAACGAACATACATAATTTTATTATATGCTTTTCAGTGAAATTTTGAATTTTTTTGGTGAAATAAACTTTTTTTTATATTTTCACTGTTGGAGCAGTGAAAATATATACGGAATATTACGCTAGTCAATTGTTCCATGAGTATGTATTAGTCGAGTGGCTTGTGTGATGACGTATCACACGAGAGACGGAGCCTCGAGTGTGATACGAAATAGCACAAGCCACGAGACTAATACATTCTCTTGGAACAATTGACTAGCGTAATATTTCTTTTATTATATACCACGATAAACTTTAAATGTGCATTTACCTTATTTAATTTGTGTAAAAACTACAATTTTGACTAATCATTGTATGTATAGATTATATTTGTTTACACAACTCTATGATGACGTCATTAGAAAGTAGTCCGGCTAGTATGGTAATACGGGATCGGAAAAATAGCGAGTAGCATAATACGGGATTTTGTTCTGTCGACATGCATTTCACCGATTGATAAAGCATGTATTTTGTTAAGATTTTAAACAGGTATATAATAACAGATTTTATATATTCACTGCAGTCCGTTATAACATAAAACGGACTATTTTTCCATAAATAGAATCGATCTACAAGTAGTGGTTTACAGCCCTTGGCAATTGTATATACATGTACAGTATGTACATGCATGTGTTTACATAAAACACATTATAAAATTCAACAAAATTATAATTCAGCGACAACGACTTACTAAATATGGCACTTTTCCCCCACCATACTAACAGTGACAGTTTTGGAATCAATTGTGACGTCATTTTTATGACGTTAGAATACTCGAACTTGTGACGTTTAAGCTTATCTCGCGCAATTTTATTTATTTTTTGTCCAAAGGCACAGAAAATCATAGAAAATAGAAAATATATATTTTCACTCGTGGCTGCGCCACTCGTGAACATATCATTTTCTATGAACACTCGTGAAATAAAATACGATCTTACACCGAAATCAACAAATATCCTCCATACTGAGCAGTACGATCACAAGAATGCGACTTACAGTGTAACAGCGTAAAGAAACAATACGACGTTAAAATAGCGATACGTACATTGCCATGTAAATAAGTGGAGTACGCGATGACCCCACCAGCTCAACGTAGGGCAATCCGGGAAATACGGATAGTTTTACAAGGACTCCCATTGTCAATACGTTGCGCCTTGCCCTGTAGTATATTATCTCCATATGCTGATGACGTAATCGGGGAAACCCTGTCTTCCTCGGATTTTATGGTTGATTTCATTGAGCTTTCTTTATTCTAATATACTTCACCTACGTCAGAAATGATGCCACCCAAAACCGGGTAAATTCGGACAGAGTAGGGAAAATACGGACGGTACTAGTTTCACCCCCTGTACGTCGGTAAACCAACTTGCAGATCATGAATCAAATTTCAGAGAAAACATATCGTCCGCAATAGATAGGTAGGTACATATTTTGACTTTTTTGGCGGTTTTAGTCAGTATATATACAAAATTATTGTTCACATGTATAAAGTCTTGTCCAACGCCATTATGTATTAAGTGTATTGCCAGAAATCTACGTTTTTCTAAGAATTTTTTTTTTTTTCTGCGGGAAATACAAAATAAAAAAAAATAAAAATGTACGTATTTATTTCATTTTTGGCATCTAAATCGACTATTTGGTGAACTAAACTGTTACAGAGTAATGAAATAATCTATCTAGAAGGGCATTCAAACGTTTATTAGTTGATACCGTAGTGGTTCCTGGGTTAAAATCAATTATATCTTGGAATGGTATGCTCATTTATGGATAAAGCCGAACTGTTTCAAGAAAATGTGTAAATACAGTCCAAACTTAAACTGGATAAAGCTCAAACTGCGCGACAAAATGATTATTTTTTTGCAAAGGAAGGTTTGTTTTGTGCTAATTTTCATTACATAGTTTCATTACATATACATATTTTTAGTTTATGTAATAGAAGAAAAATATAGTTTATTCAAAAATTGTACAATGTAGCATATAAAAAACAAATAAGGCCAACATGACCCATGATCGTCATGAATAACAATTATACAAATAGGAACAAATAATATTATCATGCTTAAGGAAAGAGAAATACATTATATATATCTGCGCGTACTATATAAAAGTACTCTGAATTGTATAATCGTGCTTTACAAAAAAAACTATTTTGTATCTAAGTAATACACAAAAGTAATCTGTACTGTATTATCATGCTTTACAAACATAATGTGGGTCATGTGGGGTCAAAACCTAGATCACTAGGTCAAATTGAAGGAAAAACGTGTAAACACTCTAGAAATCTTCATGAAATTTGGTCAGAACATTTGTCTTAATGATATCTTTGTAATACATAAAAGTGATCTGTAATGTATTCTCATGCTTTACACAAATAATTTTTATCGTAGTTATACATAACAGTGATCTGTACTGTATTCTCATGTTTTACAAAAATAATTTATATTTAAGTAATACGTGAAAGTTATCGGTACTGTATTCTCATGCTTTGCAAAAATTATATCTAAGTTAAACATTAAAGTAATATGCACAGTATTCATGAAAGTGATCTGTACTGCATGTAACGTAATAAAATAGCATTAATCATCATGATCTGACAGTATTTGTCATTCAAAAGCTACATGCATGAACAGCTAGTAACTCGATAGTATTTGGATTCTATGAGGAGAATAACTCTGTGGCTTTTAACATGCTAGGGTGACGTCTATAATACACTGATATGTGTATTGTATTTTTGTCTTGTTTGTGAGTAGATGTTACATTAAAAAATAAAATGATATTCATCTTCGAGAACAGGGCCAACTGGACAAACACTATATTACTAATATCGGTATTATTCCACCTTCCAAATCTTGATGTTAACCCATTTAAGGTAAAACTGAAGTTCAAAAACAGAAGTTATTTCTATAAAATAATGCCATTGAATAGCCATTTATGCGTCCTTCTACACCTTTGACAAAAGTTTCAGTAATTCTTTGCTTAAACACAGAAAAGAAACTATTGAGATTACCACGTACACCTTGTGCCAAGCAGACATGATAGAATCCCAATGAACTTAGAATACATTTCACTTGACTTGCCCAGTTGATTTTTAGGGGATTACTTTCAATATCGTCTAGCATACTTGTCTATATCATTTCAATGAATTTATGTTCCGGATCACAGATCACCTTAAACCAGTACTATCATATTCATTTTACTCATAGTAAAAAAGTAAAGTATCCCTGTCTCCGATAATATAAAGTCATTATGTGTGCTGATTTTGACACCTATTTATCCTTCACCATTTAATAACATATTTTAAATTAAAATAAGCAGTTTTATTGACATTACAAAGGCATTTGATTATATTGTAAGGGATATCTTTGGCACAGAATATACAGACTCGGTATTCGAGGACGACGTTTTACAGTTATAAAAGCAATGTACTCATGTGTACACACAATTAAGACGTCATAATGATATCGGAACTGCATTTGAGTCATTTAGGTCTAAGACAAGGCGAGTGTTTAGTTCCCGATTTTTTTTCTTTGTATATCAATGACATGGAGGATATATTGTACTCAAAAGGTGCAAGTGGTATTGATATAGGCATGTTAAAATGCTTCGTACTCATGTATGCGGACGGTGAAGGGCAAATACGTCATCTGTTGTTCACATTCAGCTTGTGCTTCAGCTTGTGCTTCCAGCAAAACATGGTAATTTTCAGCCCAGTTTGATTCCCTTTTTTTAAATCAAATTTGTAAAATATTTACCTACGCCACATAACATAGTTATCACTCTAAAATTATTTGGGTCATTTCAATCTCTTATGTATAGGAACAATACGAAAATATCATCGACATAATATTTGTTAAACAATTTAAGCAAATACGGAGGATGTTCATCTCTGCCATTTATTATAAATTCAGTTAAGATCAGTTCTGGTCCCGCACTTTTTCCAGTGTTTATATTGGCAGTCCCTTTGAAAATTTCTTCAGCAGTAAAGTATTACTGTGGTAAGAACCTTAACAATGATTACTTTCATAAAATTGCTGCACACTGCTTTAGTGAACTTTTGTGGTCAACAATGTTAAAATCTCGCTCAAAATGGTTTAAATGCATACATTTATTGCATTTACATAAAGCACTATTGTACAAGTTTGGTTATTATCCATTCAGTTTAAAAAAATAGTTCGGACTTCATCACCTAAAAGTTAAGGCTTTATCAATTTTACCTTAGATTGTCCCACGAAAATAACAATATAACGCGTGTTTGGTGCATTTAAACAACGCATAAAGCAGATATACAAAGAAGAATGGCTGATACGTAAGGTCGTACATTAATAATTACAAAAACATTAATTGATCAGTAGTTTTGTACATGAAATATTGCCAACTTTACTGATTTTTTCTACATTCTTAACCAAATTCATACTAATTTGGCCAAATAATTGCCATTAGGAATCTTTTGTAACAGCGCATTATACGTACAAAATATCATTGTATCTTGTGCGATATTTTAAATGTTGAAACTTACCTTAAATATATGAGTTTTTGTAAATAAATTGTGGTAATAAGTAATTTGTCCAACATGTTTTCTCTGAAATTTGATTTATATCTGCAAATTGGTTTACCGACGTACAGGGGGTGAGTTTTGCAATTGCAAATTACATTGGGAAATTACGGACACTATTTTAATCTCAAAATTCAGGAAAACTCGGACAGAATCAATAGGTTGCTCCCAACATGCAACATTTGTAGTAATCAATGCATTGTGTCACTTGCTATTTTTAGGCATGTCAAACCCCAAACAATACTCTTCTAAAATAAGTCAAGATCATTACAAGAAACTTGAAAACATGTTGAAAAGTCGGTGTACTAATGCGTGTGTCCGTAGTTACCCGCTGTCCGTATTTCCCCGGATTGCCCCTACACCACGCGAAAAATACTTAACAATAAATCATGTCAATAAGTAACATAATTATATACTTACTCAGCTGTGTCAACGGGGCTTAACCACAGACGGCGCGTTTTGCCCTGACATCGCTACAATTTTGAATATTGATCAATGTCCTACAATGAAATAAAGATTAAGGAAGAGTTTTAAATATTCACTTGTTGGTTCAATGTTATGCACAGTTATCAAATCAAGCGCGTGTAAGATACAGTTCTGCAGTGAGAAGTGTGTATGTACACGTACAGATGACTTCCCCACTTTGTGCATAGATTTACGGGAAAAGGAAATTAATTTTAGGTCACAATATACTAAAAGATTTCCTTAACAAATTCAATGTAAAAGCAATAAATTCAACAAAAAATAAACTCAACATTTTGCGCGTAGAGACCCTCATAACCATACCTTTTCTTAAAGAGCATTCCGAGCCGAATTGATTTAGACAATAAAAAAGATAGGTCATGTGATATGTAAGAAAGAACTCGACGCGAATCAAAGTTCACTGTTTTACGGCCATCTTTTTACCGGATACTCTCCAGTTGAAGGTATACTGCCAACTGTCAAAGTCTCGTCATGTAGTCTCCAACCTTCAAGCGAAACAGTGAATTTTTAGTACACAACAATGTTTTTCCTACCACACGTACAAAGAAATATTCAAAAATAAAGTCATGGCAAGTGACTATACAGAAAATTGTGTCTTCAAATAAATGGTGTTGATTTATTTAGAGAGTATAGCATTGCACACCTGAAATATTTAGTATACTGTAACCTTAACCACAGCAGCCTCATATGTTATGTCTTTATTTTGAAAATAAACGAAAGAAAACGCACTAAAAACACAGACTTCCCGAAAGCTAAAAAAAGTGTCAGATATTCGGTCCGACAACCTGTCAAAACTTGCCGGACCGAAATAAAATTTGCCGGACCGTAAATTAATTGATGTATGTATACATACACTCGTTTAAACAAGTTTTAATTATGTGTTTATGTAGCAGGGTGTGATAAAAAAAAAACACTCGTGGGTATAATTATATACTTTATTATGTATGATCGTATGATCCAAAGGATGGTCTGAAACAATAACAATTATTATAATACAACATATTACAATGATAATAATAGTAATTTCAATAATTCATTGTAATACATATTAATTAATTAGGACAAGTATTAAATAAAAATATATCAACAATTCAATTCAATACAATACAATTTATGTAATAAAATAAAATATGTACACTCACCAGTGTCCAACCCCTATAGTTTGAATACAAGATAAGTTACTTATTGGCAAATGGTAAATGCCATACAGAGACCTATCTTGAACAAAGTCAAATGGTGAATGCACTAAGATAGAAAAATCTATTACACCTATTGATTATAAACATCTCACTATAAAAGCATGGTACAGACATTAGTAAAAACAGTTCACCAATCACTCACTCACACTGACACTTCTCACTCTCTAATTGGATTAGTGGTCAGTAAAATATCAATAGGATTAGTAGTGAATACCCTGTTACATATACATCATGCATATTTATAATTTCTTTTTGATGTGCATGGACAACAGTCTTAAATTTCAGATCGGTAAAAGAATAGACCAGGATAGTTTCAGTATTATTTTTTTTGGTCCTTTTTGATAATATCTTGTTACCAAGTAAGCCATTTTCCATGTAAGATTAACAGGTTTAAACTTGCTCGTTCCTGTCTAATCTAAACATACAAGCTCCTTGAGTTTCCGCTGGTGCGTGACAATGGGTACAATGAACACAATTTTAAGCAAAATGTCAGTTAATGTTTGCCTATAATGATCGTGCATATGTTGCAAACCAAATCATACAAAAGTAGTTAGAAACAAGTATATCTAATTCCTTTGTAAACAAAAGGGCCAGAGTGGTCCTGGTCGCTCACCTGAGTACAGGATATTGGTGGGGTAGATATATTCATAAGTACTGTCCAACAACATAAAATTTACCGTTGTTCTGAAAACTGGCAAAGTGGCAAAAACAATTAATCTCGTTGTCCTCATTACAAATACTTTAAAATGCTAAATATACAGAACGAAATTTAAATTGAGAGTATATACCATTCAAACATAAACCTATGTTTTTAATTTTAGATGTTCCAATCATATTTAAATGTTAATTTCGATTCGAGTTCCTGTCTCTGGAAATGCTGTAGTAATGACAAAAATATAAATTAACAAAAAAATGTTTACTAAAAATCTAAGATATATCAGCAAGGATTACACATAAGTACATGCATTACAAATAATTAAACCTCATGCATGCTTCAAGTTTAATACATTTATTATCAGTTCTTAAAATAACCACGATGTCTATAAAATCGTGAATGATGTGCAAATGGTATGTCATATTTTTAGTCAGTCTAGATCTTGTTTAGACACCATTTATTTTACCTCTAAACGCGAAAGCAGTTACGCGGTATCGATAACGATGTTGTCGTATAGGTTAGTATTAATCTATCACTTACAGTGACTGAGAACACCTAGCACTTGAACAGCGTGCAGCACGTTTTTCACGACCCACAGCTGTTTAAAATTAGGCTGCTAATTAAAGCGACTGCAGTAATTATTTTAAAGGACGTTGCGCAATGTAAGCTGACGACGTAAAACTGTTATACTGTGATGTTGCACGGGTCGTGTTATTGTTTGTCGCATACCATGAGTTTAAATGAAAAAGTAATGATAAAGGCGAGAAAAACCGGACCAAATTGGATTTATTTACGGCAGTTGGGGTAATAAGATAAATATTAATGAGCATGAAAAAAAATCATGATCAGATCCACTGCCGATTCACAAAATGCGGATCACGATACATCGGAGCTGTATTAAATTGCTCAGATATTCGTTTTTTTTTATCCAGCTACATTTAGGAATAAGTCTTGAAAAAGCTGTCGGACGGTCGGACCGATTCTTGGTAAATAAATGTCGGATCCACTCAAAATTTGCCGGTCATGTCCGTCGGACCGAAGGTTTTCGTGAAGTCTGAAAACACACTAAATATTACGAAAAACATAACCTGACGTCATCAAAATCAACAAGATGACGTCATTATACTGCGCGTGTTTGCTTTATCACCACAGTGTTGAAATAAAGTTTATTCCATGGGGGTTTATTTCGTCAATGTATGCATGATAATGGGATAAACATACATATACGTGTTAATCTGACGTAGCCGGTAACATAATAAAATAGAGCCGTTTGGTATGATCTGTTGTTTAATTTGTACGAAGAAAATATTAGATATTTAGGTAACTTACTTAAATGCCAATGCGGCTTCGGAGGCTTTAACGTATGAATAGGCCGCTACTCAATTCCATATGGAATATTTCGTACAAATTAAACAACAGATCATACCAAACTGGCTCTATGTTATTATGTTACCGGCTACGTCAGATTAACATACTTTACATACCTGAATACCGTATAACACGCAGAACTGCTTGAATCGGAATACACGCGTATTTCGTGATCTGTGGGCAGTGTTACAAAGCATGTAAGGTAGAATATACAATATACACATATCTATAGGCACTTCCAACTATACCTTTTTGATAGCAGTTTTCCCAAAAATGACAAATCAAATTGGTTTCAAATTTTGCACAACCCCATCATACACATTTTCCTATACAGGTATAATAACAATCGAACGGTTCAGTGATCATTTATATTTTATCTTACTCTCAGGTGTCAAAACAAATAATTGCACGAGAAAATCGTGGTGTATGTAGAAATTCGATGCAGTTAATAGGCAAAGAGTTTATGAACGACACTCCAACCAAAAAAAATTAACATTAATTATTTCATCAATAACACCATCCCACAATGAATAAAAGATATTTCCAAAAATATCAATAATACAGTATGCAAATTTCTTCAGAATTTTCATCCAATAATTGCAATTGGATATCACACGATGATATCCTATGGCTGTATAAGGCGTGTCGTGGGAAAATCGGGCGTAAAGTGTCATCCCGGATTAGCTAATCCAGGACGGCAGTTTTCCGCATACAGAAGATTTATGTTTAGAAGAGACTTCCTTGAAACAGAAAATACCATGAAAGCGGAAAGTGTCGTCCCGGATCAGCACATGTATTAAGCCCTGGATTTCCTACGACGCGCCACACATCTACCATCAATTAATGTGTGGTGTCGCCTCGTGTGCACATCAGTCAACACTAATGTGTAATTTCGCGCGCGGCATTCTGTGAAATAGCACTTTCATAAAAGTTCCCTACAAATATAAGACCAGGGGCGTACCTGGTCCTGATTTGAGTATACGCACAGTTAAATTACAGGTCGTTCTGTGTGTGTCCTCTCAACTGTCAGAAAATATAGATAAATACATGTATGTACATTTATTGCCAGATCGCGATATTAATTTCGCAACCTTGCATCGTGTTTTCGCATTCTCGACCTTTGGATATACAAGGGCAAAAAGCAGAAGACAATGTAAACAAGCAGAAGAACAGAAATTTGTTGACTAAATTTATTGCATCTACAATTCATATTCAGTTCGTATAACGAAAAAGTAAAACGTAAAAACATATCAAAGAATTTACTTATTCATATGATATATCTAAATTGTTCATCATCAATTAAAGAGTAAAATATCTCATCACAAACAACGAAGGTTATAACAACCATAACACAAGAAAACAAACTATGCATAAATAAATGTGGAAGCATTATCGTTTTTACAATATGACACTTGTAGAATCCTTGTTACAGTTGCTTTCATTATATTTTTCATCAGAAAAATTGAAGCCTGGAAGTGTAAATACAATAGAAACAAATATAGAATTTGTCTGGCATTTCTAAAACACAAAAGTAAATCGTGCCTTCGAAATTTCATTTCAAGATTGATATGTGAAAATCAATAGTTGATTTTCAAAATATGGTTTAAAGAAGCAACTATTTAATATTTACTGCCATATTACCTCT
Organism: Congeria kusceri; assembly: GCA_027627225.1. NCBI lineage: Eukaryota > Metazoa > Mollusca > Bivalvia > Myida > Dreissenidae > Congeria > Congeria kusceri. Next base: position 91,330,037 of record CM051024.1, on the reverse strand, counting down.
AAATGTAAATTGAACTATATAAGACATTGTCACAAACATTAGAAATTCACGATTTTACAGTTTAAGAAATAAATTGACTTAACCCTTTAAAAAGGAGCTTTGTGAATACTGGACTCAATGGTTTCCATTAACATCATTTCAGAAACTAAAGAACAATTCTTAACACCCTAAAATCCTCAAATCTTATGCTGTAAAAAATAACCATTTACGCATCCTATGTTCTAAAAACATGTTTAATGCATGAGACAGTGCATCTTTCAATATATATTACTGGCTTTTACAGAGGAAATGATATTGGCAAGTACATATTAAGTTCATATGAAACTCCTGAGATTTTACTATATTAAAACATGTGGTATATAGCTAATATCTGTTGAAATACATTCAATTTTTATTAGGATGTATATGCAATGGATATGATGATAAGAATTTATGCAGCAGCAAAGACATAAAAATAATCATTTAGTGTTATTTTTAATATAAACGACAACATTTTAAGTATTTTAGTAATTCATGAAAGACATTAGTTTACATAAATGTTGTAAACTGACCATTTATACCTTGTATGTTAAAAGGTTTTGTTGCAAAAAATTGTTGTATTCTGACAAAGGAAAACAGAATATGTGTGTGTATGTATAAAACCAATACACAATGAAAATAACAAAGAATTAAACACCTAAGTAAAATACTAATATTATGCTCAACAGCAATAGTTTAAACCACAAAATCATAGTCATTAGTTATGCTGCAATTAAATAAAGTTGGTTAAAGTTAAGCACAAAAAAGAGGAACCACACATAGTACTGATAGTTTGATCATAGGTAGACATATTTATACTTAAGAAATAATTTTGATTTATCGTTGTTTATCGGCCAATACACAACGATTTGGAGTTCTGATGCTTAGGAATTAAACCACAAGGGTGTTAGCCCAAGTTGTTTAATGGCCATGCATCAGAACACCAAAGAGTTGTATATTGACATCTATTTTTGCATTTGTAATTGGAACTACTTTTTACTATGCTCTGCTCTGAATCGGGACTTCTTTTTGTGTTGTTTATTAGGTAGTTTAACAATGATAATTTTGTTCTTTGACTATAGACAAATTAGCGAGTATCATGTTAGAATTTTCAGTATTCGCTAGAAATTAAATCAACAGAAAACTGAAGAGTATGTTGTTCTTCGGTTTTTCCAAACATTTGCTGATTGAAACACATAATAAAATCTTTTTAAATAAAACAAGTAAATGGAACTTATATGAAGTGACAAGTCTTTACTACATAAAAACACGATGCATAGAGTAAACGAGTACATACATGTACTTTTTAAGTTGCACGCCTCAACATGTGGCCTTGATTTTTCAGAAATTCTGAAGTAACATTTATTTTATATTAATAATGTTGATTGATGAAATAAGAAAATTTAGCATGTTGTGTTAAGAAAATTCGAGGCATTTGACCGTCAAGTTTGTAATCACAACTTGCTTAAAACATTTACACATGATTTGAACATTTGAAACACAAAATATAATATCCAATTCTGTTAAATTCCAATAAAAGTAGAAATCAATGTTAAGCCGAGTTGAAGATCTCAGTCACAGAATTTAATGTTCTATTCTATTTTTATGTCGTTTTTTCTGTCTAATCTCATGTTTTTTATTATTTACTTTAGTAAAACCGTGAGTATATATAAGCACACTTTGAAGTGAAAATTAAATCAAAGAAATTAAATTAAATAGCCATAGACTTGAGTAATTTCATGACCATCAGTAACTAAGAAACTTAAACTAAGAAGCTTTGTGAATTGAGACCCTCATATTCTGAAGCTGCATTGTTTTTTGTTTGTTTGGATTTTTCGACGTATTCAACAGTATTTCAGTCATATAACGGCGGTCAGTTAACCTACTCACACTTTTCCTGGGTAAGCAGGTTTACCAGTACTAAGTGCACATACTTATGCCAGTAACTGACAACTGCCCTACTTGAATCAGAGGTAGGGGGAGAATGGCTGTATAAATAATTTCATGACCAATCCCCACACAAGTTATGTGGCCGGGCTGGGAATCGAACCCGCGATCCTCGGATTTGTAGTCCAGCGCTCGACCAACTGAGCTAGCCGGCCCGGCTATTCTGAAGCTGCGTTGTACAATGAAATAAGAAACGTAAATATAACTAAAAACTAAGTAACTTCTATACGACAAATTACTACACGAAAAAAAAAAGTTAAAACCTGTTTTCAAAAATATGAGATCATAACACTGCTGATTTCAGCCCACTGAAATTAACAACAGTCAAACAACAAAATGGTTTGTAAACATGAGAAGCAATTGAACACTTCATTATGCAAACTGCTTCTGTCTCCGGTATTATGAATAACCAGTTGAAAGTGACGAAAATCTAGGCACACAATTTTGTTGTTTTTTAGAAATTAAGTTGATCTTAATAATCACTTAAAAATCGCACACTGATGAAATAAAAGGTAAATTAAATGAACATGTAAATTTAAGATCCTTGTTTGAGAGAAATACATATTTGTAGAGTTTGTTTTCTTCAGTATAATAACAGATCTGCCAAAAATGAAATATTATTTTGATCATTATAGCCAGGAATGAATTCAAATGAAGCAAGAAGTTTGAGATTGATGGGACAATCAAATATAAACAGAGAAAAGTATAATACTACACAAATAATCTCATTTGTAATTACATGCAGTCGACTTTATGGTGTATATACGAATGAAATATCTTGGCAATAGAAATGAATATTTTTTTGTATAACAAAACATAAATGTTCTTTAATTAAGGATGTATGAAAAGCGCATGTAAACAGGGATACAAGTTTTGATGTGTTTACCGAAATAAAAGTAAATTTAAAAGAAAAAATGGAAGAGGTTAAATATACGCTCTCTCAAGTCAATTTTCCTTTTACAGTTCTGATTGGATTAGTGTGAAGAAGAAATTCATAGCCCTGGGCCCGTATTCACAAAGCTCCTTGGGCAAAAACTGAAGTATATTCCTTTACATCTTTTTACAGTTAAATGATTCAAGCTAGTAAATATTACTTTGAATTTCAGATTTTACTATTTTCTTAACGTAAATCAGTGGATTTCACATACAAATTTTCATCTGAAATTTGCACTTAAGTACAACCTTAGTTAAAATTTTCCTTAGGAGCTTTGTGAATACCAGCCCTGTGATATGAAAAGAAATTAAAACAACCACAACAACAATGAATCTGGGGTCATATCCACCAAGCTCCAAAGGAAAATCTTAACTTAAGTCATTTTTAATGGAAAAATTAAAATGAAACTTTCCTTGTGAATATCAGTATTTTATCTTTGAAATATGGTCAACTAAGAAACACATGTTGATTCTCACCAGATTAAAACTATTTAAGACAAAATACAAATTAAATGAACCAGCCACAAACTTTTATGATTATAAGAAATGTACTTCAGTTTTTACTAAGGAGCTTTGTGGACATACTAATGTAACACAAACGTAGGAATTGCAATATGGCATAAAAAAATTGTTTGTGTCACGTTACCCGAACTACCCTAAAAAAATGCCCAAATTTTTCAATAATTAAACGTTTTTTGGATAAATAAGTGTTTTGTTTTGACAGCATCCAGTTATAAACAATTTTTTAGGATACTGAATATATATTCAGTTTTAGAATCTTCAAGTAGACCATTTACCAAATAAAAAAAATAAAAAAACTCTTGACCTACCTGCCCTAATGCTTTTGGGCATGTAAACTTAAACAAACATTTTTTACGCCTAACAGCACATAGTGAACATGTTCATATTGCACAGTTTCATTTGATCATCGTGGAACAACCAGCAATATTAGACAATAAATAAAATGCATATCTGCAATAACAATTTTTATATTTTGATGTTGACATGATGGTTGTAAAAGATGGATATAAAACATGTATAACTCCCACACCTATTTTTTATGTTTCACAGCAATGACATGTTTGTAATGATTACCAAAATAAGATAAATAAAAATCATAACAAAACAAGTTATTTTTATGAATACTGAGATTAGCAAATATAAGACTTTTTAGCACAAGATTCATTCATGTTCCTTTTATAAAGTTATTGGAGAAAGTAATAGGTAATGTAACAAGAGCTGTCAGAGGACAACGCGCTCGACTATTCGAAGTATTTCAGTTGGTACATATTTGGATAGTAGAAGGGACGCCTTAAATAGTTTATAAATGTTTGGAACAAAAACTTTAACAACAAAGTCTATGTAAAAAGTAGGCTAACTCCGTCAAAATACAAAGTAGAGTTATGGGGAATGTTCACCCTGATACTGGAGTTGATGACAAAGGTTAGTTTCAAGTTTCAAATGAATAACTTATGTAGTCTTGAAGTTACAAAACTTTGGAATATAAACTTTAACCAGAAAATCTATGTGAAAAAGGGGCATAACTCTGTCAAAATACAAAACAGAGTTATAGGGAATGTTGCCATTGATACTGGAGTTGATGACAAAGTTTAGTTCCAAGTTTCAAGTGAATAACTTATGTAGTTTTGAAGTTACCAAACTGTTGAATATCAACTTTAAACAGAAAATCTGTAGTTTTGAAGTTACCAAACTGTTGAATATCAACTTTAAACAGAAAATCTAAGTGAAAAAGGGGGCATAACTCTGTCAAAATACAAAATAGAGTTATGGGGAATGTTCACCCTGATACTGTAGTTGATGACAAAGGTATATTCCAAGTTTCAAGTGAATAGCTTTTGTAGTATTGAAGTTACAAAACTTTTGAATATAAACTTTAACCAAAAAATCTATGTGAAAAAGGGACATCACTCTGTCAAAATACAAAACAGAGTTATAGGGAATGTTGCCCTTGATACTGGAGTTGATGACAAAGTTTAGTTCCAAGTTTAAAGTGAATAACTTATGTAGATTTGAAGTTATAAAACTTTTGAATATAAACTTTAACCAGAAAATCTAAGTGAAAAAGGGGCATAAAAAAAAAAAAAACTCTGTCAAAATACAAAACAGAGTTATGGGGAATGTTGCCCCTGACACTGGAGTTGATGACAAAGGTATATTCCAAGTTTCAAGTGAATAACTTATGTAGTTTTGAAGTTACGTGACTTTTGAATAAAAACTTTAACCAATTCAGACGTGGACGCGGACGCCGACGCCGGGGGTAGTAGGATAGCTCACCTATTCTTTGAATAGTCGAGCTAAAAATAAATTGCAACAGATTACAGAATCAAACACAAACAACCTAAATATCGGTGCAATGTTACAGTAAAAGCTATAAGGCGTGTCGTGAGAAAACCGGGCTTAATGAATGTGCGTAGTGTCGTCCCGGATTAGCCTGTGCAGTCCTCACAGTTTAGCAGGGACTTCCTTGAAACAGAAAATACCAAAAAGCGAAAATAGCCGTCCTAGATTTAATCTAGGACGGCACTTTCCGCCTACAGTGGATTTATGTTTAGAAGAGACTTCATTGAAACAGAAAATACCATAAAAGCGGAAAGTGTCGTCCTGGATTAGCCTGTGCAGACTGCGCAGGCTAACCGGGACGACACTTTACGCACAGGCATTAAGCCCGGGTTTTCCCACAACATGCCTCCTATATATAGTCACAATAAACAAGCAATTAGTTATCAAGTTACAGACTTCAGTATGGTATCTAATGTGTTGGTAAAATGTAAATAGATCAATCTAAACTGTTATACTGAAATGTGTAGATATTATAAAGATATATGCTACATGCCAATAACCAAGCTGTAGTAAAAATAGATTTATCACATGCATAACATTTTGAGCGTTTTCATTAGCAACATATTCTTTGACTGACCAATCGGATGACGTTATTTTGGTGAAATGACGTCCTCAACATGAAATGACGTCACGTCAGTACACAACTTTTTGGATTTATCAACATGTTTTGGTAAAAGTAGAAGATTTTGGTTTCGTTTAGAAGCATGTGATAAAAAAGATCTGACACTCTTTGTCATTTTATACCATATTTTATTAAACTCGTCCAGGAAATTCGTTAGTAAGCTCGCCAAAGGCTCGCTTACTAAAAAAATAATTCCTGAACTTGTATGGTACGAAATGACAACGAGTGTCAGATCCTATATATAGAGAATACTAGGTTAGTGTTGAATAAAGACATGTTTATTTAGCGAGGCTTAGAAAACCTGAACCACGAGCCTTGGGGTGTGGTTGAAGTATTCATGCCAAGCAAATAAACTTAGCTGTAATTAACACTTACCTAGTATTGTATTTATCCTATCAGCTTTGGTCTTTATTTTGAAAAAAAAAATAAAAATAATAATAACAAGTAAAACATAAAATGACGTCACACAAATCAACACAATGTGTCATTATACTGCGCATGTTTGGTTTATTTCACAGTGTGGAAATAAAGCTAAGTTTATCCCAAGGGGTGTTATTTCACAGTGTGGAAATAAAGCTAAGTTTATCCCAAGGGGTGTTATTTCACAGTGTGGAAATAAAGCTAAGTTTATCCCAAGGGGTGTTATTTCACAGTGTGGAAATAAAGCTAAGTTTATCCCAAGGGGTGTTATTTCGTCAATAATAAAGATAAGTTTATCCCAAGGGGTGTTATTTCACAGTCTGGAAATAATGCTAAGTTTATCCCAAGGGGTGTTATTTATCCCAAGGGGTGTTATTTCACAGTGTGGAAATAAAGCTAAGTTTATCCCAAGGGGTGTTATTTCACAGTGTGGAAATAAAGCTAAGTTTATCCCAAGGGGTGTTATTCCACAGTGTGGAAATAAAGCTAAGTTTATCCCAAGGGGTGTTATTTCGTCAATGCAAGCGTGATTGATGATGGGATAAAAAAAGAAATGGTAATATTTAAAGAGCAAAATTCATTAAATTTTATACTCTTGGAGCCTTCCCTAATGAGCAAAATAAGGCATACATGAAAGACTAGGACTGGAATGATTTTCTTCCCTTTTGATAAAATTAACACACATGCATGTAATTCTACAACTTACAAAAAAAACTAAGAAAATATCAATTTAGATCTAAATGAAAAACATAAAATGGTCATCAACAAATAAATAATTGTGACAATTACATAAAGATCTGATAATAATCATAAACAGTATATATTTGATAATAATCATCAACCGTATATATCACCATAGCACATTTAACATTTAACTATATACAAGTAAAACTGTATTGAATATTTTGGCTAAACATAAAATTCCCTTTAATATGTAAATTAATTTATTATTCCAACAGCCACATTTCATAATCACAATTCATTAAGACACAGAATTTCACCTTTGTCATATATGCACAAAAATGCACATGTTTAATAATGATCAACAAGTTTGAAATACAGCAATTATACTTTTCTCCTCTATCCTGGGCACGTCTAATGCAGTTTTGGATTATTCTGCAAAGGCACCAGTTTGCATACAAAATATCAGCAGTAGGTCAGTATGATACTCTATATACCATATTTTCTGGACTATAAAATGTGGCATCACATTACTGATTGCATATTCTTATTCCAATCATTTTTGTCCGATTTAAGTCAAATATAAAATGCTCCAGAAATCGCACATAAAATACAATACAATCAATATTTTCAGTGTTCTCACACATATTGACAGTGTTGCAATATACACAGCAATTACTTTTAAGAACTTTTAGTACATGTACCAGTTAATTACCATGACAATGAATTTTTTTATTTTTTACAAGAAGAAACCTTTAGGATCCAGAGAATAAAAGACCTTACCATAGAGCGGAACAGTTTCCAAGGATCAATAACACATCGATATTCAAACTGGAATGTTACTTCATATAATTTAGTTTAAAACTATTTATTTGAGTTTGTTTCTGTTACAAACCTATGGCTTAATGAGACACTTTTTTAAGAACTTGGGCTGGTATTCACAAAGCTCCTAAGGGAAATCTTAACTTAGGTTGGACTTCAGTGAAAATGTCAGATCAAATTTTCGAAGCGAAATTCAATGATTTATGTTTACAAAAGGGTAATGTACTAAACATATAAGCAATATTTACTAGTTAAAAACATTTTAAGGTAAAACGACTTGTAAACGCAACAGCAACTGACTTAAGGAACTTTATGAATTTAAGAAATTAACTTAAGTTTTCCCTAAGGTGCTTTGTGAATATGGGCCCTGGTGTCTCTGAGAAAAAGCACTTGAACGCTTTCTGAGCAGGTATCACATTTACAATCTTCTGATCACCTTTCTTGATATTAAGCTTGCCGTGTAGAAATGAATTATTTCTCTTGGTGTCAACAACCAGCCCTGCACAAAACTGGCTGGTTATTTAGCCCTGTACACTGCATATATATACTGGTAACTTAACCTGCACAAAACTGGCTGGTTATTTAGCCATGTACACTGCACATATATACTGGTAACTAAACCTGCACAAAACACTTAGGACTTTTATCCAGCTTTCAACACACTGGCCATTCTGTTGATACCTACATGTATATGCATAACCAGTACAATGCGGTTCTAAATCATTACCACCTGGGATGAAGGGCATGTCTACCATTGCACTGTGTTGGCGCTGTCAATACGTTTTCACACAACATCACCACATGGGTCAGGAATGGTAAAATCTGATATTGCCTTACTTATCGATTTTTGACGAGCGCTTTTGTCCACTTGTCCGTATAATAATTATACAGTAAATTGTGGCAATTTTACACTGTTTGTAATGCTCTGGGACAGAATTGGCAATACGGCCAACCAATTTCGCCACAACTGATGGATGCAGGATTAATCTTGCCTGACAATATGTGGTTATCGTCATCAATTTGGTGGGACATGATTGCCACATGGGATGAAGGACAGATCTACCATTACACTGTTTGGTTGTAGTCATTAATTTGGTCTTGCATAACTGCCACATGGGATGAAGGAAAAATCTACCATTACACTGTTTGGTTGCAGTCATTAATTTGGTCTTGCATGACTGCCACATGGGATGAAGGAAACATCAACCATTACACTGTTTGGTTGTCATCATTACTTTGGTCTTACATGATTGCCACATGGGATGAATGACATATCTTGCATAACACTGTTTGGTTGTCATCATCAGTTTGGTCGTACATGATTGCCACATGGGATGAAGGACATATCTTGCATTACACTGTTCGGTTGTCGTCATCAGAATCTTCTGACAGCATGCTCTCCTGAAAGAGGGAGATAACCTTGAAACTCCAAAATCCTGTAACGGTAAAGCTAATAAAAGTTTAAAGGACATTTCAACATTTTTATCTTTGGAATGCCTTTTATTGACTCCCATAAGTAGAGATGACATTCAAATCTTTATAATCATATTACATCATGATTGTCTGAAAGTATAGATGATTTTTGAAACAAATTAGATCTTTAGCTATTTATTGGTCCCTTGACATGGCCAAAATTGGATTTCTAAATATAACTCAAGGACGTAGTTCACTGTGTGATTATAGGGATTGTCTAACAGGTGCACATTTGTCTGACCTTATAATGATAATTTCAAATAGTTTCAGGATATACATGTATGTTAAGTAAAATCATGTTGCTGGCATATTTCAATAATGCACTCATAATTTCAATAGTAACAAATGTACACAGCTCAACATTTAGACCGTGATAACACAAGAACATTCATAACTAGCATTTTCAAGATACCTATGGGACCTCCAGTTAAGGAACTGTAAACGTAACTACTACTTCATCACACTTACCCATCCACCCTTTCCAATAATCCAGTCTGCAAACTTATCCTCGATGAATCGCAGACTGTTCTCCTTGATTTGCCTGGCATGTGCTCCAGTGGCCCCAACAGCCTGTATTGCACTTTTCGTGAACCCAAAAACAGCAGCTATCTGGGCCCAGCCCTCTTCGCTACCGACAGATTCCTGTAACGTTTTCTTGAAGTGGTTGTAGGTCACCATTCCCGTGATTTGTAACGCAGCCTGCCGGGCATTGGCACTCAGCTGTAATGTTTAAATTTTAGTAAGTATGCAATATTTAAACAAAAGCACTGTCTTTGGTTTCTAATGCCTATCTGATTTACATCCTTAAATCTAGGACAGCTCGTAATTTATTTCCACAAATTTAATATTAAGTGTACCACGACACTGTTGTTCCAATACATTCAAGGTCAAGGTTAAAGTGAGGTTGGGTGATATGGGTGGACCAGGAATGGTTATAAGCAACTGCTAGGTAAGTATTCAAGTGTTGTAGTAAGCCGTGTTGGTGCTAGAAGAAACGGTCAAATCAAGTTAAAAAAAAAAAAAGCCCATTTGAATTATGCTGAAGTCCAAATTAGGTCAAGGTCAAGGTCAAAGTCAGGTTGGGTGATATGGGTGGATAGGGGATATTCATAAGAAACAACTGTGTAAGTATTCCAGTGTTGTAGTAAGCAGTGTTGGTGCTAGAAGAAATGGTAAAATCTAATTAACCTCATATAGAAGGACGGACGGAGGGACAGGACAATTACTATATGCCTTCCGCAGGGGTGTGGAAATATCAAAATTATTCACTTGTCCACGGTAAAATTACCCGTGTCGGACGAGTCGGGCATAGGATTTCCGCACCCCTGCCTTCTGCATTTTTATGTCAGGGGCATAAAAAGGGTCATAAATCAATCAAAGCCCGTGGCAGGGTTATGGTTCTTATTCTACACATTCATTTCATCACACTAAAGGCTCTAACACTGGCATCATTGTTGTCTGCTTCACAATTTAACTCCACCAAGAGAAAGCACAAGTTCAAACCTGTACCAAAGAAACTCAAAAAGGCTCTTACCCTGGCATCATTGTTGTCTGCAGCACAATGTATCTCAGAAACCAGAAATCAAAAGTTCAAATCTCTTCCATAAAAAGGCCCTTACCCTGGCATCAATGTTGTCTGATGCACGGTGTAACTCCGCCAACAGCTCCTGTTCCAACGGAGTCCGAATACTAAAGTGCATAGAGTCTGCAAATCATTAGAGGCATGTAGCGTGGGAAAATCATGCTAAATGCATGTGCGTAAAGTGTTGTCCTGGATTAGCCTGTGCAGTCCATACAGGCTAATCCGGGACGACAATTTACGCCTACAGTGAAGTTATGTTTTGAAGAGACTACCTCGAAACAGAAAATACCATAAAAGCGGAAAGTGTTGTCCTGGATTAGCTTGTGCGGACTGCACAGGCTAATCCGGGATGACACTTTAAGCACAGGCATTAAACCCGGTTTTCCTATGACATGCCTCATTACATACCAAATGCATGACAGCAATCACTGATGGATCTGGTACCTAACAAATTTGGAATGTTTGCATTGTGAAATCTTGCTAATTGTGACAAATTAATGAAGAAAATTTAAATCATTTAAATTTTTAAAGTTCATATTTCAAATTCCTATTTTGTAAAATTAAATTTGGCTTTATGTGAAAAAAATACCAGTATGTAATTTATTGGTCAAATTGCAAGATCATGTATGGTTATTATATGGATTTAAGAGCTACTGAAAACCAGCATTTAAAAACAACTTCACAAGTTACAACTAATGACTAATGAAAAGCTGCCATTAATATAGCTATTTAAATGGGAAAACTATAAAAACAATATTTGGATGTTTATTTTACATCAAATCGCAATAAAATGCTATATTCCTCTACATTCAAACAAATAGAAATAGAACCTCGTACCTTGGAAGTTCAGCTCCTCCTTCTCAGGTGACAATTTGTCCCGTGTTTCTCGTCTTGGACTTCGAGCAACCTTATCCAACTCGTGTCGACTTTGATAGTCATCACCAATTTCTGCCAGACGACTTGCTATCTTCCCGAAGATTTCATCTTCATCATCATCATCAACTGATGCTTCCATTTTCCCCGTACCTTAAAAGAAAAAACGTTCTTCTTGTTTTTTTTGTTTTTTTTTCGATTTAGTTAAAAATTTAATTTTATTTTATGCTTTCCAGTGATTTAAAGGAAATACAGTGAAAATTATCGCTCCAGTCATTTTCACTGTTTCATACTAGTTCCCGATTTAAACAATGCCAGGCTAAAAATTGTGACGTCATGACGTTATAATTCCCGCAATATTTTCAAATTAAACGCATATAGATAGCACATAAAACGTAACAAAACGGCAAAAAAAAGCACAAAATAAAAAGAACATCTGTAGGTTTCGGTAGAATATCGATTTCGGATTCACTCGTGATCATAGAAAATATATAATCACTCATGAATTAAAATCGACATTCTACCGAAACCAACAAATGTCCTCCATATAATTATACAAAGAGAAAAAAATACAATACATAACTGATCAACGCGTGAAATAGCTTGTGGTACAAACAAAAAAAGGTTTGTTAACAAACCAGACATAAGTTTCTTATACTTGCAGAAACAATCTGAAGGTGATTTGTTCAATATTCTAATTACACAATAATACTAACCCATGCTTTTGAATAACTTCAATATTGAAGTTACATTTTATATGTACAGCATTTTACATTATACAAGCACAACAACAACCAAAGTCAAAATACATTTAATTAATTAAATCAAATTAAAGTGATCATTTTGGACCACTCAACAAATAAATATGAAAATGAAATTAACAATGTAGCACAGTTCAAACAATTCAAGTCAATATGATAAACGCAAAAATGTTCGTTCTTGCCAAATGCCTCTTTTGACATTGCCAGCACTTTTTTACAGAGGCTGGGGATGGGGTCCAGGCCCTAGATTTTCATGAAAAATATTGCCAACAATTTGGTAAAAGGATGCACAAAAAATCCTTGTTTTTAGTCACACTTTTTGGAAAGGTGCACATTCAATTAAAAAAAAAAAGTTTCGGGACAATGCCTTAAACGGCCCATACTGTATAAGGTAAAAGGCCCTGACCACAGTGACTGACAAAGGATTTTTCCATTTTAGATAATTTCTCATTGCCACAAAAATCTATGGACTTTTTAAAAAATCTATGGGATTTCCTCTGATTTCTATGGGATTTACAGCAATTACATTTTTTTAACGTCTAACTGTTACAACTGACAACAAGAGGGCCATGATGGCCCAACGTGCTCACCTGAGAACTGGTACAGATGAAGGCCATACTGTTGTGACAGGTTTGAATATTAAGGTATCTGAACAATACGCAAAGGGGGATAGGATCAATTTTGATTTAAAACATCGGTAGAGCAATGGGCTAACTAAAGTATGAGTTGGGTAGTGGATGTGCGGTGTTTTTAATAATGGTTCTCAAATAATTTTTCTCAATATTTTTACCTGACACTTTTTCATTAAGTCAGTGACAATTCTGGAAAATACAGAAACAGTAGCTTTTGATGTCTTTTTCACAGACAGTTTTGGAGAACTAGTTGCAATGCGATAATTGCGATGGCTGTGCTATAAGGCCACAACAAATTGATCAGATGTTCGTCGGATTTGCCGCACCTTAAAATCGTAAATCGAAAAAAAATAAAATAAAAAATTATTTTGCGCCCGCACCTACAAGTTTGCCCCGCATCCGATTTTTTAAAATGAAGTTTTCATTAATGAGTCTCATTTTACGTTAAACGCCGTCTTCGTGGTGTACCCAACTCATAACAAGCAATTGGTACTGATATAGACGTGAATAAGGCACTTTGCGGCGACTGGTTAATGTCCAGAGCACACAATTTATGACCCAGACCTTTAATCGCCAACAGCCAGTCTGGCACAGCTGCCATGTGTATTTCAACTCGGCAATTCTTATCATGTTTTATCAAACTTGTGAAAACACAACGAGCTGTTTGTCAGCATTCATTGCCTAATTAAAGATGATTGCTAGCAAGCTCTCTTAATATCAGCAGTTAATTAACAGTTAATTAAAGGATTATCTTGTTGATAAAGGATGTGTGAAATTGGATGTCTGGATTATGTCAAAAGGACTGATTATCGGGTATGTTTACATTTCGGACAGTTTTGACCAGCGGTTTGTCCTTGATTTCTTACTTCTAATATCCACACATATAAGTTGTTTCTGACATGTCCATTTTATAAATTCAACGTATCTGTTTGGTGTACATTTTGTTCAGCCTTTATATATTAAGGTACATTTAAATGGGCAAGCCAAGTCATTATGTTAGTTATTAATTTTAATTTATTTATGGATATATTTTGTTAACATCTTGTAGATAGTTTAAGAGTGTATGTTTAAATAAAAAAGAATTATCCAAGTTTACTGCAATGAACAATTAAGAAAAATGTTAATATAAAAATCGAAGTATACTAATGCTTTTGTTAATGCCATAATTAATTAATATAATACAGCACAGTGAAGTATAATTTTATAGCAATTAAAACAGTAAGATATAACTATTCCCTGACATGGAAACACGCAACGATGTTGCGAGTCGATTAAAAAAAATGGCTCAAGAAAAATAAGAGCCAGTGTGAGTCCTGGTTTACGGTTTTAAAAAATGGTGGCGTCCAGTTGTTTCGTCGTGTCATTTAAAGATACAGATCTTATACTAGTGATTCCTAAATTGTTTTGTGTTTATTGTATGACATTTCATATTCATGTTATTAAACTGTTGGTAGTGAATGACTTGGTGTATCAAATATATATTTTGATAATGACAATTACCTTGTATAAGGTCTACTTTCTTATAGTTAAGATATGGTTATTTAGTATTTACTGCCGGTTGTTAATTTAATAGCAGAATCACTATTGAAGACTTGTTGCACAAAACCCTTTGCAGGACATGGTTAAAGAAGAAATGGAGAAATTAGTTGCTTAGTTTATTACATATATATTGATTTTGACAACAATTTATGGAACTGAGCAGATGAAGAAGAAATTATTGACAAGATATCAAGTTATGATGGCGTTTGGGAGTAATTGTTAAACACTATGGGCATGATAGGATTTTTTTTTATTTTGCGCTTTTCGCTCGCCTCCGATTTTATCGAAAATGGAAAAAAAAAAAATTATTTTTATTTCGCTCGCTCGCTCCAATTTTTTTTGGACAAAATCCGTAGAACAACTGATCAATTTGTTGTGGCCTAAGGTAAAGTTTTGCTTTTTCTTCGATTATTTTCTGTCCAATGACGATAAATGATGTTAATGCAGGCTCTGAAGCCATCTGATCAATGTTGCATGTTCAAATAACTGCATGCAAGGTTTGCAACTGTTGAAAATAAAATTTTATCCATCAATTTTAATGGTCATATGCAAACTGTGTAAGTTTGGTCAACATTGAATAAAAAATCGTGTGTGCAAGCCAATCATTGATAACTTGTTGATGTTTTTTCCAAACACAAGGGGCAATAACTCCAGTGTTTTTGGCCCGATCATGCTTATATCTGACTGCACCTGTCGTCTTCCGTTCATAGCCAAACTGTGCACGATTGGTGAAAATCTGATGAAGTCTCTATTCTGAATAATGTCCATTTTTGTAAATTTTTTTCACAAACAAATGGCAATAAATCTGGTGATTTTGGCCCAATTTTGGTTATATTCGACTTCACCTTTATGGTCATATACAAACTGTGCACGATTGGTGAAGATTGGATGAAAAATGAAGTCTCTATCCTGAATAATGTCCATTTTTGCATGTTTTTTTCACAAACAAAGGGCAATAACTCCCGTGTTTCTGGTCCGAACTTGCTTATATATGACTTCAACTGTAATATCATGGTAAAAGATAAACTGTGCAAGATTGGTGAAGATTGGATGAAAAATGAAGTCGCGATTCTGAATAATGTCCATTTTTGTATATGTTTTTAATAAACAAAGGGCAATAACTCTGGTGTTTGAAAAACGATCTGGCCCATGTTTGGCGTCTTCTGAGATCTGATGGTCATACACAAACTTGAAAGTTTAGTTAAGATTGGATTGAAAAGAAAGTCTATAAGTTGGAAAAAGGCATTTTTGCACTTTTTTTGCATGAAAAAGGGGCAATAACTCTAGTGTTACTGGTGTGATCTGACCCAATAACAATCCCATCCGAGATTTTATGGTCATACACAAACTGTACAAGTTAGGTCAAGATTGAATAAACAAGAGCTGTCGGAGGACAGCGCGCTCTACTTTTCTTGTTCTTTTCAGAGTTACTGGCATTTTTTCTAAAACAAGAAATATGGAAATTCCACAAAAACCAAATTTTTCAAACAAAATGCATTAAAGTCAGCACATCAATAAAATTTGTAGTAAAAGTGACCTTGACCCCAACCACCCCATATGAAATCCCCAGCGAGGTCTCGATATAAGGTATCTATGTATTAAGTTTCATTAAAATATCTCAATGCATTCTCAAGTTATTGATCAGAAACCATTTTTCTATTTTTAGTAACAGTGACCTTGACCTCGATCCCACCCATCCCATACGCAATCCCAAGCGAGGTCTTGATATAAGCTATCTATGTATAAAGTTTCATTAAAATATCTCAATGCATTCTCAAGTTATTGAGCAGAAAGTGTTTTTCTATTTAAGTAACAGTGACCTTGACCGTGACCCTATATGCAATCCCAAGAGAGGTCTCGATATAAGGTATGTATGTATTAAGTTTCATTACGATAGCTCAATGCGTTCTCAAGTTATTGAGTGGAAACTGTTTTTCTATTTTTAGTAACAGTGACCTTGACCACACCCACCCCATATGCAATCCCAAGCGAAGTCTCGATATAAGGTATGTATGCATAAAGTTTCATTAAAATATCTCAATGCGTTCTCAAGTTATTGAGCGGAAACCCTTTTTCTATTTTTAGTAACAATGACCTTGACCCCACCCATCCCATATGCAATTCCAAGCGAGGTCTCGATATAAGGTATCTATGTGTTAATTTTCATTAAAATATCTCAATGCGTTCTCAAGTTATTGAGTGGAAACCCTTTTTCTATTTATAGTAACAGTGACTTTGACCCCACCCACCCCATATGCAATCCCAAGTGAGGTCTTGATATAAGGTATCTATGTATTAAGTTTTATTAAAATATCTCAATTTGTTATCAAGTTATTGAGCGGAAACCGTTTTTCTATTTTTAGTAACAGTGACCTTGACCCCACCCACCCCATATGCAATCCCTAGCGAGGTCTCCCTATAAGGTATCTATGTTTGCAGTTTCATTACAATAGCTTAATCCGTTCTCGAGTTAGAGAGTGGAAACAAAAGTTGAGAAACTAGCTTACCGAAAAGAGTTAACCTGTCCATATTGCTTATATGTAAAATTTCTAAGTGTAAAAAGGCCCATAATTTTGACAAATTTCAAACTAGAGTTATGAAAATCGGCCCATGAGTTCATTTTAATATAGAGAATAAGCGTTCTAAGTTTGAATGAAATCCCTTGAGCCATTCCTGAGAAACCAGCTTACCGAAAAACTTAAACCTGTCCATATAGCTAATGTAAAATTTCTAAAAGTAAAAAGGCCCATAATTTTGACAAATTTCAAACTAGAGTTACCAAACCTGGCCTATAGGTTCATTTTAATGTGGGGAATAAATGTTTATAGTTTGAATGAAATCCCACAAGTCATTCCTGAGAAACTAGCTTACCAAAAAACTTTGACCTAGCTCAGACGCTCATGCCAAGTCGAAAGGTCGAGCTAAAAATGTAGTCTTTATCGCGATAAAGATCCAAATTGTTGTTGGCATACGGACGACGGACGATGGACGAGGCCGGAGAGCTCCGCTATACCAATAGCTCACCGAGCACTACGTGCTTAGTTGAGCTCAAAATACACCACGCAGACAATGGCGCTTCCCATTCAACCTGTATTGTTGATATTGATATTTAGACTGCCGAATTGATTTTATGGACAAAATCTCACCGCATAGTGACAAAACTGCAAACCAGACCAAGCATTGTGTATTGTAAGGCAGCGTTTTTAACATCTGACTCAAACATTTTGGTGTGACGTAAAATCGCATTGGTGAACATTTCTTCGCGATTTTTCTCAATTTTATGCACAAATATTGCATTTCGCATGGGTTTCCCAGTCACTGTGACATAGAGAATACTAGGTTAGTGTTGAATACAGATACGTTTATTAAGCAAGGCTTAGAAAACCTAAACCGCGAGCCTTGGCGAGTGGTTTAGGTTTCCGTGCCAAGCATATAAACTTCACTCTATTCAACACTTACCTGGTATTCTATTTATCCCATCATTTTCTGTCTTTATTTTGAAAATAAACAAATGAAAATCACTGAATAACAAGAAAAACATCAAATGACGTTACGAAAATAAACAAAATGATGTCACTATAATGTCCGTGTTTGCTGTATTCAACAAGGTGGAATACAGCTAATCCCACGGGGTGTTGTTTCATCAATGCAGGTGTGATGATGGGATAAAACATATTACCTGTTGGGCTGTCTGTCTCCAGCTCAGTCTCCATGTGACTGTGGGAGTCCACATCCCTGACGACCCTCTCTCCGTGTTTTCCCTTCACATGCCTCTCCATCACAGTCACCTTCTGGTCGAAGTCGAATGACTTGTTTCTCGGGAATTCGTCTGTCCCTCCTTTATCATCAAAGAAATACCTCTCGATCAGCTTCCCTTCATGGTCTAGGATGTCGATGTGACTGGAATGACGCCTGATGTCATCTCTCCCCACCACCTAAAATTTACAGTCCTTGGTTTGGGATAAATAGAAATATATGGGAACATATTTAATTCTGAATGCAGCTTGAAGAATTTTATGTTTCAGAGACATCAGAAGAAATTATCACAGTACAAGCAGGTGTTCACATTTTTGCAAAGTATTGGTCTACCCAGGAAGCTTACTACTGTCTCTAATTTCTCCATTCTTACCATATATACAACATTGAATAAACAAAGTGTATAACCTGTGTTCTCTTACCAATGTTCTCACACTAAGACAACCAAGAGTATAACTTGTTTTCTCTTCTCAACTTTGTAGCCCAAAGATAACCAAGAGTAAAGCTTGTTTTCTCTAATCAAATTTCTAGCACAAAAATCAAATAAAAGGACACTTCATAATTCCATTATTAATTCTTTCTGCAAAAAACATCTAAAAGCAAACATTTCAACAATTAAACAAACAATACGTTGAAATTTAAGAATCAATGTAAAAATTGAGTCTACAGCAGGGATATAAACTACAGTGTAACAATCAGGGCTAATGCACCTATCAATATTTTCACCCGGGGGGGGGAGCGGGGGGGGGAGCGGCGGGCAATCCCAGGTGAATTTGACTAATTGTATTTATGGGGATCTAATTCCCCACCATAGAGTCAAGCATTTTGGTCTAATGGGGGATGCTTAATTGGTGTATCAAATGGCCCGGGGATATAAATTCCGAACAGTCTATTTCCCGGGACCCGGTATCATTTGGCGTGTCAAATTCTCGCCTGTCCGGTATTGCTTTCAGTTTAATGTCCCGTATATGCCTGCCGCCCCCCCCTCCCATGGGCGAAAAAATTTAATAGGTGCATTACAAGCCAACTGGGCTCGCTACCCTGAAAACCTGCGAGCCCACCCTTGAAATCATGAGCCACTTGACTTCATTAGAACTTTTCTTGGGGGAAATGCCCTTGCTGCAAACACAATTACACTGTCAAATGTCTTGGGTTGATTCAAAGTTTGTCTTGCTATTTTCCTAAATACAAAACAACATGACATTTGTAACAAAGGAAGTAATAAAAGGGAAATACCCCGTTGTATATTTGGTGTAACTGTTTTATACGCATTATGCAATATGCAGTAAGCCATCTAGCTTTATAACTGGTTGGGCCCAGTTGCCCAGCTATAAAACTTATAAAATTTATATCCCGGTAGAGTGTAACCAAGGTCCCACCTGTGTTGCATGCACTTCGGTGGTTCCCGGACGATGCCTTCTATGCACATCACCGGACACAAACCCCTGCCCCGACACAGACACAAAGCTTCCATCGCCATCTACCGGATGAGATCCGGGCACAGAGACCATGCGGCTGAACTTGTTTTCCCTCCTGCCCATATCTGCCTGGTCAAACTGGACTGATTTCGAGCCTTTAAACAGAGTCTTGGAATTTGAAAATACATTCACGTGAAATGTTTTAAACTGCATGGATCCAAAATTTTAACAATTAACCAAAAGGTAAATATAACATAATACTATAATATGTTATTTGGTTTAATTAAACTAAACTGCTTTTTTATAAAAACCCATTTACTTGAACTTTAACAAAGATATGAAATAGATGGAGGTCAAGAGAACAGTAAATAATGCTTATACATTTGCTGAGGCATCTGGTGACAAAGCTTATATCCAATCCACATGGATAAAAAAAGTTGTTGTTCATTAACCTGTCATTTTCCTTAGTATTTTCCCAAATAATCCGCCGTCCTGAACACTGCCTTTAACTCGCACCCGAGTGTCGATATGCTTGCTTTTGCTCGGGTTTCGATAGTCGATGATATCGATGGCTTCTTGCAAGTCTTCAGTACGCAGGGCGGTACTGCTGTCTGCACCAACGTGCGTCTGGTGAACGTGCCGTTTGCGTTGTACGCGACGTTCGCCCGTGACGTCTTCATTGTATATATTGTCAGATTCATCCTCTTTGACCGCATGTTTGTTTCCTAGATAATTGTGGAGAAATGTGCCATATTTTGTTTCTTTCCAATGTTGTTATGGGGAAATGCTTCATACAATATTATATGTCTCTTTGCTATGTAGGTAATTATCACGATGAAATGTCTGAACATAAATGTTTTTAAATTGAATTTCCACTGTGTGTTTAGTAACCGGTAATATTATTAAGTTTAGAAATAAAATATATGTGAAAATAATAAGACTGCAAGCCTGACTTATTTCATTTATTAATTTCATGTATGTTAAAAAAAAAATAACATCAAGTTTCCATGTATGTTAAAAAAAGAATAACATCAAGTTAGTCAAATTTATAAATGTGGAAATAAAAAATTACTTGAACTATGACTTTGGGTATTTACTTTCAAAAACCATTTAAGCTTAAGTTTTCAGAATTTACAGTTCTACATAAAAAAATGACCCATTCAGCTACATTGAAAAACCACTTTAAGATCGCAATTATTACTATGTCCTTATAAATATTTTGATCTAGTCCAGACCGATAGTTATGGTGTTAACTTTTAGATGGCCATAGGTCGCTCACCTGAGTTTAAGGCATCATAATCACTTATAACAAGAGGGCCAAATGGCACTAAACCACTTACCTGATTATAAAGATCTGGGTCTTGCAGTTTCAGGAGATTTTTATAGTCTATATAAAACATGAGACCCACAGGGAGTGGCCACTTTCTACTCCAGAGGCATAATTTGAACAATATTTGTAGAGGACCACTATACAATTTTCATGCCAAATATGAAACCTTTGGGCCTTTTGGTTTCAGAGGAGGAGATTCTCAAAGCCCAGTTTCCATATAAGTCCACAGAAACCATGTAACTCCGGGGTGAGGCTTCTTTATACTCCAGGGGCATCATTTGAACAATATTTGTAGAGGACCACTATACAATATTACATACAAAATATGAAACCTCTGGGCCTTAAAGTTTCAGAGAAGATTTGTAAAGTCCACTTGCTATGTCAGTCTATACAAACCATGTGACCCCCGGGGCACGGCCAGGACTGACCCCAGTGGCATAACTTGAACAATCTTTGTAGAGGACCAATATAAGATGTTAGATACCAATAACAACAAAAAACTCTGGGCCTTAAGGTTTCAGAGAAGAAACTTTTGAAACCATGTGACCCCCGGGCTGATACCTCTTTTTACCCAAAGGGCAAAATTTGAACATTCTTTGTAGAGGACGACTATACAATGTTACATACCAAATATGAAACCTCTAGGCCTTGCGGTTTCAGAGAAGATTTTTAAAGTCATTTTGCTATACAAGTCTATCTAAACCATGTGACCCCCCGGGGTGTGGCCAGTTTTGACCCCAGGGGCATCATTTGAACAATCTTAGAAGAGGACCCTATACATTGTTACCAACCAAATACCAAACCTCTGGGCCTTGCAGTTTCAGAGAAGAAGATTTTCAAAGTCATTTATCTATTTAAGTGTATCTAAACCATGTTACCCCGGGGCATGGCCAGTTTTGACCCCAGGGGCATCACTTGACAATCTTTGTACAGGACCACTATGCAATGTTATATACAAAATATGAAACCTCTGGGCCTTGTGGTTTCAGAGGAGAAGATTTTTTAAAGACATTTTGCTATTTTTGCTATTTAAGTCTATATAAACAATCTGACCCGAGGGGGCGTTTTGACCCCCAGGGGCATCATTTAAACAATCTTTGTAGAGGACCACTAGAGAATGCCACATACCAAATATGAAACCACTGGGCTTTGCAGTTTCAGAGGAGAAGATTTTTTAAGTAATTTTGCTATTTAAGTCTATATACATTGTGTGGCCAGTTTTGACCCCAGGGGCATCATTTGAACAATCTTTGTAGAGGAGCGCTATACAATGTTACCAACCAAATACCAAACCTCTGGGCCTTGCGGTTGCAGAGGAAAAGATTTTCAAAGTTAGCTATTTAAGTCTAAATAAACCAGGTGACCCCCAGGGCGTGGCTAGGTTTGAACCCAGGGGCAACATTTGAACAACCTTTGTAGAGGACCGCTATGTAATGTTACATACCAAATATGAAACCTATGGGCCTTGTGGTTTCGGAGAAGAAGATTTTTAAAGTAATTTTGCTATTTAAGTCTATATAAACAATGTGACACCCGGGGTGTGGCCAGTGTTGACCCCAGGGGCATCATTTGAACAATCTTTGTAGAGGACCACTTGAGGATGCCACATATTAAATATGAAACCACTAAGCCTTGCAGTTTCCGAGAAGAAGATTTTGAAGTAATTTTGCTCTTTAAGTCAATATAAACAATGTGACCCCCGGGTGTGGCCAGTTTTGACCCCAGGGGAATCATTTGAACAATCTTTGTAGAGGACCCCTTTATAATTTAACCAACCAAACCTCTGGGCCTTGCGGTTTCAGAGAAGATTTTCAAAGTCATTTAGCTATTTAAGTCTATATAAACCATGTGACCCCAGGGCGTGGCCAGTTTTGACCCCAGGGGCATCATTTGAACAATCTTTGTAGAGGACCATTATGCAATGGTACATACCAAATATGAAACCTCTGGGCCTTGCGGTTTCAGAGAAGATTTTTAAAGTCATTTTGCTATCTAAGTCTATATAAACAATGTGACCCCCAGGGCGTGGCCAGTTTTGACCCCAGGGGCATCATTTGAACAACCTTTGTAGAGGACCATTAGAAGATGCCACATACCAAATATGAAAGCTCTCAGCCATGCAGTTTCAGAGATTTTTAAAGTTTTCACTTTTTAAATCTATTTTTAGCTCTAGTGACCTACATATGGAGCGGACCGAAACAATTTGAACAATTTTGAAAGAGGGTCACTCAAGGATCATTCCTGTGAAGTTTAGTAAAAATCTGCCCAGCGGTTAAGGAGATGTTGTTTGAATGAAAATGTTGACGTACGACGGACGACGGAGGAAAGGTGATCACAAAAGCTCACCCTGAGCACCTTGTGCTCAGGTGAGCCAAAAATAAAATCACTTTTTTATACCAATCGACAAAAAATAAGCATTATAATTTAAAAGAGGAGCATTTTTTATTTTCAAACTGAAGACATTTTTAACAGTCAAGGCTAAAAACATGTTCTTTTTAACTTAAGACATGCTAGTTTAAAATTTAATTCATTAGTTTGAAACTCATTAAATAAGTATTTGAACAGATACAATCATTACTTCATACTTTTCCAAACATTTATATATCCTTGTTACTAGTACATAAGCTTTATTAATGAATAAAATACCAAGTCAGCAGGGAAATTATAAAGAAAATTTGCAATGGTTACTTTTATTTTTGTTTTTGTTGAAAATTACTGTAGGCATTCCCGTAAAACAAAAGATAAAATAATTTGGCCTAAACTAAGGAAATCTCACATACAACACTAAAAAATTATGACACATAGTAAAGATTATGACTCTTTAGCAGGTAAACCACATTTATTTTGAAAACACTACATGAATATGTACTTGGAAATGTTCCAAAACAAAATATCTGGGTGCTGCCGGGGTGATTGAAGGCATTTTCCTATACAGTATAATGATCTTAACATTTTATCTAATAAATATGGTTTACATAACACCTACCTTTCCATTTCCTACTTGCAGGTTGATAGTTATCTTCTTCATCGTCAGAAAAAGCTTTCTTCTTCCGTGTCCTGAAAAATGCTTGCAGACGAACTTGAGCCCTATGAAACATGGATTTTTTCTTTCGTCCATGTGAATACCCTGGTGCAGACCCTTCGGAATCACTAGAATGGAAGGATTTCCTGCTATGCTTTGGCAATGTTGATGAGCTTTTAGACTTTTGTGGGGAAGATGACATTTCATTAGGCGGTTGTGGACGTTTTGGACGTACACCATTTGTTGAAATGGAATGTGAATCTACAGACGGAACATACTCTTTGACCTTTAAGCCGCGCACCCTGTGTTCGTCTAATGAATCAGTAGAATGTTTTTTAAAGGAATCAAGAGATGAGTCAGTTTTCAAGTGTTTTGAATCAAGGTCTGAACTAGATCTTACAGATTCTGGCAATGCATCAGAAGCAACACGCTGATGACCTAATTCCTCCCCCAGCTCCTCAGCAAGCTTCTCAAGCCGATCGAAAGATTTCCGTGAACTGGACTTGCTTCCGTCATCTCCCGTATAGGGCACGGGTTTATACATGTCCTCACTGGACCCATGTTCTGATGGAGACTGCGGTGTTCCAGGAGGTGGTGGGGGAGGCGGATGGGACTGCTTCCTGAATTGGTAACCTGCATAATCACCCACTTCTGCACCTGAGTATGGGGCCGACTTAGATTTTGCATGGTGCACTGGTCCCTCATCTGCAGCATGAGAGACTATGGAAACAGTTGGAAAATCGTCATGAGGCAAACTTTCGGCTTTTCGTATCTCGGTGTCGCTTTCGTCAGCGTATGGAATGGAGTCTTCGCGCAGCAGACTACTTTTGGAGGCCAAGTATCCGGAACTGGAACCACTAGGAGTGGTCTCTTTCACATCTACTTCAACATACCGCTGGTATTTATGTGGAGAAGTTTGAACATCCTGTTTATCTAACCGAGATTGTAAAAACTGCTCTAAAATTTTGGCTGCACCACTTCGAATAAGGTTTTTTGTTACTTTCCCTTTTCTTCTTGCGCTGTTTCTCCTATTTTTCAACATCCTTCCAAGTCGCTCCATTTTTTCATTCTTAGTTAATAAGTTGGCATCTACAGAGTTTGGTCTTGTGTTCTGTGTTTCTTGAGATCGTTTTTGAGTCCTATGCATTCTACTTTGCGCAGCCTGTTCTCTCATTAAACCTTCCATTATGCTCGTTCTTCCAGAGAAGTCATCGGATTCTGTCATGTTTCTGAATATAAGAATACAAAAATACATACTACAAAAGACTGTCAAAATGAAAACTATGGAATTGTACTACATACAGGTATGATTTTGGTCAGACTTCAAAATAATGTTCCAGGGCATTAATGGAGATGGTATACCAAAATTCTGCCATGTCAACAGACATCAAGAAACTTAATAGGGGCTCATCAGACACGTTGTCTGACAGCCTTCAACATTATGTCAGACAACCAGATTAGAAGTCAGACGCACACTGTGAAATGAGTAGAACTTGAAACAATTCTGTCAAGCAAAATGTCTGGCAAGCGCTTTGGATCTGTCAAACATTTTCAAATTGTGTTAGACATGTCTGACAGTCTGACACATTTTGCGGTGTCTGTGTCAATTAATTTTATTGAAAGCATGTACATATTAAGATCTAACACTGCAGACAATTAATCTTATTAAAGCAGCAAACAAAATGTATTTGTAATAACAATGAAGAAATTTCGCGGTGGCGTAGTGGATATGGTGTCCGCCTAGCGATTGGGAGGTCCCGGGTTCGATCCCCACTCTGGGAGCGTACTCAAGATCGCCTCCAAAGACACCAAGTACTGGTCCTACCCAGGAAACGGACTCCAGAGTGTTTCTATAAGCCTTAGGCTTTCGATGCGATCGAGCTAAAATAAATAGGTTTAAAGTAATGAAGAAATTGGCTTTAGGGGAACAGGTCCTGTATCTGGCCAAAGCCGAAACGAAGAAGAACTAGGTAGTTTTTAGCAACTTGTCAGAGCAAAAAAAGTAACAAAACTAGATACTGATTTTGTAAAAATAATCACATGTCACCTCTTCCCACATAATCTGATCTAAGTAAAGTTTTGACAGTATTGCGCTACATAAGTCCCGAGCATTTCAGAAATGAAATTAAGAATAAAATTCAAGTTTTTTTTTAAGGTCAGTTCTTTTTCATCAAGCGTTTATATGCCATTTAAATGCCATTTTTTTCAGTGAAAGAGGTATACATTTAAATACATTACATAATTTTTCTTCTTACTTATTCATCCTTACATTATGGAACTTCCGTGGCTGCAATTTTAGAAGTTCTGCAACTTTCATGGGTGCAATTTTGGAAGTCCTGTGACAAAAACTGGGTGTAAATTACTCCCAAACTTCCCTTAATGAAAGCCCTGGACCAAGGGCTGATTTCATGCTATTTAAGAGTTGCCTAATGATTTCATCAAAATTCACTGGACTGGAACAACATGACAACATGCAATCCTAGCAGTGGTTGAAGTAACCATAGTCCTGCACTGGTAAAATCTGAGCTGGAATTCTGAGTAATATATAGGCAGTCTTATAGCATTTTCTTGAGCCCAAGTAATTATTAAAAAATTAGGGCTTGCTTGGCTCATTGCAAATTTGATGACTACTAGTCAAATATCAAGCGTTTCATTGACCAGAACCTAGCATAACTAGTCTAAATAATAAGCCGTGCAAAAAATTTAGTGTTACCTTTTATATAGGACTAAATTTGCTAGAAACGTTGCCCATACAAAAAGTATCTCAATGTTTGCCCAGGGCTTTCAAGTAGCCTCTTTTCCTGTATTTTTAGTCACTTTTCCAATGCACACAATTCCAACACCAGTCAGACTTTTATCTTTAAATTTAAGGTCTCTCCTACAAAATAAAGGAAAGATAATTTAGAGATCAACCATTCATTTAGTTACTGACCAATTCTAGGAAGACACCCTAGCGTCCATGAATTCCTATCATTTGGTTCAGTCTTCATTTTGATAGGAAAGCACTTGAATTTGTAATGATTTTGATTTAATTTCAGTCTTCATGACAAATTAGTGGACCATGGACCGAGTCCACCAAATTTTTGCTAGGTCCATCAAAATTTGTAAGCTTACTGGACCGGCGGTCCATCAAACTATGGTCATTTGCAATGCCAGGACCAATGTGGTAGAGGAAATGGATTTCCTATTTAATGAGAGAAAAAAGTATCCACAACATTATTGTTTTTAGTTATTAATATAACAGATTGAATACAAAAGAGTGACAGAAAATTTCAAAACTATGGTCCACTTAATCGTAATCCGGTCCAGTATTTTTAGCTGGCTTGGTGGACCGACGGTTCACTGATTTTATAATTTACTCGTGAAGACTGTATTTTATTAAAAGCATCCTGTATTAGACTAGCTCGATCACACCAAATTACTGTTTCAAAATGAATGTTTACACAAATCCCGGGTTATGCACATACCATAAGCGATTTCAGAGAATTTCTTCAAATATTTTGTAGGACAAAATGTAAAATTCGCAATTTTTTTAATAAACACGAGCTGTCTCAGGACAGCGCTCTTGACTATTCAACTGCTTTGTCAGAGTTATTGGCCTTTATCACTACAAAAAAATGGGCATAATTCTCCTAAAATGCTGGCCAGTTATGTGCCTTGGCCAGTGACCTTATAAAATGACCTTGAACACTTGTGTGAAGTTTTTTATTGAATATCTGTAGCATAGGTAAAGATCTAGACCAAAATAGCAGAGTGCAGCACCCTGCTTGTTTTTGGTTCCCCCCTGCTGCTCCTCTGTGCTGGCCAACAAAAAAGTTGAATATCTTTTGAAATTTAATATGTTCTTGCAAATATTCAATAGCAAATGAAGAGACCATGTTTAAAAAGCTCAATTTAAAGCATTTAACTTTTCACCCTGCACCTTTTTAGCAGCACCCTGTACCTTTTCTGATCCTAGATCTTTCCCTAGTAGCAGATATAGAGATATGAAGTTGTTACACGCAAACTTAATCTGAAATTTCTAAGTACAAAAAGGGCCAAAATTCTGCTAAAGTGCAGTTCAGAGTTATGGGCCTTGGTCAGTGACCTTATATAATGACCCTGAAGACATGTGTGAAGTTTCAATTCAATATCTTTAGTACTTATAGCGATATGGAGTTGTTGCACGCAAACTTTAACCTGAATTTCCAAGTACAAAAAGGGGCATAATTCTGCTAAATTGCAGGTCAGAGTTATAGGCTTTGGTCAGTGACCATATATAATGACCCTGAAGATGTGTGTGAAGTTTCAATTTAATATCTGTATAAGTGTTAGAGATATGGAGTTGTTGCATGCAAACTGTAACCTGAATAGGGGCACAATTCTGCTAAATTGCAGGTCAGAGTTATGGGCCCTGGTCAGTGACCTAACATAATGACCCCGAAGAAATATGTGAAGTTTCAATTGAATATCTATAGTAGTTACAAAGATATGGAATTTGTTGCAGGCAAACCTTAACCTGAATTTTCTCTTGAACGCAATTCTTAACCTGACTACAAAAAGGGGCATAATTCTGATAAAATGCTTGCCACAGTTATGGGTCTTGGCCAGTACATAATATAATGACCCTGAAGGCATGTGTGAAGTTTCAATTTAATATCTGTAGTAGTTACAGAGATATGGACTTGTTGCATGCAAACTGGAACCAGAGCATTACGGCGAAGCCGACGAACGGGTGAGTAGTATAACTCCAATTAGTTGGTGAATAGTCAAGCTAAAAAATGTATTTATAAGATAGAATCGTCACAATACAAATTTATAACTAACACAAGTTGAATAAGAAAAAAAAAATTACATTATTCAGGGGGTGGCTGAATTGACAAGGGTGGCTGAATAGATAGGAAAGAAGAGAATATATCTACTATCTTAACATCTTTGGCACTGGTCAAATATTCAGATATGTTTTATATGGGCAATATTTTCTATCACAGTCTAACTATAAATTCAATTGAATGGTTCAAAAGCAGGTTTATTATTCTGTAAAACCAGTCTTATTAAAAATGGACTAGAAACTAACAAGGTACTAGGTATTGTTAAGAACTTAAGTTAACTTAAAAGCGAGGAATGGACTAATGAATGACAAAGTTACATCAGACTATTCCATGGACACATCTGCCAATGTCACTGATTCATAAATAAACAACACAGAAAGAAAGATGCCGGGCCGTAGATAGAGCGCTGGACTCACAATCCGGGGTTCGTAAGTTCGAGCCCCAGCCCAGCCACATAACTTGCATGGGGATTGGTCATGAAATAAATTCTACTGCCATTCTCCCCCTACCTCTGATTCAAGTAGGACATTTTGTCAGTTAGTGGCATAAGTATGTGCACTTGCTTCTGGTAAACATCTTAGGTCGGCTAAGCTAGTCTTATTTATAAGACGTGCAACGAATTTAGTGTTACTTTTTATATAAACAGCGAATATTGCCCATATAAAAAGTAGCTCAATCAGTGTTTATTTAGGGACAATTTGGGGCCGAAATTCGGCCCCATTCCCCTGCTTAAATAGTATATATTTTTCCCCTTATCAAAAAAATCAAGTTTGTGCATAATCTAAGTTATCATTTGTAGCAAAACAATGATGAATGTTTTATAACAAAGAAAAATATAAAAATGTAATAATGCTTTTCTACAAAAACAATTCCCCTTTTCCGTAAAATTCCCAGTCTGAAGGGCCCCGCCACCTTTCCCCCAAAGGCGAAAAAAAAAACACTGTTAGTAATCGCCCAGCACTAACAAGTTATGCTACGGCTAAGCTTGCCCAGGAAAAGTGTGAGTAGATTAAATGACCGTCATTATACGACTCAAATACAGTTAAATACAGCGAAAAATCCAAACATGAAACAAACAGCAAGAAAAACCTGAATCATTGAATGCACATTTTCACTGAACGCTGGTCATGAATGGAAAGAGTTGCAGTAAATAGTACTGGTTGGCGAGTAGTATCCGTGAACTAGCAGTATCTGTGATTTGTATATTAAAAGGTGTAAAAGCTCTCCAGCATTGAATGTTGAGTTTACACACATCACCTAGCAACTGTTACAAACACAGAATAAGTTGAACTCTCTAAAACTTCATATTTTTCAAGATATTTACATTTTTGTTACAAAGTATCCCAAAACAACTGAACTCCTCATGGGGCATTTACAGTACTCGCACATCTTTGCGCATGCGCATAAATATATATTTGGACCCCTATTTTTATCTTTTACTTCTCTATTTTCGGTTAAACAAGGGTGATCGCTAGGTAATTCATATAAAGCAGCAATTCAGTCTTCAAACACCACCGTCCATATATATTCAACACGCATTTTTCGTGAAATTGATTTTCTAAAAAATAAAAAAAGCAATTGCAAAATGTGAACTAAAAAAATATTAACAAAGAATTGCAATTTGAAAATGTTTACTAAAAATATGGCTAGTTTCTGGAAGATTTTGACAGAATTTCAATACAGGGGAGGCGACTTCTTCAATAATAACATGGTTATCTCCGGGACTACTGTTTACCATCAGCAAATTGTTAAGGGGCGCTAAAAGGGTAACCAAACGACCATTTTGATGTTAGCAGTCGCATTATCACCGCTAATCTGGCATAGAATTTAATATTACATCATAATGATGTAGGTAATGGAATGTAGAATAATATAGGGCTATTAAAATCTTGAGGTGTTTAGCATAACAACCGCATTTTCAATTGAAAGGTAAAATCACGGATACCACTTGTTTTATTGCTTTAATTCATGCTTATTGATTACCCCTTTGGCATCCCTTATATGGGAAAAAACATATGACGTCATTACAAGATATTTACATGCTCGTAAACAGAAGGAGCCAAACTTTGTACTGTAATAAGCTTTTTTTTTAAAGTATTACTTACACGATTGGAAATTGAGAAAAATTACTAAAAAATCACGGATACTTCTCGCCAACCAGTATTGTCTAGCGCATTTTGTATGACAACTTTTACTTTCATTTTGTTTGCAGAAATGATAAACTGATGATGACATCATAGCAATGTCTCCAACGTTTTAACGGAACGAGTTAATAAGTCATGTAAATAAGAAAGTGTAAACTCACATTTCCGGGTCATGGTGAAGTAAGCATTGACTGTACTTCACTTCGACCTTGACATTTTATAACAAAAGTCACAATACCAGTCAACCTATTTGAAACGGAAGAGAACTCTGCAGTTATTCCGTGGTAAACAGATGCTTTATCTCATATTATCGAATGAGCGTCTGTCAGATGCATTTGTGTAACATGTAGCTATATACATGTCGGATGAAACAGATCAGGCCGTATGATCACGATTGTCATGGCCTTATTTTCCGATGTCATGAATGAAAGATGGTGGTAAAAATAGAAGTCAGTTATATTTACAAGTATCCACTGTTCATGGTGGCGAATGCTCATTTTACAAAAGTAAGTTTTACAACTTTTAAAACGTTTTTATTCAGTTTTAAAGTATATCTTTTTGTTTAGGTGCTTAAAACGTTTGTAGGGAAATTTTAAAATAACGTGTTAATGTTGCAAGAGTTTGTAAATGCAGTAAGGTTTGCATAATATTAAATCTACACTTAGACTTAGAGGCACTTCTAACTTACACCTGTTTGTATTGCAATTTTCTGAGAAACAACATATCTTTCATTAAGTTGAACCCCTTTTGAGGACTTAGACATATGCTATCGGTTTGAAATTTTGTGTAGCCACATTATACATGTTATATACATGATTGATAAAACCTCAAACCGCTGCATTCAATTACATTAACTTGACATGTGCACCCAGGTGTCAAATTCAATAATACTGTGGCATAGACATGAAATGTGAGAATTTTTTTTTATCTCATGGTCATGAGTTAGTAAGTCGTGGCCACGACTTAGTATGTCATGCCCTTAAGTTAGTATCTCGTGGCCACTAGTTACGTAACCCAATCAGTTACCATTATATTATGCAAGTTACATATATGAGTGATAAAAGCTCACACCTCTGCATTCAGTTACATTTCCTTGACATGTGCACCCAGTAGTTGAATTCAATAATACGGCGAATAATGGGATGTCATATTTAAGCTATTACGAATCCCCATAACAAATACGGGCACCAAGGTTATACCTACACAATGAGCCTCTCGAAGACCTTGTAATATAATTACAACCCACATGCAAGATGTACAAGTAGTCACTGACCATTTGCGGCAATTGCGCAATAGGTTTCTCCCAGCGGCTGCAACAGAAGGAACACAATCGGTACCCATAATCGACAAATGAGTCAAAGAACCCTACATCGTCCTTTGGCAGAACGCTGGGCCTGCTGACATAAGAGGATGACACATGCTGAATGGGCGAATGTGTTGTTCACCAACGACAGCCACTTTAGCTATACCGCATATCCAGGCCGGTGGATGTAGGAAGCAACTAATGCAGGATGGTGCGCCAGTGCATACTGCACGTGCCACTCATGCTTTTTTGCAGCGGCGTGATCTCAGTCCTCAATCCGCAGATCTCAACCCAATCGAGCACCTGTGGGATGAGTTAGGGCATCGCGTTCGGAGGAGGCACCCTCAATCTACCACCGCCAGGAGCTTCGACAAGTGCTCGTTCAGGAGTAGGCAAGCATTCCCCAGAACTTTGTGCACATTTATATTCTATCCCTGAGGCAGAGGTGTGTTCTAAGTGCACATACCTATGCACATACCTATGCCAGTAACTGACAACTGCCCTACTTGAATCAGAGGTAGGGGGAGAATGGCCGTAGAAATAATTTCATGACCAATCCCAACACAAGTTATGTGGCCGGGCTGGGGTTCGAACTCACGGATTGACAGTCTATCGCTCTACCAACTGAGCTAGCCGGGCCCGGCACCGAAGGTCTAGTTAGAAGTGCCTCTTGGTGTACATCGGAGGCTTAAAAGTATGTTTAATTAAATTTGATGTTCTACAATTTAATTATTTTGTGAATTTTTATAAGGACTGAATTCCAGGTAAAATCTTACTTTGGCCATAGAAACAATATCCTAGTCATTACTAAGACTAATCATCACCAGATAACATCGTAAACAAATGATTGTACTTTCTGTAATGTTCTTTAAGTATATTTTTTTTCTGCAGTATCCATCAGAAAGAGAAAAGTTTGTGAAGCAAATCGAAGTGAAAGAGGTTCAACAAGGTAAGTAGTCAACATGTTTTTGCAACTACAGGATGACTTTAAACATTCTTAAGATGTGTTGTTGTTTTGTTTTGTTTTTTATTAAAGTAAGCCTCAGCTTTATTTATTCATTGATATATTTTCCTAATCATATGTTTGTATTGTTTTTACCTGTTTTTGCATATAAAGGATGACTTCAAACATTCGTAAGATGTGGTGTGGGTTTTTTAGGTAAAATCAGCCTCAGCTTTATTTATTCATTTACGAGTACATGTATATACACTCCTGTCAATATGTTTGATTTTATTGATTTTACAGTAAGTTCCATGTGTGAACTCTGTACACCATATATAAATCAAATCATTTTCATAGTGATCCTTTTTTGTAGACCCAATTTTAATTTCAAATTAATCTCTAATGCAGTTATTATTACATTCTATTTTTATTAACAAAGATAATATTTTAGTACAATTATTAGCCAACAAAATGTGTAAAATAAAATTAATGGTCAAATTCCTTGTTTGTAAATATATCATGATTCAAGATGGACAGATACAGTATATGTTAGATTTCAAAAGCAATCCCCAGGTACCAGTATTTTGTAAACTAATTTCTTGTCGCTTGATTGATTCTGTTTTCAGATTCAAAACAAGGTACAACCTACAGAAGATCCATAGTACAATGTGTGAATGTAATACCAAGAATACTAAGAACAGTAAGATATACACCTTACATGTAACACATCTGCTGAATAAGTTTAAAGTAGTAATATAGGCGCTATACAATTAGAAAACAAGTTGCATTAAAAAATATGCGGAGAGAAAGGTTGGATTAGTTCTTTGGCGCAAGTTACTAATGTAGTTATTCAAATGTCTTTACTTTTATTATACTTGTTTGAAATCTTTTCGTTCATATTGTAATTCTTGTTTTTGCTAATTTAATGGTATGTGGATTTAGTATATTTTCTAGTGTGTTTATGTCTATTAAAATTTACCAGTGACAAGAAATTGTCCTGGATCTCTTCCTACATTTTGCTGTAAATAAGTCAGCCTTGCACATTAATAGAAGTAATTTGACTAACCAGTATCCAATGTTCGTCATCGATGTTACGTCATCGATGACGTAATTTGTTCTCGACTTGGTTGCTCACGAGTGAGGACATATTTTTTTTAATCTGATGATGGAAGATAAAATTGAGGATTTAGTTCAGGAATAAAACTTAAAACTGGATGGACTTAATACAAGGGTGGATGCTTTAGCGCGTCAGCGTCAGGAACCGTCAAGTTTACAACATAATCCGCCTGTACAGGCTCAGGAATTGGCTCATTCTGAGCCAGTTGCAAGCCACGTGGCCTCCAGTCTCGCACCAGCTGGTGCTGCTGGTAGAAATTCGGATATACAAGGGAAATTTCAAACTTTGAGGGACTTTCTTGCAAGGATACAGATTCCCACTGACCTCAAGGTGAAGTCAGGGAAGCCGACGTAGTGATCAGAGCCTGCTGAATGTGATTGCAAAATGTGGCAAATACAATGAAACATTGATCAAGTTATTGGTGACGATCGAGCCTTCAGAAGTATGGCAAAACACACTCGATCAACTGTTTACAATTGCTCATGCACAGAGCCGTTTTTTACTAGACGAATATGCATCGCTAATCGTCAATAGTCAGTTCGACAACAACACGGCAAGGCTCTTTAGAGTGTTGCAAAAAAAACACTTCCGGTTTCAATCCTTCGTCTCTCGAGACCTTTCGATCAGCCGCTATAGCAATAGTGAGCAGACCTTCGATTCCATCATCGCTGGGCCATTTCCTGAGCTTCCGG
The DNA here is from genome assembly GCA_027627225.1 of Congeria kusceri. Classification (NCBI taxonomy): domain Eukaryota; kingdom Metazoa; phylum Mollusca; class Bivalvia; order Myida; family Dreissenidae; genus Congeria; species Congeria kusceri. Next base: position 91,294,837 of record CM051024.1, on the reverse strand, counting down.
GGACGAAGCCATGGTTTCCAAGGAAACGGAGGATGGCAGCTGACAGACATTTACCAGGCCTTCACACAGCATTCGTTTCTGTCATGCTGGCCACCCAGAGGTGACTTCCGCAACGCGGATGAGGAAAAATTGGTGATGAACGTTTTTTTAACTGTGAGTGCTAAAGTTACTATATGCACGCGTTTATACGGACTCACACAGAACTTTACAGTTGATAATTTTAGTAACGTTTAACCATGTCTTATGTTTCTTCATGAAACGAACAAATCTTTCAACAAAATTTCATGCGTGGGAGCAAATTCAGACTCCTAGTTATGTGCTTGATTGGATTAAAAATGGTGTAACAATTCCATTAATTAATTATATAAATTATATAAATATATATGTCAATAAATTAATGACACTGTTTCGTTTCATTGTGACAATCATAAACTTTCTACTGTACAATGTTACTTTGTGGATAGTGAAATTTAGCGGTTGTTACTTTTAGGTTATATTGAACCATGTAACTACACGCCAAGGCGTGTTAGCCCCTTAGGTTGTGTTCCAAAAAAGCACACAAAATTTCGGCTCATAACAGATCTTAGAAAATTAAATGCAAACTGCGACGTCGCTAAAGTTAGGAATGAAGACATATGGGATGCTGTAAAGCTTTTAAAACCGTTTGATCATTTTGTTACTGCCGATATTAAAGACGGATACTATAATATTCCAGTACACGCGGCTTCGCGCGATTATTAAGGAATTCAATGGAAGGGAAAATACTATCGTTGGGCCGTTTTACCTTTTGTCAACGTTAGTTCCTATGCAAAAAATTATGTACCTTGGTTACGTTATCACTAGTGATAACAATAACATTGTCGTGAGCACACAAAGCGCATGGGTTAGTAAATTAAAGCAGCTCATTCGTAAGGCGCTTAAATCCAAACGTATAACCGTGCGTAGCTTGGCTAGGCTATGCGGTCAGTGTATTACTTTGGCGTGGGCGGTTACACCAGGAAAAATGTTTTTAAGGAATGCGTATACATGTAGATTTAAGGAATGCGTATACATGTAGATTATTGTCCACTAGAAAGTCTTGGGAGCATACTTTGACTCTTACTGATAAAGTTGTTGAGGAATTTAGGTGGTGTCTTAATTCGGCTAGGCACTGGAACGTGCATGAGATATGCTGCGAGTCAATACAGGCTCAAGTCGTGACCGACGCCTCCCATCAGGGTTGGGGTGCAGTGTTCGATGGGATGGTCGTGTTGGGAGACTGGAACAAGCAAATATTGTTCCAGTCATCGATCGAGAGAGAACTTACGGCAGTCAAATCATTCCTGCCACTATTAAGGGGAAAACATGTTCAAATCTTAACAGACAACATTACCGTGGCAGCATACATAAGGCACATGGGAGGCCCGCGTCCTCGTTAATCGCAGATAGCGGTCGCTATATGGGTGGAAGCGATGGCGAATGGAATTTGGCTCGAGTCCGCTTATATAGCCGGGCGGTTGAATACGGAGGCAGATTTTTGGTCGCGCAAGCTTGACAAGGCCAGCTTGTGACTATATCCGGGTCTGTTTAAGTTTTTAGACAAATTATGGGAACTGCACACGATCGATCGATTTGCCAGCTGCCAAAACACACAGTTGTTAAGGTTCAACAGCTGGTACTGGGAACCGATGTCAGAAGGGGTAGATGTGTGGCTCAGTCAAATTAGGCTTTAGAAAACAATTATGTAAACCCGCCATTTTGTCTCATACATCGGGTGTTACAAGTCCTTCAGGCTCAAAAAGCGGTAGTGACAGTGATTGCTTCAGCGTGGAGAGCATTCGGACGCGCAAGCGGATTTCCTATGTGATATAACTCGTACTTCGGAACGTCCTAGTTCGTTATTACAGACATCATGTGCGGCAGTCGGCCACGTATACAAAGGTCATGGTATTAACAATCTTGCTGAGGCACCAGAGATACGCTCTCTGGTTACTGGTTTAGTAAAGTCTGGTACTACTATCCCTATAAAACGCCCAAAAGCAATGCCGGTTAAACCTTTTCACGAATTATTTTTATGTTGGCCTTCTAATGACAAGTTGACGATTAAAGAGCTTAGGATGAAAGCTATTTGCCTTCTCGCGTTGACATTGACGTCACGGCCTTCTGATGCGGCACCTAAGGGAATTTAATACACTGAGGAAGGTCCTGTGCGTTTAGTTTTTACCACGGACCAGATTACATTTACTGGCACTATCGCAAACGTCACACTGTTCGGCACGGAACAGTCCAGAAACTGGACCCAGTTGGTACGTTGCCTGATTACCTTCACCAGACCCAGGCCTGTGTGGCACTAATGGCGCTGTTTTCATTTCATTGAGAGCACCTTTTGTGCGCTTCCATTGTTCAAATTCTGGAAGGTGCAATATTTCAGACAGGTCTATCAGGGAAAGGCTTTACAGCGAAATCGTTTCGGCACACGGGGGCTACATCAGCCATTGAATGTGATGTTAAACCGGAAACTGTTAGATTGATTGGGCGTTGGAAAAATGCAGAAGTTTTCTATCAGCGTTATGTGCACGCTCGAACGCCTTGCGATTTTACAGACGTTGTTCAGAATCACGACTAGGCTTAGATTAAAGCTACATGTACATTATTTGGTATAAACTATTGTGTACATTCAACATTAGGCTTAGATTAAAGCTACATGTCCATTTGTTGGTATAAACTATTTTGTACATTCAACATTTGCATTTGTTTTATGCAGTTTATTTAAGTCAACTCGCATTGGCTATTCACGTTTATTCATTGGCTATTCACGTTTATTCATTGGCTATTCACGTTTATTCATTTGGCTATTCACGTTTATTCATTTGGCTATTCACGTTTATTCATTTGGCTATTCACGTTTATTCATTTGGCTATTCACGTTTATTCATTGGCTATTCACGTTTATTCATTTGGCTATTCACGTTTATTCATTGGCTATTCACGTTTATTCATTTGGCTATTCACGTTTATTCATTTGGCTATTCACGTTTATTTTGCTAATACTTAAATGTTTGTATGTTAGAAAATTTGTAATTGTCAGCTTTTCTACTTGTCTGGAATTTGACTCGATTGTTTGCTTGCTGTAGTTGTAGTTTGCTATGTCTATTCATTAAGATGGCAAGTTTATAATAAAATTTTATGTAGTAGATATTGGTTGGTCATTATGATGGAGATTTCACAAAATAGAAGTCATTTGACAGAAGAATATCAAATGTTCTTCATTGATGTTATGTCATCGATGACGTAATTTGTTCTCGACTTGGTCAAAGATCTAATAATAATTGTTTATTATTAATGATAAGTCAATATAAAGCAATGTATATGTGGGTTTATGTATATGTTTAGTAATTGGCGAGTGACAGTTGAGATCATGGCAAGTTTATAATAAAATTTATGTAGTAAATATTGGTTGGTCATTATGATGGAGATTTCACAAAATCTATTTTTGTGCTTACACTGGTTCTAATGAAAACGTTCTAGAAAGTTACAGCAGAGTGATGTACCCTTAGCAACATAGCCAAATGTAATAATGACATTAGTAAAATCATTAAGTTTAAAGGACTACAATGCGTACAAATAAACAAATAAGTCGCGTCATGAGCAAACCGGACTTAATGCATGTGTGTAAAGTGTCGTCCCAGATTAGCCTGTGCAGTCTGCACAGGCCAATCCAGGACGGCACTTTCTGCTTTTATGGTATTTTCTGTTTCAAGGAAGTCTCTTCTAAACATAAATCGTCTGTTGGCGGAAAGTGCCGTCCCCCATTAGCCTGTGCAGACTGCACAGGCTAATCCGGGACGACACTTTACGCACATGCATTAAGACCGGTTTTCTCACGACGCGCCACAAATTATTTATTATGATCTGATGCCAGGGTATTTTGAAATCAATATTTGCATTTGTTCAAATTTAATGGGTATAGTAAACATTTTTCAAATCCCAGTTTTAAATGAACCAGCAATCCTTTTGGAGGAAGAATCCTGGCAGAGCCACAGAAAGAACGAGTTGCTTCTGAGGAGCAAGAATCTGACATGGGCGACGTATGCAAATTTACGAGAACAGTCTGTGTTTCGACCACATGCAAAAATCCTGACTGGTAGCCATTTCTGCTTTATGGTTTGTTTGTTCATTCCCTAGGTTCTGAATGATGAATATTTTTATTGTTTGTCTTCAATTGATAAATATTATATTGGAACAAAATGCCTTATGGTTCTGTAAAAAGGGGGCATACACAAATTTATAAATTTTAGAATGATATTGAACTGAAACTACATTAATGCTAAAATGTTTAGGAATTTTGATGTATTTCAGGGCTGATTCACTTTTAACATAATGGTATCTTTCTTTTCTTAAATAGGAATAAAAAAAACAACTGTTAAAAGAGGTGCAGTTAAAATGTGAATCTGTTGTCAGTACACTCTAATGGTTAATTATATTTGATCAAATAGGGAAGCCATGAGTTCTGCAAAACTTTGAAGAACTTTGTTGATAACAAATGCTAAATGCATTTGAATGCTTATAGTTGTTAAATATGCCAATATAATGTTAATGGCACCATGTTATTGTACATAAATTTTCATCAGAAGTATGAATAATATCAAAACCTAATACCCGCTACACATTTCCTGCTGAAATATTGCACAATTTAGTCCAAGAGTTTGGTTCAAGGGTTAGCTCTGATTGTCAGATAAGTCTTTATTTTCAAGACATGCAACAAATTTAGTGTTACTTTTTATATAGGGCTAAATTTTCTGTAACGCAGCCAATATTGCCATTATAAAAAGAAGCTCAATGTTTGCCCAGCGCTGACAAGTTATGCTTATTGTCATAAATTGAAGGTAACATTTACAACAAAATCTTCATATATTTTTTCTATTTGAGGAGTGTCCTGGGAAACCCTGGCTTAATGCATGTGCGTAAAGTGTTGTTTGGGATTAGCCTGTGCATCCGGGATGACACTTTCCGCCTACAGTAGATGTATGTTTAGAAGAGACTTATTAGGGCCTCGCACATTTTTTGGGGGTGCCCTATAGTAAATGTGGACTGTCCGTCCGTCCGTCCACATTTTTCATGTTTTACTTTCTTAACTTCAAAACCATTTCAGCTATTAATTGGAAACTTCATGGGTGGATAGATCTCATTAAGGAGAAGTGCAGTGCTCAAGAACCATTACTCTGCACTTCATGGTTCTGGAGTTATTGCCCTTTGTTAATTTTTCATACTTCGTTTTTGCCTGGAGCATAACTCTTAAGACTATAAGAGGTATTAACATGAAACTCTTTAGGTGGATAGATCTCATTGAGGAGACGTGCAGTGCACAAGAACCGTTACTCTGCACTTCATAATCCTGGAGTTATTGCCCTTTGTTAATTTTACATTTTTCAGGCTGAGTAAACTTTTGGTTTCAGCTCTCTAACTTGAGAACGAATTGAAATATTTTAAAGAAACTTCATCCATAGATACCTTATATCGAGACCTGGCTTGGGATTACATAGATGGGGTCACTGTGTGAAGGTCACCGTTACAACAAATAGAAAAACGGTTTCCGCTCAATTACTCGAGAACGAATTGACCTATTGTAATTCAACTTCGTACATAGATACCTTTTATCAAGACATCGCTTGGGATTGCATAGATGGGGTCACTGTGTGAAGGTCACCGTTACTAAAAATAGAAAAACGGTTTTCGCTCAATTACGCGAGAACGAATTGACCTATTGTAATTCAACTTCATACATAGATACCTTTTATCAAGACATCACTTGGGATTGCATAGGGGGTGGGTGGGATCAAGGTCAGGGTCGCTGTTACTAAAAATAGAAAAACGGTTCCGCAAATTCCAACATGCTATCATTCAGGGCCTGCTGCCACTCCTGTGACAAAGCTCTAGTTTGAAACAGAAAATACCATAAAAGCGGATTGCACAGGCTAATCCGGGTCAACACTTTACGCACATGCATTAAGCTTGGTTTTTGCACGACACGCCTCATTTTCGTTATGATATAATCCTTATGTCTGTGTTCCTAGGACGGTAATGGATCAAGAGGGGACTATTGACATCCATGGCATAGGACCGTTTGGAAGAGTCATCGAGATGTTTGCAGAGCATTTTATGTATGCTGGGGTCAGGAGGGTATGTAGCTGTAGATTTCATTTGGTATGGGATGGTCCGTCGGTGGACCATGTTTTAGTTCGTTTGCTCTTTCTGAAGAGTTTCCAAGAGTATTCATTCGATCTTCACGAAACTTGATGAAAATGCTGGTGGGAAAAATATCTTAGCCAAGTTCAATTATCAACCCTTGGAACTGTGAGTTATGGTCCTTTATTTTATCTGAAATTGGCCTTGTTAGCTCCACAGTTTCCAAACTTCACCAAACTTGATATTCTAAAGATTGCAAACGGCTCTTGTTTCTACTAAGAGAAAAAAATTGTTTCCCAATGCCAAATATGAATATTTTATTGCGGTTTTAAAACGTTCCTATATTGAAATAATCAATCGCAAAACATTTGTGCATGTTCAGTTTGTATTCAAGCAAACTGTATGGAACAAAAGTCTACTGGGGACTTTTTTCATATGATAAGAAAACCCCCCTGATAAAACAGATAAACAAAGCAGCAATGTTTAAACAGTAATATACACAGTAACACTGTTAGTCGCATTTTTTATGTTCATATATATAGGCTATAAAAACATGCGGTTGTGATTTCAATCAATGGAATTTCTCTGAAATGACACAACATGAAAATGGCTCTTAGGCAGCCCATCCATTGATTATTTCAGGGTTTTGCAATTATGGAAGACAGACTCAAGGAACTGAAGGACAGCAATTCATTTGAAGCCATTCATGGCAAAGAGGAGGCCTTAATGAACAAGACTACCTCTGTATCTGATATGTTTCCCAGACTGTTTGACTTCCATTTGATCTTATTTTGTTAACATCTCATATGACTAGAATGTATATTAGACCATAAATGTGACTGTTGTATTTGAATGATACAAAATTGAAAGACATACAAGTAATGGTTCAAGTAGCTCTTTTGAATTTTGTCTGTTATTTCTTTCTCTGCAGCATCAAATGAATCTATCTAATATCAATTGTCTAGGTTGGCATTTAGAAATAAACATTATCTGTAGTAGCCAGAATGATGTATTTTGCTGAAATGCCTGTCATTTAGAAATTTTAGTAGCTATTGGCTTTTTTGTGTACTGGTAAACCTAACATATGAGGCATGTAGTGGGAAAACTGGGCTTAATGCATAAGCACAAAGTGTCGTCCTGGATTAGCACGTGCTGTCTGAGAGGCTAATCCAGGACGACACTTTCCGCCTTAAGTGGATTTATGTTTAAATAAAAGAGACTTCGTTGAAACAGTAAATACCATAAAAGCGGATATTGCCGTCCTGGATTAGCCTGTGCAGACTGCACAGGCTAATTCGGGAGGACACTACGCACATGCATTAAGCCTGGTTTGCCCACAACACGCCTCATATGTTTTATAATGAAAGGCCAAATTCTGGCTTCTCAAAAACTATATGCAAGCAAATACAAAACCTCAGTATTACATTTAAAGCAATAATCATACAAAATAAATACTACATACACATACCATGGTAACAAAATACCATCATGAATAACCATTTGGAACATTGTCGTGTAAAATCCCACAAAATCATTTACCTGAATTTTTCATCTGCAATTTAAAGCAGTATTTTGATTGTTTTTTACTCTGGACTTCGTTTTTTCTGTGTTCTGCCAATGATGTTAAGGTGTTGGTGTTTAAGTTGATAAAATGAAATAAGGTGGCAAATTTTTTTTTTTTAATCCCCATATTTCTTACCACAGTGTTCATTCTGTCATGAATAATCGTTTAACATTTATTGTGTTCACTTTTTATTCTGGTCACTTTGTTGTTCACTCTATTACACATTTTTGCTATTATTTTTAAACTACGTAAATCTACATGTGAAACTTAGATGTATTTGTGGCAATTGATTATTGTACTCGTATTAACTACATTGAGCTTATATACGTTAGTCTAGACAAATGTTCCTTCCATATGATTTACTGCCAATATTTTTATTATTAACAATTTTAAATATATTTATTTTATTGATTGTACTTATTGTATGTTGTTTATTTAAAAACTGTTGTTAATACTGCCAGCGTTCAATCGATGCCCGGATTAACAGTACCGGTATTTACTGCATATTTCCACACATAAAAGAATGATGTATCCAGAAATATCTTAACATATTTCACTTACATGTAAGTTCCAATTTATGTAATGTAATAATTCTAAAGCAAAATGTTTGAATGACCTTTGCAGTTGAAAAAAATTAACACATGGACAAATAAGTAATATCACTAAGAAGAAAGTATCATATAAATGGAATAAAAAGTTAAAGAAAAATTACCAGTTTAAGGATACGTTTTTGCTGAAGATGATTTTGGAATACAGCCCATACTCGTCCCTTGAAAGCCAGATTGGCTTATCACCCTCCTTTGCACCAGTCGTGATGGCAACTTATGGCTTTCAAAGGACGACATTACTTTTATTATTCACTACACCGTTATTTCGATTCTAGTCAAGTAGACAATCATGTCACTGCCAAATGTATGAAATTATACATATATAAGGACCACTCTGTCCAATTACTGTTAACATGTATGGTTATTTGTGTGATGGGGTTATATTTCACATACACATACATTGTTAGATTGGATAAGGACCTCTCTTTCCAATTACTGTTCACATGTATGGTTATTTATGTGATGGGGTTATATTGACATATTTCACATACACGTATTTGATAAGAACCACTCTGGCCAATTACTGTTCACATACATGGTTATTTATGTGATGGGTTGTATTGACATATTTCACATACACATATTGGATAAGAACCACTCTGTCCAATTACAGTACGCAATCATGGTTATTTATGTGCTGGGGTTATGTTGACATATTTCACATACATTGTTATATTTGATAAGGTCCTCACTTGCCAGCTACTGTTCACATTCATGGTTATTTATGTGCTGGGGTTATGTTGACATATTTCACATACATTGTTACATTGGATAAGGACCACTCTTTTCAATGTTCACATGGTAAGGTTATTTATGTGCTGGGGTTATTTTTACATATTTCACATACATTGTTATATTGGATAAGGACCACTCTTTCCAATGTTCCTACACATGGTTATTTATGTGCTGGGGTTATACTGACATATTTCACATACATTTTATATTGGATAAGGACCACTTTTTCCAATGTTCATATACATGGTTATTTATGTGCTGGGGTTATGTTGACATATTTCACATACATTGTTATATTGGATAAGGACCTCACTTGCCAGCTACTGTTCACATTCATGGTTATTTATGTGCTGGGGTTATATTGACATATTTCACATACATTGTTATATTGGATAAGGACCTCACTTGCCAGCTACTGTTCACATTGATGGTTATTTATGTGCTGGGGTTATATTGACATATTTCACATACATTGTTATATTGGATAAGGACCTCACTTGCCAGCTACTGTTCACATTCATGGTTATTTATGTGCTGGGGTTATATTGACATATTTCACATACATTGTTACATTGGGTAAGGACCACTCTTTCCAATGTTCACATGGTAAGGTTATTTATGTGCTGCGGTTATATTGACATATTTCACATACATTGTTATATTGGATTAGGACCACTCTTTCCAATGTTCACATGGTAAGGTTATTTATGTGCTGGGGTTATATTGACATATTTCACATACATTGTTATATTGGATAAGGACCACTTTTTCCAATGTTCATATACATGGTTATTTATGTGCTGGGGTTATGTTGACATATTTCACATACATTGTTATATTGGATAAGGACCACTCTTTCCAATGTTCACATTCATGGTTATTTATGTGCTGGGGTTATATTTACATATTTCACATACATTGTTATATTGGATAAGGACCTCACTTGCCAGCTACTGTTCACATTCATGGTTATTTATGTGCTTGGGTTATGTTGACATATTTCACATACATTGTTATATTGGATAAGGACCTCACTTGCCAGCTACTGTTCACATTCATGGTTATTTATGTGCTGGGGTTATGTTGACATATTTCACATACATTGTAATATTGGATAAGGACCTCACTTGCCAGCTACTGTTCACATTCATGGTTATTTATGTGCTGGGGTTATATTGACATATTTCACATACATTGTTATATTGGATAAGGACCACTCTTTCCAATGTTCATATACATGGTTATGTATGTGTTGGGGTTATATTGACATAGTTATGTATGTGTTGGGGTTATATTGACATATTTCACATACATTGTTATATTGGATAAGGACCACTCTTTCCAATGTTCATATACATGGTTATTTATGTGATGGGGTTGTGTTTAAATATTTTACATTCATTATAATATTGGATAAGGACCTCACTTGCCAGCTACTGTTCACATTCATGGTTATTTATGTGATGGGGTTATATTGAACTATTTCACATTCATTCTAATATTGGATAAGAACCACTCTGGCCAAGCACTGTTCACATGCATGATTATTTACATGGTGAGGTTATATTGACATATTTCACATTCATTGTTATATCATGTATAGATAGATAGATAATGATTGATAGCGTATTTGATTATTTCACATACATTGTTATATTGTAACATTAATGTTGTATACATGAAGATAATGATTGATAATGTATATGATTAATATGTTCATCATGGTTTGTTCTCAAAACTAGTGCGTTTGTGTGGTGTGTTCATTTTATTATTATTGCAGGTAACACGTCATAATACATATTCATACGTGAAGAAATCCGTAATTGATCAGTATTGGTGAAACGTAATTAACACACATGATATTATTCTGTAATTTGTTTTGATATAGTGGTACATGCGCGATACTACGTTTGAACAAGAAATAAAATATTTGAAATAAATGTATTTGTACACATTCTTGCTTAGATGTTTTCTTAATCATGACATGCGTTAACCTTTAACGTTTGCCGGTTTAACATAGCCAAATACTATATAGCAGCATCACGTGTATTCCATTGGCTCGGAGATTTTATAAAATGTTTTAAAACGACTAGAATATAGTACTAGAGTACACAGAATTTTAACAATTATGTGACTACTTCCTCCAAGAATTGCATTGCCATAACAAAGACCAGTCGAAAAGTTTATCTCTTTGCGAAGATAATTTACGTCGTGTTTTCTTAATAATAAACTGACCCGATTACTCCCATTACGCATGCGCATATACTGTGGTTAGTGGCTACACGTAAGACAGACTCCGATAGTATGAATGCAGTTACATGTACTATATAATCTAATTCTATGGAATAATTAGAATTCGAATTCAGGACTGATAACAGTTCAAACTAACATATATGTGTGTTAGCTTGGGTCCGTATTCCAGAAAAAACATCTTAAGTGAAATCTTATCCTTAGCCTGAAAATAGTCATTTTTCTTTAGCATTTTATATCATTTATACATGGAATTCAGCTTAATGTTTACTAATTATCAACTTATTATTGACTATTTACTTAGCTGTAATTTGATTTAAGTGAAACGATTTTTAAGATAAACGTAAGATGTTTCTGGAATATGGCCCTTGGTTCTTTAAAAGGCCGAATGAATTGTGATACTTTCCCATCCTATCCTATTCCATTAAAAAACAATCCAAGTAAATTGTGCACAACGTTAGAAAATGTAATCTGTGACTGGTGGTAATTTTAGGAAATATATTGTGTTAAAAAGATATATTTAAAGATGGGAAGTTTCTACAATAGACGAGGGGTACACTAACAATAATTAAAACAAAAAATTCACAAATCATATGGCTAATGTTATACATGTACCCAACGTCTACACTTCAACCGTAACATCAATAAAAAAAATTAGTCGCCATCGGGATCGAAACTTCCGCAGGTCCTAATTCTGACTCGCAAACCACTCGGCCAAACTGCATGATTGTATACAAGTAACTAAACTTTATGTAGGCGATTCACTTGTTTTCAACAATTTAAACGAAAACAACATAAGCACTCGAACATATTCTCTTTTTGTTATGCACCTATCAATATTATTTTCCCCCAGGGGGGAGCGGCGGGCATATACGGGACTTTAGACTGAAAGCAATTCCCGACAGGCGGGAATTTGACACGCCGAATGATTCCGGGTCCCGGGAAATATACTTTGTTCTGATTTTAGATCCCGATAATATTGGCCCCCGGGCCATTTGATACACCAATTAAGCATCCCCCATTTAGACAAAATGCTTGGCTCTAGGGTGGGGAACTAGATATAATTAGTAATACAAAATACAATTAGTCACATTCCCCTGGGATTGCCAGCTGCTCCCCTCCCCCCTGGGGGAAAATATTGATATGTGCATTACAAACGCTTTATAATTTTATCAATTTCAACTGATGATTATATTACTCATCAAAGAAACGTTATTTCCAATATAAATGCCATGTCAGTATTGCCATTTTGCTCCTTTATATACAGTCTTTTATTTTTGGAATCTGTGACAAAACTTCTGGGAGATTGTCAACTCGTCAATATGTGAACAGGTCCCTTTAACATATAATTACAGTCTTTACCGTCATATTTATTAGCTGAACGTTAATAAGAATACGATCAAGTCAGGTTCCATTTACATGCAAGTCACATATTTAATTTGTCCTGCAGTGATGGTGAATATTGTGAAGTACGTTTTTATTACGATATGAAACCACAATTGCGATAATGCGTCAGGCCTTTATAAGGAAGATAGTAAATAATAAAATATTCGCACACTTACCTATATCAGCAGAATTTCCCTAATGACAGTTAAATCCTACACTGAAGTAGTGAAGTAATTTGCTTGATCAACTTACGTTTCGATAATGAAATAGGATGCGGTTAACGTTATATATAACAGCAATGACTGCATTATACCCGTTTTCCATATTCATTTATCTATAACCACTAGATTATTAGCTAGTTAATAATAGACGGATGACACAAGGTATTGTTTTAATTTGTATACACGCTTCGTTATCGAATTTGAGAATATAAACAATTGAGGTATTGGAAATGTTCCAAAGAAATAATAAACACTGATTAATATTATGAATTACCTCACCCGGTGTAATTCTTAAAGACACTGAAACATAGTTTAATTTTGTACCATTACAGTCTTCGTTACTGCATACAGTAACATTATAGTACTTTTTATATTTAAATCATTCCCCAGCATCCGTAATTGTTATTACTATAACGTGTATTTCCACTCTTAAATAAAACAATATTGATGTAAATCAAGCGAGTGGTTATATCAAAACAACAACAATGTGTTCGGGTCTTGAACTTAAACACGCAAACAGTTTTAGTTTACTGACTGTGAGCAGAAATAAGTAAAGAATACACGAGAAAAAAACAACACAAAAACCGAAAATGAAAGTACGAACGGACGAAAGGAATAATGAAATAACGATCACATATTGATGATTTCATGAATGAATGAACGGATGGATGAACTGACGGACGAACAAAATAAAAGTACAAACGGACGGACGAAAGAAAACAACACTTGTGGACATACAGGAGTTTAACACCTGGCAATATATAATAATTGTGATCAATTAAACAGGGAAGTCCGAAAGAAGTACAATTTAGTAATGTCGGATAATATTTTTCACAAATCATATTTTTCACACACCTGGGAAGAATAGGATCTCATTTGTCACATTTTTAAGTGTGAAGAATGTGATTGGCCCAAAACGATGTATGCGCGAGAATAACAGAAGATGATGATTTCACTGCATATCAACAACTGGATGCGATCACAAACTTCACAGAAAATGTGAATAATAAGACTGTGATGTGTGAAGAATAAGATCTCAATTTCCACACCTGAGAAGAATGAAATCCTATATTTCACAGATGTGAAAAATATTATTTGTGAATATGGTCCTACAAAGATATATCAATGTAAGTAATGCCGCTTTAAACACCACCGCTCTTAAACCTTTAGTAAGGCTGAGGTTGACCGAACAATTAGTAAATCTAATGACTATTTGTTAATTTTAACTGAACTAATGTTCTAACTTAACACTTTTGAGTAGTCATATATTTAAAAATTATCGAATAAATAACAATTCGCGTAATGTATAAATAATCAGGCGCGGATACAGAATCGTGGGTTAGAGGGGGTCTGAAATATATGAAAATTCCAACCTACAAAACGTATTTTACAGTATTTTACAGGTAATGATAGTTCAGTTACGTATATATAAGTTAGAAATGATGTACGGGTACTATGGGCTTCTGAGCAGTAAAAATATGAGATGGATATTTATTTATTATGTATTTGTAAATCATTTAATGGAGATTTAAGATTTGCGCTTTCGGACAAACGAAGTTTTGTTTCGTTGTTTATTAGATGGACGCAATATTAACAACAAAGAACAATTTAACAGCAAAAAATAAGAAAACAGGAATTAATAAAAAAAAATAAAACATTCAATAACCAAGTTATTAAAAAATTAAAACTTTAAAAAACAAAGATCCAAAATCATATTGGATTCCTCTAAACAAATATTCTGATGACAAAAAAGATATTGTCAGCAAAATCTCATGTGGACTCGACCGAAACAATCCCAACAAAACGTATGTAATCATATCGGAACTGGATCAGATCGTGACAGATCGTGACCCCTGGAATTGACAAATCGTGATCAGATCGTAACAGAGCGCAAAACATCGTATAAATACGGATTCGCATCACATTGCATCGCATCCAAGCCTGAAATCTGAAAGAAATACCACGATCAGCTACGAGTGGTCAATCGTGGCGTTCGTGACGGATCGCATCCAAGCCTGAAATCTCAAAGAAATACCACGATCAGCTACGAGTGGCCAATCGTGGCGTTCGTGACGGATCGCACGATAGTAAAAACCTAGCAAACATGTGAGTAATGTTCCCACTATCACATGTTCCCACTATCACGATTCGCGTCACGATTGAAATCGTGGTCTTAATCGTGGGCCAATCGTGGTTATCCTATCAGATCTTATCAGATCTTGTCAGATCTTGAGGTCAGTCGTGGCAATCGTGTTAATCGTAGAAAAACTTTGAACGGCTTAAAAATTATCTACGATTAACACGATCAACTGCGATCAATTATCCATCGGGATCATCGTATCAGATCTTGTTAAGATGTGTTGCGATATCAAGAAACAATGAAGTCAATAGTCAGTCGGGCTGTATTTGTATCATTCGGGTCCAGTCGTAGCTCAAATCGTGATCTCCATCGTATCCTATCGTAACGGTGCGCACTTATTCGTGATAAGCGTATCGAAACTTATCTGTACGTACTAGAACGTCCTAGTTCGGGGAGCCCGATGGTGTCAGATCGAAACCTAATCGTGGACTCGATCGAAACACTGCCAACGGAACGTATGTAATCGTATCTAAACAGGAGATCAGACCGTGACAGATCGTGACACCTGTAACTGACAAATCATGACCAGATCGCAACCGAGCGCAAAAGATCGTAGCACAGCTTATGGACTCGCATCACATCGTATGCAAGCCTGAAATCTCAGAGAAATACCACGATCAGCTACGAGTGGCAAATCGTGGCGTTCGTAATGGATCGCACGATAGAGGGAACCTAGCATAAGAGCTTGCGATCGAAGACGTTGCGGTACAGAAAACAAAACGGGATTGTTTCGGTCGAGTCTACGATTGGGTATCTATCTGACACGATCATCACGATCGGGTTCCCCGAATTAGGACGTTCTAGCACGTACAGATAAGGTCCGATACGCTTGTCACGAATACATGCGCTCCGTTACGATAGGATACGATTGTGTTCACGATCGATGTCTTTCACGATCGTGATCGATAGAGATCACGATTTGAGCTACGACTGGACCCGAATGATATAAACACATTCCGACTGACTGTTTACTTCATTGTTTCTTGAAATCGCAACACATCTTAACAGAGCGTGGTGTTTTTTTATTGTCTACGATCTATCCCATTCACCAAGATTTGGATGCACGATTAGATAAGATTTGTCGTGCCTTGTTACGATGCAATAAGATCTGATACGATGATTCCGATGGATAATTGATCGCAGTTGATCTTGTTAATCGTGGATAATTTTTGAACCGTTCAACATGTTTCGACGATTAACACAATTGCCACAACTGACCTCAAGATCTGATAGGATCACCACTATTGGTCCACGAATAAGACCACGATTTAAATCGTGACGCGAATCGTGATAGTGGGAAAATTACCTAGCAAAAGACAATATAACAATCAGTTTTTACCAATGCGACTTTCTAGTGGTATACCTCTTTATGCATGTGTATGCTATATTAAATCAAGCTTGTAGACTGATTACAGTTCGAATAATGAGTGTTCGGTTAGAAGTTTTGTTAAGTATATTATCGGAGTGATATATTTTGCGGAGGCGGCTCGCTTTAATCATTTTGGTTCCTGCAAAGTCAACTGACTTTAGAACTGCATGAATGATTAATTATATTACAGCTGAGTACTAGTATGTTCTCGGTTGCAACTGCACGCGACTTACGACAAACGGGGAAATAATGCACCTATCAATATTTTCCTACAGGGTGGAGCGGCGGGCATATACGGGACTTGAAACTGAAAGCTATTTCCGAGAGGCGGGAATTTGACACGCCGAATGATTCCGGGTCCCGGGCAATAGACTTTGTTCGGCTTTTAGATCCCGGTAATATTGGCCCCGGTTCATTTGATACTTACACCAATTAGCATCTCCCATTGAGGGGACTTAGACAAAAATGCTTTTGCCCCCCCCCCCCCCCCGGGGGGGGGGGGAATCTTGATAGGTTAATAATATAAGCATTGCTCATTGTAGCCGCAGCAGCACAGCAGTGCTCAATTGTAGTCGAAATGGTGGTAGTATAGTAGTAAATGTATATATGGTGGTGGTAGTTGTGGTAGTAGTGTGTATTTAGTACAATTGTATCGAGTACATTTATTCTCTCCCATTTGGCCATCACCCCCAGAAGACTTGTTGGTTGGGTTTATACCAGGGATAGTGCAAAATACAGGAGACGCCCCGTTTCAGAGGCTACCCTGGGTCTTTTAGTACCCGGTGTAAAGCACCTAGTACACTGCACCTCGGTTTAACGTCTCATGCGAAAGGCAAGTAAGTAGGTTAGCCTGTGTGGCGGTGGCTCGAACCTGCGAACCCTGGGTTGTGAAGACAGTGCGTAACCACTAGACCACGGAACCACCACTGGTTGTAGTTGAGGTGAAGGTAGTAGTAGTGTGGTAGTGGTAGATCTAGTAGCATTAGTAGTGGTATGGTGGTGGTAATGGTTTTAGTAGTGGTGGTGGCGGTGGTTCGTAATGATGGTGGTGGTGTAGTAGTTTGCATTAGTAGTGGCGGTGGTTGTTGAAGTGGTGTTAGTAGTAGTAGTAGTGATAGTAGTAGTAGTAGTAGTAGTTGTTGTTGCTGTTGTACGAGTAGTAGTAGTGGTAGTAGTAGTAGTAGTAGAAGTAGTAGTAGTAGTAGTGGTAGCAGTAGTAGTAGTGGTTGTTGGTTTTGTTTATCAGCAGCTCAGCAACTGAGATCTTATCTCAGATCAGCAAATCAACAGATAAAATATAAAACGACGAAGAATACTAGTATAGTGTAGTGTAGCCCAAATGTTTATGTCACTTATTGACGTAAGCGATTATAATTATAATGGATGTAAGCGATATGCCAAGTCTCTGCAACCTTTTCCGATTCTTCCATTTCTTATAACGAATCTGCCATATTTAGTGTTATTAACAACGCTATTGAACAAATAAACAAATCTAGATGCAAAGATTATATTAAAACTTATATGCGGTATGTATAACAATAGCTTTAATCAACATTAACATGTTCTGTGGTGTTTTTTTTTAACGTAAGACTTCTCTGAAGAAGTGATACTGGTAATGTATCATAGTGATAGCTCTACTCAGTGCCAGTGATAGTTATTAAGTAGTCAATACCATTACATTAAGATTTTGCAATACAAAATTAAAACAGTAGTGAAAGATAAAATACTGTTAAATATAAACACGTGCAGATACAGTATGAATACATAAATTCTAATTAATAAGACGCACAATGAATTTAGTGTTAGTTCTTATTTAGGGCTAAATTCGCTCTAACCCTTACCCTTGTGAGACAATATTACTCTTATAAAAAGTAGCTCAATATTGGCGACCAGTGCCTTACAAGTAATGCTTGTGTTACCTGACTTACCACATACACCAACTGTGATGGTCTTTTTAATGAATATTAAGCCATGAAACAAATTAAGTGCTTAGTGCTATTTCAGCGTGTAAAAGTAGCGACAGTTATTTGGTCACAACTATATGTTTTATGCAGGAAAACTTTCCACCACAGAATTGGTCTTTCAGCGGTAAGGCCCGTTGGAAGAAAAGTGCCCATATAAAAAAATCTAAATATTTGCCCAAGGTCTTCAAAGTAATGGCAGACAAAAGTATTTATGTAAATGCTGACTCTTCAACGGCAATTTAAATATTTGAGGTGTGTCATGGGAAAACTGGGCTTAATGCATGTGCATAAAGTGTTGTCCCAGATTAGCCTTTGCAGTCCGCACAGGCTGATCCGGGACGACACATTTCGCTATTATGGTATTTTCTGTTTCAAGGCAGTCTCTTCTAATCATAAATCCACTGTAGACGAAAAGTCTCAATCCGGGACGACGCTTTACGCACATGCATTAAGCCCGGTTTTCCCCCGACATATTCTAATTCATGAGAATTGCAGCAAATTTAGTGTTACTTTTTATATAGGGCTAAATTCGCTGGAACGTCTCATCGCCAAAAGACCATCTATGTGGTGGAAACCTAAAAGTTTAAAACAAAGTTATATATCAACGCTTTTTACTGAAACAACACCTAAACTGGTTAACATGTGCCGAAATTTACCTAGGACATTCGTTTAATTCCGATTTAAACTTTTGTATGAATCTGCATTCATGTACAGTCCACCACGTTTACCTTGCCTTGTTTAACCCTTCAAATATGCTTCAGCCAATCGGATGATGAATGATATAATTGAATGACCAATCGAAATGATGCAATCGTTTCAATGTAGCAGAATATTGATTAAAGTTTGCACAGTGGAGGACAGCAAGATGTGTTGAAAATGCAATAGTGTGTAGGTTTAAATGGTGTTGCATCCAAAATTGAAGTGTTATCGTACAAATATTTATGAAACATTATTGAGGGATAAATTCTCTTTGCAGGTATGTTAATTTTATTAAGACATATTAATGCTAACCATGCCATTTCAGCGCATGAAAGTAGTTACGAAAATCTTGTCGGTACTCTATAGACATATAGGGAGAAATTTCCACCACAGAATTGGTCTTTCCCCAGTTAGGCCCTCCGGCCAATATTGCCCATATAAAAAGTAGCTCAATATTGGCACAGGGTCTAACTTATGCTACCCCCAACACGCCTCATTTGTTTTGATTGAGCTGTACTGTAGATGTTTCAGTCCCTCCCATTATACATAATATTAATGTTTTTCTTATATATATATAGATCTAAGAAGATTTAGGTCTAAACATCTGAAGGAAGTGAAAATAAAATCATCATGGAAGAATTGCTACAGCTTTTAGTCAAAGATGCGCATGCAGCAAAATTCCAGCCAATCCGCTCTGCAGCTAAAACGGCACTGGGTAAATGTCTTTACATCATGTTTACCTTTTTGCAGGAATTCCTGTACATGAATTTTGAATTCAGAATGGGTTGCGTCTTGTTTTTGATTTATTTGAATTAAGGTTGTTTAGATGTTTTTAATTGTAAGATTACTTAAACTGTCTTTACAGATATATTGTCAAATAAAAGTGAAGCAGAGAAATTAGCAGCATTTGAGCTGAGAGAAAAATGTTTGCTGCCTCTGCATCTGGCACTAGAAAGCAAAACAAAGCGACTGATGACACATGCTTTGGCTGGAATAGAGGTAAAATACTTGAAGTTTGCAGATTTGCATTCTCTTTGTAATACATTCACGTAAATGGAATATTCATGAAGAATGTACATACAGATGTGATTGAAATTTGAATAATCCGATGTTTATATATTGCAAAAAATGAAAAAAGAGTATGTTGGAAATACATAATAATTGTAATATGAGAAACAAATTTTTGCAAGCATTGCTGTTGTTCAAGTCAATAAACGCATACTAGTATTTAGAGAAAATGTAACTCAGATTGTGTACTATATTGGTACTAGAGAGCATTACATTGTGAATTTAAGACAGACCAAGTGTGTTCATGCTTTTCATTTCAGAAAATGTTGAAGGATGACAGATTCCAGTCAAGTCTGGAGTTGGCTAGCGAGGAACAGTGGCTTCCATTACAAATACTGAACACCGTGTACAGTACACCAAACTTGCCCGAGGAGATCCAAGCTGATGTCATGAAGGTACATTAATTATTATCTGCCAGCAGTTGACATTGAGAAATAGGGGATGTGTGTTGGTTTCAGTAGAATATCGATTTTTTAATTCAAAAGTGATCATATTTATTTATATTTTTTATTTTCATGAAGGCAGAGGAATTCTGGGCATGTGACAGGATAAATGGATTGCATAATAATGTTATTTGTTGCAGGTTGTAATCAGGACATGTTAAAAAAACCGGGCTTAATGCATGTGCGTTAAGTGTCATCACGGATTAGCCTGTGCAGTCCGCACATGCTAATCTAGGACGGAACTTTGCGCCTACAGTGGATTGATGTTTAGAAGAGACTTCCTTGAAACAGAAATACCATAAAAGTGGAAAGTGCGGTCCTGGATTAGCCTGTGCGGACTGCACAGGCTAATCCGGGATGACATTTTATGCACATGCATTAAGTCTGGTTTTCCCACGACACGCTTCAGTTATATAATAAAGTTTTTTGATTAAACCTGTAACAAAAAATGTATTGCAGCTGCACCAAGAAACTAGTTCGAATAAATATGAAACTAAGACTTAGCTAAAATATTACTGTATGAAGTAAGACATAACAAAGACTTAATGTTTTGACTATAACTTGGCTATGAATTGAAAGATTTTCATATTTTACTTGGCTTAAATGTTTGCCTTATTGAGATGTCATGTCACACATATGAACCAGGCCTGTAGTTCAAAGGTCAAGGTTATACATGCAGGTCGAAAGTCGAAATTGGCTTTTTGCTAGTCTGGACTTATAGCATGGCCATGAATGGCTGGATTTTAAAATCACTTTACACACATTTTTGCCTCTACAAGACATCATGTAGCTTTATAATCAGGTCCATAGGTAGGTTAAGGCCACAATTAGAGGTCTAAGCGGCATCGGGGAGCATCCATACAATATTCTTGTTTTGCAGCTGTTACTGAAAATGACCCTGTCTACAGCTTGGTGTATGAATACGAAGATTGTCACCCGTATCTCCCAGGTATTTCTTCTGTTCTATGTTTCCAGGTCCTATTTTGATTAACAAAGTGACCTCTATGTTCGATCGAACAATAATAGTTTACTGTAGTTTCTTTAAGAATTTCTCTTCCTTAAATTGACTAATTTAAATGAATTTCGAAATACATTTATACTTTCTATTGGATTGTTATGAAAACAAGGATGCTTATTGCTACCATATGTTAATTAAATACTCTAATTGTTGAAGAATGTATTTCCTGAAATATATTTTGATTCATATATAGTAACCAATGGCCTAACAATGAATATAAAAATGATCAAGAACAATTGTGCATATATTTTATTAAACATTCTCATTTTTGTTCTGAATGAAGGAGAAGGTATTAAACTTACCATAAATAAACTTTTCTTTGGTTTTGCTTTTGACCTAACTTTATAATTATCGTTCTTTGACGAGGTGCTGGTACCCTTCTGTACTAAATCGCCTGATTTGTTTATTTCCCCACATCATTTGGGTGATGGAAAATGCTTGTACATGTAGCTAAAATAATATTTTGTAAGTTCTCTGTCTATTGATAAAATGTTAGTATATATTCTTAATAAATAAAGTACTTCTGTAATGAAGTTAAAACCCACACACATGTTTTAAAGTAAATGAAATTGATAGTAATGAAATCATTTCACCCACTTGATTCACAGTTTCATACAGTTCAACAGTGTTAGCTTGAACTGAAATAAAGGAACATTTTTGAACCTTATTTGCTGTCACTCAGGTGACTGTTAGACATGATTTGCTGTCACATAGGGGACTGTTAGACATGATTTGCTGTCGGCTAGGGGTTTGTAATACATGATTTGCTGTCACCTATGGGACTGTTATACATGATTTGCTGTCACCTAAGTGACTGTTAGACATGGTTTGCAGTCACCTAAGGGACTGTTATACATGATTTACTGCCACATAGGGGACTGTTATGCATGATGTGGCTTTTTTGCTGTCACTCAGGGGACTGTTATACATGATTTGCTGTTACATAGGGGACTGTTATACATGATTTGGCTTTTTGCTGTTACTCAGGTGACTGTTATACATGATTTGCTGTCACCTAGGGGACTATTATACATGATTTGGCTTTTTGCTGTCACTCAGGTGACTGTTATACATGATTTGCTGTCACCTAGGGGACTATTATACATGATTTGGCTTTTTGCTGACACTCAGGTTACTGTTAGACATGATTTGCTGTCACTCAGGTGACTGTTAGACATGATTTGCTGTCACTCAGGTGACTGTTAGACATGATTATCTGTCACTCATGTGACTGTTAGACGTGATTTGCTGTCACCTAGGTGACAGTTAGACATGATTTGCTGTCACCTTGGCCTAAGGGGACTGTTAGACATGGTTGGCCGTCATCTAGATGACTGTTAGACATGATTTGCTGTCACCTAGGTGACTGTTGGACATTAAATGCTGTCACATAGGGGACTGTTAGACATGATTTGCTGTTACATAGGGGACTGTTCGACATTATTTGCTGTCACCTTGGGGACTGTTTGACATGATTTGCCTTCACCTAGGTGACATGCGTGACTGTTAGACATGGTTTGCCATCACCTAGGTGAATGATTGACATGATTTGCTGTCACCTAGGTGACTGTTAGACATTATTTGCTGGCACCTAGGTCAGGTTAGACATGATTTGCTGCCACCTAGGTGACTGTTAGACAAGATTTGCCATCTCCTAGGTGACTGTTAGACAAGATTTGCCATCACCTAGGTGACTGTTAGACATGATTTGCTGTCAACTAGGTGACTATTAGACATGATTTGCCGTCTCCTGTTAGAGATTATTTGATATCACATAGGAGACTAGCGAGACATTATTTGCAATGCTGTCACCTGAGACATTATTTGCAATGCTGTCACCTGAGACATTATTTGGACCATCACCTAGGCGAGTGTTAGACAAAACCAGTATTTGCTGTCATTTGGGTGACTGTTAGACATTTATATTTGCTGTTATTTGGTGATTGTTAGACCTTATATTCCATCTTCTATGGAACTGTTGGAAATCATTTCAATTACTTGCTGTCACATACTGTAGTCAACTGTTAGTCACCTATTCCTCTGTGTCTCCCAGGTCTTCATAGACACATACGCATGCTCGGGTAGCTCTTGTAACCTCCGGGGACTAGTGCAAGCCGCCCTAGCCCAGCTCCTGGGTAGCTTCTCCGAGAAATTATCTAGCACCCTCAAACACGGGGTAAGGTCCTATTGCATGCCGTTTTGCATTTCCTGCTTTTGTTTGACACGATTGTGTTTAGATTTCGTCCTTGAGTTTTTGGTTGGTGTCCTGAATTAATGAAACGTACTAATTTTATTTAAGAAATATTTTTAACTACGAGTTGTTCTGATGGATATGAATATAACCTCGAGGACAAATCGGTGTTTATTAGCTGATAAACAAAGATAATGCGAACATTATTTCGATTCTAACATGACCTGACAACATTTAGTGCAGTTACAATGCAAATTATATTTTACAGTTTCGGAACTATTTTTTCAGGTTGTTTATTGGTAGTTTAACAATGGTGAATTTTGTTCCTTGTCTATAGACAACTCATTTCATGTTAGAATACTGTTTATTTCATAGCTTCAGAACTTTTTAATGCGATTTTATATTTACAAGATTCACGTCCTTCTCCTTAAAAGCTTTATCATTTTCTTTAAATGCGTGTACTTGAAATCAGTAATGTCAACCATTTTATTATAATAATATATATAATAATTATTACTGGAAAATACTGCATTTATATTTATTATTAAGTTTGTGTGTGAAATTTATTTGAAAAAAATATAGTTTACACAAATGTGAACTAATTTCAGAGTCATTTATTTAAAAATAAAGTTATGAAAAATTTAACTGTTATGAAAGGCTTTTATTTCAAATACATCGGTCAGAAAAAAAAGAAAAAAGTTTTGTTGCGTTTTCTGTTTTATAATTTTTCGGATCATGTAAACTAATATGTGTAACATGCACATGTATTGTAAAACTGAGTTTAATGTGGACATATTATAACCCCAAAAACGAAGTTTAAGGGGGGGGGTGAATATAGGAGTGAGCTTGTCGGTCTGTCTGTCGGTCTGTTGGTTTTTGGTTTCCGGATGGTAACTCAAGAAAGGCTTGACATATTCAAATAATTTTTGGTACACATGTGTAACATCATAGATACAGGTCAAGTTTGATGTTGGTTACAAACCACTAATTTTGACAGAGTTATGGCCCCTTTTCAACTTAAAATTCCCTGAAAACATGGTTTCCGGATAATAGCTCAAGAAAGGCTTAACGTATTCAAATACTTCGTGGTATACATGTGTAGCATCATAAAATACGGGTCAATTTTGACTTTGGTTACAAACTACTAAATTTTGACAGAGTTATGGCCCTTTATTTGACTTAAATTACCTAAAAACATGGTTTCCTGATGATAACTCAACAATGGCTTGACATATTCAAATAATTATTGGTACACATGTGTAGCATCATAAAATACAGGTCAAGTTCGACTTTGGTTACAGACCACTCAGTTTTGACACAGTTATGGTCCTTTTTTGACTTAAATTCCCGAAAAACATGGAAAATAACTCATGAAAGGCTTTACATATTGAACATTATTTTTGGTACATAGGTGTAACATCATAAAATACAGATCAAGTTCAACTTTGGTTACAAACCACTAAATGTTGACAGAGTTATGATAAGCTCCTATTGAAATTAAATTTTTCCAAATGCACTGTTGACCATTCACAAATTAAAGCATTCTCTCTGTCCATTTCTTTCGAATGGATGCCATAGTTTTGTGACAAGGCCATATTGTGAGGGTATATCCGTCACTCATGTGACAATTCTAGTTTGTCTTTAATTTTGATATTAGTTAGTTACATAACTATAGCTCATGAAATGTACACTAAAATTTGTTGCATAACATATAAACAATAAATTGTGACTAATTTATTTGCTTTCACACATACCCGGTACTGCAAAACTATTAATGCTCATAAGTTTCACAAAATTCATGGATTTTGTGGATGAAATGGTTTACACCTGTAAGTTTCCATGGAGCAATTATTAAACATATCATCAATCCAACCGACACAGTTCCCCACTGGCCTCTGACGCACAAAATAGGTATTTCTTAAAAAAAATTGTATTCCAAGAATTTAAATGTCTTCAATTTTTTTTTTTTTTTCGAGAAAGAAAAAGCTACAAGAATTTCATGTCGATGAATATCAATGGTATTGCAGTAATTCTGTACATGTTAACTAATCTGTGCTTGAGACCAGTTTCCATTGACTATTGCCTTGTTTGTATTTGTATAGGAGAGCACGGAGGTGGATGTCATGTCAGATTTTAACCCGAAAGGTTTGCAGTGATTTGATACATTACTAACATGCATGATATAATGCTTGCTGTGTCCTAATAACTGATGGACCTCTTACAGGTTGAAGAGGCTTGAGCTTAGGTGGTTTATATTTGTCACAACATGTTTATAGTCTACATGAAGCAATGGACTTTTCCGCAAAAGTTTGTGGAACTGCCAAAAAGGATGTAAAAACAATAAGTTACAATAAATAAACTGTAAAACAACTTGTTCCATTGAGGTTTTCACTTGTATTTATTTTTGTTTCCAGAGGTTTGGGGTTTTTTAACTTCATTTTGGGAAAATTGGTAATTAAATCGGATTAGGAATTTACTTAGGGGAAAAATGCTGTCATGTGTTTACAGTGCTTCAAATACGTTTTGGTGTATAGATTAAAAGTACACTAAAACAACAAAATATTGGGTAAATGAACACACAGTCCAAAATGTAGGGGGGGGGGTAATGTACTTTCAGTCCGAAATTCATTGGTATTTGCTGAAAAGAGCAAAGGAATGCAATGGAGTGACCTATCATGATGTTGACCTTTTACGAATGTTTTAAATTAGAAATTTCTATGTATTCACACATTTAACAGATATCATTGATGGGTCTGGTTTCATTACCATGTGTACGCCAAATGTCCAAACTTTGTGCGTAAATGTACACCCTGATTTTCTGTGCATATCTGGTGATTTTCCATGCGTAAATTACGCTTGTACATGCCTTATCTGTTTGTCTGTATTTATCTCCTAAAGGTGACCATGTGGCAGAGAGACTCATGTCTGACGTGGTCAGTCTGCTGTACTTTCTGTCCGAGAAAATCACCATGGCGATGAAGTGCGTTGAACTTATTTTAATTTCCATATAGTTGTATTGGCACATTTAACATTACATTTTGATCTGTGAACGGATATTTACAGAACACTTTCTGTTAGTATGATAGAGACATTTGAGACGCAATGTTCATGTTGATGGTAATGTTAAATTTTCTTACAGTAAGGTTGACAAAGAACAAGATGATGCTAATAAAATGCCCACATTGTTACTATCTGTTTGGCTACTGCTACTGTTGATGATGATTTGTTATTTTTAGCTTGACTTTTCGAAGAAAAAAAGTCGAGTTATTGTCGTTGCTCAGTCGTCTATCATCAGCGTCTGTGTTAGTTAAGTTTTTTGGTTAAGTTTTTTGTCAGAGTCCATTTCTAAAAAACTATCAAAGGTATCCATTTGAAACTTTCAATACTTGTTCACTATCAAAGGGTAATTTATTACAACAAAGCAGGTAACCCTGTAATTTGTATTTCCAGAGTTATCTGCCCTTGTTTGGACTAACAACTTAGAATTTTTTTTACATTTTTTTTTAAATATAACATTTCTCAAGAACTGTCAAAGACATTAAATTGAAACTCAGCATACCTGTACTTGTTTATGGTGCTGACCACATTTTGCAGACTTGAGGGAGGTAACTTTTTCAAGGATGTTGTTGGAGTTATTACCCTTTTTTTCAACACAATTTTCACTTTATGTCAAATTTCTCAGTACCTGTATGAGGTATTGACTTAAAACTAAAAGTACTTGATCACAGTGATGAATTTTTTCTGTAGACAAGAGGAGGTAACTATCAAGAATTTCGTTGAGTAATTGCCCTTTTTGGAACTTAGAAATTTAACTTTAGGTCAAATTTCACAATAACTATAAGAGGTATTGACTTGAAACTCAAAATACTTGATCACAGTTATGAACCCATTCTGTAGACAAGATGAGGTGACTATATAAAGGATTTTGGAGGAGTTTTTGCTTTTTTTTTAACATAAAATTTTGGCTTTAGGTCATATTTCTCAATATCTATGAGAGGTATTTATTTCAAATTTAAGACACTTCATCTCAGTGATGAACACATTCTATTAACATAATGCCAGACTACTATCAAATACGAGAAAGTCGAGCGTCCAGCACCCGTAGGCGGTGCTCTTGTTTATATTAATCATTGTTTAAAGGTTTAAGAACGTTATGATGTATTAAATCTCTGAATAGCAAAAATGAAGTAAGCAAAGCTTTATTTTTAAGTTCACCTTAGATATGTCATAACATTATTTGGAAACTTCCCGAATGGACTAGCCATTCTGCTTTTATGGTATTTTCTATTTCGATGTAGTCTCTTCTAAACATAAATCCACTGTGTTCAGGAAGTGTCGCCCCAGATTAGCCTTTGCACAGGCTAATCAGGGACGACACTAAACGCACAGGCATTCAGCCCGATTTTCCCACTACACCCCTAATTTGTATTTACCGGTAGTAAAAAGGTACATGTATTAGATTAAAGTAAATTCTATTGTTGTAGGGCTGGTCAATCAAAGCAGGCGGTTCCATTGCTATTGGAGGGTGTGTTGGCCATCTTGACCAACTCTCCAGATAACCTGCGAACATTTCCAGAATTTCAACAGCTCGTGTGGTAATATTGGAAACAATGCTGTTTGGTTATTTCAGCTCTTCATTCAGAAAACACAAAACCCGTCAAACAGTAAGACATGCCTAGTTAAAAAAAAAAACACACCACATACATATTTTATGCTTAATAGACTTATTTTAATACGTATCAAAGGTATTGCTTGTACAAAGAGCTGCATGGATCATGTGGAAACCAATCATTTTTAATAATGTATGCTGCCTCGGTGGAAGTCTGTCAAGGACCAGAACACAGGCCCTCCTGGCTGGTAAAATATTATGGTCAAATACCTACCTGCAAGCGAAGTCTTTTTGTGTGGCGAGTAAAATGGAGTTCGGGACAGTAATTATTAAGAGATTACCAGACTTCGTGGCCAGTAATGGATTTGGGACTTTCACGGAGGCTGAATGTATGTCTTGTTTGGCCTTGTGGTATACAGGTTACAAATCAGGGTATTTGACAGCTGATTTTTTTTACAGGTTTTGCATAGTCTTGCCAGGAAGGCAATCATTTTAAACAGTGTATGTCATGTTTTTTATGTGAGGTCAGGGCATAACCATGAAGGCGACGTGGGCGATAACTTCGCCCTGGAGCTATTGACATCGCCCATAAATTTCATCAAGGAGAAGTCCACTTCGCCGTCTGATTTAAACTTTGCATAGTGATAATTATCAATCAAACACCAGTCATAAAAGCTGTGAAGTCAACTTCCATAAAAAAGAGAACATAATCAAAGTAAATTTCAAAAACGCACATAATTACCTGATACGCAAAACACATATCAATCCATACTAGATGTAAATATTCATGTTAATATCCAATAATTTCCCTGGTAACACAGTTTCCATTTTAATTCCAAGACCTGTATTTCATCACCCCATTTAAATATCAATTTTATTCAATGCAATAAAACAACTGTCTGATTTTTTTTCAAACCCTTAACATTTTCTCTAGAATGCTAATTCATTAATGCTCTATCGACAGTGCTTGCATTGTTCAGGTACAGTGGTATTGATTGATGCTTTTTTCACTGACCATTTGTGCTAATCGTGTTACACGCTTAGTGCTACAAACTGCTAGACAATGGCCCCAGCTTGGCAGTCACATAAAAGACTTTTTGAAGTCAAACCAACACCGTTGCTATTAGCTGTTGCTAACGGCTTGCAGATTTGAAAGCCCAATTTATTTGATGATGTCACGTTGTCACTCTTCTTAGATTTAACATGTGTTATTATTAATGACTGGTGTTTTTTTACGGATTTTATTGTTTGTTCAAATTGGATAAATAATTGCAAGGTAATTTTAATGAAGTGTTTTATTGATAAAAAAGAGGAATTAATAACAAACAAAATATAATTAATATATAATTATTTTTTTTTTAATTCCAAAAATGTTTTATGATGCATTGTGAATGTTTAGATAAAAAAAAATATTTAAAAAATATTTAAATTTAAACCTTAATTGATATGTGTATTGCTAGAATGGAATGTAATACAAATTGAAAATATCTTGTTACTCATTTATGGAGATTATGATGATGATGACCTGAAGATGATGATGATGATTGACTTGGTACTATGATAATGATTGACATGGTCTGATGATGGTAATAACAAGCAAAATTATGGTTAAGAGCTTTTTGGAAAACACTACTCCTTGAAGTGGCCTTACTTCTCCCTAAACTGAACTGAGGGAGAAGTTACTTTTCCCGAAAATTTGTCCCTAGGCTGAGCCCTGGAGGTATGCAGGTTACAAATCAGGGTGTTTGACAGCTTATTTAAATGTTTTGCGTAGTCTGTCCAGGAAAGCATGTAGTTGATAAATGCAAAATAATTTAAGATTTTTAGTTACTCTGGGCTGGTATTCACAAAGCATCTTAAGTAAAATTTTACCCGTATCCTTAAATCTGGTATCTGAACTGTATCATTCTGTATACAAACTGTGCAGCACTATGCAATTCTGTTGAATTACACTTTTATTAAAATGTATTTCGTGATACATGTAGATCAACAGCATACACATTTGTTTATATAGTAAAGATAATATTATACATTTAAATATTTCACTTAAGTAATATATTTAAGAAATGACTTAAGATGCTTTGCGAATATGGCCCCAGCATCACAACATAAAGGTCTTCTCCTAATATCGCTTAAGCCAGAGTTAAGAAATCCCAGCGTTTGTCACTGCTTAGGGAATGGGTCCAGTACCCATCAAATTGGGACATGACAAATTTAAGCAAGAAATTAAATTAATGAAAAACTTAAAACTAGTGTTATGTTGGATGAATTTGGTATTTTAATGCTGTTTATCTATAACCATACAAGTAATTTAATGTTTAACAACCTAGATTCACATTTCGTATGTACCGTAAAAGCTCTATGTTTTAGGACACATAAAAATAATTAATAGTGTTCGTGTCCGATAATTTAGAGGCATTAAATATTCCACAATTTTGGGTATTTTTGATCCAGAGCCATAAATTATGGGTTTTAAGCTGGCTGTCTGAAAATAAAGAGTTGCAAAAAATAATTATTTTGGATAAAAAAGAGGGTGTCCGAAAACTTAGAGTGTCCGAAAACATAGAGTTTTTACGGTATATTGGATTTTGTCACTTCTGATTCGGGAATTGTTTCATTCCAATTGGGAAATATAAGCCATATTTGTCATTGGGAATGATTGTTTCTACTGGACCTTGTTAAATAAGGAAAAAATAACTGAATCCATTTTTTTTTTCCAGGCAGAGCTTGTGTCCCACCCTGATCTCTATGTTGGGGATCCCCAAGTCTGATGTGAAGGCCAAACCTGCCGGGGACCTCAGTAAGAACATGGACTCCACCCTCCTTTCTCCCACAACTGCCAAAATCATCTACAGGTCAGCAGCTTTGTACCATATTCAATTGATATTTTTTCGGGCTTTTACCATATACTGTTTATCAAAACCCAAATGTATGCATCATCACTTAGCAAAATATCTTTAAAATCATGCTCTTTTCCCTAAAAGTTGACTTGACATCTTTTGTTTTGTATAACCAAATTTGTTGCAGTAATTTTCATGAACACCCTTGGTCTGGTTAAACTTCAATCCTGAATCATAACAAAAAATATAACTGAAGGGTATAGTCATTAATTGCACAATGATTTCTTAATAAAATATATAACTGAAGGGTATAGTCCTTAATTGCACAATGATTTCTTAATATTGTGCCTAAAGAGTGCTTACTTTCCCTTCAGATTTTCCTTGAACAGTATGTTTAGACTCTGTACAGTAGTGGTTTTAATTACAGTATTTCTGTGCAAATCTGCAAAATGCTAGGGCCAGTGCAGTCACTTCGTCCCGTGTTGGAGTCGCTGTTTCACCGAGTGCTTATCTGTTCCTCCCCACCTCAGAGACACGATGCTATCAAGGCAATACGAGAGGTGAGGACGGGACTGAGAGCTCTGATTATAATGCTATTCCTAGTTTTGGTGGTGTAAACATGACACGATGAATGTATGAATATTAGCAGTTGTTAAATATAAAAAAATCAACAAAACTTGGTATGAGGGTTGTTCGGGCATTTGTAAAACTCTGTACTGAGACTACCATAAGTGTACAAAATAAAAACGTCGCAAAACATGCAAAAATGCGAAAAAAAACAACAACAAAGAACAACTTGAAAACAAAAAACTTGCAAATATACAACCCTTGATTATGTGCAATATCGTTAAAACTTCGCAAAATATACAAACAAAAATAGTATATCCTTGCAGTTGCTAAGCGACCCAAAGAAGCTGTGTGACATCACTGTGGCCTATGTGGAGGAGGAGAAAAATGGCAGCAAACCTTCCAAGCAGATTAATGATCTGGCCCTGATCAAGTTGTGAGTCTATTCAGAAAGCTCCAAAGGAAAATCTTAACTTAAGTCATACTTAAGTGAAAAATTGAGATCTACTTTTCTGTTGAAGTCCAATGATCTCTGTTTACAAAATGATAAACAAAATTAATTAATAATCATATTAGCAATATTTAAGCAATATTTAGTAGTTTAAAACATTTTAATGTAAAAAGACCTATACAGCCACAGACTTGATGAATTTTATGAATTTAAGTATTTAAGTTTGTCTTAAGGAGCTTTATAAATACGGACCCTTGTCTTAGTAGATTTCAGAATTATGTTTTGAGGCTTTTGGGGGGGGGGGGGGCTTTTTCCTGTTTAAATAAATCCTTAAGGATATAAAGTTCTGATTTAAAACAGCTCATCTTGAAATTAACGTGTATTCCAAGGGCGTCAGCAATGGGGCAGCCGCCGCCCCAATATTTCGGCAAGTGATCGTCATGTATAAATTACGCTGCCCCTTCTCGGAAATTGGAAAATCGCGCCTTCCCTGTTGTTTAAAGTCGGTTGCTGTTCCGCATGGTCAATTACATGACCATCTATCATGCTGGCCACTAATCCATGTGTCATAAATCTCATAAATCATGACATCAATAATCAGGGATCATATTTTTCTTTAAAGTCAATCAGTCCTGAGTCGGCGGGTTATGCTCACGTTGTATCCGAATTATATGTATCTGAAAATAAGGCATGTCCGAAAATGCGTTTTAAAAAGTATTACTATTATCTACATAGTTTTCAGAGCTTAAAATTCAATAAATATTTACTTCCATGTCTATTATGAGTTGTATTTCACAAAATTTTACAAAAATTGCAATACAATGTGCACACCCTTTCTGTATCCAAATTGTGTGTATCCCAACAATTTGTATGTCGAAAATTCGTATTATAAATTATTACAATTAATTGCAAAGTTTCCACATCTTCAATTTCATTTTCCATGTCTTTTATAATTATGAGTTCAACTTAACTCAAGTTCAAATATAATATAATACAATATGGTCACTGTACTAATTAAATCTCGTACATGACGTCATTAACGTCATTTTAAACCAAAAAGAAAACATACTTTGATTGTATTGAAATATGTTTGTACAAGGATCTTTTTTATTTTAATTGAGATTTTATACCACTATGGATATTTTGTATCATTATAACATATTATAAGCAGAACAGTACATATGCAGCATACAGTATGCATGTTATCCACGAGGATTATGTGCGCTTGCTGTGATCACTCTCTGTAGTAGCTGGGCACATATTTATCGTGAAGAAACTTATACACTGTGTGACCGATACATGTCAGTTATGTAACACAATCAACAAGCTGCAGCAAAATACATAAAAATAGATCGATAATGACACCACTTGTGTTATTTCTGCATCACTGATTGACTGGTTTTCGTACCTACCGGACATTGGGGCCATAAACTGTGTGTGTTGTGTATTGAATTCAGGGGATTATCATGATTTTTATAGTGACTGGGAATTTAAGAAAAGTGGTCGGACCGCTTATTAGGCATTTGAATCGGTCTTTTTCAAACTCAGTCGGTCTCAGACCAGCAAAACCTAAAAAAATATAATCCCTGTTGATATTGATTGGTGCAGATTAGCGCCTCTATGTTTCTTGTACAGGCCACTTATTAAGGTAGACGGTAAGTGTTATAAACAATATACAGAAAACATCTTTGTCGGCATGTTTAAAATATGATTTTAAAAACACACTAATGATATGAATAATTCTATAACTTCGAATTTGAAGAAAACAGAATTCATGTGCCATTCTGTTATTGTCATTAAATATGAATGTACCAAATCATCCAGCTAATTTCAACTTTCATAAGGGTTCGTTTGGAAATAAACATCAAGAACAACGTTCAATCAACCCTCAATGGTTTGCAACTTCCAAACTTATGTTGATATTTCATAGACTGGTATTATAATTTTGTGGATATTTCATATTTTATCATAGAATATTTTTATGTGCATCTGACAATTCTTGAGATTGTTTACCAGTTTATAAATATAATTTATTTATATAATTATGACATTGCAGCAAAAAGAAAATGAAATGTGATTATATTATATTCATGTAGTTATTGAGTCCAGATTCATTCCTAAATACAGTCCCTGGAATAGTCTAAAATGTGACATTATACTCATGGAAATGCAGAGAACAAGTATTAATTTGCCCCCCCCCCTCCCCACCACGCCGCCCAAATGTTGAACAGTTGCTGATGCCCCTGTATTCAAAAGTGCACAACAATTATCTTATTAACGGGCCATGCTAAAAACATTGTGCATAAATACTCATTCTGCATTGTTTAACATTACTTGAATTAAATAAATATTATTTTCTTTATTGGCCTTTGACAACCGAAAATATACTCTTTCCACAACATTATATGCAATTTAATTTAGTTGGCAGAAAATATGAACATATGACAGTTGCAAGGAAAAAAGTAAAAAAGGACAGTAAAATGTTGCATATACAATATTAAACCAATTTGTTCACATGTACAGCCAAGCTAATGTGTTTCATATTGTCATTTACCATATTATTCCTTGAATTAATTGACCTATCGATGAGATTTTATTGACAATGTGTTTAGAAATTCTGAATTCCAGGATGTCATTGTTTGACAGAAATGCCTTGTACAACAGGGTTCATACGCATCTTGAACTCATGGAAAATGGGCTTTGTCATGGAAAAATCATGGAATTAAGGTTTCACTAGTTTGTATGAACCCTGTACAAACGTTTGTATACTGTAAACAGTGTTTGTCAGAGTTTGACCTAAGTAAGCATTGGTTATGAATTTGAGGCGTGTGGTGGGAAAACCGGGCTTATTGCATGTGTGTAAAGTGTCGTCCCTGATTGGCCTGTGCAGTCCGCACAGGCTAATCCAAGACAGCACTTTCCGCTTTTATGGTATTTGCTGTTTCAAGGTAGTCTCTTCTAAATGTAAATCCACCGCAGGCGGAAAGTGCCGTCCTAGATTAGCCTGTGCGGACTTCACAAGCTGATCCGGGATGACACTTTACGCACTTGCTTTAAACCCAGGTTTCCCATTACACGCCTCACATGTATGGTTAAAAGTCTGTATTTTCAATTTCACTGCAGGTTCATGGAAAGCATTCGTGAGTGTTGCCACACGAGTGACTCGTGCCTGTGCTTCACGTGCGTACTCTGTGTCACCGACCTTTTGACCTCTATTCAACAATTCAACAATGGGTGCGGCCTCCCTGACGAAGGTGTCAGGGTCATTGAACGGAAGTACTCACATACTCAAGGTAGGTAGTATGCACAGGCTCAAAACAAAAATACCAAAAAAATGTCTTACATGATGTGTATATATATGTATTATTAAAAAGATTTTGATATAGGCTGTGTGTATAAACTATATATGTATAATTTGATTTTGTTCATTTTTAGCTCGACTTTTCGAAGAAAATGCAAGCTAGTCTAATCGCCCCAGCGTCGGCGTTGGCGTCCGAGCTAGGTTAAAGTTTTTCGGTAAGCTTGTTTCTCAGGAATGGCTTGAGGAATTTCATTCAAACTTAAAACATTTATTGATTTCTGTGTTTCCAGACAAAAGACAGAGCCTCTCAGAACGGGCCATTTCTGTGACATCTCAGTCCGACATTGAAGATCCCCCGGTTAACATTAATAACTCTAATGCCTGCAACAATAGTGATGCCAGCAATTTTAACCAGTCTGATGGTATCTCATATACAACAACAAATGGCATTAATTTAGTTACTATGCCAACCAAAGAAGCTTGCGTCAGGCAGAATGAATCTAAAGAAGAAAACGAGAAGAAAAGTGAAGACATTGATAATCACAAAACCGACACTGAGGTTGACGTACAAACTCTGAAGGTCAAAGAAGGAGCAGGGTCAAAGGTAAACGAGAGGTCAAAACCTCAAGACAGTGTTACACAAAGCGTGAAACTTGGTGACAATGAAAAGAAGAGTGCCCGGTGCTTCATAGATGAGTTGGCTAGGACTATTCCGCGTCTGCTGTCGCTGTATTCTGTCACTGATGTAGATGAAGCATTGCAGGAGTTTGCTTCAAATTTTGCTGAAAGTGAGATAAGTTTTTAGTTAATATTAGGATTCATGGTTTTTGGTGAAACATGTATTAAATTGCAATAGACAACATTTTATAACAAAATATAAATATTGTAATATAATGTAATATAAATAATCATTGAATAATATTCATAATAAATCCTTGTAAACATACAAGTCCATGCAGTCTGCTCAGAATTTATGTGTCTAAGTACCATTGTCTTCACTATTTTATAACAGTTTGACTGTTTGCAATTTTTACAACATTTTGTAACAACTTTTTAATGGCAGCTAATAATTGGTACATCCCAGATATGACCTTAAGCTACCTGTATTTTTCAGTTAAGTCTCCTTTAAAATTTCAATTTTCAGAGAACATGGGCCAGCTAGAAGCGCAGGTGGACGGTGATGGTCACCTGAATACGATGCTGAACGCGGACAGTATTTACTCCACGTCGTACGCAGTCCTCTGCCTCAGTCTACACCTGCACATGAACAACTTCTACACGCTCGGTCATAGAAACCTTATACCAGTTACCGAGGTAATCCTTGTCAGAGTTGTACCTAGGCCTGATTTGAGTGTATATTTGAATACGTACAGTTGTTATAAGGTGGCGATAATTTGGTTATTGATTTGAAATTAATTAACATTTTTTAGCTCACCTGAGCACAATGTGCTCATGGTAAACTTTTGTGATCGCCCATTGTCCATCGTGTGTGTGTGCGTCGTCAACTTTTCATTCAAACAACATCTCCTCCTAAACCACTTGGCAGATTTTCACCAAACTTCACAGGAATGATCCTTGGGTGGACCTTTTTCGAAGTTGTTCAAATCTTTCTGGTCCGCTGCATATGTAGGTCACCAGAGCTAAAAATAGATTTAAAAAGTGAAAACTTTAAAAATCTTCTCCTATGAAACCGCAAGGCTGACAGCTTTCATATTTGATATGTGACATCCTCTAGTGGTCCTCTACAAAGATTGTTCAAATGATGCCCCTGGGGTTAAAACTGGCCCCGCCCCGGGGGTCACATGGTTTGTATAGACTTATATAGCAAAATGAATTTAAATATCTTCTCCTCGGAAACCACGAGGCCTAGAGGTTTCATATATGATATGTAACATTGTATAGTGGTCTTCTACAAAGATTTTTCAAATGATGCCCCTGAGGTCAAAACTGGCCACACCCTGGGGTCGCATACTTTGCATAGACTTAAATAGCAAAATGACATCAAAAAAAATTTCTCTGAAACCGCAAGGCCCAGAGATTTCAGATTTGGTATGTAACATTGTATAGTGGTCCTCTACAAAGAATGTGCAAATGATGCACCTGGGGTCAAAACTTGCCACACCCCGGGGGTCACATGGTTTATATAGACTTAAATAGCCAAATGACTTTAAAATTCTTCTCTGAAACTGCAAGGCCTAGAGGTTTCATATTTGGTTGATAACATTGTATAGTGGTCCTCTACAAAGATTGTTCAACTGATGCCCCTGGGTTCAAAATTGGCCACACCCCGGGGGTCACATGGTTTATATAGACTTAAATAGCAATATGACTTTTAAAATCTTTTTCTCTGAAACCGCAAGGCCCAGAGGTTTCATATTTGGTATGTAACATTGTATAGTGGTCCTCTACAAAGATTGTTCAATTGATGCCCCTAGGGTCAAAACTGCCCACACCCCGGGGCTCACATGGTTAATATAAACGTAAATAGCAAAATGACTTTAAAAATCTTCTCCTCTGAAACCACAAGACCCAGAGGTTTCATATTTGGTTGGAAACATTGTATAGTGGTCCTCTACAAAGATTGTTCAAATGATGCCCCTGGAGTCAAAACTGGGCACACCATGGGGGTCACATGGTTTATATAGACTTAAATAGCAAAATGATTTAAAAATCATCACCTTTGAAACTGCAAGGCCTAGTGGTTTCATATTTGGTATGTAACTTTGTATAGTGGTCCTCTACAAAGATTGTTCAAATGATGCCCCTGGGGTCAACACTGGCCACACCCCATTGCTCACATGGTTTATATGGACTTAACTGGCAAAATAAAAATCTTCTCTGAAACTGCAAGGCCTAGAGGTTTCATATTTGGAATGTAAGATTGTATAGAGGTCCTCTACAAAGATTGTTCAAATGATGCCACTGGGGTCAAACTGGCCACATCTCGAGGTTCACTTGGTTTATATAGACTTAAATAGCAAAATGAATTTTAAAATCTCCTCTGAAACCGCAAGGCCCAGAGGTTTCATATTCAGTATGTAACATTGTATAGTGGTCCTCTACAAAGATTGTTCAAATGATGTCCCTGTGGTCAAAACTGGCCACACCCTGGGGGTCACATGGTGTATGTAGACTTAAAAGTTAAATAGCAAAATGACTTTAAATATCTTATCCACTGAAACCGCTAGGCCCAGAGGTTTTGTATTTGGTTTGTAACATTGTATAGTGGTCCTTTACAAATATTGTTTAAATGATGTCCCAGGGGTCAAAACTGGCCCTGCCCTGGGGGTCACATTGTTTATATAGACTTAGATAGCAAAATGACTTTAAAATCTCTTCTGAAGCCGCATTG
Source organism: Congeria kusceri (assembly GCA_027627225.1). Taxonomy (NCBI): domain Eukaryota; kingdom Metazoa; phylum Mollusca; class Bivalvia; order Myida; family Dreissenidae; genus Congeria; species Congeria kusceri. The sequence goes on along the minus strand of CM051024.1, from coordinate 91,255,896 downwards.
TTTTTTTGTATTTGATGTGTAACATTATATAGTATTCTTGTACAAAGATAGTTCAAATTATGCCCCTGGAGTAAAAAGTGGCCATGACCCGGGTCGTCACATGATTTATATAGACATATATGGCAAGTGGGCCTTAAAAATCTTCTTTGTTGAAACCGTAAGGCCCAGAGGTGTTATATTTTGCGTCAAACATTGTGAAGTGGTCCTCTACAAAGATTGTTAAAATGATAACCCTGGGGTAAAAATCGGCCACCCCCCTTGGGTCACATTGTTTATATACATTTTAATAGCAAAATGACTTTAAAAATCTTCTCCTCTGAAACTGCAAGGCCCAGTGGTTTCATATTCGGTATGTAACATTGAATTGTGGTTCACTACAAATGTTGTTCAAATTATGCCCCTGGGGTAGAAAGTGGCCACGCCCTGCGGGTCACATGGTTCATATAGACTAAAAAATCTTAAACTGCAAGGCCCAGATCTTTATACTCAGGTAAGGGGTTTAATGCCATTTTTCCCTCTTGTTATTAGCCATTATGATGCCTTAAACTCAGGTGAGTGACAAACAGCCATCATGGCCCTCTTGTTATAATGAAAATGTCTGTTTTTATAAATGGCATCTACAGCTTGTAAAGACCTCACGAATAAACACATCAAGGTATCAGTCAAGTAATTCAAAGATTTCATGCACTCTCTTGTGGCACCAGACAGTGTTATCACCATGTCTGCTGGGCTGATATTTATAAGTCTTAGTGGAAAATCTAAGAATTAATTTTATTTTATTTTTCTGACAATAAGGTGCATTGTTTGAAGATTTCGAAACAGAAGTTGTAACATAATTAGTATAGTAGTGTAGATGTATTTAGTGTCTGTCATGTACATGTGCATGTTCCAAAGCATAGCGTTTCAAACTCACATTTTTATTTTGACTTATTTTCAGCATAAGTTAAGAATAACTTAAGAATCTTTATAAAAGTTTGGTCCCTGATTTCAGGGCCAGTTCCAGAAGAATCTTTAAAAGTTTGGTCCCTGATTTCAGGGCCAGTTCCAGGACAGCGTGCTGGACACAGACATGTTTCTGTACCTGTCCCCTGACTGGCTGTCCTACGTGTACCAGACCATACTGGCTGAGGACATACTGGAGCCATATGCTGGAATTCTAGAGGATGATTCACCGCTGATCTGGGCTCTCACAGGTACTGGTAAAGCTCAAACACATGAACCCAGTGATTTTTAGCTCGACTTTTTAAAGAAAACGCAAGCTATTCTACTCGCCCTGGCATCGGCGTCAAGGTTAGGTTAAAGTTTTTCGGTACGATAGTTTCTCAGGAAAGGCTTGAGGGATTTCATTCAAACTTACAACATTTATTCCTCATACTAAAATGAACCTATAGGCAAAGTTTGGTAATCCTAGTTTGAAATTTGTCAAAAGTATGGGCCTTTTTAAACTTAGAAATGTTTCATTCCCGTGGGTGGGGTGGTGGCGTCAACTTTAGATTTCCACTCTCTAACTCGAGAATAAATTTTTATACATAGATACCCTAAAGCAATACTTTACTTGGGATTGAATTTTTTGTCAAGGTCAAGGTCACTGTTACTAAAAAAAACAAACATTTTCTGCTCAATAACTCAAGAAGAAATATTTTAAATCAAACTCAGTTTATAGATACTTATAGCAAGACATTGCATGAGATTGCATAATGGGTGGGTGGGGTGAAGGAGATTGCATAATGGGTGGGCGGGGTGAAGGAGATTGCATAATGGGTGGGCGGGGTGAAGGAGATTGCATAATGGGTGGGTGGGGTGAAGGAGATTGCATAATGGGTGGTGGGGTGAAGGAGATTGCATAATGGGTGGGTGGGGTGAAGGAGATTGCACAATGGGTGGGTGGGGTGAAGGAGACTGCATAATGGGTGGGTGGGGTGAAGGAGATTGCATAATGGGTGGGTGGGGTAAGGGTCAAGGTCACTGTTTTGGAAATTAGATAAATGCTTTCCACTCAGTAACTTGAGAACAAAATTAACTGTCTTTAAGTGGCCCCTACTATCCAAACAGTTTGTTTTAGATAAAATGGCAGTTACTCTGACAAGTACAAAAAAAGTCTAGCGCGCTGTCCTCTGACAGCTCTTGTTTGAAAAAATGATGGGGTAATACTCTCTTCCGGCCTTATCTTTGTCTCAGCTAGTGTATGCAAAATCTGCCAGACAGTCGACATTTTGTGACAATATTTGAACAATCTCAAACATGGTTAATTATCCTTGTTTGAGATTGTTCAAACATGTTAAGTGTTTCTTAAACTATTCTCACTTAAGTAAAAAATTTCAAAATATTATACTTTAAAAACTACATATACATTGTTGAATCTTTTTATGTTTATATGCACAATCAATAATACTATAGGCGATAATATATAAACATTAAGCACAATGCACTGTACAAAGGAAAAAAACAGTTTAACAAAATGTTGATTTTAAGGTAAAGAATAAGATATTACTTAAGATGTTTCTGGAATACCGCCCCAGGGCTTACGAGCGTGTGCTAATTTTGACCACTGTAAAGATGTTTCTGGAATACCGCCCCAGGGCTTACGAGCGTGTGCTAATTTTGACCACTGTTAATACAGTGAATATATTGCAGTACACCTAAACTGAATATTTTTAGGGACCATTATATATCTAAATTGCAATAATTTATTTATATTTGAACACGATTTTGTTAAATGTTGTGTGTGGCATTATTTATTTTTTTATTTAGTGTGTCATTCTAAGGTTTTGCTAGACTGATATACATAACAAGGGTGGAAAATCTCATATTGTCCTACTTGTGCATTTTCGACAATTGCTGTTGGACAATGGTTAGTACAGTAACTATTTAGTCAATTCTGGAAAAAGTTCACTTGTCCGTACATGCTTTGGGTCAAACAGGCAATACAAAAACTTGATTTTCGTCACCCCTGCATTAATCAGTTTGATAATATCCATTTTAAATCTGTACATTCCAGACATTGATGGAGACAGCAGTCTGGGAGGGCAGATGATGAGAGACAGTGTCACGCGTGTCCAAGAAGAGAACTTTGTCACTGGTCAGAATGAGGAACATGCCCAAGCAGGTACGTAAAACAGATAAAACACAAGATCTTTTGCTTGCTTTATTGTGTCGCCTGACTAGGCGACATATAGGGGTTACATATGTCGGCGGCGGTGTCAGCGGCGGCGGCGGCCTGCCCTTTCGCTTATCCGGAGCATAACTCTTAGACTATTAAAGCTATCAACATGAAACTTCATAGGTAGATAGATCTCATTGAGGGGAAGTGCAGTGCACAAGAACCATTACTCTGCACCTCTATACTTTTGGAGTTATTGCCCTTTGTTTATTTTCATACTTAATTTTTGTCCGTAGCATAACTCTAAGACTATGAAAGCTATCAACTTGAAACTTCATAGGTAGATAGATCTCATTGAGGAGAAGTGCGGTGCACAAGAACCGTTACTCTGCATCACATACTTTTGGAGTTATTGCCCTTTGTTTATTTTCATACTTAATTTTTGTCCGGAGCATAACTCTAAGGCTATGAAAGCTATCAACTTGAAACTTCATAGGTAGATAGATCTGATTGAGGAGAAGTGCAGTGCACAAGAACCGTTACTCTGCACCTCATACTTTCGGAGTTATTACCCTTTGTAAATTTTCATTTTTATTTTGGTGTAGCATTTTTGGTTTTAATAAGTCTTTTCTTTGCAATTAGCCAGAGTGCAGTGCTTTGGAAGATTTCAATAAATCTGTAAAAAAAAAATCGAGCATTAACCTTAAGTGCTTCTTCATTTGGATTCACGTAAGCTATCCTGCGTCAGGCGACACATCCGACGCGCAAAGTTTTAGTTTTTACCATTGTTCCATTAAGAAATAATTGTCGATTTAGATTCGTTTATACGCTATTAAACACTGATTTGGAGTTCTGATCTGTATGATTTAAACCACTAGGGCAGTAGTATCCCGAGTAGTTTAATGTGCCGTATCAGAACGATAAATCAGTGTTTATTAGCCGATATACAACGATAAGAACATTATTTTGATTCTAACATGACCAAACAACGGTTTCTGCACTTTGAGTGTGTCATGTTAGAATAATCATTAACATATTCTTGAGATAACTCTTGCATGTCTGGTGTGAATGATTAACAATTTATTATATGCTTTTCAGTGAAATATCGAATTTTATTGGTGAAATAAAATTTTATATTTTCACTGTTGGAGCAGTGAAAATATAACATAAAACGGACTATTTTTCCAAAAATATCATAGATCTACAAGTAGTGGTTTACAACACCCGGCAAATGTATTTACATGTACAGTATGTACATGCATGTGTTTACACATTATATAATTCAACAAAATTATAATTAAGCGACAATGACTAACAAAATATGACACATTTTTCCCAAATACTAACAAGTGACAGTTTTGGAATCATTCAGAATACACGAACTTGTGACGATTAAGCGTAGCTCGCGCAATTTTATTTATTTATTGTCCAAAAGGATAAAATAAAAAGAACATTTGTTGATTTTGGTGTAAGATCGTATTTTATTTCACTCGTGATCATAGAAAATTAGGGATGGGACCGAATACTGAAATCAATATTCGAATATTCGTTTTAGGTATTTGAATATATTCGAATATTCGTTTTGTAAATGCTACTATATACTACTATATACGGCACTCTGTCTGAATATTTATCGATCCGAAATATGTATACTACGTGTACGTAGTTGTATTGCCTTGTTTCATTGGTAAATGAGCGATATAACTTTGTGAGTGTTAGGCAAATATAAAGAAATGTAAGATATTGTTAAATGTATTGATAATTAATTTGTTAATCGTTCCGTTCTTTTTTCCAGAACCATGAAGCTTGTATCTGCTGTGCAGATTACACGTTTCCTGGGTTTTGTCTAATGACCGCGTAAAGTACTTCCAAGCATGTGATGGTGGCATTGCTTATTGATAAAGACTCTTGTATAATATACGGTGTTGATATAATGGAGAATAATTTACAAGTGACTTATATTAAGATTGACCAGATCATGCTAATTTTGTTCAAGAAATTGATTGGCTGATAATGGATTCAGTGGCGGATCCGTGGTCTAGTGGTAACGCACTGGCTTCACAACCCAGGGGTCGCAGGTTCGAGCCCCCGCCACACCATAACCTACTAACTCGTCTGTCGCATGAGACGTTAAACCGAGGTGCAGTGTACTAGGTGCTTCACACTGGGCACTAAAAGACCCAGGGTCGCCGCTGGAACGGGGCGTCTCCTGTATCTTGCACTATCCCCTGTAACCAACTTACAAGTGTTCTGGGGCGATGGCCATATGGGAGAGAATCCCGGTGCACTCGATAAAAATGTACTACACACACATGGATTCATTTTGATTGGTTTACTTAGAGAGTAATTGTAATTTACTGTAAACAAGTTAACCGTATAGATGTCACTTAAGGATAATAAACAAAAATGTACGCCTTGTGCAAACTGTGAAACCGTTATCACAATATGGCCCAGTTTTGTTATTTGTGGATACAATGCGTCATGTTCGCGCCTCTTACAAACTGTTAATTTGCGGCCCTTGTCAAGACGTGGCACCCCTGCCAATTATCAATTGTCGTGAATTGGACATGTTTGGCATGTGTTGTAAAAACGTTAGACTGCCCCTGCCCACCTGCTAGGCAGGAAATACGACTGGAATTCATGTTAACTTTCCAATCAAACTAGAAAAAAGCATGACTTTATAAAAAAATTTGTTCTTCAATTAAATGTGAAAATCGAATATTCGTATTCGTTTTTTTATATTCGAATATTATCCAATATTTGAATATTCGAGTAATCGGTCCCATCCCTATAGAAAACAGTGAAAATATCATTTTTTTATGAACACTCGTGAAGTAAAATACGATCTTACACTGAACAAATATCCTCTATGCCATTTTAAATATTTTTAGCTTTTGTGATCGCCCGTTGTCCATCATGCGTGTGCGTGCGTGCGTGTGTGCGTGCGTGCGTCAAACAACATCTTCTCCTAAACCGCTTGGTAGATTTTCACCAAACTTCACAGGAATGATCCTTGGATGGACCTCTTTCAAAGTTTTTCAAATCTTTCCGGTCCGCTACATATGTAGGTCGCCAGAGCTAAAAATAGATTTTAAAAGTGCAAACTTTAAAAATCTTCTCCTATGAAACCGCGAGGCTGAGAGCTTTCATATTTGATATGTGACATCCTCTAGTAATCCTCTACTATGATTGTTCAAATGATGCCCCTGGGGTCAAAACTGGCCACGCCCCAGGGGTCACATGGTTTATATAGACTTGTATAGCAAAATGACTTTAAAAATCTTCTCCTCTGAAACCACATGGCCCAGCGGTTTCATATTTGGTATGTAACATCCTTTAGTGGTCCTTTACAAAGTTTGTTCAAATTATGTCCCTGGGGACAAAACAGGCCATGCCCAGGGGGTGACATGGTTTATATAGAATATATAGCAAAATGACTTAAAAATCTTACTTCTGAAACCACAAGGCCCAGAGGTTTCATACTTGGTATGTAACATCCTACAGTAGTTCAAATGATGCCCCTGGGATCAAAACTGGCCACGCCCCGGAGGTCACATGGTTTGTATAAACTTAAATAGCAAAATGTCTTTTAATATCTTCTCAGAAACCGCAAGGTCCAAAGGTTTTGTATTTGGTATGTAACATCCTATAGTGAACCTCTACAATGGTTGTTCAAATTGTGCCCCTGGGGTCAAAACTGTCCACGCTCCGGGGGTCACATGGTTTATAAAGAATATATAGCGAAATGACTTTAAAAATCTTCTCCTCTGAAACCACAAGGCCCAGAGGTTTCATATTTGCTATGTAACATCCTGTAGTGGTTCTCTACAAATATTGTTCAATTTATGCCCCTGGGGTCAAAACTGGCCATGTCCTGGTGGTCACATGATTTATATAGACTTAAATAGCAGAATAACTTAAAAAATCTTATCCTGAGAAACAGCAGGCCCAGAGGTTTCTTATTTGGTATATTACATCATATAGTGAGCCAAGAGGTTTCATATTTGGTATGTAACATCATATAGTGGTCCTCTAAAAAGATTGTTCAAATTATGCCCATGGGGTCAACACTGGCCATGCCCCGTGGGTCACATGGTTTATATAAACTTTAATAGCAAAATGTCTTTAAAAATCTTCTCCTCTGAAACCGCAAGGCCCAGAGGTTTTGTATTTGGTATGTAACATCCTATAGTGGTCCTCTACAAAGATTGTTCAAATTATGCCTCATGGGTCAAAACTGACCACACCCCAGGGGTCACATGGTTGATATAGACTCAAATAGCAAAATGACTTTAAAAATCTTCTCCTCTGAAACCGCAAGGCCTAGAGGTTTCATATTTGGTATGTAAAATCGTATAGTGGTCCTCTACAAAGATTGTTCAAATTATGCCCCTGGCGTCAAAACTGGTCACGCCTGGGGGGTCACATGGTTTATATGGACTTATATCACAAAATGACTAAAAAATCTTCTCCTCTGAAACTGCAAGGCCCACAGGCTGCACACCGATCGGTAACATGGTTTATATAGACTTAAATAGCAAAATGACTTTAAAAATCTTTACCTGAAACCGCAAGGCCCAGAGGTTTGTTCAAGATTGTTCAAATTATGCCCCTGGGATAAAAATAAGCCACACCACGAGGATGCAAATTCCAATTGGGTCTCAGGTGAGCGAGGGCCCTCTTGTTTGTATTTCGATCGCTAAGATGTTCATAAGAAATGATTTCTGCAAAGTTTTGTTTTTATCAACATATTTCCGGACTGCTGCTTTAATATGACCTTGCAGGGAAGTTGATAGCCAATCAGATCCTCTTGGCATGCTGGGATGGCATACTGGACGTCTTGTCGACAGTTCTGAGCGGGAAGAGCATTATTGGTGCGACCAACATCCTCGCTGTGATGATTGGGACTGACGGGGCTAAGGAGGAGACGTTGCGCAAGAGGGACGCCTTGTGTAAATGCTTGGATGGCTTGCAGATTGCTGCCAAACTGTGCTGCTCTCTAGGTACACAATCTTTTATTTTCAAAGAACAATGGCAAACTTTCTCTTGGGTTTCCAAGCTGTAGAACATGTACTGGTATAATTTATAGCTTCTCTTTAGGAACAGTTAAGAAAAATTTCTTAATGTGGAAAACAATGTAATTATATAATATAATTTTATAGTCAAGTCAAGTCAATACTCTTTATTAATAATCAGAGGCCACCGACCCAAAAAATATAACATACATTTACATAGCATGGATATGTTAGAGATGTGTCTACGTATACACAATTACAGTATCTTTTTACTGATTTATCTGTTAATTCCTTGTAGCAAATGATATCGTACATAGAGTGCAAGTTTACATAGAGTTTACTTAACATATCAACATTTCTTGGTTTCATCATTTCATAGAAGTCAAGAATTTCTGAACCACCAGAATACCAATTATACAGGAAATTGTTTCGAATTGCTTCATACGTTTTACAAATAAAGGAAGCATGATATTCACAATCAAGTAATCTTAAATTATTATTAACTTGACAAAAATAAAGTACATGCCATTTTAGTTTGATATGATATGTGTATGTTCAGGTTTTTCCTTGTAAGTTAATAAGCTATTGTTATAATGGTTTCTGTTTTGAGATATATGTACTTATTAATAATACTATTATTTTACCATACTTACAGGTATTGAGGTTTAATGTTCTTGATTGTAAAGATGTTGTAGTAATTGTTTTCATACTTCCGGGTACATGTTATGCTTAATTGTGTGGCTGGGTATTAAAATGTGTGTTAAGAAACTGTATTACTCTACCATTATTTGAGGCGTGTTGTGGGAAAACCAGTCTTAATGAATGTGCGTAAAGTGTCATCCCGGATCAGCCTGTGTGGAACCGGCATGGCACTTGACGCTTTTATGGCATTTTCTGTTTCAAGGAAGTCTCTGCTAAACATAAACCCACTTTAAGCAGAAAGTGCCGTCTCGGATCAGCCTGTGCAGACTGCACACGCTGATCCGGGACGACACTTTACGCACATGCATTAAGACCAGTTTTCTCAGGACGCGCCTCATTTGTATTTAGGTTGCATGTTTTTGTAGTTACGCCAAAACGGTAAAACCTGGGTAAACTCTATTCGTATAGAACACTATCAAATACTGTTATAAACTGTATATTTCAATGAAAAAAGTTGCACTTTACTTGAACCCGGTATTCACGATTTAAAAATATTGCGTCTTACCCCAATACAAGCTTCTGATTCAAGTGTGTGCATGCGTGACTCAACAAAACTAAACTGTCACGTGATTATCCTAAATATAAATAGCGCTATTTTTAAATTACTTGATGTGTTACAGCGTCTGCAGGCGCTATAGATTTTAGGATGATAAAAAAGTGGAAAACTGCATAAAATCATAGTTTTTTCAGGTGAATAAAAACACAAGTTCAGTCCCTTAAATAGTAGTTTCATTTGTTGAAATTGTCTCAGGGCTGCAAGAGCGCTGTGAGAGTGTGTTCACCCTGCTGGCTGACACATCCTGTGTCATGGAAGACTTCATCCACGCGAGCCCGGCCCCAGCGGGGGAACGGGCAGGCCAGAAGAGCACCCTCCTGCCCCACTCCAAACCCAAGTTGGTGACGCTGCACGCATCCCACGTGCTCAGTATGGACGCCATCATGACCACCGGGCTGGAGATTGGCAGCCACTCTGTGGCCTGCTGGAAACAGGTCTTCAGGTAGGAATAGATATGAGGCGTGTCGTGGGAAACCTGGACTTAATGCATATGCATAAAGTGTCGTCCTGGATGAGCCTGTGCAGTGTGCACAGGCTAATCCGGGACAACATTGTCAGCCTACAGTGTATTTATGTTTAGAAGAGACTTCCTTTAAACAGTAAATACCATAAAAGCGGAAAGTGTTCCGGATGATCCTGTGTAGTCACTTTATGCACATGCATTGAGCCCGGTTTCCCAACAACATGCCTCATATTATTCATGGGTTTGATTCTTCCTCCTTTCATTTGCCAGGCCCGGCTAGCTCAGTTGGTAGAGCGCTGAATTGTCAGTCCGGGGATCGTGAGTTCAAACCCCAGCCCGGCCACATAACTTGTGTGGTGATTGGTCATACAATTATTTCTATGGCCATTCTCCCCTTATCTCTGATTCAAGTAGGGCAGTTGTCAGTTACTGGCATAGGTATGTGCACTTAGTACTGGTAAATCGCTTAGATCGGCTAAGCTTGCCCAGGAATAGTGTGAGTAGGTTAACTGGCCGCTGTGATATGACTGAAATACTGCTAAAAACGGCGAAAACATCCAAACAAACAAAAAGACAAAACAAATCCTCCTTTTAGCTGGTTTCTGTCTCTGAGCTTTTTATTATTATGCCCCCCCCCTCCCCCCCATCGAAAGGTGGCGGGGTATATTGGTTTGCTAATGTCTACTATTGTGGACATAATATCTTAGCCAAGTTTGATGATCTATCAAATTGCTCCAGGAACTACAGAGTAATGGCCCTTGATTTATCTCAAATTGGCCTTTTTTAGCAGTATCCACTCTCTTTGTCAAACTGTTTTGCATCCAATCTTCACCGAACGTGATATTTTAATGATTGCTTTTAATCTAGAGGAGGCATTACTGTTTTACAAACAGCTCTTCTTTTATATATAGCTAAAAAAGAATGGACCTGACACTCATAAACTCTTTTAGTATAGTTAAATGCTTCAATTATTGCCTGTATTTATCCGCAGCAGATTTTGTGCACATGTTTCCTGTGTTTATTGACCATACCCGTATTTCAGTGAAATAATATTATGTTGATATTGATTCGTAATATGTTCATACAATAAGATCATTGATTCTTAACTTTGCATGATATGTTAAAAAATGCTGGATTTTTTATGAACCCTTTGAATGGGAAGGGTACTTTCTTTTCCTGAAGTGTTTCTTAAATCACACACTGTAATATGACATACCTTCTGATTCGTATGTTAGCCCTCTACAGTTAATCTCATATCATCTGAAACAAGTGAAACTGAGGAGAAAACTAATTAAGGGCAGTAACTCTAGCCTGTAGGATAGCATTTCAGGCACAAGTACAAGTGACTGTGTTCTTGTTTGCATATTAAATAACAATCTCTGTAATTTGTTGAGAGTTTCTTTCGACCTTCCTGTAGTTAAAAAAATGCTGACATAAATTATCAGTGGCATAGTTTTGTGAGTTAAGAATAAATGCACGATGTCTGTGTACATTATCTTGCAGGTGCTGTGCATTTATTTCGGAGCTGGAGCGAACCTATTTCAGCGGTGGTAACAACCAGTCCAGTTTACCCAGAATCCAACAGGAGCAGTCCACTCAGCCTGCCGCAACTCTTGATGACGGGTGTGTAAAGAAGTGGGAACATTTATGAAATGGCCTTTCAATCTTTCTATTGTTTGTTATGTTAAATTTTGTTAAATAGACAATTGAAAGGGTGATTATTTGTTATTAACTGTCACTGTATTTACATTGTCTACCTGTAGCAAATTTTATAAGGTAGAAACAACCTTTATGGTTTTAATATTTCAGATTTGCTTCCTATTGTAAGTGCTTATCACACATGTCTTAAAACAGTTTCCCATATTGTATCAGGAATTTTACAGTATGTGGCAATGCATTTTCAGTTGTAGGTTGTATTCAGACACCAAAGAATATTTGTCAAGATCTTAAGAGAGTTTTCAAGATAAACAACTTCAGTTGTTACCATTTAACTGTCGTCATATGTATCTGTCAGAGTTTAGCGTGTCTTTTTTTCATATCATACATCAAAGAGTTATGTTTTGAAACGTCTCTGCATACGTGTACTTTATATTCTACTTTGTAGGGACGATGAGATTTACAATGTGACAATCACCCCTGTAGTCCCTGTGGCCCCCAAGATCAACGTGGCCAGCCTGATAGCACAGAGCAGCATTGAGTCCGGCTGGGACCGGGCCAAGTCAGGGGCTGGGGAGCTGAACTCTGTGCAGGCCTCCCAGGCACTGTGTGGTCTTAGCCAACAGGTGGACAGGTGAGTGCAGGCCTCTCAGGCACTGTGTGGTCTTAGCCAACAGGTGGACAGGTGAGTACAGACCTCTCAGGCACTGTGTGGTCTTAGCCAACAGGTGGACAGGTGAGTGCAGACCTCTCAGGCACTGTGTGGTCTTAGCCAACAGGTGGACAGGTGAGTGCAGACCTCTCAGGCACTGTGTGGTCTTAGCCAACAGGTGGACAGGTGAGTGCAGGCCTCTCAGGCACTGTGTGGTCTTGGCCCAACAGGTGGACAGGTGAGTGCAGGCCTCTCAGGCACGATGTGGTCATCGCCAACAGGTTGACAGGTGAGTGCAGGCCTCTCAGGCACTGTGTGGTCTTAGCCAACAGGTGGACAGGTGAGTACAGGCCTCTCAGGCACTGTGCAGTCTTAGCCAACAGGTTGACAGGTGAGTACAGGCCTCTCAGGCACTGTGTGGTCTTACCCAACAGGTGGACAGGTGAGTGCAGGCCTCCCAGGCACTGTGTGGTCTTACCCAATGGGTGGACAGGTGAGTGCAGGCCTGTCAGGCACTGTGTGGTCTTAGCCAACGGGTGGACAGGTGATTGCAGGCCACTCTGGCACTGTGTGGTCTTAGCCAACAGGTGGACAGGTGAGTGCAGGCCTCTCAGGCACTGTGCGGTCTTAGCCAACAGGTAGACAGGTGAGTGCAGGCCTCCCAGGCACTGTGGGGTCTTAGCCAACGGTTGGACAGGTGAGTGCAGGCCTCTCAGGCACTGTGGGGTCTTAGCCAACAGGTGGACAGGTGAGTGAGGGCCTCTCAGGCACTGTGTGGTCTTAGCCAACAGGTGGACAGGTGAGTGAGGGCCTCTCAGGCACTGTGTGGTCTTAGCCAACAGGTGGACAAGTGAGTGAGGGCCTCTGAGGCACTGTGTGGTGTTAGCCAACAGGTGGACAGGTAAGGGAATCAGGAAATGAAATATGGCATGCAGGAGATATTTATGTAACATTGGAAAGTTTGATTCTAACTGCTAGTAGATTAGTATTGTAGGGTGTGCACATAACTGCAACAACAAATGAAAGTGTAATGCAACATTGAGAAGGCTGAATCTTACTGCTAGTAGATGAGTATTCTAAGTTGGCACTATAAAATAAATAATCACTCAAGTAACAAAACAACAACAACAACAAATATATGCACAAGAAAAATCATTCATTTTTAAAGAAATTATCATGATATGATGTTCATGATATGATGTTTTCAGGTTATTTGAAGATGCAGCCAACAACCTTAACATGACAGCTTTGGCCGGATTCCTCACCAGCTTGTGTGAGGCAAGGTAGGCAACTGTGTGTGTGTGCTTAGCATTGGATTGTTCTGGTCCTAATTGCAGGGTTTGAAATATATTTTGTTTGAAATTTCTTTTGTCCAATCAATTTCAGTAATATTTTCATGGACAAAACAAAAATGCATTTCGTGTTAATGGCGGTAGGTAAAGCAAGAGACGCACCTGTTTTGGAAGGTTACATTCTACCATAATTAAATTTTGGTAAATATGGTGCTTTTTTGTTACTTAATAATTGATATGTATGCCAGTATCATACTTTCTGCTTGAACACAACAAAGAAAGCATTGCATGTAAAAGGACGTCATTAAAGCAAGGCAAGCAACTGTGTTGGTAGGTTACATTCTACCTTTGTGTGACTTGATAAATATTTGTTTCATATTTCTTGCTTGAATCCTTCCCAGCAAACAGCAGCTTCAAAAGCTGAGCCGAAAGCTGGCAGAGTTGGAGGAGCGACCGAGCGACACGCCGATAACACCCATGAACTCCCTGCATCTGTACAGACTACAGAGTGTGCTCATGAAGGTTGCCCATAGCAACAGACCTCTCGTTCACATCATCAAGGCATGGAGTGTGGTGTCAGCATATTTAGTGGAGGTAGCTCTGTTTAAAAAAAAAAAGAAGAAACTTGCAGATTTATATAAAAATAGTTTTATTTAAATCTAATAATTTCTTCAATTCTTGGTAACCAAAACTAACTACTTATTTTGTATGTAATCAGAGCTCCATATAAGGTTTTATGCTAAAGGGTACATTACTCCCTAACCTCTTTTTTAAAAGGGTATTAACACTTGACCATCAGCTTGAAAGGGTACTGGAGACTTGTAAAGGTTATTTGAGACTTGTAAAGGTTATTGGAGACTTGTAAAGGTTATTGGAGACTTGTAAAGGGTATTGGAGACTTGTAAAGGGCATTGGAGACTTGTAAAGGGTATTGGAGACTTGTTAAGGGTATTTTCTGAGCTGTAAATAGGAGTGGGCTAAAAAGAGTATTTTAACCCATGATATTTAGTGTGCAGGATATAAATCTGCATGTAAATATTGTAAAGTACTAGTAGTGTTTAATTAGATACATTAAGAAACTTGTTTGCAGAAAGAAAATGTCTTGTTTTTTTCCAAAATTAAGAAGTTTTTGGCAAGATTTTCAGTGTTGACTAGTACCCCCACTTCAGTTTTCTGAACGGTTCCAGTTTCCCTTACTTACAATTTATGAAGGGTATTTGTAATATTTGAAAGAGTATTTACACAAATACTCTTATCTGGAGCTCTGTATACTAATATTGTCTTTTTAAGTGCAAAATATTCATTAAGTGGAACATCAACACGAATTTTGAAGTAACACCATCAGCTTGTTTTCTTTTACATTTAGCTGGTTAAGCTTGGCCCTAGGTTTTGGTGAATATATGGCAAGAGAAATTGGTAAATGTGGGCAAATAATCCAGGTGTAAATCCAATTTTTGGTGTATGATTCAAAAAGAAATTTTGCTAGCGGATGACTGCTTTAAATGTCCCATGTTTACATTTACCATGGTTTTAATACCAGTCTGCGGGCCACAGAGACCGCAGCGTGTCCAAGATGGCCGTCACGTGTGTTCACGACTTCATCATCGCTGTGATGTCGGTGCACAGGGAGCTGGCCCACTTCCACACCAACGAGATGCTGTGTAAGACCTTTGAGAACATCCTGTGTCTTGAACTGTGTGACGGGGATGTGCAGGACCAGGTATCTGTATCTGTTTTCATTTTGTTTTAAATCAGGAGATGTATTCCAGAAAAATCTTAAAAGAGTATGTTCAGTTAAGTTCCAATTTTTTCATGTCATTTTTAAAACTACCTATTTTGTTATGTTTTTAAAACTACCTATACTTCTGTAAAATTAAGTTGCTGGCGAAGGTCATTTATATTTTGTTGGTTATTAACATTTCCTCTTTTAACCATTGATTCCAGTGTTTTTTTTAGGGCCAATTTGGGGCCGAAATTCGGCCCATTCCCCTGCTAAAAAAGTATATATTTTCCCCCTATAGTTGCCTTAAAATTCCCCTCACAATGTAAGCTTTTTTTTTTTTTAAATTGACCAAAATCGGACAAAAATTGACTGCGAGGCATTTTCATAAAAATCCCAGCAATCTTTTATCAAACCAATTTAGTGCATAATTTAAGTTATCATTTCTAGCAAAACAGTTGATAAATTTTTTATAACAAAGTAGAATATATGTATGTAATAATGCTTTAAAAAAATAAATATATAATTCCCCTTTTGCCGTAAAATTCCCCATCTGAAGGGCCCCACCACCTTTCCCCCAAAGGTGAAAAAAAACACTGGATTCTTAGATTGATTATTTATAATTATGTTAGTCAAAGTGTAATAGTTTTACTACTCGAAGTCTTTTCTTGCACATGGTTTGTGAGTTATAAAGGCTGTCCTTTTTGGTAGTCGTGCACACATAACATGCAACATGCTTCCCTATTATATTAATTTAAGTTTAAAGGCATCATATTATATTACCTTTAATGCCTATATGCGTTGAACATACATATTTAAAATCATCATGTTCTGTTAACTTTATGAAAATTTAAAAGTTATAATATAAATTACGTTCTAACAATGATACTTGATTATTTTGCTATAGACAACAAACAGAATTATCATTGTTAAACAACCCAATAAACAACGCAAAAAGAAGTCCCTGTTCTAAGTGGAGCATAGTAAAAAGTAGTTCCAATTACCACGGCAAAAAATATATGTCAGATCATGTTAGTATTGAAATAATTTTTGCATTATCGTTGATTATTGGCCAATAAATAACTCTTTGTCTTTCTGATGTGTGGCTATTAAACAACTCGGGATAACGCCCTTGTGGTTTAATTTCTACATATCAGAACTCCAAATTGTTGTTTATTTGCCGATAAACAATGAAAAATAAAAAATTATTTATTAGATGAATATGGTTAATAGGAATCCTATGCTTCTGAATAAGCACCTTTGAAATCAGTATTTTTTTACACAGAATTTTCACAATAACATGTAATTTTAACATGATTGCTCTTGAATTTACAAAAATGCTACATTTTCTAATGTGGTAGCTAATGTCTTTTTCAGTGGCTGTAACACATGATTTGATGATAATTTCATCACAGAAAGTGAAATTTCAGTCTTATTTTATCTCTTCAGATTGTGTGTTCAATCTGTGAGCTGGTGGAGGCGTCTGCTTCTGATGTGAAGTCAGGATGGCGGCCCTTGTTTGGAGCACTCCGGGCAGTGAGGATAGAATACACCACAATGGAAGAGGTGAGAAATCACTTGATTTAAAAAGTGGTGTTTGTAGTTATTACCAGTGATTGTAACTGTGGTAAATTATTTGTCAGTTTAAAAAAAAATGTCTTTTGTAGTTGGTAAGTGTTCTTGGGTCATATTCACAAAACATGTAAAGTAATTTCTTAAATGGTTTAACTTAATTGCAACATTTGAATTTCCTTTATTTCTGTAATAAATAAATATATGCATATGTTGTTGATATTCCTGTAATTACATTGTAATACATGTACTGTTATTATTTTAAAAATGTAACTTTGTGCTGAACTATTTCTGTATGTAATGATAGAGAAAATTTCCAGATTTGAGGATAAGGATAAAATTTAACTTAAGATTCTTGGTGAATACCAACCCTGGAGATTATTTATTATTTGGTCTTTGGAAATATAATAAAATGGTCTGCTAAGCAACCAAGTGACTGATGATCTATATCTGGTTGAGCCTGATTTTCAGGTTCAAGATTAACTTGAGAACTTGAGAACTTGAACTTGAGCCTGATATTTCAGGATCAGATTCAAATATGGCGTTCACTAAATATCGGGATCAATTTTAATTATTTCACAAATATATATTTTACATAATTATGAACTAATCTCAGCATAGGTTTTCTATGTGTGATGAATATTTTAATCAAATCTTAAAAATTATTTGCATTATTTTATCTAGAAAAAAAGTTATTTCGAAAATAAAATAATTTTGAGATTCCGCTCATTTGAGCTAGAAGATCAAAATCAGCTAAGATTGATCTTGATCCTAGAGTTAGTCATTTGTGAACACGGGGCCTGAAATTCAACTAAAGTGAATAATTAATTGATTAATGGATTAAATAGTGGATTATTAATTGCACTATAACTGACATTTGTTTGGGGTTGCAGTGCTTTATTTCACCATCTTGGGAATTATATTACCTATACCAATGAAATTGGGAATTTTAGCATCAATTCACCTAAAAGTGGGACAATTAAAAAAAATTTGATTAATAAAATTTGAATAATTATAGATAAACTACATAAAATACAATGTTCTGAACAAAAGCAGATCAGAAAAAAACAGTTATTACAACTTCAACAGTCTTTATTTCTACAATGAACACCTCTTATTTCCAAACATCTGAAACTTAAACCATTAGTTGGGAATGTCGGGACTGGAATTGAGAAAAAAGGATACTTTTTGCCATTGGGAATGTAACAGAAAATGGCTATAAATTTGGCCAACAAAAGCCCTGGGTTGGAGCTGTCACATGCTCATCATCTCACGTCCTCGTGTGATGTTTTGCTCAGGTGAATGAAGCCCGTCAGCGGCACATTGAAGCAGTCTTAGACGTGTTTGATGTTTACCTGAACACTGACAACATTCTGGTGTTTGCCAACGCCACTGTTGACTGCATCCTGTGTCTGCTGAAGTATGTCCGTGGACCAGGTAACTGACTTGCTTACTTTGTTTGACGTAATTTATATTAATAATAAGGTAGTATTTGCAATTCAATGATAACACCGCAATATAAAACATAAAAATTCAAACACAGAGAAAAATAATTGCTTTTTATTTAAAAAATATTGGACTAATAAATTATTGGCTTTTATGCCTACAACTAGTAAACCCACTTAGGAAGAAATTGTGAACTGAATTGCCCTTCATGATACTGAAGCTAGATGACTTACATTTAACTGCTTAGCATTTTTGTACCTCTATATCTACTTTTCTGTAGAAAAAAACTCCATACTTTTTTGTCTCAAGTTTGTTGTAACGTGTCATCTGTATTCAGGTGAGTTTTCTGACTAGGACAGCGAGGACAGTGACTTGGAAATGGAATATGTTCCTCTATACATGTATCTATTTTTCTGTAGAAAAATCTCAGTAGTTTTTTGTCTCAAGTTTGTTGTAACGTGTCATCTGTATTCAGGTGAGTTTTCTGACTCAGACAGCGACGACAGTGACTCGGAAATGGACTACATGGATCCGTGCTCTTCCTCAGAGAACCTGTGTGTGCCTGCTCTCCAGTACCTGAAGCAGTGCTCCCTCATCCTGCAGTCCATGCTGAAAATGCCCGCCTGTCCAGTGTTTCATGGGGCCAAAAGGTAGGCATGGAATGTATTGAAATCAATGTATGTTAAGAGTGGATCAATGTTATTTTGAACATTTTTAAACTAAGTTCCTTGTTATTTTGAATTTTATTTAGTTTCAGATTTTTTCCTTCATTATTTAATTAGAAATGTATTGTTTTATTAGAACTTTGCATTTTTGAATTATTAATATTTCAAACCTTTATTTTGTTCTCAACACTTGTTTTTAATTGCATTTATCAGCTGTTCATTTGAGCTGTTTATTGTGCAGTTCGAAATAAAATGTTAACACCTTTACTGTGTTATTAGATATACAGGTAACAGCATCTGCTATCGGCTTGATTTTAACCACTTATTGGGTTGGTAATCGATTTCACTGCAAATATTACTGAAAATAGTACAGTTTATTGTTAGAGATAAGGTGCGGTATGAAAAAGTCTCCAAATAGATGTAAATAGATGTAAAATTTGTAGATTTGGTGTGGGGGATATATAAGACTATGATATGTACATGTAGTAAAAGGACCTCTGGCAGATATCTTGTATGCACCTGAAGCAGAAAGTTGGCCCTCATATATAAGGCTGTTACAATTAAGTAAACTTTATATTACATCAACTTTTCTTATGACAAGCAGGGTGGGTGTGAGCTTTTATAGGCAGAACAATAGACGCTTCCACAAATGTCAAATCATATTCAAATAAATCTGTAATATTATCCAATCATCGCACTTGGATATCACGTGTTTAGCGGTTAAACTATTTCATACAAAAGAGCACGTGCACAATGTTTGTGATATTTAAATGAGCACATGGCAATGTTTGTGATTTTCGATGAATGGACATTAATACTTTAACAATAGCTGTGGAGGAGTTTAAACTATTAGTGGCAAAACCCGGATCGGTCTATATTTAATAAACCCGGATTGGTCTATATTTAATAAATCCGGATCAGTCTATATTTAATAAACCCGAATTGGTCTATATTTAATAAACCCGGATCGGTCTATATTTAATAAACCCGGATCAGTCTATATTTAATAAACCCAGATCCGTCTATATTTAATAAACCCGGATCGGTATATATTTAATAAACCTGGATCGGTCTATATTTAATAAACCCGGATTGGTCTATATTTAATAAACCTGGATCGGTCTATATTTAATAAATCCGGATCAGTCTATATTTAATAAACCCAGATCGGTCTATATTTAATAAACCCGGTTAGGTATATATTTAATAAACCCGGATCAGTCTATATTTAATAAAACCGGATCGGTCTATATTTAATAAACCCGGATCAGTCTATATTTAATAAACCCGGATCGGTATATATTTAATAAACCCGGATCGGTCTATATTTAATACAGGGTTGGTATTCACACTTCTCCTAAGGGGAAATCTTGACGTAAGTTTCAGATGTGAAATGCAATGATTTCTGTTTACAAAATATAACATACTTAACATATAAGAAATATTTACAAGTTAAAAACATTTTACGGTAAAAAGACCTGGGACCATATCCACAAAGCTCCTTAGTGAAAACGTAAGTAAATTTTTTAACATCATAAAATTCCTTAAGTCTGTGGCTGGTTTATATCAAGTTTATGTGTCTTTAATTGTTATAAACTGGTAAAGAATCAACAGGTGCTTCTCGTTTTACCATATTTTGTGGCTGGTTTATATCAAGTTTATGTGTCTTTAATTGTTATAAACTGGTAAAGAATCAACAGGTGCTGCTCGTTTTACCATATTTTGTGGCTGGTTTATATCAAGTTTATGTGTCTTTAATTGTTATAAACTGGTATTGAATCAACAAGTGCTTCTCGTTTTACCATATTTTGTGGCTGGTTTATATCAAGTTTATGTGTCTTTAATTGTTATAAACTGGTATTGAATCAACAAGTGCTTCTCGTTTTACCATATTTTGTGGCTGGTTTATATCAAGTTTATGTGTCTTTAATTGTTATAAACTGATATTGAATCAACAAGTGCTTCTCGTTTTACCATTTTTCAGATATACAATATTGATTCTCACGAAAAATTTATTTGAAAATTTCCCTTAAATATGACTTAAGTTAAGATTTCCCTTAGGAGCTTTGTGGATACAGCCCCTGTACATAAAACAGTCATGCACTTAAGGAATTTTGTGAATTTACTAAATCTACCGTACTTACGGTAAGTTTCCCTAAGGAGCTTAGTGAATACGGGCCCCTGGTTTGTGAATGTTTCAGGATTCAGGTAGACACCTCCAGTAGATGCATCGACTCAGTGATTCCTAACATGAACTTCAAGAAGTTTTCAGAGTTCTTCACACCGTACCTTGAGAATGGGGCTGTTGACGCAACTTCTGAAATGCCTGCACCAAGGGCGATGAATGAAACTGGCGAGGAACACCTAGCTGGGGATTCAGTCAGTCTGTTGTCCAACGATTCTGGAATTCATATTTCAAAATCTGGTATGTAGTGAAATCATTTTTTTGCACTCCATCGAAGATGGCGGAGTATATTGGTTTGCTCATGTCGGTTGGTCTGTCGGTTGGTAGACCACTTTGTCTCTGCTCCATCCAACAGTTTTCATCTGATCTTCACAGAATTTCATGAAAATGTTTGTGGCATAATAATATGTCCATGTTCAATAATCAATTAAATCGCCCCAAACATTGTTGAGTTATGACCCTGACTTACCTAAAATTAGCCTTTTTAGCCATTTACGCGCTCTCTTAGTCAAACAGTTTTTATGCAAACTTCACCCGTCTTTGTGGGCATAATATCTGGGTCAAGTTTGATAATCAATGAAATTGCCCCAGGAAATGTGGAGTTATGGCCCTTGAATTATCTAAAATTAGCCCTTTTAGCTGTTTCCGTTCTCTATGAACAACAGTTTTCAAATGATCTTCACCAAATTTGATATTTTGCTTTTAACCTAGAGGGGGCATACCTGTTTTACAAACAGTTCTTGTTCACATCTGGTATGTCATGGATTCATTTGTCAAAATTTGGTTCATTTAATAATATTGGCTACTTAGTAATCCCATCTGAGACCAGTATTGACTCAATTAGCCTTTTCCCAATGCAGTCTGATCAAGTTCTGTGTTCTGTTCAGTAAGCTTCTCAGTCAGTAAGATACGTACATTCTAGCAAATAAAAAAACTCATAGATTGTTACACATACAGATTTTTGGTCACTATATTAACTCAGCAGGAAATTTGTTTGCTACTCTGCTGTGCTTTTTATGGCTATGCTGAACTGTTATAAAAACCTGCATTTTAATTGGTTGTGTTTGATATCGGATGAATCCTGTTTGCATGTTCTGATTCGATAGAACATTTTTTTTTACATAAGATTACAGTGCACAGTAGTGGCATGACCATTATTGACAACAGCTTCACAAGAGTCAACAAGACTAAATATAGCTTAGACTCCATGATACTAAATATAATCTTTGTCCATGTGACTAAATACATATTGGTTTCTCTTAGATTCTGAAGCATCCAAGATTGCGGCTGGGTTGGTGCCAGAGAGGATTGTGGGATTGGATGACCTTGACAAGCCCACGGGCATCCTGCATGTCTGGTTCCTACTGCTGGAGGGCATGTCGGGCGCAGTGTCTTCCTGCCCGAGGGAAGTCCAGCCCAAAACCATGGAAACCCTGTTTGAGTTGCTACGAGCAGCTTCTCATGTTCCAGGTATGGAGGATATTGTAGTGATTTTTAGCTCGAGTTTTCGTAGAAAAAAAGTCAAGCTAGTGTCGTCGCTCTGTCGTCAGCGTCTGCGTTAGTGAAATATTTTGGTTAATTTTTTGGTCAAGTTTTTTTGTCAGACTCCATTTCTCAAAAACTATCAAAGGTATCCATTTGAAACTTTCAATACTTGTTCACTATCTGCCCTTGTTTGGACTTACAACTTAGCATATTTTGACAATTTTTTGGTAAATATAAAATTTCTCAATAACTATGACAGACATTAACTTGAAACTCAAGGTACTTATTTATGGTGCTGACGCCATTCCACAGACAAGTGGAGGTAACTATTTCAAGGAATTTGTTGAAGTTATAACCCTTTTTTCGACTTACAATTTTCCTTTAAGGACACATTTCTCAATACCTATATGAGGTATTGACTTGAAACTCAAAGTACTTGATCACAGTGATGAACTTATTATGTAAAAAGGAGGAGGTAACTCTATCAAGCACTTTGCTTCAGTCCTTTTTTTTCAACTTAGAAATTCAAATATGAGAAAGTCGAGCATCTAGCACCCGTAGGCGGTGCTCTTGTTTCTACTGCTTTGGGTCTGGTACCCATAAAAAATTGGGACTTTCATGTCCTGAAATATTGCTTATTGGGAAACATTTTACAAAGTAATTTATGTTTAAATAACTTGAAATAGTGTTACATATTTTGGAATTGGTATTATACAGGGTTTTCCCTTGAATTCTGAAAATGGGGGTCACAATGACCCCCATGTTTGGGATTTTGGGGGCCATTTGACAATTTTGGGAATCATTCATCAAACTACATCTAATACACATTTCCAAAAATAGCGACTGATATAATTAACATTTTACTGTCCTTGTAACTTTCAGCTGAAACAAAAAATATATTATTTATAGCATCATAAAACACAGTTCAGCAAACCCCCGAGTTATCTGATTCAGTTATAATTAATGATATATTAAATGTTAAAAATCCACTCACATTTACTCAGGACATTTTCTCTTGACTTAAGTCAGTTATTTACTACTTTCACTTTCAGTTTCACTATTCTGACAGATATGACATTATAAAATTTTGTTCAGAAAACTTGTAGCCATAATTATCATGATTAACATTGTTTAAAGAATACAAACAAAGTACATTGTTTTCATTTCAGTTTAACAATAAGTAAATGGCAACCAATGAACCCAACACTCACAGACGATCACGATGTCCGCCATTTTGTTTTCAGCTTTCCACTTGTATCATTATTTTGTGTAATTAGTGAGCATGTGTGAAAAACGTTTTATGTGTTGCCTCATCCAATCTTATATAATGTTGTGCATTTAATACACCAGTTAACTGAACATTATTACGTAATTAGTCAGTAAAAATAATGTGTTGTATAATGCAGATGTAAATAAAACTATAGCTCCACCTTGTTTATTGGATAAAGTGAGAAACAATCTGAATGGAGTTATTTACTGCATTACGATTGGTTGATCTTATATCATATGTAAATATTAATAGGTCATGGACTTTAGTTGATGACATGTACCATATTTTTGTGAGTCAACATAATGTTTGTATGTGGATTTTCGTGAGTCAAAATCATGTTAAACCAAATTTCTGAGCATTGAAACCCATAGATATGGGTCAATTAAATGCCTTGAAAATTGATGCATTTCCTCAGAATGCATGAATGTGCGTTGGGAGATTTGCCTAGTATATTTAGGATTTTGTCACTGAAGATCTGGAAAAAAAATTAATTACAATGAAAAAAAAACATATTTGGCATTGGGAATGGTTCCTTTTTCAGTACCCTGTTAAATGAGGATAATGCACTTATGAATATATGGGCATATACGGGACTTTAGCCGGAAAGCAATTCCCAGAAGGCGGGAATTTGACATGCCCAATGATGACGGGTCCCGGGGAAATAGACTTTGGTCGGATTTTAGATCCCGGTGTTATTAGCCCCAGGGCCATTTGATACCCCATTAGCATCTCCCACTAAGGATTTCTTTTTTTTTATAAATAATATCTATGCTTAAATTATGGCCCTTTGATTGGCTAGTCTGTCTGGTTACTCATCATAAGCCTTGGCCTAAATAGGCTTGATTAATAATTGCTAATTCCAATTTATAAATGAAATAGTATTTAATAATGTATTGTCATCTAGAATGTTTGTACATGTATACATCTTTTAAGACTTGAAGCAAGAACTACAATTCTAAACAAATAGTCTTGGTCTGTCTGTAAGCTTATGATACAATTTAATGTTTTTATCAGTCATCATGATTACTAGAGAGGTCAGTTATTGTTTCTAAATGACAGTCATTATTTTTCAGGACCGGAATTCGCCATTTTCTGCAGCAAGCACCTGCTGTTTCCCATGATTCAATCCTGGCTGAGGTCAGGTGCCAGGAAATTCGGCTACTGGGAGATTGGTGCTACTAACTTCAAGCAGTGCTGTGGCCATACTACTGACCTTATTGTTGACCTGATTCATGAGTTTAAAGGTTAGCATTGTTAAAGTTTCCGATTTCTTGGTCCTCTTCAATACTTTAAGAGATATTTGTCCCTGCAATTTGTTAACCAGGGTCGGTATTCACAAAGCTCCTAAGGGAAATCTTAACTTAAGTTGCACTTCAGTCAAAAATTTCAGATCAAATTTTCTATATGGAATCCAATGTTTTATGTTTACAATAAGAAAAAAACTAAACATATATGCAATATTCACTAGTTAAAAGCATTTTAATGTAAAAGACCTATACATAAAACAGTCACAGACTTAATGAATTTTATGAATTTAAGAAATTTACTTAAGATTTCCCGAAGGAGCTTTGTGAATATGGGCCCATGTCTTTACCTAGTTTATTTAAATACCTAGACAAGCTATTATATTAGTGACACAGAAAACATTAACAACATTCGTCTGCTACTTAACTGACTGTGTTTGTGTAAATATAGAACTAGGCCTTCAAACTTCTCAGCCAACAATCCAAAAGCCAATAATAATCTGTTCTGGAAATTCTGCCTATATTTGCATCATTTGAAGCAAATGGCAATGACTTAGAGTTTGTGATTCCCATGACAGGCAATGGCGCACATATGCAAACAGTTTGTAATCTGCCTGGGTCACATTAAGGTATATGGACAGTTATTCTTTGGTTAAGTGTACATATATCTTGAATGCTTTTGCCTCGTGTACTTGTAAGTTGTGGTTCTGTAGCTTTGTTTGTTCTTTATTATCCTAGACAATCTTGAGTTGATCAGTCAGCTAGAGGAAGTTCTGAGCCAGATGCTGACATTGCTGAGGGAATGTGTGGCCAGTCCAACAGAGGTCATATCCAGACTGGGCTGTTCATGTATCAGGTATGTAACCAGTCCAACAGAGGTCATATCCAGACTGGGATGTTCATGTATCAGGTATGTAACCAGTCTAACAGAGGTCATATCCAGACTGGGATGTTCATGTATCAGGTATGTAACCAGTCTAACAGAGGTCATATCCAGACTGGGCTGTTCGTGTATCAGGTATGTAACCAGTCCAACAGAGGTCATATCCAGACTGGGCTGTTCGTATATCAGGTATGTAACCAGTCCAACAGAGGTCATATCCAGACTGGGCTGTTCATGTATCAGTTATGTAACCAGTCCAACAGAGGTCATATCCAGACTGGGCTGTTAATGTATCAGTTATGTAACCAGTCCAACAGAGGTCATATCCAGACTGGGCCGTTCATGTATCAAGTATGTAACCAGTCCAACAGAGGTCATATCCAGAGTGGGCTGTTAATGTATCAGTTATGTAACCAGTCCAACAGAGAGCATATCCAGACTGGGCTGTTAATGTATCAGGTATGTAAACAGTCCAACAGAGGTCATATCCAGACTGGGCTGTTTATGTATCAGTTATGTAACCAGTCCAACAGAGGTCATATCTAGACTGGGCTGTTCATGTATCGGGTATGTAACCAGTCCAACAGAGGTCATATCTAGACTGGGCTGTTTATGTATAAGGTAGGGCAGTACCATGCCCTTGTTTGTGAAAATTCTTCGTCTTCAACTTAGTATTTCGTATTTTAAAGTAGCCAAGGAATTATAGATAACTGTTAACTACAACAGTAGCAAGAAAATAAAGATAATACTCAATATTTCAGTTTCTGTCGGGTAGGAATTTTGTTGTATATATGTATGCTCTATTCTTTAGATACTGTCCCTCTTAATGACACTAAGAATTTGCACTTAAAAAAGGTTTGACCATACTCATTTTTTTAAACATATTAAATATGAACAAAATATCTATCTTTAATGTCAGAATACAAAATCTGTAAAATCTCACTTTATAAACAAATAACAGCACTCAGATAGGTCAACCAAAACAATCTCCCAGAAAAAACAAGCGGCTTTCAATACCGTTTCTTGTCTTTGTTTGAGTTTTGACGTCATCAAAAGTTGGTGCACGCACTATTGTTCTTTACAGACTAATAGAGCAATCTATTTTAATCTACATTTTAGTGAAACACTTTTCAGTTTAAGTTTGAAAAATCTAGTGAATATCGATGGAAAGGGGGTACTAGCACTGCTTTTAAACACAAGACCAGAATATGAAAGTAGAGCATTAAAAGAGTGATTATTTGACCGATTTAACATGATGTTGTGGCTTGTAGTTACTGAAAGACGATGTCTGCATAAAAGCATATATTTCTGGTGTGTCAGGATACCGAACACGCTGTTATTCTAGAGTATCTTGTGAAGAAACGGTATCTAAGATAGAACGGTATCTGAAGAATAAGGGATATATACTTAATTATGGTCTTTAAAAGTATATGGACTGATTTTCTCTAGTCCAAATTTAGCTTTACCTAATTTTGATTTCCTTTGATGGTATCAGCATGACTGTTTCCAGAGGTAAAGATAATCTTGCTAACAGTTATCAGTATCAGGCTTACATTTATCTATAATTCATGGAATTCAAATGCATTTTATGGAAATAGTCTTCACTAAAATTGTTTTCCCAACAATATTGTGTCAGAATAAGTCTCATAACAGCAATTGTTGTCTATTACTGTACCTAGGATTGTTACGCAGTTAAACTGTGGAAAGTGTACTTGTTAATTACTGTACCTAGGATTGTTACGCAGTTAAACTATGGAAAGTGTACATGTTAATTACTGTACCGAGGATTGTTACGCAGTTAAACTATGGAAAGTGTATATGTTAATTACTGTACCTAGGATTGTTACGCAGTTAAACTATGGAAAGTGTACTTGTTAATTACTGTACCTAGGATTGTTACGCAGTTAAACTATGGAAAGTGTATATGTTAATTACTGTACCGAGGATTGTTACGCAGTTAAACTATGGAAAGTGTACTTGTTAATTACTGTACCTAGGATTGTTACGCAGTTAAACTATGGAAAGTGTATATGTTAATTACTGTACCTAGGATTGTTACGCAGTTAAACTATGGAAAGTGTACTTGTTAATTACTGTACCTAGGATTGTTACGCAGTTAAACTATGGAAAGTGTATATGTTAATTACTGTACCTAGGATTGTTACGCAGTTAAACTATGGAAAGTGTATATGTTAATTACTGTACCTAGGATTGTTACGCAGTTAAACTATGGAAAGTGTATATGTTAATTACTGTACCTAGGATTGTTACGCAGTTAAACTATGGAAAGTGTATATGTTAATTACTGTACCTAGGATTGTTACGCAGTTAAACTATGGAAAGTGTATATGTTAATTACTGTACCTAGGATTGTTACGCAGTTAAACTATGGAAAGTGTATATGTTAATTACTGTACCTAGGATTGTTACGCAGTTAAACTGTGGAAAGTGCACATGTTACTGAAACACACTGTTATGAGAAGTTAGAATAAGACATCAAACATAGAATAAACTGTTTTATTACACCAATGTTTTATATGCAGTTAACCATTTGTAATTTTAAATTTTGCATAGTAATTAATGCAATAGACACCTGCATATATAATTCCGTCAGTTAAACTGATTTTACCACAAAATTGTATACTTCTATGCATTTACAAAATTTTTACACACAAAAATAAAACCAACTCCATGCGTGCATAAACACAGTTTTTTGATACATGAAAAACGATCAAGGAAACAATAAGTTTTGACAAGACTTATGAAAAAATGCAAATTTTACAAAGGTATACACAGAATTATATAACAAACATATTTATAGACCATGAAATGCACAGTTTTATGCCAAAAAAATCATTTCCATTGTATGATCTTTTGTCTTACCGTAAATTATCTCGTATAGGACGCCCCCGCGTATAAGACACACCTCAAAATTCATATCCTAATTTGTGGAAAAAAAAATATGCGATTTAAAAGCTTCTAAACATCAAAATCTTAAATGCAGCGTCCATTGTTTATTGACACTGAAAATATTTTTATTGTGAAAATCGCAATGAGGATACATGACACTAAATGTGTTTTCGCTGAATTGAGAGGTGTTGAGAAGTCTCAAGTATAAACACCTTTAATTACACCATAAGCGCTAATTGTCTGTTTGACAAACACAGTCAGTTTTGCGAGTATCATCAATGACACCATCCTTATTGTTTGCAGCGCACTATAAAAGGTGTGAAGTGGTTTGTCAGGTGGTGTTAACACTACGGTTCATTTAATCCTGGTTCTTATTTCTTATGTACTATGTTTTATTGCATATATATTTCGTAAAAATAAGAAATAAGAATATTAAACACCCAAAATAAAAATATATATTATATAATACTATATTTTTAAAAGATCCCAATATAAAACAGTGCGAAACTTATCGGGTATGAATACTTGCCTATATAAGTGTCTTAGTGACGTCGATTGAGCGTCTATTCAAAATGGTGGTCAAAACACCACAGATGATATTTATGATAGAAAAACTAATAGTAGGAGATGTTGCTTATATTCGCGTTTAAGATGCACCGAAAAAATGCAATGAATTTTGGCTGAAAAAAGTGTGGCTTATATGCGAGAAATTATGGTATTCTAACTTTACATAATAGTGTGTTCTTAATATATTTTCCCAATAATATACCAGTTTTGTTTGTATGTGCATTTCAGGCATATACTTCTGAGCGGTCACCAAGACTTCACAGAGAGCATGTGGTCCATAGTGATTTCCAGCATAGAGGGTGCCATAGACGTGACCACGTACAGTCTGCGTCAGCTCATGCTGCTGTTCAAGGACAATTCTGAGAATTTCTACGGCGATATCGGCGAAGTGAAGGTCGCCACTCGTAAAGACTGCACGCTTGCTGAGTTCATACGAACTTGGCATCTGGCTCAACAGGTGCAGTGTAATTTTATGCCAATATTTAATGTGCACAGATACATCAGCATTTAAACCAGATATATTTGTTCAAAATACTGAAAATTTGAAATTGCAAACATCAAATATCTGATTGAATTAAGAAGGAAAACAAAAGGGTCCAAAAATATTATCTGAAATAATGATGAACTTTATCTTCATTTATTTATTTAAGTTCAAAGATGATGGACTGTATATATAGATCAGTATATAGTACATGGAAAAACATAATCTAAGTGAAATTCAAAGTATGGAAACCTCAATGTTTCAAGCCTATTTTATAAATATCTTCTTTGATACAATAGTGATAAGTGGTATATCATAAAAAAAATCATTTCACATTGGGTACTGTCAAATCTCGTAAAATATATGTGTGATTAATAAAGAACATTGGGTACTGTCAAATCTCGTAAAATATATGTGTGATTAATAAAAAACATTGGGTACTGTCAAATCTCGTAAAATATATGTGTGATTAATAAAGAACATTGGGTACTGTCAAATCTCGTAAAATAT
Source organism: Congeria kusceri (assembly GCA_027627225.1). Taxonomy (NCBI): domain Eukaryota; kingdom Metazoa; phylum Mollusca; class Bivalvia; order Myida; family Dreissenidae; genus Congeria; species Congeria kusceri. The sequence goes on along the minus strand of CM051024.1, from coordinate 91,225,522 downwards.
ATGTGTGATTAATAAAAAACAAACGCAGTCATTAGTTTTCCAGTGGGTACAGTCAAAGCTCCTAAAATATATTTGTGACTCGAATAAACAATTGAATATCAAACTACTCCTAGGAAAGTGCTTATTAGTGACTGAGAATGCTCCATGATGCTCATTTACACATGGACAATTTAAACATACTTGAAAAATGCTTATTTTAGTTTTAAAAGTGCTTTATTTAATTTGCGAAATGGAAGAAATCTGTACAAAGCTTTTTTGTGACACCAAAATACTGTTTCTTCTGTGCCTGCTAATTAGTCCCCTACCAGTGTTTCACTGGAGGGGACTATAGGTTTGCCCTCCGTCCATCTGTCTGTCTGTCCGCAAAATATTTTTCCTGCAATATCTAAAAAAGTACTGAAGATACTTCGATGAAACTTGGTATACATATAAACAGCAATGTGGCAATGTGAGGATTATGCACGACCTTTTTTTCACCAGAGGTCAAAGGTCACTTGACTGTTACTAAAAATAGAAATAAACTAAATACTGTAATAATTCGAAATGGACATAAGATATGACTATGAAACTTGGTACAGAGATTGAACTATAGGTTTGCCATCTGTCTGTGTGTTGTTCTGTCTGTTCGTCGTATGTCCGTCTGTCCCCAAAACCTGGATCCTGTGATAACTCGGAAAGTACTGAAGACTGATGAAACTTTGTATACATAGCAACAGCAATGTGAGAATTATGCACAACCTGTTATTTTTCACCAGAGGTCAAAGGTCACCTGACAGTTGCTAAAAACAGAAATAAACTTTATACTGTAATATTTTGAAAAGTGCATAAGATATGATCATGAAACTTGGTACAGCCCTCCATCTGTGTGCATCTGTCTGTCTGTTCGTCCGTCGGTCTCACTCTGTCTGTCTGTCCCGTCCCCAAAACTTGGATCCTGCGATAAATAAAAAAGTACTGAAGATACTTTGATGAAACTTTGTATACATAGAAAGAGCAAGGTGAGGATTGTACACAATCCTTTATTTTTCACCAGAGGTCAAAGGTTACGTGACTGTTACTTAAAATAGAAATAAACTTAATACTGTAATAATTCGAAAGGAACATCACATATGATCATGAAACTTGGTACACAGAATGGACTATATGATTGCCCTCTGTCAGTTTAGTACTGCAATAACTCTAAAAGTAACTTGAATATCTGGTCAATGTTACTATAATACTGCAGTGACAAATGGGATTTGAATATGAAACTTTGTACATCTACAAATAAAGGGTGATTTGACGGTATTGCACAATGTTTATATAGTAGGGGTTTTCATCGGTAGGGGACTCCTGTATTGCTTGCAATACTATCAAAGCCTTGTTAATTTTAATTAAGACTCTCACTAACTTCTTAAGGGTGGTTGAAAATGTTCTTTTGAAAACTAATGCATTTATAGGGATGGCATCGAATACCAAAATCGGTATTCGAATATATGCATTTTCATTCAATCGAATATTCGCATATTTGCATAGTTTGGTATTAACTATTTTGAACCTTGTGGCCTAGTAGACATCATATTTTTTTTTTGTATGACATATTAGTTCCGATTAGCCAGTACCGTCATATTTTCATTAACAAATTGCGCTTTCTAATTAATGTACTTATTGCACAGTATAAAAACATAAACAACTTCAGTACCCATGTAATTGTTCTTTTAATCAAACAGTTTAAAAAAACAACGACACATTTTTATCAATTTAAAAACGCTCCGATAATCATTAGTTTATCAGCATATTTGAGCAAAGTTTCTCAGATATAATGACTGCTAAAATGTGTGATCTCACTTCTGTAATAATAAACCCCTTCGAAGAAGTGGGGGTATATTGCTTTGCACCTGTCCGTCCATCGGTCTGTCGGTCTGTCCGTAGACCATTTCATTTCCGCAGAGAACGCTTTGATCTATGATCATGAAAGTTGGTATGCTAGTTACTTGGGAGGAAAGGAAGACCCCTATAAATGTTGAGGTCAATAGGTCAAAGGTCAAGGTCACATTTGCTAAAAATAGAAAAACGGTTTCCGCTCAATAACTTGAGAACGCATGGAGATATTTAATGAAACTTTATACATAGATACCTTATATCGAGACCTTGCTTGGTATTGCATATGGGGTGGGTGGGGTTTTTGGTCACCATTACTAAAAATAGAAAAACGGTTTCTGCTCAATAACTTGAGAACGCATCAAGATATTTTAATGAAACTTCATACATAGATTCCTTATATTGAGACCTCGCTTGGGATTGCATATTGGTGGGTGGGGTCAAGGTCACCGTTACTAAAAATAGAAAACGGTCTCAGCTCAATAACTTTAGAACGCATCGAGATATTTTAATGAAACTTGATACATGGATACCTTATATTGAGACTTCGCTTGGGATTGCATATTAGGTGGGTGGGGTCAAGGTCACCATTACTAAAAATAGAAAAAACAGTTTCAGCACAATAACTTGGGAACGCATTGAGATATTTTAATGAAACCTCATACATATATACCTTATATCGAGACCTCGCTTGGGATTGCATATTGGGTGGGTGGGGTCAAGCTCACCGTTGCTAAAAATAGAAAAACGGTTTCCGCTCAATAACTTGAGAACGCATCGAGATATTTTAATGAAACTTCATACATAGATACCTTATATTGAGACCTCTTTTGGGATTTCATGTGGGGTGGATGGGGTCAAGGTGAAGGTCACCATTGCTAAAAATAGAAAAAAACGGTTTCTGCTCAATAGCTTGAGAATACATTGAGATATTTTAATGAAAGTTCATACATCGATACCATATATCGAGACCTCGCTTGGGATGGCATATGAAAAAAAAATCTTAACAATTGCACATATTCACAACTTTGCTGCAAGTTGGGGGGCATACATGTTTTACAAACATCTCTTGTTTATTTGTAGTTACTTCTTTCACAAGTCTAAGCGCGAGTTGCAATTACAATTAACAGTTATGTTTTCCTACTGTCTGGTGTAATTGCGTATTACTGGCGACTAGACGATAGGCAGCTGACAACGATCCGTATATTCAATATCTTTTAGTCTAACACTTGACACGGGCCCATACTATTGAAAACACGGTATTTGGTATCTATTGGTGAAATACTGCCTTTATGTTGACAGAAAAATACTTTTTACAATCAGGAAAGTATTGGTTTTTAAAAAGCAATACAAATTTGCGAATATTCGAATAGCATTTTAACATTCGAATGGCAATCTTTCAATCAAATATTCAAATAGTTTTTGCCATCCCTAATAATTTATGCAAAAACAATAACAAACAACTGATATTGTTATTGCAAGTATGGGAAAAGCCAACAGCAAATTTCTAAGCTCTGTCTTGCAGGTGTTTCATCTGTCTTGCAAGTGTTTCCTCTATCTTGCAGGTGTTTCCTCTATCTTGCAGGTGTTTCCTCTGTCTTGCAGGTGTTTCCTCTATCTTGCAGGTTTTTCATCTTTCTTGCAGGTGTTTCCTCTATCTTGCAGGTGTTTCATCTGTCTTGCAGGTGTTTCCTCTATCTTGCAGGTTTTTCCTCTGTCTTGCAGGCGTTTCCTCTATCTTGCAGGCGTTTCATTTGTCTAGCAGGCGTTTCATCTGTCTTGCAGGTGTTTCGTCTGATTTGTAGGTGTTTCGTCTATCTTGCAGGCATTTCATCTGTCTTGCAGGTGCTTCATCCGTCTTGCAGGTGCTTCATCTATTTTGCAGGTGTTGTCGCTATCTTGAAGGTGTTTAATTTGTCTTGCAGGTGTTTCATCTGTCTTGCAGGTGCTTCATCTGTCTTGCAGGTGTTTCATCTGTATTGCAGGTGTTTCATCTGTATTGCAGGTGTTTCTTCTGTCTTGCAGGTGTTTCTTTTGTTTTGCAGGTGTTTCTGCTCGACAGCCAGGTGAGTGTGGACATTCCCAGCGTGGACAGCTCAGAGGACAAGTCCTACGTGTTCCTCCTCTACCCTCCAGGATACGAGAACAGTCTCAATCCTGACCATATACTCGCCAGGTAACAGCGGGTGAAATATTCATATGCCTCCTTAAGAAAGCTTGTACCTACCAGAAAATGTAAATTCAGGACCCATAAGCAACTTGTGAAATGTATACTGTGTAGTCTATTAGCTTGATAACTAAATTGGTGATGATCTTAGGGAGATAACCTGTATGATCTTATTGAGTCACCACGTGTTATAGAATATGAGAAGAGTTGTCTTTGTAATTAAAAAGATGACTGAAACTGTCAATGGTGTTTTGTTCCCTGTACAAATAAATGGTCCAATCTGCCACTGTCATTACATTAAAACCTTTCAATGTACCATGTGAATTTGACATTGAGTGAAAAAACTACAGACCTCAATACCTAACACATCTAAGAAGTGATCATAGGGACCATCTCCACGAGTGGTCTCCACTAGAGATTCCAGGTACTGGTTCTACCCAGGAAATTGTACGTGTAATTGTGCTATTCCAGTCATTGTGGACGTTTCTGACGTAGCTGTGTATATATTTGGTTATGTTTTGTTAATACTTCTGTGACACATTTCAGACAAGTGAATCATTCTGACACGGCTCCAGTAGGGTAAGGCGCCTGAATAACTAGCCTTAACTATAGGGTGGTGTATTTTATTTAATGGTATGCTTTACTAACATTAGCAACGGGGAGATATTAAACCCTAAGCTACTTTTGTTGATAAAAACTGGCAAATTTTGTCGAAAGTAGATAGTAAATCTCTGCAAATCAGTAAACGCCCCATGAAGTTAAGTTTGTATGTCATTACGTTTGTCCGTCTGTCCGGGTGTCTGTGTGCCACAAAGCTTGTCCGTTCCATACCTTTTATTTGCTTTTAAAAAGGAATTCAATGAAATATGACAGTGATGTGTTGAAATCGATATTATTTGCCTTTATATCGTATTTTCTTTATTGTTTCATATTTGTAATTTGCGTGCAAATAAATAATATTCTTCATTGATTAAATTCCTTCGTCATGTTAGTAAATACATGATTTCAACGTGAAATGTACTTTCAACAAAACTAGCTAAGACTGCAAAATTGGCATTTCGACAAAATTAGTCTACGGTTTAATGCTTCCCAGTGACATATTTTCAAGTTGTATCAGCTCTATCATTTGTATTCAGCGGGTTGAGGTACTGTATATGCATTTGTAACCACCCTCTACACTCGGGTGGTGTTTCATTTTCTGCTAACATATCATGTACCGGCATACCAGTAGTATTTAACTTGTACTTTGGTGACTGGAAATTGTGACTTTCGTAATTGGAACGGGGTGTGAGTGTAAAGCATGGAGACTGCCCCCTTTCCCATTGAGGAATTTTTTTTCTTTAGTCAAATTTATTCCATTTCTTGAACATAAACTTAATATGACGACTTAAATAAAAATCAATATGTGTATGTCTTATCAAGAAAATGATGTTGTAGCCAAACATAATTTATTTTGGCCAAATGTTCAAATTAGTATCCATAGGCTAAATTGGTAACTAAACTCTGTTGTAGTGTAGTATTTTGTGTATCTTCAACATGAATATGACTTTGGGCATAACTTACTGGGTTTTAGCTTAAAACTTGTCTGCCGCACCAATTCTTGCTTGCAGCATTTTGTAACTATCACTGCATTTATTCAATCATATGCTTCAGTACATAAGTGCATGTACTTACCACAAACATGTATTGGTTAAATGATATAACACTTATATCTTAATGTATTTACATTCTCGTAAAATTTCTGTTCCTGAGTAGTAACAGCGTTTCTTTATATTACCGTCTACATAGTATATAATACTTCATCCAATTATTATTGGACTCTTTACTAACATCAAAACATCAGTTTATTATCAGTGTGTTTATGGTACAGTTAATTATCAGTGTGTTTATGGTACTTGCTTTATTTCACATTATTCCTAAGACCTAGTTCAAAGTTCAAAGTTGGGGTCAGTTTCTGTTAAACTGAAGCACTGAAGCATGGTCTTTAATCTATCTCATGTCTGCACTATAATATTTATGTTTCATCATTTATCAAATGGTCAAAATGGTAATGTGATTACTTTTCTTCATGTTCAAAACAACCTTGCTTGAAGAATTATTTCAGAGTTCTGTACCAGGATGAACCCGAGAATTAATATGATTGAGTACCATTTCAGAGTATAGGTTCTGTAATTGCCAGATCCATATTTCAGAGTTGCATGCCAAAATATAGGGTCTTTAATTGACTGATTCATATTTCAGGGTTCCATTCCAGAGTATAGTGTTTTCTGTCCTTATTTATACAAATGACGCATGTCAAGGGAAAACCGGGCTTAATGCGCATGCATAAAGTGTCGTCCCGAATCAGCCTGTGCAGTCTCCGGGGACGACACTTTCCGCTTTGATGGTATTTTCCATTTCAAGGAAGTTTCTTCTAAACATAAATCCACTGTACATGTACGTGGAAAGTGTCATCCCAGATTAGCCTGTTCAGACTGCACAGCCTCATCGGGGATGACACTTTACGCACATGCATTAAGCCTGGATTTCCCACGATACGCCTCATACAGTTAAGAGTTCCATTCTGGAATATAGTGGTCTCTGATTGTATTGATACATATTTTAGGGTTCCATTCCAGAATATAGTGGTCTATGACCTTATTGATGCATAGTTAATGGTTCCATTCTGGAATATAGTGGTCTTTGATCGTATTGATACATATTTCAGGGTTCCATTCCAGAGTTTAGGTTTGTCTGTCCTTATTTAAACATATAGTGAAGGGTTCCATTCTGGAATAAAGTGGTCTCTGATCGTAATGATACATATTTCGGTATTCCATTCCAGAGTATAGTGTTTTCTGTCCTTATTTATACATATAGTTAAGGGTTCCATTCTGAAATATAGTGGTCTCTGATCGTATTGATACATATTTCAGGGTTCCATTCCAGAGTATAGGTTTGTCTGTCCTTATTTAAACATATAGTGAAGGGTTCCATTCTGGAATATAGTGGTCTCTGATTGTAACGATACATATTTCGGGGTTCCGTTCCAGAGTATAGTGTTTTCTGTCCTTATTTATACATATAGTGAAGGGTTCCATTCTGGAATATAGTGGTCTCTGATTGTATTGATACATATTTCAGGGTTCTATTCCAGAATATAGGGATCTCTGACCATATTGATACATATTTCAGGGTTCCATTCCAGAATATAGTGATCTCTGACCATATTGATACATATTTCAGGGTTCCATTCCGGAATATAGTGGTCTATGACCATATTGATACATATTTCAGGGTTCCATTCCGGAATATAGTGGTGGGTCTCCTATCTCATCAGCTGCTCCTACAAACTGTTGGCTGCATTCTACTAGAGGGAGACAACTCCAACACAAATGCAGACAACCATATGCCAGGTACAGACTAGAATATCTTCCTTGTGTTATTACCTGGTTTATTCCCAGGTAGGCATATTTGATTTTGAATAGGGTAACAAGACCAAAGTGAACACTTATATGAAAAAGAGTTTCCTTAAAATACTTTATAATTGAAAGGAATACTGTCTCTAATTTAGCAATAGTAGTACATAGAAAGTAGAATTTCGATTTTTTATTGTGTGTGTTGCATTTATATTGAACATGAACATTTACTCAATAATTTGTAAATTTCTAAATTACAGGTAACATGCAGTAAAACCAATGTTCTTAATTACAAAACAAATCATTTTGCACAAGTATGTTCACACATAAATAAATTCGCCTTAAATCAGTTATTATTTTATATTCTTTAATTGAAATGAATGTCAGTGAACTAGTTGGTAATGATTATGTTTGGATGATCATGATAATGGCGATGATGAGTATGAAGATGATGATGCAGGTGATGGAATTAAGTCTGTTGTTATCATTATTTTCCCAGGTATGCTTTCACACTTATCATCCGGACATGTGACCAAGCTTCTGAACTGTCTGAGGAGGTCATACCAGCTGGCGTGTGACTTCGACAGTCGACCCGGTCTGAAATTCCTCGTGCAAAAGGTGGCACATACGCCGGTTGCTGTAAACCTGTATAAGCAGGCCGGGGCCTCCATGGTGTTCTATATTCATACGCTTATAAAAATATGTTCCCATCTACCTGATCTGGATAAGAAATCAGTGAGAGCTCTTCTTGCCAAAACCTGTGGAGGTACAAAAGGAATAACTGAGAAAGTTGGGGAGGAAAAGAAAGGAGCTAAAGATGAAATTGGAAATGAAGACGAAGAAATACCAGACAAGGATAAACCAGATCATTCTGCCAAAGGTGAACATGCAGTTGATAAAGGTCATCATGAAAATGTACAAGAAATTGAGAGTGAAGAAAGAGTGAACAAAGCAGAAATGTCTGCCAGCATTGAAAATGCAAAATCATTTTCCAACAAATCCATGTCTACTACTCATTACACAACCAATGGTGCTTCATTTTTGCAAACTGCAGATAATACATCTGCAAGTATATTACAAGGAACAAAAATCACAGACAATTCAGCATACGTCATTAAAGAGCTGAAACTAGTGTGCGACAATCTTTGCCAGACCTACATGGACATTTTATACGACAAAGCCGGCACGAGCGTTGTGGACAATATGGCCGACCAGCAGCTCTTCTTCCTCATTGCCCAACCAGATGAGTTTCCAGAGGTGAGGTCATCCAAGGTTGACGCGGGGTCGTTGAATAAAAAGTTGGAACAGACCACTGCTCGGCTGCTGGGGCAGTCTCTTGTCACCCAGCCTGCCAGTGTCCAAGGTGATGCTCGTTGCTATGGAGGCCTAATCAATTTGTTGTTGTTTTAACAGTTTTTAAATTGAAATAATCTGTTAAGTGTTATAGCCTTTCATTGATTTTGTTATCTTTATCTTTTTGATATGAAACAAAACACAAGAATTAAAATGTCCAGTTGAATCATGATAAACAGGTGAAAGTTATAATATGGAATTAAAGCAATGAAAATGTTGGGTTATTTTCATAGAATTGTGCAACAAGGATACTTGAATAGTTTTATTTTATGAAACTATTGGTTATTGAAGGCTTTTAGTGTCAAAGCATCCAAGGAAGTTTAGATACACCGATATAAACATAATGTCAGTTGACAACTGCATTAAATATATTTTACGGATTAATTACCTACATTTCAGATGACTTCACAGAAGTGGTCTCCCTTGGTGAGAAAACAGAGCAGGTGTTGCCTCCCCTGGAAGAGGAACCAACAAAGAGTAAACGGGAAATGCGGACGGACAGTGAGAGTCGTGTCTACAACCTGGCCTCTGACAAACTTATCAAGAACTTGATGACAGAGTACAAGAAGAGAAAGAACCAAAATGCAATGCCAACATTTTCTAAGGTTTGCAAACATTGTCCAGTGTTTTTTTCTTATGTTTTGTTTTCTGTATTAATTAGTTAAATAGCATTGCTAAGTTTTCAAGGTGAGGTCTAATTAGTTGACCCGACGTTGACAGAATATAAAACATTGCTTCAAAACATTTATACTGATAAATGATAAAATGATAAATATTATTGTCAATTTTTGCCCTGTGTTTTTTTGGCCTAAACGACATCGGCAACAATCCATTGTCCTGAAATTCTATGTAACCTCAATTCAACGATGTTTTGATATTATTCATTATTTAGAAGATCTAATGCCTATGTGAATAAAATATTACTGAATATTACTGTGGTTTCTCGACTTTTTTTAATTGAAAACCTCAAATAATTTTGCATATTAGGGTACATCAAATTCGGGTTGCACTAGGAACCATGCCAAAAATGTTATGAAAATATGCTCGACAATCGACGATGACAATGATTGCGAGGCACAACAAGTCAGTAACCCTTGATTTTGTACAATTTAAATTCGTTTTGCCTGCATCTGACTGTGCGACATTATTTCTGGAAGAATCACTAGCATGACCAAAGCGAAATTTGTTAATCACGATTGGAAGTTGTGGTTTATGTTGAAAAGAATATCCACTCAAACTGCTTCGCATAATACAGGTGTCTGTCATTTCGTTACAACAATTTCACAAGCATTTGATCAATTTCGGCTGTTTGGGACACATTGATCGGTCATTTCGTTTTCATGTCAGTCTCTTGACGCACCGAGTTTGCAGTTTTTTGCGTATTGGGTATTTTAATTGAGTTTTGTTACTCATCAAATATATATTTTATTGCGTAAAAGAGGTTTCAGAATTGCGTATTTACGCAAATACGCACCTTATCTGTTGCTCTGAATTACCATTGATTTACAACTTAACCTGGCATGTATGATTTTTGTCTTTAAACTTCTTCTTTTTTTAAATTGATACATGAAATTTTATAAGATAAGAAGTGGGGCATGATTTCTTTAAAAAAAAAAGTCACTGACTCGAGCATTAAGTGCTAAAAGCATTCCATGATAATAATTCACCTTTACATGTGCACAGTTAAAATACAATGTGTAGTTTTTATTTTTGTTCACACAGGATTGAGGTGACCAAATCAAAGATATTATTGAAGATTAGAAATGGGTATTTTTGAGTTGTAAATGGTCACTGACTTGAGCAGGATGTTAAGAAAGTGTACCACAAGAATAATTTACCTTGATGTTTAGGTTACACATACATGTATATTTGTCCACACATTCGACCAAATCAGACAGAAATATTTCAGTAACACGTATATGTATATTTGTCTAAATATTTGACCAAATCAGACAAGAAATATTTCAGTTACACGTATATGTATATTTATTCATGTATTGGACCAAATCAGACAGAAATATTTTAGTTACACGTATATGTATATTTGTCCATATATTGGACCAAATCAGACAGAAATATTTCAGTAACGTGTATATGTATATTTGTCCATATATTGGACCAAATCAGACAGACATATTTCAGTTACATGTATATGTTTATTTGTCCATATAATGGACCAAATCAGACAAGAAATATTTCAGTTACACATATATGTATATTTGTCCATATAATGGACCAAATCAGACAAGAAATATTTCAGTTACACATATATGTATATTTGTCCATATAATGGACCAAATCAGACAAGAAATATTTCAGTTACACATATATGGATATTGTCTAAATATAATACATGAATATTTGCAAACATTTGACTAAATCAGACAAGAAATATTTTGGTTACACATACATGGATATTGTCTACACATTTGACCAAATCAGACAATAAATATTTAGGTTATGCATACGTGTATATTGTCCACACATTCGACTAAATCAGACAATAAGTATTTAGGTTACACTTACAAAACATGTAGTGTTGTCCACACATTTGACCAAATCAGACAAGAAATATTTACGTTACACATAGATGCATATTTGCACACTTATTTGACCAAATCAGACGAGAAATATTTAGGTTACACATAGATGCATATTTTGCACACACATTTGACCAAATCAGACGAGAAATATTTAGGTTACACATAGATGCATATTTGCGCACACATTTGACCAAATTAGACAAGAAATATTTCTGTTACACGTACATGAATATTTGTCCACATATTTGACCAAATCAAACAGGAAGTATTTAGGTTACATATACATGTATTAGTGTCCACTCCAGTGACTAAATCTGAAAATAAATAGCTTACAGATACCTGCATTTTTGTCCACAGTCCACACAGATGATTCAGTCTGAAAAAGGTAGGTTACATAAACATATTTAGGTTACACATACATGTATTTTTGCCCACACAGGTGACCAAATCGGACAAGAAAGCAGACAAGAGTAAGAAGAAGCAGCCGTCCAGTGACCCAGTGGAGCAGGTGATAGAGCAGCAGCAGCAGACGTCAATCATGAAGGTACTCTGCTGCCATTGAGCACTCCAGCTTATATCGTATATGGGCAAGTGAATACAACAAAACATGTTTCATACAGTTTGCCATTTGAATCTGATGTTGCATAGTAATGGATTGTTTAAACACATATTTTTGATAAATGATTCCTAGAATGAAAAATCGATTTTTTTTTTGCAAGGGTTTGTTCACTATGATAATAAGTTTTCTTTTCAATGAGAGTACTTGCTGATATCTTTACTCCACGCATAAGATTTGCAATTATGTTTCAGTATGTAAAACAAAATGCCTTAGTCAAATAATTGATAATTGATTGGATAATTAATGAAGTATAAAAATCTTGATTTAAAAATATGTATATTATATATGCTTTGTTCTTACAAAAACGGCAGGAAACTTTCTTTGTTCACATCATGCCAACGTGCGTAAAATGTTAAAATGCACATATACATTTTGCACTATGTGTATATCTTTTGTTCTGCAAGAAAAGCGCGCGAAAATTATGCTGACATGTACAACTTCACGTCATCCGCGTGGAAAGCGTGGGTGTATTAATTGCCATAAATAAAAACTTTGTAGCGCTGAGAACTGTGAGATCTTTACTTTTGAATAAAAGTTTCGTAGCACATAACATCAAAATTAGGTATGTGTATGGTGAACATATGCAGTTGACATTTCCTCTTTTAACAATGAATAACAAAACAGCCGAATCGATAACGGAATTGTGATTGAAATAGGTCAGTATTGATTTATGACATACAGTTACTGTATGCACCATCCACGTGGTGACTAACAGCAGTTAGCGACCTCGGATTGTATGACCACCGTCCTGCTAAAGCGTGACAAAGGATTAATAAACCACTGTTTGGGTTATCATAACTGCTCCTCGTTGACACGCGGCTAGCGGGCATTGTTGTCATATGGACCAATTAAGGATTTAACGATAAGATGTAAGTTGTTGACTCCACGCAACTTTTATTGCACACTAACATCGATTTTTGTGATTGACCGGGACAAATTGCATCAGAGCAGGAAGCCGGGACAAACCTTGCGAAAGCGGGACAATCCCAGCAAGACCTGTATGGCACGTATGGCCAAATTTATCTGTGTCAAAAACATGGTTATTTTATCTACCAGTAATTTATAGGTTTGTAGAAAGAAAATGCTGTAGCCAATCAGAATGTTCATAAGCTAAATATTAAGACTTTGTAGCCATTGGTTAATTTGTAGAATGGCAGCATTAGCTTTTGCATGTTTTTGCATGTTTTTCAGGACAGTGAGGCCCATTTGCAATCCTGGACAGAGCTGCTGTGCACAATCCTGGGTCTCTTCCAGCAACTCAGTGACAATAGATTTACCTCCCTTTTGCCCACAGTGTTCTCAGCTGTCAATCATCTGATCTGCCACTCCCAGGACATGAGATTGAGGGAGGAGCTAGCACAGTGGCTGCACCGGGTTGGTCAGCTGTATGAGCTTGGAACAGAGGATTTGTGAATCCTGTGAAAACTATGGCTACAAGCTTCCATTTTATGTTAATTGCGATATACATGTAAGCCAAAGAATTCTTGTTAATTCATTCTTAAATTATTGATGAAATTGAAAGTTTTAATCTTTTTGAGACTCTTAGTCCATTACATTTTGGCAGGGGTGGAACCAGTACATCTTGGGTTTAGTGAAATCTCTTAAATATTCCTGTCAAGGAACATTGATTGTATAATTTCTTGGTAGCATGGCATGGGCCATTTGAATACTAATAATGTCTCTTCAATGGAGCAGTTAGAAAAACAAACCAGTAACAGTTCTGACCATTTAAACAAACATTTGCAATGACTATATTGTTAATTTCTTCATAAGGCTTAAATTAAAATTAAGTTTGTTTGCCCTTTACCGACCTACCCACAAAAAAGCCGCCGACTCAAAATGTTTTATTGCAAAATCTGCGGTAATTTTTTTTGTATTTAGTTATTTTTTCTTGCTTTGAATTTTGTTTTTTTTTTCGCTCACAACTTTCATAGGCAATTTTGATCATTAAGGCGCTTGAACAAAAGAGTATAATGCGTTTGAGTGTGAAAACAAGCGCCTGGTGCCCAGATTCTAGTAAACATGGTGTGTTTCACGTTTGGTCGTGTACACACCAGTCGATGTATGACGCCATCATCTGTGTAGAGAATTACGTTTTGTTTCAAGGTTATATACCAGTAAATAGTGGGGTGGTCCCCTTGAAAGCTGTCCATATATTAACATAGTGCGACTTTTCTTCTGTCAAAAGAAAGAGACATTTTGCATAACGGACCTGTCTTGTGTGCATTTTGATGTATCATGACACTGAATTACTTGAAATTTGAATATTCAGCAGTTTTTGTATAGGCAGCATGTGCTTTTGTCGAAACCGCGAGTGTTTCTTACAGGTGACTACAATCCAGTGAGATGAATTTTCTTAGAAATGAATTTTCTTAACATTTTTATTTTATTTTAAATTTTGAAAGCAGAGAGAACCATCTTTCCAAAGAGAGACTCTCAAAGAAGAATGGCCAACGATGCCAGGAGATTTTGCTGTTTTACAATGGGACCATATGGAGATTTGATTTACCTATTTCTAACATTCAGCGTGTTTGTTGAAGTCAATAAATAAATACAAAATTCATAAAGTTGAAACAAGTAAAACTTGCGATTACCTATTGCATGATCTATTGTGCATGGTAAACAAGAACAAGAAAATTAACGACAAAGTTTCGATTTCAGTTAGCAAATCAACAAGTGGCTGTGCAGACAAGTTTCACCCTGATATTAACAAAATATTGTATATCCATACTGGCTTTGTTAAGGAATAATTCTTCTATCAGCAGCCAACATTTTACATATGATACTAGTATTAAACTGTTGTTTGTTGAACTGTCATTTACAAAAACACAGTTTATATTTGAGAGGACTGAGACACCCGAGTTAGCAATATTTCTGATTTTCTTATTTGTGAAATTTTCATCAAATTATTTTTAATTTTCAGTTCACTGATTTGACATTTTTCTAGTCAAACAGTATGTATTTGTACTGTATTAATATGATTGGGACTGTCTAGCCAGCTCAGCCATTGATAATAATACACATATTTTCTTGTCCGACAGTATGTATCTATGCTTGATAAATTTATATTTTTGTCTAGTTAATTCAGACATTGGTATTAAATAGAATACAAGTACTTCACAATTTTTTTTAAAGCATTGCGTATTCTATTTTATGTTATGTCCCTTATTAAAGCCAATTTTACCATGTATATTCTTGGTTGTATCAATCAAGATGAAGAAAGTAATTGTGATTTTCGAACAAAGATAATGTATTGCTATTTAAGTGACAACATTCGTGTATGACAATGATTAAATTCTCGGAATAAAATAAAATATTTTTCCTACCTACCGACCAACCTCTAAAATTTTGGACCAGTAAAGGGCAAACAAAAGATTTTTTAATTTAGGCCTAACTGCTTCTTTTAATTATTTTGACAATGATATTTATGCCACAACTCGTTGTTTGTATTTCAATTTAAAGACAAATCTGTCTTTATATCCTTTCATTTTCTGTGTTTGGTGCAATGTTTCACTGTAGATTGTTTCTAATTGTTTCAAATTCGCTTTGATCTGAGACTTTTATTTTTAAGGAATATTAATTCGACCCTCATATGTTTGCATGTATTACCTGAGCATTTATTCATTGTCATTGCATTCAGATTGTATATCAGACTAATTAATTTGTTAACTTTTGATATGCAGAAAATGTGGAATTATGGCCCTTGAATTACCTAAAAGTGCCAAGATAACTTTTTACCTAGAGGGGGCATACCTGTTTTACAAACAGCTCTTGTTACATTATTTTCCAGAAATCCATGCTATCCGATGACACTCTAAAGAGGGACCAACAACATTTTATTGTTGCCCTTTGTTGGTGAAAAAAAATTTGTCCAATGTTTTCCTTTTGTATATTGCATGGGCTTTATCTATACACAATGTTACTTTTTGATGAGCAAAGACATGCCGAGATAATTAATAAGAAATGTTACTCAGCGAGATAAATGATGTGATGGTACAGGACCATTCTGGCCCTCACCTGTTATGGTTTGTTTGTTTGGATTTTTCGCTGTTTTTAACAATATTTCAGTCATATAGGTCTAAATCAGGTGAGCAATTTGTACCATCATGACTCTCTTGTTTTTGTTATTTTCATGCATGAAGTTTAATTGCACTTCTTAAAACTTTATGTTACCTTGTACTAAAAACTCAGTGACACATTTATAAGATTTTTTCTTAATTGTATCATTCTCGTGAGGGTTTTTAATGTACGGTATTAAACTGAACAAGAAGTAATTTAATAACTGCTAAGTGTCTGCACATAGTTGGGGTATAGTATGTTATTTTTAGATGGTGTAAATTGATTGAAATGTTTGTGTGGCATCCGAACATTTTTGTGTGATGATTATTAGCCACAAAACAGTAAACCTGTATTTCAAATATTTTTAGAGAAAGTCTGCATTACATCATTGTCTGTATTGGATACATGTGGTTAAGTTTGTCTAATAACATCATTGTCTGTATTGGATACATGTAGTCAAGTTTGTCGAATAACATCATTGTCTGTATTGGATACATGTAGTCAAGTTTGTCTAATAACTGCTTTTGCTAAATGTTGTTAAACCATTGGTTGTGTTTTTGGTTGTTATCCCAGTCAGTAATGCTGCCCCTGTTTACAACATTCCCCATAACTCTGTTTTGTAATTTGACAGAGTTATGCCCCTTTTCACTTAGATTTTCTGGTTAAAGTTAATATTCAAAAGTTTGGTAACGTCAATACTACATAAGTTATTCACTTGAAACTTGAAACTAAACTTTGCCATCAACTCCAGTGTCAGGGGCAACATTCTCTATAACTCTGTCTTGTATTTTGACAGAGTGATGTCCCTTTTTCACATAGATTTTCTGGTTAAAGTTTATATTCAAAAGTTTTGTAACTTCAATACTACAAAAGCTATTCACTTGAAACTTGGAACTAACCTTTGTCATCAACTCCAGTATCAGGGTGAACATTCCCCATAACTCTATTTTGTATTTTGACAGAGTTATGCCCCCTTTTTCACTTAGATTTTCTGTTTAAAGTTGATATTCAAAAGTTTGGTTACATCAAAACTACATCAGTTATTCACTTGAAACTTGGAACTAAACTTTGTCATTAACTCGTGTATCAAGGGCAACATTCCCTATAACTCTGTTTTGTATTTTGACAGAGTTATGCCCCTTTTTCACGTAGATTTTCTGGTAAAAGTTTATATTCAAAAGTTGTGTAACTTCAAAACTACATAAGTTATTTATTTGAACCTTGGAACTAACCTCTGTCATCAACTCCAGTATCAGGGTGAACATTTCCCATAACTCTATTTTGTATTTTGACAGAGTTAGCCCACATTTTACATAGACTTTGTTGTTAAAGTTTTCGTTCCAAACATTTATAAACTATTCAAGGCTTCACTGAAAAGCTATGTATTTTAACAAATGTATGTCCCTTCTACTATCCAAAATATGTACCAACGGAAATACTTTGAATAGTCGAGCGCCCTGTCCTCTGACAGCTCTTGTTTGTAGTTATGGTAGGTGTATTACCTAGTTATGGTGTGTGTTTTACATAATATTGTTTAATTTTTTTTGGAGAGATACACTAAATTATTGAAAGTTAATAGTTATTGAGGCATTAATTTGAATTTATTTGTAGTTGTAATAACTTATATTGTTTATTATTTGTTGGAGAGGTAAGTAAAATTATTGAAATTTGATATTTATTTAAGCATTAAAATTATATGCTGGTATAGTTGTTGTAGATTTGTAGTTTGCTGATATATTCTATATATTGGAGGTCATGCTTGAGCATATTAAAGTACATATTATTTAAGCATTAAATTCATTTTATTTGTAGTTACCATAGTTGTAGTATCTGATATTGTTTATTATTGTTTGTGGGAAATGTTAAATTAATGATTGTCTTTTCATCTAAAACTATATGTGTTAGTGTAAGCTTATTTATTTTAGCGTGATTGTGTCGAAATCCTGAGGTTTATTGAGACACTAAATTTAGATCGCCGCGAAATAAAATGACTTTACAGTATCCCCAGATGGTTGTGGTGACATGTATTCTATACATATACAGTAGTGCAATATGCTGTCCTTGTGATCTGCGTGGGAAATCTCGTATTTATTTATTGGAACAAATAAACTGTTTATTGTTGACTTATTTGTATTTATTATCCCTGATCCCAAGATTTGTATTTGAACTGGTTTCCAGGTAAGGTCAAGATTTATTATAGCATTATTGTATTGATACATCTCTTGGGCAAGGGGGGGGGGGGAGAATGCAATATTGTGATAATTCACACGTGTATGTTTTACTCAATAATGTTGATTGTGATGTGATTCTATCGCTTTTCAGCTCATTTCCTCTTTTTTAATAGCAAGTTTCACATACAAAATAATATGTCACGATATTTGAACTCCATATTGCAATATATTATGGTATTTTTTAATTTATCACAATATTTATTGCGATATATTGCCACCATTGTTGTATGTAATTAATATGCTTAGGACGGATCACAGCACAATCAACATGGCACTTTTTCATAGGGCAGTTTTCATTGTCACTTTCTGTTGCTGATGATGTTGCGCACCAACAGCAAAATATAATTAGCAAGTAGTAAAACAATACAAATATGCATAGCAGTCTCGTACTTCAGTCATGGTGTTTAGTAAACCATATAGGTTGACATAGAGTACTTGTATATGTTTCGTGCTTAAACTAAGTTTAACTTTTTCATTTAAAACTTATTTTATTCTGAACAAATTCATCAGGTTAATGTTAACTGCATGTGAATGAACATTTTAAGGCAATACATGTGTACTAAACATACATGTACAGTTGGTAGTTGCCAGTACATTAAGGTCCGTGTTTTAATGTGAACACTACACAACTTTCAACTGTTACATTGTTTCAATTGTCTGTCATTGACAATAAGTGTGCTTCAATTAATTTTAAAATTCTGTAACCACTGAATGTTTAAAAATGCAAGGACACAAAAGATCACATAAATTGTGCAATATATCCAGTATGGACAATTATATTGCAATATTTTATTGCAGAATCAAATACTGCAATATATCGGTATATTGTGACACCCCTACAAAATAACCGTGTGCCTTTGCTTGGCCTGTTTTGTATGAGTAGTTTGAAGGAAAGCTTTGAGGGTGATATGGGTTTTTTCCCCCAGGACCGGTATTCACAAAGCTCCTTAAGTTAATGCTAAATGTAAAATTTCAGGTCAACGTTCCTATTTGAATTTCAACGATTTATATTTACAAATTGTAAAACACAATATATCTAAGCAATATTCACTCGTTTAAAAGAGTTTAATGTAAAAAGACCGATACATAAAACAGCAATTTTTTGAATACGGGCCCTGAAATGGTTGTGAAATCACTTCCCTGGGCAAAGTCTTTGAGGGGTTGTGTTAGTGGAGCGTTTTGATGCAAATATCGTGATATAATTTTGAACAGACCATGTTGCCATGATATGAATGCTAACTACACCGTCAATGTCTGGATAGTTGACCATTTCCTTAATGTAAGGTCACCGAGGTAAGGTCCATTAATTTGACCGTGTAGGGGTCTGGATAATAGTTTAAGGTGACAATGGTTAGTGATATGTTCGTCTTTAATGAACGTACAATTTGCTACATTTATAGTAAATTTTTTAAGGTATTGCAATTGTATCTGCGCAAGTCCCGTGGAAAAAGTCGGCAAACTTCAAACGTTACTTCGCACGAATTGAAACACTTTCACAATACACGAAGCTGTATAAGAGACGATGTTATCTGTATTTCTTGTTTGAAGTATTTCCTACCCTTGCTGATAGTGTGATACGAGTATATCGTAAATATACATTGCCATAATCCAAATGTTCAATACGTAATCGGAAAATACTTGTCCCAAAAAGGTCTTACCCGTTGGTATGTGCGATAAACCAATTAACTGTGTCAATAAATGTTCGGCGTATCTGGGCTGTGTGCAAACTTTCGATTTCTGACAAACTCGAAATGAACGGAGGTATTACCGTAAAGATACGAAAACGTTAGTTTGATCAAACAAAATTTACTACTGCACACAGTTTAGCTACTGGAAAATGAGTACAACAATGATTACACTTTCACATGAGTAGAACTCATGGCTTGAGAAAACGTGTTTCCTTATGTGAAATTTAATTTGCAAATACATGGGTACGTTCATTACCTGACCCACAAAATGAACTGAAAAGACGACGCTTTGAAAAATCGTTAGTCACAGGTGGTGAGTACGTCGAGAATGTGAACCACACTCTTCAATTTGACGTTTAGGTGACGTTACATTGACGTCACCATGCTTCAAGAACTCTGGCCAGACCAGAGGGGCAGAAGGGGGTGACTCTAGGTCGTTCTTTATAGAAAGTTGACGTCGAAAGCTACAGTTGCCTCTAACAAGATCTCAAATGGGCGTTCACCATGACATATCGCGTGATGTTCATATAGGGGCCGTTTATTGAAGCAAGTCATGGCTGCAATGCAAGATTGTTGCACAAAGTGAAAGAAAAAGTATGTGTAGATGACACAACTAAAGTACCACTAAATGACATTTTTGTTCGGTTCTTCTTATGCGCACCTTTAAGTACAAGAAATATTATCACGTATTCAGTCCCATGTACACCAAATGTTTACTTTACATGTATAACGTATATCGGCGTTTAGTCAATCACGAACACAATGTTATCTATTGTCGATATATCTCCTGCAGATAAAATTACCAAAGATGAATGCGCATGTATACATATGGCTGTATTTGGAATTCCCTCCTGGGACAGCTATTATTAATTATAAGGCATGAACAATACGTTGGTGTCAATACATTGGCAGGTGACCTTTGATAATATACTATACTACAATATATTTCAAGTCGAAAAGTCTTGTTATATTACTTGTCATCAATCGGATACATAAAGCATGCTTTTTGTGTTTTTATCAATCGGCTTTAACGAAATGAAGGCATTGCAATATACATGTAAAACCACCAGCTTAACGTGTATTTATATTTTATTGATGCTAATGGTTTTCAAACGGGAAAAACGAAAACGTAACTTTTATTTATTGTTTTACACGTGAAAGGTTTGAATACGAGAAAAAGGTATTGTGTGTACAATTTCGTCCATTCATTTAAGAATCCCTTAAGCAGTGTTTGCTTTTACAGAAGCTAACCCAAACGGTATATATATTGGTGCCATATTCCAGAAACATATTAAGTTTATCTTAAAATATTGTCACTTAAGTTCCAATAATTGTAAGGTTATATTTTTAAAACTACATATAAATTAATGATTCCAATTACAGTTAAGTAAATAGTAGTTAATATGAAGTATACAGAAAGAATTTCATGTAAACATGGAATAAAATGATTACGAAAAATTATGATTTTAAGGCTAAGGATAAGATTTTACTTAAGATGTTTCTGGAATACGACCCCAAGGTCACTTACTGATTCGACGTGAATTACACATTCGAACCTTCCCTTCACGCTAACGAATTCACTTTACTTAAAGGAGTCGAACCATTTTAGACTGTTCACACTGTAATCTTTAAGGGGGCATTTAATACCTTCATAATCACAATAAATTTACGATATACTAATAAAAATATAATTAAAACTATAATAAAGTAAAAGAATAATGCTAGATATAATTCTTATGTAGCGAAAACAACTCACATTAATTATAACATACAGAATACAAATTAACACACGTTAAAAAGCGACCAAACCTTTCAGTTTGATTTTAACTGTATGCATATGTACACCTAATACAATTGTGATTTTTTTTTAAATATACCAACGTTATATTTTTATATTTATTTATACCCGTTCATAATATTTTAACTGCATGTATTATTTAAGAAATAATTTTCTATTTATCTTTGTTTATTGGCCAATAAACAACGATTTAGAGTTCTGGTGCGTAGGTATTAAACCACGAGGGCGTTAATAGCCATGCATCAGAACGACAAAGAGTTGTTTACTGACCGATAAACAATGATAATACGAAAATTACTTCGATTCTAAGATGATATGACATATTTTGTTGCAATTGTAATTGGAACTACATTTTGATATGCACCGCTCAGAATCGGGACTTGCTTTGCGTTGTTTATTGGGTAGTTTAACAACGATAATTTTGTTCTTGGTCTGTAGAAAAATTAGTTATCAGTATCGTTTTAGAATAAGTGTTATGCGCCTATTTTCGTTATATAATTTTGATATTAAAAGGCTTGTCACTTTAAAATAACGGCAAGATGTAGATCGAACCATCTTTGGTACATAACCAGTGTCATGAGAGAGAGCCTGTGCTCGTTAAATAAATATAGAACAGATTCACACAATACATGTCTCGGTTATTAATAACGTCCGGCGTATCTACGATAATGGCCCATTGTGTACAAACCCGAACGAACTGAATAAATGACATTAGATAAGTTAGTGTTACAAATTAATGATTTGAAGTTAAAACCCCACCAGAATACGATAAAAATTGCGATGATTATCGTAAGCCCGATTCATCCAATTTTCTTGTTATAATAAACGCAGTTTGGAATATGAAACATTCCAAAACGTTTTAAGTGACAAAAATCGTAAAAACTTTTTGGTCGAACTATACATCATATTAATCGAGCATAAAGTGAACTACAAAAGCCACGGGTAAAACCAGTACCTATGAGGAAAGCTGTTCTTGCTGTCCCGAGGTCAGATGCAACTGAGGCAAAATTAATGTCGGGTACCCGTTTTGATATTTTACCTCGAAAGAATTTATCTGCAGTTGCGTCTTTTTATCAATGGCAATTAAAACTGCCGCAAATACACACCTCATCTTTGAGTATATTTAATATTCGTGTTGCATGTGGTAGTTAGTTCATCACGGTTATAGTTTATACATATACATGCACACACGTAGTACTACGGTGGCATAGAGGTGACATGTGCATTTTTTTTATCTCGTAACCACGAGTTATTAAATCGTGGCCACGAGTTACGTACGAGTTATTAAATCGTGGTCACGAGTTACGTAACTGGTGGCCACGACTTACGTAATTCGTGGTCAGAACATAATTAACCAATCAGAAATCCAGTTATTTGGCTGAACAAATTCACTAGATACATAAGCTCCTCGATGAAATATCTTCCTATCCGAGCCGCGATTTCTAGTGAATTCAAACAACTGGATTTCAGATGGGCCAATTATGTCGTGGCCACGAGTAACGCAAATAACTTAATAACTCGTGGCCACGAATAAATAACTCGTGGCCACGACTTACTAACTCCTAGCCACTACATACTAACTCTTTGTCACCAGATAAATTACTTTTTTTACATGTCCGTCTATGCCACCGTATCTATGTCACCGCATTTTACCTCTGAGTATCAAATGATTTTTCCTCAAATGTTTTAAATGTATGGTAACGATAAATCCATAACATCCGAGTATCAATGTACAAGAAGAGTATTTAATATACACCCTGGGTATTAATTATAGTCTGCTGTGGAAATATTTAACCAGCATGTTTATATGATTTGTATTTGCTCTTACGAGTAGACATACATTCTGATATATGATCTAAGTGTGTGCAGTGATATCACGACACGAGCATTTCTTACAGATCATTTATTCATACAACTAGACAATAAACACCAATGCCTGCCGAACAACTCCGCACCAAATATACAGTGTATATATAATATTAAAGGCAAGTTGAAAAATAAATATATAATATACTACATAATACTTTTTCATGTATTACCCGTGACATTGGGCACATATTTTGTAGAAACAAACTGTTTAAACGCGCTTAAACACGAATAGAATATAGCAATTAAAGTTAGAAAATAGTAAATTGTATGAGAGCACATGTACATGTTTGTAAAACATACATATATATTAAATGAGACACAGGTCGGGTCATTTTGAAATATATTAAAATCGCAAAATAAAATTCATTACGTGTATAAGACATAAAAAAATTACTACTGCTTATGTGATTTTGAAAGTAACTGTTTCTATTTTGAATTTCTACAGAATTAATACACTTTAATGTTAGCCCGAATGTAATTGAGACATGTCTTGGGAAACCCCGGGCTAAATGCATCTGTTTCAAGTTTCGTCCTGAATCAGCTTAAAATTGTGTGCAGTCCGCACAGACTAATCACGGACGACACTTTCCGCCTACAGTTGATTTATGTTGAGAAGAGACTTCAGTGAAACAGAAAGTACCATAAAAGCGGCCAGTGTCGTCCTCGATTAGCCTGTGCTGACTGCTAAATGTATTTAATAGCATTAAGATGATTTATGAATTGCAGCCACGTCAGTTTATATGAAGTGTAAACGTATGAATTTCAAACCAACGATTGTGAATATGATATGTGCCAACACAACGAATATATAACAGATACCAGTTATACGTGTTTGATGAGGCAAAAACAGATGAAATGAACCAATTTTAGGCAAAATTATTCACACTTATTTAATCTGTAGTGGTACAATCTTAAATATGAAGAAGTATAATCTTATATATATGTTACTAGTAAGTGGCTTTATAGAACAGTGTTGTACCAAAATTTCCCTCTTTAGATGACCATAACCGTTTGACATATAGGTTACAGACAACTCGTGCAAGATTTGCAAAGTTTACAAGGTGGACACTCAACAACAAGAGTTAGACTTAAGATTACATTCTATACACACTTAGATTACGTTTCACAAGACAAAACTTAAACAACATTTGCAAATAACCAATGACCAACCAAACGGGTTTTCGACAGTTATATATCACATATATTATACTTATAGAGAGGTCCCACAATGTAGATCTACGAGTTAATGGCAGGTTCCATCAAGTCACTATCTAAGTAAGGGCCTAAATATTATACTAGTTACCATAAACTCGTTGATTTTATGCATATACCGAATATGCATTACTTTTTACACGTCAAGTATGACGTTGTTGTAGCTCGCGGACTAAACAAATTACACCAACTGATTCCGTTTTGGTAATGAAAATTCCAAAGTTACTCATGAAGATTTTCAGGCTACATGATATGCATTATGTCAACACCTGGTCGCCTGGAGCGACGCCGATCTAACGAGTCCGGAAACGGGAAAAAGCGTTGATTTAGCTCACGGATAAGAATAGTTTTACAAAGCCATTCCATAATATACGTAATGAAACTATTACAATGCTATGTATTCTGCCTGTTATGACAAGCCCTGGTCGCCCGGAGCGTGGCCGATCTGCTGCATGTTGTCCTTCCAGAACTCGTGGTACTGACTCAGTTTTCCCGCGTCTATGAGCTTGTCTATATCGGCCTCCTTGATAGCGTTATCCATTTCCGCCGAGGGAGTGTACTCCCACAGCCGCAGTATGGGTCGCTCATCCGTCAAATGCAGCACCAGCAAGCACATCTTCAGACTGGACGGCATCGCGAGGCCGTTTTGAATGATGAGTATTTTACACATGGCAAGTTCCGCTATGTCCAGAGGCCGCGGCGTATCAAGGCCGGTAACTTTGATGTTTATTGCGTATATAAAGCCGCCCTTGCAGCACATTGCGTCCACCTGACCGGACAGAACGCGCACGAAATTCGACACTTTCACGTGGCCGGTCAGTTTCACCGCCACCGCCTCGAAGGTCTCGAACCACGATTCGATCTTCCTCTCAAATAATCTACACAGGTTCCCGCAGAAGGAACTCTCGTTCGTCTCCTGAACCTTGGCCGTGAGTTGCTTAAACGTGTCTTCGGCGCCTTTCGCGTTCATCAGCATCAGCATGGCGTTGTAGAACTGCTGACCCTGGTGTTCCCGCGAGACGTTCTTTAGGAACTCCCGGTACTTCACGCGGTTCTTCTCGTGCTTTTGAAGGTCAAGTCGACACGCCTCCTGCCGCTGCAGGAAGGACTCCCAGCGTCCCTTCTTGCCCGAGCTGTATGTACACGTGACCAGCTCCTCGCCTGAAAAAAGCAGGATTACAATATTATGTTAAGACTAAATAATAAAAAGCCTCTCTATATATATTATGATACATGTTTTTCAACAAAAATATAATTTAAATTATATAATATTATCTCGACATATTTAAGGTACACTAGCTGTGTTTGAAACAGCATATAACAAATGCCAAGATGTATTTTGAAGAATTGAAACAGTTTTACAATAAATAAAGCGTATTACAATATTCCTACAATTGAACAGGTTCTAAATGGGTTTTAATAAAGTTTAACTCAAGTCACATATCAACAGTTATGCACATTTTTAGGGGTCTAATTCCCCACCCTAGAGCAAAGCATTTTTGTCTAAATTCCCACATTGGGAGATGCTATCAAATGGCCCGGGACCAATATTACCAGGATCTAAAATCCGACCGAAGGCAAAGTCTATTTCCCGGGACGCGGAATCTTTCGGCCTGTCTAATTCCCGCCTGTCGGGAATCGCTTTTAGTCTAAAGCCCCGTATATGCCCGTGGGAGAGAAATATTGATAGGTGCATTAAGGTTCATAGAATAATACCAACATTTGATATAATGGTTCGGTTCGGTTCACAAGCGACAGTACAAGAAAGCATCCTATAATACCCCTTAATTTGAAGAAAAAAATGTCAACACTTATGTCAAGCCACATATCCATAGTTAAGATGCATTATAATTATTCTGTATAATTATATAAATTAAGGCAAACGTTTGAACTAAGTGTTCTGCACCTTTAAAATTACAAGCGACAGATAAAATAAAGCGTATGATATTCCTTGATTAAAAAAAAAAATAGGTTTCAAAATTTAACTCAAAATTTAATTCAATCCAAAGTTGATATGTTCTTGATGGGATAGATGATATTTTTGTTTACAAAGTGACATTCTTGATTTAATACAAATACATGTCAAACCATGTTTAGATTCTTAATTAGCGTGTATCAGTGGAAAAAAAAACGAAATCCGTATATGTAGATTGGCTCAAATAACATGTTAATTGTTTCGCTGGGTACTCCAGTTTGCCATTTGAGCACAATGCATACCACATCATAATTCTTAAAATATTTAAACATAACCAATACATGTTGCAGCGTGAACACTGATCGTGTCGTCCATTGAAAGCCAGAAGGGCTCATCAGCATATGTGCAAAGAAGGCTGATAGCTACTTCTGGCTTTCAATAAACCAATTGTTATTAGAAGTATTTACATTAATGATATTTCGGTATGTCTGTAACAAAAAGTTCAGTAAGAGTGCGGGAACAAACCGATATAAATCAAAATAACACAGAATACCGGGTCGCTGGTGGAGGGGCCCAATAATCAACGACTTATTTCTGGCGTCGTTACACGATGTTAGTTTAGATGGGGGCGGAGAAAATCAGTTACTAATTAGCACCAACCTTCGATTGTGTGCTGTATTAATCGATGATATAGTTCAATTGCACGATTTTTATAAGCTTTCTAGACGTTTATAATGCACCTATCAATATTTCCCCCAGGGGTGGAGAGCAGTGGGCATATATGGGACTTTATATTGAAAGTGATTCCCGATAGGCGGGAATTTGACACGTCAAATGATTCCGGGTACCGTGGAAATAGACTGGTCGGATTTTATATAGATCCCGGTAATATTGGCCCCCGGGCCATTAAATACACCTAAATCATCTCCCACTGAGGGGATTTAGAAAAAAAAAGCTTGGCTCTAGGGTAGGGAATTAGACCCCACAAAATAAGTCAAATTCCCCTGGATCAGCCCGCCGCTCCTCCCCCCCCCCCACCCCCCTCCTGGGGAAAATATTAATAGGTGCATTAATTAGGCTTTGGTGCAACAAAACGAAATAAACAGAAATCGGTTTCATTCATGACATTCGTTGAAGGTTTTGCTGAGCGTATAAGTAAATTATAGACTTACTGGCAGCATTCTTGAAATAGATATTGACTGTTTATTAGCTATGCCTATATCAAACGAGAGACATATGACGCTTACGGACATACGGCACTTTGCTGCTAAAACAAAAACAAATCTGTTGAAACGAAGCGGATATCTTTAAGAGAGATATAAAAATCGAATCTTTGACGATTATACGGGGAGAGGGGCGTACGCCCTCTTAATCCGCCTGTGTATTTGGCCACACGAGTTGCGCGTACCTACCCAGACACTCGACGGCGATGAAGATCTTCATGGTGGTAAGGTCATACGTCCTGGACAGCTTCTCCAGCCGACGTTTAATTTCGTCGTCATAACGTATCAGTGACGTAGTCGATGACATTGTTCACGAGTCTGACGTATATTTATATTCACTTCAGCAAATCCCTTTTAGTAGATTTTGTTAGTAATATAATCTAGAAATGTACTACATTTTTATTTTATCAACTCTCCGTGTATTATTTTTAATTCAGAACATTAAATTACTTCGTCGATAATTCAAACTCGGTAGATTTTTGTGAGTAGTCCTGATGTTTAACGATTCCTAACATATGGAATTCAAAAACCAAGCGACAACTGTCTAATAATATCCATGCAATTTGCACACACAAAAAACGCTCAACGTGATTGTACGTCACAATATAGTCATGGAAAATGCATTCGAACTGTTTCACACCACACCATGCAGCAGTATTTTTCACTAACAATGGAAATAACTTCCGAAGTCTTCATAACCAACTATAGTTTTAATATCATAATTCTTGAGTGCTAGTTTTATATTACGCAACGGTGATATTACGAACAAAATACACGTGCATGTACTATATCAAGTTGCATTTCGTACCCCTATTTTGTTTTATCAAAACCACTTCGATTAAGTCCAAATCAATATTCCTAACTTTACCGATCAAATTCCATTAAACGCTTGAAATGCCGTGTTTAATTTGGTTAATACAAAACTTCATCGACTTAATTCACGCTGTTGTTTTGTACAGATCTATTAAACTTCCACGCTGCAGTGGTTTTATTATCCATTCACAGCAAAGCTGAATTCAGCATTCGCAATCGTATATACCCGACTGACTGCTTTTAGTGAAACACTGTTTGTTTAAATAGTCAGCGAATCATTCGATAATCCATTCATTTGAGCTTCTATCGGTTTTAACCATTACAGTATACCCGATACAAACACAAACGGCGGTCGGAATTTTACGACTGAATATTTGCGTTTGTAGATCGATACAGTTCAGTATATTTGATATCGCCGGGTTGGTTGTTTTTCGTATTTCCTGCGACGTTTATGGCTCAAAGTCCACATCACTTGTCCCATTGGAATCAGAGCACGAATTGTGTGAAAGGAATCATAATCATACCCTTAGACAATACCAAGCCCACGTCATTTATATTCCAAGCTAGTCAATGGTCTGTTTAAAGGCACTTTTTCACAGATTTTGTAACTTTAGTTACTAAAGCATCCGGACTAACGAATCCATACGAGTATATCCTTTGTTAAAGAAATCATTACAAAAATGGCCTTAGTCACGACCTCCATATCAAAATTCTGGCGCGCTAACCCTTAGGCTCAAGAGGCTAGTATAATTGGAGTTGTGATTTTAACCTTATACATGCAAGGGATACACGTGTTATGAAATTATCGACGAAAAGCGTTACAAACGCTTAAAATTATTATTGTGCCATTTCCATCGATGTTTATTTATAACCAACATATTATTTCGAATATACTTCTGTACCAGGAGTGCTATCACTCCTTTATATATAATGAAGTGTTCTTTTTGGAATCAGTGACACCATTTTTGGAAGCGATTCTGGACAGGCGGGACTTCGACATTCCGAATGATTCCGGGCCCCGGGGTAATAGAATAGACTTTGGTCGAATTTTTGATCCCCGTAATATTGTCCCCCGGGTCATTATCAAATATGTCATATATGTAAATCAAGACATAGCTTCTCCCACTGAGGGGATTTAGACAAATATGCCTGACTCTAGGGCGGGGAATTAGACCCCCCAAAATAAAATTTGTCAAATTCGCCTGGATCAGCCCGCCGCTACCCCCCTTGGGGGGGGGGGGGGGAATATTGATAGGTGCATTATTTCGCTCTTTGAATTTGCACAGCATGTTATTCCAAGTCAAGTCAAGTCACTGCATGTATTCACTCAATTTCGTGCGAAACAAAAACTGATAAATTTAGGTATTACATAGAACGATACTTACAATAAGAGGCTCTCTGACTATATATTTGTTATTGATAATTACTGATTCCAACGTTAGCAGTTGTGCATGTTAGACACAATGAGAGTCATACAACATACACCGTCTCCATGGCCTAGTGGTTAGGGCGTTCGACTACGGAGCGTGAGGTCGAAGGTTCGAGTCTCGCACGGGGCTTGTTCTGATATAGCCGGTTGACTACCCAGCAGCTAGTTAAATTGAAGGTTCCGATTAGCTTCCTGCCAAGCGCCCGGCATATAGGATAGGAATCGGGGATAAAGATGTTTATTAGTACTTAAAGGTGTCTCATAAGTCAAAACTGGCTGGCTATTAATCGCGAGGGGTGACACTATAATAAACAAACACTTTACATTTTACTTTACATGTACAGTTGTGTAGCAGTAATGACCAGTAATGATAACGCACATAACTTGTACGGTATTAAATCAGTTTTGTTTCTGATGTGCCCCCGGGGCCCTTTTCGTACACATTGTCCTTTTAAACTACGCTCGCTTTGCGGGCCGTATTAGTGCAATGTAACCCAAGCGTCTCAGTGACATTGTACACTTTTCTACAACAACAACACTAACAACAAAATGGCTCTTGAATCTACCGTACAATTGCATCAAAATAATGATGCCATACGCTCCAAAACCCCAGAGAAACCAGTCGATAGGGAAAAGGTTGTCCTCAATGTTATGTACATGTAATGTATTACTAGAAGTTGATGTAAATAATAACACTATTGCTAAATGAAATGTGTTTTCGCGATTAAGACATTTATTTTGTAAGCATTGAACTTTCTTCTTTTCTAAATACTTTGACTATATTTACACAAAACCATTAGTTGTGTTGTACATTTTCTTACATAATTTCTGCGTTGAATAAAATCGAATTTGAGAAACGAGAGATACATATTTAATCAATTTATTTACTTTAACAAATGTATTGTTTGAAGTTGAACTCAGCATTTTAATTGTTTTTATCCATAAACATGGAAATGGTGTCATGGCTTAAAAGCTTTATTCAGATGTTCTATTCTAATCTATGTTAGTTAAAGCATTACAGAATTGGTAACTTTTTACTATTCAATTCAATTGGAAAAAATACAGCTTTTATGCGTTAGGAAACGGATCCTTTTACATGGCCTGAAAAAAAACAATGCTATATAGGAATTGGTTTAATAGATGAAACAAGTTGTGCACTTCTGTGGTAAATTCTAGAAAACCCTTCCGTTTGTTTCTGAAATGTTGTTATATTGATAAAATGTATGAATGAATTTGAATGCTATATTTGCAGACCTGCCCACTCCTGCTCAGGGTCTTCTACAACACTGGCCGTCACAATCCATTGAATGATTACACAAGGGGAAACGTGCCAAATAATGAGCTACAAATATATACCTGGTAAATTAATTTGTTATATCGTTCTTCACTTCTAGCTTGTCTAGTTTTCTCAATTGGAATGTCAATTTGTAATGGCCAAGATGCAATTTCCTTAGTATTTGATAACATGCGTTTTTGCTTCAATGTTCAACTTGTTCACTTTTCTTGATATAAAAGAGAATCATTAATTTACTGTATTTTGCCCCCATCTTAGATTGTCAGGGCTCTCACTGGAAAATATTTATCTTTTACCACCAGTTTCGCCATTTTGTAAACGCTGTCCCCATTTTAAATAATATGGAGCCGTTTTGTAGCCAATCTGCAGTGACATGGTCAAACTCATTAATCCCCCGCCGCGAAGCGGGAGGGGTGTTATAGGAATGCCCTTCCTCCGTCCGCCCTTTGAAGGATTTTCATGAAACTTGGCTCAAATGTTTTGCTCATTGAGACCATGTGCAGAAGGCATAAGCCAGTCACGCCAACTCAAGGTCACACTTGAAGGTTGAATGTTTGAGCCTGTATTTTCATGTCCGTTTAATATCTCCAGTGCCCTTTAAAGGATTTACATGAAACTTGCCTCAAATGTTTATCACATTGAGGCAATGTGCCACCTCAAGGTCAAGGTCACACTTGAAGGTCAAATGTTTGAGCCTCCATTTTCGTGTCAGCTCCATATCTCCTATGCCCATTAAGGAATTTTCATGAAACTGATTAAGGTCAGTGTGATACTTCAAAGTCACCTTTAAAATCTAATGAAGGATCACGGCGGGGGATATAGCTGTCCTTTGGACTGCCTTGTACTGTATTACATTACAGCGTCAAACCATGACATATGGCAACTGAAGCCATACTTGTTGAATGTGTGATCAATGATTGCATTACACATGGGCTCAGTGTTGACAGTAAGGCCTTAAACAGTTATTTTCGGCTGACACAGTAAAAACACAGTCGTTTGATAG
The DNA here is from genome assembly GCA_027627225.1 of Congeria kusceri. Lineage (NCBI taxonomy): Eukaryota > Metazoa > Mollusca > Bivalvia > Myida > Dreissenidae > Congeria > Congeria kusceri. The sequence goes on along the minus strand of CM051024.1, from coordinate 91,193,048 downwards.
ACTTTGTAATGGCTGCTTATGTTTGCTATTGTTTACTAATTAAGTATACAAAAATACTATTCTTATATTTGAACTATTCTGTTGCAGGTTGGATGCAACATTGAAGGAGCTAACAAGTTTGGTAAAAGAGGTGAACCCAGATGCACGTAGAAAGGGAACCTTTTTTGATTTCTCCATCGTATACCCAGATGCGCGATCACCGACGTATCGAATGCGAGAAATTGGGACGACATGCTCCGGGCATAGAGGCGCTGATGACACAGTCAGTTTAGCATCAAAGAAATTCCAGATTGGGGACTACATTGACATTGCTATAACTCCCCCTGGGCCAGGGGCAAGGGGCCCCATAAGACCAGGTGGGCGGAGAAATCGTCCATATTAGGGGTTGCAATATTCTGTGTCATCACTTTCAGTCGTCACATTTCTGTTGTATATTAGCTAAGCATAATTCAGGTCCATTCTATTGCAGATAAATCATAAATGTATAATTGTAAATATTCCAGTGGTTATTGTTCCCAATAGCTAGCATTAAAATGGTTAGTCGTTAATATAGTTAAACTGTAGTTACTTGAACAGGTACTTGTTAAACTGTCAGAAAAGTGGATTGAGCAGAGAGAAGTTCCTTGCTTTTGTATTTGAAGCCTTGCAGTGGTTTTATTTTAAAAAAGATTTTCCAGACATATTTCTTATTTCCTAATGTTCATTAATCATGTTTAATGACTTTCGGTCTGATATTTACTTACTATACCAATGTACATATAATGAAACCAAAATAAAAGTGTATGAAAAATGGTCAGTTCTTTGTTATCTTAACAGAAACAACACTAAAATATTTGTGTTTAAAAATCTCTTTCATAACTATATTTTAGGTAACTAAACTTAACAATACCATACATGGTAGTGCATATTACATTAAACAAATTACATTCAAGTTAATTTCAATAATCCTGGTGACTAGTCAAAATAAGTAGCAGCATGCACATCCAGCATTTAGCTAACGTTTATATTAATGTGACAAACAGGGTTACCCCCAGGCCAATAAGGGGTAATCAGGGGTGGTCTGCCGACATCCCTTCATTGCCGCAACATGCCTTAATCAGCCACCTGACATGTCAAATGGTAAGCAATAAACTGTGAAAGTAGATTATTTGTATATTTCCAACACATGGGGAACCGCTTGCCAAAGATGAATGGATTAAATGAGGCATACCTCGATTGCCAAAGCTAATTGATTAAATTATCGGAATGCCGGTTCTGCAACTGAAGACACGCAAGAAAATAAACAAAGCGTCAATCGACACTTGAATGCACTTTAATTAGCATGTACTGTATTTGTCTCTTTATCTGAAAACTGTGCAAACAAAATGCTTAATTTTGTTGTGGTTTATAAAATTATTGACATGAATAAAAGGTTGAATTGATTTTTACTTTCTTTACATTTATTATTAGGCCACAACAAATTGAACAGTTGTTCTACAGATTTTGTCCAAAAAAAATTGGAGCGAGCGAGCGAAATAAAAATAAAAATATTTTTTTTCCATTTTCAATAAAATCGGAGGCGAGCGAAAAGCGCAAAATAAAAAAAAATCCTATCTTGCCCAAAGTGTTTAAAAATTACTCCCAAACGCCATCATAACTTGATCTCTTGTCAATAATTTCTTCTTCATCTGCTCTGTTCCATAAATTTTTGTCAAAATCAATATATATGTAATAAACTAAGCAACTAATTTCTCCATTTCTTCTTTGACCATGTCCTGCAAAGGGTTTTGTGCAAGAAGTCTTCAATAGTGATTCTGCTATTAAATTAACGACCGGCAGTAAATACTAAATAGCCATATCTTAACTATAAGAAAGTAGACCTTATACAAGGTAATTGTCATTATCAAAATATATATTTTATACACCAAGTCATTCACTACCAACAGTTTAATAACATGAATATGAAATGTCATACAATAAACACAAAACAATTTAGGAATCACTAGTATAAGATCTGTATCTTTAAATGACACGACGAAACAACTGGATGCCACCATTTTTTTAAACCGTAAACCAGGACTCACACTGGCTCTTATTTTTCTTCAGCCATTTTTTTTTATCGACTCGCAACATTGTTGCGTGTTTCCATGTCAGGGAATAGTTATATCTTACTGTTTTAATTGCTATAAAATTATACTTCACTGTGCTGTATTATATTAATTAATTATGGCATTAACAAAAGCATTAGTATACTTCGATTTTTATATTAACATTTTTCTTAATTGTTCATTGCAGTAAACTTGGATAATTATTTTTTATTTAAACATACACTCTTAAACTATCTACAAGATGTTAACAAAATATATCCATAAATAAATTAATAACTAGTATAATGACTTGGCTTGCCCTGTTAAATGTACCTTAATATATAAAGGCTGAACAAAATGTACACCAAACAGATACGTTGAATTTATAAAATGGACATGTCAGAAACAACTTATGTGTGTGGATATTAGAAGTAAGAAATCAAGGGCAAACCGCTGGTCAAAACTGTCCGAAATGTAAACATACCCGATAATCAGTCCATTTGACATAATCCAGACATCCAATTTCACACATCCTTTATCAACAAGATAATCCTTTAATTAACTGTTAATTAACTGCTGATATTACGAGAGCTTGCTAGCAATCATCTTTAATTAGGCAATGAATGCTGACAAACAGCTCGTTGTGTTTTCACAAGTTTGATAAAACATGATAAGAAATTGCCAAGTTGAAATACACATGGCAGATGTGCCAGACTGGCTGTTGGCGATTAAAGGTCTGGGTCATAAATTGTGTGCTCTGGACATTAACCAGTCGCCGCAAAGTGCCTTATTCACGTCTATATCAGTACCAATTGCTTGTTATGATTTGGGTACACCACGAAGACGGCGTTTAACGTAAAATGAGACTCATTAATGAAAACTTCATTAAAAAAAATCGGATGCGGGGCAAACTTGTAGGTGCGGGCGCAAAATAATTTACGATTTTAAGGTGCGACAAATCCGACGAACATCTGATCAATTTGTTGTGGCCTTATCTCACCTTTTAAATTTGAATAATTAGTTTTGTTAAGCCCATAAAACATGACAATTGAGCAAAATTTGCTTTTTAAGATTTAAAATGTCGAAACAAAAGGCAGTAGGACTTCATGATCTCAATGGAAGGAGCAACGACAGAGAAGATTAAGTATACAAGTTTAACAACTTTAAGTATACAAACAATTGCACCATATAGGTTCCTAAAACTTATTTTTTTTTAATACCATGGCGAGGGGACACCCCTGCCAAGCCCACCCCGTCTTGGCCCGACATCCCTTCACATTTGCATGGGGGGAACCCTGATGACAAATAATAATGCAAAATACCTTAACAAAATTGTCTACAGTAACTGGTTTTGCAGTCAGGCATTGTTTAGGAGTACGCCATGCCAATCATGGCCAAACTTGAATTTACTGCAGAAAGTCTTCTAGCATTTTGCATACCCAGGATGGTCACGCAAACAAACACAAACGCAGATCTATTGACTTACAATTAATGTTTGCACAGGCTCAATTCTTAACAAATTAATAACTGTAAACACAGTAACTTTTAGCCACCATGTGAAGAATATGACTATTTAGTTTAAAATAATAAACATAAAATTAAGTAGTCACAGTTTGCACAATTGCTCTCTTGCTAGAACAGTTGACAAAACCAACAAGAACTGATCACAGTTCGTGAACAAACAAACTAATAATATATTCCACTCATATCTTTATAGTCAACATGTCTTTTAAAAAGATCAGAAGTCGTGTAAATTCTATTCAATGCAACATTACATGTACTGTTAAGTATTTAGCAATAACTAGTTGTGTTACAATAAGGTCATACAACAACAAACATTGGTGTAGTTGTAATCTTTATTAATTTTGTTTGTAAATGATTTGTTGTTGAATAAACTGACACATCTTAGCCTGTGTCTAGATGACCAAGTACCGGTATTGACGTCGCTTGCGAAGATAGTTTTTCTATTGCACGTACGAATTTAACTGGAAAAATCAGCAATGAAAGAACAACTTGCACTAAGGGGAAAATTTTGGAAGTCATGACTTCTAAGTGTTGGATATTGGAAGTCCTGAGCATTTAGGACATGAAATTAAATATAAAATTTCAGCTTTGGTTAAGGTCAGTTATTTGTCATTGTGTGATTTTATGCCAGTTAATTCAGAAAAAGTGGTGTATAAATTAAGATAACACTTTTTAACTTTGGTTTTTTGAATTTCATCCAAACAGAGGACTTCCATGTAATTAAGTATAAAAGTCAAGCTTTGTTTAAGGTCAGTTCTTTGTCATTAGGTGATTATATGCCAATTAATTCAGTGACAAAAAAAAAAGGTATCGTTGGATATAACTTTCGTCTGACTTTTTCATCGTTACATGGGATTTCCATGGCTGCAATTTTGGAAGTCCTGTGACAAAAAAGGGCAGTAAATAACTTGCCTTAGTGCAAGCAGCATTTATCATTTGTGCTGAAACAAAGCCTGGGAATGCAAGACACAGCGCTTAAGAAATGCAGTCCTATTAATGCCAGGCAATTCCTGACATTACTCTCTTCATCAATTGCTGCAACATTGCCAGATGATGCTCGACGTTAGTCTATAAACATGTAGTCCCACTGCACTGTGCACTCGAGTCGAACATCAAATCCCTCAATGCAGGTATTGTACTTTATCACTTGCTGCAACAGGCCTGGCAATTTCTGACATAGCTATTTAAAAATGCAGTCCTAATACATATTTCGGCTTGTGTCAAACATCAAATCTCTCCATGCAGATATTGTGTAGTTATCACTTGCCATAACAAATCCTGGCGATTTCTGACAGCAATTTAAAAATGCAGTCCATTACACTGTGCAACTCGTTTCAAACGCCAAATCTCTCCATGCAGATATTGTATTGTTACCACTAGCTGCATAAAAGCCACTTAATGAGGCCAGAAGTTAGTCCCATGACACTGTGCAACTCGTTTCAAACGTCGAATCTCTCCATGCAGATATTGTGACCGTGTTCCTCGAACTCTGCACGTGTCACCGTGAGCTTGCTGAAGTTCGGATCATTGGCCAGCTGGACACCACCCTCCCATGCATGGATTACTGGGCTGGAAACAGAGAAACAAGGGGTCGGAATACATTATATCCCTTCACATTTACTTTTATGGTGCGACAAGCGTTATACCTAAACCATAGATTTATACATCTGTAAAAGGAACAAAATGAAAATGACCGCAAAAACAAAAGGTTACATCTTGTGTCAACGAATATTACATTTTCAGAATATGTAAACTACTTATAAAATGGTTTTACAATATGACATTCAACAAAAGCCAAGTTTTTATAAATATATTCCAATGTTGGATAAATTCAGAGTGTTCAAAATAGTGTTATTCAAAGCTGATTTGGTGGCTTTAAGATTTCAGTTTAATTAAAAAGATGTACAATTATTCTGAATGATATAAAAACATTTTATAAAGCAAACAGAGTGTAACTTATGGGAATATACCAGTATATATCAGAAGTTGAGTAAACGACAAATCTCCTGAGAACATGTATTCCACTAAATCCACTGTCACTGGATATAATAACCATGGGTAACCAAGTGTCTCAACATAACTGTATACAAAGTACATACTTTTTTGGAGAAGTAACTGAGATATCAAATTCGTCAGGTGCCATGCTGCGTATATCTGTATAACTGAAAATAGAAGTCCAAGACTGAGTTTCCACAGTGCTTAATATCAAATGTACCAGCAGCACTTTAAGCAAACTTTGTTATACAGAAATGTAGACATTATTGTAGTTTAAGACCTTAAGTTAATATGAGGCGTGTCGTGGGAAAACCGGGCTTAATGCATGTGAGTAAAGTGTCGTCCTTGATCAGCCTGTGCCGTCGGCACAGGCTAATCCAGGACAGCACTTTCCACCTACAACGGATTTATGTTAAGAAGAGACATCCTTGAAACAGAAAATACCATGAAAGCGGAAAGTGCCTGCACTGGCTAATCCAGGACCGACACTACGCACATGCATTAAGACCGGTTTTCCCACGACACGCCTCATATATACCCTTAAAAACATTATTTTGTTTCAAAATGTTCTTCTATTTTATCAAATTGATCTAATGAGGCATTTAAATGAAATGTTGGTCGGATGGATTCAACACAGGACACTTATTTTATAGATATACAGATTAAGAAAACAAAGCGCTTTCCAAATTCAAAGTAAAAATTCTTTGGTCTACAAAAAGATACATGTAAGTGTATACTGCACTTTAGAAGTACAGAAGACTTGGTCTACTTCTTGAAACCTGACATTAAAGGAAGGTGTGTGCTTAAAATTCCGAATGCTTCAAACATGAATTCTTTTGCATAATCTTTTCATCAATATTTTAAGCACAAAAAAACAAACAACAACACTTCTTAAAACGAAAAAAAAATTGTATTAAATTATACTTACAATCTTTCTTGAAAGCCTGGTATCAGACAGTTCCCTCCAGTTGTTACTATGTTACGATAGAAATGTGGCTGCATTTCTGTAATACAAAATTTATGCAATTTATATGTATACGGAATACCTATACAAAGAACAAGTATTATTTAAACTGACCACACTGCAAGTCCTTTCGTACCTTTTACTTCCACTGACAATTTATATTTTGGATACATATATGAATATTTAATCATTAATTATACAAACAAACTGATTAATGATAAAGTTATAAAAAACAAGAGGGCCATGATGGCCCTAGGTCGCTCACCTGAGTTTAAGGCATCATAATGGCTAATAACAAGAGGACAAAATGGCACTAAACCCTTACCTGAGCATAAAAATCTGGGCCATGCAGGTTCAGAAGTTTTTTAGTCTATATAAACCATGTGACCCACAGGGCGTGGCCACTTTCTACCTTAGGGGCATAATTTGAAAAATATTTGTAGTGGACCACTATTCAATGTTACATACCAAATATGAAACGACTGGACCTTGTGTTTGCAGAGAAGATTTTTAAAGTCATTTTGCTATATATTCTATATAAACCATGTGACCCCCAGGGTGTGGCCAGTTTTGACCCCAGGGGCATTATTTGAACAATCTTTGTAGAGGACCACTATACAATGTTACATACCAAATATGAAACCTCTGGGCCTTGCGGTTTCAAAAAAGAAGATTTTTAAAGTCATTTTGCTATTTAAGTCTATATAAACCATGTGACCCTTGGGGTGTGGAAAGTTTTGACCCTAGGGGCATCATTTGAACAATCTTTGTAGAGGACCACTATACAATGTTACGTACCAAATATGAAACCTCTGGGCCTTGCGGTTTCAAAAAAGATTTTTAAAGTCATTTTGCTATTTAAGTCTATATAAACCATGTGACCCTTGGGGTGTGGAAAGTTTTGACCCTAGGGGCATCATTTGAACAATCAGAGGACCACTATACAATGTTACATACCAAATATGAAACCTCTAGGCCTTGCAGTTTCAGAGCAGAAGATTTATGAAGTCATTTTGCTATTTAAGTCTATATAAAATGTATATAAACCATGTGACCTCCAGGGGCATCATTGTAATAATCTTTGCAGAGGACCACTCCACAATGTTTCACCCAAAATATAAAACCTCTGGGCCTTACAGTTTCAAAAAAGGTAGATTTTTAAGGCCCACTTGCCATATAAGTCTATATAAAATATGTGACACCCGGGTCATGGCCACTTTTTACTCCAGGGGCATACTTTGAACAATCTTTGTTGAGGAATACTATACAATGTTACATATCAAATATGAAAGACTCCGGTTTCAGAGGAGATTTTAAAGTCATTTTGCTATTTAAGTCTATATAAACAGTGTCATCCCCAGGGCAGGGCCAGTTTTGACCCATGTGACATCATTTGAACAATCTTTGTAGAGGACAAGTATACAATGTCACATACCAAATACAAAACCTCTAGCAGTTTCAGAGAAGATTTTTAAAGTCATTTTGCTATTTAACTTTTAAGTCTATATAAACCATGTGACCCCCGGGGTGTGCCCAGTTTTGACCCCAGGGGCATCATTTGAACAATCTTTGTAGAGGACCACCATACAATGTTACATACCAAATTTATGAAACCTCTGGGCCTTACGGTTTCAGAGGAGAAGATTTTAAAAGTCATTTTGCTATTTAAGTCTATATAAACCATGTGACCCCCGGGGCAGCCCAGTTTGACCCCAGTGGCATCTAAGTAGAGGACCACTATACAACGTTACATAACAAATATGAAACCTCTGGGCCTTGCAGTTTCTGAGGAGAAGATTTTAAAAGTCATTTTGCTATGTAAGTCTATATAAACCATGTGACCCCGGAGTGTGCACAGTTTTTACCCCTGGGGCATCATTTTAACAATCTTTTTAGAGGACTACTACCGTAAATACTCAGTCATAAGTCGAGATTTTAAGCCTCTAAAATCGTAGTTATAAAGTACATTTGACTTATGAGGCATTTCACAAAAAATCTTAGCATATTATATTGAAATATTTGTCATATTATTTCTTACCTGCATATTTGCTAATCCACACACTATCATTCATTCATAATTATCACAGTTTGCCCTTTCTATTAATTACCGACAATTAAGACAAAATGCATAACTGTTTCATTATTAAATAAGATGCAAACTGTTAATGAAACTATCTACTCTATTTTAATTGACTTCCCCACTTTAGGCCCCAGCTAGACCATCAGCCACCAATAAAAAATCAATAAACCTGCAGACAAAACCCATGATTTTCGTGTATAGCATATTGCTTATTAAACTGGCTGGAACCGGTTTTTGTCTACATCAAAACCTGTCAAAGAGGATAAGGCAGTGATTTCACACCAAGGCATTTACTGCAGACTGTACCTATATACCTACTTATAAGGCATACTCCGGCCAATTTTCAGATGTTGTTTTATTATCATTCTAACTTGATTTATGGAATGGTTATTATTAGAAATACGTTTCTGGAATAAATTTTAATTTCTTGACTTCGTATTTACGGTATACAATGTTGCATACCAAATATGAAACCTCTAGGCTTTGAGATTTCAGAAGAGATTTTTAAAGTCATTTTGCTATTTAAGTCAATATAAACCATGTGACCCCCGGGGTGTGGCCAGTTTTTACCCCAGGGGCATTTTATTTGAACAATCTTTGTAGGGAACCACTATACCAAATATGAAAATTCTGGGCCTTGCGGTTTCAGAGGAGATTTTTAAAGTCATTTTGTTTTTAAGTCTATATAAACCATGTGACCCCCGGGGTGTGGCCAATTTTGTACCCAGGGGCATCATTTTAACAATCTTTGTAAAGGACCACTATACAATGTAACCAACCAACCTCTAGGCCTTGCAGTTTCAGAGGAGAAGATTTTTAAAGTCATTTTACTATTTAAGTCTATATAAAATATGTGACACCCGGGGTTTGGCAAGTTTTTAATCCAGGAGTATCATTAGAACAATCTTTGTAGAGGACCACTATATAATGTTACATAACAAATATGAAACCTCTGGGCCTTGCGGTTTCAGAAGAGAAGATTTTTAAAGTCATTTTGCGATTTAAGTCTAAATAAACCATGTGACCCCTGGGGTGTGGCCAATTTTGAGCCCAGGGGCATCATTTTAACAATCTTTGTAGAGGACAACTTTACAATGTTACCAACCAAATATGAAACCTCTAGGCCTTGAAGTTTCAGAGGAGAAGATTTTAAAAGTCATTTTGCGATTTAAGTCTAAATAAACCATGTGACCCCTGGGGTATGGCCAATTTTGACCCCAGGGGCATCATTTGAACAATCTTTGTAGAGGACCACTATACAATGTTACATACCAAATATGAAACCTCTGGGCCTTGCGGTTTCAAAAAAAGAAGATTTTTAAAGTCATTTTGCTATTGAAGTCTATATAAACCATGTGACCCTTGGGGTGTGGAAAGTTTTGACCCTAGGGGCATCATTTGAACAATCTTTGTAGAGGACCACTACACAATGTTACATACCAAATATGAAACCTCTAGGCCTTGCAGTTTCAGTGCAGAAGATTTATGAAGTCATATTGCTATATAAGTTTATACAATGTGACCCCCGGGGCATGGCCAGTTTTGACCCCAGGGGCATTATTTGAACAATCTTTTTAGAGGACCACTATACAATGTTTCATACCAAACATAAAACCTCTGGGCCTTGCGGTTTCAAAGGAGATTTTAAAAGTCATTTTGCTATTTAAGTCTATATAAACCATGTGACCCCCGGGTGTGGCCAGTTTTGACCCCAGGGGCATCATTTGAACAATATCTGTAGAGGACCACTATACAATGTCACATACCAAGTATGAAACCTCTGGGCCTTGCGGTTTCAGAGGAGAAGATTTTAAAAGTCATTTTGATATATAAGTCTATATAAACAATGTGACCCCCGGGGCGTGGCCAGTTTTGACCCCAGGGGCATTATTTGAACAATCTTTGTAGAGGACCACTATACAATGTTACATACCAAATATGAAAACTCTAGACCTTGCTGTTTCAGAGGAGGAGATTTTTAAAGTCATTTTGCTATATTAGTCTATATAAACTATGTGACCCCAGGGACGTGGCCAGTTTTGACCCCAGGGGCATCATTTGAACAATCTTATCAAATATGAAAGCTCTGAGCTTGCGGTTTCATATAAGAAGATTTTTTCACTTTTTAAATCTATTTTTAGCTCTGGTGACCTACTTATGCAGCTGACCAGAAAGATTTGAACAAATCTGAAAGAGGTCTGCCTGTGAAGTTTGGTGAAAATCTGCCAAGCGGTTTAGGAGATGTTGTTGAAATGAAAAGTTGACGGCGCACGCACGCACGCAAGACGGACGATCACAAAAGCTCACCATGAGCACTTTGTGCTCAGGTGAGCTAAAAACTGGAATACAAATTTTTTTATTCTTAACATAATGGCCCTAGGTCGCTCACCTGAGTTTAAGGCGTAATAATGGCTTATAACAAGAGTCTAAATAAACTATGTGACCCCAGGGACGTGGCCAGTTTTGACCCCAGGGGCATCATTTGAACAATCTTTGTAGAGGACCACTAGAGGATGCCATATACCAAATATTAAACCACTGGGCCTTGCGGTTTCAGAGAAGATTTTTGAAGTAATTTTGCTATTTAAGTCTATATAAACAATGAGACCCCCGGGGCGTGTCCAGTTTTGACCCAAGGGGCATCATTTGAACAATCTTTGTAGAGGACCCCCATACAATGTTACCAACCCAATACCAAACCTCTGGGCGTTGCGGTTTCAGAGTAGAAGATTTTCAAAGTCATCAAGCTATTTAAGTCTATTTAAACCATGTGACCACCGGGGCGTGACCAGTTTTGACCCCAGGAGCATCATTTGAACAATCTTTGTAGAGCACCACTATACAATGTTACATACCAAATATGAAACCTTCGGCCTTGCGGTTTCAGAGGAGACGATTTTTTAAGTCATTTTGCTATTCAAGTCTATATAATCCGTGACCCCCAGGGAGTGGCCAGTTTTGACCCCAGGGGCATCATTTGAACAACATTTGTAGAGGACCACTACAGGATGTTACAAACCAAATATGAAACCACTGGGCCTTGCGGTTTCAAAGGAGAAGATTTTTGAAGTAATTTTGCTATTGAAGTCTATATAAACAATGTGACCCCCGGGCCTTGGCCAGTTTTGACCCCAGGGGCATCATTTTAACAATCTTTGTAGAGGACCCCTATACCATGTTACCAACAAAATATCAAACCTCTGGGTCTTGCGGTTTCAGAGAAGAAGATTTTTAAAGTCATTTAACTATTTAAGTCTATATAAACCATGTGACCCCCGGGGCGTGGCCAGTTTTGACCCCAGGGGCATTATTTGGACAATCTTGTAGAGGTCCACTAGAGGATGCCACAAACCAAATATGAAACAACTGGGCCTTGCGGTTTCAGAGGAGGGGATTTTTGAAGTAATTTTGCTATTTAAGTCTATATAAACAATGTGACCCCCGGGACGTGGCCAGTTTTGTCCCCAGGGGCATCATTTTAACAATCTTTGTAGATGACCACTATACAATGTTACCAACCAAATACCAAACCTCTGCTATACCTTGCGGTTTCAGAAGGAGATTTTCAAAGTCATTTAGCTATTTAAGTCAACATATAAACCATGTGACCCCCGGGGCGTGGCCAGTTTTGACCCCAGGGGCATCATTTGAACAATCTTTGTAGAGGACCATTATGCAATGTTACATACCAAATATGAAACCTCTGGGCCTTGCGGTTTCAGATTAGAAGATTGTTAAAGTCATTTTGCTACATAAGTCTATATAAACAATGTGACCCCCGAGGTGTGGCCAGTTTGGACCCCAGGGGCATCATTTGAACAATCTTTGTAGAGGACCACTAGAAGATGCCACATACCAAATATGAAAGCTCTCAGCCATGCAGTTTCAGAGATTTTTAAAGTTTTCACTTTTTAAATCTATTTTTAGCTCTGGTGACCTACATATGCAGCGGACCGAAACGATTTGAACAATTTTGAAAGAGGGTCACCCAAGGATCATTCCTGTTAAGTTTGGTGAAAATCTGCCGAGCGGTTTAGGAGATGTTGTTTGAATGAAAATGTTGACGCACGACGCACAAAAGGTGATCACAAAAGCTCACCATGAGCACGTTGTGCTCAGGTGAGCTAAAAATACACCAGTATTATTACATTTTATACTAAAACAAACACTGAATAAGAGAAAAACATCAACACTCAGGGATCAATTACCCTCGGGCGTGGTGCTAACACAATGTATCAAGGCTTCGGTAATTCCCATTTCTTGTACGCCAACATCCGAGGGCCTGAACAACAACTCTGGGACACTGAACCTTTCGTTGTTCATCCGTATGATCTACAAAACACAGGTCTTAAGTACTATGTTCAATAAAATCAAGCAGTTTTATGTCACCAGAATTTGAAGAAAAGGAAAGTGAAAAAGGCAATTCATTAAGTTCAGCATATTTCTTGTGTAAACCGGAAATATCAGTAGGGGCAGGAATAACACTACACTTTGCTATGAGACTAAAAAGAGAAATTATCGCACAAAAACTATAATGCCCATTCATAGATTAAATAAGTGCAATACCTTAGTTTAGCAGCACCAACATACATCTTGCGAATATGTGCACTAAATGTTCAGAAATGAAGCTAAAGAATTTTATTTTCAATATACAATACTGCATACCCAGCCAGTATTACCACACTTGTCCATTTGTGACAAATGCTGTTTGGTTTGCCCCTTGTAAATACTGTAATTATATATTATATTTTATTTATTTATTATATTTTATTTGAGGCGTGTCGTGTGAATATCGGTCTTAGTGCATGTGCGTAAAGCGTCGTCCCGGATTAGCCTGTGCAATCTGCACAGGCTAATCCAGGCCAGCACTTTCCGCCTACAGTGGATTTATGTTTAGAAGAGACTTCCTTGAAACAGAAAATACCATAAAAGCGGAGTGTCATCCAGTAGACTCCACAGGCTGATCCGGGACGACATTTTACGCACATGCATTAAGCCCGGTTAACCCACGACATGCCTCATTTATTTTGTAGGAGGTTGTTGCAAACCTTCACTTGCCAATACATGCACTGGGACAAGCCGGGCAATACACACTACATGCACTGGGACAAGCCGGGCAATACACACAACATCCACTGGGACCAGCTGGGCAATACACACTACATGCACTGGGACAAGCTGGGCAATACACACAACTGATATTTCCACCTCGGCCAATACCTCAGCTTATTTTTAATGTCTAAGTAACAACAGAGAGTGTGTTTGGACAATAGTTAGAACCTGTTCATTCCCCTGAGCTTTGCCAGTTGTCTCCTCTTGACTGCGCACATATCCGCGCTTGATGTGCGTGTAGTCGGGCAGCACGTAGTCTCGCATCACTGTATTAGCTGCTCCTTTCTTTCTGCAACCATAACAACTGATGAATACAAGGTCAAAGGATTTGCTAGCCTTAATTAGGCCAGATTTTGATGATTTTACTTACTCGGATCCACTGACTAGACTGTTTTTTAGAAATACCCCAAAAAATTATTCAGAAATGAAAACTATTAAAATATTATTTAGTTATTAGAATACTTACCTGTTCATTAAATTAAATTTTAATAAGCATATTAAATACCATTTTTGTCGATGTCAGCCCCTTAATATAGTTTTCCTGTCACTTAGCTTTTCTAGTGCACATGTTAGGCGTCAAAATCCACATATCACACTATTGTTATGTTGATGACAGTTTGTTGTCATTGTTAATTCCATGTGGCTTTCAACCACACAATAAAGTATTTTATATTTCCACAATTTAACGAATACTGCATCAGACGATCAAATATTCAAACATTCGAATACTTGATCAATCAAATGTTTGAATATCAATTTTGGAATTTGTTTCTATCCCTAAACATCCATCAACATGGATAAACATATGTGAAAATATTTTAAGATCAACTTAAGATGTTTCTGGAATATGGGTCCTGGTTACACTGTACCTGGAGGTGAGCATGTCAGCGCTGAACTGCGTTGACACATAGCACACATCCTCCTTCAACTGGTTTATGACATACGTCTCATCCATGACCATCAGCTGCCTGAAATGTGGGTACATAGACCATGAGCTGCCTAAAATGTGGGTACATAGACTATGAGCTGCCTGAAATTTGGGTACATAGACCATGAGCTGCCTGAAATGTGGGTACATAGACCATCAGCTGCCTGAAATTTGGGTACATAGACCACAAGCTGCCTGAAATGTGGGTACATAGACCATACGATGCTTGAAATCTGGGTACATAGACCATAAGCTGTCTGAAATGTGGTTACATAGACCATGAGCTGCCTGAAATCTGGGTACCGACTACGAGCTGCCTGAAATCTGGGTACATAGACTATGAGCTGCCTGAAATGTGGGTACATAGACCATGAGCTGCCTGAAATGTCAGTACAAAGACCACAAGTTGCCTGAAATGTGGGTAAATAGACCATGAGCTGTCTGAAATGTGGCTACATAGACCATGAGCTGCCTGAAATGTGGGTACATAGACCATGAGCTTCCTGAAATGTGGGTACATAGACCATGAGCTGCCTGAAATGTGGGTACATCGACCACAAGTTGCCTGAAATTTGGGTACATAGAGCATGAGCTGCCTGAAATGTGGGTACATAGACCATGAGCTGCCTGAAATGTGGGTACATAGACCATGAGCTGCCTGAAATGTGGGTACAAAGACCATGAGCTGTCTGCAATGTGGGTACATAGACCATCAGCTGCCTGAAATGTGCGTACAAAGACCATGAGCTGTTTTTAATGAATCACAATAACCGTCAATCAGGTTCCGATAACAATATAGGACACAAGTGGTGTCACGTCACTATAATGTGACATATGCCCCCAAATGCTCTTTAGTAAGTGTGACAGTTACACAAAAATGAATCTTTGTAATTAAAGAGAATGAAAAATGTAAACTTAATTACTTCACTACTCAAAATGGCTGCTCTGGTTTCAGAGCAGGCATAAATCTGTCAAAACACAAAACAGAGTTATGGGGGTTGCTTTCCCTGGTGGAGATGTTTATAGTAAAGAAGTATTCTAAATTTCAATTAAATACCTATATCAAATAGTATTTTAGACACTGGACATTGGTCAGACGGAATAACAGACGGACGGACGATTCGATTTGAAAATGCCCACCTTTGGGGGCATAAAAATATAGGAACAAGAGATGTTTGTAAAACATGTATGCCCCGCCCCCCTACTTGCAGCCAAGTTGTGAATATGTGCAATTGGTAAGAATTTTTGTAATATGCAATCCCAAGCGAGGTCTCGATATATGGTATCTATGTATGAAGTTTCATTAAAATATCTTGATGCGTTCTCAAGTTATTGAGCAGAAACCGTTTTTCTTTTTTTAGTAATGGTGACATTGACCCCACCCACCCCATATGAAATCCCAAGAGAGGTCTCAATATAAGGTATCTATGTATGAAGTTTCATTAAAATATCTCGATGCGTTCTCAAGTTATTGAGCGGAAACCATTTTTCTATTTTTAGCAACGGTGACCTTGACCCCACCCACCCCATATGCGATCCCAAGCGAAGTCTTGATATAAGGTATCTATGTATTTCATTAAAATATCTCAATGCTTCTCAAGTTATTGATGAAAAGCGTTTTTCTATTTTTAGTAATGGTGACCTTGACCCCACCCACCCCATATGAAATCCCAAGAGAGGTCTCAATATAAGGTATCTATGTAAGAAGTTTCATTAAAATATCTCGATGCGTTCTCAAGTTATTGAGCGGAAACCATTTTTCTATTTTTAGCAATGGTGACCTTGACCCCACCCACCCCAGATGCGATCCCAAGCGAAGTCTTGATATAAGGTATCTATGTATTTCATTAAAATATCTCAATGCTTCTCAAGTTATTGACGAAAAGCGTTTTTCTGTTTTTAGTAATGGTGACCTTGACCTTGGCCCCACCCACCACCTATGCAATCCCAAGAGAGGTCTCAATATAAGATATCTATGTATGAAGTTTCATTAAAATATCTTGATGCGTTCTCAAGTTATTAAGTGGAAACCATTGTCTATTTTTAGTAACTTTCACCTTGACCGTGACCACACTCACCCCATATGCAATCTCCAGCAAGGCTTCGATATAAGGTATATATGTATGAAGTTTCATTAAAATATCTCGGTGCATTCTCAAGTTATTGAGCAGAAACCATTTTTCTATTTTTAGTTATGGTGACCTTGATCTTGACCTCACCAACCCATATGCAATCCCAAGCGAGGTCTCGATATATGGTATCTACGTATGAAGTTTCATTAAAATATCTTTATGGATTCTAAAGTTAATGAGCGTAAACCGTTTTCCTATTTTTAGTAATGGTGACCTTGACCCCACCCACCCCGTATGCAATTCCAAGCGAGGTCTCAATATAAGGTATATATGTATGAAGTTTCATTAAAATATCTCGATGCGTTCTCAAGTTATTGAGCAGAAACCGTTTTATCTATTTTTAGTAATGGTGACCTTGACCCCACCCACCTCATATGCAATCCCAAGCGAGGTCTAAATAGAAGGCATCTATGTATGAAGTTTCATTAAAATATCTCGATGCGTTCTAAAGTTAATCAGAGGAGACCGTTTTTCTATTTTTAGTAATGGTGACCTTGACCCCACCCTCCCCATATGCAATCTTAAGCGAGGTCTCAATATAAGGTATCTATGTATTTAGTTTCATTAAAATATCTCAATGCGTTCTCAAGTTATTGAGCGGAAACCATTTTTCTATTTTTAGTAACGATGACCTTGACCCCACCCACCCCATATGCAATTCCAAGCGAGGTCCCGATATAAGGTATCTATGTATAAAGTTTCATTAAAATATCTCGATGCGTTCTCATGTTATTGAGCGGAAACCGTTTTTCTATTTTTAGCATCGGTGACCTTGACCTTTGACCTGTTGACCTCAAAATGTACAGGAGTCTCCCTTTCCAGCCAAGTAACCGGCATACCAACCTTCATGATCATAGTTCAAAGCTTTCTCTAGATATCGAGCGGAAACAAAATGGTCTACGGACAGACAGACCATCCGACCGACCTACCGACCGACGGACAGGTGCAAAGCAAGATACCCCCACTTCTTCGAAGGGGGGCATAATTAGCAGTCTGAAATATGGCAGTACTGCTAGAGTGAAACAAACATATTTTGCAATTCGCGGAGATTGGGCGACCTCTGAAGTGAAAATAAAACTACATCAATACACAGAAAGTGCAATTTACCAGAAGTACTTTTAATCAAATCCCATTACAGGTACATGTCATACACAAAATGAAGAAAATCTTTATGTAAAAATATAATATAATACCTTTTTCAAAAGCAAACTTGATATAAAAATAAAATTAACACAGCCACTAAAGCGTTGTCTTCATACGCCGGTTTATTATACCCCCACAAACAAAATTTAGGTGGGGTATATAGGAGTGTGCTTGTCGGTCTGTATGTCTGTCGGTCCGTCAGTCTGTGTCGGTCTGTTGGTTTTCGGATGATAACTCAAGAAAAGCTTGACAAATTCAAATAATTTTTGGTACATATGTGTAACATCATAGAATCAGTTCAAGTTCGATGTTGGTTACAAACCACTAAATTTTCACAGAGTTATGGCCCCTTTTGGACTTCCGTAAAAACATGGTTTCCGGATGATAACTCAAGAAAGGCTTGACATATTCAAATAATTTTTGGTACACATGTGCAACATCATAGAATACAGATCAAGTTCGATGTTGGTTACAAACCACTAAATTTTGACAAGAGTTATGGCCCCTCATCCACCTAAAATTCCCTAAAAACACGATTTTCGGATGATAACTCAAGAATGGCTTATTCATATAATTCTTGGTATACATGTGAAGCATCATAAAATATGGGTCAAGTTCGACTCTGGTTACAAACCACTAAATATTGACAGAGTTATGGCCCTTTATTTGACTTAAATTCTCTAAAAACATGACTTCCTGACGATAACTCAACAACGGCTTGACATATTTAAATAATTATTGCTACTTATGTGTAACATATAAAATACAGGTCGAGTTAGACTTTGTTACAAACCACAAAATTTTGACACAGTTATGGCCCCTTTTTGACTTAAAATTCCCAAAAACATGGACAATACCTCATGAAAGGCTTCACATATTTAAATTATTTTTGGTACATAGGTGTAACATCATAAAATATAGATCAAGTTCAACTTTGGTTACAAACCACTAAATTATGGCTCCTAATAAAATTAAATTTTTCCAAATACACTGTTGACCATTCACAAATTAAAGCATTCTCTCTCTGTCCATTTCTTTCGAATGGATGCCATAGTTTTGTGAATAGGCCATATTGTGGGAGTATATCCATCACTCATGTGACAATTCTAGTTTTCATAAGTTAAATTCTATGTATAGACAGAAGCAAATTTTCATTAACTTTAGACATGATCACCTCACCTGTATGATATGATTTCTTTCAGGTGATTAGTTAAAACCTTTCCACCAACATTGACCCTGAAAAAAAGAAGTTTTCTAAATAATTAATTTATTTTATATTAATATAGTTAGAATTTCGATCACGGATAATGATAATACACGGTGACTCACATTGTGCAAGACTAATAGACGTTTCCACAAATGACAAATCATACATGTATGAAAATCAACGAGGCACGTTGTGGGAAAACTGGGCTTAATGCATGTGCGTAAAGTGTTGTCCCGGATCAGCCTGTGCAGTCAGCACACGCTGATCCGGGACAGCACTTTCCGCCTGCAGTGGATTTATGTTTAGAAGAGACTTCCTTGAAACAGAAAATACCATAAAAGCGGAAAGTGCCGTCCCGGATCAGCCTGTCGACACTTTACGCACATGCATTAAGTCTGGTTTTTCCACCACGCGCCTCCAATATATAGAGAATATATGGTTGGTGACTTTTGATATCATGTGATATCAGACAAGTTCGATATGGCGTAGGAAAAAGGCGAGGCTTGCCGAGCCTTTTGCAAATATTGTTTTTATAATTTATAGATTAAATAAATTAATTAATCGCAAACATTTTGCAATTTACAGTACAACACAATATGCAAATGAGACAGCCTGATGGCGTCTACTTGCGTCGATGCATAGTTACGCATAGAAAATAGTTCTTGTTAAAATCATCAACAATTTAACATTTTAAAACACATTTAACCAATAAACAAAAAAATGAAGCGAGAAATTGCTACTTATTGGAACATTGAACATGATATAAATACATTTACATCATTTTATCTATTAACACACACAAGAAGAAGACAGCAGTCGACATAACGATTAGGTACTTTTCAACTGTTTGCAGTATGTGTGTAATTTAGAAGTAAAACAACCAGTGGATTTATTATCAAGCGAGTCATTCATCAACTTTTCCATCAGTGCCTAATGTAGAGATATTGACGATTGCTCTGAAAAACTATTCCCCACGCGCAATGTAATACTGGGTGGGGAAAGCAACTGCACTCAGGATTCAGAGATGCAGTCGGCCATGTTTGTGATGTGGGCCCGTATGCTGTATAATATTGGTGGGACAGTAATGGGTATCACAGAGCTTCTGTATCACGTGCTTCCTGGCAGTCAGCAATTGGTGAGTGTCCTGGTAATATCATCTTGAGTGATCCAATCACTGTACATGAATATCACATGTTCAAAGGTTCATCTATTTTAAACACAACAGCCCATGGTAAAGCTTGTAATGTGTTTGTGATTATTGATGAATGGAAATTAATCCTTCAACCATACATGCCATACGTCCCCATCTCGCCGGGATTGTCACGCTTTCGCGAGGTTTGTCCCGGCGTCCCGCTCAGATGCATTTTGTCTCGGTCAACCACAAAAATCGATGTTAGTGTGCTTTATTGGGTCAACAATTAACTTCACATTGTTAATCTCTTAATTGATCCCTATGACAACAATACCCGTCAGCCGCGTGTCACATAAGAGCAGCATTTATTGTCCGGTTTGGTCCGGATTTTTGTGCCTACAATGCTAGTCATTGACACCTGTAGTTTGCGAAAAACAATCACCCGACCCACGCAACATCAGAGTGTAACAGTTTGACGTCATCAGCTAATATCGCGCATAACATCCATGGCAACGTCTTTTCTCTTAAATCAATACTAACCTATCTGAACGACAATACAATTATCGCTACTGCGTACTGCTCGTTTATTGTAAAGAAAATGTTTATGGTGACAAAAGACCAAGTAACAATATGTACTGCCCATCATTCGAGATACCGATACCCGATTTTGTTGTTTCGCAAAAAAGTAAAGATTTCACTTATTCTTTGCGCTCCAACATTTTTATATCGCGGTCAGTACACCCACGCTTTCCATGCGGATGACGTGGCTTCGTTCATATTGGCATAATTTTCCCGCGCTTTTGTAGCAGACAACAGAGTTTACGTGCAATGCATGTGCATCTTAACAATGAAAAGTGAGTAAATTACGTTAACTTTTGTATGTCGTGAAAATAGGTGACCCGCTCAAATGCCAAATGTCCCGGCGATCTTTTGTCAATGTCACGTTTTGGCCTGAACAATTTATGGCACGTATGCCTTCAACATTCACTGGGGAGGAGTTTTAAAGTGAGTGGTAAGTCTGGAAAGGTCTGCAGAACAGCTACAGTAAACTCCGCTGTAACGATATTGAGCGGGCCACCAGATTTATATCTTTATATCCAAATACCGTTACATCGGTATATAGGCCACCAAGAGCATGAACATATAGGTTTAGACGAGAGACGCAACACCATTCATTCTACATACATAAATGTAATGTGGGACTATGTATAAGGGAAAACATCTATAAATGCAATCAATTGATGACAATTATATAAACATTCAGGATAATTATCAAAAATCCTTCGTAATTGTCACAGCCATTGTACACATATACAACGTTCGAATAATCATGGTATCTGTTACGTCACATATCAAATCTAAAGTTTCAACGAACCAATTATAGGGACAGTCACACCCGATGCCATTTTTAATTGATTACCACAACAATAATTATTTCCCCAAGCGGTCCCATATAACTGTTTATCTGGATCAGTGTTTTTCACACCTCGTACAGACTTTAAATATCGTAACAAAAGGGAAAGATTTGCGACTGGGCCATGAATACAACATCGTTACATCTGAAACTTTGTTACATGCGATATTGTTACAACGGATATTATACCAATTTAAGTATATAGGGATTAGTATGTATGTCAGTCGAGCGTAAACTGGTTTTTGTCGTTACTTCACTACTCTACTGTACACATATATCGCGTTCAAGTGTTCTG
This sequence comes from Congeria kusceri, assembly GCA_027627225.1. Classification (NCBI taxonomy): domain Eukaryota; kingdom Metazoa; phylum Mollusca; class Bivalvia; order Myida; family Dreissenidae; genus Congeria; species Congeria kusceri. Next base: position 91,171,056 of record CM051024.1, on the reverse strand, counting down.
AATATCCATTAAACACTTCCCATCAACTATAATATTTTGTTTTGTATCCAACAATAATTTTCGCCCGTACTTCGCCATGTATATTACCAATTTAAACTAACACGCTGTAGAAACTGCCTATCAATCACGCCATCTTTTAAGCATGACACATCCAGGGATCTCACTAGGATTTTAAAATAGGAGTCCTGGGACTCCTTCCCCTTCCCCCTAAAAAGTAGGAGTCCTAAACAGAAAAAAGTAAAGTATACGACGCGCGAGAATGAATGAAATTTGTACAATATATTTATAAAATTAATTATATATGACAGTATAAAATAATAATCATGAGAATAATAATTGTTATTTTTATTATTATTATTTGGTTATGTAACTACAACAATTTTTTTGTACCAATAATTAATTTTAAAACAGGTAAATTCTGGACAATTAGCAATTGATGGTCTAAACTTGTTGACTGATTTGTAAATGTGTAGGCCTAGTAAAAAGTTATGATGCGGTGATTACAGTACAACAGGCAAGTGCCAAAGCATAAGTTACTGTCAAGTAGAGTAATTGTGAAACAGGTTAACAAGACAAAAATGTAAGAAAGTAGCAATTATTGGTGATATTAAACACCAAAATATGTGTTTGCATGTGTTTTACAAATGTGTAAAGTCCGCGACGAAAATTTTCGCGAGGTCGCGAAAATACATGTCATTGCAAAATTCTGTACTTGAAATACGGCCAGAATTGTTAATTTATGTCTTGTCATGTGTTATATACTAGAAAATTCCTTTATGTATGATTATTGGTCGATGTTTTTATATTCCTGTCAAAATTCAGCCCTAGATTTTCGTATAAAATTTCTGTCAAAACAAAATCTATCACCGTATTACTGAGATTTAGTTGCCATTCATGAAATTTGATTGACAATATAAATTAATGAAACCAGCTGAAGCTATTTTTTACTCATTTTAACAATGTTGTTTGTTTTAAGTTGTCAACTATGTTATAATTCCTTGAAATTGAGGACGCCTTTTGTCACATTTCGGCGATTTAGCACATTCTTATTGACTTGTTGATTAAAGCACATCAATGAGGACAAATGTAATTTACCAATGAAAATTAACAGTAACTGTCTGGAATGGTGTGGGCGGAGCTATGGGACTGCTGTGGGTGGAGCTAAAGCACTAAGACTTTGACAGCTGCAGTGTGTGCTATTGATTTTATCGCGACTACTACCGAGATTACTGCAGAAACTCATGTATGTGTTAAGTAACAGGGTATACGCAGTAAGCTAAAAAGCATGCGTCCCAAGGACTCTTGGCATGGGTTTGACATGCGTCCTTTTGAAAAAATATGCGTCCAAATACGCTTGATTCTGCGTTTCCGAGATCCCTGACATCTAAATATAACTGCACTGTACACACTCCCTGGTCATGCCAGTACACTTTGTAAACTGTCTGAAAGTACGGAAGGCTGTTTCTGCAGTATTATTTAACTATTGTATTGTGAAGGAACCATAAATATTTCATATAGATACACATCTTAAATAATGAAAATAATCCGTGGTCAATTAGCTTTAACACTTATAGGTTATCAGTTGATTTTAAAGGGTTAAAAACAAAGTAGATCTATAAATTAAGTAATCAGGCCTAAATTTCCTTGTTTTATTGTTCGGTATAATAAAATTAATATCACACCCCATAGAGGGTGATACAACGTATTGTCAACCCTCGTAATGGTAATGTCAACCTCGGCTTACACCTCGGTTGACATTACCATTCTCGGGCTGACAATACGTTGTATCACCCTCTATGGGGTGTGATATTTATATAATAAGCGATATTGTTACTGTACAAGCTTAGTCATAAAAAAATATATTATTTGTTTCTGGTTACATTCCCCCCAAAATAGGGTAGGTAGGTAGGGAATTATTTTTTATTATTATCTTTTTATTTGGTAAATGGTCAATTTGAAGATACTAAAACTGAATGAATATTCAAAACATGTCTCTTATATGATAAAACTTTGTTTTGGAGTGGATGCTCTCAAAACAAAACACTTATTTATCCAAAAAAACAATGAATTATTGGAAAAAAGTGAAATAAACAAAAAATTATCTGGCCCACTCAATACAATGTTGTAGAGTGGGCATTTTTTTAGGGTAGGACGGGTAACCTTAAACAAACACACTTTTTTTTTTTACACCTTACAAGAAACAAGGGAAGCAATCCACATACCTGACAATGGAATCTTTAAGTTTCTCTCCCTTGCAATAAGGAATGAGGTGTGAAAAGGAGTAGCCTGTGTCCAAGACAAGGGAACACAGCTTGCTGCTCCCCGTGTCCTGCTGCAGCTTATACTGACTCAGGTACGAGGCTGAGACATAGAATAAAGCATACAATGACATGGCGTCTCTGAAGCACATTTCATGTTAAAGAGACATGCAGCTAAAAATGAGGCCAATGGGCAGTACAATTTCTGACAACTATTGCAAAAGATGCTTGTCTTAAACCAGGAAAAAATATTGCACTATGAAAATTCATTTTTGCAGAATAAAACACATTTAAGTTTAATTTATATGTTGCTTTATAGACATAAGAAATGTAGTACGTTTGCATAATATTTCCAAACGCCTTTGCCAAGACGAAAAAAAAAAGAGGACAATTGTCAGAGTCAGTGCTAGTTGAATCCCTTTATCGACATCGACACTAAAACAAACTTAGGAACTAAACAGTTTTATTCCGCAGCACAAGCCTAAATTTTGTGTCACACCAGCACTCACAATCAGTGAGTTATTTGCCTTATACAATGTGCTTAATTCTGAATATTCTGTGCACCTATGATACATGTAGTGACATACATGTAAACCGCAATAAACCCCCTAATAACTAGAATTCTTGTTTAACCAATACACAAATGCCATCAAATAATTTGTAAGCGAGATACCTCGTAATGTAGTATGATTGTAAAATAATGTGATGATGCACGTACAGGTGAAGGGAGTGCTACAGTTAGCGCAGGATTGGGGTAGAGCAACCATGCGTATATGACATAGATTTTAGGTGTACCTAGCCAGACATATTGCTAGAGATACGGAGTTTTCCTTTAATCTTCATATCTGACTGATACCCATTAACAATAAAATGCAAAACCACTTTACCATCTTAAGTTATGATTTACAGTACACAATTGTATTACGTACGGTTGGTTCGAAAGGCTGCTTTGAATCCGTATTCCTCAAACAGAATTTCGTTCATCGCTTCTTGAATGGACGTGAAGTTAAAATATGGCTCTGTAAGGATGACACTAGTTTCATTGAAGTCCACCTGCAATTTATAACATGTAAAAAATTGTCATAAAAAAAATGCTTGTTTGCAATTTAAAAATAAAGTACAGTTGTGTGAAAAAGTATAGTAAAATAGTAGTAATAAAACACTAAAGCCTCAACATTTTGTTTTTGGTCAGCATTCCGTCAAAATAACAACTTCATGTTCTGTTGCAAAGCTGACGATGATTTTGAATAAAATAATTGATCGTACCTTCAATTTCTCTTTTCCAAACATATAGTCCCATACTTGTTTCTCAACCTCCCAATTAACCATGTAACCCTGGAAAAAAAAAATTGCATGCATAAAATTGTTTGTGGTATTTTATTCTATTTTACTTAGAACTGTTAAAGATCTGAAAATAACCAAAATAAACCTATAATGCCCAGGCATAAACACAACGAAAAAAATATTAAGGCCTAACACATTTGTAATGTTTCTGATGGCCCAACCTACCCTACTTATTTCATGCCGACCCTAATTTTTTTCAGGACTTTTACAGATCATAAAATAGAGCTGCTACAAAAAAAACAACATACTAAAACTGCTCCAAGACAAAGCGAAATCACTTTTCTTGAAAGTGGTGGTCATAAAATGCATTAAAATCATAAAATGTGCCCACATATAATTCCCACAAACCAAAGTCTTGTAAAATTAAATTAAACAAGAGGGCCATGATGGCCCAAAGCGCTCACCTGAAAACTGGTACAGATGAAGACTATACTGTTGTGACTGGTTTTAAAATTAAGATATCTGAACAATTCAAATTTTTCTGCAAAGGGGGATAGAATCGGTTTGATTTGAAACATCGATTAGTGGAATAGGCTAACTAAAGTAAGAGTTGGGTAGTGGATGTGCAGTGTTTTTGCTCATGGTTCTCAAATAATTTGTCTCTAAATTTTTACCTGACCCTTTTTCATTAAGTCGGTGACAATTCTGGAAAATGAAAATACAGTAGATTTGGTGTATTTTTCGCACACAGTTTAGGAGAACTAGTTGCAATGCGATAATTGCGATGGCTGTGCTATTAGGTCAAGTTTTGATTTTTCTTTGATAATTTTCTGTCCAATGATGACAAATGATGTTAATGCAGGCTGTGAAGCCATCAATTTTGCATGTACAAATAATATGCATGTAAGATTTGCAATTGTTTGAAATAAAATTTTATCAATCAATTGGTCATTCGTAAACTGTGTAAGTTTGGTCAACATTGAACAAAAATCATGTATGCGAGCCAATCATTGATAACTTGATGATGTTTTTTTCCACACACAAGGGGCAATAACTATGGTGTTTCTGGCCCTATCATACATATATTCGACTTCACCTGTAAACTTTCGTTCATAGACAAACTGTGCAAGATCGGTGAAGATTTGACGAAAATTGAAGTCTCTATCCTAAACAAGAGATGTTTGTAAAACATGTATGCCCCCCGACTTGCAGCAAAGTTGTGCAATTGTTAAGTTTTTTTTAAATATGCAATCTCAAGTGAGGGCTCGATATATGGTATCTATGTATGAAGTTTCATTGAATAATCTCGATGCGTTCTCAAGTTATTGAGCCGAAACCATTTTTCTGTTTTTAGTAATGGTGACCTTGACCCCACCCACCCCATATGAAATCCCAAGAGAAGTCTCAATATAAGGTATCTATGTATGAAGTTTCATTAAAATATCTCAATGCGTTCTCAAGTTATTGACCGGAAACCATTTTTATATTTTTAGCCACAGTGACCTTGACCCCACCCACCCCATATGCAATCCCATGTGAGGTCTCGATATAAGGTATCTAAGTATGAAGTTTTATCAAAATATCTCAATGCCTGTGAAGTTATTGAGCGAAAAGCGTTTTTCTATTTGGAGTACCGGTGACCTTGACCCCACCCACCACATATGCAATCCCAAGAGAGGTCTCAATATCAGATATCTATGTATGAAGTTTCATTAAAATATCTTGATGCGTTCTCAAGTTATTAAGCGGAAACAATTTTCTATTTTTAGTAACTGTCACCTTGACCTTGACTACACCCACCACATATGCAATCTCAAGCAAGGCTTCAATATAAGGTATATATGAATGAAGTTTTATTAAAATATCACAATGCATTCTCAAGTTATTGAGCAGAAACCATTTTTAGTTATGGTAACCTTGATCTTGACCCCACTCACCCCATATGCAATCCCAAGCCAGGTCTCGATATATGGTATGTACATGTATGTATGAAGTTTCATTAAAATATCTTTATGGATTCTAGAGTTATTGAGCTGAAACCGTTTTTCTATTTTTAGTAATGATGACCTTGACCTTTGACCTGTTAACCTCAAAATGTCTTCCTTTCCTCCCAAGTAACCAGCATACCAACTTTCATGATCGTAGGTCAAAGCGTTCTCTAGATATCGCGCGGAAACAAAATGGTAAAATATGCACTCCCAAGCGAGGGATCGATATATAAGGTATATAAGTATGAAGTTTCATTAAAATATCCCGATGCGTTCTCAAGTTATTGAGCAGAAACCGTGTTTTCTATTTTTAGTAATGGTGACCTTGACCCCACCCAGCCTATATGCAATCCCAAGCGAGGTCTCAATATCAGGTATGCATGTATGAAGTTTCATTAAAATATCTCTATGCGTTCTAAAGTTATTGAGAGGAAACCGTTTTTCTATTTTTAGCAACGGTGACCTTGACCTTTGACCCGTTAACCTCAAAATGTCTTCCTTTCCTCCCAAGTAACCAGCATACCAACTTTCATGATCGTAGGTCAAAGCGTTCTCTAGATATCGCGCAGAAACAAAATGCTCTACGGACAGACTGACCATCCGACCGACGGACAGGTGCAAAGCAAGATACCCCCACTTCTTCGAAGGGGGGAATACTAATGTCCATTTTTGTATATTTTTTTCACAAACAAAGAGTAATTAATATGGTGTTTCTGGCCTGATTTTGCTTATATTTAACTTCACCTTTAATCTTATGGTCATAGACAAATTGCGCAAGATTGGTGAAGATTGGATGACATATGAAGTCTTTATCCTGAATAATGTCAATTTTTGTATTTTTTTTTTCACAAAAAATGGTAATAACTCTGGTGTTTCTGGCTCGATTTTGCTTATATTCAACTTGACCTGTAATTTTATGGTCATAGAAAAACTGTGCAAGATTGATGAAGGTTGGATGAAATCTTGAATTATGTCCATTTTTTCATATTTTTTCCACAAAAAAGGGCAATAACTCCTGTGTTTCTGGTCCAATCTTGCTTATATTCTTCTTAAACTGTAATCTCATGGTCACAGACAAACTGTGCAAGATTGGTGAAGATTTGATGAAAAAAGAAGTCTGTATCCTATAATAATAAATAAATACATCAAACCTACCGTCCATATAGTTTTTGGCCATGCCACCAGAAATACTATTATTTTTTTAGGCCTACCAGACAAGATATATAGGATCTGACACGAGTTGTCATTTCATACCATAATTTATTAAACCAGTTCACGAATTTTGCTAGTAAGCGAGCCTTTGGTGAGCTTACTAACGAATTTCCTGGACAAGTTTAATAAAATATGGTATGAAATGACAATGAGTGTCAGATCTGTTTTATCACATGCTTTTAAAAGAAATAAAACCCTTCTAATTTGCCCAAAATAAATTGGTAAATTCTCAAAGTTGTGTACTGACATGAAGTCATTTCATGTTGACGACGACGTCATTTCACCAAAATAATGTCATGCGATTGGTCAGTCAAAGAATACGTAGCCAATGAAAACGCTTATAATGTTATCTTACACGTGCGTAAGGTAGAAATATTCGTAATGGTTGTATTACACGGGAAACAAGGTATAGCATGTGATAAAAAAATTACCATATTATGATATGATATTGAATATTCAATCATAGAGGAATAATATAAAATACATGTACCTTGCAGTATATAATTTTGGCAATACATTTCAAACAATGAGTGTACAGTAAAGGCAAATATATAACAAGGAGGCCAAGATGGCCAAATGGCTCACCTGAGTATGGCTCGTGTTCAGGTGAGTGAAAAAATCTAAAGTTTAAACAACCGGTAATTTCAAACAATGCATCAACTTTTAACTACAATAACTCAATTAGATTTTTATATTTACAGTGACATTTAAGTCATTTGTGGCAACTACAATATAAAATACCTGTTGTTTTATTAATTTTTTTAGCTGTATAACTTTATGAGAGAAGTGAAGAAATGATGCTTTCTGTGTGCCAATGACGTGTGAAAAAATATGACATCACTGAATTCCATTTGACATGTGCCAGGTCGTCTTTAGTGAATCCTATTAAATCGCTGTCTTGTTTAGTAGAGAAGATTCATGGTACATATATTCCAGTTTCTTATAATGTACTTCTATAAAAAAAATGTGTAAAAACGTGAAAAATGTCTGTAAATTTGGTTCAACCCTCGTATATTTCACGTTTGTTGATGAGGCGTTGGAACTTGCTGAGGCCAACCTTAATAAAAAATAGTTTGTTTGCCATTGCCTACCCTTGGTTTTTGGTAACAGGTAGGTAGGTAGGCCACTTTTTTTATTAAACAACAACAAATTTATGAAAGATCCATTTAGCGTCAAAATATAACATATAACATAGACATTGCTTTTGATAATATAATCAATATATAATCAAGTGTCTGTTTATACAATGAAAGCTTGCTAGAAATCATCTTTAATTAGATATTTAATGCTGACAAACAGCCTGTGGTTTGATAAAACATGATTAGAATTGCATTTTGATATGGCCTATTATAAGCAAAGGGTCTAACTGAAACAGTTTATTTATTAACCCAATGGAAATCAACCGAAATGAAAGGAGAGCAAGATTTTATTTAACCCAAAGAAAAAATGGAATATTCGGAATAAAAAAAAGAAGCTGGTTTCATTAAACAAAGAACAAACTTTTGAGTAGGGACTTTTTCGTCGGTAAGGTAGGCAATGGCTAACAAAGTTAATTTTAATTTTGGCCTGAGAGGTGATATATATGAAGACTCATACCTTCTGGAAAGGAAGGAGATAGTACAGCCCAGAAAGGTCTTTACATTCATCAATCTGATCTCCGATGAATATTCTCGTGCGAACATTCTTTGCCTTTGACACATAGTTGGGAATAATTCTGAAACAAAAAACTTTAGGTTTGTGCTTTAGTTTATTAAGTTTATGACACTGATATTTTCATGTTAAGTAGTAAATATGTCCCTCAATAGTTAAATGTTGATTTCTTACCAGGGGTGAATCATTATAAAATATTATCATTATTCTATATTTGACTTTTATTTACGACCCCACATTATTATGAATGGCCCACATTATTATGAATGGCCCACATTATTATGAATGGCCCACATTATTATGAATGGCCCACATTATTATGAAAAGCCTTTTACAAATGAAAGCATAAAAAAGCTTTCTTGATTTAAATAATTTTACCAATATCAATTGTGTGTCCCAATTAGCTGGCAGTGTTGGCATTGGGTATATTATTTTAGTAATATGTCATTTGGAAGTGTACATACAGAAAGTATTATGTCATTTGGAAGTGTAAAAACAGAAAGTATTATGTCATTTGGAAGTGTAAATACAGAAAGAACATAAATCAAAAGAATTTTAGGAAAGGAACAAAATGATCAAAAACTGGTTCCATTTAAAAATGGAGGGTCTAAAAATAGTATAATTGACATGAACCCTGCATGTCAAACCTAGGACATTGACAGTAGTTGCCATAGCTACTGTATACTGTTTTTTAGGGTACCGCTGTTTATTACAGAAACTAAATTACTGACATAAATTAAACATGTGTTAGGATGCATGATTGTTTTGTGACTAAAAATCATGCTCTGCCTCTTATGCAGTCTTCACGAAATTGCTGGTCCGCCGGTCCTGACCAGCAAATGGCCGGTCCGCCAGTCCCGACCAGCAAATTTCCCTTGGTCCAGCATGTTTTCCTTGAGACCAGCAAAATACACTCCAGATCCGCATAATCGCGATCCTTTATTTTCTATATCCAATATATCGCGAATCGGCCATGGATCTCGATTTTTGTTCATGTACTTTAATATTTTTTCCTAATACTCGACATTTATAAATAAATCCAGTTTGGTCTGGATTTTCGTGCCTACATCGCTTTTCGGTCATACACACTTGTGTAGTGCGACAAACAATAACCCGACCTGCTCAGCATCAATGTGTAACAGTTTGATGTCATCAGCTTACAATAGGGCATGCCACCAATGACAACATCCTATCACTGTTTTCAGCAGCCGAATTACATGCAGTCCATTGTGAAGGTGTACACATAATACAGTAACTGTATGTCATTGTTCAATATTGACCTGTCTGAATGACTATAACGCTATCAATTTGATGTAACTTTTTTTGTTGTTGAAGAAGAAATGTTATCTGCAGATTTCGATTCTATAAAACTTCTATAAATCCAAAAGTAAAGATCTCAATGTTTTTATATGGCAATCATTACACCCACGCTTTCCACTGGGATGACGTGACATTGTACATCTATGCATAATTTTCGCATGCTTTTCTAGCAGAACGAAGGATTTACGATGCTCCAGCTAGGCCTAAATACAGGGCGCAGCGCCCGTTCCCCTTAGCCCCCGCCCCTGCCACCCTCGACACCGCCCTGCCCTCTTTGATCTCGGCTATGCCGTATATACAACCATATACTAGTTTATTGAGCAGTCGTGTCTATATACATGTACTACGCAATTAACCAAAATGGATGCACGATGCGTCAACTTAACCTCCTGAGTAAATACCACCAACAAAATCCCTGGATATATGTGTATTATGTAATTTATCTCGCCTTATCTTGCGTTTGATCACGTAAAGCGCTCGCTCATTTTGCCGATCAGATTATGACGCTGTCAATTAAAATGGCTATTGATTTACCATATCGTCACTTGACACGAAATTAGTCATGTACGATATGCAGTTTGTGCATCTGGCGAATGCATGCACGTTTTCCATGAGGTGTCCTTGACCTTGCAGAATTTCTAGCAAAACACATTTTATCACGGAGATACATGTCAGAAATATGGTGCACATGTGTTACTGTAATTAGAAAATATTACTAAAATCAAACGTGAGCAGTTGAGACATTTTATTTACGAATTAAGTGCATCAATTACATAATTATATCGCCCGTAGATTCTACGTTAATAAAAATAAGTTCAACACTTACTGTATTATAATATATTTTAATCCGATCTAAATTATCCCTGCATAGAAAACCACAAGCGTTTCAATATGAAACAACAAACTGCATCATAATTCTGTACTTTCCCATTTACGGCACAAAAACACAAAAAATTCTCACGTTTGCTGACGTCAAATTTTACATGTTTGATCAGTAACTTGTCAACATTATGTCGGCTTCACATCAAAGGCGTGTTTTGCACTTTGATGCTCAAACAAAATCGTGTGCAGCTTACAAGTAATTAAAAAATCGCGTAAAAAGGATTTTGGGTAGTAAATGCCAAAGTGTGCATTGTAACAATGAATGTTTTAACAATTTAATTTTATGTGTCAAGAATGAAAATAATTTGGATTTTAATGGAAATGAAGGTATTTATTCATTTCATATACTTAAAGAGCGGTTATGAAATTTGGGTTCAACCAGGGGTCTCTCTCTGGTTTGGGGGAAAAGTACCTGTACCCTCAGGCGGGGGAATTTTAGCGTCGTTTTAAACAGAAGGGGAGATTTCGACTTAGCAAACCAGTCAAAAATAAAAACTATTAAATATATTTTTCGAATTACTTTATTTAGTCTTACTCTTGACCTAACAACTTTATTCATGAAAATTATTAATAAATTGAAATATTATATTAACTAGTCAATTTTTAACTATCTACGGTCAACCACTTGACCATTACAAGGTAGAGCAGTGCAACATATAATTTTTCCTGCAATTTTATAGTTTTTCACTTCCGATTTTTTAAATAGTTTTTTAACTTCCTATTTTTACCTTAATTAATTTAACACGCACATCACAAAACGCTTACCTAACGGGATGGTGTAACAAATCACTTGCCCCTTTACTGAAGGCGTGATAAACTTTCTATCGACGACGCTCATTTGCACATTGGAAAATGTACGAGTTCTCATTGTCTGACTGGTTTGGCTGTACTAAAACTGATTCCTCCTGCGTCTAGAATATAATTGATACACTAGTGCAGAAGGGGAGTGTGTTCAATGCCAAGTAGGCGTTCTTTGTCTTTGATAAACATGCGAACGCAAACGGAAATGGATGCACCCTAGAATATAACACTGAATCTTATGGCGTCCTCACCGTATGGATACAATGTCATATGTGTTTTTAAATTGCAATCGAAATATGCATCGTGTAATTCCATTGAATTTAAAATAATATATTATTATGATCGTGTGCTGTTTAACTTTCGACGTAATAAAATATATTTTAGTCTGACATTTTGGGTCGACGAACTTGAAATTTCTTTCGGACCATGACAAATTTAGTCGGTCAGGTCCGTAGGTCCGACGGAGTTTTGTGAAGACTGATAAGCTAGCAGTTAACTATATAAAAATGAAGTTTTATTATGAAAGCACAAATAATCGGGAACCTGACAAGTCAAAACTGTCATTTAACATGACCACGTAATGTTCTACGGATTTTATCATTAACCGTTTGTAACGGTGCATAAGTAAATTTGATCCCCTAACATTACTCCCATAAACAAAACGAAAACAAATTTGATGGCAGTTCATTTAGGGGGAATTTTGGTCTGAAATGGAGGAAAAATATATACTTTTTCGTTCGGGGAATGGTGCCGAATTTCGGCATCAAAATATGGAGATCGAGATCCCTGGGTTCTCACGTTGATATACAGAAGTGGAACATCAAATTAAAATAATTTCATCAAGAATTTTTTGTTGCCCAGCTACATGTTTACAAATGACAATTACATATCTCTTTGACCAAATCGTGTTATGTTAGAAAAATGCACGAAATATTTCTTAACGTTAGCAACGTCATGAAATGCTCATGGAAAACGTGTGTGAAACGCACATACTATTTCCTAACGCCTGAGACATCACGAAAAGCGTATGTACAGCTGCTGGTAAACGCTTTGATACATGCATAATAATTACCACAAGCCCGTCCTATAAAAAGATCACGTTATAAAAAGAAAATGTGCAGTAATGTCAATGTAAATGTGTAACAGCAGATAGCGAGAGATCGTTTGGGTTCTGACTCAAGCGTTTTAAAATCAATTAATCAGTAAAAAAAATCGGTAAATACCCATTGGAATACGTATCAACATTTAAATACAGGATAAACGTGTTTCTCATAATTTGATAAATTGTAAATTCATTCGATTTATTGTAGTTACCTCTTCCACAATTGTAGGCCCTATACAACTATCGAAATATCGTAGATGGTTCGATTACCAATACATTATATGAACAGTCCAACACTGTACTTTGTAATTAAATACATGTTTTCCATTTTAAGTATTTAATAAGTTTCCAGTCACAAATTTTAGTTTTATATTGAAATACTAACTTACAGAACAGTTTGATTATTTTATGAAATATACGTTTTCTGACGTTTCATTTCGGACGTATGTTTGTATATAGCAAATACAATCCAATGCATCCACCCACAAATGTTTTCAAAATGCCTGTCCGGATGACCGACATTTTTTCCAGTTTCGCGAATACTGCTTATGTCATGGTGTTATGGTGCAACACAATGAACAGTATCTGGGACGAATAACTTTTTCGACTAACTGGAAAAGGTGTATAACTAAAAGTACCGTAAGTAAATCATTATTATGTTGTATAAACAACGATAGACTTTTATTTATTTCAATAAATTCTGTTGACTTTTGACACCTTGGTTCACTAGAGGTAGAATATCCGATTTTAGCACACCCCGCACCATTGTCCAATACGAGAATCGCCATTATAAAATCTGGATCACAAACATGCTTGTATGGTTACATAACAGTAAATTTGGTTCGGTACGAAAACGTAGCTTTCAGCGCCGCATACAACACACAGACTGCGTTTTAAGGCCCTGTCACACTATAAAACGTCTTTAAGAACGGATCTCGACGCGCGAACATATTATCAAACACGATGGAATACGTTGAACACGCTAATACTCAAAGGTAAATATATACTGGCGAAGTACGTAAATCCAGACAATATAAAAAATGCGCGTGTATCGTCAAGACAAATAATTCTAAGGTATTGATTGATGCAACTAATGTCAATGATATGTCAAGTTTTAACAGAATCCATTGAGTATTCACGCATTTACTTGCCTTTGTTTTTTTCTTCCTTTCAAATATAAACATTTGCTTGTGAGGTATTGATATCAAAACAGTATCTCCGATAAATGAAGCTTTATAGACAAAATACTGAGAGTACATACCAAAGCAAGGTTAATAACAAAGAATAACAAGAAATCTGACGAACAATTGGAATTTAAGGTTTATTTTTAATTATATGTTTTTAATTAAAAATATTTTAAAAAGTGTCCGGATTTAGGGACTCTCCATATGTATTTTGATACGTTTTACAGGCCTTTTTTAAAACACATCATTCAGATTTCAGAAAGTCAGGTTTTAGATAGCAATTTTCAATAAGATTCGACCAAAGCTTAAGATTAGACCCTACTTATTAAGTTTAACTTTCTATTTTCGTTTGATGTAATTATTCAGAGAAATCTTCCAAAAACCAGCAAAAGTGTCCGGAATTATGTACTTCGCCAGTAATGTGTACGTAGTTATTTGGACAGATATTGCATTTTAGATAATTATATACCGTTAAACAATTGTTCGGATTTTTTAAAATCTATTAGAGTTTTTAACTATGTAATTTTTTTTTATAAATATTTCTGACATCTTGTGTGACAGTATGTTTTAATATTTCTGATTATATATATATATATATGAAATCTTGTTACCTACATCTGTTTCCACTGTCCTATATTTTTCTATTGTTTCATGATTTATATGAGTTTTTTGTGGTATTAAATATTTGGTACTCGATCATCTTTTGTGTGAATTTTGTATTCCGACTGAATTTAATATTTTATTATTTGTTATATCAGTACTATAAATGACTGTATAAATTTAATATATATTGTATGTATATGTTTATTGATATGTTACTGTTATTGTTGTGTCGAAAAATAGCTTTATAGCTAATGTTTTTTTGTATCTTGTATCTTGTCGCAGTGGTGTAATGGATATGGTGTCCGCTTTGCGATCGGTAGGTCGTAAGATCGAATCCATACTCATATAATCTGTCTCAAAAGACACCAAATACTCTTTCTACCCAGGAAATAGACTCGACAGCGTCTCAATAAGGCCTACATTGAAAAATCGGTTCTTTGCCCTTTACCGACCCGAACTTTTAGAGGTGGGTTGGTAGGTAGGAAAAATATTTCTGACATCTTGTGTGACAGTATGTTTTAATATTTCTGATTTTATATATATATATGAAATCTTGTTACCTACATCTGTTTCCACTGTCCTATATTTTTCTATTGTTTCATGATTTATATGAGTTCTTTGTCGTATTAAATATTTGGTACTCGATCATCTTTTGTGTGAATTTTGTATTCCGACTGAATTTAATATTTTATTATTTGTTATATCAGTACTATAAATGACTGTATAAATTTAATATATATTGTATGTATATGTTTATTGATATGTTACAGTTATTGTTGTGTCGAAAAATAGCTTTATAGCTAATGTTTTTTTGTATCTTGTATTTTGTCGCAGTGGTGTAATGGATATGGTGTCCGCTTTGCGATCGGTAGGTCGTGAGATCGAATCCATACTCATATAATCTGTCTCAAAAGACACCAAATACTCTTTCTACCCAGGAAATAGACTCGACAGTGTCTCAATAAGGCCTACATTGAAAAATCGGTTCTTTGCCCTTTACCGACCCGAAATTTTAGAGGTGGGTTGGTAGGTAGGAAAAATATTTTATTACGAGAATTTAATCTTTTTCATACAAGAATGTCGTTTAAATAGCAATACATTATCTATGTTTGAAAATCACAATTACTTTCTTCATCTTGATTGATACAACCAATAATATACATGGTAACACTAGCATTAATAAGGGACATAACATAAAATAGAATAGTTTAAACATATTTATTTCTCTTGTACAACTAGCAAATATACAAATAGATGCACAATGCAATAAGAATAAGAAAAGGATTGAAACGACAGAATTAAATTCTTATATAGTTTCTCTCCTTGAAATAGTTTTTACACATATAGATGGCAAGGTTTTATAGAACAAACAACAAGCATTGAAGCCAGATAAAGATGTATATGTTATAGGTATTCTAAGTTTTAGAAAGACAAACGAGTGAGGCGAGAAAAAAAACAAAAACAACAACAAACAAACAAACCAAAAAAAAAAAAAAAAAAAAGGATTAAAAACAAAACAAGGAGTGGAGGACTGGTGATGCACGGAATAAATAAACAGCTGACGACGGAATCGGAATCGGATTGTTAAGAAAATCGTCGGGATTCGCTTAAATACTCTTGGACGTGAAGAAATATGGTGGAATTTACATTATCGTCTAGATTTATATTGCCGAATAATATTACATTGAGGTCTACGTTGCGACTTATTCTATAAATATTGTTAATTAATTTAGCTCGTATTGTGTTAAGATATGGGCACATAAAAAAGAAGTGATGATTCGATTCAATATCACCACAGGAACACAGTGGGGAAGCAACGACATGTTTTACATAGAGATGTTCATAAAATAGAATACGCAATGCTTAACAGTTCCCGAAGGAAGTGGCCGACAAGCGCCGGAAGCTGGTGCCTCGCACGCAACAGCGGCAAAACAGCGTGGATTGTGTACGACACGTTGTTCGTTGACGGCAAGCCAGTTCGGGACTAAGAATACGAGGGGGGGGGGAGCTGCGCGTACTATCCTGGAACGTGCATGGGCTTACTGCTACGAAAAGAGACAGTGCAGACTTTATAAACATTGTTTTCCTGTATGAAACATGGCCTTCCGATTCCAGTGATGTGGACCTATGCGGGTATAAATCTTTTAACTTTTTTTTAGAAAATTCCAACATCGTAATGCCAAACGTTCTAGTGGCGGAACTGTTATTTATATAAAGGATACAATTTCTAATGGTACTGAAATTATTAAAAACTATCTGGACACTGTTATTGGGATTAAGTTGGATAAAAATTTCTTTCATTTTGACCAAGATGCTTATGTATGTGGCATTTACGTATGGGGTGAGGATTCACCAGCTTACAGTCTTTTTTAATGCAGATATATTTGAAGTTTTAGAAACAGATGTTAATATGTATGACACGTTGGGATCTGTATATATAGTTTGGGATTTTAATAGTCGTGTTGGCTTGAAATGTGATTATATTACACATGATAGAATGACATAATGTATTGATGATGTTGATTATATTCAAGATGAACCAATGTACCGGGCCTCACCCGATAATATTGGAAATAGCCATGGTGTTAAATTTATTGACCTTTGTCAATCAACCAGTTTACGCATTCTTAATGGTCGATTGCAAAATACAGACAAGTTTACATTTACATCGCATCAAGGGGCTTCAGTAACTGATTATCTGCTCACTAAAAAATGCAATTTTTCGCACATTAGTAGTTTTACGGTTGACGATCTTAACGTGTATAGCGACCATACACCAATTAGTTTTTCGCTGCATGTAAATTATACTCATCCTACGGAGTCGTATGAAAATTACGTGAAACTGAAATGGGATTTATCTCAACGCGATAAATTCAGAAGTGGTATAATCGCTCGATTAACGGAACTAAATAATGTGACAAATAGTGATAGTATTGATTTACGAAGCAGGGAATCTGTAAATACACTACTTAATACATTAACATCGATTGAGATGAAGTAGCGGATCCACTGTTTTTAAATGATAATATACGTAAGAAATTTAGCAAAAACGATGAAACGCCTGTTAAGAAAGCGGACTGGTTTGATAATGAATGTGTTCAGGCTAAAAATAAATATTGAATGCTTTGAGAGATTTTAATAATTGTAAAACGACTGAGCACAGATAGTTACTCTGCATGCAAAAACAAAATTATAAATCATTATTAAATATAAAGAAATGGTTATTTGAAAATAATAAACTATATGAATTAGAAAAACTGAAGCATTCTAAACCTAAGGAGTTCTGGAAGCATTTTAAACAAAATAAGAATAAGAAAATTAGTAACATCTCCTAAGATGACTTTTATAACTATTTTTCTACTCTTAGTAACGATATTTCGCAATGCTCAAATGACGATGCGGAATAATTTTGTAGTTCACATGATTTTACTTATTGCGACGTTGCATTTTCGGAGCTTGATAAACCAATTACAACTGATGAAATTTTTAATTCCGTGAAGTTTCTGAAATCTGGTAAGGCATGCGGTAACGACAATTTGCTTAATGACTATTTTATGGAAAGCAGGGATGTTTTAGGATGTCATTTGTGTGATAAATTTAATGCTATTTTAAACTCGGGCTATTTTCCTGATAAATGGACAGAGGTGGTTATTGTCCCTATACATAAAAAGGCGATACCGGAAATGCAAGTAACTATAGAGGTATAACACTAGTTAGTTATTTACCACTGTAATTAATAAACGTATTGAGTCCTTATGTAACGAAAATAATAGTATTTCGGATGCTCAGTTCGGATTTCGAAAAGGAAGGTTAACTGTTGATTCCATTTTTATACTAACGTCAGTTATTCAAGAATTTCTTAACCGAAATAAACGACTGTATGTGATTTTTGTTGATATGTTCAAATGCTTTGATTCAATATATATGAATGCCCTTTGGTTAAAAATGTATAGGTCCGGAATACAAGGCAAATTGTTAAGAATAATACGAGACATGTACCAGAAAGTCAAATCATGTGTTAAATAATGTAACAGTTATTCCGATTTGTTTGCATATGCTGTTGGTTTAAGACAGGGGGAGGTAATCTCACCGATTTTATTTTCATTCTTTGTGGATGGCCTTGAACTTCATTTGCAAAATGATCCTAATTCAGGTTTAGTCATTGACGATATTGTGTTAATGCTTTTACTATTTGCGGACGATATGGCAATTTTTGCGAAATCTCCCGAAGAGTTACAAACCAATATCATCATTTTACATTCGTATTGCAATACATGGGGACTTAAAGTCAACACAGACAAAACAAAAATAATGGTTTTCAGAAAAAGGGGTAGATTGTTATCTAACGAACACTGGAATTACGATGGCAAGGATTTAATGAATGTAGACAATTTTAATTACAATCGCACTGTTTTAACTACACTGGCTACTTAAACTTAAACCAAGAGCATTTGTCTGGCAAAGCTATAAAGGCCTTACACGTTTTATTACAAAATTGCAAGATGTATGATCTTAAGCCAAAAATAGTGTGCCACCTTTTTGATTCGTTTGTTGGATTTATACTTAGCTACGCATCAGAGGTTTGGGGATTCACAAAATCGAACGAGCTCGAGAGAATACACCTGAAATTTTGCAAACGTATTTTAAAACTTAAAACCAATCCATCTTTTGCGGGCGTCTATGGGGAATCGGGTCGATATCCACTGTACATAACAAGATATGTAAGAATTATTAAATATTGGAGTAAAATTATTGGCACTGATAATAATATTATTAAAAAGGTGTACAAACAAGCTATGGAAAGACTGCACCAATGGCTTTAAAATTGGGTCTATAATGTCAAATATTGTTAAACAATTATGGGTTTGCTAATGTTTTTGAAAACGCTGATCATGTCGATTTAAAATCATTCCTTGATGTTTTTAAACAACGCATAATCGATACCTTCATTCAGGAATGGTCACAGAATATGCAGTCAAATAATGTTCTTACAAGCTATGCTCTTTTCAAAGACAAATTTTTCTACGAAACACCCACCAGTCTTAGGCTGTTTTTCTGTAGACTTTGACTATCGGTGCATCCACTCAGAATACAAACTGGTAGATATGGTAGAAATAGGATTGCTAGAGATCAACGATATTGTTTACTCTGTAATTCACAAGATATAGAAGATGAATATCATTTTATGCTTATTTGTCCATGTTTTGATGAGTTACGCAAAAATATATTCCAAAGTACTATTACAAAAGACCCTCGATGTTTAAATTTTTGGAAATGCTTCAAAATTTTTCTATTTATTAAATACACATTAAACAAAAGAAATCTCATGTTAAATGTGTAATGTTATAATAGTACTGTAGCTAAAGCATTTTACTAGCTATAAGTTCATCCTCATAAAATACAAATATCAATCAAACTTTTGGTAACGAATATATAATAAACATCCAGAGTATTACGAATTTTTAACGCAAACAAATAAATCGTACATAGTATAGTGTGCTACTATGTTTTCATGTATGTTCCATATAAAGATATACCGAATCTATTCATAGATTGAGTATAACGTGACTTAATTTGCTATTATGTTTTGTTTGTATTGTTATATTGACGATGTACATTGTGCAAGTCATAATAAAACACTTGTTCTGTTCTGTTCTTAAAAAAAAGTTTGTGAAGTACTTGGCTGAGCGGCTAGTCCCCTTCATTTTAATACAGTACAAATGCATACTGTTTGACTTGAAAAATATCAATCAATGAATTGAAAAATAAAAATAATTTGATGAAAATGTCACAAATAAGAAAATCAAAAATATTGCTAACTCGGACGTCTCTGTCCTCTCAAATAAAAACTGTGTTTTTGTAGATGACAGTTCAATAAAGAACAGTTTAATACTAGTATCATATGTAAAATGTTGGCTGCTGATAGAAGAATTATTCCTTAACAAAGCCAGTATTGACATACACGATTTTGTTAATATCAGGGTGAAACTTTTCTGCACAGCCACTTGATTTGCTAACTGAAATCGAAACTTTGTCGGTAATTTTCTTGTTCTTGTCTACCAATAGATCACAGTAGATCATACAATACATCATCGCAAGTTTGCTTGTTTCAACTTTATGAATTTTGTATTTATTTATTTATTTATTTCAACAAACACGCCGAATGTTAGAAATAGGTAAATCAAATCTCCAATAGTCCCATTGTAAAACAGCACAATCTTCCGGCATCGTTGGCAACTTTTCTTTGATTCAGATATTGCGAGTCTCTCTTTGGAAAGATGGTTCTCTCTGCTTTCCAAATTTAAAATAAAAAAAATGTTAAGAAAATTCACTTTAAAGAAAATTCATCTCACTTGATTGTAGTCACCTGTAAGAAAAACTCGCGATTTCGACAAAAGCACATGTTGCCTATACATAAACTGCTGAATATTCAAATTTAAAGTAATTCGGTGTCATGATACATCAAAATGCACACAAGACGTGTCCGTTATGCGAAATGTCTCTTTCTTTTGACAGAAGAAAAAGCGAACTATTTAATATACAGACAACTTTCAAGGGAACCACCCCACTATTAACTGGTATCTAACCTTGAAACAAAACGTAATTCTACACAGAGATGATGACGTCATAGGTCGACCGGTGTGTACACGACAAAACTTCTATGAAACACACCATGTTTACCAAACTCCTCGCAAAGGTTACCTCCCCTATCGGATAACGGTAACCACTGCCATCACAAGTAAAATCCTTCCAGATCTTTAAGGATTACGTGTGTTTAACTTTTACTTATTTAATGCAACTCGGTGCAATTTTCTACGTAATTGGACTTTTTATATATCGTTTGCAGTCAATAGTAAACACAGAAAAAGAAAATAACTAATTAAAACCATAAATAATATCTAGAAGATTTAAATCGATCATCATCACGTGTTTTGTTACAACGACAGGGATTTGATTTGAGCTATGCTCGGAACCTGTCAAATATCTGCGCGGAGGTTGCATGTTTACTAGTATCCGGTCACTAGGCGCTTGTTTTCACACTCAAAAGCATTATACTCTTTTGTTCAAGCGCCTTAATGATCAAAATCGCCTATGAAAGTTGTGAGCGAAAGAAAAACGAAATTTAAAGCCAGAAAAAATAAAAAAATAAATACCGCAGATTTTGCAGTAAAATATTTTGAGTCGGCGGATTTTTGGTGGGACAAAAAGGGCAAACAAACTTTATTTTAATTTAGGCCTAAGGATCAGGCTTTCGATACATCAGGTCTAAAGCAATTAAAAGTCAATAGGAATTAGCCGTCTATAAAAAGCAATCTGCTAGCGAATTGAACAAATACTGAACAATGCTTAAAAGTATGATCGAGCTCATAACTTGTCCTCAGCAAGTGTTCACTCAGCGTACCTCTAGCGCTCATGACGTATGCCGGACGGGATTTAATGAGCTATGCTCGGACACAGTTAAATCTCTGCGTGGAGGTTGCGGGTAAGCTTGCCCAGGAAAAGTGCATGTAGGTTAACTGACCGCCGTTATATGACTGAACTAATGTAAAAAACGGCGAACTATCCAAACAAACAAACAAACCTCACATTCGTGTGAATGATGTTTTGTAGTATTGACAGTATTAGTATGCATAAGGCGGTTTGCGCTGTACAGTCCTTGGGCTAAAAATACTCCTGTGTTGACGTGCTTTTATCGAACTTTATTGCGCTTGTAATTCGAAATGTCTAGAAAAAAAGGTTTTATTTTACGCCTTCACATGATTTATAGGGAAATATCAGTGAATTAAAATTGGTAATTTACTGTCTGAAACAGTGAAAATTATCAATTCGGTAATTTTCACTGTTTCACACTGGTACCCGATTTAATATGTAGTAAATGAAACGGACCTTCAACTATGCCGGGCTGAAATTTGTGAAATGACGACGTTATAATTCCCGCGATTCTTTAAAATTACACGCCACGTTGCGGATCCGTGGTCTAGTGGTAACGCACTGACTCCACAACCCAGGGGTAGCAGCTTCGAGCCCCCGCTACACCCTAATCTACTAACTCGTCTTTCGCATAAGATGTTAAACCGAGGTGCAGTGTACTAGGTGCTTCACACCGGGCACTAAAAGGGTCTCCTGTATCTTGCACTATCCCCCGTAGCCCAACAAACAAGTATTCTGGGGGCGATGACCATATGGGAGAGAATCCCGGTGCACTCGATAAAAAAGTGCTACACATACACAAATTAAACGCATTTAGATAGCACACAAAATGGGGTACGGCTAGATACCGAAAACAACTTCAAATACCGAAAACAACTTTGTTTTTCAATATATCGCTATTTATGTGCCTGTTAGAGCATTATTAAAGGCGG
This sequence comes from Congeria kusceri, assembly GCA_027627225.1. Classification (NCBI taxonomy): domain Eukaryota; kingdom Metazoa; phylum Mollusca; class Bivalvia; order Myida; family Dreissenidae; genus Congeria; species Congeria kusceri. The sequence goes on along the minus strand of CM051024.1, from coordinate 91,148,409 downwards.
CACGTGTAATTATGGTAATATTTCGAAACTTTGGTTATTAAACAATAAATGTGTATGTGAACAATTAAATCAACAACATTAATGATCATATTTGTAGATACCGAATACAATGTCTGATATATTTCTTATAGTTATGCGTTTAGATACACATATGTGCTCATGAGGTAAACAATGTTTTTAAAAAAAAAATAAGACAAAAAAACTTTTATTTTAGTAATCGGAAAAATGCAAAACTATTTATAGTTACAAATATAGAAAACAACGACAGGAACCGTAAACAAATTGTTTTTGCGAACACAGACTAAGATACCGAAAACAACTTTGTTTTTCAATATATCGCATTTATGTGCCTGTCAGAGCATCATCAAAGACGGTATTTGTAATACATGAAAAATGGTAATATTTGTAAACTTTGGTAATAAATCAATAATTGTGTGCGATAACAATTAATAGAAGTACAACATTAATAATCATATTTGTAGGTACCAAAACATGTTTGACTCATTTCCATACTACACATATGTACACATGACAGAAAATAATGCTTTGTTTAGACATGAAAAGATATGGAAACTTTTTAAATAGTAACGGGAGAAACACCAAACTAGCTATTTGTAATTGAAAAATTAAATGCAGAAAAATACAGGAACCGAAAACGAGTTGTTTCCGCGATAATAACCGCAGATACCGAGGGTGAATTTTTTTTTTAAGTATTTTTTTTCTCTCCTACTCTTTTCGATTGGCACTATATAGTGGGTTATTAAAACAAGTAAATAAGTACAGATTAAAGACAATTTTAAGTTTTAATAACAGCATAAGCATACAATTCTAAATATAGATTTATTAATCACATAGATTTATTAATCACTAACGGTCATTTATGCAAGCTGACGTAACAAAGATAATCAATTTGAATGTTCATAATTAACATAAGTGCCTTCAAATTGATATACCATCAGCATTTAAGTACTTCTATTTATATAATTTAACTTTTCGTAATTTACATTTTTATTACTGTCAAAAATAGGAATTATTTTTGCAATAAATAACCAATAATTTTTGGAAAGGAAAACCAACGCTTGTCATTGCAGCTGGCATTTTCGTTATGACTTACATTGACACAGATTTTCTTCAAAAAATATGGAATGCTATTACACAAGCAAAAGCATCTACGAAACAAAAGTTTAAATCAACAAATAGACGATATTTATAAAGGTTCCCAATCGATTATGACTTTTTTTTTCGAAATTTACACAGTATTTCACACGCCATAAAAAAAAACAAAACGTTGCGGCGCTGCCTGAGAAACAAATCATTATTTTTTTTAGCCTTAGGACCACTAATTATATCGTATCAAACGTCTTGGTACCGATCAAAATATCGATAAACACTAAGATACAATTAAAATAGAATCAAATAATGTGATTTTTTTTCATATTTCCCGTACATTTCAACTGTGTTGCATCCTTATACTTATTTATCATGGTTTATTAAATTCTTTCGCATTACTGACATTGGAGCGTGGTTTACAGCAAATTGATTTATAGTTTTCCAAAAGTTTTCCCGTTTTGCATCATTTTGAGACTATGTAATTACTTGTATATTAAAAATCTTATTTTATGCTGCTGAATGATGAAAAATACCTGTTTGCTTCATTAAAATATATTTAAAGCAAATATTTTAGTAAATGCTTCATGAAAACAAGTTACAATTTCTCTATTGTCAAAGCTGAATTTGAAATTTAAAAATGATTAAAGACTAGGGTACTCTTATTTATGTATTTCCCCCCAAAACAACATTTTTAATTGTGTTTTTTGTATATAAAATTACTTTTATTCAACAAAATTACTATTCTTTATGCCTATTAAATTTATTCTAATTTTTGTCTATGATTATTTTTGATCTTATTTTTAAAAATTGTTTTTCTTAAATACCTCCCTAAAACGTCACTTTAACTTATATTAAAATAAATACATCAATCTGTATTGAAATTAATACAATAAGTTGCAGTTCAAACGTTGTACGTGAAAATTTTTCTCGAAGGGCTGACTTATTATTCGGACTTTTAACGTATTATTCGAAAAGCAAGGCCTTATTACAGCAAAAATAACTTGTATGAAAAAACTATGTACATAATCTACACATTAATTGCAAGTGGTTCATCATATTTGGTACTATGTGATTAAAGCCTGGGATTTCCTGTAGCCTTGTATGAAAGCAAGTGATAACATAAACTGAAGTATGCAGTTATATATGCATTTATGTTATAAGTACAAATATCTTTTGATATATCGAATCAATCATTTTGTATCGATACAAATATCGTATCGATAATTCTGATCGATACATAGCCCTAGTATACACTCAATTTAAAAGCACTGTAATACCATATTACAGATGTTGGTATATTAAAGGGATTATAAAAAGTATAATAACATATATTTTTCTAAATATAAAATATCAGTACCGTTAAAATCTTAATGTCAAATTAACATAAAATAGTACAATCTTAAAATGTTATTCAATTGATGTTTTACCGGTAATACATAATTTTGTATTTCTGTAAAAAATATTAAACTATTGACCATTGTATTATCAACCGTTTTACTACTTAGATAACTGTAAATGCATAGTTTGCCAGTAAGTTTATTTGTCAGTATACAGTACTTTACCTTGAACGGACTTGTTTTCGGTGTCTCGAATATTGTTTTCGGTGCCTATAAATACGACGAAATTGCTATTTCTCCTCGACGTCTTCACGTAGACATATTTTTTTATATAAAATATAAATATATAAACTTGTTTGCAAATTTACATTCTTTATAAATAACAACAACAAAACAATTGTTTTCGTAAGCTAAAGTTTTTATTGCGAAAACAATTTGTTTTTCGCGTTATGTGTTTCATGTATACGACCACATAATTTTGTATTTCTCTCAAAATATATGAATAATTATCATTTTATAATCTAATATATTAAATATTTATATGTCATTTAATGCAAAGTCTTATTGTATTTAGTACTTCCATAAGAATTGTTGTTTTCGGTGTCTGAGATGGTATTCGGTACCTACACATGTGATAGAATTTGATTTTTTCTCCATAATGTTAGAAGATATATTAACATATATGCATACTAATAATAATCAAAATGTGTTTAAATGAGGTCTGTATTTAAGATTTATTGCAAACCAAAGTTGTTTTCGGTATCTGATGTTGTTTTCGAGAAAACAAGTTGTTTTCGGTATCTAGTCATACCGCATACAATGTAACAAACGTCGTAAAAAGCATAAAATAATCAAAACGCCGACAGCGTATGAAGACTGTTGACGACAAAGGAAACTAAATGAATATGAATATTATGAGTCCATTTGTGCTAGAAAGGAAACATTTGTTTGAATGAAGTTCGAATTCTCACCTTTAAACTTGAAAAAATCGATTCTTATTTAGTAGTATACGACATCATAATCAAAATGTATTCGTAAGTAAAGAAACAAATATTTTTCAAGCTAATTATATAATGCAAACTGAATTATATACCTGGCAGCTAAGAAATCAATCTGGAACGAGCCATACAGAATGGCCGATAAGGCGTGATAGTTAGGAGCATCGATTATTAGTGATTCGTAGTCTACTGAGTCAAAAGTAGGTCATACGATTGTTGGAAATATAAGACCATAACCTTTTGAGAAAAAAACAGCATATGACACACTTCTATACGTTGTAACTAAAAAAAATTAACCTTAGAATAATCACACCGGTTTTGACAGGCATGGAGGCTGCCATTTTGTGCATTAATTCATGGGCCAAAAGTTATGAAGCTGGGAACCACTTAGACAAAGTAGTGCCCCAAACTGTCCTTTTTTCTTATTTCTTACATATATACCTTTTAAGTGATACCAAAACATATCGTTTAAACTGTATTTTACAATTTCTATGCATCCTGCACTCAACCATATGTGCTTCTTATCTAACTGACAGCATGTAACCCTGAGGATGTGACTTCCGTTTTAGGGTAATTAGACCTTATGTCAGGTCGCCCAGTTGAATCTTTCGGTTACATTCAAGTAAATAGCAAAAATATGTGTGTCATTAATTTGACGTAACATTTGTAATAAATTGACTTTTTTTAGAAACTGTAATTGTAATAAATCACAAGATATATACATTATAATACACCTGACATATAGTATCTTAAATAATTAAAAGGTAAGAAAACCATCGTGATTTTTGCTACTTTGAAGAAGGACCCTGTCAGGTCTTGATTTACTGATTCGTAGCCTGCAAAGAAAAAAAAAGTAGTTTTCCGCCATACCTGTTTTGGAAATTATGCTCTCAAAGACCGTTGGCTTCTGCCAACATTCTAAAAAGAAAATTTGTGAATTCGGTATAATATCTATTTTCGATGCACTCGTGATCTCTCATGCGTTACAAATGTATTTATGAATGACCTAGCGTAGCCTTGGGTAATAGTATCAGACGCTTAATTCATCTCAGTGATCCGCGCATCATGTCATTCTCTTAAGTTCTTGATTATCTAGTTGTTGCCGTTTTGGAGTTGAGACGTTTTTGGACATGTCAGGTATCAGAGATCGGATAATCTAGTTTGAAACATAAGCTGTTCTGCGCGGACTTCAACTGTTAGTTTATTTGTATACACGTTAACTCACCGGCAAGTCGAACATCTTCATTTTTTAATTAATAGTAACGAGACGACTAAAATATAAGTATTTCGGTAACATCGATTCTTGTGAAATAACTGGACATATAATATAATATGTCTGTCTTTCTGTTAAGGGTGGTTGCTCGCTGGACAATGTGTAAGAGGATAGCATTCCTGATCGCGATATTGTTTGCAAGCACCATTCTCTACGTTACTTTGGAATGGTTTTATGAAGAGACAGCAGTCGACTTCAAAGATTATTAATCTACGTGTTGAAAATTGAAAACTTATTAAGATAGAGTACGGTATGCTTTTGTCGATTGCGCGAAAGATCCAACGTTTTGCCATGATTTTTTTCTTGTTAATTATGCAAATTCGAATAAGCAAGACTATTTTAGCAAGACTATTTTACATATTCCAAGCGAATTTAAAAAATGCATGCTGCCATTCGGTCCAATTGTGTAGAGTACATACAGATTATTTGCACATACTGTTTTGTTTGATGGGTGGTCTTAGTCATTGGTACATGCGTTGTCAAAACCCGTCGATCATTCCATGTCATCATCATCTTGAATGTTTGATGCTTCACCTGATTTAATGTTTGTTTGTTGTTTTGTTGCTTTTATTTGAAGTCCCAGCAATATGTTAAAAAAATTCCCAGCAGTACGTTTTAAAGCAAAAGCATATATGATTTATCATTTTCTATGAAAAACTAACTTTTGTTAACAATTTGTTTTAAAAACAATTATTTGCATTTAATGCGAAATAAACACATATAATACATGACATAAATGATATAAAATTCTGATATAAAAACTTAATCGAAACATTCGAAAAATATTATATCAATATAAATTGATAACAAATCTCTGTATAACTGAGAACAAGAATAATTAAGTAATTGTAGAAATGACTTTGTGAGATACTGAACGTGTCATAGTCAGAGGTATAATAAATTACATTTAGTATCTGCAGATGAATACTTTTTAAAAAATAGATGAATAATTTATTTTTAAATGAAATTCACATATGTTACTACAATTCAGTTTAATATCTACATAATTGTCATTTCACTAGTACACCATTTTCATTTCACTAGTACATCTGCAAACATTCTTGTTCTATAGGCACACGTACGTTCCAGACAACGCGAACCTGTCAGACATGTCTGACAAAACATTGGGCTGTTTGAAAAAGAATGTTATAACACCTCATTCATATGTTATTCCAAGTTAACGTATTTAAAGTATGATTGATTATTGATTTGTTAGAGAAACTATTGGCTACAGGTAACATTTTAAACCAAATATTGCATTATAAGTAGGGATGCTTACGAGTATTTCTATATCCGTATAACAGAAAATGCGCACAAGCAAGAATACCTTGTTAATACCATAGATCCAAATTTTAAGTTTCATTCAGCAAGATTCCTTATTGTCGTTCCTTGAGCATTAACTCTGCAATTATTGCGATGGTTGAACATTTAACAATGGATCAACATAACTGATAGATAACATAGGTATGTTCATACAATGTGATGCTCATGTCGTTTTCTTTTCGAAAAAGTGACTTGCCATCATTAAGTTGGTATGTTCGTTTTTAATTTTAAATAAATGTCAATGAGCACAGTAAAGTAAAAGTGAAAACCACATTTAACTTGGGTTTTCGTCACGGTGAACAACAATAGGATGAAGTTTCATGAGGAAGATGTTCGTTTATACATTCTAACCTGGCTTCTATGTCCTTTCAAAGTCGGCCTTTTATGGAAAACATTATATTCAAAGAAAGTTGTGCTTAAGGCACCTCATGATATCGGCCAGAAGGTGTCACCAGCTTATGTTCAAAGTAGGCTGGTGGCCCTTTCTGGCTTTTAAGGCACGATTTAAGAGGATCTGTCTTACATTTTGACCAATTTACCATTTCTAGACTTATTCTGACATGATGGATTGGTTTCAAATCTAGCATTTCAATACTGATCAGACTACTTTTCAGAAAGCGACAGATGCTCGCGATTTTCCTCCATTTGAAGAGGTACGTTAGCATAACATTTACCTTCAAAACATTTAGTAAAACGCACTTACGCTTCTCGTAAGTTTGAAATATTATGAAACTTTACACAAGAACATACGAAACAATTACGCAATATTAGTAAAACGGTAGCCTTGATAATTCATGGTCAAATAGTATCCGAATTAAATACATATATGTATTGAAGTTTTTGACTGTAATTAAAATAACTAAATAACTATTTCGTTATTGAAACTAGCCAATATAAGGTTTTACAGCAATTGTTATTCTTACCTTGTGTCCATTTTAATCGAGTTCTCTTGTTACTTGATAAATATAAGTTGATTAAATATTGTTGTTGTTATTTTAACTCATCTGAGCACATCGTGCTCGGTGAGCTATTGGTATAGGTTAGATACCACTAAAGTAATGCCTATTACTAAAGAGTTCCTCTTCTCTTCTGGTATAAAAGCCATTTAGCAATCTCAGACAGGCCTTTTGTGGTTATTTCAAATACCCTATGTGTGTCTGCAACATTTTGGTGCATTTCATTGGAGGCTAACTTGAACGGTGAACTCTCGGAGTGTGTTCACTGTGGTATGGGGCTTTTGTCGAAATATGACTGCCGAAATCCTGTTTTCTACTGGTGTCTGCATTCAAGAGAGATGCATTTTATTAGAAGAATCATGACATATCTTTTTTTGCAAATTCTGGAAGACGACAGATTGATCTTTAAATTGATACCAGGCGTGCACAATCTGAAATAAAGAAAATGATAGGAAAATGCTTGGGAAGTTTGCCGTTTTATAATGGGACCCTATGGGAATTGGAATTACTGGTATCTAACCTATAGGGGGACTGTCCTGCGTCGTCCGTCATCCGTAATGCGTCAACAATTGGGCCCGTAGACTTTGTGTAACATAGAAACCTCATATTTCGTCTAATCCTAATCAAACTTATACAGCTTGTGCATGGCCATAAGATATCATAATAAATCAACGAAATGCCCTGATTGGGCTTTAACAAACTTACTAATTGGCCTTTGTTTTTGAAAAGGGCAAAACAAGTGCTGTCACTATCAGGTTACATATTCCTATGAACAGTAAGTGCCACATTGTCACCATTGACGCCATGAATCTTTGTAAATAAAAGTGAATAAAAATGTAAACTTTATTACTTCATTCAAAATGCTTGCTCTAGAAAAACTTATGGAAAACTGTTGGCGAGAGAAGGAAAGTAACCAAAATCACACGAAACAGAGTGAAAAATTGTTCAGAAAGGACACATTTGTTTGTATGAAATTGTATTTCTGAAATGCCATTTCTACACAAGACAAATCGAATTAGTTATTGTTAATCTCCCTTATTCAATAACTTGGTAGTATGTAACACGATTCGAAATTACCCTACTAAAGACCGTTGGCTTGCGCCATCAGTCATCATTTTTATGCCCCCGGCACCTTGATGCAGGAGGCATGTAGTGATCGTCCTGTCCTTCGGTCCGTCCGTCCTTCCGTCCTTCCGTCCGTGACAAGGTTAAGTAGATTTTACCGTTTCGTCTAGCACCAACACCGCTTTCTACAACACTTTGATACTTACATAGTTGTTGCTTATGACCATTCCCTATCCACCCACCTATATGACCCAACCTTACTTTGACCTTGACCTTGACCTAATTGGGACTTATAATAATTCAAAAGTGCAATTTCTTGGTTAACTAGATTTTACCGTTTCGTCTAGCACCAACACCGCTTACTATAACACTTTAATACTTACACAGTTGTTGCTTAGGACCATTCCCTAACCACCCATATCACCCAACCTTACTTTGACCTTGACCTTGACCTAATTTGGACTTATAATATTTCAAAAGTGCCATTTCTTGGTTAACTACCGTTTCGTCTAGCGCCAACACCGCTTACTACAACACTTAAATATTTTTACACAGTTGTTACTTATGACTGTTCCACCCATATCACCCAACCTCACTTTGACCTTGACTTTGACATACTTTGGACTAAGAAATGGGTTACCCAGCACCAACCGGGGGCATGTGTGTTTATCAAGCGCATAATCTTGTTACTCTATATATAGGTTTACTAACATATGTAATACATACATGTATATGGCAAAGTGTCACCGTTATAGCCCATATATAGGTTTACTTACGTATGTAATACATGCATGTATTTGGTAAAGTGTCACCGTTATAGCCCATTCGGGTCCAATTCACAGGAAATTAATATGGCTTGTAAAAGATGTTAATTTGTATATCCTTTTGTTGTTTTACAACACTTACAACACTTAATCCCATGTCATTTGAAATTAATAAATAAATGTCCTTTAAGAGTCTCTTATACAACGTTTGAAAACAAATATAGTGTATCAAACTTTTAAGGCACGTGATTAGTAAAGACGATTTCTACATTTTTTTTATTTTGCATGATTTTTATTTTATTTTTTTATTTTCACATATTTTGCAGATCGCTCAATACCTAATACAATAAAACCATAAAAAGGGGGGTCACCGAATTAGATTTTTTGGAAAATGCGTGTAAATGACCTACCCGTAAATGCATTTTATTCATTATTTTTGTTGTTTTTATTTGTGCAAAAAATAGTATTGACCATTGATTGGTAAAACATTCTCTTGGTTGAAATGGCATATTGTTAGAAATCAATGCGTTACATGGTTAAAAAAATAATATTATGTTTGCCAAAAATGCTTTCTCATCCATTTTTTGGCGAAAACAATCTTTTTTGGCGAAAACAATCTACAGTTTGTAATCATATAAAAGCTTGGTTTTGACTGTCGAAAAAGGAAAACAGGGGTCACCGTGCTTGTTTCCGAGCAAAAATAGATAGTTTACACACACACACACACACACACACACACACACACACACACACACACACACACACACACACACACACACACACACACACACACACACACACACACACACACACACACACACACACACACACACACACACACACACACACACACACACACACACACACACACACACACACACACACACACACACACACACACACACACACACACACACACACACACACACACACACACACACACACACACACACACACACACACACACACACACACACACACACACACACACACACACACACACACACACACACACACACACACACACACACACACACACACACACACACACACACACACACACACACACACACACACACACACACACACACACACACACACACACACACACACACACACACACACACACACACACACACACACACACACACACACACACACACACACACACACACACACACACACACACACACACACACACACACACACACACACACACACACACACACACACACACACACACACACACACACACACACACACACACACACACACACACACACACACACACACACACACACACACACACACACACACACACACACACACACACACACACACACACACACACACACACACACACACACACACACACACACACACACACACACACACACACACACACACACACACACACACACACACACACACACACACACACACACACACACACACACACACACACACACACACACACACACACACACACACACACACACACACACACACACACACACACACACACACACACACACACACACACACACACACACACACACACACACACACACACACACACACATATATATATATAATTGTTTTAGTAACAGCCGTTGATTATAACGATGTACTAAAAGTGATTACAGGCAAAACACTTTCACATTAATCGCTAGCAAGTTCACAGCTATGTGCGAGTTCAATATTCAGGCTGCGTGTATTAACAAACTTTCACAAATAATCGAGTCACAAGACACTCCTACTATAATCATGGTATTTATTATGAATATGTGTGATTCTGTTGATAATAATGGTACGCAATATTTAATAAATATTATTATCTGTCAAGAAACTTCATATTTTGAAGATTATAAATCAACTCCACTGATGCGCGAAAAGATGCGCAGAAAAAATACCGAAATCGTCTTTGAGAAGATTGTTGTATATTTATACCTATAAATTTGACAATACCCTTCTGTAAAACAAAACTGTACTAAATATATGCAATTTCCCAAATATGCAACATACGTGAGATAATACCGACACTGCGCGATATAGTATGCAATGGTTCAAAAGTACAATGGTAGCCTGGTGGTTGTTCTATGTGCAATCTGTTGATTTTCTAAAAGATTTGATAGCCTCATCCATGCACAATTGTTCTCAAACCTTTTAGAAAAGTAAATTTATGTCACACTCGTGAAAGTCCTCATTTCAAAGTACTCAGCGTTACGCATGCATGTCACTGACAGTCGAAGTTAGAACTGTCACCCATCTCTTTTATATTTAACATCGGAACCCGACAAGGGGACTTAAATTCGCCGATCGTATTCTCGTTTAATTTCAAATTTAGTTAAGAGTGAATAGATGCTTCTTTATTTTCCCCTTCCTGAACAAAAAACATTTTATTTAAAATATAAAGTTTGATCTCAAATATTTCCTTTAGTACAAGTTCAATAACAAATTTTGTTGTAAATACCAGTCCTGCTGGGGCCTTAATCACAAAGCTCCCAAGAAAATCTTAACTAGAGTTATATATTAAAGTTAAACATTCAAAAGGAAATCTTAACTAGGGTTATATATTAAAGTTAAACATTCAAAAGGAAATCTTAACTAGGGTTATATATTAAAGTTAAACATTCAAAAGAAAATCTTAACTAGGGTTATATATTAAAGTCAAACATTCAAAAGGAAATCTTAACTAGAGTTATATATTAAAGTTAAACATTCAAAAACAATTATCATAGGTATATTGATTCTTTATCTTAACTAGAGTTATATATTAAAGTTAAACATTCAAAAACAAGAAGCATTGGTATATTGATTCTTTATCTTAACTAGAGTTATATATTAAAGTTAAATATTCAAAAGGAAATCTTAACTAGAGTTATATATTAAAGTTAAACATTCAAAAACAATTATCATAGGTATATTGATTCTTTATCTTAACTAGAGTTATATATTAAAGTTAAACATTCAAAAACAATTATCATAGGTATATTGATTCTTTATCTTAACTAGAGTTATATATTAAAGTTAAACATTCAAAAACAAGTAGCATTGGTATATTGATTCTTTATTTTATTCAATTCATTTACGACAAAATATTCTTACCTAATTTGAACCATTTACGAGAAAATTAACGTTGAATGTTTAAATGAACTAGCGACATTCTGGAAAATGTTCATGATTTTAAGAAGTATTACCGTGTTAGAGGGGTACTAGATGAAAGGTACATGTACTAGAGGCAGTTACCAACTTATCAATTTCATTTAAGAAAACGACCATGAATTTAAAACTTACGGATTTGCATTTTTTTACCACGCAATATACCGTTTTTAGCGATATTAGCTGATTTACTTATTTAGAAAACATATAAATTATTAATCATTAAAGAAACCTGATTTCAATTTATTTGCATTTTCAAAAATTCTACTTTCGCACATGCTAAATCTGTGTTTTTCTCATACCTTTAAATATATAACTCTATGCTGTTTATAACTGGCGCAACGACTACGACCAATTGTGTTGACCAATAAAATCCAATGCTGGTATGTATAACAACCAAATTTATTTGGCAAATAAATTAATGCAAAGTTTAGAACGGATTTATTGCAAACAAGTTTCCTGTTCATTTATTCATCACCAGGTCCGCAAGGTGACATTGCATTCTACGTGAATTCTATAGATCTCAGCACTGTTCATGTATTACCGGGAGTGTAATCTATGACAGGGACATATGTGAGGACATAAGGACATAAGTGGAAATTAATCAGTTAACAAAAGCTGTGGAGGATGTTTCAAATGTTAGTGGCAATAACTGAAAAGGTATTTCGGAGAATTTATTAATTTAAAAAAAAGTGCAGTTTGGCAGTCCAGATAAGTTGATGTCAAACCTTGGTTTTATACCAACGCGCCCTTTTAAATACACAATTAACAAATATTTTGGGACTGTGTCTCGACGACAAAAAGTCTGTTAATTTCGATTTATCAAGATATTTTTCAGCGTAAATATGTGAGTATATCCCTTTAAATACTTCGGAATACAATTTTAACATCGACGCATGCGTTGGTCGCAAACAAATCATGTCGCCATGCAAGACTATGGAAAGCCATGACTGTCTTCTGTCGTCATGATTCGTGGTGTCTTATTATGTCAAAAATACGTGTTACTATATTAAAATATTGATTCATCATGTGCTATGATCAGGTGAACTTGTAAATGTAATGAGTTTTTATGTCAAAAAGACATGTCATTATGTTAAAATATTGTTTCATCATGTTCTATGATAAGGTGAACTTGTCAAAAGATTATGTTATGTCAAAAAGACGTGTCGTTATGTTAAAATAGTGTTTCATCATGTGCTATGATCAGGTGAACTTGTTAAGATTTTGTTTTGTTATTTCAGAAAGACGCGTCATTGTGTTAAAATAGTGTTTCATCATGTGCTAGGATTATGTGAACTTGTCAAACTAATATGTCATTATGTCAAAAAGACGTGTCATTATGTTAAAATATTGTTTCATCATGTGCTATGATCAGGTGAACTTTTCAAGGGAATATGTTATTATGTCAAAAAGACGTATCATTATACGAAGCCTATTAGTGTCACACGAACGTTAAAAATATTTTTTAATGCGTAATAACGCAAATAAACGCGTTATAACGCAAACCAAACAAGTAATGAGGTAAATCAAAACACGTATTAACGCACAGTTACACACAATAACGCAAAACAAACACGTTATAACGTAAATCAAAACATAACGCGAAGAAACACGTAATAATGCAAATCTAACACATTATAACACAAAACAAACACGGTATTACCCGAAAGCAAAAAACACGTTAAAACGCAAAACAAACACGTTATCTCGTAATAACGCGAAAAAGCAGGTACTAACACGAAACAAACACGTTATAACGTAAAACGTAAGTCGTTATAACGCGAAGAAACATGTTATAACGTAAACCTAAACACTAAATAACGCGAAAAAACACGTAATAAGGTAAATAAACTCGTTATTACGTAAAACTAAACTTGTAATAACGCGAAAAAACACACACAAAATAACGTAAAATAAACACATTATTACGTATTTCAAGTTTAGTTTTTCGTTAAAGTGTTTGTTTTGCGTTATCACGTGTGTTTGCTTTCGCGTAATAACGTGCTCGTTTCGTGTTTTAACGTGTTTGTTTTGCATTATTACCTGTTTGTGGTTTATTTGCGTTATTGTGTGTTACTGTGCGTTATTACGTGTTTTGATTTACGTTATTACGTGTTTGGTTTGCGTTATAACGTGTTTCTTTGCGTTATTACGCATTAATATATACATATTTGTAACGTTCGTGTGACACTAAAAGGCTTTCGTATCATTATGTTAAAGTAGTGTTTCATCATGTGCTATTATCAGGTGAACTTGTCAGAAGAATATGTTATTATGTCAAAAGGACGTTTTATTATGTTAAAACAGTGTTTTGTCATAAGCTATGATCAGGTGAAATTGTCAAAAGAATAAGTTATTATGTCAAGAAGACGTGTCATTATGTCTACAGCTCAAATAAACTTATCGACTTCAATGTCCTTCACGCATGCTTTTATGTCTACTCTTGTCGGTATTTGCTTTCCGCGATTGTAGTGAGTGCACGCTATTCTTAGCTCAACAACAACACCTTGTCATTTGAACAAAACAACATACCGTTTCAACAAAATGAATTTACTTTAGACATGATAAGACAGTGGTACAACAAAATAAAACTTATCATTGACAAAACAGCATGTGCGAAACGCTGTCTGGACAAATCAACAGCATATATTTACAACTTTTAAACATGACATAATAACACACCACACTGACAAAATCACACGCTGCACTAACACGTTAACTTGATCTCTTGACAAGTTCAAACGATATTTTAACATAACAATTCAACAATTTGACATAACAAGTCACATTGCATACAAGATAACTCATTGCATTGACAAAACAACACGTGTACATAACATAATAACACATGCGAAAGACAAACTCACATTTTGAGCAGACAAGATGAACCGATATACAGACAAGACAACATTGAAGTTTGACATAATACCATATACTGCTAACATAACCACACAACCGAAGACAACATAAGACAGTCCCGGTGTTCCATACAAGACCATCTAAACTAGTCTGAATCCTTATTTATACTTTGACACGCGATCTTCAAAGCGTTGTGTAGAGACATAACCGCTTTATAGTTTAGGACTGTTTTTCAATGGCAGTAATGGAGTTTTTGACACATTATAGGAAGAAATTAGTATATATATTAATGATATTGTTTGCAACTATTATTGTATATTTTGCATTTGAACAGCTTAATAGACGGACAATAGTTGTTCAAAGTAGCATATCGGATTTGAGAGAAGATGTTGAAAGTGGACACAGTCGACAGAAATGTCGCTTCGTGTTTTTGGATCTTGGAAGTAACAAAGGTGTTCAGGTTAGAAAGGTTTATGAACCTTGGCTTTATCCTAACGCACCATTGTTAAAATATTTCAACTCCTATTTCGGAGATGTTTCTCGGACATACCGGCGACAGGACGTGTGCTCGTTTGGGTTTGAAGCGAATCCTCGACACATGCCTAGGCTAAAACAAATTGAAAAGGCTTATGTCAATAAGGGACTTCCGGTGCGTTTTGAAAACTACGCAGTGTCCAATAGGTCCAATGATACAGTTACAATTTATTCCGAGACGGACTTTGATATTGACTGGGGCGCAGGAGTCCTTGATACGGTCATTCAGAATAAGAAGGCGATGACAAAATACAACGTACCGACGATGGATATAGCAGACTTTATCCGTAAAACAATTGTGCCACTTCGTCCG
Source organism: Congeria kusceri (assembly GCA_027627225.1). NCBI lineage: Eukaryota > Metazoa > Mollusca > Bivalvia > Myida > Dreissenidae > Congeria > Congeria kusceri. The sequence goes on along the minus strand of CM051024.1, from coordinate 91,132,715 downwards.
GAGAAAGTTCTTATGAAAATGGACATAGAAGGCTCCGAGTTTATTGTTCTGCCGCACTTGCACAAAAACACAATGCTTTGTGAGAACATCATTACTGCCATGGCAATAGAATTGCATGACTGGGCCAAACCCTCTTTGAACTCTTCGTTGACGATCCCGTTGTTAGAGAGCCAGCTTCGATCTCAGGCATGTAAACCAACGTTGATAATGAACGTCGATGATGAAACATACTTCAAGGATGTCGACGTAGAACCGGACTGGTGAAAATACAACAGATTTATGAAAAGTGTTGTATTATCTGTACATATTTCTATGACAATATTTCAAGATATCATAGGTATGTTGCCTACAAAATTACGTATGTCACAATGAACTGTTCTCCAAACGTGTGCGTATTACATTTTAAGTAAAGTACTTTACTTACTTTAATTAAATGTTCTGTGTACTTATCGACTGTACAGTGGCAAAAACAACAACAAACAAATGGGACAGAGAACATGCACTGTGCGATTTAAGCTGTGACTTTAAGAAATACATGAACATTATGGTTTGCACGTATTTTATATGACTGTGATTGACTGTGCGTCTATGAGCTATTTTTACAGATGCCATTGCTTCCTATTTATCCAGGAACCTAAATGGAATCAAAAGATTGTCTCCACAGGGTTTATTCTTTTTTGTTTAACTTATAAGCTCTAATTAGGAAACTGATGCGAAATAATTATTGGTTACATTTTACCAGAGTCGAGAAAACAACTAAATACATGATGAATGTACTACATGTATTTCTGAACCATTGATGTCATTTCAAGTAGGCAAACATAAAACCTGTTCCTGTAATAAAAAGACAAGAAATTAGTGTCAGCTCATAAAAGTGTTGCTTATATTTCGAATCCTCTTTTTGCTACTATTTAGACGGTGAATTCAAATTTAATTTGATTTTGCACTTCACTACCTGTATCTCGCAATTCATCATCCAAAAAATGGTCGAATGTGCATTTCTTCGTTAAATGAGAATACTTTCCATTTTTTAATATTACAAAATACTTATACTTTATTTTTGAAAGTTAAATAATATTACACATTACATATCAAGCAATGAACTAAACATATAATATAATATAAATTTTAACGTGTGTTTACTTTTTCTATAATACACCTATTAAAGTTATAAGTATCTATTATTGCACTTATTTGAATTGTAACTGTATATGTTAAGAATTACACATATATTTCGTTACTTTACTTTGATTTTAATGAGTAAGAGAAAGAGCCTTTAAATATGTTCAACAAAAACATATGAATACCTTCATGACTACCAAACTGAAAGAACTATGTTGAATGTTAAAACGTGTTTTCAAAGTCATAGAAGCAATAGAACAATAGCTTTTACAAATACCATAACTCTGTGATTTTATGACACCATACTATTGCATAAGATAATGTCATATTTTTTTCACGAAATATTGACAAACGTTTGCGAAAATATTGGTAATGTTCGTGAAAAATATTATCTGGTTAAATAGAAATAAAGTCAGGTAAGTCAAATTGCCAAATCTGACAGAAATATGATTACTTTCGCGAAACATATTTATATCTTTAACTTGTTATCGCTCACAGTTAAATGCATTAGCGTATTTTTCAATTTTGTATAGTGACCGTAAATGAATTGGACAAAACAATGTTTTTGTAATACGTGTGTATATTTTAATAAAAAGTTTGCAGCATTGCTTTTGTCAATATTTACGACTGGTTATTAAGAAATATGCCACCAGGCGAACTATCAGCAGCCGAAACCTGCCATACAATTACGTACGTACCCTACTTAGTATAGCTCGTACTGATTGCATCACAGCTTGTTTTGCATGGCAAAAGTCCAATGAATTGGACCTAACCTAACAATATTTGAATATAATAATCCGGCTGAATCTGGAGTAGAACAACATTTCTTCTGTACATAGGTATTCAAAAAGCTATGAAAACTACAATAAATACATAAACGTAAAAAGGCTTTTCATACCACCAGCCTTCAAGTCAATCCTATACGCGAATGTGGTTCAAAGCAAAAAGTCCATGTGATGTTAAACAAAACTGAAAACAGTATACCAATAAAACAAAAGTATTCACGGAAATTAAATTGCGAAATTAATGAAACTGAACTGAACAACATAGTCTCTTACAATTAATAATAAAGTGAAATTACAATGGTTCATATATAGAATAAAAATACACTAAATAATTGAAACAAATCGTTTACTTTTTAAAATGAAATTGACAGATTCTCCGAAATGTATATTTTGCCTTCATGATGAAGAAACTATTGAACACAATTTCTGGGAATGTTCCTTTTACAGATTATTATCGAAAACAATATCCCTTCTGTCTTTTTCATTTTGTAACATGAACACATTTTTTCTTCGCTATTCTGGAAAAAGAAGATAACAATGTTTTTATGCACAGTTATATCTGTTTAAATGCAAAGCGTCATATGTTAAGCTAAACACTGAAAATGCTTGAAACTGTATAAATATACAATATATATACTTGTTTTATTTTTTACACATTTAATTTTATACCAATTTTACATTATTACATGATGTTATGTGTCATGCACATTTACCATGTCAATTGTTTACATTTATGTTTGTTTTCGTATACATCCATCATGATTTACTTTGTTTTGCCATTGTTCCTTCTGTTTCATGTAAGTGTCGCATAATTGGATAATGTAAGATGTATGATATGTACATGTATGATCTGTAATAAGCATGTATGTATTGTACAAATATTTATTAAAATAAATAATAAGCGTAAAAAAAACAACAACAACATTATAGCAATTCGTGGTTCATATTTGCGTGTTGACAAATGTACATAACGTGACATTACCCTTCCAAGACACAATAACATTACACAACAGAACAAGTAATGCAGTTAATTGTAATATATTACAAACATGTTTAAAGACATATTTAAGTGCGAAACCCCACCTTGTGACCCTTTTCGATGGCATAGTCCCTTTAATTTCCGGTAGCGCTCGACTGTTCTATTTATATCGGTTAAACATTTATCCAGCGTCTAAAAAACGGAGTTCATAATCATATAACAAAAGCACATATCAACAAGCGTCGGGATGAATATCGCGGTGAAAGTGTTTTAGACTTTGAATCGCAATGACTGTGGTTCTAGTCCTGCCAAAATCTTTCTTTTAAATCATGTTTTTTTACTTGACCATCACTTATTCTCATGACATTTTTGTTTATTTTTTTTCTATTTTTCATGTGTTTTATTTTTATTAGTTATTTCATTTTATCTACATAAAAATGCATTCACAAAGACTCTGTTCCGCTCACAGGTGCAGCTCTCGTCTGTGTCAGAATCAAGGTTGATGATGATATTCCGTGTCATGAGATCAGGAAAATGATCAATTATTTAAAATAAATTAATACATTAAATAAATTATAAGGGCCTGTTCTGGGATACTTCAGTATCAACTGTAACGGAGCAAGGATTTAATCAATACATATTCGCGTGTAAGTCTCCTATCTCGGTTAGACAAATAAACGGAATATTCATGAGTGCCAGGTCAATACAATCGCACAATACAAAGAAATAAATGTGGTTGAGGGTAAGGCAATCAAAATCTAATTTAAACAGGCATGTTTAAGTCATGGGTCATGTGAGAGTTTACACTTTGAAAGCTTGATTTTATTACACAATAGTTCGTTCATGTCCTTTAGGTACGCTATCGAGTGGTAAAATGCACTTTTTCTCTGAAGGTAAGCGCATACTAAATATTTTGCTCGCTTTCTAGGATATAAATGCATTAATGCATTATATTGATTAGTTTTTTTATATTAATATTGACATCGTGCTGAATGAACATAGCTTTAAACCAGCAGCTCTAAGTGTGCTATATTGTGTACAGTCGAACAGAAAATGTTTTTCGTCTTCAACGTACCCTGAATCACACAATATGTACACAGGAGATTCCAGTTGTTCGCCTCATGTACTTTCCGGTTTCAATTAATAGTGGGAAACCAGCACGAATCTGACAGAGCAGTGAGCGCTCTTGCGTATGGTTTGCAATTAAATGTATCTTTAAACAACCTGTATATATGTATATATGTCGATGGAATTTATATGTTTTATAGATCGTTATTGAATGTTGCCACGTGACCAGGTGGCATATGGCTTACTGATACGGTACTGAATGTTACGGTACCATATATAATATGTGCATATGGTTTTTCAATGACGTGCAACGCAATATTCCACATACGATGACATGGCTACATATGGAAAAGAAAGCCCCATATTCGTCTAAATCATCACTGGAAGTAAGACGTTAAGGAGTGTACTGAACTGTTAAAGATTGACCGCAATTGCCGCTATAAATTATTTATAGCATAGCATGTTCCAGGTTTAAGCATTTTGGTTATTGCCTATGCGGCATTTAAAAGTACGAATTGTAAACAGTTCTCCAATTGCAAACCTCTTAATCGTTTTGACTTTATGGCAGTGTTGCCATTTATTCACGTGAACAACTATAACGCACAATCGCTAACATCCAATGACAATTTATTAGAGCTGTATAAAATAAAATGACATCTCTGAAAGTTGTTGAAATGACATTTATTTTAATTTACTGCGTTTCCAAAAGCAGTGTATTTGTGTAAATAAATAAACGACGTTTTGGAACAAACACTCATTCACGATACAAGTTAACAATATATTTAAGTGGCATTCCCTTTCAAAATCATTTGAATTTCAAAGTATACTAATTATCAAATATAGTTAAAATATTATGACGGAGTATAGAAGTCATAATGATTCAATATGTTTCTTAGACACGTTGTATTTTGTATGCAACATGTAAACATGCTATTACCATAATGCTTAAACCCGGAACATTCTATGCTATAAATGATTTATAGCGGTATGATCACCTGTAAAGATTGTTTATAATTTGAATACGAATTACTGGGATTTGTTTTCAATATATCACAATTAACTTCATAACTTTTTCTGTTTTGTAATGCTATTGTGCCTTAGAAGTGTTATGTCGCGTTATGTATAGTTGTCCACTCGCAAATATGAAATTAAATTTTCACGCATGTAAAGATACCGAAGATGGTCAGAAAAAATACAAAGTACAACAAAGTAGTATTGCCCATTGACAGGTCAAAAATGACTGAGTTTTATTGGTTCTAATGGCTTATTGTAACTAAGAAAACATTACGTCAAGTTGTAAAAAATAATATGTAATTTGCCCAAATTGTTTTTGTATTCACTGTTTTGTGGGGAAAAATGCGTTTTTTTTTGGTTGTATAACGCACTTTTATGACTACAGATAAACATCTGTTCCATAAAAAAATCATACTGTTTAATATATATTTTATGCATAATTATATGCTTAATACACTGGACAAAGAAAAAAACGGGTCACCGTGAATGTTTTCGATAAAAAATGTGATAGTTTACACGTGTGTACTGGATTTTTTTTCTGTAAAGACAATGTGAAATGACGATCATTATTTAGAACAATACAATAATAAAAACTTAATGAATATATACGAGGGGTGCTCAAAAGCTTCGTAGAATTGGTCATCACTTATTTTTATTTGACGTTTAATCAGCTCCAAATATTCACTAAATGCATGGCGACCTATTGCACGCATACAACCTAAAGATCGGTTACACTGGATCACTACATTATATTTTGTTGCATTAAATCGTAAGTACATTTACATACCCTGTAGCAGTCCGAAAATTGCATGAGCAAGTTTGTACCTTTTCAACCCCACATGGTAACCCCACTTACCGTAATTGGCACTAATGAAATTCTCACGATATATACATACATATGACAACTGCAAATGAGAACCAATTAAAAGAGTCATTTTTAAAAGCAACTTCAATAAATCGCTTTTATGGTGCGAAAAAATTGACCTGACCCTAACCTTTTTTGCAAGAATAGTAATGAGTTGAATACGAAGTCAAAATTATGTTCTGTTCGTGTTTTTTCGTAGATGTTCGTATAACTTATTTTAGATCCAATTATACATACGATTCAGTATAGTATTAGTTACCTCTAGCTGTAAGCAAGGAGCGATGGTGTAGTGGAAAGCGTGTCTACCTATCAACTACTCGACTAGGGTTCGAATCTCGGGGTAAGCTTTTTACATCGAAACGTTTTTTCAATACAACTTACCATACGGTGCACGATAATACCATGGCCAAATTATAAGTGTTTGAAATGAATACATGTAGATCTACATATCTTATTTCAGTTTGCAATAATGACATACACGAGAAAGACACAAAGGTCCAAACCTTGAAAATGCACTGGCATGAGCTGGGTATTATCGACATTATTATCTGTGATCTTGTGTTTGCTATTTTCATATAATTACATTATTGCTTGTTTAAATACAATATTTATTAGAAACATGAAAAAATGATGGAGAAAACTATTCAAATTTTGAAGAAAATGCAACAAAGTCAAATGCCATTTTTATAACCTGATTGAGTTTCGAAATACAAATCCACTTGGAGAAGTTATAAAATAAAACGCTAGCTCTCTTCGACGTTACTTACTGTGGCAGTAGAACTGATCAATACACAATCTTAATTTAACACCTTAAATCAATTTTAAATACATCGGATCAACAGTGGTCACGTAAACTTTCGTGGATATGTTAAGGGAACGAGCCGACTCTAATAATAAATAATTTATTAACCGGAAAATGTTTTTAAATCGAGGTCAGCAGGATCGGGTCAATGTTTTAGCACTATAAGTACATGGGTTTAAAGTAAAATGATTGTGTTTGTATGTTAATTTTATTAGTACCAGTTACTGTAAGCGAGGGTACTATGCTCCCCAGCTGTGAAAAGCGGGTTACATTCGAATTTCGACGCTTATATGACGATTGCGTGTACGAAACATTCATGGTCTCAAGATAGATGTACTCCTTTCAGTTCTCCTTTGTCGGAAAACTGCTTATAAAACTTTATAAATAGCCAGAAAGGCGGAAAATAATAAGCCGTTAAATTCGTAAACAACCAAGCAAATGCTTATGATTTCCTCAATAACTTGTTTATTCGTAACGGTACAGCTACAAGATTTATACTGTAGGTAAATGCATAACTGTAGATTTTCCTGCGCATAATGATTAAGTCAAATCTAGAAGATAAATACACTAACCTTCCACAAATCCTGTGTAAAACATTAAAAAAATCAGCGGAAATCCGCCATTGTGGTACCAGATAGTTTTTACCTCACATACACTATACCAGTTAGTAACGTACGGTTTTTCCCTAAACACAGCCACCAACAAGGAAAATTTAGGGGAGACTACTGTGAAAAGTTTGAGGATTTATTTTTTGAAAAAAAAATTATTATATTATTATTTTAGAAAACTCCCATATAAATGTTTCATTTTCTTCCAGGTATATATATTTTATGGAATCGTCCTAGTGCCACAGTCTATATAATTTTTGTATTCCATGATCGCATAATTAGCAGATACTAAGTACTAATTAGGAGACACTATGTCATAATAAGGCGATAGGTAGTCCTAAATAGGAGATACTACTTCCTAATTAGGAGATACTAAGTCCTAATTAGGAGAGACTAAGTCCTAATTAGGAGATAGTATCTCATAATTAGGAGATACTAAGTTCTAATTAGGATATATTAAGTCCTAATGAGGAGATTAGGATATACTAATTAGGAGATACTTAGTTCTAAGTAGGAAAGACTAAGTCCTAATTGGGAAATACTTAGTCATAAGTATGAGATAGTCATAATTATGAGATAGTAGCTCATAATTAGGAGATAGTTAGTCCTTATTACGTGATACTAACTCTTAATTTGGAGATACTAAGTCCTAATTCGGATAAAGTATGTCCTAATTACGAGAAACTAAGCCCTATTATAGTATCTCCTAATTAGGAGATACTTAATCCTAATAAAGAGACACTAAGTACTAATTAGGAATTATTATCTCGTAATTTGGACTTAATATCTCCTATTTAGGAGATGGATTCTCCTAATTAGGACTTAGTATCTCATAATTAGGACTTAATATCTCCTAATAAGGAGTTAGTATATCCTAACTAGGATTTAATATTTCCGTTTTAGAAGATAATATCTCCTAATTAGGACTTAATATCTCGTAATGAGAACTTAGTAACTCCTAATTAGGAGTTAGTATCTCCTAATAAGGACTTACTCTGTCCTGAATAGAAGATAATATCTCCTAATAAGGATTTAATATCTGGTTATTAGGACTTAGTATCTCCTAATTATGAGATAATGGAATATAAAAATAATGTAGACTGTATGATAATGACGTTGATCACGATGATGATTATGATTACGATGATGATTATGATTATGATTACGATGATGATTATGATGATTATGATTATGACTATGATTATGATTATGATTATGACAACGATTATGATTATGATTATGACTATGACTATGATCATGATGATGATGATTATTATTATTATTATTATTACTATAATTATTATTATTATTATTATTATTATTTTTATCCTTGTATATATCCTATCATTGGAAGTACCCCCGTATATCGTTTATTATATTTTGTCGAACGTTAAAATTATCGGAAGTTAATAATTTGCTAAATATTTTGCTTTGTTATATTGCCCTTATTGTATATGCTGTATACTTGGGTGAAATAAATGTCGTGTTCTGTTTTGTTCTGTAGCATTAGGACGCTTCAATAAGTTGTGTTTAAATGAAAAAAGAGATAAATAAAAAAGTAAACATAACAACGCAAGGATTTTGTTTTGTCTTCTGCTTGTACGTTTGGGTATTACTTAAACAAAACAAGTTTTGAAAGTTTTAAAGTGTTTGTAAATTTTGGTGAGTAGAAATGAATTCGTTATGAATAGCTGGGGATATTAGTGAAAAAATGGAAAGGTTTTATTGACTGACCTATTATTTTTGAAAAGAAGTAAAGATTCTGCAGCCTGGCAGAAAATAATATTTATTAGCCACTTTGGATTTATACTAACGCGCCCTTTTTAATATATATTAATTTTTCCAAAAATAAACGGGCATGTTTCTCCGACATATCGACGACAGGATGTCTGTTAATTTGGATTGATGAAGATATTTATCAACATAAAATCTGAGTATGTCGCTTTAAATACTTCGGAATACAATTCTAAAATAAACGCATGCGTTGGTCGAAAACAATTCATGTAATCATCCAATATCATCTTAACTAGATTGAATCGGTACTAGCAATTAAAATCATTTATACGCTTCAAACTCAGTCTGTACTGTATGGACATACGCGTTAATCCAAAGACATACTGGGATATGAAGCAACAAAAATAGAGACGACTTAAATAAACGTTCTCGGTTACATTATTAAGTTTCCTAACACTTTAACTGTTTACCACTGTATATTGTACTACTGTTTTGGAATGGCAGTAAGGGAGTTTTTGACACATTAAAGGAAAAAAATGTTAAATATCTTTGTAATATTATTTGCAAGTATTTTTCTATATTTTGCATTTAAACAGCTTAATAAACGGACAATAGTTGTTAAAAGCAATATATCCGATTTGAGAAAGGCCCTTGAAAGTGAATTTAGTAGTTTGAAATGTCGCTTCGTGTTTTTGGATATAGCAAGTAACAAAGGTGTGCCGGTTAGAAAGGTTTATGAACCTTGGCTTTATCATAATGCGCCATTTTAAAAATATTTCAACAAATACTTTGGACATGTTTCTCGGACATATCGGCGACAGGACATCTGCTCGTTTGGATTCGAAGCGAATCCTCGACACATGCCTAGGCTGAAACAAATTGAAAGGGCTTGTGTCAATAAGGGACTCCCGGTGCGTTTTAAAAACTACGCAGTGTCCAATAGGTCCAATGATACAGTTACAATCTATTCTGAGATGAACTTTGATATTGACTGGGGCGCAGGTGTCCTCGATACGGCCATTATGAATAAGAAGGCGATGCCAAAATACAACGTACTGATGATGGATATAGCAGAATTCATCCGTAAAACGATTGTGCCACTTCGTCCGGAAAAAGTTCTGATGAAAATGGACATAGAAGGCTCCGAGTTTATTATACTGCCATACTTGTACAGGAACGCATTGCTTTGTGAGAACATCATTACAGCTACAGTAATCGAACTACACCAATGGGCCATGGTCTCCTTCAACTCTTCACTGACGATTCCATTGTTGCAACGTCAATTTCAAAACCAAACGTGCAAGCCGACGATGATATTGAATTTGGATGATGAAACATACAACAGTGATGTCGACGTTCAGCCAAACTGGTGAAACATGAAAATACAATAATTCATGTGCAAATATGTTAACATATGATGGACTGGATAGGACTATAAACCGGCAGACACTAGACACTCATAATCGAAATTACGATGTACATTTTAATTATAAGTAAAACTTTGGTATTAGGCGATGGTTTGGTAATACATGTAAAAATACAATTACGAAGCTAAAACCTGTTAAAAATACGATCGCTCGCCTTCAAATAAAACTCTTTTACAAAATGCTAGTAAGAACTACAAAAGAACGATGAATTTTTACAATAACCAATATAAATTTAAAAACAATGCACAAACAATACGTACTATGCATTCTAACATTCCCAACGAGTATTGGAAATATATACATAGAATAGATGCCCCCCCCCAAAACACACCGAGTCTGAACTCTTTATCTACTCATTTTAAAAACATTAACCGCAATATCACTTAACAAACCTATTAAATGAACACGCTCCCTACGACATACACAAACTAAATATGCCGAAACGTAAATTTTATCGAATTGTAAGCGGCTGAATAATTCTAAAGCTGCAGGGCCAAGTGGTAGCATATTAAACACATATATAAAATGTACTCAAGCAATGTGTACACCGATCTACGTAAAATTATTAAAAATGATAATTGATACCGGCCATACGCCTACTGTTTGGCTTGAAGGCACAATTTACGCTACTAGTATTTATAACAATAAAGTCGACAGCAGTAATCCAAATAATTATAGGCATAGAACATTACCTGTATTAAGTTGCTTCGGAAAATCGGACAGGTTTTAGGAAAAATCATTCTTGTATGGACCATATCTTTGTATTACAATCTCTTAATGAAATCCTGCGCATCAATAAAAAGAAACTATACTGTGCTTATATAGATTTTTTCCAGGCCTTTGATAAAGTCTGGAGAAATGGCCTCTGGTATAAGCTTTTATCAAGTTCTGTAAATGGAAAAGTATTTTTAATGTCATATACAACATGTACTAGAATATGGAATCGTGTGTTTGTCAAGACCATAACTCATCTCCATTCTTCCCTTGTGAAAATGGTGTTCGCCGGTGCGGAAATTTATCGCCGATCCTATTTTTAAATGACCTTGAGAGCCACGTCCTAATACGCGGCGGTAAAGGTGTTGAACTACATGATCCATTAAGTGCTAATAAGTGGCTGAAGCGTCTAATTATGTTATACGCCGATGCTAGTATAATTTTATCAGACGATGAAACAAACTTTCAAAATTGCTTAAATGCATCTGATGCATACTGCACCCAATGGCGACTAAACGTTAACGTTAATGAAACGAAAATAATAATATTTGGAGCAAGAAATATCTATGCGCTTTAAATTCTTCATTGGCAGAAATGAAATAGAAATTGTTAAACAATACAAATACCTTGGCGTCATATTTTCAAGTAGCGGTTCATTTCTCAGCGCGCGTAAAAATAACGTCGAACAAGCTAAAAAGGCAATGTTCGGGCAACTAATTCAGATCTGCCATTATATTTAACATTAAAACTGTTTAATCACACTATTGTATCAATACTTACATACGGCTGTGAAATATGGGGCTATGAACTTAGACATAATAGAACTCGTACTCGAATTTCTCCGAAAAATTACTATGTCACGTAAAAGTACATGCTTTATTTCGACCTCGGGAGATATCCGCTCTCTGTTAATATTTATAGCAAAATGATAGGCTTCTGGAGTACAACGCCAAAAACGGGAATCTTTTATAATATTTATATGTCAACAATTATGCCTCGACATTCGGCTCAATGGATCAATGCAAATTGGTCATTATAAAAAATCATGGCCATACACAAGCATAGCAAGTTTTTTAAAATGAAGTTTGAATTTAGACATCATAGACATGCATTGTTTTTTATGGATATGGGGCCCGATCTGGGCAATTCTTTGACTTATTCTGAGATATTACTGTATGATCATACACAAGCTGTGCAAGTTTAGTCAAGTTTAGATAAACAAGAGCTGTCTCAGGACAGCCGCTCGACTAGTCATAGAGTAAAGGGCCTTGGTCAGTGACGTTATATAATGACCCAGAAGACTTGTGTGAAGTGTGAATTGAATATCTGTCGTAGATATAGGGATATGATGTTGCTGCACGCAAACTTTAACCGGAAGTTTCTAAGTACTAAAAGGTGATAATTCTGCTTAATTGCAGGTCTAAGCTAAGTTATGGGCCTTGGTCAGTGACCTTACATAATGACCCTGAAGACATGTGTGAAGTTTCAATTGAATGTCTGTAGTAGTTACAGAGATAATAATATGTACATGTTGCACGCAAACCTTTACCAGAGCATTACGCCATCGCCGAAGAATAGGTGAGTAGAATAGCTCGAAATACTAGTATTGGGTGAATAGTTGACAAATAGCTAGGGTGGGAGGCGTACAATTATTAGTTGCAAATCTGCCAAGCTGTATTGATATGAAAGAGATTTCATAGTTAAAGTTGGACTTATTTGTATCCAGAATGTTAACATGTCCTTAGAGCCAATGTAAACTTCTGTGCATTTGTATAACATTTGTTACGCTCATAATTATTTGTATTTTATTCAGCAATTAGTTAGAGATGCAACGATTAAGCCCTGGGTCGATTCGATTCAATTCCAAACATCATTTAGTTCAATATTTCGATTCGATGCTTCCTTTTTACAGGCTTGCTGTTTGGGTTTTCATGTTATGAAATGCAATATTGTAAAGATGTTTATTTGCTATTATAAATTTCAGTGTATTGATAAATGTCAATATATGTGCCCTTTATATCAATATAAACTAGAATTGTCACTTGAGGGACTGATATACCCCCACAATATGGCATTGTCACAAAACTATGGCAACCATTCGAAAGAAATGGACACAAAGAGAACGCTTTAATTTGTGAATGTTTAACAGTGTATTTGGAAAAAATTAATTTCAATAGGAGCCATAACTATGTCAGCATTTAGTGGTTTGTAATCAAAGTCGAACTTGACCTGTATTTTATGATGTAAAACCTAGGTACCAAAAATAATTTAAATATGTGGAGCCTTTCATGAGCTATTGTCCGGAAACCATGTTTTTATTGAATTTAAGTCAAAAAGGGGTCATAATTCTGTAAAAATCTAGTGATGTGTAACCAAAGTAGAACTTGACCTGTATTTTATTATGCTACACATGTGTACCAACAATTATTTGAATATGTCAAGCCAATCTTGATTAATCGTCTGGAAACCATGTTTTTAGGGAATTTAAGTCAAAAAGGGCCATAACTGTGTCAAAATTTAGTGGTTTGTAACCAAAGACGAACTTGACCTGCATTTTATGATGCTACACATGTGTACCAAGTATTATCTGAATCTCTCAAGCCATTCTTAAGTTATCGTCCGGAAACCATGTTTTTAGGAATTTAAGTCGGAAAGGGGACATAACTCTGTCAAAATTTAGTGGTGTGTAAGCAAATTCGAACTTGACCTGTATTCTATGATGTTACACATGTTCCAAATATTATTTGAATATGTCAAGCTATTCTTGAGTTATCGTACAATTCATCCCATTCAAATGAAGTAAATTTAATATGCATGTAGTTACATGTACATACATGTATCTAATAGTTGGTGTGTTTTAGTTAAATGCCTGATTGAAATTATGAAGGAAGGTAATGTGTAGACTATTGTTGGATATATAGTTGGTCTTCCTTATCAAGTCCAAACAAGGATATCAGTAAAACTGATGGATGCTCCCCTGGAATGCGCTTTGTCAAGCAATATAAATGCAATAAGAAGAGCAGAGATAGTAAAATGACTAAAATCACTAGAACTGCAGGACCAAATCTGACATCAAAACTGTATGTAAGCATATCAAACAAATACCACATGAGCATGCAGAAGAAGCAAAATTGTAAAACTAAAATAAAAACAAAACAAAATAAATCAAAGAGATGGATCATTACTCAAATATGGTTATTTCATGCTAGTTATTTAACTTCTCATCAAGTATCATTGAAATTTATATAGCAGTTCCCTAAGGTATGCGAAAAAAAAATCAAGAAGAAAGAAAACAAAACTGTGCAAGATTGGTAAAGATTGGATGAAAAATGAAGTCTCTATCTTGAATAATGTCCATTTTTGTATATTTTTTTAAATAAACAAAGGGCAATAACTCTGGTGTTTGAAACACGATCTGACCCATTTTTGGCGTCTGCTGAGGTCTGATGGTCATACACAAACTGTAAAAGTTTGATTTATGATTCGATAAAAAATAAAGTCTATATGTTGGAAAATGGCATTTTTGCAATTTTTTGGCATGATAAAGGGGCAATAACTCTGGTGTTACTGGTGTGATCTGACCCAATAATTATCCCATCCGAGATTTTATGGTCATACAGAAACTGTGCAAGTTAGGTTAACACGGACTAAAATATTTAGTCTTTATCGCGATAACGGTCCAAATGTTGGACGGAATACGGACAACGGATGACGCCGTAGAGATTCCCTATTCCAATAGCTCACCGAGCACTTCGTGCTCAGGTGAGCTAAAATGAAGTATCTATCCTGAACCTAGTCCATTTTTTTTTACTTTTTTACTAACTTGTTGTGTGTATCCCAATCTGGACAATGTGACCTTAATATGGTCATACGCAATCTGTGCAAGTCTGATCAAGATTTGATGAAAAATGAAGTTTCTGTATAGCACAAAGTCCATTGTTTGCAAGTTTTCTCATCAAAATGGGGAAAAATAACTTTAGTGTTCCTGGTTCTTTCTGGCCCATCATTGCACGAAGCTGAGATCTTATGGTCATATATAAACTGTGCACGTTTAGTCAACATTGAATGAAAAGTTAATTTTCTATGGAGGCTGAAAACCAATTGTTGACTTTTTTTTTTCACAAACAAGGTGCAATAACTTTGGTCTTTTTAGTCCGATCTGACCCATAAACGACCTCAATTTAGACCTTATTATCATACACAAACGGTGCAAGTTTGATCAAGATTAGACAACAATGAAATCTCAATCTTCCACATTGCCCATTTGTTAGCACTTTTTCTCACAAACACGGGGCAATAACTATGATGTTTGTAACCCAATCTAGACCATTTTTTGATTATTTTGAAATCTTATACTCATCCACACACTGTGCAAGTATGGTCACGAGCGTATGAAACATTAAACCCATATTTTGCACTAAGTACATTGGGCAGTTTTTTCTTATGAAAAGGGGGCAATAACTGGTGTTCCTGGTCCAATCTAGCCCATTATCAACCTCAACAAGATTTTAATGTCATACACAAAATGTGCAAGTTTGGTCAAGATTCGATGAAAATTGTCTCTCTCGCGTCCGTCGTCCCAAATGTTGACGCATTATGGACAAAGCAGGACTGTCCCCTTATACCAATAGCTCACCGAGCATTTCCTTTTCTCAGTTGAGCTAATTAAGCACTGGCTTTTATTGTCAAAAAACTGTTTGTCTGGGCTCTAACTTCCCAATGCATAGCAGGATTTTGCAGTAATTTGATAGAAATGTGATAAGACGGTGTGTCACATACAACACCTGTATGGCTACCTTTTAGGCCAACGTCATACTATGGGGTCAAAGTTCAAAACCAAGTGCCTTTTTGTCTAGATAGTGTTTGTCCGAGCTCTAAGTTCCCAATCCATTAAAGGATTTCAAAATAAATACAAATGTTAAGCTATAAGAAACGTTGTGTCGCATTCAAGAAATGTTTGGCTACCTTAAAGGTAAAACTTTGAGGTCAAAAGTCCGCACAGAGCGCTTTATTATATGCATTGAAGGATTTTGAAATAACTTGTCACCAATGGTGACCCTTATGAGACGGTGTGTCGCTCACAAGAACCAGATGGTTACCATTAAAGGTCAATGTCATACTTTGAACTCAAATGTTAAAACAAAGCGCCTTCTTTTCAAAATACTGCTTGTTCCTCCTCATAATTCATTAAATTTCGCAAACTCTGGTATACATACATGTATGATGTAAATCTACAACTAGAAACAACCTTTTCCAAATACTCGGTTGTTGGTACTTCATACCCGTAGTGTTTCCAACACAGCTAGGGGGTACTGAAGTGACATCACATGCTCTGGTCTGCTGTTGGGTTTTAACTGTTGGCCATCAAACATCAGATTTTTCCCTTTGTATCAAATGCTGCCAAAGGAATTCCATATTCCTAAAGTACATGTAACACATACATATCTAAATTAGCAATTGTCAGTGAACATACCAATATTTATACAATATAGTGTATGCATAGTTTATTATAATGGATATCAATTCAATGCAATTCATGCATTGTGGTGCATAGTAAATTCATATTATGGTAATTATTTAATTTATAATGATAATGACAACTTAGACAATGACAGAATATCAATGAACTTGATCAACCTATTTTGCATCAGTAATGGCCTTAAATATTAAGTCAGTTTTACATATTATAGTATGGTAATGTAAGGCTGACAAACTGTTTGCAGAGTTATTTTCGCCCTTTATTCTGTTCACCCTGTGTCATTCTCCCTGAAACAAACAATACTATTGTGTACAAGCCAACCAAATTTCTAACGATTTCCGACAAGTACCAACGCAATACAACAACAACAACAACAACAACAACATTTATTAGCTCTTAAGCATACAATTGCTTTTTAGCCATATACAAAAATAACACAAGTGCTATACATGGATTAGAAAAATAGGAAATTAGGTAATGATAGAAGTTAATAAATAATGTAAGTATCACTTTAATATTTCTATTAATTGTCATTCAATTATTTTTATATTAATAGATGAATTGTTAAAATGTATTTAGGTTTCTAAACTATTCCTTAATCGGTTTGCATTGTATATATATTTTGAAAGATTGAGGATTTCCTTTTTATTTTGAGTCCTCATTAAATCATCAAATGTATTTAATGGTGGCCATCTTTGAAAATAAGGTTTCAAATATGTTTTTCTAATATCTCTGTATATTGGACATATTAACAAAAAATGGTATTCGCTTTCTATGACGTTGAGATTACAAAATTTACACTTTCTATTTTCTCGAGCAATATTGTTGTATCGACCTCTTTCTATTTCTAATCTGTGTGATGACAAACGAAATTTCGTTAACGCAATTATATATGTTTTCGTTTTAATGATATCAAGATATTGTTCTGTATCAAAAGTGTCTTTCATGGGGCTGTATGTGATGAGTCTTGGTGAATTGTTTATCTCACTGTACCAGTGTTGTTTGTAATTATCAAATAATCGTTGTTTGATAAGATTGTAAGTGTATGTTTGTTCTGATTTTTCTGTAAGGGTTTCTTGTCCATTCCATATGTAAATTAGGCCTAATTGTTCGCGTATGGATTTGATTTGATATGCCCACTTTCTTTTATAGTATGCAGTGTGATGTTCCGCGTCATTTAGCAGTAATGCATATGCTATTTTTATAAGACTAGTCTCTGTTGATGAGATTATTTTAAACCAATATCTAAACATGTGTAATTTTCTCATAACAGATAAGGGATATCTTCCTAATTCGCCATATAATGCTGAAAGATTTGTTGATTTATTTACACACAGTATTTTTCTTAAAAATGTTGTATGAATAATCTCTAACTCTTTTTCTGAATTATGACCCCAAATTTCTCCGGAATAATGAAGAACGGGTGTTACTAATTTATGAAAAAGATTTATTTTTTCTTTGGTTTGGAATTCATACTGGTTTATTACAGAGAAAAGTCGATGTAATGCTTTGCTACCGTGCTCTGATATTGATTGTATAGTTCTATACCAGTTTCCGTTTTTAAATAAAGTTACACCTAAATATTTGAATGATATTACGATTTCTAACCCTTCTCCGTATAAATAAAAATTAAAATGTGTGTGTCGGTTGCTTTTTTCGAAAATAACAACTTTTGTTTTGTTAGTGTTAATTTTAAGTTTGTATCTGTTACAATAACTTTCGATGTCATTTAACATTAATTGGACTGATGTGGGTGAGGTTGAGAATAAGACCTGGTCGTCAGCGTATGATAATAGGAAGAATTTTATATCATCAATGTTATGATTCCCTCAATATTAGAATTTATATTTTCGATGATGTCATTAACGAACATCATGAACAGGATGCTTGAACAAGGGTCCCCCTGTTTTACACCCATGTTTAAATTGATGTATCCGGATCGTTGATTATTTAACCTGACGGCTGCTTTTACTGATGAATACATGGCTTTGAGTGCAGAAACCATTTTAGAGCTGATTTGTTCTGATATTAACTTTTGCCACAATAGTGATCGACTTATACTATCATAGCATTTAGCATAATCAATAAAAATGCAATAGAGTTTTTGACCAGAATTTAAAACCTTATTGATAATACTATTGAGAATGAAGATGCAGTCAACTGTGCTCTTTCCTTTTTGGTAGCCGAACTAAAATTCAGAAATAACTGTTTTCATCACACCATTTGGTCAATCTGTTTAATAGTACTTGAGAATATATCTTTTATAAAATATTATTCAATGTTATTCCACGGTAATTTTTTTCCATCACTCGGATCACCACCTTTAAATATTGGTGTGATGTAACCCTTTCCCCAGCTCTCAGGGTATTGTGCAGTATCAAAAATGTTGTTGAATATAGCATTGAGATGCGGCTTAATAGTACTGTATACTGTTTTGATGATTTCTGCCGATATATTGTCAGGCCCACTAGCTTTTTCATTGTTTTGTTTGAAAACTGCTCGATGTATTTCTGACTCTGTAATTGGTGAATCCAGTTGATCATTCTCATTTTCTGGTATATTTATATTATTTATATCATTATCCATATTATCTACCGAATCATTTCCAATCAAGTCTTTAAAATGATTGAACATGTTCATTTTCGTTTGATCCGTATTTATATTATTTGGTTTGTAGTATTTTTTAAGTGTTTTCCAAAAAAATTTCGGTTGTTTTTTTTGCCATATTACACAGCCGTGCACTTTCATTAACTTTATATTTATGTTTTGCTTTTCTGCGAACATTATTATATTTAGTTCTGCAGTGTACAAATTGTTGTCTATTTTCGTTAGATTTGTTCTTAGTGAAGCTATTTTTTGCGTTATTAAAGTTGTATTTTGCTGTTTTACAATTATCGTCAAACCATTCTGGCATTTTGAAATATGTTTTATTTTTGTTGTTGTTTGTTGTAATCAATTTTCCAAATACATTACCGCTGTTTCCTTGCAAATAATGTGTTAAAATATCAATTTGATTATTTGTATTATTTTCAGTAAAAATTGTATCTAATACCTGTTTGTTTTCATTTATTAAAACATTAAATTCGTGTGTTTTATCACAATCAAAAATTATTTTTAATTCTTGTTGCTGCGTTTTCGTTTCATTGTTTTGAACGTGTAGGTTGTTAGTTGTGAGGAAACTGAAATACAGTGCAGCGTGGTCAGAGAATTCTGTCCAATCAAGTATTTCAAATTCGTGAATGACATTACGATGAAATGTATCGCGGTGTAGTAACAAATAGTCTGTTACGCTTAGACCACGTGGTGAGGTGAAAGTGTAATTACCCGCCCTATCACCGGGCAAACGTCCGTTACCTATTATATGATTGGTTGATTTGCAGAGAGAGATTAATGTTCGACCTTGACAGTCAATTGTGTGATCTTCATTCATTCGTTTAGGAAAGCATGCGTGTCCTGAATTTGGTTCATTTGAATACGCATTCTCAATGTATTTGTCGTCTAAATGTTTATTATATTCTAATATATCAGATAGTAAACCAGTTCTAGAATTTAAATCTCCAACAATGAAGGTGTGCCCTAAATTACAATAATTTTCTATATTATTTTCAATTTCTTCGAAAAATTCAAAATCCTCATCTTTTAAAACTGTCGAATTAACAGGTGGAATGTAAGTACAAAAAATATATACATTTTTATCAAAATTCAGCAATGTACTATCTAACTTTAACCAAATTATTCCGAAATTATTTATTTATATAACTGATACTATATCTTTTAATGAATTTTTATAATAAACTGAAATACCTCCGGCTGCTTGTCGACACTTTTTAACTCCATAAGATTTATGTCCATAAATATGTATAATTTCAAAACTTTGAATATTCAGATTTTGTTTGGTCTTTTTATTGGTCCATGTTTCACTTAAGAAAATAATGTCATAATGTATTCTAGAAAGTCAATATCATTTAATTTTCGCACAAGTCCATTTACATTCCACGATATAATTTTTAACTTCCCGTTGTCCTAATACAATACAATACAATGAGACTCACTCATGTCAGAGCAATTTTCAAATCAACGTTGTTGTCAACAAACATTGAAATAAACACAATTTTGTAATGTATGTTAAAGCGCTACTTAGAAATATCAAATTATATAAAGTTGTTCTGGTATTATTCTCAAAATACTGTTTGTCCCAATAGATTGTATCATCATTAATGCTCTTGAAAAGTCACAGGAACCATGGATATTTAAAATGCTGATCTTTTATGCAGTATTTGTGTTGCTGTAGATAAATTCTGACAATAAACAAACATTGGTACCACAAATTGTGCACATGGTTTTATGTTTTTGTCTAGACTTCTTTGTTGCAATGATCTTGTTTTAACCTGAATGGTGAAACAATTTTATTATGTGTGTGTGCAAATTATCACTTTAACTGCGGTCACTGGTTTAACCAGAGTTACCCATGTATAAATGTATTGAACCATGCCCCACTATAAATGAATGGGTCACATGCAACCATTATGAATATAATATTGTAATTTAACGGAGAACTATATAAAATTACAAACTAGCCTTGATAATCATTTATAGAAAATAACATTTTAACTAGATTTAACTGTTAAATAGGATAACTTTCAAAGTAAACACTCAGTTACTAATACAGGTACACCACACTTAGGGGTAATTAGTGTGACGTTCTGACTAAACTTTTGTTCCACCACTGGCATATACAATTTTGTGTTTTCGGGTGAAAAATCACCATCTTTTTTAGCCAATTACAGGTGTTACATCCAATACCCATGTTAATAAAATGTGTGTTTACGACACAGTAAAATTGCATGGGCTTTTTGTATATTCAAAGTTAGAAGTATGACTGTTCTGAATTGGAAACAGAATCATATTTTTCTAGAACTTTCAATAAATATTTTTCATTGTTTTTGATATAAACTAAATGTGGATATTAGCAAAGAAAAACCTTTGACTTACCTTTTTTTAGAAAATGTCAAAGAACTGGTCTGGCTTTCCACCTTGCTTCTTTTGAGAAGCACCCTGTACCTTTTCTGATTCTAGAGCTAGACATAGCTTACTTGTGTGGATACATGTAATACAGCTCTACGATCATAAAAAGGTACAGCGTGCTGCTCATAGCTTACTTGTGTGGATACATGTAATTGAGCTCTAGGACCATAAATATTTACAGCGTGCTGCTCATAGCTTACTTGTGTGGAAACATGTAATAGAGCTCCAGGATCATAAAAGGTACAGCGTGCTGCTCATAGCTTACTTGTGTGGATACATGTAATTGAGCTCTAGGATCACAAAAAGGTACCGCGTGCTGCTCATAGCTTACTTGTGTGGATACATGTAATAGACCTCTAGATTAATAAAAGGTACGGCGTGCTGCTCATAGCTTACTTGTGTGGATACATGTAATTGAGCTCTAGGATCACAAAAAGGTACGGCGTGCTGCTCATAGCTTACTTGTGTGGATACATGTAATTGAGCTCTAGGATCACAAAAAGGTACGGCGTGCTGCTCATAGCTTACTTGTGTGGATACATGTAATTGAGCTCTAGGATCACAAAAAGGTACAGCGTGCTGCTCATAGCTTACTTGTGTGGATACATGTAATTGAGCTCTAGGATCACAAAAAGGTACCGCGTGCTGCTCATAGCTTACTTGTGTGGATACATGTAATTGAGCTCTAGGATCATAAAAAGGTACGGCGTGCTGCACATAGCTTACTTGTGTGGATACATGTAATTGAGCTCTAGGATCACAAAAAGGTACGGCGTGCTGCTCATAGCTTACTTGTGTGGATACATGTAATAGAGCTCTAGGATCATAAAAAGGTACGGCGTGCTGCACATAGCTTACTTGTGTGGATACATGTAATAGAGCTCTAGGATCATAAAAGGTACGGCGTGCTGCTCATGGCTTACTTGTGTGGATACATGTAATAGAGCTCTAGGATCATAAAAAGGTACGGCGTGCTGCACATAGCTTACTTGTGTGGATAAATATAATAGAGCTCTAGGATCATAATAGGTACGGCGTGCTGCTCATAGCTTACTTGTGTGGATACATGTAATAGACCTCTAGATTAATAAAAGGTACGGCGTGCTGCTCATAGCTTACTTGTGTGGATAAATGTAATAGAGCTCTAGATTCATAAAAGGTACAGCGTGCTGCTCATAGCTTACTTGTGTGGATACATGTAATAGAGGTCTAGGATCATAAAAGGTACCGCGTGCAGCTCATAGCTTACTTGTGTGGATACATGTAATAGAGCTATAGGATCATAAAAGGTACGGCGTGATGCTCATAGCTACTTGTGTGGATACATGTAATAGAGCTCTAGGATCATAAAAGGTACAGCGTGCTGCTCATAGCTTACTTGTGTGGATACATGTAATAGAGCTCTAGGATCATAAAAGATACGGCGTGATGCTCATAGCTTACTTGTGTGGATACATGTAATAGAGCTCTAGGATCATAAAAGGTACAGCGTGCTGCTCATAGCTTACTTGTGTGGATACATGTAATAAAGCTCTAGATTCATAAAAGGTACAGCGTGCTGCTCATAGCTTACTTGTGTGGATACATGTAATTGAGCTCTAGGATGATAAAAGGTACAGCGTGCTGCTCATAGCTTACTTTTGTGGATACATGTAATAGAGCTCTAGGATCATAAAAAGTACAGCATGCTGCTCATAGCTTACTTGTGTGTGCTGCTCAAAGCTTACTTGTGTGGATACAGGTAATAGAGCTCTAGGATCATAAAAGGTACGGCGTGCTGCTCATAGCTTACTTGTGTGGATACATGTAATAGAGCTCTAGGATCATAAAGGTACAGCGTGCTGCTCATAGCTTACTTGTGTGGGGATACATGTAATAGAGCTCTAGGATCATCAAAGGTACGGCGTGCTGCTCATAGCTTACTTGTGTGGATACATGTAATAGAGCTCTAGGATCATAAAAGGTACGGTGTGCTGCTCATAGCTTACTTGTGTGGGGATACATGTAATAGAGCTCTAGGATCATGAAAGGTACGGTGTGCTGCTCATAGCTTACTTGTGTGTGTACATGTAATTGAGCTCTAGGATCATAAAAGGTACGGCGTGCTGCTCATAGCTTACTTGTGTGGATACATGTAATAGAGCTCTAGGATCATAAAAAGGTACGGCGTGCTGCTCATAGCTTACTTGTGTGGATACATGTAATAGAGCTCTAGGATCATAAAAGGTACGGCGTGCTGCTCATAGCTTACTTGTGGGGATACATGTAATAGAGCTCTAGGATCATCAAAGGTACGGCGTGCTGCTCATAGCTTACTTGTGTGGGGATACATGTAATAGAGCTCTAGGATCATAAAAGGTACGGTGTGCTGCTCATAGCTTACTTGTGTGTGTACATGTAATTGAGCTCTAGGATCATAAAAGGTACGGCGTGCTGCTCATAGCTTACTTGTGTGGATACATGTAATAGAGCTCTAGGATCATAAAAAGGTACGGCGTGCTGCTCATAGCTTACTTGTGTGGATACATGTAATAGAGCTCTAGGATCATAAAAGGTACGGCGTGCTGCTCATAGCTTACTTGTGTGGATACAGGTAATAGAGCTCTAGGATCATAAAAGGTACGGCGTGCTGCTCATAGCTTACTTGTGTGGATACATGTAATAGAGCTATAGGATCATAAAAAGGTACGGCGTGCTGCTCATAGCTTACTTGTGTGGATACATGTAATAGAGCTCTAGGATCATAAAAGGTACGGCGTGCTGCTCATAGCTTACTTGTGTGGATACATGTAATAGAGCTCTAGATTCATAAAAGGTACGGCGTGCTGCTCATAGCTTACTTGTGTTGATACATTTAATAGAGCTCTAGGATCATAAAAGATACGGCGTGCTGCTCATAGCTTACATGTGTGGATTCATGTAATAGAGCTATAGGATCATAAAAGGTACGGTGTGCTGCTCATAGCTTACTTGTGTGGATACATGTAAAGGAGCTCTAGGATCATCAAAGGTACAGCGTGCTGCTCATAGCTTACTTGTGTGCATACAGGTAATATAGCTCTAGGATCATAAAAGGTACGGCGTGCTGCACATAGCTTACTTGAGTGGATACATGTAATAGAGCTCTAGGATCATAAAAGGTACAGCGTGCTGCTCATAGCTTACTTGTGTGGATACATATAGTAGAGATCTAGGATCATTAAATGTACAGCGTGCTGCTCATAGCTTACTTGTGTGGATTCATGTAACAGAGCTCTAGGATGATAAATGGTACAGCGTGCTGCTCATAGCTTTCTTGTGTGGATACAGGTAATATAGCTCTAGGATCATAAAAGGTACGGCGTGCTGCTCATAGCTTACTTGTGTGGATACAGGTAATATAGCTCTAGGATCATAAAAGGCACGGCGTGCTGATCATAGCTTACTTGTGTGGATACATGTAATAGATCTCTTTGATCATAAAAGGTACGGCGTGCTGCTCATAGCTTACTTGTGTGGATACAGGTAATATAGCTCTATGATCAAAAAAGGTACGGCGTGCTGCTCATGGCTTACTTGTGTGGATACATGTAATAGAACTCTAGGATCATAAAAGGTACGGCGTGCTGCTCACAGCTTACTTGTGTGGATACATGTAATAGGGCTCTAGGATTATAAAAGGTACGGCGTGCTGCTCATAGCTTACTTGTGTGGATACAGGTAATAGAGCTCTAGGATCATAAAAGGTGCGGCGTGCTGCTCATAGCTTACTTGTTTGGATACAGGAAATAGAGCTCTAGGATCATAAAAGGTACGGCGTGCTGCTCATAGCTTACTTGTGTGGATAAATGTAATAGGGCTCTAGGATTATAAAAGGTACGGCGTGCTGCTCATAGCTTACTTGTTTGGATACAGGAAATAGAGCTCTAGGATCATAAAAGGTACGGCGTGCTGCTCATGGCTTACTTGTGTGGATACATGTAATAGAGCTCTAGGATCATAAAAGGTACGGCGTGCTGCTCATAGCTTACTTGTGTGAACACGTGTAATAGAGCTCTAGGATCATAAAAGGTACGGCGTGCTGCTCATAGCTTACTTGTGTGAACACATGTAATAGAGCTCTAGGATCATAAAAGGTACGGCGTGCTGCTCATAGCTTACTTGTGTGGATACAGGAAATAGAGCTCTAGGAACATAAAAGGTACAGCCTGCTGCTCATAGCTTACTTGTGTGAACACGTGTAATAGAGCTCTAGGATCATAAAAGGTACGGCGTGCTGCTCATAAGTAGCAGGGTTGAAATCCAGACCAGTGCTTTCATAAAAAAAAAAATAATATGAACATAATGCTTCTGAATCTAATAAAGGTTTTTAAATATGTATTGTTTATTAATAAATGAAAATTTGTAAAAATAATATAAATCTAAAGATATTCAATAATGCATTGTTGACTATCCTATGGAGGCAGTACTAAGGGGGGAACCAAAACGGTGCAGCTGCACAGTGCAGCATCCTGCTATTGTACCTACAGGTATATTATTTATTGTCCAAACTACAATGCAATTTATTTAGCCATAATGCAATGAATGAAAATGAATGGTATCAACAGATTATAATAGTCAACCAGTTCTGGAAACTCCTATTCATGTACAGAGTAAAAAAATATATGGCATAATATTAGCATAACTTGTTAACGCTGGGCAAATAATAAGCTACTTTTTTTTATAATGGCATTATTCGCCTGGAGCCCATAACAGCTGAAGGGCCATTTCTGTGGTGGAAAGTTTTCTTTCTTGCTCTGTGCTGTTCTAACAGGATCGCAATTTTCACCTCCAGAAAGTACATGGTTATTGTGAACGGATTGCAATACAATTTAAATATGTGGACAAAGAAACCATTCCTCAATAATTTTCCATAAATAATTGTATGACAACACTTTCATTTTGGATGCATGAGCAATTTGAACCAACACACACCACTGCATTTTTAAAAGAATCTTGTTTATCGTTGTTGTGTTAACTTTAATTGATATTGATAATTCTGCTACATTGTGAAAGCGTTGTGTCATTCTATTGCAGTATTGCCTCAAATGTTCAGTTAAGCATCAGTCTCACTGGTTGAAGTTGTGAACAAATTTTAAATAATGGCGAACTTAACTGTTCATAAATGTAGTAGATGTACACACAATTTTAACTTGGAGTAAAAGAGTGTAGATCTAGTAGGTAAACTTTGGCACATGTATAGCTGTTTCAGTGGTTTTCTTTATGTAAAGTACACTGACATTTTTCTTCATATGTAAATTATGAAAATTTAAACTTTCAGGTTTCCACCACTAAAATGGTATTTGAGATGTGACAGTATATAAGAAGTAAAATTAAATTGTAGCACGTCTTGTTAATAAGACTGATAAGACTTCCGGTAGCTCAAAAATATTCTTAGCATTAGCATAGATGTATATTTTGGCTATAGTTCAAAAGGCTAACCCCGCACCAAATGGTATGATGGTAATACCAGGCTACTGTCTAAACAGTGTAACTCCGTTAACAGAAGGCCTCTTGAACAGTATAACCTGAGTCGTATCGGATGTATACAAAGCATAAATGTAGATTGAGCACCCGGCCCAGTGGACCTATATGTCACCATCAATAAATGATGAAGTCATATATATTTTAGCATTAAATCAAGAGCCGAAAATCCAAATATCGAGCCTTTGAAAAATGCTCTCAGAATGAAAATAAATTTAGAAGAGCAGATTGCTTTTGAAAAATATATAATTGATCTGCAATACAAAAAATGGCAGAAATTTGCACATCCTAATACTTCGAAGTGAATCTTGCCTATTTTTGTCTTTTTTCCCCTTTTTAGCTCACCTGAGCACCTTAGCTCACCGTCCGTCGTCCGTATGCCGTCAACAATTTGGAACGTTATAGCGATAAAGACTACATTTTTTATTCAATCTTGACAAAAATTGCACAGTTTGTGTATGACTATAAAATCTTGGACGAATTAGATAATGGGCCCGATCGGACCAGGAACACCAGAGTTATTGTCTCAAATACAAGTATTCCTGAATAACTCACCTGGTAAATGGAGGTAAATGAGGCATCAGGAAGATAGGTGCTATAAATGTGTTATTTCCCTTTAGTCACAGATATAACCCAGATAGTAGAGTCTGCTTATCATAAAAATCAATACATCACTATAAGTCAACATGATACTTCTATGTTAGATCAGCATCATTACACATAGTAATATATGTATAGCCTGCTTTTGACCGATATGTGCAGCAGTAATATTTTCCACTGTCTGTCTTGGGAAACAGTCAGGAAAAAGACGTAAACAACAATAAATAGCTAAAATTCATGTTGTAAACAAGCAATCAGAATATAGGCTTTATTTCATGTGATATAGTGCCTGTAAGGGTTAAATATTTTCTGTAGTTTTTGGACTGTTAGTAACTTATTCAGTATCATTTAATCATGTAACTTGTAGACTGACTTATACATTTGATTTGTGATATTGGAAACTCAGGTAATTATCTTACATGATTTTTGAAGCTGATTTATTATTCTCTTTAATTGAAAAATACTTCTACACTGTTTTGACTCAAAATTGGTGTGATTATTAGTAGGTTTTTACACAATCAACTAAAAGGTTGTATAGTTATTTATAATTTAATCTGACAATGTTGATAGGTGTATGGTTCTTAATGTTAACAATGCGTATTCCAATATAACATAGAAATTTCCCTTTTCGTAAGAGTACATTTGAAATGTATGACTCAGAATGATTAGTAAGTTTTTACGCACAACAACTTAAAGGTTTTATAGTTATTTGTAATTTATTCTGACTGTTGATAGTCGTATGGTTGTTAATGTTAACAATGCGTATTCCAATATAACATAGAAATTTCCCTTTTCGTAAGAGTACATTTGAAATGTATGACTCAGAATGATTAGTAAGTTTTTACGCACAACAACTTAAAGGTTTTATAGTTATTTGTAATTTAATCTGACTGTTGATAGTCGTATGGTTGTTAATGTTAACAATAAGTATTCCTATGTAACATAGAAATTTTCTTCTCCTAAGAGTACATTTGAAAAGTTTGTTTGTTTGGATTTTTCACCTTATTTACCAGTAATTCAGTGATATAATGGCGGTCAGTTAACCTACTCACATCTTTTTCTGGGCAAACTAAGCCGATGTAAGTGGAATCAGAGGTAGGCGGAGAATGGCCGTAGAAATTATTTCACAACCAATCGCCACACAAGTTATGTGGCCGGGCTGGGGCTTGAACTCACGAACCCTTGATTGACAGTATAGCGCTCTACCAACTGAGCTAGATGGGCCCGCAAAACCGAAATAATCCACTTAGTTTGATACATTTATATTGTGGCATTATGATGATACTTAAGAAGTTTTCGTAAGGTGTTGTAACTATAGAGTGTCACTGTATGTACTAGTTTCAAACCTGTAAGGGTTTATCATTGCTTATGGACTTCGTTGCAAAAACATTTCAAACATTTTTGAAACAACAATATAGAACAATATGTCAATCACTGATACCCAAAGTTGAACTGATATCAAATCGGTCTGTGCACTGGTGTTAATAAATAAGTTATTATTTTAATTCAAACATAAACATATACCGGTATGTGAAAAAAAGATAGTAGTATCCAATTATAAGCTTTTTATGTATTTTTAGCTCACCTGAGCACGAAGTGCTCTGTGAGCTATTGGTATAGGGGACCTCTCCGACGTCGTCCGTCGTCCATCCTCCGTATGCCGTCAACAATTTGGACCGTTATCGCGATAAAGACTACAGGTTTTATTCAATCTTGACCTAACTTGCACAGTTTGTGTATGACCATAACATCTCGGATGGGATTGTTATTGGGTCAGACCACACAAGTGACACCAGAGTTATTGCCCCTTTTTCATGGAAAAAAGTGCCTAAATGCCCTTTTCCAACGTATGGACTTTATTTTCCTCCCATCCAATTGTGTATGACCATCAGATCTCAGCAGACGCCAAAAAGGGCCAGATCGTGTTTTAAACACCAGAGTTATTGCCCTTTGTTTATTTAAAAAATATACAAAAATTGACATTATTCAAGATAGAGACTTCATTTTTGATCAAAATCTTCACCAATCTTGCACAGTTTGTCTAGTATCATGAGATGACAGTTAAAGTCGAATATAAGTAAGATCGGACCAGAAACACCAGACTTATTGCCCTTTGTTTGTGAAAAAAATATGCAAAAATGGACATTATTCATGATAGAGACTTCATTTTTCATCCAATCTTCGCCAATCTTTTAAAGTTTGTCTATGACCATACGATTAAAGGTAAAGTCAAATATAAGCAAGATCGGACCAGAAACACAAGAGTTATTGCCCTTTGTTTGTGAAAAATGTTTTGCAAAAATGGACATTATACAGCATTGAGACATCAATTTTCATCCAGTCTTCACCAATCGTGTACAGTTTGTCTATGAATGTAGGACTACAGGTGATGTCGAATATAAGCATGATCGGGCCAGAAAAACCAAAGTTATTGCCCCTTCTGTTTGGAAAAAAACTTCAACAAGTTATCAATGATTGGCTTGAACACACGATTTTTGATTCCATGTTGACCAAACTTACACAGTTTTCGCATGACCATAAACATTGATTGATAAAATTTGATTTCCAACAGATGCAAGACTTGCATGCAGTTATTTGTACATGCAACATTGCTGTCTTCAGAGCCTGCATTAACATCATTTATCATCATTGGACAGAAAATTATCAAAGAAAAAGCAAAAATTTACCTTATAGGGACAGCCATCACAATTATCGCATTGCAACTAGTTCTCCATAACTGTTTGCGAAAAAGACATCAACATGTACTGTTTCTGCATTTTCCAGAATTGTCAATGACTTAATGAAAAAGGGTAAGGTTAGAATATCGAGAAAAATGATTTGAGAACCATTAGCAAAAAACCGCACATCCACTACACAACTCGTACTTTAGTTAGGCCATTGCACTATGTTTCAAATCAAAATTGATTCTATCCCCCTCTGCGTATTGTTCAGATACCTTAATTTTCAAACCTGTCACAACAGTATGGTCTTCATCTGTACCAGTTCTCAGGTGAGCGCTTTGGGCCATCATGGCCCTCTTGTTAACTAGGGTGGCAACAAATAGTATTTCAGTAACCGGTTAATGGGTTTAGTCATTTGAGCTGTTAACCCTTAACCTAAACATCATTTATAACACCTAAACACGCAATACAAAAATTCAAATATATCCAGTATGATGATCTGTTTAATTGACTAGTCCTAATCGATGATAAAAGTAAAGCTGACAGGTGTGTTTATTGCTGTCACTTGCAACTGTTTTAATTATTGTTCTATAAAAATAAGGAACACAACGTCGTATATGGAAATCAGCTGGATGTTTGAACCTCATGTGATTATAGAGATTGGATGAACCTCTCTGTAATGTAAGTGTGCTTGGGCATGGTAAACATATCACCGATTGCTTCAGCCTTATTCCCTAAAGTTTTCACCGCAAATGCATCTGTATTCCATCTATCAACTGCCAGTTGAATAACTGAAGTAGGCCAGACAGGCATTTGTATAGCGCCTGTGAATTGCCAGGTTAACTACAGAAGGCAGGATAGGCATCGGTATCACACATGTCGATTGCCAGCTAGGTAAATGCATCTGTATTCCATCTATCAACTGCCAGTTGAATAACTGAAGTAGGCCAGACAGGCATTTGTATAGCGCCTGTGAATTGCCAGGTTAACGACAGAAGGCAGGATAGGCATCGGTATCACACATGTCGATTGCCAGCTAGGTCAACAAAAGTAAGATATCTGTCAGATGTGGGTCTGTTTGTAGGCAATGTCATTCAGATGTCAGAGCTGGTCTCTGTCATTGCGTGAACTCAGGTGAGCGCTTTGGGCAATCATGGCCTTCTTGTTTAGACCTTTGAGCTCGAAGTATGACCTTGGCTTTAAAGGTAGCCATCAGTTTCTTGGCACACCGTCTGATTTAAATTAACATTTGTGCCAAGTAATTTAAAAATATGCCAATGCATGGGGAAGTTAGATTTTGGACCAGTTTCAGGACGGACCGACCAATCGACAGACAGACCAACGGGGCAAAGTGATTCGTATATGGCCCCTTCCCCTCTACTTACTGGTAGAGGGGGTATAATTATCAAACGAAAGAAGTTATTACCGGTAAATAGTGTTTCTCAGTAATATGACGAAACTTTCTTAAATGTTATGTTTGAGTCCTGACATGCGATTTAATCAGTAATCCACACATAGATTTATGTTTAGATAATATAATGAAGTAGCTTTAAACATTAATAAACTTAAGAATACATGGGTGTATTGTCTGGGTGGGGTTTTAATATTGTTGAATAAATAATTCATAACTTTACCAGATAGTTGTTTATTGTTGCTATTTACTTATGGGAACATGTGTAAAAAAAAATCCATGTAGAAAAAATAAGGGAAATTAAAAATCATATTTAGTTTAAAACGATTAATTTAAGTTTTACTGTGTAGAAAGCTTGACTGTTATTGAGATATTTTGATAATGGATTAATAATTAATCTGTTTCCAGAATAGAATCAGTACTGGGTGTCTTTTTGAGAAAGACCATTCAAACGCTCAATTAATTGGGGTTATACTCAGAATCGCTCAATCAAAAGGCAGACACCATATCCATTACACCTCTGCAACTCAAGGAAAATTCACAATGTTTATTTCAAACTGACTGCCACAATAAAAACATGTGGCTACCAATTTGAATTTCTAAGCAACAACCTGTGTATACATGTACAATATGGCCAGAATGGAAAAATGGCGGCCACATGATAATACAGTGAATCCACCATTCCTTAGTAACCTGGTTACCCATTAATAAATAGATAAATGCTTTGAAGACCTCCAGTGGCAAACCTTTAAAAGGCTAGAACAATGTAAAAACCTTCTATATTACAAGGTTTATCATATTTGCATTCAGAATTGTATGCAAATTCAGTATATTTTCAGAATACTTTATGTAGACTACTGTAGTGTTTGTAGCTTTTTTCACATAGTTCCAACTTTGCATGCATATAGCAAACAAGAAAAGTTTAAACAATGTGTGGTGTGTACAGTTTTATTGCAAACACAGCTATATACATGTATATATATAATGAAATAAACACATTACAACAATAATTATATAAACGTAGTATTCTTTATTGTATATAACCTGGTTGCTCACCACTAGGTTTGTCCACATATGTGGTCAAGAGAAATAGCTGGAAAATAGATATTTCTGAAAAATCATTGGCTGTTAAATCTGAAAGAAGAAAAAAAACTATTTAAATAGGACTTGACAAATGATTTTACATATTTCTAAATTATGTCAACACTATTTCTCTTTAAATAAGAAAAACTGTAATACCTAACAAATAAACAAGTACATAACAGTGTCATATTCATTATTAAAATAAATCATTAAGTTCTCTTAAAATTAAAATATCAGACTATTACATCTAGATCTAATTGATTATTTAACCCATTTATACAATTAAAATACTAACATCAGTTTTTCTTATTGAAACATAATCACTGTTGTTAGGCATCGAAAAGTAATATTTTGCTGGTAGCTGGTCATCTAAATTTGCACTTGACCGGTGACAAAATGGCAAATTTCCCTTCTGGCAAGTGGATTTTAAAGAAAAATTACAACAAACAGCATAAAAAATAAAAGAGTACAGAAAGCTAATTCACAGTGAACATGAATGACTTGTGTTTAAACATGGCTAACATTGGTTTTTACACATGGAAATTTCAGGGCAATTAGACTAGATTCTAACAGACTGCAGTCATTTTAAACCAATACATGGAGCAAAATATTCATAGTGTCTTTACAAGAATTGAATTTTCATTGTTTATATACCTGTCTTTCCAGGCTCCCATTTTCCAACATTTTTTGCTAATGGTGCCTCTGCAGTCTAATGCCAGTATCAATCCAGATTTTAAGAATAAATGAAGATTGTTGTTATTTAAGCACTGCACAACACCATTATCCATGATGATGCATGATAGTAATACACGCACCTTCTAGGATAAATGTATTGGCATACTTAATCTATCTATACGGTTAGTACATTTCAAGCTGAGTTGTATTAACTGCCATCAATTTTTGCAATTCATTTGTCAGATACGTAAACTTTGTAATTAGCAGAAATATTTTTATCCGAAATCGAATCAGAATTTAGACTAAGTGGTGTTCATCCGAAATCCGTTTACATTCATAATTACAATTATATTCCACGAAAGAATATAGTTATTGTATATAATTAGAGAGAATATTTAAATACCAAAATAAAACAATATAAATGTGACGATTTTTCCTCAGATTATCAAATTAAAAGCCTAATTATGGATAACCTTGCTAAGAAAACATAGCAATGTTTACAATCGACGACCGCACCAATATGGCGGACGCGCAGACGCATTTCACTCGCATAGGTAATAGGCGATGCGGCATCTAGGTTTATTAATCTATGATGCGGCCAAATCATAAACATCCGGAAAAAATGATTACTTTCAGTTTCGCAATGCCCCTTTTGCTATTAAAAAGGTAATGGTATACAGTACCGTTTAAGCGTTGAAGTTTCGTGTATTTCATTTCGTTTAAATAATTACAAAAAAAAGAAAACGTGAAAGCCTTAATTTTATGAGGTAAAAACGCACCCGATAACGTCATTTGACATGTGCGGCATAAATAAAATTGACGTATACACCTCCCTCACCCACCCATCGGGACAGGAGCGCCTGAAAAAATATCAAGTTGCAAGCGCGTATCATTTTTAAGCTTTATCAGTTATGTAATGCTGAATTTTTAATGTCAAACATTAAAGATATTTTGAATTTTATACAGAATATTGCTATATATTTATTAATGTCCATGTTTTGTCATTTTGTGGTTAACAAATCTTGGTTGTGTAAAACACTGGTTGACTAGTAAGTTATTACTGACAGGTACCAAAAACCACTGATACAACTTTGTCGGACTACTGACAAAGCTTGAAAGGGGTAAACAGGTCTGCAAATCGTTACGGTCCGCTGCATATGTAGGTCACCAGAGCTAACAATAGATTTAAAAAGAGTAAACTTTAAAAATATTTTTCTCTGAAACCGCAGGGCCCAGAGGTTTCATATTTGGTTTGTAACATCCTATAGTCGTCCTCTACAAAGATTGTTCAAACTATGCACCTGGGGCCAAAACGGGCCACGCCCAGGGGTCACATGGTTTATATAGAATACATAGCAAAATGACTTCTAAAATCTTCTCTGAAACCACAAGGCCCAGAGGTTTCATATTTGGTATGTAACATCCTATGGTGGTCCTCTATAAAGATTGTTCAAATTATGCCCCCGGGGTCAAAACTGGCCACGCCCCGGGGGTCATATGGTTTATATAGAATATATAGCAAAATGACTTTAAAAATCTTCTCCTCTGAAAGCGCAAGGCCCAGAGGTTTCATATCTGGTATGTAACATCCTTTCGTGGTCCTTTACAAAGTTTGTTCAAATTATGCCCCTGGGGTTAAAACGGGCCACGCCCCGGGGGTCACATGGTTTATATAGAATACATAGCAAAATGACTTAAAAAATCTTCTCCTCTGAAACCACAAGGCCCAGAGGTTTCATATTTGGTATGTAACATCCTTTAGTGGTCCTCTACATAGATTGTTCAAATTATGCCCCTGGGGTCAAAACTGGCCACGCCCCGGGGGTCACACGGTTTATATAGAATATATATAAAAGGATTTTAAAAATCTTTTCCTCTGAAACCGCAAGGCCCAGAGGTTTCATATTTGGTATGTAACATCCTTTAGTAGTCCTTTACAAATGTTGTTCTCATTAGTCACCTGGGGTCAAAACCGGCCACGCCCCGGGTTTCATATGGTTTTGATAGAATATATAGCACAGGGACTTTAAAAATCTTCTCCTCTGAAACCGCAAGGCCCAGAGGTTTCATATCTGGTATGTAACATCCTTTAGCGGTCCTTTACAAAGTTTGTTCAAATTATGCCCCTGGAGTCAAAACGGGCCACGCCCCGGGGGTCATATGGTTTATATAGAAAATAAAGCAAAATGACTTAACAAATCTTCTCCTCTGAAACCACAAGGCCCAGAGGTTTCATATTTGGTACGTCACATCCTATAGTGGTCCTCTATAGAGATTGTTCAAATTATGCCGGTGTGGTCAAAACTGGCCACGCCCCGGGGATCACATGGTTTATATAGAATATATAGCATAATGATTTTAAAAATATTCTCCTCTGAAACCGCAAGGCCCAGAAGTTTCATATTTGGTATGTAACAAATGGACTTTAGTGGTCCTTTACAAATTTTGTTCTTATTATTCACCTGGGATCAAAAAGGGCTGCGCCCCGGGGGCATATTGTGTATATAGAATATATAGCACAATGCCTTTAAAAATCTTCTCCTCTGAAACCACAAGACCCAGAGGTTTCAGATTTGGTATGTAACATCCTATAGTGTTCTTCTACAAAGAGTTTTCAAATTATGTCCCTGGGGTCAACACTGGCCACGCTCCGGGGGTCACATGGTTTATATAAACTTAAATAGCGAAATGTCTTTAAAAATCTTCCCTGAAACCGCAAGGCCCAAAGGTTTCGTATTTGGTATGTCACAACCTCAAGTAGTCCTCTACAAAGATTGTTCAGTTTATGCCCCATGGGTCAAAACCGATCACACCCCAGGGGTCACATGGTTTATATACACTTATATAGCAAAATGACTTAAAAATTCTTTTCCTCCGAAACTGCAAGGCCTAGAGGTTTCATATTTGGAATGTGACATCCGTATAGTGGTCCTCTACAAATATTGTTTAAAGTTTTATGCCCCTGGGGTCAAATCTGGTCAGGCCCCGGGGGTCACATGGTTTATATAGACTTAAATAGCAAACAGATTCTTTTTTGAAATGGCAAAGCCCACAGCTTTCCAATATTTGGTACGTAACATTGCATAGTGGTCCCCTCCAAAGATTGTTCAAATTATGCCCCTGGGGTCAAATCTGGTGGCACCCCGAGGGGTCACATGCTTTATATAGACTTAAATAGCAAAGTTACTTAAAAAATCTTTACCTGAAACCGCAAGGCCCAGGTTTTTCAACATTGTTAATATTATGCCCCTGGGATAAACATAAGCCACGCCTTGGGGATGCAAATTCCAATTTGTTTACAAGGTCTCAGGTGAGCGTCCTAGGGCCCTAAGGTTCCTCTTGTTTTTCTCATATTTTGATCCCTGTTAAAAAAAAACACACCAAAACTTTCTAGATATACTTATGAATCGCTAAATATGTTGTATGTTGTTATGATCAAATATGTCTATGGAAATAAATAAATTTGGAATAACAAGAAAATCATGCCCATAAAAACAATCCTTGAAAGATGATGTTGAAAATGAAAAAAGTATGTCTACTTTTAAAGTACCGCTCTTAACTACAGTAATGACCCTTGGGTGACCCTCTTTCAATTTTTTTTAATCGTCCCGGTCCGCTGCATATGTAGGTCACCAGAGCTAAAAACATATTAAAAAACAGAAAATTTAAAAAATCTTCTTCTCCGAAACCACAAGGCTTAGAGCTTTCATATTTGACATGTGACATCCTCTAGTGGTCCTCTACAAAGATTTTCCAAATGATGTCCCTGGGGTCAAAACTGGCCACGCCCCGGGGGTCACATGGTTTAAACAGACTTGTATAGCAAAATGACTTTAAAAATCCTCTTCTCTGAAACCGCAAGGCCTAGAGGTTTCATATTTGGTATGAAACATTGTATAGCGGTCCTCTACAAAGATTGTTCAAATGATGGCCCGCCCTTGGGTCAAAACTAGCCACATCCTGGGGATCACATGTTTTACATAGACTTGAATAGCAAAATGACTTTAAAAATCTTCTCCTTTGAAAACGCAAGGCCCATAGGTTTCATATTTGGTGTGTAACATTGTATAGTGGGCCTCTACAAAGATTGTTCAAATGATACCCCTGGGGTCAAAACTGGCCACGCCCCAGGGGTCACATGGTTTATATAGACTGAAAAAGCAGAATGAATTAAAAGATCTTCTTCTTTCAAACCGGAAGTCCTAGAAGTTTCATACTTGGTATGTAATATTGTATAGTGGTCCTCTGATTGTTCAAATGATGGCCCGCCCTCGGGTCAAAACTAGCCACACCCCGGGGGTCACATGGTTTATATAGACTTAAATAACACAGTTACTTTTAAAGTCATTTTGCTATTTTAATTCTATATAAATCACGTGACTCCTGGGGCGTGGCCAGTTTTGACTCCAGGATCATAAATTGAACAATCTTTGTAGAGGACCACTATAGGATGTTACATACCAAATATGAAACCTCTGGGCCTTGCGGTTTCCGAGAAGAAGATTTTTAAAGACATTTTGCTTCTAAAGTTTTTCTAAACCATGTGACCCCAAGGCCGTGGCCCGTTTAGACCCAAGGGGCATAATTTGAAAATTCTTTGTAGAGGACCACTATATGATATTACATACCAAATATGAAATCTCTGGGCCTTGTAGTTTCAGAGGAGAAGATTTTAAAAGTCATTTTGCTATATATTCTATATAAACCATGTGACCCCCGGGGCGTGGCCAGTTTTGACACCCGGGGCATAATTTGAACAATCTTTGTAAAGGACCACTATAGGATGTTAAATATTAAATTTTAAACCTCTGGTCCTTGTGGTTTCAGAGAAGATTTGTAAAGTCATTTTCCTGTATATTCTATATAAACCATGTGACCCCCCGGGGCGTGGCCAATTTTGACCCCAGGGGCATAATTTGAACATTCGTTTTTGAGCACCACTATAGGATGCTACACACCAAATATGAAACCTCTGTGCCCTTCGGTTTCAGAGAAGAAGATTTTTTAAATTTACACTTTTAAAATCTATTTTTAGTTGTGGTGGCATACATATGCAGCGGACCGTATCGATTTGAACAACTTTGAAAGAGGGTCACCCAATGATCATTTCTATGAAGTTTGGTGAAAATCTGCCAAGTGCTCAAGGAGGAGATGTCGTTTGAATGAAAAGTTGACGACGGACGCACGCACGCATGGACGACGGACAACGGGCGATCACAAAAGCTCACCTTGAGCACTTTGTGCTCAGGTTAGCTAACAAAGATAAACGGTTTCCGCCCAATGTCTTTAGAACGCATTGAGATATTTTAATGAAACTTAAAAAATAAACACATTATATTGAGACTTACTTGGGATTGCATATGGGGTGTGTGGTGTAAAGGTCAAGGTCACCGTTATTAAAAATAGAAACATGGTTTCAGCTAATATCTTGAGAACGCATTGAGCTATTTTAATAAAACTTAATTCATAATTAACTTATATCGAGACATTGCTTGGGATGGCATATGGGGTGGGTGGGTTCAAGGTCAAGGTTAGGGTCACCATTACTTAAAATAGAAAAATGGTTACCACTGAATATCTTGAGAACGCATTGAGCTATTTTAATGAAATTTAATACATAAATACATTTTATTGAGATCTTGCTTGGGATTAAATATGGGGTGGGTCGGGTCAAGGTCACTGTTACTGAAAATAGAAAAACGGTTTCCGCATAATAACTTGAGAACGCATTGCGATATTTTGATGAAAATTAATACACATGTCATATATCGAGACCTCACTTGGGTTTGCTTATGGGGTGGGTTGGGTCAAGGTCAAGGTCACTGTTATTAAAAATAGAAAAACGGTTTACGCTCAATAACTTGAGAAGGTATTGAGATATTTTAATCAAACTTCATACATAGATATCTTATAGCAAGACCTCGCTTGGGATGGTATATCAGGTGGGTGGGGACAAGGTCACCATTACTAAAAATAGACTAAACAATTTTGTGCTGACTTTGATGCATTTCGTTAGAAAAATTTGGATTTCTTGGAATTTCCACGTTTCTTGTAATTTGTATGTAAAAGTGTATAGTGGTACTCTACAAAGATTGTTCAAATTATACCCCTGGGGTACAAAGTGGCCACACCCTGTGGGTCACATGGTTTATATAGACTATACAAATCTCTCCTGAAACTGCAAGACCCAGGTCTTTACATTCAGGTAAGTGCTTTAGTGCCATTGGGCCCTCTTGTTATAAGCCATTATAATGCCTTTAACTCAGGTGAGCGACCTAGGGTCATCGTGGCCCTCTTGTATGTAACATATTTTCTGGGCTCATGGAATTTAAAAATTACAGTCTGGTACAGTAAATTTTAATTTTGGGGAAC
Source organism: Congeria kusceri (assembly GCA_027627225.1). NCBI lineage: Eukaryota > Metazoa > Mollusca > Bivalvia > Myida > Dreissenidae > Congeria > Congeria kusceri. The sequence goes on along the minus strand of CM051024.1, from coordinate 91,092,769 downwards.
ATTTACTTTTTATGACATCTCTCAAATTTAATTATGTGCACAAACAAATTGATATAGTTTCCATGTATATTCAGTAACTGTCACACTAATTGGTATTGTCAGAAACCTGTACTCTAATCTTAAACAAATATGCAGTGTTTACTTTTTAATTATAAATGTCAGTCCATGTTTGTTTGTTGTTGTTTTTTTTAAACTGTGATTTTCAGTGGTCTTTTTTCCACCAAAAATCAGCTCATAAAATGTCAGGTTTCACCACTGGCCTTGCTGTTTAAGATTACTAATTTGTTTTATTTTTTCTGCCCCTTCCTGTATGTAAGAAAGATAGCCATGTAATATCATACATGTCAGCTAATTGACTATGTGAGTATAGAGTTGCAAACATAATTTAAACATTTTGATGTTTACAGGTTATATTAAAAAAGGAGATCCATGGACGAATACCTCCAAGCATAACCAGTTGGAAGAGTGAACAACCATTCAACCGACATTAGTCAGGCTGTCATAACAGTTGATGTGCTAAATTTGAATGAGAAACAGTCTCAGCAACAGCCATACATTTGTGTGAAGAACTTATTCTATAGCAAGGAATAAAGAGATATCATTTGATATGGTGTACCGATTGACTAATAATGTGGTGAAAATGAAAATGCATGCATGCCGCTGCTCTGGAGCCTGTATACATTTATGATGGACAGCAATTGGGCAGTCAAGTTAATATTCTCTCACCATTAAAGGCAAATAATCTGTTTTGAATAACCACATATTAAACAATATACAATTTTTCAGTTATTTAAAAAAAAGTTTTCAATAACTTGATACTTTTATACGTACTTGACACTTTCTGAAAGTCATCATTTTGAATGACCTTTACACATAATAGTAACGTTCAGTTCAGTTGGTTATTCCTTTCATAGGTCTTGGTGCTATTTTTATGACATCAGTTTTATACAACATGAAATCAATACAAATAATATTATTTAAGTATAATATGTTGTAACGTTATTTTCATTTACATTTTCTCATCTTATTTTAGTGAACACAAATGTATATTTTCATTTAGATGTTTTCATCTTATTTTAGTGAACACAAATGTATGCATGCTATAATTTAGCACTGATCTACAGGTATGTTTGACATATAATGCTTATATATTATAATATTGGCTTAATCTGAAAGTAATACAAAAGGATACTTTGTTTTTCATTGAAATTGATTTGCACATTACCTATATCAGTTAATTGTAATCTGTCATTGTTCCTATGAGTTTAATATTAATTTTATTTTATTAGTCGCTACAAAAGTTTTTTTACGCTTTTACAGAAGCTTTTCATATTTGGTTGTAGAGTACTGTGTATTGAAATAACCTGTATCTTGTATTCTAAAATATTGCTTTGATTCGCTTGACAAATAGTGAAATTGAGTTTATTTGTGATCGAAGTACCTGTTCATTTTTTAGACTTCAAATATATATGCTCTGTAAATTTGTAATGAATGATTTTTTATGTGTTTGTTTTTGTGGCTTTTTTAGCATATATTTTCGAAACATAATACATGTATATGTACATATATTCTAAAACAAAATAATGTGATATTTATGTGTGCCATTTTCTTTTTGTACATACATACATACATACATACATACATACATACATACATACATACATACATACATACATACATACATACATACATACATACATACATACATACATACATACATACATACATACATACATACATACATACATACATACATACATACATACATACATACATACATACATACATACATACATACATACATACATACATACATGCATGCATGCATGCATGCATGCATGCATGCATGCATGCATGCATGCATGTATGTATGTATATCAAAATAGTTGTTTTGCGACAGAACAGACAAACAGTTTTGATAGAATCAACAAAGTCCTGTTTGAAAATTCCATTTTAGAGAATTGTTTTCTGCCGACCCCAAACTGTGAAGCTGTCCCTTTAAACCAAACTGTCGGGTATTTCTAATCGAATCGCTATATTAAGTGTACGAGAAGGATTCCGCGCTGTAGCAATATTGTCAGTGTTCAATATTGTTTGCGTTGTAATCATATGCATTAAGAATGTGTCGAGTAGCGAGTAAGAATACGATCGACTTGCGGGGTCCTTTGACCTAATTTGACTTGCACACAAAGGGCCATGCTCAAAGGATCCACCCCCCTTTTATCTACTGTTACTTCACCAGCAGATTGCTCAAATTTACACAAAGATTTACAACAGTACTGTTGTGTTGGATCCACAGAGTCTAAGACTAGATTTGCTGTTAAGATTAGCGGAGCACTATCATTTACTAGTATTTGCCTTAGCAGAACCAATTCAATATTAAAGTGTAACTGTTTTGGTGAGACAAATGCAAAGGCCAATTCAATAAATGTTACTGTATTGGTAAGAGTAGAAATATATAGCTAATGGTGAATATGGTATTTTGAATCATTTAATTACCTACACACATTTTAAATAATTATATTCTGAATTGTTTGAATTTATGATCAATTTACACATACTTGTATCAATTATTTTTTTACTGATCTAATTAATATCTTAATTTAGCATTGAAGCACATTGCTGGGGAAGTTGTGACATAATTTAACATTGGTTTTAGTGAAACTGATGGATGCTCCCCAATGCACTTTGCCAAGACATGGGATTGCAATGGGAAGGGCAAAGATATTAAAATAACTAAAAACCACTAGAATTGCAGGACCAAATATGCTGTCAAAACTGTATTTAAGCATGACTCAAACAAACCATACAAACATGCCCATCGATCAAAAATTGCGAAACCAAAATTCAGGCTTATACCTGCAAAATCATTCAAAGTGTTGGGACATCACTGTAATATGGTCAATTCATCCTGGTAATTTAACTTTCCATCAAGTATCACAGAATTTTATTCAACATATGATAAGTACTTGCAAAGAAACAAATCACGCACTATATACTGTGTAAAGTACTTTTTTGTTTATCCCATCTTCACTGTGGCATTGACGAAATAACACCCCGACTTTCCACACTGTCAAATATAGCAAACACGCGCAGTTTAAAAACGTCATGTTGTTTATTTTCGTGACGTCTATATTTTTGTGTTATTTAATGTGTTTTCGTTAGTTTATTTTCAAAAGAAAGGCAGAAACTGATGGAAATGATAGGATAAATAGAATACTAGGATTAGTGTTGAATATAGAGAAGTGTATCTTGCTCGCCAAAGCTCGCGCCTCCAGTGTTCTAAGCCTCGCAAGATAAACTTTTCTATATTCAACACTAACCATGTATACTTCTATACCCACCTCTATATCGAGGATTCTTTCCCATATTGCCATCGCCCCCAGAAGACTTGTTAGTTGGGTTACGGGAGATAGTGCAAGATACAGGAAAAGCCCCATTTCAGAGGCAACCATTGGCCTTTTAATGCCCGGTGTGAAACACCAAGTTCACTGCACCTCGGTTTAACGTCTCATGTGAAAGACAAGTTAGTAGGTTAGAGTGTAGCTGGGAACCAAACCTGCGATCCCTGTTGTGAAACCAGTGTGTTACCACTAGAACATGGATTCACCCACAACCTTTAAAGGCAGATAACTCCAAGAAAAGTCACTGAAGCGGAGCGTCGTGCAAACCCAGTAATGAAGCTTCCCAAAAGTTACATTGAACAATTCTGGCCAGAAATTGCTGAGGAACAGCCTGGACAAGACTAGTGCATTACGTACTAATTTTAGAAGTCCCATAACACTTTGAAAAATTATTGAATCAAAACTTGGTTCAGTGCACACTTCGTCTTGGTAATGAAGCTTCCCACAAAGTTATATTGAATTCTGCCCCTTAGTTGCATATAAACTTAGTGGAAAAGAACTATGCAATACATACTGTCCCATAACTCTGAGGGAAACTATTGAAGCAGAACATCCTGGGTCAGTGCACACATCCTCTAATCTTGGTAATTAAGCTTTCCATACCATAAAGTATCATTAAAATTCCGTCCAGTGGGTGCTGAGAAATAGGGTTGACAAGAATTGTGGACTATATACAAATTTCAGCAATATTCGAAGTCCCATAACTCTGAGAAAAATCATTGAAGAAGAACATCGTGGTTCGGTGCACACTTCCTATTGTTAATTAAGCTTCACATTAAGTTTCATTGATTTTGGGCCAATGTTTGCTGAGAAATAGCTTGGACAAGAATTGTGCAATATATACTAATTTTATTAAGTCCCATTACTCTGAGAAAAAATCATTGACGTGGAACTTCCAGGTTCAGTGCACAACTCCTCTTAGTAATGAAGCTTTCCTTGAAGTTTCATTGAGTTCTGGCTAGCAGTTGCAAATAAATTGTGCACTTTATACTAATTTCAGAAATCTTCCAAGTCCCATAACTCTGAGAATAAGGACTGTCGGAGGACAGCACACTCGACTTTTATTGCACTTAATAGAATTACTGGCATTTTTGTTTATAAAACTAATTGTTTGGATAGCAGGGGTCAATTAAAGTTCTCACTTTTACAATGTGGATAGCATTTCTATAATTTTCAAAATAGACAACACCCACCCCACCCCAAATGCAATCCAAAGTAAAGTACTGCTTAAGGGTGTAAAAAGGTCCATAATTTTGAAACATTTCAAACAAAGAATGAAATCCCTCAAGCCATAAAATTTTCCAAGAAATTAGGTAAAACCTATCCAAATAGCTTATGTACATTTTCCAAGCGTAAAAGGCCCACAATTGAGACAAATTTTAATCTAGGAATACCAAACTTGGCCTATATTTCATATTCATATCAATATGGGGAATAAATGTTTTAAGTTTGAATGCAACCCCTCAAGCCATTCCTAAGAAACTAGCTTACCGAAAAACTTTAACCTAGCTGGGAGGCCAGCGCCGACGCTGATGGGTAGCTTGCCTTTTCTTTGAAAAGTTGGGCTAAAAATCATTTAAGTGGAACGTTGTGGTTTAGTGCTTTCTTCATCTTAACCACGAGGCTTTCCATTAGCGGCAGAGGATGCTGAGAAATAGCCCGGACAAGAAAACGGGTCAGAAGGACTTTTGGGGAACATATCAATGGAACAAAAATGCAATGCATTTTTTTTCAGTCTATCACATATTATTCTTGGGAATCAGTTGCTATAATTTGTTATGTACATGTACTCAGATATTGGATTTTGATTACAATTTGCATAAACTTATGTCAGAACAATATTTCAATTGTATTCTCAATTGCATTATGCTTTCTTTAACACTTACTAGTGTTTTGCAGTGAAGAACACTTAATAACACTGATAATAGTTCCTGCAATACTGTTGTAAGTTGACTTACTACAGTATTGCAGGAAAATTTATTTCCCAACCAAGTCCAATTTCAGCGCTAGAGTGTAGTAAGTCAAATAATTCTTCAAATTTACTATTTTATTGAAGATTATACTTATTTATTTATATTTATGGTTTATGCCCTCCATTTTTAACCAATTATTTACATATTTTTTAAACTACACTCATAATTGAGAATATTTTTAGGGTTTTGCTTCTCCTGTAAAATTAAAAAAAAGGCAGTTACTACAGTCTTGCGGGCAGCCCTCGGTATGTATCGCCCATTTCACTTTGTCAACTGCAGCTTCCACAGTGGCCGGTCGCGCATTGGCCACTTGCTCCCCTGCTTCCTTGTTGCTGCAACCATGACAGAAACGAAGGACCGCCTGTCTGTACATGTAATCTTCGGGCAAGTCACGGAAGGCCTTAGTTGCCAATGGGCCTTAGTTGCCAATGTCATGACTCGGTCTGCCCAGTCGTCTAAATCCTCCTCGGCCTCCTGCCGAGCAGTACTAAATACAATGGTCGCTGTTTCTGGCAAATATTGGTAGCCCAGTCATATAAATCCTCCTCGGCTGAAGGCCGAGCAGAACTAAATGCAATGGTCGCTGTTTCTGGCAAATCTTGGTAGCCGAAACGCTTTTCAAATATTTTGATGAGAGCAAAGTACTCCATGTCATCGTACTTCTCTATCAAGTTGGCGATGAAATCACACGCTTTTCCAGTCAGGCACCAACATAAATTGTCCTTACATTCTCTTGCCGACCACCGTTATGACTCCGCGTATTTGGAGAATTTGATGTAGAAAGCTCGCCAGTTAGACTTTCCATCAAAAGTCAGATTCTTTGGTAGGTTACCTAATTTCTTAAAATGTTGATGATCACCATGACATTGATCAGGATCACTATAGGCAGGTTGTCTTCTGGGCATTTGGCTACCCTGTCCAGACTTCCCGGCGAGCTGTTGGCTCCCACCGCTGGGTGTTTGATCAGCCAGTGAGTGTTTAACATCAACTGGATATGCTCGTCTCGTGTCATGAAAGAGATAAGTCACATCAGAAGCCTCGATGCATATCCATGGCTATATGGTGTTTCAACGCAAGTAGACACTCCACGTCTGTTGTCGTATGCTAAATCAGCAAATGCTGATTGCACGTTCTGTCGGCTCGGTTTTACTGCATACCGAGTTTCCGATCTTGTGGGGCTATTGTACATTGGGCCCTGTAAGTCATACCGGTGAACAGCCTCTGTTATTCTGTCGACATCTTCCTGTTGTCTGGCGATCGTGGTATCCCTATCGTATGGAGAGAAATCGACCAAGTCTAGTAGCTCCCTAGAGATACGTATAGATGGAATCGCCGTCAATTTCTGTTCGTCGATCAGGCCAACACGTTCTCTGAACTCGACAATGGCCCTGGTAGTGCGCGGGCCTATGCCTGGTAGTGACCGAAGCTCAGCTTCCGGTACGGAATTGATTGGAATACTCAGCACGTGTCGATACATGGTTTTTAGTAATTTGTATATAAACTCAAATTTATTATTTGTTTTCAAATTATTAAGCTATTTGCTGACGACTATTATTATTTCATCTTTATTTCCTTGTTTCTTTCTTTTTTTTGTTTGTTCATTTATATATTTTTATTCATTAGTTTGCCACCTAATTAATGATTGCTAGTGTAAAGATGTCAGAATATTTATTTATATAGCAGAATGGATGTGCACAATAGACTGAAACTAATTAAATATGTATAGCTTCCAGCTGACAATAAAGTGGTATTTGTCTAGCTAAAGCTGACAATCAGTTGGAAGCAAGTGTCTAGCTAAAAGCTGACAACTAGTTATTGCACACGCTAACAATAGCACGACACGGTTTATGCACCGCTGACTCGCCTATCAATAACAACTCTTAATCTCAAATATTTTCTTGTACAGTGACAGAAAATTACACAGAGAGAAAAAGCAAGAAGTAATTGATTGTAGAGTGTATTTAACTAGCGCAATGATGTTTTGAAATGAGTTTCAAAACCCCTGACCAATAATTTCCGATCAGCACGGACACATTTTTTGACAGGGAATATCTCGTTCGAAGTTGCTCGCAGCGCCAATATTGTAGTTACCTACGTAGCCGAGTAGTCTCGACAGCAATCGTCCACCAGCGGGATAGAGTGATGTCACGAGAATAATCAGATATTTGCAGATCAGCTGGACATGGCGTTTAGCGTAGTCTTCTTACAAGATGGCGAAATCCGGAAACTATTCTGATTGGGGCTTACGCTTCCGGTTTCAGGGGCCCAATTCGCACTAGACCGTTTTGTACCACCGTTTCGTACCACAGCATCGAGAAACTTGAGGTGCTCAGCAGACATGTTGTCCAACAGCCTTCAGCATTATGTCAGACAACCAGATTCATAGTCAGACACACACTGTGAAATGAGTAGAATTTGAAACAATTATGTTAGACAAAATGTCTGGCAAGCGCTTTGGATCTGTCATTTTCAAATTGTGTCAGTAATGTCTGACAGTTTGACACATTTCGCGGTGTCTGAAGTAAGCACATTGAATGACATATTCTAACACTCAAGACTGAAGATAGATTTTCTTGACATTGTAGCTCATTATTTTATTTAAATATTGCAGTGTAATATGTATCAATTTTTGTAAAAGAAATGGAACTTACTTTTGGAAACAGGAAGTTGAACTTGAAGTCGAAGGCTACAACTTTTAAAGACGAAGCATTGCTGACTGCGTCTTCGTGTCGAACGATACTTCGGCTAACACATCGAGTTAGCATACGATCGTCTTAACACATATTTTTATTTTTTTTATTTTTTGTTGACATTATACGCGAAAATATTACTATTTGTAAATACCGCACGTTCCTACGAGAAGCGTTTTTATTGGTCAGTGAGTAATTTGGATATGTTCGACCACTATCATTACAACCCTGTGAAGCGCAAACTCCTAGCAGCGGTTACCTCCAATACCCGTGGAATCTCTGCGCGGAGGTTGTGTGAAGCGAGTTTATCTATTGAGGTCAAATTACACCAAAACGGAAGTCACATCCTCAGGGTTACATTGTCAGTTAGATAATAAACACATAGGGTTCAGTGTATAATGCATATGCTTTTTAAAATACAGTTTAAATGATATGTTTTGGTATCAATTTAAAGGTATATATGTAAGAAATAATAAAAAAATACAGTTTTAAGCACTACTTTATCTTAAATGGTTCCCAGCTTCATAACTTTTGGCCCATGTATTCATGCACAAAATGGCAGCCCCCATGCCTGTCAAAACCGGTGTGTTTATTCTAAGGTAAATATTTTGAGTTACAACGTAAAGAAATTTTTGACATGCTGTTTTTTCAAAAGGTTATGGCCTTACCTTTCCAGCAATGTATGGTGATATATTGGGAAGTCGCTTGGTCATGGTGAAAATTGAGATCAAACATTGAATATTTTATATGTAACAATGAAGGAATTTATTTGCGCATGCGTAACCTTTAAGAACTTCCGGTAAGATTTGTCGTCTGCAAAATTTTGAAAATGGATGCCTACAAACGCACTGTAAAGAAGAGAATCACTGCCAGATGCCAACTTGACCCCATATAAAGGCTGTATTTTATGGGTGGTTGCTCTAGTGGACATGAGGGGAGTAGATATGGGAAAGTTAAAGCAAAATGTGCACCAGAGTCACCATCCAAGACCCATTGTGTTCACCGTGTTGTTTTTCAGTTTCATTTTGACAATTATGTGCACGAGTCTCAACAATTATCTCATTTATGTCATAATACTTTGTGTTGCAATCCGTATCATTTAGTTTTAGAACCTGTAACTGTTAATAATGACGGCAAAGTTCGTGTCCGCACTGGCCGATGCATTGTCCATGATGATCGTCCGACCTGCCTACTTTGAATAATACCAATTTTCCCAATTTGCAAAGTTTACAGATCCTATTTAGTTCATATTTTATTTTATAATTGTACTTATATCAGGCTTTCAGCTGAAAATACATGAAATACATGCATAAAATACTTTAGGGGCCCATGCAAACCCAGACCCCACCTAATGGAGTTAGCGGCATCAAAATTTAAACCACCATCACAGTTTGGTTTAATCTGAGTATGTTTTTTAAATGCAGTGATGAAAAGAACCAGGACCTCAGCCGGAACCATCATCTCATTGGTATACAAGTCTGGGTGAAGTGACGAATCATCAAAACTACTGAACTTTGCAAATATACTGGAGCGTTGGGGCGGGGCCGCAAAGCTGACACAGTCGTGTCCGTACCATCAGTATCTTTGAAGGTTAGTACATGATTATTGTCATGTATTCTACTATCTAATGACTTCTTTTCCAGCCTGGCATACGTCTCATCAACACCAGTAGGAACAGCAAGAGTTTAACTCTTGTTGGGACCCTCAAACCCGTTTTTGAACTGGACTGTTCGCACGTGAGCTCGACAATGTGAAGCCGGCATAGCGACTAGCCTTATCGCAATACAAAAAACTGTGTAAACGTTTGTGTATGTACACTTATTGTATCTAAGTTACACTAGTAATCACAATATTTAGCAAACATGCACAGAAAACCTTTTTATTTTCACAGATTACACAGCAGAGAGTACATGAAACAGATTGAAGATTGCAAGCGGCTGACCTCACCCACAGGCTCAGGTTTGACAGAAAACTGTTAATTAATATCTGGCATTTACATTTTGGGGTCAAATTATGTTTTTGTTGTGTGACAGGAGGTCAAATATGTTGATTGTTATGTAAACAAACCCTTTTCTGGGGTCAAATGGCATCTGAAATGCTACATTTATATGGATTTTACCCCCCAAAAATGCAGAAACTTAAAAAAAAATTGTTCAAAAGGATTAAAAACCTATTCTATAAAATTTAGAATGCCAATGGAGATTGTTTTCACTTCTGATATTATATATTATGTCTTCCATGCCTATTAAAACTCAAAGTTGTGCTTTATTCTGAGTTGAAATAATGTTTTCCAAGATATACCTAAGTACATGTTTTCTGTCGAAATTCTTGTCTCGCAACGCCTTTATATGTGGTATTTTCAACTTTACTTTTTTCCAATAAATCCTTATACCAGTGTGATAGGACTTCATGTTCTTTCTCGAAATAGATCAGACTTATGAAAAATGTGGTTTTTATTCAAATGTGAAAGGGTTGGGTTCTCTTAAAGGTCAAATTACACCACAACGGAAGTCACATCCTCAAGGTTACATGCTGTCAGTTAGATAATAAACACATAGGATTCACTGTATAATGCATATGATTTTTAAAATACAGTTTAAATGATATGGTTTGGTATCAATTTAAAGGTATATATGTAAGAAATAAGAAAAAAATACAGTTTTAGGCACTACTTTATCTTAAATGGTTCCCAACTTCATAATTTGGCCCATGTATTCATGCACAAAATGGCAGCCCCCATGCCTGTCAAAACCGGTGTGTTTATTCTAAGGTAAATATTTTGAGTTACAACGTATAGAAATTTTTGACATGCTGTTTTTTCAAAAGGTTATGGCCTTATCTTTCCAACAATGTATGGTGATATATTGGGAAGTCGCTTGGTCATGGTGAAAATTGAGATCAAACATTGAATATTTTATATGTAACAATGAAGGAATTTATTTGCGCATGCGTACCCTTGAATAAGCTAACCCCGTACCAAATGGTACGATGGTAATACCAGGCTACTGTCAGAACAGCGTAACTCCGTTAACATAAGGCCTCTTGAACAGGTTAACCCGAGTTGTATCGAGTGTTGTACATGCTTGTTTACTCAGTTGTATGCACATGCCACTGTAATAAAAGAATTACTCACTTACTTACTTACGTACTTACTTATAGGAAGTCATTATGCTTTCAAATTTCTGTTGCTGTTTTAGTTTGGTTTTATTTCCATCAAAAGTTTGTTGAAGATTATGAGTTATAAAGATATCCTCGACATACGCTCTAGAATTGAGCATAATTATGAACAAATTTATTTCATTTGTATGTCATGATCAGAATATTATATTCATTCACATAATGAAATTAATATTTTGGGAAGCCTTCGTAGGCGGCACGCTCTATATATGGCAATAGCTCCCACCACAGGAGCCTGTAACAATGTGTGTTTATGTTTCATACGTGTATATACAGTTTTTATATTGTGTATGTCTACCAACAGTTAAAGATTGTAACAGATACCTGTGTGTTTCTAGGGCAAATTGACCTCTCGCGTGAACGATTTATTCTCGGTTTAAGGTCAATTTAAGGTCAGTCGTCTGCGCTATGAATTAAACCAATAAATAAGCAAGAAACCTTACAAAATTATCGTTGCCGACATAATATTTTCACATTAACAATACATTTAGCCATAATCTCTTAAACATTTATATGCAGGTACATGCTTCGGAAAGAAATGCATTAGTATAGCTTGCTTTATATGAACCGATTACTGTACTCGATGCATTAATTGCCTTCTACGAATTATTTTTGGTGCTGCTGCTTTTACCCTGAATATTTTTCTTAGATAATCCTTATTTAATAATCCTTAAGAAAATGCAGAGCACACCTATTTATTTTAAATGTTTCAAAAGTAACATAAAATAATATAACGATATGTTCTTAAAGGGTATAGAATGATTTCAATGGCGTATACTATTCAGGCGTACTCTGTACGCCCATGCGTACACGCCCATGCATACACAACGAAATGAACATGGCTAAAATTTTAAAAAGATACGAGGCGTGTGGTGGCAAAGCCGGGCGTAAAGTGTCGTCATGGATTAAACCCGGTTTTCCCACGACACGCCTCATACATACTTTAAAAGATGATGCCTAACCCTGGTAACGGCTATAAAGGCGCACTTGTAATAGTATTTAATTTCTCAGTCGAACCGACGTGTCACTTACTATAGTTGTATAGTTTCAATGTCTCATTAATCATAAATGTTTTGTACATAAGGAATATAACACGACTGTGGTGTTCCGGTGGCTTCTATCGCTCGAGTTGATTGTAAGTCAGGGGAAGTCACTGTGCAATTGCCTTGTCAAATGCGATACTTGCTTTCGATTTGCGGTATTTTGGCACAGATTGTGCCTAGGTCTAGTAGACTTGAAAATATAGTGTTTACTGTAAACGAATTTACTGTAACAAAAACAAAGCGTTGAACGCTGAAAGACTGCGGCTTGTCAGTTAAAGTTAAAGGTCACGGCAAGTTAGTAATTGATCTTATGACGAGATTTGATCGACAATGCGTGTAGCCATTCAGAAAGCTAGGAAGTAATTGTTTGACGGACATGTCTTGTAAAACATGCGTTTACTGTCAACAGTATTTGTCGGACTTTAGACTAGGTAGGTGTGGTTATAAATCCCATAGCGTATCGTCAATTAAAGAATAAACTTTGCAGTTCTGATTTGATGTGTAATGAGTGATCTCCCTTGCCCCACGATATTGAAGACAGAGAAGCAGGGGAAGTCACTGTGCAATTGCCTTGTCAAATGCGATACTTGCTTTCGATTTGCGGTACTAAAGACTCCGGCTATCGCCGCAGTCTAAAAACCGTTTACAAATATTTGGCGAGTGTGTGAATAATGCTACCCTTACCAACTGAAAAATCGATTATAAATTGCCCACTTGCATTTGCCACATACGTACTTGTCAATCGTTTCTTAAAGGGACCTGTTCACAGATTGACGAATTGACATTTTTTTTTCAACTTTTTGTCACAGATTCCAGAAATAAGACATAAGTTAAGACATTTAATGGCATACTTGCAAAATATGCAAAACAATTGTGAAAAAGTCCCTTTAATATGTTTTGAGTTGAACACAATCATAAGGAAAAGCGACGATCAAACATATCTATTGCATCATATTATTGACAATAATTAGGCATGTATCGTTTCGAAATATCTGCTGTATTCTGTTATGGTTACAGTATTTCTTTCACCGTCATCATGATTCAAATTTCGTCAAGTAGATTGAATTGTTGTATATTGTAATATGCATTACAATAAAAAATATATACGTATGTAACAGGGTGTGTAACTGTGTTTTTGTACTCTTTAACTTTAAAATATCTTGGTTGTTTCTCTTTGATTAGAAGCATGAATAGTTATATCACTCCTGAGACATTGTCCAATTAAATTCGTGTTGATCAACATGTTTTTAACTATTTAGAATGTTTCTAAGTCTTTAAAATATTCTAAAGTCTGTGTATTAAACCTTGTTATTTGTGGAGTGACAGTCGCATAGGCAAGTGTTTCATTTTGGGTTGTTTGGAGTGCTTGTTGAATTGTGGGCTAATCTGTGTTTTGTACTTTTATAAACAGTGAAGAAATGAGCCACGCTTTGTTTAGATTTATATAAATTCAGATAAGCAAAATCAGAAGTATTGTACGTAACCTATACTGACTAAGTGGACTTGCCATAGATCAATACTAGAGTATCTGAACGACAATACACGTTATTAATACGGCGTAACTGCGTAAGCGTTTGAGAGGTGTCAACAAAATATCGTGTAATAACAATAATAATAATAATAATAATAATAATACTATAAGAAGAAGAAGAAGAACAACAACAACAACAACAGCAACAGCAGCAGCACGTCTTTAGCGATACAGATTAGCTAAATGTGTTGTTTTTCGCTAATTATTTTGGCAAAAATAATGATTGCTCACTTCTTTGTGCAATGGCCGGATTAGCATATACATATTCCTACCTGCGACAGTTATTGCAGTAAAAATTTACATAAGCAATCGATGCAGTATTTGCTATAAGAAATATTATCAAAATCTTCTAATTCGCGAAGTTCACAAATATTTCCACGTTGCAAAATGTATCACTTCAACAGTACTTTACTTACAAGAACACATACCGCATATCATTCAGGTATTGTTTTTTTCGACGCAGATGCAGAATCTCAGCGAAAGTCACCGCGTTTGAAATTTTACACATAGAATCGCGAATCAAATGAGACAATTGTCTATGTGAAATGCGGACAAAATGTGACTTTGGTATAGTTACCAAAATGTTTAATTTGGTTAATTTAAATCGCACAAACTTTACTAAGAACACTGACGTAAGGAAGACCAAAATGTTTATGCAATCATTAAATCATTAAATAGATTATTAAGTAATTCCGGTATCTAAATTCAACAAAGGCTTGATGTGAGAAAGGTCCGAGTTACACCCATGGCCAGAACAGCACCCGCTAACTTGCTTGCCACATGTGGGGAGGGATCTGCAGAATCCGGATTGGAATCATCAGTCACATGTGAAACCACGGTTACAGGCCTGCCATTTTGCCTGCCGCTGTACAGGCCTGCCGTTGTATTCATAGCCATCTTTGATTACGAACGATGAACAACAGTTGAAATTAATTTTATATTAGTTGGAGTATTAACCGTGACTCATTTTCCATTACATTTAATGGGTTCCACAGTCAGGCATTTCAAATGGTACTTAGGCGTAAAACTATGTTTGTTTCAGGTTTCACGACCTACCCTAATAATGCCCAGCCCCTTTAACATTTTTATTGAGTTCTTTGGATTGTTTCTCTTCTTTATTTTTTGTTAAATAATTAAATGTTTTTGCTTTAATAAGTGTTTTGTTTAGGTCACTTTTCATAACCATTTGACCCACTGCTTTATGACATGGTATACGTATTCACTATCATAAACTGATGATGTTGTATAAACACCATAACTCTGTATAAAAAAAATTGATTTTTGGCTATTTTTTACTTAAATTCTTGGTTAAGATTTTCGTTAAACTGAACCTATAAACTTCCGAAAGTTTTATACGCATTCAATATTATGAGATGAGTATGTAGGATAAAAGCATAACACTTGTTTGGATTTTTATCTATTTATAGCCATTTTAATTTTCTTTATTTTCTTGGTAAAGTTTTTTTTAAATTTAGGTCCACTTTTTTATTATAAATGAACCAATAGTCTTCAAACTTGGTGTACATATTCAGTGTAATGAGGTAAGTGTGTATAATTTATTTACGGCCCTTTTTTAACTGAAGGTTTTCATTCGGGTGAATGAGTGGAGAATACCAGTGAATGATAACGCGATCATTTCACTCTGGGTCAAATGAAATGATAACATTTGATCATTTCACTTGGGGTTATATGGAACTACATTTAGTTCGTTTTTCTTGTTTATTTTTTGAAAGTATGTGAATAAAATAATCGTCAGTGTAAACATCGACATTTTAAACAACATAAAACACACAATAAAATTCCATAAATATTGCACTATTTTCCCACCACAACAGTGAGCGAGAATATTGGAATCATTATGAAGTCAGAATACGCAAACTTTTAACGCTTCAGCATACTTTGCGCATTTTGTTCAATTTATCGTCCAAAAGCATGAAATTAAAAGAAAATTGGTTGATTTCATTGTAAGATCGGATTTTATTTCATTTGTGGTCATAGAAAACTGATATTTTCACTCGTGGCTCTGCCACTCGTAAAATATGTTTTATGTGACCACTCATGAAATAAAATAAGATCTTACACTGAAACCAACAAATATCCTCTATATACTGTATATTTTAATTGTATCAATGAAAATGAAAGACGTTGCAGCCAACATGTTTTAAGTAGAGCATTGTATAAAGTAATTGAGCGAATAACATCCACTTCAAAACAATGCTTTAGACTCTTCAAGTTGACCATCTAACACAATTCACAACATATCTAACATATTTTATTTTGGACATATAAACTGAAACATATTTTTTTTACGCCAAACCTTAATTTGGTTTTACTACAAGGGTCGAGTCTCCAGTCAATAGCGTGCGAATTCTTAGGAATTCACTGCTTGTATATATTCCATTTTATATGAAGTGCACAATCATATTTATCGAATGAATGTATTTATTTTGTTTAGACGACCTAGTTTTTTACCAATAATTAAGCGCCTTACAAAGTTTGCGTTTTTTTTTGCACCAATGCTCGCCATTACATTAACACTTCCTCGAACAATCAAATAAACAATGAGTTAACGTTTAAATGATTGTTCAATGTTTGGGGCATTAAAATTATTGATTAGTTTAAATCATAACCTTAATTTTGATACCAAATTCATCCACATTTGAATCTAACAACATAAAACAAAATACGTAATGAAAAAATGTCTAGTTTCTTTTTTTCTATTAGTATATCCTTTTTGTCGTATGGGAGATTGCTTTGTCCCTTTAATATTCAGAAGGGTAACACGTCGAACCAATGCTTTACTATTGTAATTGACGGTTCATTCATTTATCAAACAAATTAAACAATGTTTTGTTTCGCAATGATGTACATTGTACGGGCGTATTTGTAGTACTACACTGCTTTGTGAAAGGTAATATGTAATTAAACACGGCTATAAACATTACAAAAATACCTGATGGTTTATAATAAAAACCACCCCCCAAGTCGAACGGTAGTTTATACGTAAACGTAAGCATCATGCGGAATGTATTCAATTAGAATAAACTTATTAAATACATGCCGTACAAGCGCACAATCTGTCGTCTATGAAGTTCAATTCAATATTAAATAAGAAAAATAACAACAAATAGCTGGATGAGAATATATTTAGAAAAGAAACATGTTCATTACAAACATCACGCCAATATATAAAAATACGACCAAATCGCTCACCTGAGTACGAGCAATGTTTGAGACATTTACGTCATAACAGGTATGTGTCAGCTATATTAAACAAGAGAACAATAATGTCCGTGTATCATTCATCTAGTTTATCTAGTTCATCTAATTTATTAACTGTTTAATTTATTGAATGTCTTTGAATATTTACGCTTTACTCAATAATAGCTATTTTGCATTTAATACAAAGGAAAATAGCCTTCAAACAAACAAGGTAATAATTTCTCGTATTTAGTTGAAAACTCATAACCAAAAGAAATCTTAATAAGATTGGTAGAAATATATATTAATAAACATTAAAGGTCAGGCTTTTTTTTCACGAAAAAGAACAGTAGCTCTGTTGCTTCTGGTGCTGACGCATTATAGAAATCGTAAAATACCATATGACCATATACAATGTGGGAAGGTTTGTTCAAATTTGGTTATAAAAAGTATCTGTCTCGCACACAATCTAAATTGTTGCGTGCAGATGGACGATGTATGACACAGGAAAGGTACCCAATACCAATAGCTTACCAAGCACTTTGTGTTGGTGAGCTAATAATTAACACACATTATATTGTAGCTACATAACAATGTGTGTGTTAAAATAAGTAAAACATGATTCGTTTGTTTTAATTTTGGTAATAAAATATCTTGATTAAGTACAAGACTAAATTAAACATTATCTGATTTCCAATAATGATTTAAACAAATAATTAAAACAAATGGTGATTTTCCAAAAAAAAAAAGAATAAACTAAATACAATGTAATAACAACGGTGATAATTTTAACAATCTGGAAGTAAAATATTTAAAAAAAATCAACCAGAAATTACTCGGGAGAGCGCAGAACTCCGCCAAGATCGGCTACCCTGCTTAACTACTGAATTTTCCAGTGATTGGTTACCTCTCACTGCCTTGTCATATTTCCCAATAAAAGAATCTTTAAAATATTCATGCATTGGTAGTGCGGATCACCATCAAAACCTTTTTCCAACCTTCCTAGAAAATCATAACTTCTTGCGTAAAGTTGCTTACTAACAAACAGGTAAACAAACCAATGCAGCCAGAAACATAACCTTCTTGGCGGAGGTCATATAAAAAAATTAATCATAAATTAGTAATATGATAACAAAAACAAAGACATAATATGTTCATGCACCAGTTGTTACTTGGTACATGTACCTAAGAGTAATTTTGGTGATACGTATTTACCGGTAAATGATAAATGTTTGATAATACAGTATCCAACATTGCATACACGAAGACTATAGTGCAGGACTTGTTAAAAGTGGTACACGCTTACATGAACAAGTTGGAATTACATATTAATTGAATATAATATTATTCACGATTATCTGGGTCCATAAACTTTGCAATAATCATATAAAAATAGTATCATCAATCCCGTTCACTATAACTACTTTTACGAAAAAAGCAGAAATGGAAAACTAAACTGAATTGATTAAGTAATAACACTATTTCAAATGTATGACAATTATTATTATTATCGCGGTTTTAACTTGTTGTAAAACGAATGAAGGAAAACGTATTTAATTGTTACGTAGTAACATGAGTAAAAATATGAATTATAATATTGCATATATAAAATATGTCATTCGCCAATATTAATACGCACGATCATCCAAAAGTAAGGCATCTCTGAAAAGCGATCGTTCTAATATTCTTTTAAAAGAAGCGTATTAACATTACACGATATGAAAATTGTTAAACAGAGTTCCACAAACAAACATGAATTGTAATAACTTGTACCATAACAAGTGAAAATATAAATATACTTTGTCAATAGTGTATACGCACGGAATGTACTCTTTAAAGACATTCATACCAGTATATATGAAAAAAAAAACACATGCGGAAGATTCATTAAACATAAACACAGTATCAAATTCATACCTGACACAAAAACACCGTTTTACAATTAATGATATCGCATTTTAACTAAAATATGATATCAAAAAATATAACAATAACATACAACGAACGTCGCCGCTTATACATGATGATGCATACTAGTGGACTATTGTATCATGTAATTCTTGGACTGAACTACTCTTTCATATACAAGCGGCAACCAAACGACATAAACGTAAACCATATATAAATTTAGGTTGTTGTTTTTTATTCGAAATCTTTTCAAAATGAGAAATATATATTTTTAAATGATCCAATATTTTATGACATAACTCAATCCAATTGGATTACGGTAACTATAGAAAATAATAGAAAATAAATATTAAATATCAATATTGTAGTGAAATACAATCCGTAGATATGATATGTACTATATGTATATTTATTAAAAATATAGACTATCATATTACTGAAAATAGTTCACTGCAATAAAGATACAAATAAAATAACGCTAACATCATCACACATTTACACACGCTACTACACGCCCATTAAGAATAAGTTCTATATATATTTGATTGGTGTTATACAATGTCAAATCAAACAAATTTCACTACATGAATGTAATGCAATCATAAACTTCTGTACACTTTTCTTCAAAGCGTACATTACAACTGTTACAACCACACTACATAACGCCAATGGTGGCATAGTAGATACAATCAATAAGTTTAACACTATTGCAGTGAATAAACATTACCAACACTACCAAAGTAAAATGAAACCAACAATAATGAAAAAAACATTAAAGAATCAAAAGAGAATAAAAAAATACACACGCACACATATACATTTATGTGTTATTTTTAATTTGCAAACCTATACAGTTTCTACAGTGTGATGTCAGATAGTGTCACATCTTTAGCCAAATGACAAAATGTGCATAGTGTATAAACGTTATACGCACATACATACGTTTAATAATGACGGACCATATTAAGGAAAAAATGCCATTTACACACTTCATAATGACGGAAAATCATTTTTAATCACACAAAATAAATTAACGTTGTATATACAATATATACAATAAACGACAAAGTAACATCGCCCATTAATATAGTTTATGATTTGTGATTCAAACAACATTCGTTCGGTCAAAATGAATCTACTACATTAAATTCATGACAGGAAATGTTTTACATTATATCACATGAACATGTTGAAAACTATTTGATGCGTGTATTTTTGGTCAGCATAAGAATCAAATAATATGACACTCCACCTGCAACCCACACAAGACACGAAATGTATAAAACCTTGGACATATTAACATTTAGGTCATTCTACCTTTCATCGGAGAAGGCGAATATTATACGAACATTTTAACATAATATACCGATACAACAAGAGTTTCATACTCTCCACCCTTTAAAGGTATTCAATACATACAACAGCTCAGACACGCGGGATTTAAATAAACTTCATCTAACGAAACAAATGTATGTACTAGAATGATATAAAAGAATGGAAAAATGCACTGAATACATTTGAACTGAAATAAACTAAAAAAGTGTTCAATCGACAACTATACTGTACAATATATACAAAAACCCATTTCGCTATATACAAGTTCAAGATTTACGTGGTTTGTATTATAATTTAAAGCAAACAATGTCGAAATCAAAACAAATTTTGGTACACAAAACCACATTAAAATAATATGAGCAAATCATTACGTAACAAAAACAACCTCTCACTGCATTACATACATATAACTTCGATACAAAAACGTTAATAATTCATGCACATTACAGTTAAATACACGTATATATGTACAGCAGGGATTTTCTTTAAATGAACAATACCATTTAAATACACGGAAATTCACTTTAGCAAGGATAAAATCAGAAAAGCGATTACATGAAAATACATTTAAACATGCAGTTAAATAATAATTAAAGTATCATATTTGTTTTAAGACATATAATTCATTATCAAAACAAAACAAGTTCACTAGATGTATCTTAATATATCACATACACGTTCTAAACAAGCTACGCCTTTTGATTTATTCATAATGTAAGCATACATTACTGTGAATATTACAATCAAACTACAAGTGCATAACACTAAAATTGTGTTATATAATTAAACGAATTAAATTTTCCAGCACTTCTATCATAAAATGAAACCTAAAACGTTTGGATGTAACAATTATTTTTCCAATAAAAATAAACGAATACCAATTCTAGAAAAAACGTCGGTATATGACAAACTAATTACATTTATGAGACATTATAGTCCATATATAATAAATTGACATTATATACAGTAAATTCGTTATCTCAGATGTCAAACAAAATGAAAATAATCACAATTATTATAAAGTTGTTATAACATATATAGTTAAAAGTAATACGATATCCACTTATGGTATTGGTTTTGTTTTCCGTCGTTCCAAACCAACACACTTCCTAGAATCCTATACCTTATGACGTCACCGCAGAAGTCATAACTGATTTCCAAAAAACAAAATGAAAATATAACAAAATTTACGCACACAAATATACTTTTTACCAGTTACAGCTCGCTATTCAAAAGCTATAATTAATGACAACAACAGTCAATTTTTTACTCTACAATATTTCATTGAAAACTACAATCACTGCTATCGTCCATGACATACAAGCTTTAACATTAAAATACATTGTAAAAATAAATTTACAATATATATTACACTCATTGTAATGAAAACGTCACAGTTAAACAGTTTAATGTCATATTAAATCAAACACTCGCCCATTTTAAATGTTATATAACATACACTGCCACACATGTAAAATCACACACGAACAATCATTAATGTATAAAAGTATTTCAAACACAAATATAACTGTAACTTAACATAAAATGCATATCTTTCATATATAAAGCAACCGAGCAATACATGTGTACATTATTTACACTTTACAATCTACAACATTATTTCCTCATACATGTATTTCGTGATGAATTATAACAGAAATAAAACACCGCAAAACAAATAAATATTTTGAGAACAAATACAATAAAATCAGTGTTGGTTCATCACGCATTGAAATAACATTTACATTTTTGTAAGATATTCACATAATTACAAATGAAAAAAAAGCATACAAAAGTTGAAACTACATATAAATGAAAGTCCGTGCATGAATAAAAATACTACATTACATTTGTGACTAAATATTGCCACATTATATTAAATTAAGACATATGTAAAATACAAAACATGTATGCTACACCCATTAACATGAAAACACCAATTCAACACCAAATTATATTTAAAACATTTAACAATTTGTCTAACAACATTAAACATGTCATTATATTAAATAATATAGGATTTCAACACACACCCACTATTAATAGAATAGCATACATGCATACACTATCATAACCAAATCAAAATTGCAAATCAAAATTGCACACATGGAAACGCATAATATGCAACAAAAGAATATTGAAAAGCCCAACTTTTATATATAAAGCGAAAGAGATTTGTTTAATTGTGATTAGTAGTGACATATAACATAATTAAATAATAAAACAAAATCAAAATGTCGGTTAATCATATTTCAAACATCCCATTTACTACATTTGTAGTATATGCATACAATTACAGTTAGAAATGCATACAAACAAAATTAAATTTAACGTCACAAAGTCTCCCTTCATAAAACAACACATCGGTTACATGTACATGACAAATAAAAACTTCACCAACACAATGAACAACACAGTTTCTACTAGGAATGATATTGTCATACCGTGTAAACAATCAGGAAAGTTTGCAGCTAGTGACGGCGACTTTTGAATTTTATACAAAGTGTTTTATATGCCATCAACCAAGCTTTTGCACCATGTGTATACAGTATCCCAACCGGACTGCTGTCTAGAATGACTGGGTCGAACACGGGTTCGTCCTTTAAGGAAATGTAGGTCTTCAGGCATTCAAATAAGCTGCAAAAATAACAAAATATGTCAAACAAATTTGAAGCGGAAAATAATTTGAATTAAACCAAAAATAGATGACGGAATTAAAATACCGTATATAGTTTACAAAACATTTAACCACTGCGCGGTACTGATTCTCTAGATACAAATGGTTCAAAAGTATACTTAACCTGAAATGTCTACTATCGATGTAGTCCTCGTCATCGGGATTCTGGCGAACGGACACAGAAAGCAACAAGAACTCGTGCAGTATGTCTAGAAAATTATACAGCACTTCGAAACTGAGCGTTTTCATGTATTCTTCATAGCTCATTTTCACCTCTGGGGGTATATCCTGGAAATACTCCTGTGGCAATGTCTCAAAAACGTCCTGAAAATAACAGAAAAATATGCCTATACAAACAAACAGTTTTTCATACATATGTTGACATACGCATGTAGGTAAACACAATATGTTCCGAAAAATATATTTAAAAACATAATTTTTATTTCATTCGTAATTTTTAGTTACTAGTAAATAAACCATTGATTATATTGTATAGAAATATGAACTTCGATAGCTCGTCTGTTATCCACGATCCGTGTTGACTGGTAAAAGGACAGAAGCAACCAGAGCGACTTGACATGTCGAAGCTCACAGCATTGGCGAGCCTATTCAATGTAAACACAGATTACCACCACGTTAACACTTACTGCATAACACGCATACAATCATTCGTGTCGAACAGTAGTGAACTGCACAAAGAAATGCATATTGCTAACCACATTTAAATGAGCGGAAATCCATTAAATGCGTTATTTTGTTTTGAAACAACAATACAATACACACACATCAATCTGATTTAAATAAATCACAAACTGAATCTGCCAAACAGCAAATGTAAAGAGAACTGTGGTAATTGTTAAACATTCAATCTCAGGTAAAAAAGATGGCACAGGTACTACTACGTGACACATTCACTGACATTATGAAATCAAAGGCATTCGTCTTAAACATAAACACATTTTATAAGTAGCCTGCACAACCACAATCCTCATTGTTAAAATCGAGTATTTCGTTACAAACCCAATATACTTTTATAAATGTTAATTGTCTCAAATCGCTTAGTGGCATATCGAACCAAAATAATTTAATGAATTGTTTCTCAGGCACTTTTTGCAAAATGTCAGGAGGGAGGGCGATTTTTTTTATTGAAGAATTTTTTTTCTCCTACTCTTTTCTATTACCACTAGGTAATGGCTTATTAAAACAAGTTAATAGCACATATTAAAGCCAATTTAAAGTTTAAATAAAAAGCCAATTTAAAAGTTAAATTTTTTATAACATTCTAAATATAGATTTGTTAATTGCTCATGTTACAAACGGTCATTTAAGGAGGCAGAGGTAAAAAGGCAATCAATTTGAATGTTCATAATTAACATTAATGCCTTCAAAATGATATACCATCAGCATAAAACTACTTCTTTTTATAGAATTTAACTTTTCGTAATTCATAATTCAAATATGAGTTATTTTTGCGATAAATAACCAACAATTATTGGAAAGGAAAACCCAAGTATACAGCAACACGTGTCAAGGCGGCTGACATTTTCGTTGGTTTCCATGAGAATTATTGACACAGATTTTCTTCAAAAAATATGAAATGCTATTAAACTAGCGAACGCTTCTATTAAACAAAGTTAAATTCAACAAATAGGCGATATTTATAAAGGTTCCCAATCGAATATGACTTTTTTCAAAGTTGAGATTTACACAGTATTTCACAATTTGTGTATACCCGATTTTATTACATGCCTTACTATAAATAGTACAGCAATCCGGGCATACACAGAAGGTGTGCCGATATCGCTTTTATACTTCCTGTTGTGCCAGATACCGGCTGGGGCATGGCACACATGCACGTGCCGTCGTTAACTGCTCTTGATGACATAAGTAACGTCAAAATGGCGGAAGCGGAGCGTACGCTAAGTTTTACAAGATCGTTTGTTGGAATTCGACGGCCATATTCAAGACAATGAGCGAGAAATGGATACCCATGAATTAGTTAATTCCATGAAAAATGAAAATATCAGAAGAAAAACGACATTGGTCGTTAATCGGATAAAAAACTGGCCTCAAAGTAAGGGTTAAGAGAGAGAACTATTCGAAATTGCGGCAGAGAAGCTAAACGTATTGTTCGCTCGCATATTTTCAAATATTAGAAAGAATGACTGCAGTGAATTGCTTAATTGACTTCAGATGACGGTGTGTAATAAAAGGGTTAAAACACGGCTATAGTGCACCTTAAGGCCGATGTAACCGATCAAAATACAAAAACAACGCATTAAAATAGGTGCAATAATAGCATTTTGGTAACATTCAATCTTCTCTTTTCTGTATCGTCAAAACATAGTAAATAATGTTTTTTTGGCATTTAATCAAATTCATGGCGGGCCATAAAAACGTTGCGGCGCTGCCTGAGAAACAATGCGTTATGTTTTAGCCTTATTTTCTATATATTTCCAAGCGTTGTTCTTATTGATTTTTTTTCAATTGTGGTGTACGTTTGATTATAGACAGTTACCAGTGTGTGAATAAGTCCTTGAAGAGACGGAAACTACAATACATCATCTACCTTTTGACTTAATATGGCGTTATCCATGAGTAGAGTTTTAACCATAAACGTATTCAGCTTGACCATTGGGTTACCACCAGTCGTCTTCAGGAAGTTTATGGCAATATCTAGGTTGTTTAGTGATTCACAAACATCCGGAAGCTCTCTAAGTTCATCGCGAATCTGCTTTCCGACGTCTCCACTCAAATGTTCCTGAAGGTAAATGTTAGCTTAGTGATGTCAGTTTTGTTAATGTGAAAATATGGCTAAAAGAAAACAGCGATTACAAATTATATATACAGCCAAAACACGATACGACAAGAGTTTGTTCGTAGTATCGCGTTTTCGTAGTATCGCATCTTAAGGAAATGTGGGTAGTAATAAAGTAGCATTTAGCGTTAATTTGCAGCATGTCGATGCGATTACGTTAATAAACGCACTTAAATGCACTTAAACTAAATGCATTTGACAATACGCGTGTGTATGTATTTGCATTATGAAGAAACTATAAAGTATAAAATCCGCAAAAATATCAAATTCGCAAAGACATATTGGTAAGTCCTTAAATAATAATCTCAAACAGAACACCATTTAAAGTGGATTAGTATGGTAACTTTACTCGTTAACAACTATGTTTGTCCATGGTGCAAACAAACTGGCTTAGTGTCGCACTTGCCAGAGGTGTGAAATATTCGTCGAGAAGGTGTGAAAAGTCTCCGTGACAATCTGATTCGTAGTATCGCATTAACATTTCATTGCAAAACGCTACGATGGGACCGAAACATGTGTTCGCAGTAACGCATATTGCTTTCATTCGCCAATTGTGAGTATCGCATCTTTTTGTAGTTAAATATATAAGGAAAACGGACGGGACCGGCCGCCTTATTCGTAGTATCACGTCATTTCGTAGTATCGCGATTCGCAGTATCGCGTTTCGACGGTATGCTATACATATCACATCACACTAAAAGGAAAATTTATATTGAGTGTAAACATCACAGAACAAATAAAACACTAGCAACAGCATGCCATTCATTTTAAATATCCGTACCAAGCAGTATCAGGACAACACGTTGAAAATAATTAACTGGTATTAAGATTATATTTAATCCATGGTTAAATCTATGATCTAAAGATGAAGCAAATACTAGTAAACGTTCCATTAAAGCAGTACCCCTCAAACTGAACTGTTATTAATAAAAATCATGTAAATGTTTCCTCATGTATGTTCTTTAACGTTTAAACCATATATCGAATTGTATTAACAATAGCCTTACAATGGTTGTCCCAAAATAGCGTATAATATGTAAACGCAAAGAATACTATCATGATGAGCAGGTGCACATGTAGAAAATTTATCTTTTACATTTGCAGAATGAATTTAAGTCCATTTTAATCATATACATTTGTATAACTATGAAAATATGTGAATTTCAAATATTATGTAAAGCTTTGCTGTCCACACTGTTCAATTTTATAATATATAGGTATAATGAACGCAAACATGAAATGGAATTGAGATCCTTTATACAGACCATTCTGTTTAGAAAAATATATTATTGTAAAGACCCCACTTTGATGTTTTATTGTAATGACGTCAGTATAACAGTTTTTATGGCGGAATATGTGTAACATGTGGTTCATCAGTTGTACGAACAGGATGAGCACATATCGAAAATTATCAAGCCATCCGTTAGGAACTGCTGTAGGGGACACTCATTTATTATTTGTTTGTACTCACGCAAGGGACCAAGCAGAACTACAAATGTATTCAGTACCATGGGCATTATGTTGAGAATAAATAAGACATGATTTATACTGACATCTTGCGGGCCGCGTTGCTGCATATTATTTTCCAAAAAATATATAACTTCATTGTTTTAAAGGTACACACATAATATTTTTACTGGATTTGTAAGATGCATTGCTGTAAGTAAAACACATGATTGTAACTATTGTTTTATAATTGCATTAGCTAGATGTCAATTATACGGCATTGTGGGACATCCCTCGTATACTTTACCTGTGGAATGTTTTGCTCTAGTTTCTGGAAAACAGTCGAGTTCGTTAATTCATTTCTGTACACCATCTGGTCAATCTGTGAATGCATACATGATGTGTTCTAATATAGGATTTAATTGAAAGTCCTGAGTAAACAGTATCGACACAAAACATATGAAAAGTCTAACCAACTCATTTCATCTTGTAATTAAATAATATGTAGAAACACGCACCATTTTTTTTTTTCGCGTACAAAACTGCTAGATAGAGCATTTGCTCGTATATACCGTTAAATAACGTACATTGAAGGCAGATATAGCACTGAGCAAATGGTATATACCTCCAAAAATGGACGAATTTTTATCGTCGATTTTGAATAGAGGAGTCTGTCGATAAGTTGTCTCTCCATTCCTGCGAAATCATACTCTACTTTGGTCCCGACCTCAATCTCAAAGGAATACTGGCAGTTTGCCAATACAATTGGCATGAGGTCCTGCTGGTGGTCATAGCTTATTAGATGCGATGTAGTTACAGCCATTGGATTAACAGAAAGAAGTTTGTCCAGCCTGCACAATTCATGAAAGGTGCAAACGTTATTCACAAAGAAAGTATTACAGTTATCAAACTAACACGCAATGTGATTTGCCAACTCATACACTGCGCACCATGTCATATATCCTCAAGAACACTATAATTTTATTGAACTTCTCTGAATAATTATAACAAATAGTAGCAGTACATATTTATAAACATTGTGTTTATTTATTACCTCTTCGATTCCTGAACATAGTAATCTAACAACTCGTTTTGTTTTCGGAAAAGAAAATCTAGCATTGCGTATGAACACAATCCTGGACCATTCGTTGTTGGTAGAAAAACTGCGATCGGCGTGTTATTGTCTATCCTCAGATTACACAATTCTGTCGGGAGTGTCACTCGTCCAAATTTAGTAGGAAATCCTTGACACACAGGTAAATCTCTTAGTATATTAACATAAAACAACGAACTTAATCAAGATTTTAAAACATGCCCAACTTTCATTCCGGTCTCTAAGGGAAATAATTCTAAACAAAGATAGCACAGATGGCTGAAATCGCAGCCCCTTATCAGATCTCTGATCACAGTAGATCACAAACCCCTGCTGCGTAGCAATTTATTGCTTTGTGATCGATAATCAGTAAATAGCCGATTTGTAAGTTTTCTGATTCTGATAGCCTACAGAGTCAAGATAGCAATGCGCATTTTACTGGATCGAGATTTCTAGAGTTGAAAAACATCTTCATGCGTGTTAACATGGCACAGAGACGAATCAATACGTATTATTTAATAAATGTTTGCATGAATTGAAATTCATTTGTTAATTAACTTTAAATGCATAACTTCATTGTTATAAGTTTAAGTCAGTTTACACATTCCACAATAACTTTAAATATGGAAGTTTTAAATAAAATAAAAAAAGTATAATAATCTACAACTTTTAATTTTAACGTGTTGTATTAGTTTACTACACTGAATACCAATTAAAAGGGACAGTTTCACACTTTTTGGCGGTGCGAAAAAATTTATACAACAGACTTTTTCCTGTTTTATAATACATTTATTGTTAATATTTCAGGGTTTGGAAACACAACACGTATTTCTTGCTTGAAGTTAAACGTTTTAGGATTATATGTCATTATGAATATCAGAATATCTGATATCCACATGTGACTGTGTCACCAACCACATCATGTGTATTACTATCGTGGTGAGATACCGCGATACGACTTTTTAACGTTAAAAAGGAAGAAAAGAATCTGTGTTTATTTTAAAATAAATTGCATAGATACAAAGCTTTATCATTGTAGATATTCAATCCGTCGGAACCTAAGCGATACATGTATCAGTAAAGATACAAATGAAGAAAGAATAACACAACCTACCAAAAAATCCTTTATTTTGTTCTTTGTTTATATTGACAGAGGTTGAGTGTATTTAACTTAAAAAGGACCAAACGATTTTAAAATATCGATTTAAAAAACACAGCGCTAGATCAGTAAAATATCATAGTTTCCAAAACCGTTGGAACCTAAGCGATATATGTTTGCGTTCAAAAGTTATAAAAAAAATTCTTGTCCTCTCCATGTATTTTCCTATACCAAGAAAATTCAATTCGGCAAACTGGACCGGAATGAAAGTTGGATATACATATAAAATGATAGCAATACGATGTAGCATGTAATTATATCCATATAATACTAATTTAATGTATATCGCTAATGTTTTGAATACCTTGACTGAGTGACATTCTAGTTATTTCCCAAGCTTTTGAAAAATCATTAATCCACTTCTCAGTGTCTTGTCCATTCGACAGTTCTACAACAATAGTGTACATTAAGAAAATGACGTTACGTGGTATCAAGTTATAGATACATGGTTTGTTGTCTGAGTTTCATTATATTTTAATATAATTATGTAATAAATTTATATATAAATATATACACTGCAACTAAAACATCCAGCGTGTATTTTTTATAATATTGACATAGCTTGCAGAGGCAAAGCTAACAATGACGAAACAACCCTTTCGTCTATGCAATTAGATAAACCAAACAACATTATACGAGCATTTGTTTGGTTAACCCTATTAAGGCAATATATTTAGACAAAATACGCCGTTTGATGGAACTGGGTCAGCCAAAGAATTTGTGTTTGAAATTATTTCAAAATCAAAATGCAGCAATTGGTTTCAGAAAAAAACAACAGATATTTAAAAAAAATTAATATACCCATATAAGGTAAACTGTCCGACCTCTGGTGGTCATGTTTCAAATTTGGTTGAGTCACTAAAGGAACATTTATGTACGAGTCCAATATAGATACATAAAGCATACTATCCTACCCCGTTTTGTTTAGGACGACTGTTTACAAAACAAAATGATTTGGATGGATTTCCTAGAGGGTCTCCCAACGAACATTTCTCGGAAATTATTTCGAAATTCAGTCATTGGTTTCAGACAAGAAGATCGGAAAACGTGTCAACATAGCCATATACAAAACTGACCCACCACCTGGCGGCCATGTTGTATAACGAATCAAACTGATTTGAAGTAACCCAACGATCAATTCTGGTATTTCAGCTTGAAATCCAGAAAGTGGTTTCAGACAAGAAGATATTCAAAGATTTCAATACAGAAATACAAGGAAAATCCTCGCCCCATGCGTCCTTGAGCGCCCCGGGCGGTCACGTGATTTAACAAATTAACATAATATGAAGTTTTTAAGTAGAGGACCATCCCAGGTACGTTTGTGTGAAAGTATTTCAAAACCCACTAGTGGTTTGTAACAAGAGAATGTTTTGTAACGAATCAAGAAAATTTGATTTCAAACGGGACCACTAACGGAAAAGTCTAACCAAGATTTGTTAATTTTCACCAAGCGTATGCAAGTTGACTGTTTAACAATTTGGTAGAGAACCACTGAATGCGTGAACTCGATCTATTACTTAGTATGCCTTGCATTTTATTTGCGGTCATAACGAATAGTGCATGTGCCGTAAAACACGATAAAAATATAAGATACGACACTTTGAAAGCAGCTCAAGTTATGATTTCAAAGATAATACAATGTATGCTTAAATTATTACTCTGTATTGCCAGAACGTCACTGATGATTCGAAAATTAATTTGTCGAACGAATGTCAAATTAGTACAATATCCAAAATAATTTCCTGTGTTTGCTACTAGTAATGCATGTGCTTCCCAAGCTACTGTTAGATGATTAATTTCTATCACAACATTTCCATGTGCCCTTAAATGTAAACTAAGCTATCAGTTAAACAGATAATTTTTATTTAAGAGAAATGATTGGATAAAACAGTTCAATTGAGTATGATTCAATAGACTTCAAAAGTATTTGAGAAGTTATCACTGAATTTGATCACGTTAATTAGCAAAAAAGAACTCTAACCTTTTGCTATGTCTTTGGCCTTTATCATTTTTGCTTCTGCTTTAACAAGTTTCTTTTGGAACTTCAGTAGCAGAGCCCGTTGCAAAAGCATTATACTTGGAAGGTATCGCAGCGCTTGGAGAGCATAATCCTAAAGACATATAAAATCATAAAGAGTTAATAGTAACTGCAATATTTCACCAAATAATAAATGCTTAAATTTCTAGTAAAATACGTTGGACAATTGGTACCTCGTTCATAAAACGATGAAGAACACGCGTGGGTCGTTTCATTTTGGGCATTTTTGAATCCAATTCCTGACGCATATGCTCAATTGTAATTGGAAAACGGAATCTCCACATCCGAGGTATATCTAACAGACGACTAGGTTGTTCTGTTTCTGAACTACTGTCAGTTTCGTACATTAGGCGTATCAGTGGCTCAGTACCTTTGTAAAAAAAAAACCCACACACAATCTCAATAGTCTGATAATGGAATAAATACCACACTAAATGCAACAAATACAATACCGCACTTATTACTATTGATATTCTAGAAAATAACACTAGTGAAGCCAACACATTTACGGTTATCATCTGCAATCTGATCGTTCAGACGTATCAGACAATCGTCCATATTCTGAAAACAATTGACAAACATTGTAAAAAAGTGTAAGTTTCAACTTTTGTAAAATCAGTAGATTCCTAAAGTGAACGCAAACATGTATCGTTAAATTCATTAAAGATGCTGTTATTGTGGGTATAATTAATCTCAGTGGTTCTTAGTTGAAAACTTCTATGTATGATTTAGAAACACACATATTTTACTGCAGTACTTAATTTTTTAATGTAAACCTGAGCAGCTAAGAGTAATTACCCCAAGAACGTCGCGCAGCACTTGCTCTGAAAATGCCTTTTCCCACTGTTTTCGACTTTTTGTTTCAGTAAGTAGAGAGATATTCGATGGAACTGTAGTCTCTGAATGGAAAAAATCAAGTAATGTATCAACATACGGAATTTAAAAATGCAAAGGCATACAAAACTTCATGAGTAGACAAAATGTCTTATTACATAAGACATATCAGATATTCTTCTTATTTAAGCCAACTAAAAATTGCCAAATAAGCACATACGAGGCAACAGAAAACACAACACAGGAGTACAAACAACAAAAACAACAACGACTGCAAAACATCATAAATAGTACGACTCGTATTACATATTTAAATCAAATTCTGTAAGTTATTTGTTGTCTGCATATAACAACTTTGAAGGTCATATAACAGCTGGAGATGTTTAGACGATGTATGTATATTTCAATATCACATGATACTGTCTAATACAATAATAGATGCGTTATGAGTAGATCCGAGTTTAAATTCCTGTTAATTTATCATGAATCATAAACCAAATTGTTCCTTTCGTAAAGGCAACTTGGATAATTGCTGCAGCTATTTTGGGATTGATATTTAAGTTCAGATAGAGTAACTACCGTTTTCAAATAACTATTAACACTACATGTAAATACAATTTATGTCACGTTGAAACGCAAGCAATTTAGATATTTTAGTTAAAAAAAACACGTGCATAAGTGCTAAATGATTATAACATTATTGACTGTTGCAAAATTCAAACATAAATATATTGCAAAAACGAAATGCTTAATCTTATAACATAATCCTTATAATATAATCCTTAATCCTGGATTTTAGCGCAGTTTTCCATTTAATACGGATTTTGCTTATAATACGCATATTGCTATCGTCTTTTACCTAACACTATTATAATATTGCATTTTCTTCAGTATTTAAAGTTCATTATTGCGCTTATGATATTAATGCAAATTGTAAGTAGATAGTTTTTATTTATGTAATGTTGAATAATCATATTAAGATTGTGTTCTTTTTTGTCTCAAGGTTTTGCCTTCATTTAGGAAACTCAGTTTTAGTTACATTAAATGTATATACCCAGTGCATAAACACTCGTAGGTTTTTTTATGTACGAAATAAAGGGATTGAAATTAAAATGTTTGATTTTTTTTTAATTTGTTGGTTAGGACAATAACACACCTTTTACTAGCATCATTCTGTTAATAACAGAATGCGTCAGCAAAATGACATCGTCTGCACTGCGGCCTAGAGCTCTACGTAGTTCGTCGATATTTGATTTGATATGGTCTAACAAAAATTCAGATACTTCATTCTCTTTCACGGCAGGCTTGATAATTTTGTGAATCTAAACAACATACGATGTATATTATAAATGTTTCATACATATGACAAATAATGATTTCAATTATCGTATTATATATACATGTAACTGTTTAATAATATTTTATTAGTCTACTTATTATAATTAAAATAAGTAAAATAATAACATGATACAGAAAAGTGGAAATGGAAATAAGTATCACATACAGAACACATTGTTGAAAATATGTAACATTCAAATAGTAACAGTGTACATTTTACGAACCTCTTGAACTGGACCCAAGAACATGGCCATGTGAAGAAGAAGTCGGACTGCAGTGCTGTACGTAGGATTCAAATCTCTTACTGGTTGAATGACGCCGTTTTTAAAAGACGGACCAAGTATATGCCCTTTTTTGTTGATATCATTTCTAAAATCATACCAAAACCAAAAATGTTTTTATACAATTCTATTTTATGTTATAGTAATGGATATAATACTTGTTGATAAATTAGAGGGTTTTCATTGTTCCCTCATGCATGTTACCCTCATAGCATCGTAACAAATACTACAATTGGTTAGTCGTGATATTGTACATATAAAGAGGTAATACATATTTTAGAAGAAACAAATCAAGAACTTGAACTTGTAAATGAATAACGATTCCTAAATTAAGCAATATCTGATGTATTTATATATGAAAACATTCAACAACTGACATTATTCAGAAAAGCAAATACAAGACCATTCAAGCGCAGTTTTCTGCTCTCGTCAAACCAGTCAAATAAAATTTGAATCGAAATAATAGATTTCAATAATATTTCAAATAATATAAAACTTAGGAATAAGCTCATTATACTAAGCTGAATGATCAACGAATATGAAAATATAACACACAATGTTCTTTTTTTTCTCAAATTAATATATTCCCAGTAAATTTCCCATTAAATTGGTCTAAACAGGGCTTAAGTGTAAACAGCTATTATGCATCCTAAGTTGGTTTTAAAATTAACATTGTAGGTGATATTTTTTCTAGAACTAAAAGTGGGAAAATATTATATGGGAAAAGTAAACATACAGCTCTTAAAAATAAAAATCCCATGGGAAAATGAAGAAACATATGCCACGGAACGCAGATTTCAATAAAAATGTTAGCAAGTAATTTCTTTGAAACAATATTTGGCGTCAGTGGTAATTGTACAAAATAGGAATGTAAACTGAAACTCTGTAAAATTGTACAAACTAGCAAAGTAAAACCGATGCATACATAAATGTATTTATTTTGTATCCGATATACTAATATATTTGAGTCCTAAAAGATGTTGGCATCAATTATTCCAACACCTCTCAGGGTTTTTCGTATTCATTTTTTTGTTCGTTAGTTAAGCGAATGAAAATTCCAGGTGCATGCATATTGCGAACTGTACACACTGGCCTCGTGGTCATAACACATGCGTCATGCGTCTATAGATTATTGCCCATTGAAAATGCATGTATGTCAACTCCGACTTCAAGTTCAGTGCTTCATTACATGTATGTAACATGCGAAACAATTTTAAAAGTAATGTTTTAACATGGTTTTTACTTCCATTAGTATTACACTAAAATTGGACATTTAATCATATGCAAAAACATTAAATGTGGATGAAAAACTTTATTTGAAGTATCAATACTGCTATGTGTTACCATAATAACATGGTTGGACCTTAACTTTTGGGAATTGGTGGTCCGCTGGACCAGCTACCTTGAAAATTTGTACAGGCCCGATACTGAATTAACTGGTCCCGATAATAAAAACACATCGAACTGCATGATGCATAGTAGAACAGGAAAAATGAATATGATATAATGAATATGATAATTGAAGTCGGAAAATATATTGAGCGCACATGCAAATATCTTATTCATTATATAATATAACATAGTTAAGCTAAAATGTTGTATGTACATCGTTGCTAAAATGAAGATCAGATATCAGCTTCTTGAACTTGACATAAATTTGACACGCATGCATTACCGTTTGCTGTGGAATAAAAAAAACCCACAAATAATAATAATAATTAAAAAATTAGTTTTATTTGATTTGGCTATACGCTCCTCGACCTTATGCAATCATTCTCGCAACGCGGAAGCTTTGACGTAAATTCTGTTTACTTCTATTGTTCTTTTATAACAATAAAATTAAAAAAAATGTCTGTTGTAAAAAAATAAATCATTTTTGAAGTGAGAAAATGCGTTGTTGAGGTAAACTATATATTATTGAGCCAGGAGTAATGTTAACAATATCCAAGAACAAAGTATTTACGTAACGTTTGGCATTTCAGCTTGAAGCCAAAGAAACATTTGAACATATTGATTGACATATTGACGCTGCTAGTGTTGCAAGTGATAGTTTCAACTCATTATTTTATTAAATATGTGTTAAATTTGTGTTTGAATAATAACAACAGGTTATTAAATCTATGACTTTCGTAAAATATTAATTTCTTTAATTAATTATAATAATAGGTGGACAGAGCTGCTCTAAAAATGCGACTTCAATGCCCGTATTCTCTAGTTTCTTAAGTCTTAATTGTTTTAAGTTGATTTGACAACGTATAACACGCAGTTATAACCTACTGATTGTAAAGTTGAATTATCTTAAAATGCGCGACTTATACACAAGATCTTAAGATCTTACAGCAACATGTACAAAAGCATCTCAGACGGTTTCCTGTATCCTTAATAATAGAATATAAATGACAATTTACACTGTTGGATCGAGTCCAATAACAACTGGTCTCCCGACCTGTTTAAACAGAATTATTAGACAACCGGCCCGAGCGAAAAATCATTAGTCACGTACCTACGGACACGCGTTAAGGTCGAATTCTGCATAATAGCATTGTGGTTGACACAAAAATTTAATTAAAGCTTTCCTTGATTTTTTTATATGGTTTTACAAACGAATTCATATCTATCCAATTCTAGCTTGGACAGATGGTTGATGCCAGTGGAATTACATGCATAGGAAATTACTTACGCATCATACTCTCTGTTGCCTGGCAACAAATTATGACCTGTCCCTCCAATTTGTGCTTTACATTGATTGCAATCTCCTATGAAATCGGGTCTACCGCACTGGAAAATGTAAAAAAAACAACAACATAAAAGTATGATACATTCACACCGTCAACTAAGAAAATGATGCGAGATTTGTACGGGTACATTCAAATAAGAACGATCAGTATACGACCATGTGCGATTATTCTGCTTGTTCCATTCGAGTTGTTTACTTTTCGGTTTGCGGTTTGTAGCATTCTTTTATTTCCAAGCCACCATCGAATATAGCTGCCTCCGAAGAAAAAGGAGGAGGGTGCAACTAAACAGAAACTCATTTCACCAACAGAAAAGGAGAATAGCCAGATCTTTGTCAAATAAGGATCACCTTGATATCAATATGGTAAGTGCCCACAATTAGCCAGATTAAAAAAAAACAAGTTGACAGAAACAACAACTCCAAATTAGAACGCTTGTTGACTTTTAATTTTTATCCCATCACCACGCCTGCATAGACGAAATAACACCCCGTGGAATAAATTTAGCTGTATTCCACCTTGTTGAATACAGCAAACGCGCGCGTTTTCGTGAAGTCATTTGATGTAATTTCGTGTTATGCAGCGATTTTCTTTCGTTTATTTTCAAAATAAAGACAGAAAATGGTGGGATAATACTAGGTAAGTGTTGAATACAGATACGTTTATTGCTCGGCACGAAAACCTAAACCACTCGCCAAGGCACGCGATTTAGGTTTTCTAAGCCTCGCTTAATAAACTTATCTGTATTCAACACTAACCAGTATTCTCTATGCCTTCATGAATATAGAATGTTAACAAAATACATTGATGACGTCACGACGTTACATTCAGTAACATTTTTGGCATACTATTATCATAGAAATTATTATGTAAATTAACAATATAATAAAAAAAAATTAACTATTTAATAGTACATATTTATTTGACAAATAAAATATATTATTAAATATATAATTTAACTAATACATTACTTATTGAACAAATAATAAATAAAATAAAGGGTCGGTTTTTAGGTTTCGTTAACTTGGTATTATTTAATTATTTAATTTTCATTAAGAACTGTTCCCATTGATGAATAACTTAAACATTTGATAATAAATAGTGATGTGTGTTACTGGTATATATAATACTGTGGTAAACGCACGAGGGGTTTGTGGTATTATATGCTTAGAAAGCATATAAAAACAAAATATTCTTGTAAGTTATGTTAACGAGTTTGCAATACATCACAGTTTTTCATATTAATGCACTTACTGCTTTAACCAGTGATATACACATCTACAAGGCGTATAAATCGCGACATAAAGTATAAAATCGTGCTACCGTCGTATGCCGTCCGTGTACAGCCGTACCAAAGCCCCTTAACCCGTGCATAAATCGCACAGAACCTGTAATTAATCGTAGTAACTCGAGCGAGGTTCCTATAAGTCCCGCCACAACTCGCCACTATCAGTATGAATACTGTGTGGATGTCGTGTAGTGACCGTAGCTGGTTCGTGCTCAATCGTGTTATATTCGTACGGTACGAATATCTTTGTAAGCAAAAGAGCAAACTATTTTCTTTCCAAACTTAAATATTTTTTGTCAAACTTGTGGTGACACTCGGCGATTGATGGTGAGTTTCAATTGGTATCATTTCGCCGCAAATGGCAGAAATATCCGTGACAAGTGTGACAGGGGTATAATAATCGTCATAACATATCAACATGATATTATTTACTTATTTCTGAAAATCTTTGAACATGTATGGCGTACAATTATATTTTGTTGCTGATCTCTGAGGGAAATTTGTGAAGAAGAGTTCCACATTTTAGTTCAACTTTAGCGATAACGGACAGGTCAAATACTACAGTTTACCATGAAAAAATATATGGCACCCAATAGATGTGCTAGTTGTTAAAGACACGCCATGCATTATGAAATTAAATGAAATGCACTATGTTGGTTCAACGTGTGTCAGAGTAAAGCAAGAAGAGTTTCAAGCGAAAGCCTGCTCGTGCAATCATAGACCAATGTCAAGGTGACCGTAAAGTCACATTCTAAAACATGAGTTAAAAATGTTTATATAACGAATACCGGAAACTGTGAAAACATTTGAAATAAAACACATCAAAGGCGAACTCTACTTTGTATCATCAACATCCATACAATCATTTGACGTTCTGGCGAACTAATGATACCATTTTTACAGCATTAGGATTAATCAGACCGATTTAAGGCAAATGTAACTTTTAAAGTATTTTACAGATTATTCTTCTCTATTGCAAAGAAAAGATATGTGAAAAATGTGATCCGTACGCATAGCCCCTTTTTGGCCAATCACATTTGCCACATTTTTTCAAAGGCTTGTGAAAAAGATGAATTGTGAAAAACAGATGTAAGATTTCTAATAGAATACGAAATATATTATACATTATAGATTGCTTCGCGTGTGTTTATGTCCTTAGATTATGAAACATTGTTCAAGCTTGAGTATGTCATCAGATAGCACACTAACACACACATGCACACGCGTACGCAATTTATTTATAAATTATAGCTAAATAGGCAAACAACTATATTTTGTTAATACAGTAAGTAACTGCATATTCTGCATCGTAGTATTGACTATATAGAAATAAGATATTATTATTGATAAGTTAAACATCACAACAAACTCATGCATTAATATCTTCATCTAATCGACGAATCTCAAATCTTAATCGACTAATTAATCACTGTCTTATTGTCGTTAATTATTCGACGAAACGATTAATTGGCGCAAAACTCATTAAAAAAAATAAGTGCTAAAGACGTAATCGTGTACTTACGTCACCAATGGTGTACGGATGGCCGTTTGGACAACCTTAATAAAAGAAACACAGTTCAAGATACAAAAAAATATTTCAATGATTAAAAGAGAAAGATAATGCTTTCTTACCCACGCAAACGCACACGCACGTACGCACGCACACGCACACACACAAACGCACGCACACGCACACGCACGCACGCACGCACGCACGCACGCACGCACGCACACACACACACACACACACAAACACACACACACACACACACACACACACACACACACACACACACACACACACACACACACACACACACACACACACACACACACACACACACACACACACACACACACACACACACACACACACACACACACACACACACACACACACACACACACACACACACACACACACACACACACACACACACACACACACACACACACACACACACACACACACACACACACACACACACACACACACACACACACACACCTATATATTCGTTGTTGTTTTAAATTTTGTTTTATATATACATGTACTTACAATATATACGCGTTTTATCTGTTACTAGTGCACATATGGCTTTTACGTCGTGTGGCATGTCTTCTACGTCGTGTGGCATGGTAGGCAGGAACATATTCTGAAACAAGCGTTATAGCAATGTGTAATTTATGCATCATTAATTACGTCGAAGATTGTTCGCCATGTTAGTATTTCATAAATTTATGTGGTCAAATAAAAATATGCGCAGCAATGGAAAAACTATGTATATCATTCCATTTACGTGTATAGTTTGGTGCCCTTTAGCAATCGCTGCCAATGGATCCATATTGGACGTGACTCCACTAAGCGAGGTCATTACGATCTTAAAATGTACCAAAAGGCATTGTAACCCCTGATGTTGCATGTCCGTTCCTGACACCATTTTCAGATAGGGTGGTTGAAGCTCATTGGTTAGCAACATCTTCATAAACACCTGTTTAAATAGTGATGAACAAATAATAGCTCTACATATCTGCTGGGGTCAGCCCATTTTTGAGCTTATAGGTATTACTGTTCACATTATTGTATCTTAATCTTTATTATATATGTACATTTTTAAGATGATATGCATATCCTAAATCATTATTCGGATATCCGTACAAGTAAAACTTGTTTCACAGAATAGCAATTTATCTGGTTAATTGTGCTTATACATTTATTCGACATTTCAACATCATTTCAAACACACTAAATGCTAGTAATATACAATTAAAATCCTGGACTCTCTGTCAAGTAGACTGTCTGTTATGTGTACGTTGCTTAAATTCCGCGTGTCATAATCGTCAGAAAATGAAGAACAAAAACACCCAACATAAATATAGATGTCAATAAAGTTGATTAATACACTA
Organism: Congeria kusceri; assembly: GCA_027627225.1. NCBI lineage: Eukaryota > Metazoa > Mollusca > Bivalvia > Myida > Dreissenidae > Congeria > Congeria kusceri. Next base: position 91,051,893 of record CM051024.1, on the reverse strand, counting down.
CATACTGCTTTGACACAGGTAAAAATGCAGTGTATTACTTTGACACAGAACAATGTTTTGTCTGACCTACATAAGAGGAAAAATGGGTTTGAAATGCAAAACAAGAAGTACAATATATGCCCTGGGCAACTATTTTGACCCTTGTCCTTGCTGAAAGACCTTGACATTTCAACTACAGGCTTGGTCCTTTCGTGTGTCTCAAAATGATATTATCTTTCCAGACATGTTATTTCGAAACCATTCCATTTCGAACAAACTTTTGCTTTGCTTCCTACAAAAACTTCATATTAATATTTGACCTTGAAGTGTGACCTTCCAAAAACAGACTTTGTTCTTGCCTGTGACACATCCTCTCACAATGGTGAGCACTTTGTTCGAGGCTATAGAATAATCCATCTTTAAAGGTACAATACAACACGGAATGCAAATATTATTTCTTTTATGTGACATTTGACCTCTAAATGTGACCTTAACTTTAAAGCTACATGCCATCTCTACTAAGTCTTTTGAAAATCCAACCATACTAGAAATATTATGCTCAAGACAAATAGTTAAACTTTAACCTAAACTGTGACCATGGCCATTGACAGACAAGCATAAGTCAAGTACGCGACACATTGTCTGGTAATAGTGAATACTACTCTGAAGTTATATTCAAATCATTCTAGCCATTTAGAAGTCATGGAGCACAAAATCCTCCAAGGCATTACAAAGTTATGGAGCGGAAACGAAATAAGGACGGACGGATGTACAGTCGGACGGACGTACAGACCAACACGCGAGATTCTTATAAAAATAGCCCCAACTTTTTCAATTTAATTTGATACGTCTTAAGAATATTAAGTGCATTCAGATAAAAATCACACAATATCCCAATAAATATCGCGATAATTAAAAGCGCACACACGGTGCTGCAAGTTCAGAAAATCATTAAGATTTGAAAAACAATACAATAACACATAATGATATATAAACACTTATACATTTTCTTAAAATAATTGCTGCTTGACTAGTTTTAATTCAACTCTATTGTTATCATTTTAAACTCGTCGAAACTAAACGAAGTTCCTCGTGGTTTATCAGTTTATCCTGCAGGGTGCCGATAAGTAACGGTGAAAATTGTGATCGCCACGATGATAAGCAAATAAACAACGCAAATTTTTATATATCGTGCGATTGTATTGACCGGGCACTCATTAATCTCCGGTAGCGCTCGACTCTATTTATATCTGTAAAACATTTATCTTGCGTAAGAAGAACGGATTTCAAAATCATATCACAAAAGTACCCATCAACAAGCGTTAGGAAGGATAGGGCGGTGGATAGTGTTGTTTTAGACATTAAATCGCAATGACTGTGGTTCGAGTCCTGCCAAAATCTTTGTCTTTTTTATCATTTTCTGTTACTTTAACGGCACCTATTCTCCTGACATTTTATCTTTATCTTATTTTAATTTTCCTTTTTTTCATTTATATTATTGTTATTAATTAAATCATGTTATCTACATACAAATGTATTCACAAAGACTCTGTTTCGCTCACAGAATCGGTGCAGATCTCTTCTGTGTCAGAAATGAGGTTGATGATGAGATTTTATTAAAACATAAATACAAAAAAAAGTGGCTTTTCTGGGATTTGAACCCCAAAAGTCACGCTTACAAACTTTGCGTGCTTTCCACTACACTACATTATCAACTGTAACGGAGTAAGGGTTTTTTAATCAATACATATTCGTATCTGAGTCTCCAATCTGAGTAAGTAGCTTAAAATAGACTTACGAAAATAAACGGAATATACATGAGTGCCAGGTCAATAGAATCGCAAAATACAATTTACTTGAAGGATCGGTGTTTTTATTTTAAACAGTATCCAACAACCGAATTGTTTCCTGAAGCAGAGTGTATCAGAAGCTTAAACATACAATAAGACACTTTAACCGGCCATTTGTGTAACTTTTTAAATTAATTATTCTACATTTGACCATTTTCACCTTTAATGAAGCTTTAACAAATATCACATTATAAGTTTTTCTAATATCGCGACACCCATAATAAAATGCAAATGTTTAAATGTGATTTCCTCATTAAAATATAAATCCATTAAGAAATAAACGCAGACTGGTGTAAGATACAAATATGTTCCGTTAAGTTTTGTCAAATTCTTTGTAATCTGAATATATACGCTTTATAAGTGAATTTGAATTCGATGGCACGGTTGATAAACATTTGTTTGCACATTGTTGTGCACGTACGTAGACCGAATGTGTGTCCATTATCAGAAATGAAAGTACCTGAAAGACAACATCGCCAGAGGGGACAAGTGGGTAATTTCTTAACAAGGGGGCCTAGCTAGCCAAAGATCGCTCTTCTAAGTTTTACTAATCATAATGGCTTGTACAAATTTTTTTTATAGCGTAATAGTATGTTTGAAGTAAAAATGTTGACAACGGGAGACAACGGACAACAACCACTGACAATCATGTTAAACGAATCCAAAACATTTGAAGAATTTGTTAGATAGTCGCCCAAGGAACGTTTTTTTGAAGTTATTTCGAAATCCAACCGTGATTTCTGGCAAGAGGATTTTAAAAGTTTTCAATATAGCCATGTAAGAAAACTGCATCGCCCCCTATTATTCATGTTAAAGAAATGAAAATGATTTAAATAAATTTGGTAGAGGCCTACCAAAATTATTTCCACAATTATTTGCGCAATTTTGGTAGAAAAACGCCCAAGGAGCATTTCTGTGAAATTAATTTCAAAATCGAACCTGTGGTAATGAAAAGAAGATTTTTAAAATTTTTAAAATTATAATATAAGAAAAATGGCCCCGCCTCCTGGCGGCCATGTTTGCGACAGACCGGAACCATATGAACTACGTTGCTTTAGAGCCAATTAAGGAACATTTGTGTGAAAGTTTCGAAGTCCAAGTAGTGGTTTCTTACTAGAAGATTTTCAATGTTGTTCATATAGTCATATAAGGTAAAATGGACCTGCCCCATGACGGCCATGTATTTTACAACGGCGTGGAACCATCTGTGCAACTTTGGTAGAGAATCACCAAAGGAACATTTCTGCAAAATATTTCAAAATCCAACCGATTTCTTCCGACAAAAAGATTTTAAAGTGTTCAATATAGCCATATAAGGAAAACTGGCTCTTGTGGCCATCTTGTGCAATGGACTGGAACCATTTGAGCACCTTTCAAAGAGGAACACCCAAGGGACATTCTGTGAAGTATCATCAATCTTGACATACCAGCTTCAGAGGAGATGCCGTTAAAAAAAGTGTTTGCACGCACGCACGGACGCACACATGCACGGTCCCACGCACGCACGCACAACGGACGAACCGCCATGGCATATTAGCCTTCGGTCAGTGGAGCTCAAAATCAAATAGTTCAATATTGCTAGCCCACCCCCTGGCAACCATATTTCTATTCTCAAAAGATTTTTAAGGACCGCACTAGTAACATTCGTACCAATTTTGTTTATGTCAACCAACCGATATCAGATGAGATGTTTAATGTAAATAGTTGACAACACACGATGTCTGACGAAGGAAACTGCTGGACCACAACATAAGCTACGATCAAAGGCCCCATTTACAATCAACCTGATTATTGCAAGGATGTTGACGACTGGTTACACTGATTATTGTTTGTCGAATCATAGACTGAATCCTACTGTGTAACGACAGTAAAACACGTAACGACAGTAAAACACGTAAAAGGATATTGGAACATTGATTTTACTACAAAAGGTATCCGAATCGGATTTTAGTATCAATGTACCTGACTAGTAGTATTTGTTTAAAATACATATTTGATAGCTATTGCTGCAGCGATTTTTATTTTTAAATGATGTTTCATTACACACCTTGTTAGTAATCAGGTCGGAATCCGTCAAAAATTGTGTAAGTCGCTCTATACCCTAAAAAGAAACATTTGTAATGTGTACAGTGCACCATATTAAACAGAAAGCAAATAGATAAAAGGAAATTTGTCATGTATTTAATATGATATAAAATTATCTTGATCAAATCGTTATTATGCATTTAATCGTAATAATTTTCTCAGTTATAATTTGATAATATTGATATTGTAAGTCAATATATACGGAATATTACATGACTGTGGTGTTCCGGTGGCTTGTATCGCTCGAGTTGATTGTGTAACGCTGCAACTTGACACAATCAACGAGAGAGATACAAACCACCGGAACAACACCGTCATGTAGTATTCCATTTATTATATACCTCCTTACAATGAAAACCTCCACAAAATGCTACGAAACAAACAAAATATTAACAAAAAAGTACTGTAAAAGAACTCGCATGAATACATGTCTTGTAGATCAATGACGTCATACAATTCAAATTATTATGTTGTAACAGGGTCGTCGTGTCTATAAATAGAACAGAGTGTTTCCCAATGTCGCTCGGAACGTGACGGAAATATACAGTACTCAACGAACGCGAAAATATTTTCCAGCCGTTGGATACGGACAATTATTTCACTGTGTAAAATGAAAAAATTCTGTCTGACCGATTGTATTTTACACATAAAATAGACCAGTATTAGAGTCAGTATATCTATAGGTATATAATCAATAATTCAAAATTTTATTATTGCAGGCGTTGTGCGAATGTAATGGTTTAGATGTCAAACACACATTTTAGCCGTACCTTCTTTGAACTTTGAAATGATGGTCGCACATTGGCACTGGTAATTTCCCTATGCACAGCAAGTTGCAGATTCGTTTCCAAATGCTCTTTACTAGTTGCCTGTAATAAACCCTAGTTATTTTATTAAGTGAAATACTTCGAGTCACCTTAGGTATATAAATAAATTAACCTTTACTTGCGGAGTTTATTGTACGTTACACATAGATTAGTAACTGGTACACCGGTACAGCTGTACTGAAACGGTTTCATTACTTGAACAACAATGATCAAGTCTATGTGAAACTATGGGGTTGTTATGCTGGAAGTTAAAACGTTTTGTGTACATGTAATAATACTACGCTAAGGAGGTTATGTTTTTCCAGCATTGGTATGTTTGTTCATTTTTTGTTTGTTAGTTAGTAATTGTACCCAAAGCGTTATGAACGGATTAGCATGACATTTTATGGGAACTTTGTTGATGATTCGGCTGGATTCAGGATGAAGAAAGATAATATGAAGAGATAGGACCGACTGCGACATTATGCTGTATAACTCATAAGTTGCACAATACAAGTGGGGACAAGCCGCCTTGGCGGAGGTCTGTGCTCTCCTAGTGTTTTCTAGTAACATTCATGTGGCTATTGTATCACGATTTATTCACCAAAGTTCCATACCCGTTTACTAAATAATAAACAAAATGTCGAAGTCACTCAAGGTGCACATGTTGCAAAGGTTGTGTGTTTCTCGAACCATTTGAACTTTTTCTTCCATAGAACCATATAATGAAATTTGTATTATAAGTGTGTTTTGTACAATCTAATTGTAGCAATCCACCAAGCAAGGCAGATGTTTCAATACAGTATGTGTTTAATAAGTCATATTACATGAACAATCATTTAGTAATATGAAATATACTCACGCCTAGCAGATCTTTAAGCACATCAGTATCACCGTCAATAGTGCGTTTTGCTATAGCTTCTCGTAATTGTTTGTAGGTTTGGCCAGCTACTAAGTATCTGTCAGATACTTCAGTCTGTAATAAATGAGTATTATTTACTCATTTGGCGATTAAAAAATTAAATATTTGAATTAAACGATTATATGTAATGACAGACTCAGAGAGAGCACTGAGTCTATGGCAAACTTTTACTTGACAAACACGGAACAAGAAAAAAGTGTATATTTAATGTTGCACGTTGTACCTGATTCGTTGTTCCATCAATGGCTATCCATCTTAGGACAGGCTCATCGGATCTCGAAAGACGGTGATACACATCTATACCGTTTTGTCGGCACAACAGTTTCACTAAATACTTTCTGTAAATGTATACATACTACATGTCAAATATTAAAAGTTACAATTGATTCTGTATGCACAGTGTACTGTACGTTTAGAGGATATACATAATATATATTTTATCATTAGCTACAAATACGCTCCAAATTAGCAAATTGTTGATGTGTTCTTAAGTTTCATCAAAAGGCAGTGCAATATACAACACAAACGTATAAATATATTCAAATCAATTTTAGATAATGTTTTATGAATAGTGGCAAGTACGTTCTCCTAACGTCACATATAAAGTAGAAGATTTCGGATATAAAATGTATGACTAGTCTATGACACAATCTGACAGAATTATGTAAAAAATGGCGTTCAGCTGTTGGTTTAGGTACCAGTAGATAAATTTGTAATTACCTTATTTGACAACTTAAATATGAAATACTGAGTTTGAGCATTGACGAAAACCACAAAAATAGGAAAATTTTCGTACTTAGGATTTTCTGATTTTATATCTTTGCAAAATTCCTGCGCAGCTGAAATTAGCTCTTTATCTTTTTCATGCATAGTTAGATTCGCATCAACAACTTGGGCTAAACACCTGGCTGTAATTGTCAAACACGCTCTCAAGGTTGCAACTGCATACAATGTATCAGTAGTCTTGGATCCATCACTGTTGATAATGTTTTGGGATTTTTTAAATAAATCGCACACAAAACCAATCCTTGACATTTCGCTTTGTTCAATAAGATGAAATTGTCTATCCTGAAATGAAATACAATAACACATTTCATCGTCATTTAACAGTTTAATTAACAAATTTTATTGTTCCTAGCACAGTACAATAACATTGATACCCCTATAAAATGGCTAGTGCTGATCTTTGGTGTCTCAGAGGTCGCTGTCGGACTATAGCTGCACAATTGTTTACCAACAATTAATATTACTTCAGAAGGGTAAGTATTACTTGAACTATACATAATGTGTATTTTTTATGTATTGCAAGTGATTAACATATGGGTAAGTCTCTGTTTGTGATTATTTTGTATTGAACGTTGTGTTCAATGGAACCTGTAAATGAGATGGCATTGTTCGTTTATCTTGGAGTAGAATGTCTATATTAATCATCACTTTCTTTCTATAATACACCATGATTTTAATGTTGCAGATTATTTAACATACACGTGTCAAAAAGTGTTGGCGTTAGGTAAAACAACGCAGAACTATTGACTGTGTTAATTCCAATCCACATTGGTATGTTGATATGTGTTGTAGTGTGTATGCGTATGAGAGGCAAATGTAACTTTTGTATGCATAGCATAGCTCTGATATTTAATTGCTTTTTTAATGATTATTATATGTCTATTTGGTGAAATGGTATTATGTGTGTGAAGAATTATTTAGGTGGACCACTAGACACATCATCTTATTAGCATATATATAACTATGAATAATCCATTTAGGTATTTTAATGTGACGACTATTATGAGTACCTATTTGTCTGTTACTGTATATTTTCAGGGCTTGATCCTTATTTTTGATTCTTAGTCATCGTATACTGGGTGCTATCGAATCATATCCGATCCGTCATCAGATATATTCTTTGGATCTTGAGACTAGAGCTGTTATGTTTTTATATTTGTGTGCAATGCTATTATTACAACGATACAGAATAATGTAAACGAGGTGTGGGCTCTGTGGTGGCCAATTTAATGATAATATTTTGTTGTTATTTTCCTATGCATTTGCCGTTTGGGAAACATAGCATGGTGCATCATCTTCTTGAAAGATCCAAGCCTCATTTCCAGAATTTGTAGCCACAACATGCCATAAACATTCATCTTAAGTTTCAAGACATTTAAAACTGTTCAATGTGTCATCGATTGCTTTAACGTACCGACTCCATGGTACAAAATACAACCCCAAATCATAACACTTCTCACGTAGTTTTTTGCTCGTTATCTGTGTCTGTGCCGATGCAATTGGGTACGTATTTTCATCGGCCTTTATCCAAAATTAATTTTTTTTGTTTTTACCAAATATGTTTTTTTTTGTTTCGTCATACATTTTCCCAATTTTCCTCAACATTACACTTATTGTTTTCCTTACAAAACTGAATTCTTTTCCCCTACGTACTTTTAATAGTTGCAACCTTTCTGTCGTTTGAAGCCTAAAAGCCACTATCAAATAACATATTTCTTTTGATCCTAGATGCCAAAGCAGACTCCGTTTGTGTATTAAATCAGCTGGAAAAATCAATTAATGTCTATCTAATGTTAGTTTTCACTCTGCGAATAAGGCACATGTGTGAGTGTTTAAATGTTGTTTTGTCTGCTACTTCCCGGATTATTTTCTATTACGCCTATTGATTTATGCTTCTTTAATAATTTTGAAATTGTTCTACGATTATTTCCGATTAATTCGCTGATTTGTAAGCGAGCAAATCCATTAATTGAAAATGTTATCATTATTTTCTTTGTATCAGGTGTAATTCTTTTACCGTGAGGAGCCATTTTAAATCATGCGTCGGTGTTCTGATTACATGTTGCTAGTAACGACAAACGGCAAGCAATATTAATTGTGATACACGCGCCAATGGTCCTACCAAGTTTCAACATAGTCTGATATACTATACGCGAGTTATTTATGATCAAAGTTTTGTTTCAAATTTCACGGTTTTGGGAACTCACTTATAGCAAATGAGTGTATCAATTTATCTCACTGTATTGTTTGACTATTTATACGTAGACTGTTTACATACCTCCCAGCATTGCACAATCAGCATGTTCATGTCGATCACATCTTTGCTGTCGTTTGTGTCATCTCGTTTGGTTTGTTCAAAGAACTTACTAAGATAATTTGTCACGTATCTTTCCTCGCTATAGTAAAAACAGTAATGTGTCTAAGTATTGTGTTAGCATGTATCACATAGTAATTCAACATTTAAATCAGATATAACAAATCCAATATATGTATCCCACATTAGAATATCAAGGGCTTATTTAACATGTGATAAAGAAGCATAACATAAAGCACTTCAAATATTCAAATATTGAGATCAATTTGATTTATTTGGTATGTGTTCACAGATAATTTCCTGGGGGGGGGGAACACGTAGTGTAATGGTTTAAAATTATTTTTATAAACAAAATGATAAAAACGAAATAAAAAACGGTTCGCTAAATAAAAAAATAAATTTAGTGAGTATCAATATTTTCCCCCAGGGGGGGGGGTGGGGGGGGAGCGGCGGGCACGTACGGGACTTTAGACTTAAAGCAATTCCCGACAGGCGGGAATTTGACACGCCGATTGATTCCGGGTCCTGAGCAATAGACTTTGTTCGGATTTTAGATCCCGGTAATATTGGCCCCTGGTCCACTCGGCACACCACTTAAGCATCCCGCATTGAGGGAATTTATACAATAATGCTTAGCTCTAGGTTGGGGAATTAGAAAAATACAGTTAATCAAATTCCCCTGGGTAGGTGCATAATGTTTGTCAAAACTTATTTGAGATTTTGTTTGTTTTTAAATTGTTAATATTCCAATGGAATTAACACTTTATAAAATAAGAACCTATCAAGAAGCAGTCTTCTAAAATTCAAAATACAAGACCAATACCACATGTGGATTTTACAAACCTTGAGTTTAATATTAGCTGCAATAAGAACGATCTAAAGACCGGATTTGGATCCAAGCCTGTATCAAAAATATTCATATTTTTCGTGAAGAACATGCCCGACTCTGATTTGCACGTGACATAGCCGAGTAGTTTATTCAGGACATCCTCTGAAGGAGCAACTCCATTTGCAAAACACAACTGTGATACAACATCCAAGAAAAATATGTTGCATCGTTTCTGGTGCTGCTCAAGCTTTTTGAGCCCAATCCTGAAATTAAAATACCAATTACGATCGCTTGTGCCTAATATAAATACATGGAACGCCGGGACTGTCTTATGTTGTCATCGGTTGTGTTGTTATGGATTGTTAGTAGTGTATTTTATTATATCAAACTTCATGTTGTCTTGTCAGTTTAGTGGTTCATCTTGTCTTTTCATAATGAGTGTTTGTCTTTCGCACGTGTTATTATGTTATGTACACGTGTTGTTTTGTCAATGCAAGGAGTTATCTTGTATGCAATGTGACTTGTTATGTCAAACAGTTGTGTTGTTATTTTAAAATGTCGTTTGATCTTGTCAAGACAGCAAGTTAACATGTTAGTGCAGCGTGTGATTTTGTCAGTGTCATGTGTTATGTCATGTTTAAAAGTTGTAAATATATGCTGTTGGTTTGTTCAAACTGTGTCTTATTATGTCGAAATCCTGTGTTATTAATTTAGTATTAGTACTGTTGTCAAATAATAATGTATTCTTGTCAGAACAATATGCTATTATGTATTGCACCCGAGTTGTTTATCAATACGTTGTTTTGATTTGTCCAGATAGTGTCTCATTATTTCCAACAACTATGTTATTATTTTAAGTTTGTCTTGTCGCAAATTAGTTTGTTTTTGTCAACACATTATATTAATATGTCATGTGTACGAGTTGTTGTGTCAATGCAGGGTGTTGATTTGTCGAGCGTTTTGTCCATTTTGTCCAAATACCGTGTTATGTTGCATACATTTCGCGTGATTTTGTTACTAAAGCATATCAAGCCCACATGCTGTTTTGTCAATGATGAGTTTTATTTGGCTGTCACATTGTCTTATCATGTCTAAAGTAAATTCATTTTTATCAAACGGTATGTTGTTTTGTTCAAATGACATGTTTTGTTGTATACCGATACGATTAGACATAAAAGCATGCGTGAATGACATTGATGTCGATACGTTAATTTGAGTTGTGGACATAATGACACGTCGTTTTGACATGATAACATATTCTTTTGATAAGTTCACCTAATCATAGCGCATGATGAAACACTTTTTTAACATAATAACACGTCTTTTTGACATAATAACATATTCTTCTGACACGTTCACCTGATCAAAGCACATGATGAAACAATATTTTAACATAATAACACGTCTTTTTGACATAATAACATATTTTTGACAAAGTTTCCTGATCATAGCACATGACGAAACACTATTTTAACATAATGACAAGTCGTTTTGGCAAAGTCGAAAGTGTCTAACACAACTTGTGACCTTGCGAATAGACTAATTTTATTGTTGAAATAAGTTGGACAACAGTCCTAAACAATCAAATCTCATGGAAACAACAGATTATGTACAAAACTTTCGTTCATTTACATGCATTTGCATTCTTCTTAAATGTATTTTTAACATAAAAGCAATTTAAAACATTGCACTGTTTTACAACGAGCAGCTGAGAAAATACAACGCAATATATTTTTGTGTAGTAAGGCGTAAACTTCACACCATTGTATTCGTACGCAAGCAGTCAATAGCTATTGGCATGAACATTATTGTATTGTTTTTGTTTGTAAGTAGCATAGCATGACTTCATTTAATTTCGACGTAGTTTTACTTGTACCACAAATTTATTACGTTTGATTTTTCAGTGTGAGCGGACTTTTTTGTATGGTCGTTATTTTCTGAGGGTGAGATGCGGCGTTGTATAGGTGGAAATAACGTGTGTGTTTACTTCGAAGTTTATATGGTCCTTCCGCGCATTATGTGAGGTTCCGAGATTTAGCCCAGCATCACTGCCTAATATTACTCTAGACACACCGAAAGTTGGGACTGCTATTTCGGTTTTACTGAAGTGTGTGTTAATTTTGGTGTTGTTCTGTGCTGTGTGGGGGGTAACCGGAGAACCCGGAGGATACCCCACCTGGCCGGTATGGTGACCACCAACCAATAGGTAAAAAATAACTAGACTATTGCTGCCGTGAATCAGCTGACGGTCATTATCGGGAATAAGGTCAATCAGATTATCTTTTAGTTTTCGAATACATAACTATTTTAAAGTGTTTATAACATGCAAAGATTTTCGAATAAAAGGCGATAATAAATTAAACTAACATGCTAAAAAGTAGCTTACCATCAATACAGTGATTATAGCTTGTAGACTGATATTACATTTTTGCGGGTTCGAACCTTGGGCAGTATTTTGTTTGCGAACAACTTTTGTGATAGTAATATTTTAACGATAGTTTGTTTGCTCTTTATTGTGAACTCATTTAATTGAGTCTGATGCAAACACTATGGCGCAAGTAAGATACATAGTATTTTATTTAAACATATTTATATCATTAAATATAATAATATAAAAGTTCAAAGTATCAATACAATTCAATCTCGCTGACTTCCGCCCATTTTTTTTTCCAAATTGAACGAACATTTAGCATCGGTTGATGATTGCACAAAGAAAAATGCCGATAATTTTTCCCATTGATAATATAATCTAGCACTTGGTAAAACCGCTTGATATATAGCTCGGCTACATTAATCGGACATTATCTTCCCCTTCCATTGAAACTGCTTTATATATGGACCATTCTCTTAATTTCGAAGCAAATACCAAAATATTTAATGCAGCTCATAAATTTATTGTCAATAGTTCACCATTTGGTGCATAGGTTTGCTTCGGAACTACTTTACTTATACTCGTACTTCCTCTTGTTTTTCTCTCTTTAATAATCATTTCTCTATATTTTACATCTCTATCACCTACTCTAAATAGCTGACCTTATCGTAAAACCTTTAGGGTCCAGGAAGGCATTGACTTTTTCCTGTTTAACCTCCTCATCCTTGGTTGTTTGGTGGATAAAAACGGACATATATGGAGAAGGAGCAGAAATGATCTTTACTTGATCGAAGCCATGCCAATCATGAAACAAACCATTGCACGTGGACGGATAATCTAAAATACTATCTTATCTTTGTTGACAAAACCTTTCAAGGTGAATAAAACAATATGAACCTATACAGATTTAAATATCGTAGTGAAACTTATTAAACAATTAGAGTTAATGGTGGTACATATGAAAGGCGTGTCCTATAGTTGTTTGTTACTATACTGTTCTGTTTTGTTCCTTTTGCATCACGTCAACTGTTAACATATTATTATATTGTTATTATATTTTGTAGACCTAATGTGTTCGCTTGACAACATGCAACTGATCATGTGCGTATGAGAAGAACTATTATAAGACAATGTATTTCGTTCCAATCGTCTTCAAGTATGTATATGCATTACTGAAATGTTGTATGTTTCGAAAATATACATGTATATGCTTGTTTTAAATAAATATGTATATGTAAAGGTCAGTGTCAGTTGTATATTGCCGAGCTATACTTCGGGTACTGTCGAATGTAACGTTGTTTATCGAATAAAGATCATTGAATATTCTAAGGTGCCAGGTTAATGTAGCCGGGCTATTTACATATTATTCAAAACACTATGTAGAGCAAAATTTTGTATTTTTACCCTCAATGACAACTAATGCACAACTACTGGAGTAAACGTATTTGCTGGCATGTATGAACAGCATTGTTTTTATTTGTGTTTTATTTATTGCAACGGTCGAGCTTTGATGATATTATATACTTGAACACACATAACACAATTTGAAGAGTATCAACATCATAATACAGTGATATGAGTGATATTAATTAAGCATAACTACGAAAACACAATTAGAAGAGTATCAACATCATAATACAGTGATATGAGTGATATTAATTAATTAATTTAAATTAATATTAGATCGCTTACGGAAGCATAACTAAGAAAACGAATTAAAATATTTTCTTTGTGTAGATTACGCTATTTTAGCTTAACTACACGGGTCACATGTGAACTCATTTTGATAGGCAAGCTTCAAGTTTTTTGTTGTCAACATTATGGTTCATTGTGGCAGCCATATGCGATTAACAGTTGAAAGGCCAATATAATGCCAATACTTGGGTTGTTTTGCTAATCCTCGAAATACGTTACAATCACTACAAAGTATAGTTTAAGGAATGTCTGGCATACACACGTGGGATATTCCACTCCATATATTGGTACACAATAAAATCGCTTATCATAATTTGCAATATGTTCTTTCAGCTGATTGAGCAATCCGTGTTTGCATGTTCAGTATTGCTCTATATTTATTTTACTACTGTTACAGTATAAATACTTAACAACTGAATTATTGTTTCTCATTGAATTCCATTGTGTCGTATTATTTTTATCACTCAAGACCCTTCTAATGATAATTTGACACGCCATATTTTGTATTAATTCCATAATGGGGTCTTTTTCACAGGGATTATATTATATATCAAAGCCTTATCATTGGTTTTATATTGTTAATACTATTGATCTTATGGTTAAATGTAATAATTGAACGAGAAAACATATTTTTACCATTTACATTTTATGCTAGTAGTGTTATTTTACATAATGTTATAACTAATGAAATCATACTGAAAAAACTAACATTCTACATTCATTATTTATAAATACTCGTGTATCTGATAAAGATATATTATTAGTATTTTTGCGTTTGTATTATTATTCTATTATTTGTGTTACTTGTTGAAAACTCAATGATGCTGTCTATTAGATTTATATATAAAAATTGCAGTCAGTCAAACTTGAGGGGTAATCCAATAACTTAATTACTGCAGCTTTGAATTGATATCAGATGCTAAGGGTCACGACACAAGAGTACAATACCCCAGATTGGGGTGGGGTCAAATAAAGATGGGTTAAACTAGGTCTTTAAATAACATGATCGATGGAAATACAATATCATGTTAGTTTGCCGAAGGGAATTATCCGGCTCCTGATCCACATCATATAATGCGTATATTCATATTTTGAAAGGTATGTGATACATTCAATGAATAATATATTGCTATGATCTAATTCGTATACACAGCATATAATTGTATTACTATGATACTTTGACAGCAACGATTCATATTAACCTTACCTTTCGTCCTCTTTAATATTCGGTTTCCATTCCTGTTTTATTGGTTCTTTGCATATCGGACAGTTGTTTGCATACAAAGTTTTCATTTCCGCAAAACAAGTCTCGCACAAGATGTCGCTTGATTTGCACGGCATGGTCACAGTGATGCCGTTAAAAAACCGTTCACATTTGTGACACTTAACATCAGGGCTAAAACCATAAACGAAACATGTTAGACTATTATTAAGATAATATTGGAACCAATAATATTTACTTGCTAATTTTTGTATATATTGCCGGTAATGTTTATTTTAAACACGAAAAGAAAAATAAGTTTAATACATTGATTGATCAAAATATATAATGGGCACATACCCTTTCAGTTCTGTCTGTGCACGTTTGTTGCATATTTGGAGAAATTTTTCAACTGCTTCTAGCGATTTTATTCCACCAAGATCAACGCGATCTCCAAGGAACTAGAATAGTGATAATCTTTATACAAACCTAATAATTACTCAAAACTTGTTAGAAATAATAGGTCACATCTTTGAAACTAAATGGAATTACAGTTTTACGTAATTATGCGAATATTACAGAGCATATGATTAATTCCTGAAGTTGTTTATCTGGTCACTTGTTTTTAACATACCTGTTCAATCGATACGAAAACTCATTATTTCATTATTTCTAAATCAAAAATAGCTTGTCCATGCACGAAGTGACGTGTGCATACAAGGGCGAAAAGTAAAATAGAAATGTACCTGCCACAAGGGTGTGCAATATGTTATTGTAATGCTCTTTTCCGATGTAGTCGTACAGACGTTTTCAATAAAGAGCTTCATAATTATAACTCGGCTCCACAGGGCTCTGCTGTAGAGAAAGGAACCTTATTAGTCAATTTTGTTTGACTATCATTCTGGTAAGCAACAAAAAGTACACAATTTATAATCAAAGTTTCAAAGTTTATTGGCAAGTGGACGTATTGCCTTTGGCCATTTACACATGCACACACACACACACACGCACGCACGCACGCACGCACGCACGCACGCACGCACGCACGCACGCACGCACGCACGCACGCACGCACGCACGCACACACACACACACACACACACACACACACACACACACACACACACACACACACACACACACACACACACACACACACACACACACACACACACACACACACACACACACACACACACGAACGCACGCAAGCACGCACGTACGCACGCACGCATGCACGCACACACACATAACATTACATACATAAAAATAATGGCCAAGACAGGAAATCATAAACAGAACCGTGCAAATAAAATGAAACATAGAAATAAATGAAACATACAGGTTGACCGTATAATTGAGTAGTGTGACATTCTTATAGAAATGCTTATTATGAAGCAGCAAAAAGACTGATTTTCTCAAATCTTAATTTAAAAGCTTCTTCAAATATTTTAGAGTATTTTGGAGTGTTTTTGCATTATTGCTTGGATCAAAAATATTTTTTTATTTAACCTGATGTTAACTTTTCTACGTACATCGTAATATATATTGAACAGCACATGAATACGTCGTACTCTGATACATACATCTTGAATACATAATATGCATTTGCGTTATTGTCTGCTTATTTCATTATATCGACCAACTTATATGTCAAGACAATGAGAACTGATTCTAAATTTGCTCATTTTACTTCTGAACGCCGCATTTGCAATACAATCAATGTATCTTTCTTACTGAACACTTCTTTACACTAATAATAATAATGATAATACTATTACTACTACTACTTTACCTCTGCTGTTGTAAATGTAAATGTAGTTCTTATTACAACTGTAAAAATATTTGTCAAATCATGTTAGAATCCAAATAATTTGCGCCTTACCTTTGTTTATCGGCAAATAAACCACACTTTGTCGTTCTGATTCGTGGCTATTCCTACGCATCATAACTAAATTGTTGTTTATTTGCCGATAAACAACGATAAATTGAACATTATTTCTTAAATAAAAATAATAAGTAAATTGCAATATAAAGAAGAAAACACAAACTACGTGTGCGAAGTATGTTGTTATTTTATGTTATACATAAACCAGTGATATCAAACCGAGACAATATACAGTTTGGTGTAAATGAGTTGAGTATTAAAACTCACTTAGCGCTTTTTTCAGACTCATTTTGCAAACCGGGCCGAGAATCATTTAACATTGTTTCCACTACGGGGCGGTATCGATATACTTTGTTGAGCCATTCTTGTCGCGTGTCTTGGTTATCCAGTTGTTGAGGACTAGGATTCAAGTCTTCGATGAGTAGACAAAGGGTGGAATATATCTACATTAAAAGGAATGACGTTAATAGAACGTGAATAATTAAATAATACCAAGCGACACAACTTGAATGGAAACATCTCGTGCGGCGTTGATTCGTAAAACACAATTCCATCGAATTATAAATAAACATGAAAAGATACTTACGAATCTGTGCTCTTTAGACATAAAATGATCTGGGTTCAATTCTATTTCGTTAATTCTAGAGCTGCATTGCGGCCAGACATTGTTGATGCTTCTGAAGTATGTCATCTTTAATGCCAGTTCATTCCATGCCAAACGGGAATATACAATGTGATGCAATATATCTGAGGAACGTCCGGTCCGATTACAAATGCTGGCCGTTTTTAACATGACTGTGTCGCATACAATCTGCAAAAATTGTACCAAACATTTTATAAACACACCTTGGACACAATTGTCGAAATTGTGCGAAAAGAACAACAACAACAAAAAACAACAAAAATAAAATACCTTCAGTTCGGAGACAGTTTTTGCATTGTATACAGTTTGCACATAGTCATGAATGTAATCTTGCAAAACCCTTGACATTGACGGTACTGCGTTTTCATCCGATAAATCTTCGATAACGACAGTCTCGGAAAGTATTTTTGCCAGAGGTACTGCTTTTAGCATTGTCACACATTTTTTAATCTTGTCCCCTTCTAAATATAATTGCAAAAAGAAGGAATTATTTAAACTACGTATGCTTACTCCAATACTTACAAAAGTCATGACATCAAAAACTTTACAAATAGGAACTAAATCGTTTGATAATCGAACAAAAATGATTTCAACTACATAAAAAAGATTTATTGATCTATATAATGAACTACCCTTTTTGATCAATAAAACATTACCTTCTTCTGAATCAGTTGTTGCAATGTCAACAAACACCTCCTCTAACATATTGATTATGACCCATGAATACGGAAATAGAAGTTTGAAATCATGACCTTCACATCCCGTGCCGACAACTAACATTTCTTCAAGCGACCCCGCAGAATTCGGCGACAAAAGGCGACCAAAATACTATGAAATTGTAACATATGAACATTTTGTCATTATCTGAATCTATTTGATTTATAACCACATCGAAAGTAGGCCTTATATAAGCACCCATATAATGGGTATTATTCATTACTTCGAACGAAAAGCTTAAAAACAAACCTGTAGTTTAGATTTCATGGACAAGCAATGTAATTAAATGAACAAGAATGCGATCTATAATGGCACATATAGATTAACTGCTCCAACGATGAATTGTACTCCATTTTTCAGGAAAATTAAATACGACTGAAAAGTCAAAACTGTTCTTAAAACAAACTTGCGCGAGCTTTATGTTCTAAGACAATGTACCGTTAGAGGAAGTGTGTCAGTTCGACTTAAGCATGTCAGCAAGTAATGTCGCTTCCATTTCACGTCGCACAAAACAAGGTCCATATTGCTGTTTGTATCGAGGAACGTAAAGATTCCAGCTAAAACTGGCGTCACCTCGGCTATTATAGTGCTACAGAATGATCTCCTACGAAACAAAAGAAACGGAGGTTTCAATACAATGTCCAAATTTATTCATACAGGGTGTATAATATTATAGTTTACTGATCACACGATACCTAATAAATATTTAAATATGAATATAGCTGCCAAAAAGGGCACTAAGTGGTTTAAGAACATTATACCTAAATGTTCCATTTTTGTTGATTTTTTCCATTCTAGCTGCTTGTCTCGCTAACCAATTTTTAGGAAGGTGTGATTCCTTTTCCTTTTCTTCGAATAGTTTCACAATCCAGTAAATTATACCCATTGTAAACGATTCTTGCTCTGTAATTATGCACGTTTGAATTAACGGCCGTAGACTTTTCATAACGTAAATATAGTTAGTAACAGAAAATGGAATACAGTCAACAGATCAATAAATATGGAATATTATGCTAGTCAATTGTTCCAAGAGTATGTATTAGTCGAGTGGCTTGTGTGATGACGTATCACACAAGAGGCGGAGCCTCGAGTGTGATACGAAATAACGCAAGCCACGAGACTAATACATACTCTTGGAACAATTGACCTAGCGTAATATTCCTTTTATTATATACCACGATAAACTTCAAATGTGCATTTACCGTATTTTTTTTTGATTATAAACTACAATAATGACTAATAATTGTAGGTATAGATTATATTTGTTTACACAACTAATGATGACGTCATTAAAAAAGTAGTCCGGCTAGTATGGTAATACGGGATCGGAAAAATAGGGAGTAGCATAATACGGGATTTTGTTTCTGACGACATGTATTTCACCGATTGATACAGCATGTATTTTGGTAAGATTTTAAACAGGTATATAATAACTGTATTTATTCATCGTCAATTTTCAAGCCATATTATACAAACACCCTCATCTCGTGCGTTTTTAGGAACAAAATCTAGCTGAATATTATCCATACATTGCAATCGATGCGCTATTTCCTATAGAACAGTTAACTTAGTGCTTAATACAAAATCAACATAATTATGATGTTTTAGGCACATAATATCTTGTAAGATTTATGAAGACGAAAACATATTATCCGTAATGTATTGTAAGATTTATGAATACGAAAATTGTGTCCAAAATATCTCATAAAGTAATACGTTTGTTCAACATACTTTATATTTAAACAACAACTATTTATAAGTTATAGCTTGCGATAAGGATTCATATTTTGCTGCTAGACAAAACGTTGCCATACATATAAAATGTAAAATATTACTTAATGTACAGTAAATTGACGAGATAAAAAAAATCGCACACAAATATAATGAACCATATGCGTTTAAATATTACCTAGGTTCATGTTTTCAGTACAAAATGACTGAAGAGCGATTTCGATCCGTTTGGTTTCTCTTTGTTCTGCTCGATCACAGTCTTTTATCATCGAAAGCGCAGGCTGTACACAGCTTCGAAGAATGTCTTTAATGTTAACAATGCTGAAACCGAAAGTGCTTTTGACAGGGATGTTTGGATTTGCAGAAAAACATCAATTTCTTCTTTACTCACGCCAAATTTGGATAGGGGAAATAATACTATATAATCAATATGAACAATTGGAAAATATAATAATACACGGTTATACATAGAAATATATAAAAGTACCGGCAATTGTGGATTTATGTTTCGCATGGTAAGATATTAATTCAGAATAGCACAACAGAAATAAGGCAAATAAAAGGTATTTTGTTGTCAATTATTGTAAAATATGATATAAGTACACGAATATTGAAGTTTTTGTTCTGAGCTTTATATAATAATACAAAATATAAAAGATAAAATTATTATGCTAACCACTAAGCATGGATTGTTATTCTTCAAAATCCTATACTCAGATGTAGTTTATTTTTAAATCTCATTGAAATGAATATAAACACTTGTTTTCTTATTCCCTTATATGCCTTAATAAAATATGCATTACAATATAAAGCCAAATAACATGTTATTTTATTGTTCTAATACACCATGTAATAGACACCTATTTGAGAGGAATTAGATTTATATTTAATAGTAGCTTTGTTTATATGATTCCGAATCGTTTTTGTTGCATGTCATGTTTATCTTATTAACTTATTACACAATGACTATATTCCTAATCACTGACAGAACATCAGCTTAAAATTCCGTTAGGTGTAGCACATATGTCCAATAAACCAAAATACGCCCATCTTAGTGACGAATACCTCTCAGAAATGCTAAACAACGAACTTAAATATTGTACACTTTTCACTAAAATAGTAGGAAAAGGTGTATACTTCAAAAATAATATAGTAGCAAGAGATAATGTTGTTACATAAGCACTTCCACTAAATGTCTGTTATCAATAAATGAGTTTCCTATGGATTACATCGATAGTAGTGGTGGTTATGTTTAACACAATAAATACTGTATTTCTCCAGCAACGCATTATATCTTTATTGAAGGTTTCAGTGAAATCCCTTTATTGTTAATGCAGTTACGTTCATTACTAATTAAATACACATGGGCAATAACTGCAACATCGTTGTAGCATTGTTCTCAATACCCTCTATCAGTGTATATACTTTTATTTTATTTTTGTCATGGAGTTATGCTTCACTCAATAAATATTTTCTGTTACAACACATATTGTCATCTGAATAGCTTGATTTGGTAACAGAGATTCAAGAAAATTGAGATAAAAGTGAAAACTATCTGAATGCATACGAACCTTAAATATTCGTCTATCTACCAATCTATCTACTATATTACCACAATGTAAAAATGAAATACTTAATCCAGATACTGAATTAAAAAATAAATACCGTGGGTCTTGATTGTACATGTAAGTGGAAAATATCTCACTAACTGCCATATCTTGTAATTTGTGTAACTGAGGCAGGGCAGAATATTCTGCGTATAAATCGTCTACGTGTGCCGAGTGCCACACTCCACACTGCAAAATGCGCATACAAAATCAGTATGTGGCAAACACTTATGTCGCCTAAATGTTGTAATAATCCAAATGAAAAGGCATCCACAGAAAGCATTTAAATAAAGCTTTAAATAATCGCATATTTCATCATATTTATAAACACATTTATATCACATGAAATCAAATCTACCTCAAAACCGGTAAAACATCCTCCAGTTTTTCTCGGCAGTTGAACAATAAAACAAATAAAGACAAGCGCTTTCGGATGGTTTCGTGCTTTAACTACCTCGTCCATAACACAATATCGAGCACACGCTATCAGTTTTGAATTGACGTCACCTGAATCGCACTGGACTACTAGCAAACTAGCGTTCCCGACACTGGATGCGAGATGCTGCCTATTAGAATACATACAATCAAACATACTTATTATGTTCACTTGTGTATCATTCCAATACAAAAGAAACGGTCAAAAGAAAATGATTACTATTGTAGATTTGTTACTTACCGCACTCGATTAATAAACTGTTGTTCAGTATCGAACGAGGACAATGAAATGATTTCAGCATGTTTCAGTCGCCGCACTTTTTGTAGTATCTCCTTATCGTGATTTGCAGCCAGGAGCTTCGAATGGCATGTAATCTATCATTAACAATAAAAATACAGTAAAGTCAAGCGAATAGAATACTTAAAAGTAGTTTCACCGATAGTCTGTTATTCCGCAGATTGGATTTTATTACAAAACAGTTCAACATTTGTATTCAAACAAACGAATTCTTTAGAGGATACAACAATTACCTGAGCAAAAATGTGACCACATGTCTCGTTCTCAAGTTTGTAGTGTAAATATTGTATGAAACTGCTATGTGCCTGTCTTCCGTAATAGTACTGTATCATGTGTGTTCTTTCCGTCCCGTCAAGTAGGTTGCCATACACAAAGGACTCTGGGGTTGCACACCACAGCAAGCTTTGCTTTCCTTCTTCGAGTATCTAAATTGTGATATCATAATTATTAACACAGAAGTAAGATTATTTTGATGTTTGTGTGCATATTTGTACAGAATGTATGCCGCATTCTATGTGTCAAATGCGATAAGCTGCACGGTTGTTGCCATAACTTACGTTCTGATAATTACTGTACATATCGTAAATGTAATGCCAGAAGGTGACAAGTAACACTTTCACTAAAACCTTTTCTACATAGAAGTCAAACGTGATGGCACAAATATCACAGGTATTATGTGTTCATACATGTATATGTGTGTGGACATTTGGAATATGTATCTAGCCATACTTTTGTGTGTATGTGATTGATAATGCGAGGTAATAAAGAAATATGAACTTTTTCTTCTTATTTAACGTAGCTAAGTTATTTAGCTACATTAAAATAGTTTCAAACGGTTCCGTGAAAACAATCAATGACTAGTACATGACAGTGGAACTGATATTGGGACTGATAAAATAGTTCTGACTATACTCAGCATTTGCTGTGTGTATTATCTATCAAATGAGTTTGGACGATTAGATTGTCAGAGATTTTGAATTCTTGGATAGCATTACACCATTAGTAATACTATTAATATCAGCATGTTTGTTTGGCGACCGTTTCGAAAGCTTCTGTATATTGAAACCAGAATTGTGTCAACAGACAAGGATGCCCTTCCTGTGCAGCATTTGTGCATGTCGCCATTTTGTCTATATGCATGCAAATAATTTTGCGAAAGGAAAAAAAGTTTGTCCTTTTATGTTGTTATGTTTTCTGCTTATGTATTCTCGTATTCTGTAAAGAACAATGAGGTACAAAAATATCATACCTATAATTTTAAATCTAGTGTCCTGACGAAAACTCAGTAATGGGGAGTTTCAGGCAATTATGAGTTATGGCTCTCGCATACTTCACTAACTCTCGATGTTTAAAACCATTTTGTAAAGAATGAACAAATTGACTTAAAATGTAGAATTGTTTAGTTATGCTTTGAACAAAATCAATAAGGGAAGTTCTTCACAAACAATAAAGTCAAGTTATTGCATGTAACACTCCATCTCGTGATGCTGATCATTTTTGCGAACTTATTCGCGATTTGACATTTGACCTTGAATAATGAACTTGAGCTTATACCTAAGGACCTGGTTCTTAAACGTAATATCATCTCACTTATCACTTTTGCCAAGTTATTTGAACATCCTACAATGCCAAACAATACTATGCTCCGGACAAACTTAACTTTTTATATTTGACCTTTGTCCGTTAAATGTGACCTTAACATTGGACCTAGGGACCTGGTTCTTGCGCGCGACACACCGTCTCATAATGCTCATAATTCTGCCAAGTTATGTACAAATCCGTCAATGTTGGACAAAATTATCTATGTACATGTAATTCTGTATAAATAATACATATGTTTATGCACCCATCATTGACAGTGGACAACATGTTTTATTTATTTTAAAAGCAACAAGATTGACCTTCAAACATCTCTATTTCATTCCTAGCATAAATATTTGGTTGAATATGATTTAACTAGCTAACGTAAATGTGTTTTTGTACTAACACACTTATATAGAGAATACTAGATTAGTGTTGAATAAAGATAAGTTTATTAAACGAGGCTTGGAAAACCTAAACCACGAGGTTTTCATGCCGAGACATTAAACTTATATTTAATCAACACTAACCTGGTATTCTATTTATCCCATCATTTTCTGTCTTTATATTGAAAATTAACGACAGAAAATCACTAAATAAAATAATAAACATCCGATGACGTCACGAAAATAAACAAAGTGACGTACTTATACTGCACGTGTTTGGTGTATTCACCAGGGTGGAATACAGCTAAGCTTCAAAGTACCAAACAAATACAATTAATTAAATATCATTAATTAAAAGAGATAATCGCGATGTTCTACTGTTTATAATAATTATTATGTAAATATGCAGTTACCATAATGCAGGTGTACAGTTGTACAATACTAGGCCTAAAATAAAATATTGTTTGTTTCCCCTCCCGCGACCGACCCAGCAAAATTGCCGCGACCCAAAAAATGTTTTAGACCAAAGAAAACAATATTATATTTTATTTATGTGTGAAAATGCGGGGTGCGAATTATTGAAAAGAATCCAATAGAGTGTACAAATCTTACTTTCAAAAGACGCTTACAAAATGACTTCAAACGGACAGTTCTCGGTAACGCGTAATTCGGCGTATTTTGACGCATGCTTTTACGAAAAGGACGCCATAACATTCAGTGTCAGATTCTATGGCGCAACCATTTCCGCTCATTTATGCATGTTTTTGTTTAAAGACAAAGAACGCCAACCGGCAATTAACAAACTCGCCTTTATGCACCAATTGTCCATTATCGATAAAATCTTGACGCAGGAGGAGTCAGCTTAACAAGAGCCAAATAGTCAGCCAATGAGAACGCATAAAATTTCCAACATGCAAATGAGCGTCGTCGTTAGAAAGTTTATCACGCCCTCATTCTAATTTTAATTTGTAAAGGTGCAAGTCATTTGTAACACATTTGCGTTAGGTATGTGCATGCTATAGATATGCGTGTTTTTAACAGCCGCGTTTGTAATAAATTACTACAAATTAAAATAGTAAATAAATAAGTAATTATAAATAAATATCATAATTTTGGTGAATTTTGGTGAGAGGAACCGTTTGCTAAGAATATGAATTACGGCGTCATGTAACTCGACAAACTGATTGCGTCAAACGTCTTATTTTGTTAAAAAAATATAATTACTAGATCTAGTAATAATTAACGAAAGTGTTATTCAAACTCATCACTGCACACGGATTAGAATTATGCAAAAACTTTGGCTGAGGCAACATTTGAATGAAAGTTAGCGGAACTAAAGTCCTTGTCAAAAATGAAAGTAAATAAATTTCAGCGCCTTTTCGTTTTATTTTAATTTATCAAAAATGTTCTGTTGCTTTCTTTTTATTAATAAACAAAGTCCTATTTGTGTTTATTTCCATAGAATGCTAATTCATTTATGCTCTAGCATTTGCGTTGTTCAGATACAGTGTTACAGATTGGTGCTTTTAAACACTATCCACGTGCTACGCGTGTAACACGCTTTTCAGCTACAAACTGCTATCCGCAGTTTAACAGTCACTGTTGCTATGGCTGTTGCTAACAGCGTTCTGTTTTGGATGCCTTGCAAATTGCAAAGTCACGCTATTACTCCTTAGTTTTAACAGGTTTTTATTATTAACGCTCTTGTTTTTTACGTATGTTATTGTTGGTTCAATTTTGATAAATTATTGTAAGGTTATTAGAACATAGTATTACGTAAATATGCAAAACGTTATTAATCTACTACACGAAAATATTAAGAATTTATACTATAACGTAACATTTCCAACATAAGGAAAAATAAAATATTTTTCCGACCTACCGACACACCCTTTATTAGCATGGGTCGCGGGAGGGGAAACAAACAATATTTTATTTTCGGCCCTAGCTTCAACATTAGTAAGGCATACACGTCAAAATGCACATGTGCAACGTTTTTAATGAGTATAAATAAGTTATCATAAAACATTTTTCTTATTTATTCAGGACATATTTTGTGTTGGACATAGAGAGGAAACAGCTGTAAAAGGCAAGAGTCAATACTCCGCAGTTTCCTGCCAATTTAGTTGATTACTGAACGTAGCTGAGAAATTATGCCCACAATCAATGTCATCAAGTTTGGTGAAGATCGGATTAAAACTTGAATAGGAGAGCGGCAATTATTAAAAAGGGGTATTTTTGATAATGCAAGGGCCATACCGGGGTGCTATAGCTGATAATCGAGATATTATGCCCTCAAACGTGTACACTACAACAAATAAAATTTAAGTTGAATGTAACAATTAAGATTTTCTTAACTTAATCAAAATTTGAATTATACAACTCTAAGTGATAATGAAGCTCAACTTCAGGAAGGAAGTATTATATTATACGAAACTGATATTGTATTAAAACATGCCTTACAATATGTGACCTGCGCTGCAAAAATGGGTCCTATGGATAAAAAATCACATTTTTAGTTTTTTTACATTTTCATTTAGCACTATCTTTAACAAATAAAACACTGAAAAAATATGCTTCTATCATTTTTATTTTTTGAGATATTGCCAGAAACGTAATACCACCGTATAATACAAAATGTCATATTTTGTGCAAAAATAAGAACAAAAAAGTACACGTTACATTACTTATATTGATATACAGACAATAAACAATGACAACACTATTATCAAAGACTATACCACAGTTGTATAAAATAATTAATTATTTTTCATTTTGTCCTCACACTGTTACAAAAAATGTTTAAAAACACAGTTTCCATGGTAACCAAATTAGAAAATTAGTTATTTAGATTAAAAACTGAGTGCACATTATCAATTTCAATTATTTTACCAAAATCTTGGTGAACACATTGTATTTGCATATTAATATCTTATTTAGAAGTTATAAAAGTACATTTTTTGTGATAATTGCACTGCCATGAAATATCTTTACAAACCTGTTGGAATCAATTTACATGTATGTAGGTTTAAGAATAATAAACTGTGTTACTTATATGATATCCATAATATTTGTTTCTATCGGCCAATATACTTCGTTAAATATGCACACTACAGCTGATGCATAAAAGATTCATTTCATCGAAAGCACACATTGTTGAAGACAGTAACTGTCTCCATACCAACAGCATTTTAGATGCTAATGGAGCAGTATAACAAACACACATGCAATAATGATTTAAGTAATGACTAGCGACACCTTCCGCTCGGGGGAAATTACTCTAATAAACTGGTTACAAAACAGTAACATTTATTGATTTTAAAATATTTAAGGGCTAAAGAGATTTAGTTTGTTGCTTATGACATTTTCTATCGAAATTACTGCATATTAATGACATACACGCTTAATTAAACAAGGAAATAATTGGAGAAAATCGTGTAGAAATTTTAATCTCGTTTTTTCTCGATAACGTCGTTACCGCCACAGGACTTATTTTCGCTGACCGCATCACATATATGTCCAGATAGTTCTCGCCTTACCCCAGAATTTTGCAGAAAATGGGTACGTTTGTTGTAAGAATCCTAAACGAATCATAATTCACGCGGGCGATAGTCAATATTATTTCCTACAAATCAATATCTCTCATAAATACGGTTGAAAATACAAGATCGGGTGTTATTGTAAACAGAATGAAACTGTTATTGGATAGACCTGTCATGTATAAACTTGTACATAATGACAAAACAGTTTTGTTGTTGTTGTTTTTTATAAAAAGGACGCTATATATCGGTGAAAGTACTCGATTTGTTTTTGATACTATGCGCATTACAGAGAAATATATAGTTGTAAATTTTTGACTCTGTTGGAATCTATCAAATGCTTTGTTTATCAATAAAAAAGATGTAAAAGATGTAAAACTACACTGGTCTGAGTGCAGCATAATACCAACAGGTTCTCCTACATGTACTTTCTGTAACAAGACTGATTTAACTATTGAACACATTTTCTGGGTTTGTCCTATATTATATTATAGTATTTTCCCTAGCTGTTGTTTCCAGTTTGTTCATGAAACACTTTCGTCTTGGCTAAAATGAAAGCATCAGTGATGGTGTAAACAATGTTTTATTTATGCGTTTATTTATTATCCGTATATAGGCAAATGTCTTCAGTACATTACAATATTCAAATCGCAAGAACTTTGTAAAAGCATTATGAAAACATAAAGAGTAAAGCAATTTAACCTCACAAATTAGAATAAAGTTCTAAACTTGCATGGACAGATAGGTTAACGAATACTATGCTCTCAACACAAAATGTTAGATCTTAACTGAAATTTTGATTTTTGATGAACCGATTATTCATTATATCTACTACAAACCTCTGCAAAATGTTATTCGTTTTACAGTGTGTAGTTTTCCTAATATGGAATATACACCGCCAGTAAATTTTATATGGGGCGAGAAGATTGTTTTGTTCCTTCTTACAACAAAATGTAAACAAAACTACCGTACCTTCCTTCCGTTAGGATCAGACCTATTAGTAATTACGCAATGCGTGACGCATTTTAACATTGACGTAACTCTCAATTCTAAACAGAAAAAATAGTGACGACACAAAGCAGTTTTCACCGGACTGTCATGATGATTATTATTATTAACGCTAATGAAAGGCGTAATAACGCGAAATTGAAACTCGTAGTAAAGCCTTTTCAATTTGCATTATTACGACTTTTATCGCTTATGAATAATAACGCCTTTCCAATTAGCGTCAATAACTTTTCTTTGTATAATAACGATATTTTTAGAGCTAATACGCGTTATATTGCGTAATTACGCCTTTCATCAGCGTAATTTTGGGTTTCTACAATGTACGACTTGCTGTATTGTTTAGCGTTATAACGCCTTTACATCGCGTTATTACGAGTTTCAGAGTTGCGTCACTACGTCTTAAAAACGCGTGTTAATAACTGTTAATGCAAATAAAGAGGACAAAGGCGTAGTAACGCGATTTAGAAGCCCATAATAACGCGAACGTATAGAGTTATATCGCAGAATAAACGCGAAACAACGCAACTGAAAAGGCGTACTTACGCAACAATGAAAACCTAAACTCGTAATTACGCGAATCTGAAACTCGAAATGATGCAAAGTGCGAGGCATTAAAACGCTCAACAACGTAGCCAGTCTTAAATACGTGTATCAAAAACCCATAATTACGCTTATAAAAGGAGTAATAACGCGAAATAATGCATACAAATCTTGTAATTACACAAATAAAGTAATTAATACGCGAAAAAGGTCGTAATAGCGCTAATTGAGAAGGCTTCATACGGAGTTTCAACTTTGCGTACTAACGCCTTATTAGCGTTATTACGCCTTTCATTTGCATTACTACGCATTTATTTCGCGTGATCGCGAGTTTCTATTCGTATAATTACGCCTTATATTAGTGTTATTATGTCTTTCTGTGGCATTATTACGCTTTTACTTTTGCTTTGCGTAATGACAAGTTCTTGGACGTAAAAACCTCTTGTTTCGCGTTATAAACGCGTTCAGTCAGTGTTATTACACGTGTGTTGGCGTTACGAGATTATTATAATAGAAAACCACATGTTCACACTTAAAACGTATTTTCATTTACTTTTTGTGATACTAATATGCTTTTGTTGTTATGATCACTTGACCAGTGACAATAGCTCTGACGTACTGCACTGCCACTCGTGAACATTAATGACAAAATCCAATGTTTGAATAAGTTTGATTTTTGCATGTACAGGTGAGTTGCAAAAGGTTATTTAAGAAACATATAAGAGGTCAATACGAAAATTTGTTTGGCGATACTATTAACCCGTCTTGATGTGATTTGTACACAGAACATTGAAATCTGGCTTTAAACTTGTATCTCCGTGTTTTTTGATCATATTTGAATATTTTAAAACCTTTAAAAACAACGGAAATGACATTGGCTAAAATAGTATCAGATATTTAATCACACTGTATATATGTTTGTATACTTATGTAGATGCAGAAAATCAACCTGATTCAAATCAGTCGATGGCTGTATACATGATTAAACTGCAAGTTTTTAAAAGTGTTTGAAGTCGCTTCATTACTATTTCCCACCTAGTACACGTACTATTAACTCTTTGTTGTCAAATTTGACACGAACACTATCTGGAATATCAGATTAAACTTACATTTTCATCAGACAGGTTCTGGATATTTCCCTCCGCGGCCCTCTTAAATATTTGCAAGATGATTGCATAACAGGCATCTTCTTGGTATCCGATAAACACATCGCCAATTTGTCTACTTCTAAAACATATAATAAAACCAGCAATATTATCAAACATTTAACACACCGTAGTCTCAGCTTTTGGTCAGCGACTGCGCCTATGTTCAGCGAAATCGATAAAATAAAGACAGTGGGTTTAAGACTGTAATTGCGTTGTTTTCTAATAATTAATATGACATATGGATGTCAGAGGCATTAGAAAACTTTGGCACCAATTCCCAGCGATTTCATATTTTGGCACAAAGTCGGAATCGCTTGACTCATTAGTTCACTACTCTAGTTCCTAAACGTTCGTTTAAGAGACCTGTTAGTATGTCCGTCCGTGCATTCGTTTCGATGGAAGCAAGAGTGCATTGCACAATTAACACGACAATTCATAAGCACGTTCGTGCGTTTTGTTTAATGATATTTGCTATGGAAAGAGACCATTACACTTCGAAAAGTTTAACGTTCTTTGAAATTGTATGTGAATACTCTTTAGTTCCTCTGACATCCATATATAATATGAAGTATTAAGAAAAACACAATAACAGCTACAAACGAATGTATATATACATATATATATGCCCATTTTATCTTCATTTTATCGATTTCTAGAGACTATACTACACCGGTTTAATTACTGAGAAGTAATGTATATGTACAATGTACATTGAGATAATCGGGGGGAAGTTTGGACCGTCCGCGAATTTCAAATAATGCGAATTTTCCTGTTCATCCCAGTTCGAACAATTCTTATAATGCTTGTACGATATGCAATTTGACACAGCACTTACACAAGTATTGTAAAAATTGGCCTGAAAATATTAATACAAATTGTACTTTATCCGTATATCCAATAAATACTGTTCACTGTATAGTGTGATTATTTATTGTATTTATTTGTCAAGAATCTTGGTTATTCTGTTCAAGCAAATTGAGAAGTCATGCATAGACAGACATAAACATATACGAGTATATATATATATATATGGTAAAATAAATCATTATAACATCTTACACTTCTTTTCGATGCAATTGGTTTCTCGTAATAGACTCTGTAGCAAATTTGTGTGCCCAGTTTTTCAATTCCCCCCCCCCCCCCCAGTTTGGTTTGTCTTTCATCCAGCATGGTTTTAGCTGACAGCAAATGCTTTTCAAGGCGATTGATCAATGGGATCGGAAACTTCTCGTACACTGTCATTTTTTCAGCAATGACGATCAACCTGAGACAGAACATTAATACATTACGCAATTACGTTTTAAGATTCAGTCAGTAAATCGTAAGGCAAGCCATACATTAGTATATTGCTATACCTTACTTGTTTGTTAAGTTAAATAAGTTGTAAATAAATATGCCATCTTCTGTTAAATTTCACTTAAATCAAGTCACTAAGGCTCAGTTTAATCGCCAATATAACCTTTAAACAATCACTATGGCTGATACGCGTCAACATATATCCTAACATTATTGTGATCATGATAACATTCGGGAGAAACAGAAGGAGAGTGTTGTGGTTTCTAGAGACATAAAAGAACCTCTTTTGAGTGTATCAAAACGTTGATGCAACTATAACAGTATCAGTATCCACACACATATATCCATACCGGGAAAGGGACGTCAAATGGCAACCTTCAAAAACTTTAAAAAGCAAAAGATCTATACGTATGGACAGAAAACAATCAGCAAATAGCTTTTCATTTTTTATGTATTTTTTTTCAGTATTTTGAATATCTCTGCCAGTTTCTAAATCTAATATTTATTCAACAGACAACATTAGAACTCATCTTTTTCATGTTATTACATCAATGTCATGAATATTAATTTAAAGACATGTTGATGTTAGAAAATGGGTAAGTCTGTTGCAATTTAGATCTATAACTGTTTTAATCTCACAAGTAAGGAGGTTACACGTACACGTCTAGTTAATTTGAATAAATTGCGCTGGAACCGATATTTTCACTGAAATATTAAACCTATTAACAAAAATAACAGTTTTATCTCACCACAATATGGCCTTATAGACGACTCTTTTCTGGAAAAAATTCTGTTCTATGAGTTTTTGACATTTGTCATTGCGTTTGATACGTGTCAGATGTTTCCAAATTCTTGGCCAAGTAATGTTAGCGTTATAGTTTCAGCAGAACTAGATTGATAAATCACTCATATATAAAATCCATATGTATAAAAGCACTTCATTAGAAACAAAATTCTACACATCACATGTATATAACACAAATTCAACAAATTCAACTACGTTAATGAAAAATAAGGTCTCATATTAAAGATAGCCAAAGTCATGTTAAGACGATACACCATGTTAAACGAAGCAGTAACAATCCGAGAATCTCTTCGCTATGGTAACTGTCCCTCTCCGTTATAAGGCACTCAGAGATATTTGGGTTCCACGGAACATCGTGGACTTCGAACTGCTATTTTAATATAAATAAATAAATAATCACACGATTGAGTCTGTTTAAACTTGTAAAAACAGTTTGATTGCCCCCACTATCAATGATGGGGGGGGGGGGGATATAGTGCTTACTCTGTCCGTGGGTACGTTCGTATGTACGTGTGTACGTATGTTCGAATTCTTGTCCGGGCAATAACTTTGTCAAGCATTGGAGGATTTTCAAATAACTTGGCAGAATGTTCAATATAAGAATAATGAAAAAAACTCTAGAGATATTACCAAGATCGAAATTCTTATTAACATCCGCTGGTCTTTCATTTGAGGCAAGTGACCAATGACCTATACATAAGCATATTAATGAGACGGTTTGTCGCGCGCAAGAACCAGGTCCCTAGGTAAAAGGTCACATATAAAATGTTAAGCCATAGACTCTGTCTGGAGCATATTTTTGTCCAGCATGGTAGGAATTTCATATAACTTGGCAGAAATGCTTAGCATGGTAAGACGGTGTGTCGCGCATTAGAACGACAGGTCAAGGTCAAGGTCACACTTAAAGGTCAAATATAAGAATTTAAGCCATAGACGCTGTCTGAAGCATACTTTTGTCCAGAAGGGAAGGATTTTCAAATAACTTTGCAGAAGTTATAAGCTTATGAGTAGATGAGTCGTGTTCAAGAACCAGGTCTCTTGGACCAAGATCAACGTCACACTTAAAGGTTAAAGTTCAAGAATGTATGAATATTTTAAAATTACCTCCTAGATGTAATTTGCATTATCAGGCAGCATGTGGCATGCAAGAACCACGTCTGTAGCTGAAAGGTCAAGGTCATTTATCAAGGTCAAAGGTAAAAAATCGTCCAGAGCATAATATAGCCATGCATGCAGCGATTTTCAAATAAATTGGCAGAAATGATCACCATCACAAGAGTGTGTATCGCATGCAATAAACTGACTTGTGACGTTAGTGAATTACTTTCCTTTATCGAGAAGTGTGCAAACATAATCAAAAAATGATACAAGGCATTGTGTTAATTCTTCACATAATTATTTAAGACATAATTATTTAAGACAGCATGAGTCAGTGAAGGATAAAAGAACCATACTCATAATTGCACACAGTTTTAATTAATACCCTTTAATTATTTTTGTCAGGACTAAAACTATTGAATGAAAATATGTGATACCTCAACTTACTTCACAGAATAAAAGAATACATTAACAGAAATTACAATATAAAAGAACAATTCTAATTTTGCAAAATAATTTGTATACATACAGATAAAGCGGCGCCATGTAAAAAGGGCTTCATAGGTGGGGGCATCCGTGTCTGTGGACTCATTTCTAGTGTTTACTTATGCTTACATTTGCTAACTTCAGAATGTTTTAACGTAGTTCAAGTTTTTTCATTTGATTACAATATTTTTATTCGAGGTGTGTATGCTGTTACATATAGCATTATACGAAGATAAATGGTGCAAATGCCTAACGCTTCGCGACATTGCTGAATATATAGAGGATTCAACACTATCTAAAATGGCTGTCTTTCATTCGACATCTTTTTTGTAAAAAAATCAACCATGTCGTTTTATAGCTGAAATATGTCAATATTCAGTGCATCATATCTGTTCAAGCTATTTACTAGTACTTCATATTTATTAAACCTACTGGTAACTGATTTGGAACTGATTTAAGGCAGAGTGACAGGTACAATAGCGAAGATGTTAAATTGTTGGCTTAGTTAACGAAGAGGTTACGCTTATATAATTGTACAGGAATGTGTTTAAATCAAATATTTGCATAGTGACTATGATGAAGCAAGTGAAATGACAATATCAATGCAAAAAATAAGCAAGCCTCCAGAATAATGAGCCTATTCTTACCTGAACTTCTTGTGAACAGGGCATTTTACTCTATGTGTTCCGAGACCAAGATCAACGTATCTCTCACCTCCGAAATACACGTAGTACTGGTTCAGGGCATCGTAGAGACTTTCGTAAAGATTTTCCAAATTCAGCAGTACAACCGTTTTCCCAGTTTCCATACAAACCTTTATCTTATTTATATTTCGACAAAACTGCACGCACAAAAAACCGCGAGGTAACCATATTAAATGATGCTACATTCGACACAACACAGTTCAACATACCGAATACCTAACATCAATGATTTATTAGACTGTAAACTATCTATACAAACACTGACGCCACATTATGTTTTAAATTAAATTACGACAAGTGGTCTCAATGTACTTGATAATTGCGTTATTTAACTCGATTTGGGAGAGGAACAGCAACGTTTACAACAGAAAACAGACTTAAAAATAATGTATATCAAGAGCACCGCTTACGGGTGCTGGACGCTCGACTTTCTCGTATTTGACAGTACTCTGGATTGTACTGGATATTACCCAGGGTTGCAAATAATAGTTCTACAAAACCATAGATACCTAAAATGTTCAAGTTAAAATTAGTTAGTTGCTAAGGAAATCAACTATTGCTTGGGGAAGTAAATGTATGCAAAGGTGATTAAGATGTTGGTAAGGAAGCCATTGTTCGCGAAGAAAGTAATAAGTTACTAAGGCAGTCGTGGGTTGCTAAGCAAATAAACAGTTGCAGGAGGGAACCATTGGTTGATAAGGAGGTCAATGTTTACTAAGGTGTCACTGGTTACTAAGGGTAATAAGTTGTTGCCAAAGAAGTCATTAGTTGCCAAGAAAGTCACCGGTTGCTTAGGATGTCATGGGTTGCTTAGGAAATCAATTGTTGCTAGAATACATCACTGGTTACTAAGGCAGTGACTGATTGCCAAGGGGGAGTTTTGTTGCCAAAGAAGTCACTGGTTGCCAAGGAAGTCACTAGTTGCTAAGGATGTAATGGGCTGCTAAGAAAATCAGGAGTCGATAGGATAAGTAACTTGTTGCTAAGGTGAGTAAGTGTTGCTAATGAAGTCATTGGTTGCCAAGAAAGTCAATTGTTGTTATGGAAGTCATGGGTTGCTAAGAAAATGAACTTTTGCTAGGGAAGTCACAGGTTTTTTTTTTTTTTTTTTTTTTTTTTTTTTTTTTTTTCCGTTCAAAATATATTTTATTTTCCTCGTCAATAGGTGTGTGAGGGTCGAGGGCATCCCACTCCACACCGTACAGAGTTTACAAGAAATATATGCATATTATAACACATTTTATACATTTTACCATCAATAGCTTTTACATTACAATATAAACAATATTTGTTAATAAAAAGTTGACAATACAAAATTTCTAAGGTCCCATATCACAACTACTGGAAAAGGGGTAACAATAGTTCCCATACTTTACTTTTACGCAAATCATTAAAATAGTTAATTTCATTTAGTACATGGCAATGCAAGGACAGGTACGATTTTGCTGCTTTAAGAGTGGGTCTAGTTTGGTTCATTTTACAATTATAAATAAACATTTTGATCAAAACAAATGTTAAGTTTAAGGGTCCATTTGTATTTGCATGTCCCAGTATAAAGGAAGGCATATTAAGGAAGTTCGAAAAATGATTACATCCAGAAAAAGATTCTGTTATTAACTGATTGACATGCTTACATTCCCAAAATATATGTTGAATAGTTTCACATTCAGTTTGACAGAAGGTACAGTTGGCTGAAGTGGCATACCCAATTTTAAATAAGAAGGAGTTTGTACCTATGATTCTATGTACAATTCTATATTGAAACCACTGTAAATTGGTATCCTGTGTAATACGAAAAGGCATATCAAAAATATGTCGCCATTCTTTTGTTTCAATAGAATTAAAAATGTTCGACCATTTATCTATACACACTGGCGAAGACTCATTTTTGCTAATTATATCATACATAGGTTTTGTACCTTTTGTGTTTTCTAAGATGGACCTTAGGCTAGTGGGAATAAACGGCTTCATAAAGTAAGTATCATAAGAGCTTCTAAGCTTCATGTATCTTGCAACTGCGTTAATAATTCCTAGGAAAAATAAGTAGTTTGGATGGAAGTTATATACTTTGCAGAAATCATCATAACTATAAAAGGTTAAAAGTTCAGCATTGTGCATCAAGTCCCCAACAAAATGAACGCCTTTTTCAAACCATGATTTAAAAAATACACTTTTGTTACCAATTGTTATGTCTGGGTTATAGAATATTGGATTTTGTAGCAAAAGCTGATTTTTAAGTGGTTCTTTTCTACAAAGTTCAGCAAATGATTTCAATGTATCTTTCCAAAATTCATTTTGTATCTTGTTAATTAAGTTTTCAGGATAGTGACTGCCACAGTTGTATAATTTTTGAAGATCAATCATTAAATTAACAATATTTATCCATTTTCCATTCCCAGTGACAATTCTACGGATCCATGAGCACTTCAGAGAGCTAACAAAGGAAAACAAATCAATCATCTTTAAACCTCCTTCAGTATATTCCTTTATTAAAATAGGTTTGCTAATTCGTGGTTTACCATTCCACACAAAATTAAAAAATAATTCATTGATCTCTGTTAACAAATTTTGTGGTGGATTAGGCAAGGAAAGAAAGAGATGATTTAACACCGGCAATGCTAAAGTTTTAATTACTTGAATTCTTCCTATCGGTGTTAAAATCCTTCTGGTCCAGTTTTTTAATAAGGCTTTTATTTTAACTATTTTGTCAGCATAATTTAGTTCTACCATCTTTTTAAGGTCAATGTGGAATGTTAAGCCAAGCATGTTAAATGTTTGTTGGTTCCAATTTAATTTCCATCTTGTTTTAATACTTTCGGAGCTAAAACTTATTTTTACCTATCCAGACTACTTTCGTTTTGTCGAAATTAACTTTTAACCCTGAGTAGTGTGTGAAGTGTGACAATACATCTAAAGTTTCATTGAGAGATGCTGCAGAGCCATCCAGGAGTATCGAAGTGTCGTCGGCAAATTGTGACAATTTATATTCCATGTCATTAATTTTGATTCCCTTAATCTTAGGATTAGACCTTATTTTATTAGACAATATTTCAGCGCATAGTATAAAAATGTAGCAACTGAGCGGATCCCCTTGTCTGCAGCCACGTTGTATTGGAAAAAAATCTGATAAAAACCCACACTGCGTGACCGCCGATACTCCGTCTTTATACAATACATTAAACCATTTTATTATATCAGGACCGAAATTAAACCATGATAGAGTCCGATTAACAAATGCCCATGACAAAGAGTCAAAGGCCTTTTCAAAATCTATTAGCAACAGCAGACCCGGGATTTCATTTTCATCTGTGTAATTAAGTATATCGTAAATGAGTCTGGTGTTCTCTCCTATGAACCTACCCTTGATAAATCCAGTTTGGTCATTGTTTATTAGTTTATCTATATACAGTTTCAACCTGTTTGCTATGCATCCAGAACCGATTTTATATACAGTATTTAGTAACGTTATTGGCCGCCAGTTCTGTAAAAATTGTCTAGGTTTGTCACCTTTTGGAATGCAGGTAATTATACCTTGTGTTTGAGTAACGGATAAATTTCCACTTGTAAATGCATGATTTAAAGCTCTGCAAACGAAGGTGCCCAATTTTGGCCAAAATGCCTTAAAAAAGTCATTTGTAAAACCGGATGAACCTGGGCTTTTATTATTTGCCATGTTTTTTAAAACAATAGAAGCCTCATTTAATGTGATTGGCCCTTCTAAATTATTTAACTGTTCACTTGACAGTTTGGGTATTTCTATGTCATTTGCATAACTATTTAAATCTTCATCGTACACGTTTACATTTTGAGACTGGTATAGTTTTTTATAGAAAAAGGCAGTTTCTTTTAAAATGTCAGATCGGTTATCTAGTACAATTCCATTATCATTAATTAAGTTGGTCATAGTTTTTGTCGTATAATTGTATTTTTCAAGGTTACAGAATAGTTTCGAGGGTTTTTCACCATTTTGAACCCATTCGGCTCTCGACCTAATAACGGACCCTTTTAATTTTTCATCATATATATTTTTAAGTTCAGCTTTTAAATTATTAATATATTGAACATTATCATCTGTGAGAGTTTTTTTCTAGTTCTTCGATTTCGAGTTTAAGTTGCTTTTCACGATTGTTAGTCGATTTCTTCTTATAGGAACTGTAAGATATAGCTTTGCCCCTTATTTCCATAAGTAAAGTATCGAGAAAAAGTTGATCATCAATCGTGAATTGTATGTCTTGATCTTTTATATCAGACATGTTATCAAAATTATAAACGGGGACCATATATTGTTGTTTAATTTCGTTTATTTTTTTATTAATAGTGTTTAAGTAGACGATATCACCTAACAGATTATTATTATGCTTCCATAGACCTTTGCCATGGCTAAAATTAGTAAATTGTAAAGACATGATTACAATTGAGTGATCGGATTGGAAACTTGGTAGAATGTTTACATCGACGAATGCTGGTAATAAAAGCGGTGATAAAAGGTAAAAATCAAGCCTAGCTTGTTGTATGGGGTTTGTTCGTCTCCATGTGTATCGTTTCGAAACAGGGTAGTTAACTCTGAAAGGGTCGGAAAGATTGCGTTCTTCAATATGCTTTATAACAGTTTGTCTTGCATTTTTATTATTCACTGTTTTATAATTATCGTAATCCAGATTTGGGTCTAATACTAAATTAAAGTCTCCACAAATCAAGAAAGAATCATTACTAATTGTGTCAATTTTCTGGAAGATATTGTTAAAAAAGTCCGGGATATCAGTGTTTGGCCCATAGATAGTAACAATGGTAATTCTGGTTTCACCGAGATTTAAATCAAGCAGAATAAAGTCACAGGTTACTAAGGAAGTTACTGGTTGCCTTTTGTGTATATAATGGGTTAATCACTGTAAAGAAGTATGCGAATTTCAAGTCAATATCGTTTATAGATATTGAGACATTTGACAAAAGTAAAAATTTAAAGTTGGAAAAAAGTGCAATAACTCCACCAGAATCCTTGATATTACCTCATTTTGTCTACAGAATGGGTTAACTGTAATCAAGTACTTTGAGTTTCATTTCAATACCTAACATACGAATTGAGAAATTTGGCCAAAAGAGAAAGTTGAAAAAATGGTAACATGTAATCTCAATAAAATCCTTGAAAGAGTTACCTCCTCATGTCTGCAGAATGGTGTCAGCACCATAAACAAGTATCTTGAGTTTCAATTTAATGCGGTGGTACTTATTGAGAAATTTGATATTTACCAAAAAAATGTAAATGATATTTACCAAAATATTCTAAGTCCCAACAAGGGCAGATTACTCTAGAAATACAAATCACATGGTTATCTACCTTTTTATAATGATTACCCTTTTAACTGTTAACAAGTATTGAAAGTTTCAAATGGATACCTTTGAAAAACCTTAGTTTTGGGGAAATAGACTCTGACAAAAAACATAGCCAAAAACAAAACCAAAATGCCTAACCAAAAAACTCAACTATAAACTAGCTAGCGTTGACGCAGACGACCGAGCGACGACAATAGCCTTTGAAAAGTAGAGCTAACAATTGCAGTGCATCAACATAACTTTAACGTCAGGTTTTAAGTGTCATTCTTTAACAAGTATTTAAACAAATGTACATAATTAAAATGTTGACGAAGGAACACGGACGAATCAGGACGCACGAAGGACAAAGGGCAACCACTGACCACAATATAGCTCACAAATGTGAGCTTATACAGTGTATTCTACATTAGCAAGGGGGTGAACGTAAATGATGCATGTGTAATTTTTAAGTCAAAGCGCAATGTCTGTGCAATAAATATGGCCGTCTTTTGTTGACGTTTTGTGACAATTTGTTACATTTCCATTCAGGTGAGTGTTTAATTGTTTAATACATGTATTTCAACCATGACCATTCTATTTCAACAGGCTTCCGTTGTACGTTTACACTGTTTGTTGAGAATACAACGCACTAATACAAAAGTTATTGAAGGGAAAGTTTGACAGCATAATGTTAAATTTGTAGAAATACAAACTACAAAATTTGGGGTTAGAAATACAAAAAAATCATTAAAAACTCATGCCCAACAAGTCGCATTTGGTCTACTTGTGACCATGAAGTAATTTTTCGCATACATGAACGTTTTGTATTGAAATACGCATGAGCTACGTCCATATTTTTCTGGTTTATGCCTTTTTCAATGCATGTGGATACTTTTTAAGTCGATTTAATGCACCAGTATATTGTAAATAACCAGAAACACCGTTAAAACATCGAACAAGCGCTAGCGTTTAATCTGTATTTATTTGTAGGTCAATGACTATATTATTATGTATATACGTTGTGTCTTCATTTTATTTATCAGATATGCCTCGAATGAAAAGAAAATCTTTTTTAACTTCAAAGAAAAGAATGAAAACTAAAAGCAAAAGGAAATATGCTGCAAAATTACCTTCCAAAAAACTAAAATAAGAAAAGTACACACGAAACAGTTCGCAAAATTGACACAATTTCTCGAGCCATCTCCCTTCGAATCCAACAAAAAGATTAGAAAATAAAAAGTAACTGTTGTAAAAAGGCGACAACAAGTTGGCTAGCCTCTTTTCCTGCATATTCGGCCACTTAGCAAAATAGCTACATAATTTCAACACCAGTGAGACTTTTATCCTTATAGTTAAGGTATTTCATTAAAAAAAATAAAGGCCAGATAAATTTAGAGATTAGCCATTCACTTAGTTACTGACCAATGCTGGTTCAGTCTTCATTTTGATAGGAAAGCACTTATATTTTGTATTAATTTTAATCTACCAGGGGTAATTCAATTTATTTTAAGCATCCTGTATTAGACTAACAAACACCAAATGACTGTTTCAAAATTTATGTTTACCAAAATCCAGGGTTATGCACATAGTGTGTAGCGATTTCAAAAAATGTATTAAAATATCTTAATTTATAAGACAAAATCTTAAATTCGCAATTTTTTAAAATTAAAAACAAAACTGTATTTATGAGATAGAATTGTCAAAATACAAATAACTAACACAAGTTTAATAAAAAATAACAATTAATTTCTATTATTCACGGGGTGAATGAATATACAGGGGTGGCTGAATAGGACAGACGGATACCACTAATAAGTTTGCCTTTTATAGCCTTTAGTGAAACCACAATGTTGGCTTCACAAATCGTGAAAATGGCATATTTCAAGTAATGTTTTAGTATCGCTCCGGTATTTATTAATAATGAGCATTTACTGAAATTAATTAATATCACTTAAAACGATAATGTCATCTCAAAATATAAGCATTTTTATTTCAGCTTAATAAATCTTAGGTCAAAACCCAAAATTTTGTAATAAACCATGGTATAAAACTAGTTTTGTGTTCACTTACTTATGCATTAAATTTAACTTAAATTTTCTCTTTTTTCCAACTTCTATAATGGCTTAAAAGTTCATTTTGTGATTATGTTTTATACCTGCGATGAACAGGCATTGATATGTTCGCTAGTACAAATGGTATCAATATATACATACATTTGACCATGTTCCGTGATATTGAATGGATTTATTTACAGAAAATTACTTTTTTTGTGTGTAACCGTTTATTTCAACTTCATGCTGACAAACCGTCCCTTCAATAACTTGTTTATTAGTGTGTTTTGTTCTAAACAAACAGTGTCAACGTGTAACGGAAAGCTGTTTGAATCGAATTGTCCTGTTCGAAATACATATTTTTAAGAATTAAACTCTTACCGGAATGAAAATATAACACATTTTCACAAAACGTCATCAAACGACGGCCATATTTATTGCATAGACATTGCTCTCTAACTTAAAATGTAAAT
This sequence comes from Congeria kusceri, assembly GCA_027627225.1. Classification (NCBI taxonomy): domain Eukaryota; kingdom Metazoa; phylum Mollusca; class Bivalvia; order Myida; family Dreissenidae; genus Congeria; species Congeria kusceri. The sequence goes on along the minus strand of CM051024.1, from coordinate 91,009,311 downwards.
GTGCATCATTTACGTTCACCCCCTTGATTAGAATGTGTTTGTTTTATAAAAGGTTTAAGTTTGCACTACTAAGTTGAATTTCTGACATACCTGCGTGTATTCCATGTCACTGCGGAAACTACTACCAAAGATAGTAATTTGATTAGATGCAACATTCTTTGCAAAGAGCTGCTGCTGGATTATAGATAAAGCCCCATAGCTCTCCGTCAGTAACAGTAAATACCGACTTTCTCTGTTGAAAAGAAATTATACAAACCTCGAATATACACTTAATTCTTATTTTCGATTGAATGCAAACATTTCAGGGGCGTAGCTTGGGTTAAAAAAATGTATAGGCACAATAGGCGGAATCTTCAAAATGACTCTGTAAGCGATAATTTGGGCCAGGAGAGTTTATACTCGTATGTGGCTACAAACAACTAACTTCAGCTAAACCCCGATTCAACAAAATAATTGTAACAAAAGCGTGTGTTTCATGGAATTTGTTTCATATTAACGTATTCGACTGGTTAACAATGAAGTTTCAACACAGCCAAGAAAGATCCCCCACCCCGATCCTCCCTCTAGTTTTTATTGTATTTTTGGCATATTTCAATGTTTCATTTCTGGAAAAATGTTTAGGCACGTGCCTATAGTGCCTAAAGGAAGCTACGCCCCTGCATTTGTTTGAACAAAGACCATGATCAATTAATTTATGAATTAGTTTAGGTACGTTTACAAATACACTTGTATAACTTGATAACCTTAAGGGCAAATACAAGACATAAGTAGTATATGTTTAACAAATTATCAAAACTGTTGTTTTTTGTCTATTTTTAGAGAATTGTTTAATTTTTTATCCCGATGAATGAGATAACTGTGGATACTTTTGTTTTGAAACTACTGCATACGTTCATCATTTTGTTGTATGCGTTAGTGCATGAATAATACATTTTGCAGCTATGCTTATTTCAATAAAATAATTGCGAGTCAAATTGGTTACCCATTTGACCACACCGACTACTACTCCTTTTGCCGAAAGATTCTAGCAATGAACAGTTATATTAACCAATTCTAAACGTGTTTAGATATGCCAAAACTTACCCTTCCAATTTAGCAGAATCAAACAGACAAGCTTCAATTAATCCCTTTGGACTGTAGTCTGGATCATTAACGTTTGGCTGCAACACGAAGTGTTACCAAAAATAACTGACAAGTATCCCAATCGTGCTATTAATTCTAGTTCCCAAACTAGAAGTATAGTTTAATAAAAGTAAGTTTATTGCAATTGTTAATTTTGATTAAAAAAAAGATACAATCTTATCGTAAAAACTTAAATATAAGGACGGACTTATATCTGACACACTGCATACATCTTTACATAAATAATCAATGATCAAGCATGACACCGTGTGTTTGCAAAGCACATATCCCTTAAAACCAAAACTTACATGTTCATAGCATGTCAGAACTGGACCCAGATGATGCAGAAAGTGTTTCTCTGGATCAACCAGTTCAAGTCCTCCGAAGTTTCTTTTAATTGCGTGCAGTATTTCAAACCAAGTGGGCGGCTTTTTTGATACGTTGACAAAAGCATAAATCATCTTCATCAGGCTAGAACAAATTATCTTTTATTTAACAAGGTTTTGTTTGTTATTAAGCAGAATCAACATAATCAACGTCTGTTTTAACAGTTTTTAAATAAGAATCAATTTAGTATATTTACCTGTAGAAGTCTCGTAAGCCATAAAACTCGCGTATTTTCACCGAAGCATCTTGAAATACATCCAAATATGCCTGGGACAGAGGTTTAATCAACGGCGCTATATATGACCGTACCAAATCACTCGTTTCACATATCCCTCTACAAAGAAAAATAAATGTTTGTTTTTTTCAACGCGTATGAGCACAGACAAAAGTACTTTATAAACACACATGACTGAGTATTGTAAAACTTAAATATCGTTGCAAAGTACCTTGCGCTATTTTCAAGTTCTTCAATATCGGGGACTTCTCTTTGGACAATAATGCCTCTATTCATTTTTGCAGGATCTAGCGCCCAGTTAGACAGACCAATGAATGCTACCTGTTGTGAAGTAATACATCAATATATGTTATGAAAAATACATGTCAATGTAATTGGGCTAAAAAAGCCATTCATATGATTACACGGACAGTATTATATTAGCATAATAAAATCCGGAAGTCTGTATTAATACACGTTTATTAACAAACCGATAGTTTAACGTGGAATAAATAATAACAAGTATTACGTCCATGCTTATCTGCCATTGATTAAAAACGTTTCGCAGTGTATGAGATGTAACAGGTGTATGGTGACCATTAAATAGATCCAGTATTGCTTGAAATGATACACATACAATAACAAAGTCTAGGATTTCAAAAACGCTGTTTAATATTTATCATACATGTTGACAGACAGTTTTAAAAGTTCTTTATGTATTTTTCTATGATGTGTCAACATAATTTGACAGATGCTGATCTCAGTAAAGAAAATCCCATAGACAATTATGGTAATTGTTCATTTTCGTTACAGAGGAAAAATATTGTTTAACTGGTCGAGTAATGGACGCCGCACGACTGACGATATACTATGTGCCACAAAAGCTGATCTTGAGCAAAGAAATAATGTATAACTAATATACCAACATCAGAATTATCCATTTTTTATCACGTAGTGAAAAGGCCATAGACTTAGCGATTCATGGTATACACTCCCTCAAATGCAATCAAGTTCATTTTCTTGGATTATTAATAATTATTTTTTTTAATATTGTATACGATATTGTGTGATTAGTTATTTAGTATGTGTTACAAAAATGAAATAAAATCCAACACAGTGTAAAAAAATTCCAGTCAATGACACTCATTGAATAATTAGACATTCGAAATGTTAAATCGGATTATTTTCGGAAACGATTTCGATTAAACCTACCTTTCTGTATGTTTCTGGTGTGTCATTACCTTGACAACCATCTTCCAACAGCGGGTGTAGTGTCTATAAATGTACGAGTAAAGACGTTGTTCAAGTTCTGGTTCATATTTTCATTCATTCGTAAACAATGATGGGTCGATCATTGATGTTTTGAAAATAAGGGAGGCATCGAAACTGGATTTTTTGAAAAGAAGGAGTCAACACTGTGAACAACGAGACTTCTCTTTGTCATTATAGATGAGAAAACGCATAGACTTTGATTTATTTTATTTGAATTAAAAAACAACAACACATCGCAATAAAAAACAGTAGACGCTAGGAGAAACTAGACTTGGAACTGGATATTAATACAATACTACAAGGTGTTATAGAGAACAAGCTTATATTTCACAACATTACAGGGGGCAACTTATGTCAGATAATTGAAAAAAATGACTAGAAAACAGAAATCACATTACATTTAGACAAGTACAAACAGAAATCATAGTACAGACAATCTACATTGACAAGCTTATTTTCGGTTAAACAATTAACACAAAACCTTCAAAACCGTAACTAAACACTTAGATTACTAAAATATATGGCTAAACGCTGAATTAGACAAAATATCACATATATTAACTCACATATCAGCAATTAATAAGTTAAACATGGGGAGTTCATCACAAACGCAATATAGCATGTTGGAAGAATCCAGCTAACTGGAAATCTATGAAAACAATGACTGTGCGACGGTATTCACCAGCCACGGATACTATAACTCCTGAATTGCTATGTCTATCTTTAATTATGAGAAGTCAAATACGTTATGTGGGATTTTTGTCTGCGTCAATTAAACGACAAAACACGCCGTATCACGAACTATCGTGTTAGTGTTTTTTTCTTAGGTAAACCACTGAGCCATAGATTGTTTAATTTGTTAAATTAAGTCATCTTAAAACAAGTTTTAAATATCAACGCTATTTTACCTGTTTGTAAGTTATTTAAACACATATGAAGGCAGAACGGCAATATCATGTATTAAAGATATGCCAGAAGGAAAGGTGGAACACATTTTCAGAAATCATATCCATCTGAACCGACCAGTTATGTATCTCAACATTTTGTCAGCATCGCGTACTTTCATGAAATGAGTCATTATGGAAGTTATTTCGGAAAATGATGGGAAATATAAATTTAGTACATAGCGCTAAGGTACCTCTCTATGTTGGTACCCACGATTTCTACGCTTACTGCTAATTCACGAAATGATGATTATTTTGGAGAACCGAATACAATATGTCTAATATTTACCTTTAGGGGCATACGTGGACTGTCTTCGGCTAAACCGACTTCATCCAGGACAACAACAGAAACAAAGGTATCCAAGTCTTTGTCTTGTTGAAAATGCGCACATTGCTTGAATATCCCTACAATGCCATCCGGTGTTGACAATGGGCTGCATTGGTATGATACCATTTGGACCTGGATATCCAAAATCACATATATATCAACAAATATAGCGAATATATAAATACCACAATAATCGAATATATATTATACATTTATAAACTACTACATGTATGCTGCAATACCTGTTTTAGTTGTTTAAACAATGGGAATTTAGCACAGTTTCCCTGCATTGCATCTGCAACAATGGTTTTCGCAAGGGACTTTGAGCTTCCCGGTTTACCAACAAGAAACAATGGGATTCGCAATTCAATGCACACCACCATCATAAAAACGTTTTCTTTCAAAGCTGTGTTTCTTGCAATATTTTTGTCCAGAAAAACGTTGTCAAGGAATACATCTTGGCAACTAAAATGACATAACCTTATGAGCACAAATGCATGTAGAAATTGCAGGAAAAATACCTTCAAATAAAATATAATTTACAACGGAATATGATAAATTAATCTATACGAAGGTTGTCCCAAAATAGCGCATAATTTGAAATAACAACGAATAATATCATGATGTTATTTGTGTAAGCATGTGTACGTGTAATATCGGACAAAGATGTTTTCAACTGGATAGACGGACAGAGAAGTGACAAAAGTCAGACCTGTTATATAAAAAAACTAGAATTGTAACTTATAGGACATATACAAAATTAAACAAGTATGCTGTAGGGCCTGCTGTCTGAAGTTCAGTTCTCAGTTATTTGTTTATGTACTCACGCAATGGATCAACAGAACTATGTTGGGAATAAAAAAGCTTATGACGTAACGACGTTATTTAAATTCACGTGGTGCGGGCTGCACGGATGCAAATAACGTTCTAAAAATACATCACTGTTTTTAAATGTACACAAGTAATAATATTTTGACAAAAATTATAAGATGTATTGATGCATGTACAACAAACACGATTTTAAATATTATTGTATAATTTAATTAGCTATATCTTAAATATGCTATTTCGGGACAACCCTCGTATTCACATTAGGATTTCAAACAAAAGCCCCAGGACATATACTAAAAAATATTCGGAGCCGCAAAAAATAACTGCAAACTAAACAAATATTAGCGTTGAACAATGTATTAAATAGCGTAGTGTATACTGAATTGCACCATTCTATTTCTTCCAATATCTGGTCAGCTTTTCCAGGTAAAGGGCATGGGTAAATAAATGCTTCTGCAACAGTTTCCCTGTACTTTGAGCGACTCTTTAAACATGCATGGTAGCACACACCCAAAGAAAGAACCAGACTTCGCGTCAAATCATCAAGTACCTGAAACGAGTAGAAACTATTTAAGCTTGCTTTGGTCACTCTGAAAAGATGTATTTGATGAGCTGTTTTACAAATACTGTTAATCAAAATATGAAACCAAATAAACACTACCCTTTGGGGATTCGCTGTTGATTTTATTTACAGATTGCAATTTTTTGTCCATCTCGTTGAAAAGAAATTTATGATCGAAGTGTTTCCAGAACCACGTCATGACCATCAGAACTCTTTCTACATCTCTCAGTGACACAAAACTACACTCATCCTGAAAACGGTTGTGATTCAAATATAGCTTACATGTAAGTATTGCTTTAATTACATTTTCACATGACAAAGCTTAAACGTGCGCCAAAGAATATTACTTTTTGCCTTATAGTATCGCTCATGGATTTAACTCAAAAGCCGCACAATTCGCCTTGGGCATAAACTATATTTCTCTGTACAAATTCAACAATTGAATACAATAAAGTTACTTAGTGTAACTTTATCTAGTAGGTTAAACAAAGTTGCCTTAATTTTAATGATATTGTCAACCATATAAACTGTTTATCGGAGTCTGTTTGCCAATCTGAACAGTGTTTAATCATGCGGCACTGTCTGAATCGGCAAACATGTGTATACATGTAACGTGTTTTGTTTCATAGCACGTAAGGTTAAATAGGTCATCAGAAATGCGTCATTACTATAAAAAAAAACAAATATTTGGATATGTTCCATTAAATCAAGAAAGAACGAGCTTGTTTTTTATGTGTTATTTATAGAACATAAATTATGCGTAGAACTTTATATCTTTATGGTCAAAGTGTCAAGCTACAGGTCCTTCGTATGTAGTTTGGCATCAGATAGTTTAATAAATATTATATATATATTTGGTCGGGTATATAGTCATATGGTGTTATGTAGTTTATACGCTGTATTTGTTAAAATAATTGCTTTGCATCAAGTTTTCACCACGTTTTAGCTGGCATGTATAAAAATGTAAGATGCATTTGATACGTTGCTCTAAGCCTTTGTCTGAAGACCTTTCGTCTAGTGAGAATTTGCAAATTGCTTACATGGCAAGCAACTTCACGGAACAATATGAATGCTCTTTTATCCAGCATACAGTTGGCGTTACCATTCTTAGAATTCAACAAGAACCAAAGATAAGAGGAGAATTCACGTCTTATTGAATCATTGAACAAAAAAAATCGTCATTACCTTACGATACGATAATACGGACTCATGTGACAACAGCAAAACAGACATTGCTTGAGAAGGTAGTTCTACAAATAGCAAAACTTATAAGGCGCTGGGGCGAATATTGAAATACTTTTTATATGGGCAATATTCGCACATATTGCAGCGACCAAATTTTTGTCGCTACTTTCATGCGCTGAAATGGCATGGTTAGCATTTATATTTCTTAATATAATTTACATACCTGCAAAGAGAATTTATTGCTCAATAATGTTATTCTGCTACACTTAAACGATTGTGTCATTTCGATTGGTCAATAATTTCTATTAATTAATAAATTCGTAAACATGGCGGTCTGTACATGAATGTAGATTTATACAAAAGTTTAAATCGGAATTAAACGCATGTCCTAGGTACATTTCGGCACATTTTAAGCAGTTTAGGAATTGTAGAAGTACAATACATTGATGGATACTTTTGTTGTTGCAAATAATGGACATTTATGGAATTTTAAACTTTCAGTTTTCCACCATGTGAAGTGCCTTTCGGCCATGAGACGTTACAGAGAATTTAGCCTAATCTAAAAAGTAGCACTAAAATTGCGTTAAACGTCGCATTTATTATACTAGTTCTAAAGAGACACCTTAAACAAACAACTACAAAACTGACAAGAATACGAAAAGTTGGACTCGCATCCGTGAGATCGGGTGTTCCGTCCTCGATGAATTTTCATGCTATCTACTGAGCCACAGAGGCACGCAGTACGGATGTCTGATTTGTATCATAAATGTACATGGTATTATTTAACTGTCCTTGACAGGACTTTCGAACATTGCCCGAATGTCATCGAAGATTAAAGAGGTGCCAGGCGAAACATAACGCACTATAACAACGTTTCTAAATCCGAAAATAGAAATGTGTCCACAGACATGGATGTCCCCACCTATGAAGCCATTTCTACATGGCGCCGCTTTGTCGGTATGCATACAAATTATTTTACAAAAGGAGAATTGTCCTTCTATATTGTACTCTCTGCTTATGTATTCTTTTATTCTGTAAGTTGACTTATTACAATATAGTTTTAGTCCTGACAAAAATATCAATAAAGGGTAGTACTTTAAACTTTTGGACAATTTTGAGTCATGGTTCTTGTATGCTTCACTTACTCTTGCCATCTTAAATAAAGTATGTGCAGAATCACCAAACGTTTTCACTACCTTTGCATGTCAGGTTCCTGCTTGCGACACACCATGTGGTGATGGTGGTCATTTGTGCCAATTTATCTGAAAATCCCTGCATGCATGACAAAATTATGCTCTGAACAATTATTTGACCTTTGATCTTAATTAGTGACCTTGAACTTTTCAGTCAGACACCTGATTCTGGAAAGCCACATTCCGTCTCATAATGCTTATCACTTCTGCCATGTCATTTGAAAATTATTTCATGCCGAACAAAATTATGCTTCGGACAGAGTCCATGGTATTAATTCTTATATTTGACTTTCGACCTTTAAGTTTGACCTTTACCTTGGACCTAGTTCTAGTACGCGACACACTTATATCTTATCTTATAACGATTATCACTACTGCCAATTTATTTGAAAATCCTTATTGCTGGAAAAAGTTATTGCATGGTCAAGAATCGTAACATATATAAATATACTTGATATTTGACCTTTAAGAGTGACCTTGGACCAAGGCACCTGGTTCTTGCACGCGACACACCGCTGCATAATGCTTATCACTAATGTTAAGTTAGTTGAAAATCCTTCCCCGCTGGACGAAAGAATGCGCCGGACAGGGTGTTTGGCTTAAATTCTTATATTTTACGTTTGACCTTTAAGTGTGACTTTGACCTTGGACCTAGGGACCTAGTTCTTGCGCGCGACACACCGTCTCATCATGCTTAACACTTGTGCCAAGTAATTTGAAATGCCGCCCATGCTGTACAAAATTATGCTCCTGAAACGGTCTCTGGCTTAAATTCTGATATTTTTCCTTTGACCTGAAAGTGTAACACGGACCTTGGACCAAGGGACCTGATTCTTGCGCGGGACACACCGTCTCATTATGCTTAACATTTCTGCCAAGTGATTTGAAAATCCTCCAATGCTGGACAAAATTATTGTCCTGACAAGAATCCGAATATACGTACACACGTACACACGTACATGCGTACACACGTACATACGTACGTATCCACGGACAGGGTAAACACTATATGCCCCCATTATTGATGGTGGGGGCATACAAAATAAATACATATTGTGTTTACATATTTGAATAATGTTGAACAGTCCAATTCGGCAAACACGTTAATTACGTGTTATGTTTCATAGTATGTACGATTAAACAAGTCATCAAGAATGACGCTACAAAACCAACATATTTTGATTTTCAATAAATCGAGGTTTGAATATGGATTTCAGAAGTTTTAAACTACGTATACATTTGTTTACATTATGGTAAGGTATGGAATACTATTTTTGTCAATATACGTCAATATGAAAACAATTAAAATATCCTTTTTCGAAATAGATGGTAAAACCGGACCATGTTCATTAAAACAACATACGTGTATATTCATATCAGCTGACATACCTTTTGGTCTCGCATAAACTGTTGTGAAACCGAGAGAACTCTGCTTAGGACATCAATAAGACCTGTTTTGTTCAGCAGTTCATTGTCATCGACCTTTATAAATATTTATCTGATTTAAGCTACAAGTATGTGTTTTAGTAATAAGGTACAGTATCTACACATCCAATGAATGTCTTTGTAATGCATCCGAAACTTAAATCGAACAGTAAAACATAAACAAATTACAAGCACTTACATATCTTTGGACCATTTGTCGTATGTATAAATTTTCAGCCTCTGTGTTTAATTGACCGAAGTCCCAAACTAGAGACAGAAGACTGAGTGGAAGCGGTTGAACTCTATATACCTAGATGGATTACATAAAGGTCATACTGTGATATAATAGTAATACAAATTTCAATTATACGATTATTATTATACTTATTATACAACAAAGGTATTTACTACGTGTCAATATATTCAAATGTTCACGTTATTATTCTTACCAAACGTCTCATCGGAACCCGACCGAGTCTATCAGTTGTGTCATCAGCATCAACGTGATAACCCAAACCTGATTTTTCTAGCTTTTTAATCAGTTCATCAGGATGCCTGATTAAGAATATCAATAGTAAAAAGTAATGAAATACAAAACTAATAAAGAAAACAACGGTTTAATCGAAACACACTTAGATAATGCTAAGATCCATTATGAAAACGGGCCAGAATTTATTGATATTCTGCAATCATGTTATCATTATAGATTGAAAATTTTAAAATTTGAAACCTACTTCCTGTATGGATTACATGCTGCTACCATTTTCAAATTCTGGCATAACTTAAGAGATTCTCCACATATTGTTTTGTCGCACATTATTTCTTTAAAAGTACCAATCGCTTCGGTGGTGTTCGCCTCATCAAAGAACAACACAGTATATATTTGGGCGCCATATTTTTCAATATTTTCGTGTGCTAATTTTTCTGCTGCGTTAACCTGTCGTTTGATGTCATCTTTGTTTGTTCCACCATGAATCTGAATTAAAAAGTAAGTCACTACATTGATATATGGATCAATTTTATGCATTTGTTTTACATGACATTGATATTGTTATCATCTGTGTGAATAACACAATGAATGCATGACCTAAAAGGAGTCTTAATGCATACAACTATACCTAAAACAGTTTTACAAGTATAAACCATGCTTAAAAAATTATGATATATGTTATAACCAAAATAATGGAAAATGCAGGTCAGAATAAGCAAATGGACGTACAGGAATATTTGGGGACTTAGCATCGATACATTTCGTACAGCTCTATAGGATATGTCAAAACAAATACAGTGTTTCTCTACAGAAATATACAATAAAATGAGAATGTTATGATTGACAAATTAATGGTAATTATATTATTATGTCTCCAACTACGAAGTACAATCAATACAATATCGTTTAAATCAGCATATAATTTAACAATATATGGTTAATAAATTCCTGAAAACTAATCGGACCGAAATGAAACAAGAGCTGTTTGTAAAACGGGAATGCCCACTCTATGTCCAATGCAATCTGTATAAAAAGTTATATGGACATGTAAATAAGGGTTTCTCTGCTGGTGATGTTGGAGTTTCATTATTCTTACATGTTATTTGTGGTTGGCATATATAGTAAACAAGAGGGCCAGATGGCCCTATATCGCTCACCTGAGTATGATGATTCAGGCCTTTTTTTTTTACGTAAGTCTATATTAACAATGTGACACCCAGAGTGTGGTCATTTTCGACCCAAGGAGCATAATTTGAACAAGCTTTGTAAAAGACCACTTAACAATGTTACATTTCAAATATCAAAGCCCTCGGCATTGCAGTTTGAGAGTAAATTTTATTTAATTATTTTGCTAATTAAGTCTTTACAAAACATGTGATCCCCGGGGCGTGGCCAGTATTGACCCCAGGGGCATAATTTTAAAACTCTTTATAGAGGACCACCATATGATGTTACATACCAAATATCTAACTTCTTGGCCTTGCGGTTTTCGAGAAGAATATGTTTTTAAATCACTTCGCTATTTAAGTCTAAATAAACCATGTGACCCCCAGGGCGTGGCCAATTTTTGCACCCAGGGGCATAATTTATAAATTATATAAATATTATATATATCTATATAAACCCTGTGACCCCGGGACGTCGCCAGTTTTGACCCAAGGGGCATACTTTTAAAACTCTTGGTAGTGAACCACTATATGATGTTACGTACCAAATATCAAACTTCTTGGCTTGGCAGTTTCTGGAGAAAAAAATTAAGCAATTTCGCTAAAAAAATCTATATAAACCATGTGACCGCCGGGGCATGGCCAGTTTGACCCCAGGGGCATGATTTGAACAATGTTTGTACAGGACCACAATACGATGTTACGTACCAAATATCAAACTTCTTGGCCTTGCTGTTTCCGAGAATACTATTGTTAGAATTGTTTTTGCTAATTATGTCTATATACATCATGTGACCCCCGGGGCGTGGCCAGTTTTGATCCCAGGGACATAATTTTAAAACATTTTGTAGAGAACCACTATACAATATTACATACCAAATATTTAACCTCTGGGCCTTCTGGTTTCAGAGAAGAAGATATTTAAAGTTATTTTTCTAATTATGTCTATATAAACCACGTGACCCCCGAGGCGTGGCCAGTTTTTACCCCAGGGGCATAATTTTGAATATACTTTGTAGAGAAGCACTATATGCCGCTATATACCAATTATCAAACTTTTTAGCCTGACAGTTTCTGAGAATTTTTAAAAAAGACATTTTGCTTATTAAATCTAAATTAACCATGTGACCCCCGGGGAGTGGCCAGTTTTAACACCAGGGGCATAATTTGAAAAAACTCTGTAGAGGACCACTAAACAATGTTACATACCAAATATTGAACCTCTGGGTCATGTGGTTTCAGAGAAGAAGATTGTTAACATTATTTTGCTAATTAAGTCAATATTAACCATATGACCCCCGGGCGTGGCTAGTTTTGACCCCAGGGGCATAATTTGAAAACTCTTTGTAGAGGACCACTATACAGTGTTACGTGCCAAATATCAAACTTCTTGGCCTTGCGGTTTCCGAGAAGAAATATTTTTTTGCTTCTTATGTCTAAGTAAACCATGTGACCCCCGAGGCGTGGCCAGTTTTGACCCCAGGGGCAAAATTTTTAAACACTTTGTGGAGAACCACTATTTAATGTAGCATACCAAATATCAAATTTCTAGGCCTGACAGTTTCCGATAAAAAAAAATTTATAGTAATTTTGATAATTACATCTCTATTAACCATGTAACCCCCGGGGCGTGGTCAATTTTGGAGCATGATTTGAACAAACTTTGTAGAGAACCACTTTACAATGTTACATATCAAAAATACGAAACTTGTGGGCCTTTTGGTTTCTGAAGAGTAGATTTTTAAAGTCATTTTGCTTACTAGTTTATATTAACAATGTGACACCCGGTGCGTGGGCAGTTTTTACCCCAGGGGCATGATTTGAACAAACTTTGTAGAGGACCACTATACATTGTTACATACAAAATATTAAACCTCTGGGCCTTTTGGTTTCAGAGAAAAAGATTGTTAAAGTCATTTTGCTCTTGAAGTCAATATAAAACATCTGACCCCAGGGGCGTGGCCAGTTTTGACCCAGGGGCATAATTTTAAAATACTTTGTAGAGAACCATTATATGATGTAACATACCAAATAAAAGAGCTCTTGGCCTGACAGTTTCCGACATTTATTTTTTAAAGTAATTTTGCTAATTAAATCTATATTAACCGTGTTACCCCCGGGGCGTGGCCTGTTTTAATCCCAGGGGCATGATTTGAACACTTTTGTAGAGGACCACCTTGCAAGCTACATATCAAATGCGAAACCTGTGGGCCTTTTGGTTTCTGAGGAGAAGATTTTTAAAGTAATTTTGCTTAGTAAGTTTATATTAATCCATGTGACCCCCGGGGCGTGGCCAGTTTTGACCCCAGGGGGATGATTTGAACAAACTTTGTAGAGGACTACTATGTTACAACCAATATATTTAACCTCTGGGCCTTCAAAGAAGAAGATTTTTAGAGTCAGTTTGCTCTTTAAGTCTATATAAAATATGTGACTCCAGGGGAATAATTTGAACACACTGTGCAGAAGACCATCAGAGGACGTCACACATCAAATATGAAAGTCCTGAGCCTTGCGGTTTCAGAGGAGAAGAATTTTATTTTTTTTCACTTTTTAAATCTATTTTTATCTCTACATATGCAGAGGACAAGAACAATTTGAACAATTTTGAAAAAGGGTCACCCAAGAATCATTACTGTAAAGTTTGGTGAAAATCTGCCCAGCGGTTTAGGAGGAGATGTTCCTTGAATGAGAATGTTGACGCACGACGAACGATGGATAAAAGGCGATTCTAAAAGCTCACCATGAGCACGCCGTACTCAGGTGAGCTAATTAAAAGCATACAGACATACAACCATAGTAAAATTTCATACATTGACTTGAGATACATGCATTCTCAGCTCTCATTGCTTTTGATTTTCCTTTGAGAAATCAGTGCAATTTATGTTTCTGTGTCTGTCGATTGGTTTATGCTGTACATCAGTAAAAGTTGTTGTGAAAATCATTATTTAGGTATATACAATTTTCTTCTTCACACATTTTCATTTCCCTTATTTAGCTCTAGTTTTATTGTGTTTTGTTTTTGCATGTCAGTGCCATTGGCCTTTAGTATGTATATTTAACAATATATATTCTAATTTATGTTTTGCTTTTGCAAGTTTGTGAGAATGATTCTACATTTTCAAAATTAATTGGTTTCTTCTTTACTCATCTTCTTCCCTTTTAAACGCCTATACGAGGGCTGTTTCATAAATTTACTCTATTTCTTCTACCTTCTCTGATTTATCGAAAAGCAAAATACATCTTGCGATACGTGTATTATGACTGACTTTCAGACCAAAAATTATATTGATACACAGAACAGTTAATTTTATATTGAACGTTTAACAAGAGTACTGTGTAGTACTTGAAGCACGCCGACGTCAATTTAACGTCACGTAAACGTCAAATTGAAGAGTGCGGTTCCCTTTCTCGACGTAGTCGCCACCTGTGGCCACACACTTTCAATGTCTATTTACCCACTGGTCAAATTTGACCTTGAACCTATCCTTATTGAAATTTATCTCTAATTGTTGAGTAAATGTAACGATGTTTCAGTTCATTCCTAAGGTCGGGAAATATACGGAAGTCCATAGGGGGCTAAGTCCTGACTGTGGGGAGGATTTCTACCGTCCATAAATCGCGTATGCCATTTGCACAAATGTCTTTCCACACTCTGGTAATGTATCCGATTTTTTTATTTGTTTCAATGTTACCGGAGATCGTTTGAGTACAACGCAAAATTTGACAACGGAACGTAACTCCACATCATCCGTTGACGTCAAGCGATTAAACGAAGTCATGCAATAAAACGATGCTGGGAGGTAACCGTTCAACACAATGTTTTCAAACTTACAAGAAATGACGTCGAGACAAGACGCTAACATCAGGCGCATTCGCGCCAAAAATGCATAATGTTTGAATATTCAACAGCATTGTCAGTGCGTTTCAAATGTATAAAAACTGGTGTGCTTCAAGTCGCTAAATAGTGGTTGCTATAGATACCACTAAAGCTTCCATAAATTAAATGAAAACGTATTATACAATATCATAGGATATGTGTCAAACAACTTGTTCAAGTGTTTTCATGTAAGTTGATTGAAAAAAAAAATTTGCGAAGAGAATTCAGCGAATAGGATATACTAGTAATGGGTTATTTTGTTCACTTCTTTTTTGTGACACGGATTCTTAAATTCCACATTATCTGTTTGAAAACTGTTTCTTCAGTTATGATGATTCTACCTGTTCATGGTGTTATCTTCTTGTTGTTTTCTTTACATCATTACAGTCTCCGAATATGACAGTATTCTCCAAACAAAAATTTACAAAAATCAGTGCAAATGAGAGATGATGATATTAAGCTCCAGGCAAAATACGCATAGTTTGGGGCATGATTTTCTTAGGACTTAGGACCCTTGTTTTGTTGCCTGAAGAAACACGCAATTCCATGCTGATTATTATTTCTGTTCTGTGCTGAGGCGATATGACAGCGGTTTAGAAACAACTCTGAGAGGTGAGCAGATATGTGTTTTCGAGAAAAAAAGTTCTGGCGTGGTTGTAATTGGATAATCAATGACAATTTCAATGCGAAGGCGTAATGAACTTGCATTGTTTTTTATGATTAGTTACTAGCAAACACATCGGCCTAGGATTCTTAAACTGGCTATGTTTGTTGTTCATAATAAGTAGATGATCCCTATTGTTGTAAGGTCACTAGCTCAAATTTCCAGGTGACTGTGAACTACAACAAGAAACAGTTTCCGATAAATAACTAGAGCATGCTTAGACTAAGGTTCAAGAAAATCCTTAAAGTGATAAATCATGACTGGTAAATTACCCCTTTTCTTTTTGAGGTCACTTGGTTGGTGACTTTAACAAGAAAACTGCATCGGATCAATTACTAGAGCATGATTGGACTGTGTATCAAAACAAATCATAAAATGAACTCGTATTTGTAAAAAATGCCTGGTCAAAGATATATGCAGTAAAACTCTGTTAACACAAACTTCCTTAATCCACCACTTATCACAAAACTGCAGTGGTAATGTATTTCAAATTAACAAAAAAACAACAACAAAAATTGACATTATTCATATTTTGTTATGATGGTTAAAGGTAATCTATTATTAAACGTCTAAATGATGAAGAAGGTGATGTAGTAAGAGCTCAAGGGTAGACTCTTTTTTTTGATGATAATTATTTAATAACCAAGACGGCCCAAATGGCCCTGGATCGCTCACCTTAGTTAAATGAATCATATTGGGTTGTAAAAATTTAATTGCATTTTATAAGATATTTAAAGTAAAGTTGACAACAGTTCTCAACAATGTCAACCACTGATAGCTATGTTTTTAGCAAAACAAAATCAAAAGGAATTTGGTAGATGGTCAGCCAAGGAACCTTTCTGTGAACGTAATTTTTAATTAATCAAGAATGGATTTTAGACCAGAAGGCATATAAGTAAAACTGTCCAATGAATGGAACAAGATTATTTATAGAAATCTGGTAGATGGTCAGCCAAGGAATATTTCTGCGAAAACTATTTTCTGTGAAATTATTTTGAAATCCAGCCAGTGGTTTCGGACAAGAGATCTTTAAAGTTTTCAATATAGCCATATAAGGCAAACTGCCTCAAACCCTGGCTGCAATGTTTTTAACGAATCAAAATAATTTGAAGAAATTTGGTAGAGGGTCACCCAAGGAACATTTCAGTGAAATTATTTTGAAATCCAGCCAGTGGATTCGAACAAGAAGATTTTTTAAGTATGTATAATAGCCATATAAGGAAAATTGTCCCACCCACGGGAAGCCATTTTATTAACGAATTAGAATAATTTAAAGAAATTTGGTAGCGGGTCACCAAATGAACATTTCTGTGAAATTATGTTGAAATCCAGCCAGTGGATTCGAACAAAAATATTTTTTAAGTATGTAAAATAGCCACATAAGGAAAATTGTCCCGCCACCGGGAAGCCATGTTTATTAACGAATTAGAATAATTTGAAGAAATTTGGTAGATGGTCACTAAAGGGACATTTCTGTGAAATTTGGTTGATATCCAGTCAGTGGTTTCGGACATGTAGATTTATGGAGATTTCAATATAGCTATATATGGATAACTGCCACACCCCTGGCGGCCATGTTTATTAACGAATCAAAATAATTTGAAGAAATTGATTAGAGGGTCATACAAGGAACATTTCTGTGAAATTATTTTAAAATCCAGCCAGTGGTTTTGGACGATATTTTTTTTTATATAGATTTCAATAGAGCCATACAGGGAAAACTGCCCCGCCCCCTGGCGGCCATATTTTTTACGAATCAAAATAAATTGAAGAAATTTGGTACAGAGTCACCCAAGGAACATTTTGTGAAATAATGTTCAAATGCACCAGTGGTGTCGGACAAAAAGATTCTTATGGTTTTCAGTAAAGCAATATAGGGAAAAG
Organism: Congeria kusceri; assembly: GCA_027627225.1. Lineage (NCBI taxonomy): Eukaryota > Metazoa > Mollusca > Bivalvia > Myida > Dreissenidae > Congeria > Congeria kusceri. Next base: position 90,991,764 of record CM051024.1, on the reverse strand, counting down.
TGCCCCACAACCTGGCGGCCATGTTTTTTTAACGAATCAAAATAATTTGAAGAAATTTTCTACAGGGTCATTTAAGGAACATTTCTGTGGAATCATTTTGAAATCCAGCCATTTGTTTTGAACAAGAAGATTTTTAAAGTTTTCAATGAAGTCATATAGGGAAAACTGTCCCGCCCCCTGGCGGCCATGTTTTTTTTAACGAACCCAAATAATTCGAAAAAATTTGGTAGAGGGTCACCCAACAAATATTTCTGTGAATATTTTTGAAATCCAGCCAGTGGTTTCGGACAAGAAGATTTTAAAAGTTTTTAATTTAACCATATATGAAAAGCTGCCTCGCAACCCTGGCGTCCATGTTTTTGTAACAAATCAAATTATTTGAAAAAATTTGGTAGAGGATCAACCAAGGAAAATTTCTGAGAATTTATTTTGAAGTCCAGCCAGTGGTTTCGGACAAGAATATTTTTAAAGTTTTCAATATAGCCTTATAAGGAAAACTGCCCCGCCCCTGACGGCCATGTTGCTTAAAGAATCAAAATGATTTGAAGGAATTTGGTAAAGGGTCTAGCAAGGAACATTTCTGTGAAATTATATTGAAATCCAGGCAGTGGGATTGGACATGAAATTTTTTTGAGCTTTCCTATTTTTTAAGCCTTTGTTTGCCGTGGCAAACCAGTGTTTTCTAGATATTTAAATGGACGAAATTTGATTGACGAAGGACCATCCCAGGAACATTCCTGCCAAGTTTCGTTAAAATCCGCCAAGCGGTTTCAGAGAAGAAGTTGTTTTAAGGGACTATGTCATCAAAAAGGGCCCAAAGGGGGCAATTTCTTTTTTTTTAAATCTGGAATTTAGATATTAATACCGGCATATAATAACGGTATAAACACGGTATATACAATGGGAAAAGTGTTTACGCATTCTGTGATAAAAATTTATTATATGGGTCTTGTTTGTTTTGCCCTTTTCCTGTTTACATTTTAACGACAGAATTAGGATCATTTTATATAACCACAGTTTACACACGACTCCTTCCCTAGCATGATAGCGCAGTTGGTTAAAGCGCTGTCTACTGTCATTTCTTCGCATAGCTCCTATGTCGTTAGTTCGATACACGCTTGGGCTTTTAATTTGTTCAGACTTGTTTGCTTATTAGTTTTTATCAAATATCTTATTGTGTATTACATAAGTTTTTATTTATTTAATACACGTGTCGTAGTATAGCGCAATTATATCATATAAAATAATTTATAGTGTAGAAGGAAGTCAATTTTTCGTTGATATAGGTGAGCTAAACAAAAGCTACGAGCAGTGGTTTCAAACACTATACGTAGTTATTGTCTAGTCTAAATAAATAAAAAAATTTTAGCCTGGAATTTTTAAAAATATTTAATAAATAAATAAATAAATACAGATATATATACTTTCCGACCGATCACGACAGTTGAATCCTTTTATTTGAAAGCAATAGCTTTCATGATGTACAGATATTATTGCTTTGACATTTAAATATGTAATAATTTTTAAAGATTTTAGAGGCAATACCGATTTATCACAGAAAATACCACAATAAAGAACTTTATACTGTCCGAAAACTTTTCAGTTAAAGTCAAAAAGCGTCTCAAATCAATTACTTCTTTTGATGTTAAACACATTTGTCTCAATAATAAAAAAAACACTTAGTTTCCACAAATCTAAATCGTTAGAATTTTGTCCTATGTAATATCAGAATTCACACCAAATGGCATATTGTTATGGCCCCGAGTGAGGGGCATCTAGTAATCACACCGTCCTTCCTGTTATACATGCTAACGGGAGAGTGACTACTTTTACGGACGGTTTAGTTGAAAACTGTTGATTTGGGTTAGAGTTAGTGTTAATATGATTGAAAAAATGCTTGTATGTGGTATGTGGGTATTTTAAGCAACATAAGTATTTCCATTGCGTAAGGAAGCCACTTAAGTACGATCTCGTGAGGACTTTAGTGGGTTCGTCAGTTCGGATTTTCGTTTCTGCTCCATAACTTTCAAAATGTCTAGAAGTATTTTCTTGAGATTTGTGTCAAGGCTGTGTATGCTCCATGCAAAGAGGTAATCTGCTATAACTTGAAACACTGGATCATCGTCATGAGAGGATGTACCCCAGGAAAATACGGTATGTGGGTCCAACATGGAAGGATTTGTAAAAAAAACTTGGCTGAAGTAATAATCATAATGAGATGGTGTGACCTTGGTATGTATTGTACACTCTTTTTAATGCATGTGAAGCCCATTCTTCTTCTTATATAAGTCAATGTGTCACTCAAAACATTCTTCTGTGTCAACGCAGCTCCTCTTCAACCTCCTTGTTTTTGTCAACGCTGTATGCGGGGGTATGAATCACCTTTAGTCATAGCACTAGTTTGATTCAGTTATGATCATGTGAACGTTAGTGGAGGCAGAGTTTTTTATTAGAGCTTTGCTCGAAACCAGTCAAATCTCTGTCAGGAGGTTGTTGCACAAATAGGTCAAGGCCAATACCACAGTTAAATGCAATCGGGAAATATGTGATTACATAAGATTGCAAGCTACCTCTCGTCATTCAAGGGGCAACATTAAACCATATAATATAGCATTCGACCTTAACATGTCGACGAAATACACTAGGTAACTTACATTATCACGCAGCTAAACTTCATGTAGATGTCATGAATTCCATGTCTTTTGTGCGTTAGCGATGTGTGCGGGGGGGGGGGGGGGGAGTGCATAATCACAAGATTGACGCAATTCGAACTCATACAAGTGAATCGAATTTTACCTTCATGATTATCATGCTTGTTGACTCCGCATTTGGTGGACACTGCAGTGCACACATGAATTTCACCAGCCTGGTTTTTCCACACCCAGTTTCGCCCATTACAATAACGGGAATGTCACATCTGTAAAATCATATATCTTCTAGCATTTGTTATTAAGTTCAGTTGTTGCAACTTTTACTTTTAAATAGGCAATGTTAGTCCTAAAATATTACAACCTCGCTAATATTAGTGTAAAAAATGCATAATTAGATCTCAATTGCAAAATAACAATACGGATACCGAAATCTCATATAGATTGCCATTATTTTCTTGGCACTGTCTGTAGTCAGTTCATATGTTTTGTCTGGATCACGATGAAACGTAATTCCCATCACAATGCACAACTTCATGATCTTTTCTGTCCTGCAAGAAACAATATATTGCACGAATTTATAAAAGTGTAAAATAGGTTTTCAATAGTATTTTCATAAATAATATAAGGGAATGGACACATTTGATATGTATATTTGTGAAATTAAACAACTGTGGAACTATTTGTAGCATGATATGACTATGAGTACTAAGAAAACAAGTAAAGAAGCATAAAAAGCAAACCTGTCTAGGTCATCAAAGTTTTCCTGCAGAGGAACTTTGTTTGTTTTCAATGCTTCATACAGCCTTGGTGTCATAATAGCTTCATCCAACACCTTTGCAGTCTTTCGATCAATCATGTTTCCTGATAATCTCTCAATATAAAACCCCAAAAAGGTAAATGTCTGGTGATCCGAGTTGAAAAACAGGTAGGGATGTGGACTGCAAAACAATATAAATAAATAAATACATAACACTAAGTTATAATACATTTGTTTATGTTTTATGATATAAAATGGTATAATGTTTAAATAAAATAATGTCTACACAATATAAAGAGTCTGAAATAAACCTGCTTTCCCATGTTCTTTTCATCGAAAACTGATTAAGAATGTTATGTTCAACTGCTTCGTCGTTTTTCGATAAGTCAGGAACACTTCCCGGGAATTCCTCACTAATTTGCAATGACCGAGTTGCAAAATCCTGAAATGCAAATGTGCATTAAATAATCTCAGACGAATACATAACGAAGTAACTATTGATATAATTACCATCAGAATGTGACTGATCGATATACCAACGGATGAACAGTTACCTTTGACATTTGCAAGAGGAATCGGAGAACAAATGTTGCAAAATCAGGGAGGTCTTCGGAAGCTGCAGAACTGACAAACTGATTCTGCTCAAAATCTAGAAGCTGTGTGTGCAGGAACCGTACAAAGTAATGCAATTCTGACCATGACGGGTCGTTCACACCGCAACATCTTCATAAAATAGCATTATATTAAAATTAAGTTGAGCATGCTATGGAAATATTCAAGAGACATGTTTGTGACACAAATATATAGTAATGTATTAATCCATGGTACGAGAATTTCGCTATGTCGTTAAATTTAAATTAATTCATTGATTCATATGTTTCAAATATACGAGTAAATAACCTATGCTTATCACATAAATACACGACATGTTCCAAATAAATAGTTGTTCAAAGATATACCGTAATAGAATGTCTAGACATATTTGTCGATCTCCTTCTGGTATTCCAGGGTTAATGTCTGCCATTTCCTTTTTCAAATGCAATCGATGTAGGTACTGATACGTACGTTGAAATTCTGGGCTTTTAAAAAGCTTTTCGTCAAAAAGCTGGTAAGTAGATCTGTTTTCTGCATATATTCATTAATGAAGCAAATCATTAACAACGTATCGCTTCCTACCGTAAAGCATCTGACTTGTTTGAAGAGTTACTCAAACACTAATACATTATTTTATATAGCCATTCATTATAAATATTATGCATTTATTCGGAATAAATATCCACACACAGACCAAACACAAATACAACACATGATGAAAAAGGAACATGATGCCTGGAATAATTACGTAAAGTATACACCACACATAATTATCTTAGTGCGGCTGCTAACACGATCAGTGGCTATGAGTATTATTATGCTTATACTGAGTCTGTTAAGTATGGCTGTTCTCCAGGTTAATTCGGACATTACAATTTCAATACAATGACAGCACACTATTTGTACTGTGATAATTACTTATTTTAATAATACGACGCTAATCGAATTATTAACAGTACAGCTCAAGCAAAACTAAAAAACATTTCGATCGCCGTCGTGCAGTCAGAATTGTTGATTCAATGTATTACTTGGTTTTTATTATGCCACTAGTGCACACTTACGCTGACCCGATATTTTTAAGCGTTATCATACCACTGACCGATAACACAAATCAACCCCACCTACATTCTGTAATATCATGTCCCTGACTGATAACACATTTAGCTTCGCCCACATTAACGAATATCATGCTACTGTAACACGTGCAAGGATTTTTAGTCCCACCCACTTCTCGGAACTACGTTTTGTAGGCGTGGAATGTCACTTACGTGGTTCAAATGTAAACAAAGAATAGATCTATACAATAACAATATTTTAATTCACAAAACTACTGGAACAAAACATTTAAACCTTATTCAATTAACACGAATTAAGTTATAATGTCAAATAAGAATTATGCAAAAACATGCAATGCATAGCATAGAAAACCTGTCAATAAAATCTTAGAAAGCTGATATTTTTAAAAGCTAAAAACATTACAATCCGATATATCACAAAGATTGAAAATCATGAAAGAATTGGATGAAATGTTGTGGCTGTTTTTTTTTTTATCTATACAGAAAATATGGCTAAGGATATGAACCCAAATCACTCAGACCATACATTGTATCAACAAGTGAAAAGGAACTGCAACGTCCCTAGTTATTAATCACTATCCATACTGCAGTGTACCATTACATAACATTCAGGGAAATCATCGCTGTAAGTTGCAGTATTCTGTAAGTGTATGTCTAACCAAGAAAGAAGCTATTAAAATAATTCATTTTGTGTCACTTGAATACAAATGCAATGTTTTAGAAAAATGCTATTAAGAACAGTTATTTTAAATAGACAATTGAAATGTTTTAATCATAAGAAAGCAAACAAATACTCGAATCTAGCCAGGTGACAACAATAATTTTATTTGAAATGAAGGGTTAAAAAAAAAGAAAAAAAAAGTAAAAAACAACAACATGCTGTTTAAGAAATTATGGTCAATTAAACAAACATGAACTCTTACTTTTGATGAGAAATTCAAATAAATACTAGCCATAATACTTTGATTCACAACAAATCAATCTATTTCTAATTGAAATGTCAAAGTTGAATAAACACATTTAAAAGTTATAAAACAATAGGTTAAGTTATATAAAATGCAGAAAAGTCAATGTGTTATACTTAATACATCAGTCCGACGTGAAATAGGGAAATACATGAAGAAAAGAAAAGTAGGAATTCTTCAATTTAAAGTCATAACAACTAGTTAAATGCAGTTTGGAACTCATAGACAAGATAATCTGCCTATTGATAGAGTAACACATATGCACTAGCTAAATAGATAGAGTGTGTAGAAAATGTCACATCAAAAATTGTTACTCTCAGTCTGTTGCAACAACTTTCACACGTATGTCAACTTTTTGTTTTCACTGGCTGTGAACCTGAAAATATGAATGAAATTCTGCCACCTTTTGAAAATAACTCACAATAACATAAGCAAAACAGCAAATAAATGATTTAATTAATTCTATAAATATTTCAATATAGGCCCCTACGGCTGTAAAATAAGGCAAAAAAGAAGGCGAAGGATTATAATTTGACTTTTACTTGTGCACTCAAGTTGGTATTACCAGGACACTCACCAATTGCTAACTCTGCCAGGAAGGACGTGGAACAGAAGCTTTGTGATACCCGTTGCTGTCCCATTAATATTATGCAGCTTAAATACGAGCCCACATCGCAAACACGACAGGCTGCATCTCTGATTCCTGCAGAAAGCAGTTGCGTTCCCCACCCAGTTTGACACGTTGGGGATAGCTTTTAAGAACAATCGCCCACCTCGCAACTTTGAACGCATTATGCACTGATGGAAAAGTTGATTAACGACTCACTTGATAATAAATCCACTGGTTGTTTTACTTTAAAATTTGTTTCGTTGTTGAATATTCACATTACACAAACAGTTGAAAAGTAATCGTTATGTCGACTGCAATCTCCTTCTGGTGTGTGTGTTAAATAGATAAAATGACATACATGTAATTAGATCATGTTCAATGTTCCAATAAGTAGCAATTTCTCGCTTCAATGTTTTGTTCATTGGTTAAATGTGTTTTAAACTGTTAAATTGTTGATGATTGTATCAAGAGCTATTTTTTACGCGTAACTATGCATCGACGCTAGTAGACGCCAGCAGGCTGTCTCATTTGCATTTATGATCTTGTGTTGTACTGTAAATTGCTAAATGTTTGCGACTTAATTTGTTTATTTTATTTTATTAGTTATAAAAACAATATTTTCAAAACGTGCCATAATAAATAGAATATATGGTAGGAAACGTTTGATATCATGTGATATCAGACTCGTCCGATATAGCGTAAGAAAAGGCTCGGCAAGCTTCGCCTTTTTCCTACGCCACATCGGACTCGTCTGATATCTAATGATATCAAAAGTCGCCAACCATATATTCTCTATATCTGCGCTATGCGAAGTTACGAGGAGTGGTAACTGATGTCCGCCACAAAATTCGCAGAGTTACTTCAAGAGAGCTAAAACCTGATGCATGATGCCGTGTGACACGGAGTAAACACATTTCCACACTGATTAGGGAAAACGAGCGACCTCCTGTTTAACAAGAGATCTCGCGAACTTAACGAGCGGCCTCGCCGTAAAAATGGCCGATAATGTTAAGTTTTCAAACGTGTTTATTCAATATTTGTATATTTCTCCGTTTTTTTGCATAAAATATTTTCAAACGACTACCCTTACGGAACCGCCATATGTGTCCTCAATACTCGTAAACGATTTAAATAAGAAAAAATATATACAATTGTAAACGTTACGCATGAAGAAGTTTTACGTGTAAATAAAAACGTGATCAACACAAGTGAAAATTGATGTAATGTGCACTCAGACACATACTAACTGTCTATCGCGATACATTAATAAGTTTAGTGTTGTTAAGTAATTTCCTGACAAAATCTGTCTATTAATGTCGTATAAGAACTGAAAATAGTTAATTTTGAAATGCAACGCAGGTCCGGCTTTAAGGGGGGGGGGGAGGGCACAGGGGACACGTGCCACCTCCCCCCCAGCTGACGCCCAACCTTATGTAACGTATGTACCTTAAACAATTTGAAATTTTAAAACGAAAAAACAAGATTGTGAACATATGTCGTGACCCTAAACTGATCATTATCGCTTATCAAATACCAATGCCTAAGCAAAGATTCAAAATGCGGGGGCACATGGGGCATGTGCTTCCAGCTGAACACAAATCATAATAAGCTGTTTTAATTTCCAGAACAAAGTTTCAGGTAGTACCTCTAAACTGATTGTTATCGCTATTCTTGGGCAACAGCCTGAGGCAACTTGTAGGCTCTATTTCCCAGCCAGAGGTGATGGCACTAGGGGCATGTGTTCGCAGCTGACCCCAATAAGATCCTTATCGCGAATTCATAACACCTCTTTAATAACATCGTAGCATCTGTCCTTAAGTGACTCGGCGCATTAAGAACCGTTGCTTCTAGAATATTCTGACATGTTTAATTTAACTACCGCTTTAACCTGATTCTGGATCAAAGTAATGATGACAAAACTCTCGAAAGCGTGGAAAAATCGCTCACATTTTCATTTACCTGTTATGAATAAGTTAAACAGAAAGTAATTATTTTGATATATAAAAATCATCAATTTCGCAAATTATATCTTTGAAACCAACTCCTTAACAGCTTAGTAGGATATTCGCTTAAACAAAGCCTTCTGAAGATTCATGAAAAAAGTGGTCCGAAGCACTAAGTTAGATACAATTATCCCATAATTGACTACTTTGTATTTTACGTAGGTTTTACGCGGAAAAAATCGTCATAATGTGTTGATCAATTTTGGAGACACATCGAAATGATGTTGGGGCCAATTTTGAATTATCACTGCAGTTTCCTACTTTGATGAGTTACTTTTAACTGTTTTTGAATTAGTGTGTGGTCTGCTGATGAAGTGGGGGGTGGGACAGGAGTGCACGATAGATTCCACTACCAATTTAACTCAAATGCGCAGGTCGGGAAACAAACCTGGATCATTATCCAAGAACATTCATAAAACTGTCAAATTACGCCGCATTCAAAGTATTATTGTATCCCTCAATCAAACATTTTATGTGGCACATTATTCCATTCGTTGTATTTTATTTAGATTCAACATTTAAAATAATTACCTGAAGGGCTTTGGTAAATGTGTAAACTTTCTTGCGGTGATCTACAAGTAACTTCTGGTAAGATGCCAAATATTGAGTCTGCGTACTGTATTAAATGAAATATGTATATACCCTCAACATATATGTAGAATGAAGTACGGGATTACATGAATCTATATAAATATACATTGTCTTTTGAACATAGTTATATTGAATTTCAACTATTATGAATATTTGAAGTGAAATTATGAAAAACAAACAGTATTTCGAAAGGGTGGTCTCGATGAAATCAAATGTGTTAATAATTATAAAGCACATACTGTTTCTTTTTTGCCTGTATGGTGTGTCATTATCGGCATGGTTTCAATTAGGTATAGGTCTTCTGTGTTCTTTCTCCACACGTACCCGTTGTTGTCCACCAAACATCCCAAAATAAGGAGATTGAACAAAAGGAAATCAATGCCTCCTTGGACCTATGTGCAATTAAAGCATATATTAACCACAGACACTCCTACACACACACACACACACACACACACACACACACACACACACACACACACACACGCACACGCATGTACGCACGCGCGCGCACACGCATACAAACGCACCTATAAAGAGACTAAAATAAATACCTCATATGAAATGTTCATATGAAACAATCGAGCCATTTCCACTCCTGGTTTCAGCGTGTGTGCAAGTAATGTTTGGATAAGTTCGTGGAGGTTGATATGCTTTTCTTGCAATTGTATCGACACTGGTTGCAGTTTGGGCAGGCGTTCGTGCAATAGTTCAGTTTGTCGTTTAACAAATAACGATTTTCCAACGCCGGCACGATTTGACTTAACAATGCGAACTGAACATCTGTTAACATTAAACAAACTTGACATTCACTGTATATGGCATAAGTAACACCGCTTAATGTTTGTCTTTGCTCAAGGAAGACAAATCGTGAATATGGGCAAAACATATTCATGTATAAACTTGACATTCACTGTATATGGCATAAGTTATAAATTTGTCTTCGCTCAAGAAAATGAAATCTTGAATATGGGCCACCACACATATTCATTTAATTAATAATGTTCATATAATTTACAAAAACTCCCGGAATCACCACATTTTTAAATATTTAAACGCGTGCCGCATCTCATACCTGTCTATGTCCACAGAAGATGCCGTTTGATCCTTTTGTACGACTAACTTTTCCTGTACATACGCTTTCACAACATCCTGATTTACTGTCTGTGTTTGTCTAATGTACTTATCCAGGGAAGACTCTAGCGGACTGCGATATTCATTATCTGAACTACAGACGATGATCAGGCGGTACTTACGTTCTGAAACAGTAATTAAAATATCATCCATCATCATCTATATAACATAGAGTCAAGGTTGTTTACTCGATTTATATATAAATAATATTCAGTAATTGCATAAAACACGAATTTACTACCAAATTAAGATTAAATGTGAAAGATATAAATTACCAACCAAAGCCAAAGTAATGCATATTACAGTTATGTAAATATAATATGGTCTTAGCTTCAAGTTATGAACCTTGAAGTTAAGTTGTGGCTAAGTTCTAAAAAAAAAAAATCATAGTATTGCAAGCGTCCATACTAAAGACTAGGAACTGTTGAAAGCTGCATTTTCGGTTCCACATTCCCGTAAATGTTAAAACACAAATCAAATGGTTAGTTGATAGTCCAGGCAATTTCATTATTAGCCCCTCATATTCACATACATGTTACTACTATCTAATGAAAGAAATACGGATACATATGTGTAGTTGTTTGGGCACAAACGGAACCACACATACTTTTTCAATTAAATTTAGACAAGCACATGACTATGATTTAACATTAATTCAGGTACACCTACCGGAACCATTCAACCTTTGAGTACTCTTGGCAATATTTCCTCACCTTTAGACCGTTCTCCTTCAAACACGAGGTCTTGCAATGATTTATCAGCAGCTTCGCTTACATCATAGCTTAACTTCTCAGGATTTATAAGGCAATAAATCATTCTCCCGTCCCCAAAAATTGCTCGACGCCAAAATATTTCAACCTGCAGCAAAAAAATAGCTCGCATATTATTTAAGTTTCGTATAATAATTAATTTAATGAAATTGATAATACACATTCATGGCATAGAAGCAAAATTTAAGTATTAACATTGAGGTGCACAATTAACAACAGATGTTTATTGGTAAGAAATAATTCCAGCAAGTCGAAAATATTCATACTTAAACAATAGCTATTCAATTAAATCGCGGACTCCATAGCAGTATTATTCTACAACTGTGTAACAAGCATGAAAAACTTTACTGAAGAAATATGCATGAACTCCATCTTTCATAATGCCATTTCTATTTTGCAGTTCACCAGACAAAATATACTGTTTTGTAGCTTAAACGAAACGTAACTATCAAACAAAACACACTGAAAACAACAAAAAACAACACCACCACCAACAACAACAATGTAGTATAGAATAAAACATAAACACAAGAGCTTGCACTCGTTATCTAAATACTACGCGTATGTATGCCTTCCTGTAGGTTATTTGATAACAAACTATGATGGAAAATATATTTGGTCTTAATTATATTAAGAGAAGATATGTTAAACGACAGTATGCCATAAAATAACGTGTAGGACTGCAATATGCAATTTGGAAAAACGTTTGTCGATTGACAAGTAGATGTAAACTGAACTTGCTTATATAAACAAAAATATTCATTACATGTTCTGTTTTTAAACTTATTTGAGGCAAATAAATGGATTGTCCGCTTTTTAAATAAATTCGATTTGCATTATAGTCAGTTAATGTTAATTAACGACGTTAAACCATTATTTGTATATTAATGATAATTGTGTTTGTAAAATTATTATTTATCAGATCCACTAATTATTTGGCTTTTACATGTGATTTATAGGCAAACAAATACAACAGAGACATGTAAACATAAATACAATAACGAAACACATGTTTAGTATTTCACTTCCACAGATGATAACGGTGGATATTCGTGCAGTGCTATTTATTACTAACATACCGTATTGTGTCTATTTACCGCCCCCTCCCTAATAAACGCCCCCCCTCCATTTTTGACTAATGCAAAATAAATTTCTTACAAAGCAAAATTTGAGGGGAAAAATGGAAACAATTTGCAGCTGTTGATTATTAATGTCCAATAATGTTATTTTACCAAATTGTGTTCATGTTTTTATTGTTGTTGTTCAGAAATATTGTACTAAATTGACTTTCATAAAAAAAACATAAACTTCAGATACGCATACATAATTACCTTGTGCGCCAAACACATATTAATCCAAATTTAATTTAAATATTCATGTTAATATTCAATTAGTTTTATGCCGTAACACAATTTCCTTTTTAATTCCAATGCATGTATATTTCATCACTCCTATTTAAATCTCCAATTTATACAATGCAAGAAAACAACTGTCTGATTTTTTTCACGCCCTTGACATTTCCCTTAGGACGCTAATTCAATAATGCTCTATCGAGTTAAGTCAAAAACCTTTTATTTGTCACTCAATTCCTGCATGACATAAATACATGAACAATACACAGTAATTACATTTGTACAAAAGTCGGGCTTACTGTGTTAGTTTTATATATAATGTAGTAAATAATAGTTAGTGCAAATCTAACAATTTTTAAAAATACAATACCGACAGAAAAGAGAAAACAATGAAAGAAATAACTAGATCTGAATGGGGACAAAAATTGGTGTGTCTTTACATTACATATGGCATATTAAGTCGATTATTGCATACTGATATACTACGTTAAATAAATCAGTATATAAATGCCTTTGAATGTTTTGTTATGAAAATTCTAATGCTCGAACATGTATCCATTTGGTTATGTATAAATGTCATCGGAGAGTCACTTCAAATCTCAAATTATGATCGTAACTGCGTAACATTGGCTTGGGGTAGTGTAGCCTTCGGATTAAAACCGGTTGTTAAATGAGACGTAATCGAGCAGTCAAAACTAAAAGTAGCACTTGGCATGGGGACAAATATAAATTTTCAAATGGTAGTTTAAAGTAATAACGGGATTTAACCATTTAAATAGGTAAGATATGACTAGCTGTTGTCTGCGTGTTTTTTCTGTGAGTGTTTAGTTATACTTAAGTCTTGTACAACATACATAGACAAAACAAACTAGATCTATCGTAAACAAGAAAAAAGGAAAAAACAACAAAAACACATTTATAAATTGGAGAATAGCTTCAGGGTGCCTGTCAACATTGTGAAATTTGGTAGATGAGAATGATACTGTTTAACATGTATTACAAATGATCTGACATAGAAAACATTAGTAAATGAAATAAATAACAAAGTTACACTAGTTAATCATAGAAAACATAAGTAAATAAAACGTATTAACAATTACACAAGTTAAGTGATTAAAGAGATATCGATATCAGTACAATAATTAGTACAGTTTTAGATACATTAATTAAACAGTTAGTGAATTACTTGTTATTCAACTTATTGGTATAAATATTGTGTACCATGATGACATCAATTACATTCGAATTCATGATATAATCATCTATTATGCAAGAGTATGGTTTACAATACAGCATTTATAATATATATGTTTGCATAATTATGCGTTACACTTTTTGTTTCAGGGCATGGTGTTCGACAGTGCTTGTATTGTTCAGGTACAGTAACAGAACAGAACAGAACACGACTTTTATTTCGCCCAAGTATACAACATACACTATAAGAACAATCTAACACAGCTACATATTTAGTAAATTATATAGCATTGATTGATACTTTTTTCATTGACCACGTGCTAATAATGTTACACGCTCACAGCTAGAAACCGGTAGAGAAATGCCCCAGCTCGGCAGTCGCATCAAAGACCTTCGAAGTCAACCGACACCGTTACTACATGTATGGCTGTTGCTAACGGCTTGCAGATTTAGAATCCTTACTAATTTATAACGGCGCGCTTTCACTGCTTGTCAGTTGTAACAGGTGTTACTATCAATGACTGTGTGTTTAACGGATTTTATTGTTAGTCCAAATTGGACATATGAATTGCAAAGTAATTAGAATACAATGTTTTATTAATTAAAAAAAATGAATTAAATATGAAATAAATATAACTAAAATTAAAACAAAACATTGTTGGAAGTGATTGTTACCATGTAACAAAATCTTCACAGTAGAATTTTAAGGTACAAAAGTGTGCGTTATACACGATTCTTTGCGGTGTTTAAAGACTCGTTTTAAATTAAACGTATGGTACATTGGGTGTATTTACGTTATACATATACATGCTCTTAAGTTTTACAATTGATGTTCTGAAATTAACGACACCTTAATACCCCCCCCCCCCTTTTAAAAAATGTAACGCCCCCGGGGTAGATAAATAGGCACAATACGGATAAGGAACTTAAAAATCGAAGAATAGCAAATGAACGAATGCAGGGCAGATGATCTGCGTGAGATACAATATTATTGCCACGATAAAACGTAATATGTACATTAAAGTGTGTACGTACAATCTTTGATATACATTATATTCTAAATAAGCAGAAGAAAGTGACAATAAAACTTGCAGAATAACTTAACATTGTAAGTCACAGGTTTTTATTCTTTCTTTATGTATTTATCTTTAAATTATTTATTCATATATTCGAATGTCACACTTCAAATTTACTGTCAAGATTTATTGAAAAAGTGCGACCGCAGGAAAAATAAAAGATGACTAGTTTTATTTGAAAAAACAACATCTAAACGTAATTTAGTGGCCAATTTCCGAAAATTTGTGTTGAATGGCACGACAAATAAATGTATGCAGTACAAAACGTCAAAACGAGTACTGGTCCGATCTGGCCCATTACTGATTTCGAGAAAAGAACAGTGCGTATAAATAATCGGAACAAATATCCTGATTAATCTCCACATGACAATAGTATCCCAAAGGTATGGCTCGATATCTCCGTAATGACACTGGTTTGAATCGATTGTATTTTAATGTGTGTATTTTAATTTCAATAAAACATAACAAATAAATGGTTGGACAATGCAGAACGTCAATTGATATTTTTATATTTCAAATGAAATTACGCATTAACGCAAAGATCCATACAGAAAGATAGATAAAAGTTGCTCAGGCAATACCTCTTCAGAAGTAGTGTTTGCATTACAAAGAAGAACTTCGTCTGAAGAAGGCAGTGGCTTGTCTTTGTCATGTAGGTACACGGACAGCGCGACATTAAGGACTTCACCTACAAGCCAATGTCAATATGAGTTGTGGTTTTCTTAAATGGATTTATTCGATACACATATGATGTATTGTCAACAAGCCTTTTCCTTTGACACATGTGTACGTATCATTGCAGGAAATTGGATATCTTCTTACAATTCAGTATGCATGTCAAAGAATGTTAATTAAATGCAAGAAAAAGAAAAACAAAGTTTGTGTTTGTCTTTACTAAAGTTTGAGCACATAAATTCTGCTGTTTTATTGCAATTATTGCAAGTTGCAAGCCTCTTTGAAAAGAAATGTCAGAAAATAATGTTGATTACAGTTACGTTTTCAAATGTTCGTAAATATTCGCAATCAAGCAAAATATCAGGCATAAGTCAAATAATCGAATTTTATTCAGCCAACCTTGAGGACACAATAGAAGATTCGGTTCGCCCACTTTATAAATTTCTGCACATGTCCTTTCTACTGCCTCTCCTTTCCCTTTCTCTGTAATATTATGAAACCAATATACTTTGCAAAATTTGAGTCACTTGTATATCTCCCTTTCGGCATTAAATAATATATTATTCTATTTTTTTTTTTTTTTTTTTTTTTTTTTTTTTTTTGGTAACTTCTGTTTATTTGCATTTTAAGTGTACAATCGCATATATGCATACACCTTTACACACAAAATACAGTATATTGAATTGTACATGCAATACATGCAAATAGCATTAGTAACTAAGTAAAAAACTTTTTTTAACAAATGATTGAAAGGGAAAATATGATTAAACATGCATACATGCATAAAGCAATGTTAGCAAAATGAAGTATCATACAGACCGTTACATTTTTAAATGTACAAGAAACGCAAAAAGGCAAAAAAATATGAGCAAAAAGCATATATAAGGTACTTTTCTATTGGCAATTAATAATTACATATTTAAGGAAATATCACTTCTTTTTCCTTTTCTCGATTCTATAGAAATTTTCACTCAATGTTATGTTCCACAAAAATATTTGGTTCACATATTAATTTTACCAGCGACCAACTCCTCGTTTCCTTTTCTGTGAGTTTAAATGAATTGTATATTTTGTAGGTAAAAGTTAAACTATTTATGAGACCTGTATAGTTTGGTATTATGTTACCTTTTTTACACGTAAATATGTATTTTTTAACTTCGAGGCAAAGTATGTTTAGATTTTGCTTGTTTTTGTCTGAATTACCTAACATCAATGTTTTGTAATCAATTTCTGTCGTATAACTTCTATTATTTAACAGAGATTCGTTTAATTTCTTGATCAAGCATTGGACATTTTTGCAAGACCAGAAAAGGTGACGAATCGTTTCTTCGAATTCATGGCAAAAAGTACACATATTATCATTTACCAGTTTCATTTTATACATAAGGGAGTTTGTACCCAATATATTATAAATAATTCTCGTTTGAAACCACTGTATGTAACTATCACGTGTTATGTCAAAAACTATTTTGAAAATATGTTTCCATTCCTCGTTAGTAGTAACAAAGTCAGTCCATTTGCTTTTACAAACGGGTTCAATTTCAGTTTGGATAAAACAGTTATATATTGTCTTATCTTTGCTGTCCAGGCATATAAAATATTTTGTATAGCATGACAGAGACGGGCCGTATTTTAAAACATCATTGAAGTTAAAATGTATATTTACTTTCCGAAAAAATAATTTTATTGTTTTAACTAGTCCCTCATATTGGAGGAAATTAATAGGTTTCCCCGTTATACTTTCCATTTGAAATTTTGTTTAAAAAATTGTTGAATCAATGACAATATCTCTCACAAATCGTATGCCTCTATCGTACAGTGCTTTTAAAAACAGGGGTTCATTACCAAAGGTAAAATTGTCATTATAAAATAATGGCATGCTAAGAACATGTTCAACATCAATAATTTTTAACACATCTAGAAATTGTTCATAAGACGTAAATACCTCATACCAGAAATCATTTTTAACAGCGCTCTTAATTATAGCAATATATTGTTTTCCAGTGTTGAAGAGTTTACATACATCAATAATAGACCTCATAAGAATAACACATTTGCTTTCTGAACATGTATGTAATTTTCTAATCCATGACACTTTAAATTTTTTACAATAAGCAAAGATGTCTACCATTTGTAATCCACCATTTTCGTAGCTTTGTGTAAGGGTCGAACTCTTAATTTTGTAAGGCGCATCATCCCACACAAAGTCGAATAACATTTTATTCAATTTATCAAGAATATCTCTTTTTGGAGTAGGTATTGCAAAGAAACAATGAGTACAAAGAGGTAGTATAAGGGATTTAACAATGGTAATTCTACCAATAGGTGTTAGTTTTCTCTTTTTCCATTGGTTAATAATATTACTAGTTTTAATAAATTTGTCGGAAAAGTTTAAATCAACAATCAGATTGAGATCGACATCAAAAATGATTCCCAACAATTTAAATCTTGTTGTTTCCCATGTTAGTTTGTATTTTGTTTTAATCGCTCGGGTGCTGTACTTTAAAGATCCTATCCAAATTACATTAGTTTTATCGAAGTTTACATTTAATCCGGAAAAGTATGCAAAATCTTGGAGTGTGTCTAGAGCGGAATTTAAAGAATTTTCAGAACCATCCAACAATAAAGAAGTATCGTCTGCAAACTGAGAAATTTTGTATTCTATGCCGTTAATACATATTCCTTTTATATTATTATTATTCTTAATTTTGATTGCTAAAATCTCTGCACATAGAATAAAAATATATGGTGAAATCGGGTCTCCCTGTCTACAGCCGCGGCCTACTGTGAAGTTATCGGACAAAAATCCGTTTAACTGAACACATGTCCGAGTATCCTTTAGAAAAATCGATACCCAACGCTTAAAGCTTGGTCCAAAATTAAAAAAGTCTAACGTTTTTTCAATGCAATCGAATGACAAGGTATCGAAGGCCTTTTCAAAGTCTATCATCATTATTAAGCCCGGTATTTTATTGTTTTCAGTATAATTCATTATGTCGTATATGAGGCGGGTATTTTCTCCAATGTATCTACCTGCAACAAAACCAGTTTGATCCCTCGATATAAGATTTTGTAAAAGAGGTTTCAGTCTGTTTGCAATTGATCCAGAAGCTAGTTTATAGACGGTATTAAGAAGCGTAATAGGTCTCCAATTTTTTAAGAACTGTCTCGGTTTGTTATCTTTTGGTATACACGTTATAATGCCCTGTTTTTGAGTTATTGAAAATGAATTATTTGCATATGCAAAATTAATACTTCTCATAACAAAAACACCAATTCTATTCCAGAAGACTTTAAAGAAATTTGTTGTAAAACCGTCCGATCCTGGGCTTTTATCATTCTTCATATATTTTAGAGTATTTGTTATCTCTTCATATTTTAACAAACCTTCAATTTCGATTGATTGTGCTGAACTTACTTTATTTATATTAATATTTTGTAAATCATTTAGTATATAGTTTTCTTTTGGCTCAACTTTTTCATATAGTTTTTTGTAAAAATCACACGTTTCCTTTAAAATGTCAGATTGATGATATATTATCTCCCCGTCTTCTTTTTGAATAAAAGGTATGTTCTTATTAACGTAATGTTGCTTTTCAAGTGAGCAAAAATATTTTGTATTTTTTTCGCCTTCTTCTATTGTTGCTTTTACCTCGAGATTCTCGTTTGTAGATTCACATAAGACCTGTGTATATCCCTATACGCAAACAAATTTTTTCAAAACAAGGCCAGTTTCTCGGCTAGTGTTACAATGTATGCAAACTGAAGAGGTTGTTAAATTCATTTAAAACGTGTTTTTCGAACATTTTTGTACTAATTGTCAGGGAGGAGATCGTAAAGTGAACTCTGGCTACCTTTAAGTGAGGCAAAAAACAGCTGGTGCTCGAAATGGCCGGTTTTGAACAAATTCTGGATGCTTTTATATGGTTCGTACAGCTTTTTTCCCGATTTTCATACCAAGAAAATATGCTCATGTTGTGGCCCAATATTCCATGCAATCACGTGTTTTATTTCCAGACTATAACTTTTCATATAAGAAAGTTATTCAAGGTACAGTGTGTGCAGGTGTGTTGTTAACATATTGATCTCAGAACATTTTTTCACATTTTCAATAGTTTGAAGACAATTTCATACCATTTTATGACTATCGATATGCAGTTCAGCCGTACTCTTACACAATAGCCAAGTTTGACACTTCTAGAGCAATTATTCATACTTAATGGCTGCAAAAACGTACTTAAAGCTTAACAATATTTCTGGTGTCGACTTCTGGTGACAATATTTATGGTAAGTACAAGATAAACTATTGCACACACTGTACCTTCAATAACTTTCATAGATGAAAAGTTATAGTCTTGAAATTAAACACGTGTTCATATGGAATATTGGGCTACAATATGAGCATATTCTTGGGATGAAAATCAGAAAAAAACTGTACGAACCATAGAAAAAATCCAGTATTCAGTTCAAAACCGGCCATTTTGAGCACCAGCTGTTATTCGCCTCACTTAAAGGTAGCCAGAGTTCACTTTACGATCTCCCCCCTGAATTGTGCAGTCATTAATTGTATGAAAGATAGACACACTATAATATAAACAAGATTACCTGCAAGATATATAAGTATTAATCCCACGTGTTCAAGACTAATAAAATCACTGATATTCGAATTCACGGAGCCAAGAAAGCTTTTCCAGATATCACGAAGGACTGTTATTAGTGGTTCAACTGCAAGGTCACTAAAAAATAAAAAGCGTGACATAGGGAAACGTACGTAGCTATGTAAATATATATATATATATATATGCAAGAAGTTAAGAAGATTGTATGCCTTATTAATTACATGACATATAACATGTGTAGGATATTTATATTTATAATGTGTTAACCGTTTCCAGACAATTATTCCTTTTAATACCCTATGTGTACCTTACTTACCTTGCTTGACAGACTCCTTTCAAACATGTTTCGTTTATCGAACCCAATGGAAAAATTGACGTCTCACATCCTTTTTGATGTGTCTCCTTACTTGTTTCTGTCGTATTTTCCTCGTATTTTTTTTCGTTAGCCATGCACCACAAAATAGCTATGTAAATAGCATAATTGTGCTTGATATATAAAGAATGCTAGTATGTGTATTTGTTAATTATAAATAATACAAAATCATAATTATTGTTGAATATGATGAAATACCTTAATGAATATGAAATGTTTAACCACCTTGCGAAAGGTTGCCCGAAATAATATCTTTCTCGTCTACATGTTCAATCGCCTTCTGAGACAACAATGGTTTAAACCCTGATGAGACAAGATTATTAACAAATTCTTCGATTTTCGCACGTTTTTTAAGCTCCCGATGCTCTTCTGTTTCTTCGGAAACCACTGTAGAATCTACATCGCTTTGGTTCAAATTCTCTCTTTCAATTTTCATTCTGACAAATTGGAGGGCATCTGCCAGATCGACTACAATATTCAAACACATACACATGAAAATTGATTGTTTATCTTAGTTGTTTGCACCGTGCTAAAGTTGTGAAAAGTTACGACATACCTGGTGTGCAACCATGCTTTATAGCAGACAGAAGTGAGTAAACGAGATGAGATGGAGATGTATCAGGTCCCAGTTTCACAAACTCCCGTTGTAGAATTACAAGTTGGTCGGTTGTATAATAATTTAAGTAATAATGCTTGGATCGTATCACCTTTACATACTGTAACCATTCTCGCGAGCAATCTTCCATGAACTTTGCAATCTTTGGTATGGCTTCTTCCACATGTGAGGCCCGTGCCTAAAGCAATCAATCAATCAAGCAGTCAACGAAGCGTACAATCAATCAATCAATCAATCAATCAATCAATCAATCAATCAATCAATCAATCAATCAATCAAATAACCGTTGTCTTATATGAATGAAAGGTGAAAAAGTTTAAAACAACTTATTGTATAAAAATGTCTTTGCATACGAATCTGCATCCATCATTGTGTTTCCTTCATCGTAGTTGTGTATTCATTAAAGTTCATTATATTTTACTTCATAAGTCAAATGACTCATGTGTAGATGACACCTAAATATAAACAAGGCGAAACTCCAGTTGCGACAGCAGGAGAGAACACTTATTAGCAGCTCGCGGTTCTTTATTTATGGCAAGTGATCAATTGCCAAAATAATACACAGCACATCACAAAAACGCATAACAAACACAAAACAAACATGAATAAAACTGAGGTCACCGCCTTGGAACGGTCAATGCAAAGCATTGGGGGTTAAAACCGGTTTACGTGCGCACAAACCTCACACTGGGCCCAGAATTATTCATAATACATGTAAGTGCAAATAAAAATTAACATCATAGCATCGCAGTTCAAATTAAACAGCAATAAAAGAGAATACTATTCAATTTAATTACCATTTAATTACTCAATGGCTAGATGCAAACTAGAGTAGTAGAATTGCAACTTTCTGAAGCACGATGAAATGAAACAAAAAACAAGTATCAACTACATGTCGTCTTTTAATAAAAAGCTTTAAAGACTATGCATCATATAGTTCAATTTTCGGATCATCGTCATGCAATTTCAGGAAGAAGCCGTAATGTTGGGTGTAAACAGCTAGATTACATAGCTTTGTTTTATATGTTTATTTTACACTGAATAAAACTTAATATATTATTCTACATCTTCCTGCCAACCCAAATTGAAATAAACAGATAAATAAATAATAAAATAATTTAACTTAATGAACGTGGGTGTTAAAACCAGTGTTTAAATCGGAAATGCTTTAAAATATTAAATAAGAGGACATTATATATCCTAGATAATCTTACGCTACGTCACTGAGACAGTAAAAATATTTAAACGATGACGTAATCCAGAAACGCGCAATGCACCCGATGACGTCATAATTTTATAACGCAAAAAGCAGTTAAAGCTACTTATCCAATATTTTGAAACGAACTAATTTGCAACGATGAAAGAAATTCAGTATCGAACACTAATAAGAATGTGTTTAAAGTATATTTAAAGCGCATTATGTCTTTTTTTGATAACAAGAGTGTACTCAAATATTAGGCATATGTTTAGCATTCATTTTGACATATTTAAAACGACCAAATTTGTAACGATGAAAGAAACTCAGTATCGTAAACTAATAAGCAAGTGTTTTTCGGCGTAGCTGTTTAATCCAACTTTTGACCTTTCTCAACATCCAACCGAATGTTGTGAAAATTTCTCGCCAGTAGTCCCGAATGAATAAATCTTAACATTGCATCAGCTAGTTTAAAATAAATTCCCACCACGGCCTGTACAAATTGGCTCCATTTCTTTTTGGAGGTGAATGGAAAATGAGCCAATGTGGAAAAATCAAGACATATCCCTTTACTTTGATTACGTTTTTGACTTATTTCCAGTTCTGAGCTCCACCTAGGAAGTTGCATTGGCTCAATTTTTATTTTCAATTTACAAGTCAGTGTTTACAGGCTGTATAATATGACCTTGGTAAAATTCCCTGTAAATATCGCATATTCGATAGGCAACATTCCATAGAATACACTTGCTGACCAACCTGCGCCTATTAATATACAGGTCAATAACACTGAATCGTTCTAACAAGCATCCAGAAATCATAGACAATGAGATTAATAATGAATGGATAATTACTTATATTTATACAATTTCCACGCATGTTAATTTGAATAACGGTTGGTAGATCTATTTATTAAGAATTATTTAGAATTGCATTTTCTTTTATCTTCTCCTGTAATGGCTATTAAATGTATAAATATATTTTGCATCTTCCTATAAATAGACACTGGCGGAAGATTCGGACGTCGTAATTTAATTTGATTTAAATTTGGTATTTTTACTTTACGTGCATTTTATGAATACATTATACACTATAGTAGTTATACACAAAAACGCTCGAGACGTACTTTCCCAAACGAAAAGAAATCTAATTCGCCACTATTTAACATAACTTTACATTTTGGTTATCACAAAATGAAGTCAAACCATTATTTTTTATTGCGATGAATGTTCTCTGACGTGTGTTTTCATTTGCTTATTCCATTACAACTATGATGTTAAACGCTGATTTTCTTTCTCGTCATTAAATTCTTGCAAACAATATAACTTATAGTAAATTTTGATTTGCTTGACAACTACTATATACATTCTTTAGATTAAAAAAGAATCACTGATCAAAAATATGAGGCGGTTAGATCGGTTAATTGTACGGTCATTACAAAATAAAGATATCTTAAACATATGGACTTTTCATAGTATTACGGCGCCTTATAATGCTCTGCATCATTGTTTTTCTTGTGAAATACTGATGTTTCTACCATTTTGTCGAGGCTATTCAATCTATATAGACATTGTTTTAATATAGACTATGAATAAATGCATTGTATACTAAAATGCTTATTTTTACTTTGTATCTATAGATAAACATACTGACGTTGATGAGCAGATGAATCTGACTTATTTGGGTTATTCAAGTAGCACTGATCTAAATCATCAGTTAATTGCATTGACGTGAAATAATGATATTCATTTTATTCATTTCAAATATAGAAACTTTTCATACTACTAATTTAGGCCGATGAGCTAGACCCATGACAATATGAGTTCGCTATTTGATAATGAAAAGTTACTTATTTATTTTATTTCAACTTATATCGAAAAATAATATTAAATGCGTGTAGAATAACGATCTATGAAGAAACGAGTATGTTCGTTTATAAACCAAATCAACATATGCAACAGTTTTAAATATTCATGTAAGATATTCAATTTACATTCTTTACAAACATTTACAACATACGCTAAATATCTTTTTTAAAGATATTTCTTGTTTAGTATAAGCGCGTTATATCCTCTTGATAAAAAAGAGTGTACTAAATTATTAAGTATACGTTTAGCATAACTAAAACATTATATTTTGTATATAATTTAGCAAACTTATTGCGTACATCATGACATAAAAATCCTTGTTTTAATAATTTCTTAGTTAGTGTAAGGTTACGGTCGTTGAAATCTTTAACTCATGAGCAAGCTCTTGCATATCGAACTAATTGCAAATTGTATATGCCATAGAAAGGACCTTTGGGAATATTAACATCCAAGAAAGGGAAATTTGCAATTTGGAAATTAAAATCATCGCGTTTGTCATATAGACTGGTTTTATGCTATATTGTTAGTAATAGTAAGATGTAAGTCTAGGAATGTAGCATCTGTCTAAGATGAACACGATTTAGATAAGTTAAGTTCTTTATGGTAAATGTTTTGGATATTTTGTTCAAAGAAAGTGTTATCTATGTTTAATATATCATTAATATATCTACTAGTTTGGTTAAAACATTGAATCAAATTTAATTGTTTATCTTTTGATAAACCTTGCATAAAATCCCGTTCATAGAAATAGATCAGCTATAAGCGGTGCACAGTAAGTACCCATTGGCACACAAATAATTTGTTTAAATATCGCGGGCTTAGCGCAAAACGGCTGTATCTGACTTTTTAAAAAGTTTTCAGGAGAACAGAAAAACTGACAAAAACTTTTGTTTTTATCAATGCAGACTTAAACTTTTGCACGAAGTATGGTTTTTGTATAACTTTAAAGTAAACATCAGTTTATATTTTCTGTTTTGATTGTTTACTGAGGTATCTGAAAAATATCCAGTTACGACCGTTTTGCGCTAACAATTGTTAAATGTTGTAATTATTTTTTGGTGCCAAACGGTCGTATCTGAAAAATGATTTAGATTTGTTTTCTTCATATATCAAAATCTTTGAAGTTTTTATTATTATTTCTTTTAGTATATATTGAAAATATAATCTATAAATGTTTTGATCCAGAATTTAATTTAATAGGATCCTTTATTATTGGGATAAATTCCCTGATCATGCTGTATCCGTTAGTTGCACTCGTGGGTTATTAAACTGTAATGGGAGAGGTCAGTGCTCTCAGCTTTCTAGCTTATTTTTGTACTAATATTTTGATCATGGGGATTGAAACATGTTTCTTTAATTTTGTATAACCTGTTGTTGGTACAATATGCATGTACTAAATGGTTGATCACGGTTATTTGCATTACTGTAGTGCTTGGTTGTGCTTGACTTTGTCAGCCTGGTATCAATATCCATTGGTTGCTAGAAATTATTCATCACTGTCACTTCCACCACCATCTTCATCATTATTATTATTAGCATCATTTACAGTTATATCATCTTATTTTCTATAACATTACCACCATAAAACTGACTCATCAATGATTATTTTCACTCAAACCTACCTACATCATTATGACTTTATCGTAATATCGTAATCACCAACATCTTTATTCATATTTGCAACAAAATCTACACACATTCAAATTATTACCAACAGCTAAACACATTCTTATAATCACCAACATCTACATGCATATCATCACCAACAACTTCACAATTCTCATTACCAGCATCTACCCATTATCATCACTGAACTCTACACACTTATCATCACCAACACCTAATCATTAGCATCATCAACATCTACATACATATCATGATCATCAACATCTACACACTTCTCATCACTAACATATACACACTTTTCATCACTAACATCTACACACTTCTCATCTCTTACATCTACACACTTCTCATCATTAACATAATCACGCTTCTCATCACTTACATCTACACTTTTCCCATCACTCACATCTATACACTTGTTTTTACTAACATCTACACACTTTCCACATCTACACACATCTCATCAATAATATCTACACACTTCTCACATCTACACACTTCTCATCACTAATATCTACACACTTGTCATCACTAACACCTACACACTTATCATTACTAACATCTACACACTTCTCACATCTACACACTTCTCATCATTAACATCTACACACTTCTCATCGCTAACATCTACACACTTCTCATCACTAACATGAACACACTTTCCATCACTAATATATACACACTTCTTATCATTAACATCTACACACTTCTCACATCTACACACTTCTCATCACTAACATCTACACACGTCTCACTTCTTATCGCTTACACCTACACACATCTCATTACTAACATCTATGCACTTATCATCCCTAATATCAACACACTTCTCATCACTGACATCTACAGACTTATCACTATCATTTTAACAAATGAAATCACTAAAACGTGAACACATATCATCATTATCGACATCTTCACCCATTCCTCATCAGCATTTAACCATTATCATCACTAATATCTACTGGGTACACATTAACACCCTTATCACCATCATCAGGTTGCAGTCTAATTTAAAATCACCATCAAATCCTGAACTGAAAATTTTGGTAAAGATGGCTTAACCACAATTTTCAGATTTAATGACTCTTTCAGTTCGATTACCAGAGCAATCACAATTCTAAGTCGCAGACTGCCAGAGTCGGCATCAACTAATTGTCAATACTGTCAGTAGCAGTTGTTTTTTTTGTCTTTGAACAATGTTTGCTATTATTATTATTGTATTTTTATTGTATTTTTATTATTGTATTTGCTAAAACAACTGAAGTAATATTTTGCCATTTTTAAAAACATTTCAAAATGATTTTTTAAAAAATAATTTGTTGATGTTAGATTTTTTTGTTTTACAATCATACACTTTTAAAATATCCGTATGGTCAGTATTACACACACAATAATGATATTTCATAAAATATTCCTGTTCAATTCAATATATACAGCTTATGCCAAAATATGTTGCAAAATACTGACAAAATCGCCAATATTAAAATCAAAGTTGTAGCAGTTATACCATACAGACATTTATTTTGCACTGACAATTTTATCTCAATAAAATAGGACCTTGTTCATGCATGCATAGATACAATTTAACAGGACTATGAAAACCATACACGAACATTGTTTTTAAAGAAAATTTAAAGGAAACATGCATACAATAATAAAAATAATGATCTAAATTTAATAAACATGCCTAAACTTCACGAATTGCCAAGCAATGTCAGCCAAAAAACATAACAGGTTGTTCTATGTTCGATGTCTGTTTATATATTCACATAATATAATATTATAATTAATTACTCTCTACATTTGTATTTTTCTTTTAAACAACTATATACCACTCAGTTATCAGTATAAAGTTTATAAAACAAAGATAAAATGATGTAACTTGTGATGTTATATAATTACTCATATGAAATACCCACCTTGTTACAGATGTTTATGTTTCTATTTGTGTGCAAAACAGTCGTGACTGCAGTTACGACCGTTTTGCACTAAAGAAATATTACCTTTTCAGATACGACCTTATGCCAATTAATGTTTTTCTTATAGTTAAAGGTAGAATATTGGGCTAATAAATTTCACAGGGTATAGATATTGGTCAATGAATACAAAATATGCAATAAAGTCATTTTTGTAAAATATGTCAGCTACGACCGTTTTGCGTTAAGCCCGCGATATTTTCCCATTGAATTCAACAAATAAGTTATCCAGAAGAAAGGTGACGTCGGAACATAAATCTAAGCAATTCCAAATAATATATTCATCGAAAATCTGATTAATAAAGAATGTTGTATTAGTATTTAAAGCCGGGTATGAGCATTTTTCTCTTGCAAATGGTATTTCAATAAACGAAACAAGTTTCTGTTTGATAAGACTGTGAGGTAGGGTTGTATACAATGTCGAAAAATCATATGTACTCACACGGGACGCTTTGTAATCTTTGCTTTCAATTTTATTTATAACATCCGACGAATTTTTTATTGACAAAAATAAGTTAATGTTTGTATTCTCATACTTTATTACAGTATTTAGTAATGTGATTTCTAAGAGCACTCAGACCAGAAGTCAGGTAAACTGATAATTGTTTAGTGGTACATGACACTGAATTTGCTATAAAAACGACTTTTGTATGGAGTTTTATGAAGTATAGGAATCCAGTAAAGTGATGGAAATTTCATGTTATTATTATTGAGTTTTACATTTAATTTAATGCATTTAGTAATATGTTCGGAAATGACTTCATTAAGGTCTTTTTGTACTCAGTATATGATGTCTTTTGAGATAGTTCCCTTGAAAGAGTTTGAACATAAAATATTCGTCATATTATAATTATGTTGTTCGCCTCTGTATCTGTAGGAACCAATACGAATTTAGATTGAAGATCTTTGAGTAATTTACAAAGTGTATTTTTATTAAATTTAGATTTATGTGGTAAAGCAATAGGATTATTATTATAAAAACATACTTTATTAACGGCCATATGCAATACTTTATTCTTCCATTCGAAAAGCCCAGATATATATGCATTTTCATTTCTGCACCACTTTTTACAGCATTCGTCTAATGATACTTCAATTTCTTTAATGCAATTGTCAAAATTAAGTGAAATTAGAGGTCGAAATTCAGGGCCTCTGCGAAGCAACTGTTGAAGGTTGTTATTTTAAGAAAATTAAGATCACCTGTAATTGCATGACCAACAGGGTTGTAAATATATTTAGAATAAACACATTCTCATGATGTAGGACAGTTTTTGAAAACATATTTATCGGTGGTAACAGAATTATAATAAAAAACAATATTCCTTACTGGTTTACTGTATTTGTAACAAATAAGTGGTGTTATAGTATTACGAAAATAAGGAGGTATTAACTTACGTACATTCTTATTATTGAATATTTTAGGAAGGTCAATTAAATCAATTCCTTTATTACAGAAATAAATTATTACCTAAGACCTAAGGAACATTCAAATCAAGATTGGTTAATTTCCATCAAGCTGTTTCAGATGAGAATATGTTTGAAGTAAACTGTTTATGACAGACGACGACGGACAACCACTGACCGCGAAAGCACACAATTGAGCACGTCGTGCTAAGGTGAGCTAATACAACAGAATTTCGCCGGACATGCGGACAAGACTTGATTTCAAATAGACAATAATATAACCAAGTTTCTATGTAATAAAATGAAAAATGAACATGTTTAGTATTTGACCTATATCGCGCCTCACATAACCCATATTTGAACCTGACATGTATATTATCAAAGCAAATTATCTGACTTTGTAGAAGGATTATAAACGGATATTATAAACAGGCCGACCACTCACCAATATGGAGGTATGAACAGATAAAGTAAAATATCACATATTGCATATAAATATTATATAAAT
Source organism: Congeria kusceri (assembly GCA_027627225.1). NCBI lineage: Eukaryota > Metazoa > Mollusca > Bivalvia > Myida > Dreissenidae > Congeria > Congeria kusceri. The sequence goes on along the minus strand of CM051024.1, from coordinate 90,962,131 downwards.
AACACATAGCTGAGGAAGTGATATCAAATAATATTAACCTGAGAAATGGTATATCAACCGAGGCCGAAGCCGAGGTTGATACGGCTTTTTAAGGGTTGATATTATTTATATCACCCTCTCAGCCTGTCGGCCATGTGTTATTTATTTTATTGTACCGAACAATCCGTATAACACCTTGAAATGATAAGCTTCGTGATTTTTATTCACCATTACTTTATTGTAGACTCTAGTATAAATGCTACGAAAGCCGAGTCTTGACATTACCATTTCACAAGAAAATAGTAATCTAGTTAAAACATAAAAGTTGCACAGTTGTTTAATTTTGTTTTGTTTTGAAAGAAAAATCGCTGTTCTATTTTTAGCTCCATGCCGCAAGTACTTGTTACAATGTTTTTTAATGTTCCATACGTATATACACTATACTGTAAAAAGAGAACAGTTACAGTCACCTCACAATGTCTAGTACAGTTCAACTGGCTCGGAAATGATGAAAAGTTTCACCAAAATCAACATATTTTTCGACCATATCGACTTGGACGTTCCCACAGCTGAATGCACAAGTCACAGTTTCTGGTAGATTTCAGCATATAAATTGAGTAGATCTGGTAAACTTATTGTGTATTCATTAGACTCTACCACTGTCTTTAAATCCACATAGTGGTTTTCTTCAAAACACGTAAACAACCACTTAAATTCCATCAATTCACCATATATAGCTTTGCTTAACTTTCACTTTGGCAGCCATTTCAATTGAAATTTTAATGCAGCCTGATTTTAGCTTTTCAGCCAATCAGAATTCAGCAATTCTTTGGTGCGGTTAAATATTCAGTTAAAACGGTCATGGCTGCCAAAGTGAAAGTGAACAATATTTTATAATGAATTTATGGCGTTTAAGTGGTTGTTAACGTGTTTTGAATGGAATCACTTTGCGGTTTTAACGACAATGATGGATGCTGATGAATACACAAGACGTTTACCCGATCTACACAATATTTGTGCTGAAATCGACCAGCAACTGTGATTTGTTCGTTCAACTGGGGGGACGTCGAAATCGACATGGTCGAAAAATACATTGATTTTGGTGAAACTTTTCATCGTTTCTGAATCAGTGAACCGATTTGGACCAAATAAAAAGTGTTGTCTACGAGAAAACTCTGTTCTGCGACGACCAGCAAGAGGAAATCGGGGGAATCGGCGGTTTTAGTGAACTGTAACAAGACATTGTGAGGTGACTGTAAAAATAAAACGGGCGTTGTTTACCTTCATCTTATTATAGTGTATATACGTATGAAACATTAAAAAACTCAAGTACCAGTGATCCATGCGAGGGTGATATTACCCCGTGATACTGTGATATTACTTTTATTCTTTGGACAAAATACACACATATATATATATCACGAGACCACGGTGTGTATATATACATATATATTTAAACAAAAAACTTTATATATATATATGTGTTTTCAAAGATATGCAGATTCAGGAAACAGAGAGACCACATAAGAGGGTCTTATTCTGAAGGCAGAAAATGCAATCTTTGTAATTTAACACATTCACTATACTAATTAAAATATTTATTCTCAGCTCGTAATTAACTCCGGTCATAAACACGCCGTTAAAGTTCCAATCCAACGAACCAAAAGAACAATTTATAGTAAGTGGCTAAACAAGCTTTCAACTTATCACAATATACAAATTATTCAAACTTACTTTCAGTGTGGGGAAGCCCGTATTTTCACGAAATGATATTTCAACGCACACTGGTCTTTCGCGGCTGCACCAGAACGTTACTTCCCATCCACTGAACAAAATGCACCCGGATTTACAGAGTCTCAAAAGTACATTTTTAAGACGGGTCACACTATCGAAAATCTACAACGGAAGAAAAAACGTTCTCGATAGAGAGTACCACGGTCAGCAGTAGTATAGAGAGACCCACACTCAATCAATATTAAAGTCATTTACTTTTTAATCGGGCGTAAATTTTAGACGTATCGTTCTCATCAACAAACCTAGGGTGTTATGTTCATTTTTAATGGAAACTGGCATCGTTTATTTTTGTTCAAACTCGGCAGGCGCCTAGTTCTACCTGAATACTTTGAGCAAATGTGTACATTAATATACAACTCAAAGTTCTTTTCGGTAAAGGCAGAAGTAATGTAAAAAACAACATCCGGAGTACAACTATATTATCGTGTTTCATCAACCAAGTACATCATAACAAAATCAATATCTATTACCATGGACGTCAAATTATATGTTATTTGTAAAGAAATGTTCAAAGGACATATTGATAACAAAACGTTAAGTGCGGATGTTAAAATGGTGATTAAATCGAAAGGAAAGTAAAGGATACACTACACTATTTTTTTCACACGTAGCTTCTATTAACCAGTAGGCGGTGTAATATTCAATGAAGTGTCTAAAAGTAATGTATAAAGGCAAAGGGAGAAACTTGAGTAATTGAAATATTATTTAAACAAAGGTATATTGAATAATCTCAACCAAAAATACTACATATATCGACACAAATAATGCGTTTACAAAGCGTTGTTGTTTGCGTTGTTCGATAGAGAAAGTATGTCTAATAATAGTATATCCATATGGGCTCTCATTGGTGGGCGATGAAGGAAGGAGACATTTAAAAGTGACGAGAGTTATCGGCAGTGCGTGTTGAAGACTCTTTTGACTGATCAAAAATGGATGCATGTGTAGTGTGCGTCAAGGGAGGATGTATGTTCAATGAGTGTTTAATGTGTGAGTGTAAGCTATTTTTAGAGACTTATGTAGAAATAAATAAACATGGAACCCCTTTTCGTACTTTTTATGAGTATATAACTTGCAATGTGTAGTTATCGCCAGTTTCTTTTGTATCTTAAAAATAGGCGTTACCATCTCTTTGACCAGCTGCATAACACACATTTACAACTCAAAAACATATCTTCATTTTCATAAAGCAAAAATATTCTGCTGAAAACTGCGCAAGAAGTGGTCTTTATGTGACAGCAAACTTACATGGAACTTAAGGTGTTCTAGTGAGAAGAAATATTAAACCTTCGTTACCACAAGTATTGAAGTAATTTATTGACAATTAGGTTGCGCAAACCGTGTTCCTCATAAATACGTATCAACATATCAGATTATAAACTAATCTGATGTTAACCAAAAAGCGTATGTACATTTTCTTGTTACTTTTTTGTGACGAAGATTTTGTATTCCATTACCTATTTGAGATATGTAGTGAGGAAACATATTGCGAAGAGTTTAAATCAGATATGGCATTATGACATATGTGCTATTTAACCTAACAACTTATTTAAAAATAATGAAAACAAAAATCATTTGAAAGTTTGAGTTTCTTACAAAGCATGATATACGTTAATTCGGGTTGTATATTAACACATACTTAAACTATATACTTAACTTGACAATTGTCATTTTGCACAACTTGTGCCGCTAATATTGACACGATTGGATACAGAAATAAGCTAATGTATACATGTTTATCACTTGTTTCAAGCATTAATTTAAACAATGATCATTACATACCCTGTAATTACAAAATCGTCCTTACCTTTAATAAAGGATTTTTTTTTATAAACGGCATTCAATAGAATTACAACACTTATTGAAAGGGTATCATAAACCACAACAATTTAAATTCGCAATTCAAAATTTCACAATATAGTCTTTCCAAACATAGATTGGCTGCATTTTTATTATGAGTTTGTTTGATGGTTTAATTATAAAACCCAAAACCTAATGTCGATGACGATTTTTATATGATTTTATTTTTTGTTGAAACATTTTTTATATACTTGGTATTCGATAATCATCATATTGTTATTTGCATTGTATTGACCGAGTTTCAACTGTTCACATATTGCGGTGTATGAAATGTCCTAAAAGGCACTTGATGAAATCTTCGTCACGTGTTACTGTACCAAAACATCGGGCGGTAAGCTCTATAATAATACACTTATGTTATTACAAATATGCTAAAATTGTTACCAATGGGTGCAGATCTTGCCAGAATTATAATCTTTCCGTATCGACGGTCACGCAGTTTATGTTGAAATTAAAACTTTTTTTCAAATTGGCATTACATCTTTAAAACAGACTGGCCAAATTTCACGCCTCAATAAAACATAATATATAAACAGGATTTATTCCAGTGTCTGTGTTGTAAGTCAAATATTTGACCGTTTTTATAAATTCTTAAAATAATCCTACAGCTCATGTTTCTTTAGGGCATCTCAAAAGTCGTCGTCAAACATTACTACGCACCATCAGTTTGTTCAACTATAAATGTCAAGCTATAAGCTCGTTTGCTATTTACCTTTCAAAAATATTTTAATTAATAACAGAATAGCTATAGAAACTATATGTGCCACAGACACGGATGCCCCCACGACACATGTTTGGACACAGACAAAGGGCATGACGCCAACAATAGTTTTGCCTCGACAAACTTATGGTCATATATATGCTATAGTGAAAAACAATAATAAGGGGTCAAAATTCGTCTAAAATTTGTCACAGCCAAAATTCCTTTTCTTTACGGTCATCTAGACATAAAGGTTCTCCAGCTGTAAAAGTTTGAGCAACAGCAGGTAAAGACGAGTCCACAAAATTTCGGGACCTTCATGAGTACGTACGTACGGACGGACGGACAAGTACGTATATAAAAGTATATATTTATGTTAATATTTGATACATAAAATAAAACAAGACTATTGTTAAAAATATTTTTAAAAATAAACTTAATTAACACACATATAACTTCCAAAGAAAAGTATCGGTTCATAAGTGCTTGATTGTTTTGGTACAACACGCCGCACAAACGATGACAAGACGGATCACTGTGTTTTGTTGTAGTTTTTCTTTGGGTTAAATAATATGGCGTTTTCGATTCGGCAATCCTCTGCGTTTTTCATTGCAAAGGATAAACATTTTTGTGAAAATTTAAACGTGTTTGAAACTTGGACTAATAAAATTCAACAATCAGCCTGTATCAAATAAGCTGTTCTAATTAGCATGGCTTTAATATATTTTGTTTTCCATTTGCTCCAGAAATATTTTATTTGGATAATATTACTGTTCAAAGTTGCCGCCTGGATTCAAGGTGGCGAATCGGTATGAAAACGATCCTTAACACTTGCAATTCCCAGCGACCCGGAAGGTCATATAGCTGGGAGTTGTTATGTTGCAACTAGGCACGCGCCAACATTCATATAAACACCAAACGATATCCGCCGTTAATCTGTAATAATGAGTGGTCCAGGCGAAATACATTCGATACATTGCGCTGCCACAAAACAGTCCTGTAATGGTGTCCATACATTTATTCCCATCGTAATGTATATTGTTTATCAAAGGACGGCACGCCGAAATACTAACCTAGTTGTGTGTCTGTAACAAATCTTCTCAGATCAACGTCAATATTAAATTGCAGTAAATAAAGCAATGTAACATTGGGAAGACTGCTAAACTACAACGTGTTGATCGTATGCTGTAATCAATGCGTAACGCAAGATTTTCGACTTTGGTTGATCGGTTATAATAATTCAATTTCGTTAGCGCCACATAATGTATGGTAGTTGTTCTTATGTCATTGTGTATATGGCTGCGCAGTTTACATATTGTTATACTTCATTTGTGAATTTGCGAACATGAATCAAGTGATTCAAACTGTAATTAAAATTTGTATATTCGAGAATAGCGAGTAAGTGTATGTAAATTACGAGAGGGAACCATACTGACAGGACAGTCGCTACTGACAAATCTGTACGGAGCTTCAAAATGAGAAAATTAATCAAGTAATTAAAGTTGTATTTTAAAAGCTGTATATTCAAATCGGTCTTCGCACACGTGATTTAAATCCTACGATCTTCTTTCCTAGGGTTACTCGACAACAAACTATGATGTAAATTTATTATTTCTTAAATATAGTTGTCAGTTCTACACTGAAGCAAATAGAGTAGAAATAGTGTTATATACTTATAGATATAGGTCTTATATGGGCTGTTTCAGATAGACTTTTTCACTGCAAGCATGGATTCACAAATAGGTTTAATTCTGAAGTAAGTCACAACAAGTCAGAACAGTCCATTTAACAGATACTGTCAACAAGTAGATAAATCAGCAAATATGACAGGCTGATATAAAAAAAGAACAAAATGCTTGACCCACATAAATAAAAGAAAGATAGACAGCTAACATTGAGTGTTAGTCTTAATAGCGAAGTTAATTAGCTTTCTCAGAAACGTTACTCAGACCAATCTAATCAAACATGATAGGCATAAATGTTTACATACCGAAGTAAACCTTTCAACTCCAACTACCGTTTCTTTTTCATGAGGAATGTTTCCTGCAACCAGCATGAGTCGACTGTGCAAATCTTGCAACTGCGTGAAGGTGTATTGCTTGTAAGGTTCTGATATAGTTAAGTATATGGTATCTGCATTCGTCTAAAAGAGTAAATACATATTTCGTGCACTTTTATTGTTGTTTTGTAATTATCCGATGTACACACTACTTATAATGGTGGTACTATGTTACTACCAGTTCCGTTTTTGACTCCTTATACATTATGAACACTTTATTAAAAGCAATTGCTTAATATATAAACAATGTGAAACTCCAGCTACATCAGCAGGAGAGAGCTCTTATTAGAATCACAAGATCGTTTTTTTTAAAGAAAATTGACCAGTTGCCAGTACAACACAACATAATACGAAAAACACGTTACTAACAGAAAACACATATATAAAGAAAACTGGAGCGGTCAATGCAAAGCATTGGGGAATTGTACCGATTTACAGGCGTCCAAACCTCACACTATGTCCAGATAATTGACAGTACATGTCAATGTAAATACAGATTAACTGCATACCATCGCAATTCAAATACAATAATAATAAAAGCCATTGCCATACCTGTTTTACGTATGTTTTACCATATGTGTCTTTCATCTTTACAGTAAATATACCACTACTGTTTATAATTTCGACTTGCATAAGCGAGGTAACTTCAACAGAACCATGCGCTTTTTTAATTTCCTTGAGCCACGGAAGTTCACGTTGTGTATCCGCCTATAATGCAAACCACATCGTATTTGATGGTTTGGTTGTCCAAATATACAAATGGCAAACAGTAGCCATCAATGTATCAGAATTAATAGATACATTGTATCAAAAATATGTTTATATAAAGAAATACAAACCACATATCGAAACGATTGTTTTGGCATGTACTTACTAGTTGTTCTGGTAATTTGGGATTCACGTGTAACTCATTCCAAACGTATGCGCACATCTCCAACAACTTTTCATAATCGCATGTATGGTGAAGGTCAAAAATCAGCGGCGAATATCCAATCATTGCGGAGTGCAGGCATTGCACTTTTCCGATATTCATTGGGTCATCTCCCGCAGACATCATTGCTAGGTCAACAAATACCTTCAATTCTTTTTGACCAGCTAAAACAAAATGCATTACTCCATTATTCATTCCGATTGAACTTATTTGATCTTTTCAAACATTCGACTGCGCAATTCTTCCCGTCCATCTGACGTAGCATTTATATTTTTATTTATTGCACTTAAAGACATTTAATAAGGACATGACACATGATTCTGTAATTGTATGTAGCTTATCAACGTTATAAATCAGCTAATTAATTTCGAAAATACGACTTTTTTTATTTTATAAAACAAGAACAGCTAATTAGTGTAAGTAGTAAACATTCGGTGTTGCCATATGTTTGAAAGTCAAATTATCATTTACTGTAATGCACTAACAGTTTGAACTATTTTGCATTAGTCATTGCCACACGATTCTAATAATATGTGTGTATGTTCCGTATTTGATGATTTAAAGCATTTACACGTCTTCATTGTTTCCTGTAGCCAGTTTACTAACTCTCTGCACTCGGTAAACGTGTTTAGACATTTGGATTTTTCTGGCGTCACGCCCATAAGAACTTGACCGGACCTTGTGAAGTTTGCATTCAGTTCTTTTAGTTTGAAATTGCTAATGGTGTTCTGAAATGTTTTGTGATAGATGGTTATATAATGATGAGCATATAACATATTGTAACGTTGTGTACATAACGTTCACGATATATCAGAGCAAACATTTGTAGCGTAAGGTCAACTTATCTTAGCTCAACGTGACACAAATAACATAACATAGCAAAGTTTAGCATAGAACAGTATAGGTTCACATTGCAAATAAAAACAAAAAAAGAGTATGATTGTTTTATTACGTTAACATATTATATGTTACAACTTTATACAATTAAAACGCATGTATTGTTTTGTTTCACGGCAGGTGATTTGTTCCTAGTGTTGACATTGTGGTTTATTTAACAAAAGCCTATACGACAGGAAAGAACGAAACCTGTGTTAATAGCATGGTTGATGAAATTAGTACAAGGCAAAAAGAATACCTTTACAAAAACTAAAAACGTACCTGAGCGATTCTAATGATGGGAGTAAAGTTCCCTTGTAACACGTATTGCTCTTTCAAATGTACGATTGCTAATGCTCCATCTGAACAATTGCGAAGTTTTTGAATTTGTTTAAATTGTTCGATGCGCTCTCTAGCAATTCCATTTGAAACACGACATTCTGTAATTGCTGCAATAAGTTTCTTGTCATCATCGCTAAATGGATCCAAAATGCACTCCAATTCACTGAACAAAATCTCTCCTGTACACAGCTCCGCATTAAAATTCTGCCATCTAACGTGTAAAATACAAACAGTCAAACACTTTATTTTAGCTGACTGATGCAGGACTATACTAAACCAAAAAAGAAACTTTCGTAATGCCAAATTGCCACGGTTACGTAATAGATGACACGCATAAATACATGTGGTTATTGTAAAATCTTTCTATTTTGCAAAACATACCAGTTAATCCCATAAGACAAACTTACATAACAAACAGAAGATTTCAGTCAAATATATTGAAACGTTAAACATTATCTACATTTAAACTTATGCACCTATCGATATTTTCCCCCAGGCGGGAGCGGGGGATATATACGGGACGTTAGACTGAAAGTGATTCCCGACAGGCGGGAATTTGACACGCCGAATGATTCCGGGTCCCGGAAAAGTAGACTTTGGTCGGATTTTAGATCCCTGTAATATTGACTCCCGGGCCATTTGATACCCATATGGCATCTCCCACAGAGGAGATTTAGACAAATATGATTGGCTCTAGGGTGGGGAATTAGACACCCCCCTAAAATATAATTAGTCAAATTCCCCTGGTTCAGCCCGCCTCCCCCCCCCTGGGGGAAAATATTGATATGTGAATTAGCGAAAGTTTCTTTTTTAGTTTAGTATATTTTATTATAATAATAATAATAATAATAATAATAGTAATAATAATAGTAATTATAATTATAATTATAATTATAATTATAATTATAATAATCATAATCATAATAATAATGATCATAATAATAACAAGATTGCCATTATCACAAAGATACGCCCGTCAAAGAAGCTTTTTGGGGGTAAAGATTTAATGACTAAAGAGAAACAACAAAATAATCAAGGTGGGTAATTAAATCTTTGATAATTCTGAGTCATAGTTCTTGTATGCTTTATTTCACCATCTCATGATGTCGATAATTTCTTCAAACTTATGTGAAAATCCCTGTATGCATTACAATATAATAATCTGGGCAAATATTTGACATTTGACCTATAACTGTTACCTTGACAGTGGACCTAGGGACCGACCTGGTTCTTTCGTGAGACATGCCGTCTCACCATGCTTTTCAATTCTGCCAAGATATTTGCAAGTCCATCCATACTGGACAAAGATATGCTCCGAACAAATTGTTTCATATATTTGACCTCGAATTGTGACCTTGACCTTTGACATAGGGTCCTGGTTCGTTCTTGTGCGCGACACGCCATCCCACCATGCTTTTCACTTCTGCCAAGTTATTTGAAATTCCATCCATGCTGGACAAAGATATGCTCCGGACAATGTGCCAAGGTTTGATTTCTAATATTTGACCTTAAATTGTGTCCTTGACGTTGGACCTAGGGACATTGTTCTTGCGTGCAACACTTTGTCTACCCATGCTTATCACTTCTGCCAAGTTATTTGAAAATTCATCCATGCTGGATAAGATATGCTCCAGACAAAGTGTTTAGGCTTGCTTCTTATATTTGAAATTAAACGACACTTTGTCTCACCATGCTTGTCACTTCTGCCAGGCAATTTGAAAAACCATACATGCTTGGCAAAGATATGCTCCGGACAAAATGTTAAGGATTGATTTCTTATATTTGACCTGGGACCTTGAATTATGACCTTGACCTTAAACCTAAGGATCTGGTTCTTGCGTGAGACACTTCGTCTCACCATGCTTGTCACTTCTGCCAAGTTATTTGAAAATCCATCCATGCTGGACAAAGATATGCCCTGGACGTGTTCAGGATTGATTTCTTATATTTGACATTTTACTTGAATTTTGACCTTGACCTTGGGCCTAGGGACCTGGTTCTTGCGAGCGACACTCCGTCTTACTATGCTTGTCACTTCTGGCAAGTTATTTGAAAATCCATCTATGCTGGACAAAGTCATGCTCCAGAAAAGATTTTCCCGACCGCCCGACCACCCGCCAGGAGCGTTCCCATAATACGACCCGTTTTTCAATAATAATAACAAGAGCTGTCAGAGAAACAGCGCTCTCGACTTGAAGAAATTTAGTTGGTATATAATTTTGAAAGTAGAAAGTGTTAAAAAACAAAGCTATGGAAATTATTTCATCAATTTATTCCAAGTATCAAGTGAATACCTTACGTAGTTTAGAAATTATAAGACATTGGAACAAAAACTTTACCCCAGAAATCTATGTGAACAGTGGGCTTACCTCTATCAAAATACCACACAGACATATAGGGATTGTTGCAACTAATGCTGGAGTTGATTATAAAGATGTATTCTAGTGAATACCTTATGTAGTTTATAAATTTTAACACTTTTGAATAAACACTTAATACTTAAAGTCTATGTAAACAGGGGAGATAACTCTGTCAAAATACAGTTTTATATGGATTGTGGCACCTGACGATGTAGCTGATGGCATAGGAATTTTCCAAGTTCTTATTGAATAACCTTTCAAGTTTTGAAGTTAGAACACTTTTGAATAAAATCTTAAATCTGAAAATATATGTGCAAAATTGGCATAACTATGCCAAAATACAAAACAGAGTTATGCGGAATGATGCACCTGATGCTGGAGTTGATGGCCATTTTTTTCTCATTCAAGTGAATAACCTATGACGTTTTGAATTTACAAGACATTTAAATAAAATCTTTAACCAGATATATGTGAACAAGAGGGTCATAAGGCCCTATGTTGCTCACCTGATAATTTGGCCTGGTCACCTAGTGTTTGACCCCACGTGTCCCAGTTTCGAACTCGTCTGAGATATTATAATTAATGTTCTGAGCAAGTTTCATGAGGATTGGACTATACATGAGGCCTCTAGAGTAAAGCTTCCTTTCCGATTTGGCCGGGTGACCTCGTTTTTGACCCCATGTGACCCGGTTTCGAATTTGTCCGAGATATCATTGGGATAAATGTTCTAAGCAAGTTTTGTGATGATTGGGCTATCAATGTGGCCTCTAGATTGTCCACATCTTTTTCTTCAATTTGGCATGGTGACCTAGTGTTTAACCCCACATGACTTAATTTCAAACTCGTCCGAGATATCATTGGACCAAATGTTCTGAGCAAGTTTCATGATTATTGGGCTATAAATATGGCATCTAAATTATTCACAAGTTTTTAATCAATTTGGCCCGGTGACCTAGTTTTTGACCCCACGTGACCCAGTTTCGAACTCGTCCGAGATATCATTGGGACGAATGTTCTGAGCAAGTTTAATGATGATTGTGGCCTCTAGATTGTTCACAACCTTTTACTTTGCCCTATTGAACTAGTTTTTAAACACACGTGACCGAGTTTCAAACTCGTCCAACTCGTCCGAGATATCATTAGAACAAATATTCTGCACATGCTTCATAAAGATTGGGCAATAAATGTGGCCTCTAGAGTGTTCACAAGCATTTTTAAAGTTTTCAATATAGCCATACAAGGAAAACTGCTCCGATCCCTGGCGACCATATTTTTCAACGGAGTGGAACCATTTACGAAATCGGCCAAGATATCATAAGAACAAATGTTTTGAGCAAACTTTCATGCTGATTGGGAAAACAATGTGACATCTAGAGTGTTCACAAGCTTTTTCTTCAATTTGACCTAGTTTTTGACCCCACATGATCCAGTTTCAGACTCATCCGAGATATCATTTAACTTATGTTCTGTGCAAGTTTCATGAAGACTGAGCAATAAATGTGACCTCTAGAGTGTTCACAAACTTTTAAATTTTCAATACAGCCATATAAGGTAAATTTCCCCGACTCCTGGCGCCCATGTTTTTTAACTGAACAAAACTATTTTTGATCTCGGCCGAGATATCATCAGAACAGTTTCGAAAATGTCCGAGATATCATTGGGACAAATGTTCTGAGCAAGTGTCATGAAGTTTGGGCAATAATTGGTGCCTCTAAAGTGTTCACAAGTTCATTGTTGTCGACGCACAACGCACGACGGACGACGGACAAAAGGCGATCACAAAAGCACACCATGAGCATGTTGTGCTCAAGTGAGCTACAAAGAGGCATAACTCTGTCAAAATACAGAACAACGTTATGAAGAATATTGCACTTGATGTTAGAGTTGATGACAAATGTACATTCTAAGTTTTAATTTAATAACCTGTGTAGTTTTCAAGTTTGAAAAGTTTAATTTAAAAATCTATGTGAAAAAGGGATATAATTCTGTCAAAGTACAAAACAGAGTTATGGTGAATGGAATGTTGCACCTGATGCTGGAGTGAAAGACAATGGTATATTCCAAGTTTGATATGAATAACTTAGTAGTTTTGAAGTTAAAATCTTTTGAATATAAACTTAAACCAGAAAATCTATGTGAAAATGGGACATAACTATGTCAAAATACAAAACTGAGTAATGGGGAATGTTGTACCGGATGCTGGAGTAAAATGAAGGTATATTCCAAGTTTCAAATGAATAACTTATGTAGTTTTGAAGTTTCAAGACTTTTGAATATAATCTTCAACCAAGATCAGACGCGGACGCCGACGCCGGGGGTAGTAGGAAAGCCCACCTATTCTACGAAGAGGCGAGCAAGAATAATAATAATAATAATAATAATAATCGTCGTCGTAGACATAATCATAATCATAATAATAAGGTCAATTAGGATGATAATAATAGTATCATAATAGTATATGCTAATGTTTGAAACACCAATGCGATAATATATATATTGCTTTAGATGTTAGAGAAATAGTATGTTCATTCACCGTATTGAAACAACACGTCACTTAATTTTACAGATTACAGATTAATAAATAAAGTTTACGCCAATAAACCTTGTATATACAGGAGACCAGATTGCTTCGACGACTTGATCAACTGTCAAACTTTCTTTGGTGACACTTTGGCAATGTTTGTTCCATAATCGATTGAACACAACGCTATCGCAGCAAGCTTCAAATGGTTTCAAAATATCCAGAATACTTTGAAATGGCTTAAACACCAAAACATCTGGAACGTAGTTGTCAATCTCTTGGACATGTTGTGCCTTTTTCATATCGCAAATTTCTTCTAACCGATATTCATCAACATTCCTTTGCAACACGCATTTTATCTTACTTATGTCAACTGCAGAAAAAACAAACAAACAAGAGGCACTAGAGTGCCTGTATCGCTCCACTGGCTTATTAAGAAAAGGAGCATCAGAAGGGAAAGGAGCCATATGATAAGCAATATAAGGAAAATGAGTTCTTAACGAATAAACAGAATTTAAAGAAGTTTGTTAGAAAACCACCCAATGAACTTTAATGTGGAATTATTTTGAAATCCAACAAGTTGTTTCAGACAAGAAGATTTTGAAAGCCATATCAGGAAAAATCACCCTTCCCGACGGCCATGTTTCTGAACGGAGCGGATCCATACTAGCAACTTTGGAAGGGAACCACACGAGAAACCTTCCTGTTAATTTTTTTCAACATCCTTACATGTGGTTTCTGACAAGTAGTAGTTGAAAATGTTCAATATCAATAATACACCGTAACTAGTAGATCAACTTTGGTAAAAAAACACACCAAAGAAACATTTCTGTGAAACTTTTTAAAAGTCTGCCTTGGGGTTTAGGAGGAGATGTCGTTTTAAGTTTTTTATATGTATACCTCGAATGGCCATCTTGTGCAGCGGACCGGAACCATTTGAGCAACTTTAGAAGAGGACCACCCAACGAACGTTTCAGTGAAGTTCATTAAAGACGGCCTAACAGTTTCAGCGGATATTTTGCTTAAAGAGAGTTTACGCACGCACGCACGAGGGACGATACGGCATACATAACATCTCAAGTGCTTTTTCTGTGTGTTTTCTATCTGGCTTTCTTTTTCTCCATAGATGCTTTCTTATTATCTCCATCCTCTGCATATGCAAACATTTCCTATTTGCTATCACCACTGGCACTGGTGTTCTCTACCGAATACATGCTCTCCCTGGTTCTCTTTGCAATTTAGTTTCATACTTATTTACCAGATTCTTTTTTCAGTCGCCACTGTCTCTCCCTTACCAGATCTCTCCCCCAGTAAACAACATCTCTCTACTCGGCCTATGTCCCTACGCAGCACTTTTCATTCCTCCCCCCACCCAACTTCTTCCACATCCACCATTCACTCTCCCTACTTCGATGTACCCACCTCTCTCTTTGCCTCTCACTACTGTGCCAATTGTAATACATATAATACTCACCTGTAAAGTGCTCACAGAGGATCACAAACTTCTTCATTAGTTGTAACTGTTGTTTAAAGGCTTCCACTTCTTTCTTCCTCAAATGTATCAGTCTTTTTATTTTTTGTAGTGTGTCCTTTGCATTTACTGACATGTCACAAAAGCAGTCCGCATGTGCATGAACGTATTCCAACACATATACATTTACAATACCGTTGAATATCGATTCTCTTGTATCATTCAACAGGGAACGAACAGTGTTTACCTTTTCCACACATTGTGAATTAAGCATTTCTAATTTATTTGTGGACTGATATTTGTCTAAAACAAATTAAACACCTCTTTGTTACACATGTTGAAACATATGTTTTTTGTATATGCAGGTAAGGCTATTGTAAGCACTTATGTAATTTGTAATTTCTTAATCATTGAAATACATTCATGAAAGTGTGAAATGTAATATATAGCATGATTTTATTAAATACATACATTATAAGATATATGTCATTTTAAAATGATACCTATCACTGCGCTGTTTCTTTATAAAATAATATATAGAGTCCAGATTAAGAGTAATGATTTAATTTATCATTAGATGTGTTGTTAAATCCGAAGCTGACATTACAATCAAAACATTATTTCATAATACGTCACTTAAACAGCATGTAAATAATTGTAAATGTACTGTAACTGAATCACACAATTAAATACAATTTTAAATCATATTTTAAATTACTTACGAATGTTTGTAATCAGCTGAGTCATAGGTGGCCAAGTGCGAGTCATTTTCAAAATGCCAAGTTCTTTATCACTGTCCATATATTTTGAGAAATGGCTAACGAAGAAATCTGACAAAATAATTAAATAACGTGTTTTCTCTTCTTCCAACATCTTGTCGCAATCCAAAGTGCAACATCCGTATTCTAAAACCTGCAAATATATTGACAATTGAGGCTTAGCACATAAAAAATTAGGTGTGTTTTAACGCTTTTACGCCAGTCACATTAACTTTCTCCTTCTCGGTAACTACCGTGTATTTTGTTTATCCTGTAATTAATGCAATTTCATTTGAACAGCTTGTTTACAGTGTTTACAGTGTTTCAAGTTTAAATGCTATGACTGACATTGAATAAAATAATTCACACTTGTGCTTACTAATAAAAAACAATATAGTGTTTTAAATTCATGGCACCTTTATCTGTATATACGATTTGAGAGCTATGATCGTACTCACTTACTATATATATATATATAAAACAGTCAGAATCCTCTGCGTTTGTCAAATTTTAATAAGTGTGAAAATGAATTTTATTAGAACATGACATGTTTGAAAAACTCAAGTCTACCACTCTACCACTTGCAATGTAGGATCAAATTATGAGTTTACTTGCGGAAGAATAAAGTTGTACGTATTTCGACGTTCTAAAATATTGAGTAATATATTAAGTGGGTCAGAAGCCAAGCCGAGAAGAATCATAGACATTCTAATCCTAACTTATTATCGCCGGCTCATGATAAGGTTATTTGTTGAGTGAGGCATGAATAATAATTTTATAACTTCGTGTGGCCATATTATTATGACGAACAAAATGAAAATCACAGTTTACGCAACACAGATACATCAATAGCGATAGGCTACACTACAGTAATCATTCTAGAAAATTTCAACAGGAGAAATATTGCACGCCTAAGTATAGGAGTCTGTAAAGCCGAGTGGTTAGCACGTAAGACTGCTCTTCCGAACGATGTGAATTTGATTCGAAAGGAAAATGTTGGTTCTCTTTTTTCATCTTTTAATGCATTATTTGTCAGAATATATGGTCATAACTCCACCCGAAATCCGCTGACCAGGACACGACGACGACATGCACAACTTGACTTGGTACTGATGATCAATCCTGTGAAGTTTCGTCAAAACCGGCCAAAGTTTACCGAGAACAAGCGCAAACAAAGGTCCCTTAGTCGAAAAGCTTCAAAGGGCCATAACTCCGCCAGAAATCCGCCGTCCACGACATGCCCACGATATGCACAAAAAGGCATGGTGCTGATTAATCCTGTATTGTTTCGTCAAAATCCAACCAGGAGTCACACAGAACAAACGCAGGCAAGTTCTGTTATGTAAAAAAACTTCAAAAGGCCATAACTCCGCCCGGAAAACTGATCAATCCTGTCAAACTTCGTCAAAATCTGGTCAGGAGTTACGGAGAACAAGCGCAGACAAGGTCTTTTAGGTGAAACACTTCAAAGGGCCATAACTCCGCACGATATCCGCCGACCACGAAATGCCGACGATATACACAACTAGACTTGGTACTGATCGATCATATGATGGTTCGTCAAAGTCCGACAAGTGTTACGGAGAACTTTTTTTTTTCACCAGTCCAGACATCCATCAATCCATCCACCCAAACACCCATCCATACAGACTACGTGGTGGGAGACATAATTCATTATCGCAGTTTATTTTGAGAGGGCACGTGATCAAGTGAACTTTGTAAATGCTGCATTGTAGGACTAAATCTTTATATAGTCTGTTTTAGAAGGTGGTCACATTATTATATAAGGCATGGTAATAAAAAACATGCACCAAAGTTATGTGTCTCCGATAGTTCGCTATTTAACAATATGGACTTACTGGTTCTAATATACAATTGTAATACTATTGCATTTTCAACATATTTGCAAAACTTTCTTCAAAACATTTCATAACGGCTCTTTAGTACCGATTGGGATAAGTTATTAGACGAATAGGTCAGTTTCATCAAAAGTTATGTTATTAAAATATATTGCAAATATATATGCACAGTGCACTGACGTGTCCAGTATCTGGATATGAATGTTAAAGCATCACTGATGTTTATTCTTGATGTATAATAGATATACTATACTGCCGGGGGATTTTCGTTTAGATAGAATCTCTAAAATTTCTAAACTGTGCCAGTCTATTTACTTTGTGTTGCTATGAGCATTTGAAAAGACTGAATTGTGCACAGTGTTGCTCAATTGCGATCAATTGCAACGCTTAGCATTTTGGCTTTGGAAATTTGAATAACGTTATGTCTCCTACTTAATACAGTTGAGCTAATGTTTACACGTACGCAATTAACGTGAATGCTATTTGTGTTGCGATTTATAGTCATTTGTGTTACGCCTTAGACGAGTTATGCAAATTACTATTATTAAAATATGTAAATTGATAATACTGATCCAAATCAATCGTTTTATGGCGGTAATTTTCTTGGATTTTTAAAGGTAGAGAAATGCGTGGCAAAAATGTATGTTTCGGTATACATAATGGAAGAGTTATTTTTTTTTGGTTAATGAAACTGGTCTGTGTTGATTGATCAAAGCAAGTCTATCCCCAAAGAAGAACCCGATGGTTTTTAGTACGATAGTTGAAAGGTATATGCTTTCAACAATATAAATGCGATTTAATTATGGATTAAATAAATAATTATGGAAGCTAACTACTATCCATATATAGACTATACGCAGTTACTATCGGTGAAAAAGCCTAGTAAGTAGAACGCTTGGTAATGTTATTTTAATGCTTTGTTATCCGGGATATTTGTTGTTGTTGTTTTTTTTGGGTGGGGGTGGGGGTGTAGGAAAACATATTAGCAAGATACAACATTAGGTCACTGTAAAAGGTAGAGAAAGGATAAATCATTTTATCACTTAAACTATCGATATTCGTTAAACCAATGCAAAAACCGGCATTTTGAAAACTTGTTCAGCGTTTATAGATAAAACAAGAGAAAAATGCGGAAACCGCATTAAAGCATTAACAACAGTGTATTGACTCAGTACATTTAGCGGAGTCAATCGTAACCACTCGATTGACGATTGTTATTGTTATTGAATTTTGCATAAGAATTGTGGAAAAGCATTGTGCTTCTACAGTTTTGAATACATTTTACTAATTTAACTTATTTTTATTTAAATCGGTATTTACCTACCGAGCATATCGCTTGTGATAAAAAGCACTGAACATTGATTCGAACTTATACGGTTCATCGACTATTTCAACCCGTTGTAGATTGATTTATGTGCGTAATAACTCTGTTTCTTTTGAAATAGTTTGCACAAAAATATTTGCTTCCCACGAATTACAAGAAACTGAATGTCGTAGATAAATAGCATCGAATTAGACGCGCGCTATATAAGTTTTAATTTGCAAAAGACAGTGGCCTGAATCTCCATCTTCAATTAGGTCAAATACCAGCTTATACCAATTTATTTAAGTAGTGTGTATAGTTATGATTTTCAATATTTGTTTTGTAGAAACGATATAACAGACAGGTGACTTACTTCAATAATTGTTCCTTATGATAAAAATACTCTCATAATTCATTTGTTTTTACTTTCTATTCTCGCCAACAGTCTTTCTACGCTGTCAGCGTTTTGATTAGATCTAGTGGCCATTTTGTGCGGAACCATTTGAATAAGTTTGGTAGAGTGTAAAGTTTCATCAAGATTAATCAAGAACTTTAGAAAATACGACAGGAATACAAAACTTTAACGCAAATTCTATTTTTAGATCTAGTGGCCATTTTGTGCAGTGAGGCGGAACCATGTAAATAAGTTTGGTCGAGGAACACTAAAAGAACATTTTTTGTAAAATTATTTGAAAATCTAGCCATAGGTTTAGAAGAAAATGGCGTTTTGACATAATTCTATTTTAAGCTCTGGTGGCAATCTTGAGCAGTGAAGCGGAACCATTTTCACAGGTTTGGTAGGGGATCATCAAAGGAACATTTCTGTAAAATTTCATGAAGATTTACCAAGAACTTTTGAAAATATGACAGGAATTCGAAAATTTAACGCAATTCTATTTTTAGCTCTAGTGGCCATTTTGTGCAGTGAGGCGGAACTATTTGAATAAGTTTGGTAGAGGAACACCAAACGAACATTTGTATAAAATCATTTGAAAATCTAGCCATAGGTTTAGAAGAAAATGGCGTTTATATATAATTCTATTTTTAGCTCTGGTGGCCATCTTGTGGAGTGAAGCGGAACCATTTTCACAGGCTTGGTAGAGAACTATCCAAGGAACATTTTTGCAAAGTTTCATGAAGATTGACCAAGAACTTTTGAAAATATGACAGGAATACGAAACTTTAACGCAAATTGTTAACGACATCGTAACGCCCGCCCAACCGCCCGCCCAGCCGACCGGTTTTCGCTAATCTATAAGCCGAGATTTTTCGTTGAGAAATCCGGCTAACAAAACAAAATCATAAGGATAGTATATTTCGAAAAAGACTAGTTATTATGCATAACATTTAATGCCCCATTACGGCACGGCTTCAGGCCAGGGCTTTTGGGCTCCAGTCCCCCCCCCCCCAGCTGAGCACGGCGGTATCATTTTCGGGCTGGGCTTTGATCTTACACAAGTTGTAAAGGGCTGACGTTTCAATAAGTATACTGTATATTGCCTTATTTTATGACTGTCGGGATTGGGCTTTGATCTTACACAAGCAGTAAACGGCTGGCTTGTCTTTTTGTGTACCGTATATTGCCTTATATATCACTTTATCTGGACATTTAATCTGGGAGCTTGGTGGTACCCTGCTGAGCATACACCAAGCCAATCATGGTGTTCGAGTGGCTGGAAATATTGTAAATGGTAAAATAATATTAATCACGGGCTCGACGTCGTTAATTAACAACGGTAGGAAGCACCCTAACTGTAATTATGAGAGTTACTTAGCGTAAAAAAATATGTGTGTTGCAGGTTTCCCGACCTACTCTAAAACCCGACCCTAAAACATTTTATTGAGTTTGTCAGATTTTTTTTTTTTTATTTACTTTTTCCAATAACTAAATGTTGTTTTTTTAGAAAAGTGTTTTGTTTTGATAGCATCCATTTAAAAAGAATGTTTATAGATATTACCAATATGTTTTGAATATATATTTGGTTTTAGAATCTTTAAGTTGACCATTTACCAAATAAAAAAGTGAATAAAAAAATTCTCTCCTACCTACCTACCCAATTTGTTTTGGGAAAGTATCCTGAAACAAACATAATATTTTTTACGCCTTATTCAAACTATCTGGTTTAGGTAGAGGTATGGCACATACTTCATAACAAATATTTTTTCTTACCGTTTTTTAAGGCTGATGATGGGATTGAATCCCAAAGATTTCTGGATAAAAATCTACCACAAAACATTTGGTTTGTAAAGAGATGTATCGATACAATAATGATATAATATTAACAGTACTTTATACAATGAAGCCAAAGTTTTGATGATGTGCTTACAAGTGATATTTTTGTCAACCTATCTGACATTGAAAAATAGCATTTCTTGCAACACAAGGCAATTAGCAAAATACATTCTAAAAGCCTTCACCAAAAGACGAAACAGTTTGTTTTCATAAAGCATCAACTTAACATTAAAATACGTAATACATTTTAAATGCATATATTTATATTTACGATCTCATAATAGCAAACACGTCCATCGTGACTGTTAACTCTTTCGATTGATGTACCGGTATATAAATTAAATGCGCTGTTATATACTAATTTTATAATGTTTAATATTATTATACGAATTTAATTTTGTATTGATCCCGAGGTGACCTACAGGCCCGGTGGGCGGGTGTATTCATGTATCACGTTTGATGTTTATATTTCGTTACTTGTACACATGTCACTATAATAAACAACTAACTTACTTACTTACTATTAATAATGTTACTGTATATAATACGAATACCCCTGCAGATAAGGAAACAATTCATGTGAAAATAAATTTAGGGTGAAAAGCTCGATATAAAATTTGCAAACATATGGCTACATATGGTCTCTGATATATAGTATATGGTGTATAGCCTATTTTGTCACAGGGTATAATAAATCACAAATTTATAACTAGCGTTAAATTTGGTCCAAAAATATGTACTTTGTCGAATTTTATGTACGAAGGTTGAAACAGTCCAATTAACATAAAATGAAAAAAAACACCCAAAAAACTAGTTAAACCCATCACAAATGACCATTCGTAATATATTATAAACTGGCAGCCAAAACAATTTTGTTGTTTTTGTTCTGCTTTTTAATTTGCAAGGTATTTCAAGGTCCATAATTGTGTGATTTTTTATAATCTGTGATTGATATTTAAAAAACTTCTTCCTCCACTACACCTCAATTACTGCTGCTGTTGATTATACTACAGCAGTTGCTGCTACTACTACTATTACTACTACTTCTACTACTACTATTAATACTACTACTACTACTACTACTACTACTACTACTACTACTACTACTACTACTACTACTACTACTACTACTACTACTTCTACACTGCTACTGCTACTGCTGCTGCTGTTATTGCTACTACTGGTACTGTTGCTACCACCACTACTACAACAACTGCTGCTGCTGTTGCAACAGCTGCTAAAATTACTGTCACTGCCAATTCTACATCATCTTTGTCCAGCCCCCTCGGCCAAGCCTGGTCTGTGTCCGGCCCTGCATAAAAATTAAAACCTCAATTGTAAATAGCATGGATGTTTATAAAAGTAACATTTTACCTTAACGGCAACACACGTTAGACGTTTTTGAAAAGTTTGACTGTATCTGTCTAATGCTCTACAGTAATGCAGCAAAACCGCCTCGCTCAATCTATTTTCGTTTTTACACTGAAAAAAACAACACCAAACATGCATAAACAAACATGATTACTTGAAAATCATAGTTTAAAAAACACTTTTATTTATGTATTTTCATAACATACAATATAATATATTAATTATCATATTACGGGTAGTGTACTTTTTCGAGTAAATCCTCGCTTAGCTTTTGGACTAATGTATCATTCCAACGCTGAAGAATGTCCTTCAACGGCAAGACGTCAGAAAGTGCAAAGCTCCACTTCTGCAAAGGCAGAAGTAGGGAAAATAGTATTTGAAAGCAAATAAATGTAAATGACAATGGAAAAAATAAAGCAATTGCGACTTTCGAAATTGGATGAAATATCGTTAGTTTTATGTATATGTATATATTTATTTTATTGTTGACAAACAGGGTGTTTAAAATACACAAACTCCCAAAGAATCGATTTAAAGGTGAACGACCAAGTTTCGGCATACTTTTGATATTTTGTAGATAAAAGTCAGTAGATTACAACGTTGCTCATGTAAAAATTGAAAACTATTAGTTTGATGCTTAAATACGATGATTTTGTTGATCGGCTATTTCCGTAAGCCGCTCGGCAATTTCCGCCGCCATTTTTTGATGACGTATTAATCCCCAACGCTCCATTAATAACATAAGCCGCCTTTTATTATTTACGATATTTCTTCAACAAAAATTAGCACTAAAGCAATTCTTGTACAGGGCCGGCCGCAACCCAGGCTTGGCCGGGACGGGGGAGGGGGCTGGACTAAGATGATGCATAAATCGTAGTGGCAGTAATTTTAGCAGCAGTTGCAACAGCAGCAGCAGTAGTTGTAGTGGTAGTGGTAGCAGCACAAGTAGTACCAATATCATCATCAGCAGCAGCAGCAGTAGTACTAGTAGCACTAGTAGTAATAGTAGTAGTAGTAGTAGTAGTAGTAGTAGTAGTAGTAGTAGTAGTAGTAGTAGTAGTAGTAGTAGTAGTAGTAGTAGTAGTAGTAGTAGTAGTAGTAAAAGTAGTAGTAGTAGTAGTAGTAGTGGTAGTAGCAGCAGCTGCTGCAGTAGTAAAATCAGCAGCAGCAGTAGTAGAGGTATAGTAGGAGAAGTATGTTTATGCCCCCACGTTCAGAGGGGGGCATATAGATTTGCCCTTGTCTGTACCATCCCGTCCGTCCGTCCCTCATATTGTTGTGTCGCGCGTAACTCAAAAAGTATAAGTGCTAGAGTGATGAAACCTTATAAACATATTGATCAGCACTGAGGTTTGTGCACCTGGGTATTTTGGTGCATTGTTTTCGACATTGGCGGTGTAATGACCATATTTTGGACTTCTGTAGTTTGTAACTCGAAAACTATAACTGGTAGAGTGATGAAACTTCATAAACATACATGTATTCATCAGCATGTGAACTTATGCACCTGGGTATCTGGTGAAATTTTTTATGACATTAGCGGAGTTGTGTGACAACCAGCGGAATGTGGGGGCATTCGCGTCCTACGGACACATGTCCAGTTTAAATACCAATCACAGATTATAAAAACACACACACAATTATGGACCTTGAAAGACCTTGCAAATTAAACAAAAGCCGCGAGAAAAAACAACAAGATAGTATTGGCTACCAATTTATAATATATTGGAAATGGTCATTGTTTTGCTCGTTGTTCTTCATTTTATGTTAATAGGACTGTTTCAACTGTCGCTGAACGCAATATTAATCTGTGATTTATTATACCCTATAGGCTATATATACCATATATAGGCTATGTATGAGATTATTTGTTTTTAGGTAATCTTATTCATTGTACTTGTGTTCCGATTACTTTTAACATGTCACAACAGTTATTTAAAATGAATTGTATCGTATTAAAAACGTCTTGCAAACGATTCAATGACAATTACCACATGCAAAATTTATTAGTAAGTATGCCAATTTTTATTACTTACCCTTTCGGCGATCGACAATCAAGCTCATCCATAATTAGTGTGTGTATTTATTATATTTCCATACAAGTATAAATTAAATAAATTATAAAAAAGGCCGATTTAAAATAGAAAACTGCCATCACTTTTCAGACAGATAACACATCGTATGTTTGGTAGTAAGACCTTCTAATTTTGTCTATATTGCACATTCATATTACCTTTTATGGCAGATTTTTTGGAATCTGTCTTCAAAGATATTTTAAAATTATTTGTTATATAACCGTTTTTTTTTAACTTTCAACTTTCAACTACATTCAAGAAGACAGTTTTCATAGTCGATGTGTCGTCATGTCTTGAATGAATGGCAGTTTGTACACGACCCCTTATTATGTCATGTGATTTTGATCATTGGATATCTCCCTTACAAATGTGCGAGAACGCTTTCACAGATTGCTAAATGTGGGTAGTACATTTTTATCGAGTGCACCGGGATTCTCTCCTATATGGCCATCCATCGCCCCCAGAAAACTTGTTAGATGGGTTATGGGGGATAGTGCAAGATACAGGAGACGCCCCGTTCCAGAGGCGACCCAGGGTCTTTTAGTGCCCGGTGTGAGGCACCTAGTACACTGCACCTCGGTTTAACGTCTCATGCAAAAGACGAGTTAGTAGGTTAGGGTGTAGCGGAGGCTCGAACCTGCGACCCCTGGGTTGTGAAGCCAGTGCGTTACCACTAGACCACGGATCCGCCACATGCTAAATGTAATGAGTATAACCTCAAAAGAAATATGTTCGTACAGTGAAAGTTAGTGTGAAGCATGTATTTGTCTTTTTTTAATGTGGCATGCATTTACACTAACACATCCCCATTTCATAATGTTTCACACAGAAAGAAAAATGCATGTGATATGCTGACAAACATAAACGCCGACAATGTATGTATTGTTTTTATTTGCTATTGATCAACCGACCAGCATGTTACTGTACTTGCTTTTTTTTTTGTCACACCAATACTGTGCGTTACTTTACGTACCAAAAAAATACTTGCATACTGCAGATTAAGATAATATTTCTAACATATATGTTCAAAATATATATAATCAGGATAGCGAAACATTGTTTGGGATATAATATTTTTTTCATTTTTAATAAAATCAAAGTTTCAGTAACAGGGCATATATTATTATAATAACATCAACCTTTAGAATATTGTACAACTAATTTCGACGGACATCCTAAATAGTTATAAAACAGAATTATCTAAAATTTGAAATTAAATAAATAGTAATGTAAAACATTACACGACCAAAGTTTTTTTTTAAGTTTGCTATTGACTATGTATACAACAAATTATGCATTTTCTGCTTATTTCATATTGTTTGATTATCAAGATAGTTAATTAATTCGCAAATACATAAGGCTGAAATAATCCAATAAATGAGATTACGTCTAAGTCCAGTATAATTAATGATTCGTAAACCTACCAACCAATCAGGATTTGCCATGCCCAAAACTTTTGACAAGTTATTGTATAGGAATACACAGGATATTGTCATCGTTGTTTGTCGGGGCCATACAGTTTATGATCTCGGTCTTGGTGACAGCAGGAAGCCCAGAAAAGAAAGGATCCATTTTTATTGATCTCAAAGATAAAATATTTGTCCTTTGTCAGTTAGTTGATATCAAAAAATATTGATTAGTGGATAATACAAACAGGCACATAGTAAACGACCCTTACAGCAGGTGTCTAAGATGAATAAAACAAGGACTATTTATCTGACAAATCCTACTTAAAATAAAGTGTGTCTTATTTTATTGTAACTTAGTAAAATAACGCGAGTTTTGAAGAGTTTTCTACAGTCTATATATAAAATAATTAAAGCGTTGGGGAGTTTCTACGTCACATCCGGTTTGAAACAAAATGGCGTATAGATAGAAATGTTCGCAAAATCGCGTTGTATTTTATGCTATACTCGCTCATAAAAGCGTTTATTATAAAAACTGGAATTGATTTGTTATAGCTAAAGATATTTTGCTAAAGAATAAATAACACTTGTTAGAAGCTTGGCCTTTTACCTTTAAACAAACCTGTAGATAAAGTATAAAAGCTGAACCGAGTTGAAGTCAAAACCGCCAAGTAACAGTTTGTTTATATACATGTGTGTTTTGTTTGTATGTAAACATGCTAATTTTATATACTGTAAATATTTCGTATTTCCCATTATTGGTGTATTATCCTGTTTGCCAATTAAACGTATTCACAGAATGGTTATTACAAACACTGAATTGCACTTGCCTCGAAATAAGTTTCCACTTCTTCTGCCGAGATGTGTGTGCAGCAAATCCATTTTACACATTTTTCAGCAACCCGTTCGAAAAGAGTAAGGTGATCGATGTTTTGATGTGAAGTGGATTCCGTTTGAGTAGTTATTTTGTTGCAAGAGCAATCATACAGCGCGATACAATTAACGAAAATGTGAACACATTGTAGTCGAGTCATCCATCTGTTTTCTTCAACTCTAAATGCTTCTGTGACAAGCTGATGTGCTATTTTGTAGGCCATGTCCCAGTGCGTCGATGGTCTAAAATACACAAACACTTACATTAACAAAAGTAACAATCTTCAGTTAAACATATTTTAATTCTTAGACTTAAGACGTAATAATAACGAATATTCATTAAACAGTTCTTTTCTATAAAAAAAAGCAGTCAATTTGAATCTTACTTGTTATTAACTAACACTGACTCTAATTGCACCATTTTTTATTTAGAACGATTTGTCAATGACATATGCAGCATTAATGCCAATATATTTGCAAACCCACAGGTATTTATTATTGGGTCTAAGTCTATTCTTTATTACTAAGTCTAAGAATGGTTTGGTGAATAGAGAGCTTTTGTATCAGACATTTTGCGATAAAAATAAACAAAATTATTGAGAAACAGAATGCGCTGCAAGTTTCGTCCTTAATAATATTACTGAGATTATATATATTACACAGTCTCCACTCGAAGACATACAGTGTACATTTTATTCCATAATAGGCATATTAAGGATAAGGAAACTTGTGTAAAGGTATACACAAATAAAGACGTAAATTTGCTCACATTAAATGATAATCACTAATTATTATGCCCGCTATCGATAATGGCGGGGTATATTGGTTTGCTTATGTCGGTCGGTCGGTTAACCACTTCCGTTTCCGTTCTTTAAGTCTAACAATTTTCATCCAAGACTAAATTGTGCAGTTGTCATTACTATTAACAGTTTGAATGAAACCTTTTTATTACAACTTCATATGCGGCGTGTCGTGGTAAAACCGGTCTTAATGCATGTGCGTAAAGTGTGCAGTCCGCACAGGCTAATCCAGGACGGCACTTTCCGCTTACAATGGATTTATGTTTAGAAGAGACATCCTTAAAACAGAAAATACCATAAAAGCGGAAAGTGCCGTCCTGGATTAGCCTGTGCGGACTGCACAGGCTGATCCGGAACGACACTTTACGCACATGCATTAAGTGCGGTTTTCCCACGACGCGCCTCATATTATTTTTATAAATGTTCAAATTAACCTTGCTTCCGGCGATGACGTAGTTTCTAAACACTTCATCGTCATCCATACGGCACCTGCCACTTTCTTAAATATAAAAGGAAGATATATGAGTATGAGTATTGTAATAAGTAATTAGCTTAGTAATAAGCAATTTCCCTTTTTTAAGCAACATTTCATTTAAAAGAAATCATACATGATAACTAAACAACAAGGATTAATTTACGTTTAATACCTTTTGTACTAGTACGTCATTATTGTTAAAGGATCTCTTTAACCAAAAAATGAACGAAGCACAAGCAACTTCCACTGGTACCCATTCTTCTGACAATCCCTGAAGGTCATCGGAATTAAGGGAGGCCACGATAGAACGCGGCAAGAAGTAATCCATCGTCAAAAGGGATCGAAGTTTGTCTACAACATCACTCAATGGCCTATATAAAAAAGTCAAAATGAGATTTGTCATTGTTAAGAGATACAACGCTTTATTAATTTGAACTTGCAGTTACTTTAATACCGTTAGCAACAGTTGTGTTTCCAATGTATTTAATTTTATTACTGATGATTTCTAGTAACATGTAAATATGAAAGTGCAAACAAATGTTAAATGAATGCAATTAAAGGTATTGATATTTCCTCATAATAAGTTTGCATTATACACGTACACACGCCACTTGTCCTTCGATTGAAACATCTGCACAACTTGTAAAGCCTCAATACCCCACCATTTTGGTGTTGTAGCATCATGACTTAGATCTTTCTGATTTGGTTCTTCGAACGGTGTACATAAACCAGAACTTAGATGAAGAAGTGGTAGACAGTACATCCAAGATGGATCCTTTAATGTTTCTTGCATCTTTGATAGTCCAGTTAAAGCATCTGATAGTTGTCTGTCATAGATAAATAGAATAGATAAATAACAGTGTACTCTGTATTCTTGGTCTGCCTGCCCAACACAGTAAAGTCAGACGAGATGCTAACTCAAATTGAACAATGTTCAAATATCTTATGAATATTTTCGAAATTCACAGCAATATGAATGTTTCCTAAATTGCGGAATTCACATAAACTTCAATAGGTTATTTTTAAGTTTGTTGAATGCAGGCATTACAATTTTACAATTTTATTTTAGCAAAAAGAGCTCGCTTCAGTTATATAGGGAATAGCTTACCATTCGTAATTGTTAGGGTGTTCCATGTGTATAACAAATTACCTATTGCAAGACTATATTAGTTCACGGATTCCCACGACAAGGATCTATTATATATGTTTGCATTTGTTTGGTTTGTTTGTATAGGCACTAAATATTAAGCCAACAAAACATATTCAATACATAGAATAAATTATGTATTATAACATGTATTATTTCTAAAAATGTGTATGGGGCGCTTTTCAGTTCAAATATTATTCACTAAATATATTCCATCTATTCTATTAAGCTTTAGGTTTCACATGTGTGCATTTAATATGTAATAATGTCTGGTTCATTATATAGCTATTTTCAAAACTTTGAAACTCTTATTGTCTGTATTTAAAAAATATATATATAAAAGTTTCTTGGGTAGCACTCAAACAAATGTCTGCCCCTGTCGTTACGAATCAATATACTTCAAAGAAATTTCTTTGAAACTGAAAATTATGGAAAATTCTCCATATGGAAATAAGGAAGCCGCAAAATATTGAGATTTTTTATTTTGATGTACATGTATGCATTTTTATAGAAATAAGTCGGTCTTATGAAGAAATTTTGAATGTTCATGTAGATGGTCCATTTATGTACAGTTTCTTTCAAAGTTTGCTGAGTGGAAATGTCAGTAAAACAAATATATATATTTTAGCGTGTTGGCCACCAATGGAACATTTGTGTGAAATAAATTGAAAATCAAGCCGCATGTTACTACTACTACTATTACTTCTACTACGTATTCATCTTCTGCACAAAATATGATTTAGAAAGTGGTGGATTTGACGCAATTTAAATGTATTAATGTGAACTAACAGAAAAAAAAGTGCAACCACTGCTAATATGCATATAAAACACTTACTTTTTATCGAAGTGATCGCAGACCACGCCCCATTCAACACATGTGTTTGACGAATCTACCGTCGGGACTAAGCATGCACACAACTGTTGCCATGCCTGTTGTGGTAGCGTAATAAAGATGATATGACATGCCACTGCGATGCTCAGAGATTGAACTATTCGTATTGTACTGTCCTCCTTAGAGTTCGTCTGCACAATCGATTTAACAACCTGCCCTAATCGAGTCCCTACAAGCTAAACAAGTGTGTCATTCTAAATACAAGTTTGTATATAAGTAACTGCAACTCACTATAGCAATTTACTTTGAATGTGTTTATAGTTACGGCGTAAAACATAAAGCACCACGACGTACGTTGTTTCGACAAAATTACGTTTGTGTCTGTTTAAAATACGATACAGATTGCAACATCCATAATTAAGAAGCAATTACACAGATAAACAAAGTAAAACCGACTAATTAATATTATGCCGTCAAAAAAGCAGGAATACGATCATGTAGTATCTGATGTGTTTTGTTTATAATCATATTATCTGCAAATAATTTGATACTATATTATGTTCTGTACAGTTTTCAATTGTAAATTCACAAAATATATATTAATATATAAAATCAATAGCTAAATTTGATATACACTGTACAAACGGCAGTTGGGTTTGTAGATCTCTGATCTTTGTTATCACTAGGGCAGTAGTAGAGATAACAAAAGTAAACGTCGAATGGCGTAGTGCGAAAGGTATGTTTAAAAATTTACCTCAGTTGTGAAGTCCTCTTTAATATATTGCAAGTCTGTGTAATACACTCTTCGAATGCCATTTGCAAGCATTTGTAGATGATAGATGGATTCTTGAATACCAGGGTTGACAAGATCACAAAGTGGTGTTTTAAATAGCACAGGGACAAAGCGTGCAAAATAGTCCTCAACCCTTTGCGTGCGTCGAGTATTTTTATTGCTGCTAGGACGGAAGCTTGTAACCGTGTTGCATATCTCTTTAATGCATTTCTTCTTTGATGGAACAATTATACCATCATGCTGGTGCCATACGTCTACAATACAATTGCATCTGATTATGTCTGAACTGACCGATAAAAGCTAAAAATTACGTACGATAATATAAAAACAAGAGCACCGTAGATTCTTTAAATATTCAAGTATTTTGCTAAGGGCATTAACTGTTGATTGGAGATTATTCACGGTAAACTACGGTGAATAAGATGTTGCTAAATGAGTCAGTGGTTGCCAAGGTTGTAATTAGTTGCTATGAAAGCCATGGCTTAATAAGCATAATAACTGTTGCCAGAGAAAGCCAGTGGTTGTTAAGAAACTCAATGGTTGCTAAGGAGGTCACTGGTTACTAAGGGGAGTAAGTTGTTGTTAAAGAAGTCATTGAATGCCAAGGAAGTGACCAGTTGCTAAGGAAGTCATGGGTTTGAAGGAAATCAAGTGTTGCTATGCTTAGTCACTGGTTACTAATGAAGTGACTGGTTGCTAAGGGTAGTAAGTTGTTGCCAAGGAAGTCACTAGTTGCTAAGAAGTAATAGGTTGCTACGAAAATTAAAGCGTTGCTAGGGGAAGTTACTTGTTCCTAAAGTGAGTACGTTGTTGCTAATAAAGTCATCGGTTGCCAAAGAAGTCACTTATTGCTAAGGAAGTAATGGGTTTCTAAGGAAACGAATTGTTGCTAGGAAAAGTCACAGGTTGATAAGGAAGTCACTGGTTGCCTTTTGTTTATAGAATGATTTCATCAAGTCGATGAAGTAAGTTGAATTTCATGTCACTACCTCTTATAGATATTAAGAAATTGGAGCTGAAGCGAAATTTCTAAGTTAAAAAAACGGTAATAAATATAGGAATAATGAAACTCCAGAGACATCATCAGGAGAGAAACCCGTAGTACCATCCGTTGGTCCTTTATTTGAAACAAGTGACCAATTGCCTATACAATACAAGACATTATATACAACACAACACACAACATAAAAATGATTAAAACTGGCGTCACCGCCTTGGAACGGTCAATGCAAAGCATTAGGGGTTTAAACCAGTTTAAAGGCATGCCAAGCCTCACACTTAGCCAAGAATTAATCACTTTAAAGGGAAATACACAACTGACAACATAGAAATCACACAACACACACAAATGCACCAAAAATGATTAAAAGTCCACCAAAATCCTTGAAATAGTTACCTTATACAGTCTACAAAATGATTTATAACTGTGATCAAGTATTTTGAGTTTCAAGCCAATACCTCTTATAGATATTGTGAAATTTGACCTAAAGCGAAAATTATAAGTTGAAAAAATGTCAATTACTCAAAGAAATCATTGATAGAGTTACCTCCTCTTATCTACAGAATAAGTTCCATCACTGTGATCAGGTAGTTTACGTTTCAAGTCAAAACGTCATAATTATAGGTGTTTATTTTTGTGTTGTATGCACTGTCCTGTATTGTATAGGTCACTTGGCTCAAATATAGGACCTGGTGATGTCTCTAAAGTTTCATTATTCCTTTATTTAGAAATGTGACCTAAAGCAAACATTTTAAGTTAAAAAAGAGTAATAACTATAACAAAATGCTTGAAAGAGTTGCCTCCTCTTGTCTGCAGAGAGGGATCAGCACGATACACAAGTTTATTGAGTTTCAATTTAGGGTCTTTGAAAGTTATTGAGAAATTTAATATTTACTAAACAAATTGTCAAACTATTCTCAGTTGCAAGTCCAAACAACGACAAGTAACTTGCGAAATACAATTTACAGGGTTACCTGCCTTGTTGTAAGGATTAGCCTTTTGATAGTCAACAAGTATTAAAAGTTTGAAATGGATACCTTTGAAAGTTTTTGAGAAACAGACTCTGACATAGACCTAAACAAACTAGAATTGTCACAAGAGTAACGAATATACCCCCACAATATGGCCTTGTCACAAAACTATGGTATTCATTTGAAATAAATGGACCCAAAGAGAATGTTTTATTTTATGATGTTACACTTGTGTACCTAAAATAATTTAAATATGTAAAGCTTTCATGAGATATTTTCTGGAAACCGTGTTTTTAAGGAATTTAAGTTGAAAAGGAGCCATAACTCTGTCAACATTTGGTTATTTGTTACCAAAGTTGAACTCGACCTGTATTTTATGATGGTAATCCTGCCTATTAAAAATTATTTGAATATGTCAAGCTTTTCATGAGTTATAATCCGAAAACAGGGTATTTGGAAAAAATTAAGCTCAATAGGGGCCATAACTCTATCAACATTTAGTGGTTTGTAACCAGCGTTAAATGATGTTAAAGTTGTGTACTAAAAATATTTAAAACTGTAAAATTTTCATGAGTTATCATCCAGAAACAGTGTATTTTGACAACATTAAGCTCAATAGGCCTTTCCCAAAACTAGGTGATCTCCCTAGGGAATTACCATCCGCAAATTTGGAACCCGACTTCGGGCGACTTTTTTCCTAGCTTGCCATATAAACTATAATAGATCTAAGACCACGCGGCTTTCAAAACTTGTAATGGAAGTTTTTGAAAACCGTATGTTTTTGTTTAATATTATAAAAAAATAATAGAGGATATATGTTCCAAAAATGAATTTTTAAAACTAAATGTAGTATCGTTTTATACTCATTACTAAGGCCACATATCAGTATGACAGGTATCCGGAAAAAAATGTAGTCTCTTTGCCTCGTCTTAAACGGCTGTTTTTCACACATAAATATCACGAATTAAACATGTTCTCTCAATGGATACTTAGATACCTCTCAGAACAGGGGTCATACAAATACCAAAGCGACAAACCGCGGTGTTCTTATTAAATTGCCCTTAGAACAAAACCGCTAATACGATGCAGTTGCGGAATGCATTGATTATAAAGATCTACATGCAAAGACAACTAACATATCACAGTTCGTTTCCATTGTTTGCGTCTCAAATTGTCTTACATGTTAAAATGTTGTTGTCTCCGTTGTTGTTCTATCACATTATGAAATTTCGCCACCTTATTGAACAGAACAGAACATAATTAAAAGCATTAAAAACTTTTTCGGAATAATAAATTGGTTTAAATTAAAAGTGAAATAATATAGCACAACATTTACTTTTAAATTATGAATAATTGTAAGGTGGTGTACATTTAAGAGCTCATCGTGTGTGTGTGTGTGTGTTTTTCTATAACATACGGGAATTAGCTGCTACGAGAATACAATGTTGTTTGTTTTCCACGATTCCGACAGAAATGAAGAAATAATCTCTTTAATACATCATCAACTATTACATTTAATTAGGAGTGACATCATGTTTAGTTATTATAATATTGTGTTAACGGCAATTAAAAAGATGGTTGTTTTGTTACATTATATTTCAAGATTATAACGAAGCATGTTCAAGCACCAAATAATATTTAGCACCCAACAAGAATATCTGCAACGAAAATAGCTTTAAAGTTAAACACAAATGTGTATGGAATTTAAATAACAAGTTGCTGTCAAACATTGGAATTACGCTCAAACTTTCTGTGATGATACCTTATTTTCGTAATTTTAGTCGCCAGAAGAATGTTAGCTTAGAGTTACTTAGCACAATCATTTTACTGATAACGGCTTGATTTATTTATTTTATTTAAGGTAGTACAACTCTAATCATTTCCCGCGTTTTTTTCTAAGATCGGCCGATATCGGTGACTGTCGGGAAATTTTGCTACCCAGTTCGTAATATGCCCGTTTGGTTCCGATTCTTGTCGAACACATGATATTTTTAATATAAGTACATTCTTTTATATAATCACATTATTTTATACATGTTAGTATCATTTATATACTTCAGACGAAATGCAAACAGATAAATATATTGACATAATGAAAAATTGATAAAAAAAATCGAAACCGAAAGTCACATATTTGTCGTGGTATAAACAAAGACAACTGTCAAACGAAAATTATAAATACGAGAAAAAAGGGAATGCTTACTGAAAGAAAATCGGAGCCATATAAATAACCGTCACCAGATCGTACATTTGATGAACCAGCTTGAATCCTGATAATAAGGAGATGAAACACGTGTAAGTAAGACAAGAAAAATAGAAATTGAAAGAATTGTATTTTTATTCTGAAATGTCTGAATAGATTAATATTTGTCTATAAAATCAGAACGTAATTCATTAGAGGATAATGTGATGCTTTTCATTGCAAAATTATTATTTACATATATTTGTGTTTGTCCATATTTCTATATATATGCATGTAGGTAAATTAACATACAAGTCATTTAGTACATGTATGATGTGTCAGACCCTTAGCTTTGAAGCCTCAAGACACTTTAATATTTGAGTACTTATACTTAATATGTGTGGCATTTTGCTTATAAACGTGTGTACCAGTGTTTCTTTATGATCAGCATACTAATAAGGATCCATTCAGTAATTACACAGTTTGGACATTAATTTTACCTAACACTGAAAAGTATGGCTTACTGCGTTGGGTTGCAGATATACTGGAAAGTTTTGTATGTATATTGTTAAATATGTAGTGGAAAACAATCAATTATTGGATTGTTTTAAAATTCTTTTTGCAGCTGAAGGAAGAGTATTGCCACAAATCACTCAGAATGCTTCCCTGGGGGTCAAGCTTGGTGCTCAGCACAGTACACATGTTTTTCTGACTGTGCCAGTTGGTGAAGATGCAGCCTAAACTACCAGCAGATACAGCCTAAATTACCAGCATAAACAATGTTGACATGAAGATGATTGGAAAAGTAGATAATAAATAAGACACTTATTGTTGATGTACGGTGTGATATCCAGGAGCTGAAAACGTTGCAGGGTGTGGGTGGCATTTTGTGTCCCCCCTGGGAACTGAATTTTGAAAAAAATAGTTTGTTTAACTGAAATAATAACTTTTAATTATTATATATTTAGTTGAACTGGATAATTTATTTCACATTTGATTATTTTTGTTGTGGAATTGCCTAAATATAGCTGTTTATTTTTGAACGGGAATGATAGTTTTTCTTCACTTTTTCAAAAAGAACACGGTAAATTTGTTTCTAACTTTTGATTTTAGTCAAATATATGTCATGATAAATAAATGCAAAGATGTAAGTGAAAAAACGTACCAGTCCAGAAAAACCAAAATCTTTTAGACAACAGATTATTTTATCTGTTCTGTCAGCTTCAAAGTTATGAAGAGCTACCATAGAAAATTGATAAATATCAATATTTTTATCTTCTTTAACGCCTTATGTTGCCTTATTTTATAATCTTCAATCATTACTTGTATAATTTGTACATTTTGGATATATTTGCAACTAAAATTGAGTTATAATTTTTAAACATCCATAGGGGTAAATGAATTTTGATGAAAAATGAAAAAGAGGATGTCCTGAACATTAAAAAAAAATGTGCATGGAAAGCCTCTCTCAAAATTTGTAATAAGATCAGTGACGTAATACAGATAATGGAAATAATATTTAAAATTAGGTTTGGAATAGTTCCTACTACAGTTGTACTACCTTAATGTTACAAATTTAATACAGGATGAAGGCATAGGTTGTTTAGATACTGCAATCGCTATTTTTGTGTTTTATTGCATACTAACCGTTAGACGTACTGTATAGTTTGTTTGTCAAATCTTCAAAAAGTAGACAATATTGATAAAACACAAAATACAGTTGAACACCGTTATTTCGATCACCGTTAATTCGAACTAATCGCTATTTTGAAATAATTTTTCGGTCCCGATTTTTTTCCTTCTTTATATAACTAAAAAAAAATAACAATAATTAATTCGAAGTTGCCTATTTCGAATTCATCTCTATTTCGAACTAAAATTCCGGTCCCACTACGTTTTTCACATGTCATCATCAGTGTTTATTTTGATGTCGCACGTAAGCCCAAGCTGTCTATCAAAGGTGGCAGTCGTCGCTCGGTTAAGTTTACGCACCTTCCATTGTCCCTCGGGTTTACCAAGTCAGGACTAACGCGTGGGTAAATAATCAGAATTAAGAATTAAGTGGATATACGGTAGAGTTATAATTGTGAGGAACAAACAATTCTGACAAATTTACAATCTTTACAGTGTTTTTCACGAACCTTCATTATACATGTCAACATCGTATATACACATGGTTTCAATTTAACCGCATGCGCAATTTTCACAATTATAATAACATTTGTTAGTACAATGGAGAACATCGCCAAACTCCTAGCAGCGGTTACCACTCAAATCTCTGTGCGGAGGTTGGAACATCGCTATTTCGAACTTTCCTATTTTGAACTATTTTCGTCGGTCCCAACGACTTCGAAATAGCGGCGTTCAACTGTATTAATTTAATTAAATTGATAAATAAAGTACATAATGAATATTATATACGTATGTTGATATTTGTAAATTCATGTTTACGACATCAACACAATTGTAATATTAGAAATATATATTGTATGTTTTCCGGTAAACATGAATACGCTTATCCCGCCTTATAATCAATA
The DNA here is from genome assembly GCA_027627225.1 of Congeria kusceri. Classification (NCBI taxonomy): domain Eukaryota; kingdom Metazoa; phylum Mollusca; class Bivalvia; order Myida; family Dreissenidae; genus Congeria; species Congeria kusceri. The sequence goes on along the minus strand of CM051024.1, from coordinate 90,924,626 downwards.
AAAGTCGCCGGAAGTGAACTGGGGACATCACTCGTGATTACGCAAGGGAAGTTACCTAGTTTTGGGAAAGGCCTATAGAGGCCATAACTCTTTAACCATTTAGTGGTCTGTAACCAAAGTCGAACTTGACATGTATTGTATGATGTTAACCATATGTAACTAAATTACTTTCAATATATTAAGCCTTTCATGAGTTATTGTCCGGAATCTTTGTTTTTAGGGAATTTACGTTGGAAAGGGTCCCAAACTCTGTCAACATTTAGTGGTTTGTAACCAAATATGAACTTTATCTGTATTTTATTATATTACACCTGTGTACTAAAAAACATTTGACTATGTCAAGCCTTTATTGAGTTACTGTCAGGTAACCATGCTTTTAAGTAAAAAAGGGCCATAACTCTGTCAACATTTAGTCGTTTGTAACCGAAGTCGAACTTGACCTGTATTATATGATGTGTCACATGTATACCAAAATTTTTGAATATGTCAAGTATTTTTTCAGTTATTGTCCAGAAACCGTTTTTTAAAGGAATTTAAGTCCAAAAGAAGCCATAACTCCGTCAACATTTAGTGGTTTGTAACCAAAGTCGGACTTGACCTGTATTTTAGTATATTACACATGTGTACCAAAAATATTTGAATATGTCAAGCCTTTCTTGAGTTATTGTCTTGAAACCATGTTTTTAGGGAATTTAAGTCGAAAAGGGGCTATAACTATGTCAACATTCAGTGGTTTGTAACCAAAATCGAACTTGACCTGTATTTTATGATGCTACACATGTGTACCAAAAAATATTTGAATACGTAAAGCCTTTTTGAAGTTATTGTCCGGAAACCAAACAACCAACAGACCGAGGGACCGACAAGCTCACTCCTATATATTCCCCTTAATACTTCGTTTGTCTGGGTATAATAAACTTAACTAACTAAGGCGCAGACGGTGACGCAGACGACAGAGCGACAACGATAGCTCGACATTTTTATTAGAAAATTTGAGCTAATAAGAAGTTACATATATGACTTACACATTCACTTTGAAACTATGCACGTTCGTTTCTGTGTTGAATGGTGTCGTCCTTTTTGCAAACAAGCACTTTATTGATACGATACAATTAATTAAATACTACGAACATACGACCATAACACGAATTACCTTTTTGAAGGATAATCTTTTCTGAAACATTAAGTCTTCTGCAATCACTTTCAAGGTCAGAGATTTCAGTTTCATCTGGACAACGCTTCCGATATTTTTCCCACACTAAATGTGTTTGTTTCTGGCCTTTCATTCTTTGAAAGCAGTACTTGTAGTACAAATTCGAATGTTGAAGAAGTTTCCGTGATCGCAGTGTTTCGAAGGTAAATTCACAGTAGGTACCACAATATCTAAAAAAAATTAAAGGTAAATGCAACTGGAGTTTTAATTATTTTTTTTCTTTTTTTCTTTGAAGTGCTTTATTTAGGATTTGAATGGACACAACAAGCAGATAATGAAATACAATTAGTACTTTTGTTTATTACATTATAAGAAAAACTAACCAAGCTGAGGGCAGAAATTATAAAGCGCTATATTCCCAAACAAGAAGCCTATGACGAATCTGTCTCGAAATTATCGCCTACATGTATGTATGAGCATTAATGCGATATTAACTATTAAGATCAAATAATTGCTATTTGTTACCGAGTGCAATTTGCAGTTTGCTTTGATGGATATTTCAACACCAAAAAGCATGTTTGACAGAGTTAAGGAAAGTTAAATTGGTTCTAATTTTGAACACTCATCGAGATGTTTGCTTAAAGGCATTTGTCTTGTTGAGGGTCCCGCATTTGTTGTTTATGTACAGCACGCCGATTACGTACTATTTCACCTGCCAATGTAATATTTTTACAACCACTACACACTAAAACATAAATAACATTTTTTACATCACAGGACATGTCTGTTTTTATTTTAAGTATTTTGCCATTAAATTCCTTCAATACTAGGGTAGTAATTATCTGCACAAAAAACAAAGGGCAATAACTCCGTAAATATTGAAGAATAGTTATGGTTCTTGTACTCTGCACTTCCTCTCAACGTCCTCTATCAATATATGTGGTTTTATTTAAAATCTATTCAATACTAATGGAGTTATGCACTGCACAAGAAAATTAACTGAAGAGAAATAACTTCATACATACTGAAGAAAGAGTTATGGTCGTCGTACTCTGCTCTTCCTCTCAATCTCTATCAAAATATGCGGTGTTATTTTAAATTCCTTCAATACTAAGGTAGTATATATATGCACAAAAAATAGGGAAATAACTGCGTAAATGTTGAAGAATTGTTATGGTCCTTGTACTCTGCACTTCCTCTCAACGTCCTCAATCAAAATATGCGGTTTTATTTAAAATCCCTTCAATACTAATGCAGTAATGTTCTGCACAAAAAACAAAGGGCAATAACTCCATAAATATTGAAGAAAGAGTTATGGTCCTTGTACTCTGCACTTCCTCTGAGAGGATCATATAGACAGTATCGCTTTAACTACCGCCCTTTATCGCCTAGCCTATTGCTCGATCAACACCTCTCTCTGAATTATCTGTAATTCGGGAATTCTTACTGTTATAAAATTGAAACTATTAAAAATATTTCTCCTACTAAAATCACCGCGGTTTTCTTAATTGAATAAAAACGTGTGACCTAACTCCTTTTGAGGCAATGTACATCAAAATACCAGGCTGCATTTTTTTATGGAATTATTATTCAATCATACATGGTATTTAGATTCGTTGAAAACCCTAGCTTTTTTCCGCCTTGAAATGCTGTCATGGCCGCTCGTTTTTTTCAAAAACTGTTTTTATTTAATTAATTGTTTTCGGATGCAAAAGAAATCAATAATTAATATCAGTTATACTACATGCGGATATTAAAAGCCGAAAATATCTCCGTTGTTTTTAAATACTGGAATATGCGGTTCATAATCGACATAAAATACGGGCCTGTATTTCCATGTAAAAAGCGTGTTTTGCTACAAAAGCGCGCTAAAATTGCCATGCACAAGGTAACGGATGCCTCATGAAAAACGTGCGTGTACTTATCACGTGCTTAATTGCAGTGTTTATGAAAACAAATTACGTTTGACGACGTTAAATTGTGTTTTAAAATGAGGCGCGATATTACATTGTTCGTTTCCATAATTTTGATTATCAATTTGTGAAATGGATAAGGAAATTATCGGGATAAAATAAAACGTCAAATATAATAATCAAATGTTTTAAAATGCCTTTTCACTTTTCCCGTCAATGCTAGTATGTGTTGTCAAACACGTTTTTAGTTGTTGGTAAGGTATAAATTCCGACCTACAAATCGCCGTATTTGATTGGCTAATGAGATCGTTGTGGGCGGGACTACACAGGTCAGTCACTTGTCAATAACACTGTTTGAAGTTCGACTTTATCGATCAATACGGCGTTTGTTTATGGTCCTGTGATTAAAGATCAATCGGTGTAATATATAAAGAGATTAAAGGTTGTCGCTTTAAAAATTAAAGCATGTCGGCGTTATTTAAGCATAACGGCAAATGACTAACTGCTTTGAAGGCATGTCGGGGCCTACAAGCAAAACAGGCCTGCGGGAAACCCCGCTCTCATTGTCCTCTATAATTATATGAAGTTTCGTTTGAGTCCCTTCAATACTAATGGAGTTATGCTCCGCACAAGAAAATTAAACAAAGGGCAATAAATCCGTTATATTGAAGAAATACTTATGGTCCGTGTATTCTGCAGTTTCTTTATTATAGTCCACTACAATTCTATGAAGTTTCATTTGAATCCCTTCAATACTAATGTTAGTATGCTCCGCACAAGAAAATTAGCGCTTCGCAAGAAAATTAAACAAAGGGCAATAACTCTGTAAATATTGAAGAAAGAGTTATGGTCCTTGTACTCTGCAGTTTCTTTATTATTGCCCACTACCATTCTATGAAGTTTCATTTGAATCCCTTCAATGCTAATGGAGCTACGCTCCGCACAAGAAAATTAATGCTTCACATAAGGAAATAAAACAAAGGACAAAAACTCCGTAAATATTGAAAAAAGTTGTTGCCCTTGTTCTCAGCACTTCTTCTCAGTGTCCTCTATCATTATGTGAAGTTTCGTTTGAATCCCTTCAAAACTAATGGAGATATGCTCCGCATAAGAAAATTAATCAAAAGGCAATAAATCTGTAAATATTAAAAAAATAGTTCTGGTTCTTGTTCTCTGCACTTCCTCTCCTTGTCCTCTATCATTAAATGAAGTTTCATTTGAATCCCTTCAATACTAATGGAGTTATGCTACGAACAAAAAAATATATAAATAAAAGGGCAATACCTCTGTAAATACTAAAGAAAGAGTTATAGTCCTTGTTCTCTGCACTTCCTCTTATTGTCGTCTATCATGATATGAAGTTCCATTTGAATCCCTTCAATACCAACGGAGGTATGCTCCGCACAAGAAGCGTGAAGGACGGACGGACAGACGGACGGACGATGCGATTATTATATGCCCCCGAAGTTCCCTTCGTGGGCATAAAAAGCAAATATATCGCATACAAATCTTTAACTATGTTCAACTCCAGGGATGAATTATTATAAACTCTTCATTCCAAATATTAAGGCTTACATTTGAGAAAAGAATATTTCATAGGTTAGGTTTTTCTAATTTGTAAAACAATCAACCATATTTTCACATCATATCTTTACATACCTTTCGATCCTCGTAGTACCTGGTTTTACAAATCAAAAGGTCCAATGTACTATATTAGCATTTTAATGGCATACCTTGTACTGATTAAACCATGTGATGTGTCTTTCCATCCTGCCAAGTTCCCCTGGTCATATCGAATCAATATGTTAAACGCACTGTCGCGCATCATGTCCTCGTGGACAAGGACGTGAAAAATGACCTTAACCTCATCTCCATTGGTAACTTGAGTTGAAACTATGTTTGCAGGTTTGCTAATGTTAGAAACATCATTCCTCTTTGATGCGAAGCGAGACTCACCATCAGCAATAATAGTAGTACTGGAGTTAAAATCAAACAATCACAATAACCCTAATTACCCTAAGAATTGACACAACCTAAGTATTGGAACAACCTTGTTAAAGGGACTATGTCATCGAAAAGGGCCTCAAGGGGGCAATTTCTTTTTAAAAAATCGGAAATTTATATATTAATACCTGCATATAATAACGGTTAAAACATGGTATATATTGTGGGGAAAGAGTGTACCCATTCTGAGATAAAAATCAATTAAAAATATGAGTTTTGTTTGTTTGGCCCTTTTCCTGTTGACATTTTGAATTGTGATTTGTGAGCATTTTGTATAACCATTGTTTAGAAACGACTCCTTACAAAGCATGATAGCGCAGTTGGTTAAAGCGCTGTCTACCGCATTTCGTCGTATGGCTCCTTAGTCGTGAGTTCGGTATCCGGTTGGGGTTTTAATTTTTCTGGCTTTTTTGCAACTTTGTTTTTATTAAATATATTTTTGTTTATTATATTATTTTATTTATTTAATGCACATGTCTAAGTAATGCACATTTCTATGAAATTATATAATTTATAGTGCAATAGGAAGCCAATTTTTCGTTAACATAGTCCATTTGAAATGTAGTATGGTTTGTCTGCATAAATATTATGACATGTTCAAATTTGATTTTCTTTTCTGACCACCCACTAAAACTGACACATCGCAATAGTATGTTAATTTTTATCTGTAAACCTCTATTATATCCTTTAAATGCCAGTTACATAGCGGCTTGTGAGCGGTATATTGTGACTGCTTGTCTAAGCAATATTATTAATCAACTTTACAATATTACGCACAATATCAGTACAAATGCACGTCTTATATCAGTAAGCATGAGTAAATAAAACGATCAACTGTTCCAGTATCAATTCAACTGTTCCTGTATGGGATCAAAGCGATGTGATTGGCTAAAACCAGTGCCTGTATGAGATTTAGCGCTTTTGATTGATCAGTTGAACTGGTCCTATATGACATTATAAATATGAAATTTTTTAGAAACAAAATGACGCCCTCTTGAAATAAATACAACAAAACACATAAGATCGGGTTTGTAAAATTTTCAGTATTTTGGTTTTCAAATAATCAAAGTTCTTATTATCCTTCACAATAACCTTAAAGAGGTTAGGAATTTTAGTCAATATTGTTATGTTGATTAATAAAATACTTATTAAATAAGTGATTTCATACAGGCACTATAACAGTTGATCTGAAAAACATTGATATACTAACGCATTTCTAGAGGACCTATTTACAAGTTTTTGTTTAAATATCGTAAGGTAAGTGATTAATATACCGCGGTAATGAAAGGTATAGTATACTTTTCCTAGTATTTTATGGCCGTAGATTTTATTGGAACAAGAATATTAAAAACAAAAGCTGTCAGAGAACAGCGAGCTCGACTATTCCAAGTATTTCAGTTGGTACATATTTTGGAAAGCGGAAGGGGCATACATTTGTTGAAATACAATGCTGCGTCATGGCAATTATTTCATCAATTTATTCCAAGTTTCAAGTGAATACCTTATGGAGTTTACAAATTATATGACTTTGTAACAAACACTTTTACCCCAAAATATATGTGAAAAGTTGGCATACCTCTGTCAAAATATAAATCAGAGTTGTGGAGTGTGTTGCACCTGATGCTGGAGTTAATAACAAAGACGTATTCCAAGGCTCAAGTGAATACCGTATGCAGTTTAGAAATTATAAGACTTTTGAATAAACACTTTACACTGCAAATCTATGTAAAAAGGGTGCATAACTATGTCAAAATACAGAACAAGGTTATATGGATTGTGCCACATAATGCTGCAGTTCATGAAAGTATTTACCAAGAGAATAACCTATCAAGTTGTAAAGTTATACAACTTTTGAATAAAAACTTAAATCCGAAAGATTATTTGAAAAGGGACATACCTATGCCGCAATACATATCAGAGTGATGGGGAATGTTGCACCTGATGCCGGAGTTGATGACAAAGGTATAGGCCTTTCCCAAAAGTAGGTTTTTGCCGGGGCGGCTAGCTCAGTTGGTAAAGCGCTAGACTACAAATCCGAGGATCGCGGGTTCGATTCCCAGCCCGTCCACATAAATTGTATGGGGATTGATTATGAAATTATTTCTACGGCCATTCTCCCCCTACCTCTGATTCAAGTAGGGCAGTTGTCAGTTGCTGACATAAGTATGTGCACTTAGTACTGGTAAACCAGCTGACCCAGGAAAAGTGTGAGTAGGTTAACTGACCGCCGTTATATGACTGAAATACTGTTGAATAGGGCGAAAAATCCAAACAAACAAACAAACCAAAACTAGGTTACTTCCCTTTCGTAATCACTAGTGATGTCCCCTGTTCACTTCCGGCGACTTTTATTAATTATAAGGCGGGATAAGCGTATTGATATTTACCGAAAAACATACAATATATTTGATTTTCAATCTTAAAATTGTGTTGATGTCGTAAAAATAAATTTACAAATATCAACATTCGTATATAATATACATCATGTACTTTATTTATCAATTTAATTAAATTATTATTTAGATGTTTAACAATATTGTCTACTCTTTGAAGATTGAAAAACAAACTGTATACAGTACGTTTAACGGTATTATGCAATAAAACACAAAAATAGCGAGTTCAGTATCTAAACAACCTATGCCTTCATCCTGTATTAAATTTGCAGTATTAAATAAAATAAACAAATAAAGCTGTTTTCAGTAAAATGATTTTGCTAAGTAACTCTAAGCTAACACACTTCTGGCGACTAAAATTACGAAAATAATGTATTATCACAGAAAGTTTGAGCGTAATTCCGATGTTTTTGACAGCAGCTTCTTATTTGAATTACATACACGTTTGTGTTTAAGTTTAAAGCTTTTTTTATTGCATATATTCTTGTTGTGCGCTAAATATTACACGGTGCTTGAACATGCTTCGCTTTAATCTTGAAATATAATGTTTAACACACTATTACAATAACTAAAGATGATGTCACTCCTCATTACATGTTAAAACTGATGTTGTATTAAAGAGATTAAGTAAATAATTTGTTTATTATTGTGTCATGTGTTTAAACAATCTTTATGATAACTTCATAAAATCAACGAAACAAATAACACCCGCCAAATGGGTCTATATGTCACCAGGAAATAGATATGTCGTGATAATTATGTACATAATAGGGTGAGTATCTGTAATAAAACAGACAAAGATATATACATTTTGAAAAAAGTTTACACAATTCAGAGTAAGTAAATAGTCCTAAACGAAGAGTGTAATATACGTTTAAATAAATATTTTTTATACTTGTTGAGTCTGTTTGATCAAGTATTTAGTTTTCCTTTATGTATTTAACTCGATTTTCTTCATTTTTGTCGGAATCGTGGTAAACAAACAACACTTTATTCACGCAGCAGCTAATTCCCGTATGTTTTAGAAAAGCAAAACACGATGAGCTCTTAAATGTTCACCACCTTTCATTTCTTCAGAATTGAAAATTAAATGCTGTGCTATATTATTTCACTCTTCAATTCAAACCAATATATTAAGTCGAAAATGTGTTTAATGCTTTTAAATATGTTCTGTTCTGTTCAATAAGGTGGCAAAATTTCATAGGGTGATAGGCAAAGAACAACAACGGAGACAACAACATTTTTAAAATGTGAGATAAACTTTAATTTGAGTCGCAAACAATGGAAACGAGGTGTGACATGTTAGTTGTCTCTGCATGTAGATCATTATCATCAATGCATTACGTAATTGCACGGATTAGCGGTATTGTTCTAAGGGCAATTTGATAAGATCCCCGCGGTTTGTGGCTTTGGTATTTTTATGACCACCTCTTCAGACAGACAACTAAGTATCCATTGAGAGAACATGTGTTCATTCGTGGTATTTATGTGTGGAAAACAACCGTTTAAGACGTGACAAGGAGGCTACATTTTTTTCCGGATACCTGTCATACGGACATGTGGCCTTAGTAATGAGTTTAAAACGATACTTCATTTAGTTTTTATAATTCATTTATGTAACATATATCCTCTATGAGTTTTTTTTAAATAATATTTAATCAAAAACATAAGGTTTTAAAAATTTCCATTACAAGTTTTGAAAGCCGCTTGGTCTTAGATCTATAATACTTTATATGGCAAGCTAGGGAAAAAGTCGCCGAAAGTCGGGTTTCAAATATGGTGGATGTGAATTCGCAATAACGGGAGGTAATTTCCAAGGGAGATCACCTAGTTTTGGGAAAGGCCTATATGCCAAGTTTCAAGTAAATAACTTATGTAGTTTTGAAATTACAAGACTTTTGAAAATAAACTTTAACCAAGATCAGACGCGGAAACTGACACCGATGCCGGGTGAGAAGGAAAGCTCATCTATTCTTCGAACAAGAGGGCAACATGGTCTACAAGCGCTCACCTGAGCATGTAAGATCATGGTATGCGTATTCAGAGAAGATTTTAAAGTCATTTTACTATTGAAGTCTATATAAACCATGTGAACCACCAGGACGTGGCCACCTTTTACCCCATGGCATTATTTAATTAAACAATCTTTGTAGAGGAACACTTAACATTGTTACATACCAAATACGAAACTTCTGCGATTTGCGGCTTCAGAGGAGAATATTTTTAAAGTTCACTAGCTATATACGACTATCAAAACCATGTGACCCAGGGGCGTGACTCCCTTTAACCCAAGGGGCATAATTTGATAAATCTTTGTAGAGGACCACTATACGATGTTACTACCAAAATAAGCAACCTCTTGGTCGTGAGGATTTAAGTGTATATAAAACATGTAATCTGGGGCGTGGCTTCTTTTTTCCGCACGGGAATAATTTGAACAATCTTTGTGAGAACCACTATGCTTCATGCCAAATATGAAACCTCTAGGGCTTGCAGTTACTAAGAAGAAAGATTTTTAAAGCCCACTTGCTATATAAGTCTATTGAAACCATACGACCCACATGGAGTGGCCAATTTCACTCCAGTGACATTATTTGTAAAATCTTTGTAGAGGACCACTATACAATGTTAATACCAAATACAAAACTTCTGGGCCTCTTGATTTTATGGGAGAAGATCTTTGAAATAATTTTGCTATTTAAGTCTATATAAACCATGTGATCCCGTGGGCGTGGCCAGTCTCGACCGCAGAGGAATAATTTGAACAAACTTGAACAAATATCAAATATGAAAGCTCTCAGCTTTGCGGTTTCAGAGGAGAAGATTTTTTTTTTTAAGTTTTCACTTTTTAAATCTATTTTTAGCTCTGGTAACCTATGTATGAAGCGGACCGGAACGATTTGAACAAACTTGAAAGAGGGTCACCCACGGATAATTCCTGAGAAGTTTCGTAAAAATCAGCATGCGGTTTAGGATGAGATGTTGTTTGAATGAAAAGTTGACGCACACACGCACACACGCACGGACGCACGGACAACGGCGATCACAATAACTCACCAAGAGCACTTCATTAATTTCATTAAAAACCAAAATAAAATCAAAGGAAATACACAAGGACATTAATAAAGATTTCATATTTATATCAACATACGAAAATTAGTGGAAGGGCCTCTGAGTATGACGTCATCAAAAGTTGCCCACGAACTTACAGGAAGTTGAAATAGATCAAGATCTTTGTTGAGTCATGTTTATTTTCAAGTACAATTACGAATTTCTGAACACATATTGTTACGGGCTTCTGCTTTGATGGATTTCTGTTATGCTACTGACAATAACCCACAATTATATATTTGAGTCACTTGGTATATTTAAAATAATACAGTATAGATGGGTTTTTACGAAAACAATGTTTAGAAAACAGTCATGTATAACGTTAAAAAAATCAAGGAGAAGTTCGAGAAGATGAGAACCTGCTTATTACTGTACTAAAGGCTATGGACCAGGAGGCCACTATTTCCTGCAAGGCCGCCACCAACTAACTCTTATAAAAGCTTACAAAACCAGTGTTAAATATACGTATCAAGTTATATAAATCCTGGATTATTACTTTAAAATAGATATAATGAACATTAAGGGTTATTTACTTCAAGATATATTCAAGACGGACATAAATTCACGTCTAATCAGGTTTCTAACTTAAGCTCAACTGGCTACTGTTTTGCCTTACTGGCGAACGAAAATATGCCCAAACAAGGCCAATGACCAGAAATATGATCATTAATGGACATATATCTGGGCACTAACGGCTACAAAATGGCCGATCACGTAACTGAACAAATATTTTGTCACAATAATCACAAAAACGGGTCAATACATGACGTCATTTACCAAACGTCATAACAATAAGACAAAATGTCGCCTAAATTGGAAATACAATAAAATCTTTAAAGTGCAAACATGTATTTACTTTAATGTGAAACATCTTGATTCAACAATGTGAAACATCTTGGTTCAACAGTGGAGTTCAACTTCCAATGTGACTTTCTGGAAAGGAAATTCTCCAGAATTTAATAACACAAATGGCTACCAAAATTACAAGGTGCCAAATGGAGAAGAAGGTAAAGATGGTGGCATCTATTAATTGGTAAAACAAACAATTATGGAACAGCAAAACATTTTAATTGGATGGATGACTTCAAGATTTTGATACTGGTGATATTAATATTATATAAACACAGCTGTAAATATTGTCAATTGTTATATTTAGTCAAATAATGTCATTAGTTCGTACCACTTTAAGGATGTCAATAATTAAATAACAAGGTAAGCTTTACTTCACACCTGGGGTGTATCAATTTTGGCAAATTTGACATATATAATAGATAGTTTACATTCCGATCGATTGAATGTGATTTGTTTATTTTGGAACAAGTGGGTTTTTGCGTGTTCACGCAAAGTCGAATGCTTTACTCTCACGAACTAGCAGGTGTAGAGGCTACTGCTACTGAAGCTATTTGTAAAGTTTCATTAAAATCATGCCAAAAGTTGATGAGAAATAACCGGGTAAATAATTGTTCATTATATACTATTTGCAGCTGTATTCAATGGTCCATAACTCCTAGATAAGCGGAACATCATCAAACCACGAACACCTACTTATGGTACTAACGCTTCCCATAAATTTCAAAATTCCTTCTATTGGTTGCAGAGAAATAGCCCGGACAAGAATACGGGACGGAAGGACAAAGCGACGACTAAATGCACTCCCGGATTTTTTCGTGGAGCATAAGTAATTATTTTTGCATACGTTGTTTACGGTATGTGAGTTCCGTAGTTACATATTAAAGTAGAGAAAACTGCATCAGCATAAACCACTAGGTTTAACAAACACAACAGAGAATAATTGAGACCATGTTATAAAAATATTACCCCTGTTCATTAGCCTGTTGGTTCAAACCCGTATCCACGTTTATGTTGTTAGTTGTTGGACAAATCGCGTCTTTATCTGTATTTGTCTCAAGTTTCACGCCATCATATGAATATTTGTTGGGTTGAACATTTACGTGAGCATCTGTATTTGTCTGAAAAGTTGCGTCTGCACCTGACTTTGTCTGAATATTTACATATGCATCTGTATTAGGCTGAACATTCGAGTGTGCTTCTATCAAACTGGAATCGTTTTGCGTGTTGTGTTTGCCATCTTGATTTTCTGAATTTCCAACTGTTTCTAGATTTCCAGTATCCGCCAACAATGTTATGTTAGCAGTAGAGTCGTTATTGCTTGCATTGTCGTTATTAATAACTAAGCTGTACTCTGCAGTTTCTTTATTATGACCCAGCGTGATGTTGCCTTCAGCATCTTTTATTTTCAGTTTTGCCTTTACAACTGAAATGTGTATAAATACAGAAACCAAAAACAAGTTTAAATAGAAACGAAACAATTGTTTGACAATAAAATTCAAACTCATTGTATACTCTTTACTTTGGTTATTTTAGAATTTGCTGGTACCTGACCCCATTAAAGATGGTGAGCCACGCTTGAATCACGTGACCATTATCTTTACAACCCGAGTAACATGTGCTGCTTCTATTTCAGTAATATGTATACGAAGCTTATTATTAAACGTTTGCATGTAAATGCTTATTCTACTTTATTAGAAAACACACGAACAAGTAATAAATTAAAGTTTGTATTAAATTGTTTACTGCCATAACATAATAGTTATTAAGCAAACGATCAACAGGTCAGAAACGGGCCGAAATAAACGATGAAATTTGTCTTAATCGGGAGAATCATTTGTTTATGCATCGTAGCCTTCAGAGCAAAAAAGTAGGCAATGCGATGCAAGCTCTCGAATTACGTTAAATTAAGTCCGGTGGCTTCCGTCAACAGTACAGCAATGAACATATGCCTTAGTTTTAAAATGGTATAGATTCTGCCTTCTTAAATAATAAACATGGAATCAATTTACGGAAGGAAAACACCCACTGAATTGTTTTTGTCTTATAAACGGCACTCCTACCTCCTTCCCTGCGATGAACATTAGACTGCTGGGACTGAACTGGTTCACCAAATGAATTTTGCTGTGTGACATTTTGCTTCTGAAAGTGCTGTTGAATCGTTTCTTGTTGGTCATTCGGTTCAGTTCCGCATTGCTGTCGATTAATGGCGGTTCCGTAAACAGATATAGAGCCATCTTGTTTCACACATGTAGAATCACAAGTTGGAGAAAGGTCTACAAATCAGCAAATGAAATTGATTATTATGGTATCAAACATATTTGACTACCATTAGATGCGACATGTTTGTGCTTCAAAAAAAAAAAACATTTGCATAGTAAGCATATGATCTAAACAGTACAACATGATGAGAAATGGTCCTTTACAATAGCGGGTCTTATCCTAGTATAACAAACGTGCACACGCCTTTAAATTTATCATTTGGCAGTATGAAAATGGCCAATTCGCCAACCTGTAAAAGCGTCCAATAAAATCATAAATGTAATGGAACACCTAAATTTGAGCAACATTACCTGCTGGTTTTACTAATTTTCTGCATGTACACTCATCATTTCCGCTACACTTCTTGCAGGCAAATGTTTCATGAACAGGTTGATTTATTGGTTTTCCACAATGGTCGCAGAACTTTTGGCCAACCTTTACAACTGATCCACAGATAGTTCCATCTTCATATCTGCTATAACAAATTGTTTCATTTTGGCCGATTGTTGAAACGTCTTCACCAGGTAAAATCTTTGTCCCGCATGCATTGCAATATCGCCCCGTAACGTCATTCTCACAACCAGACTTGGGGCACTTCATTGTTTATGTGGTTTCCATTAGTAGTCAATCTTTCTAACAGAGAAAAATAAAAGTTCATTTACATGAACATTAAAAAGGTGTTTTACAACACATACAAATTGTATACTTTAAAATACGTGTAGTAAACATGAATGGTAGGTCTTAGATTTGTTGTATTGTCAACGTTAACCATGACACATGCAATTAGAGCAAAGTTATATTCCAATACAAGTTATTTCTTATTTACAGATAACATCATAAACCTTAAGTATGGACACATTAAGCCATAACAGAAGCGTATGTCAGACAACGGTCAGCCAAAAATGTAAAAATTTCAAAGCAACACAGTTAACAACTTTTTACGTCAAGTTTCTAACTACATATATTCCAAGCCAACTGATAAACAGATAAACAAACAGATTCCGGTAACAAAATAAAAACCTGCATGGCGGAGGTAAAAAATATATAACCAACAAAATATGTGCATATATTTTATGATATAAATAAAAAATGCTAATATAATTCCATAACGGAAATGTTAGTGCACTAAAATACAAACTATTGTATTTATTTTATATTACATGTAATCCGGCTTACTACATGGTTGCTGTGTTTGTACTTATTCATATTAATTAAAGAATTAGGTAGAGTCACATAATGTTCATTTCTTTACAATTATTAAAAAATCCCACGTGCGTTTTGTTTTGGTGTCGGGAGGAGCAGGCCCTAGTTCTTTTCTAGGTCTACATGGATCAACTTTAAAACTTGACATGTGTCCAAAGGACACGGGTTCCACCACATTCCGCTGGTTGTCACAATTACTATACCCAGGTGCAATCGATCACATGCTGATAAATATGCCTATAAAGTTTCATCATTCAGCATTTATACTTTCCGAGTTCTACGCGACAATACTTTTTGCGTTACACGCGACACAAGTCCAAAAATGTCATTTTTTGCTAAATAAGGGCCATAAAAATCTGCACCCAAATACCCTATTTCTTCAGTATAGTTCATGATGTCGTGAACATGTCATTATAACACACATACCACTCATACCACGTGAAAACACAAAAGCACAGCTGCTAGCTATCTATTATTTTGTAAGCACATACTTTTGAAACATTCAGATTCTCAAATAACACTTTCATCCGAGCTAAGGGGATAAGGCGTTGGGATATTTATGATTTTTAATTGTATGATTTTTCTAACACTATAGCTGGCACGTACGAAGGTCTATTAGTACAACTAAATTTATAATCAACGTTTTCTTTCAAATACGGTATTCATTATTTAACGTTAATACGCCCTTAAATTCGAAATAACGCGAACACACGCGTTAAAAATAGTAATAAATGTTATAATATAAAACAAATATGCAAAAAAAATAACGCACACTATAATGCAAAACACTGCGAGCACAAGAACAAAGACGTTTTTATGCGAATCAAAAACGAAATCACGCAGATAATAATTCGTTATAGCGCGAAAGATAGGCGAAATAACGCGAATCTGAAACTCGTAATAACGTGAACTAAAGGCGTTATTATACCACAAAATTATATCAAGTCGTGCATACGTGTAAATTAGACACGTAATATAGGTAAATAAAGGTATACTAACGCAATATAATGCGTATTTACGCGAATAAACTCATAATTAGGCAAAGAAAGGAGTTAATACGTGGACAAAGGCGTAATAACGCTGAATAAAAGGCGTAAGACGCTAAATAAAAAGGCGTTATAACGAGTCTCAACTTCGCGTAAATATGCCAATCGCTTTATTACGTCTTTCTTTGACACTAGTATACAGTGATATTGCGTTATTACGAGTTTCCATTTCCGGGAAGTACAACTTTATATTGCGTAAATACGCATTTACTTTGTGTAACTACGAGTTGTCTTAGCGTGTTCAATCTGCGATATTACAGAAGTACAGAGGTCGTACACCAAGGAGGCGTACGTGTCCACAGATGTCATGTAACTCAGTGCCTTTGCAAGCTTTAGGCCAGCAGGAAAGGCGTTACAGAACCTTGTTGTTGTTTTTTTCTGAATACGAGACGTTGGACGCTGGGGTATGTCATCATCCATAATTGTTGGCGTGATCCTCAAATAATGTTTGATCCACAATCGATGATGTCTTCTTCTCTGTGTCAGGTGAAATGCCAAGACAAGCATGACATCAAGGGCAATGAGACTGCACCTAAAGATCCATTGTCGGGCTAGCAACCGATAATCAGATTGTAGTTCGGCGTCGTTCGGCGTCGTTAATTTACCCCGAACTTCCAATCGGCAACATTTCAGCATTCTGTCGACAACAAATCGGCAACTATTCAGCATGTTCTGCAATGTTACCGCAACCTTTCCGCACGATCGGAAAACATTCGGAAGCTAATTCCGAAACTGTCGGCATTCTTCCGCGTTGCATTCGGTGACTTCAGATAGGTTCGTGGTTTATACCGCAACCTGTCGTATAGGTTCCGTGTGTACACACGAAACAAAACTTGTCATGTTCGGGGAGCTTCGGCATCGATTCAGCTTCCTTCAGAGACAGTTCGGGATCGCCAAAAGATTACGAAGGCTCGCAGAAGGTTTTCCGACGATGCCGAGTCAATGGTGATAGGTTTCCGAACATCCCGAATGGTTGTCGATGATTTGCCGAAGACCGCGAAGCCGTCCCGAATAAGACGTTCGGCATCCAAATTTTGCCGTCCCGAATAAGACATTCGGAATTCAAATTTTGCCAAGAAGGTTCCAGAATTGTAAAGGAAGGACACGGAAGTGTTCCAGAACATTGCGAAGACATGCCGAAACATCCCGATGTTGCCAAATTCTCTTTCGGGAACCCGTCGGGGCCTAGTGGAAGGCAAGTTTAAAACGCCACTGTTATATAGTTTTCATTTACTACTTGTAATACTACATGTTAAAGACTTCCGTAGGTACGACAGTCATGACAATAGGTTGCTTTATAATTTCAAAGACTGTATGACTAGCGGCATTTTGCAAATTATTAAATGAATCAATTGTAACATATGAGTTACAATAACAATCTGCGGCTACGAAGAACGAAAGACCGAACCATTCGAAATAAGAACCAACGGAAATGTACGACAATTTGCTGATATCTAATCTTACACTTCTAACGACAATATGTACATCGCAATGTTCACACATTTAAAGTGTGAAATAAATTTTGAGCCGTTAAGCATTAATACATAACCATGGTATCTTCTTGGTGTATAAAGGTGAGCTGTAATCATGCCTGTAAAGTATTGAATTTTATATATATTACATTCCATAAAATTGTAGTTAAATGTTTGATGAGACTCTCTATGAGATTAGGAAAGAATTTTAAACAAGACGGCCACGATGGCCAAGATGATCCTAGGTCGCTCACCTAAGTATAAAGCATTGTAATGGCTTTTAAGAAGAAGATTGTTTGAGATTAAGCCTTTTTCAACGAATCAAAATGATATCCAAAAATTTGATAGAGGGTCGCGCAAGGAACTTTTCTGTGGAATAATTTTGAAATCCAGCCAGTGGTTTCAGACCAGAAGATTTTTAAAGTTTTCAATATAATCACATACGGAAAACTGCCCCGCCCCCTTGCGGCCATGTTTTTTAACAAATCAAAATGATTTCAAGGAATTTTGTAGAGAGCCACGCAAGGAACATTTCTGTGAAATTATTTTGAGCCAGTGGTTTCAGACTAGATTTTTAAAGTTTTCAGTAAAGCCATGTTTTTTAACGAATCAAAATGATTTCAAGGAATTTAGTAGAGGGTCACCCATGGAATATGTATCTGGACTTATTTTGAAATCCAGCTAGAGGTTTCAGACAAGAACGTTTTTACAGTTTAAAATATAGCCATATAAGGAAAACTGCCCCGCCGCCTGTCGGCCATGTTTCTAACAAATCAAAATAATTTCAAGGAATTTGGTAGAGGGTCACCCAAGGAACATTTATGTGAAATTAGTTTCAAATCCAGCCAGTGGTTTCAGACAACAAGATTTTTAAAGTTTTCAATATAGCCATATAAGGGAAACTTGCTCAGAACATTTGTTCTTAATGATATCTTGGCCGAGCTCGAAAATGGTTTCGGTCCGTTAAAAAACATGACTGCCAGGGGGTGGGGCAGTTTTCCTTATATGGCTAAGTTGTGAACACTCTAGAATTCACATTTTTTCCCAATCAACATAAAACTTGCTCAGAACCTTTGTTCTTATTCTATCTCGGCCGAGTTAGAAAATGGTTCCGCTCCGTTGAAAAAAATGGCCGCCAGGGGGGGGCATTTTCCCTTATATGGCTATAGAAAAA
This sequence comes from Congeria kusceri, assembly GCA_027627225.1. Classification (NCBI taxonomy): domain Eukaryota; kingdom Metazoa; phylum Mollusca; class Bivalvia; order Myida; family Dreissenidae; genus Congeria; species Congeria kusceri. Next base: position 90,906,046 of record CM051024.1, on the reverse strand, counting down.
GCTTGTGAACACTCTAGAAGTCACATTTGCTGCCCGATCAACATGAAACGCGCTCAGAACCTTTTTTCTTAAGTATCTAGGCCGAGTTTGAAAATGGTTCCGGTCCGTTGAAATACATTGCCTCCAGGGTGGGGGGACAGTTTTCCTTACATGGTTATAGTATAAGCTTGTGAACACTCTAGAAGTCACATTTTTTGTCAAATCAACATGAAACTTGCTCAGAACCTTTGTTCTTATGATATCTCGGCCGAGTTCGAAAATGGTTCCGGTCCGTTGAACAACATGGCCGCCAGGGGGGGGAAGTTTTCCTTATATGGCTAAATGAAAAGCTTGTGGACACTCTAGAAGTCACATTGTTTGCCCAATCAACATGAAACTTGCTCAGGATTTTGTTCTTATAATATCTCGGCCAAGTTCTAAAATGGTTCCGGCCGTTGAAAAACATGGCCGCCAGGGGTGGGGGTGGGGGGCAGTTTTCCTTATATGACTATAGAAAAAGCTTGTGAACACTCTGAATGTCACATTTTGTGCCCAATCAACATGAAACTTGCTCAGAACCTTTGGGGGGGGGGGGGGGGGACAGTTTTTCTTACATGGTTATAGTATAAGCTTGTGAACACTCTAGAAGTCACATTTTTTGCCCAATCAACATGAAACTTGCTCAGAACGTTTGTTCTTATGATATCTCAGCCGAGCTTGAAAATGGTTCCGGTTCGTTAAGAAACATGGCCGCCAGGGCAAGGGCAGTTTTCCTTATATGGCTATACAAAAAGCTTGTGAACACTCCACAAATCACATTTTTTGCCCAATCAACAAGAAACTTGCTCAAAACCTTTGTTCTTATTATATCTCGGCCAAGCTCGAAAATGGTTCCGGTCCATTGAAAAACATGGCCGCCAGGTGGGTGGCGGCAGTTTTCCTTATATGGCTATAGAAAAGTTTGTGAACACTCTAAAAGTCACATTTTATGCCAAATCGATATGAACCTTTGTTCTTATGATATCTCAGCCGAGCTCGAAAATGGTTCCGCTCTGTCAATAAACATGGCCGCCAGGGGGGGTGCAGTTTTCCTAATTGGGCTAAAGAAAAAGCTTGTGAACACTCTGGAAGTCACATTCATTGTCCAATCAATATGAAACTTGCTCAGAACATTGATCATATGATATCTTTGCCGAGTAAAAAAAATGGTTCCGGTCCGTAAAAAATATGGCCGCGAGGGGAGGGGATGGGATTCAGCTTTTCTTATATGGATATATTAAAATTGTAAAAAGCTTGTGAACACTCTAAAGGCCACATTTATATCCCAATCATCATGAAACTTTCTCAGAACATTTGTCGCAATGATATTTCGGAGAAGTTTGAACCCAGGGCACATGTGGTAAAGTACTAGGTTACCAGGCCAAATTGAAAAACAAACAAGCTTGCGAACAATCTAGAAGCCACATGTTTAGCCGAATCTTCATGTAACTTGCTCAAAACAGTTGAATTCCTTAGCCCCTCAGGTGAGCGACCTAAGGCCTTATGGCCCTCTTGTTACAATGAAATGGACTAGCTGGACCTGGATTAAATGGTCACACCCCATACCCTATAACTCAGTTCGTACTCAAGTTATTAAACAGACAGCATTTTTTATTTTTAGTAATGGTGCCCTTGACCACAACCACCCCAGATGCAATCTCAAGCGAGGCATCTATGTATGAAGTTTCATTACAATAGCCATTTTTGTTCTCAAGTTATTGTTCAGAAACCAAAAGTTGGTGCTGCTGTCAAGTCTGTCAGCCCACATGCCCAACGACATACCCCAATCTAATAACCACAAACCACATAACTACTGCAATTTGACTTTTTCTATGATTTTTTCCACTGAAGTCCAACAAATTGAAGTTTTAGCATAATACCTGTTTACGTGCAATTTTCAACACTTTTTTCTGATGCAAAATAACAACAAAAATTAATTAAGATGCAATATCTTTCCATTGCCCTCTAAAACCACACAAAGTTTCATGAACCTAGCTTTTGTATTTATTGAGTTATCGCAGGACCCATATTTTATCGCAATGACAGACATTCAGACATAGATGGATGGTGTCACATCTGATCATGCAACCAGTAGTGGACAAATAACTGTCACTTCTTTTTGTCACCGATTCCAAAAATAAAACAACAGTTTATACAAGGGAGCAAAATAATACTTCGGACCTAGAAATATACTGTAAAACAGTTTCGTTTATGAATAATCATCAGTTAAAATTGATAAAATTATCAAGCGTTTGTAACGCTAAACGATGGAATAATTTGGAATGTTTCTGTTGTTTTCGTTGAAACTGTTGACATCACCTGGAACATTTACATAAAGTTAATAATGCAGGAAGAAAAATAGAAGTCAGAATGGCCAAGTGGTTAAGGCGTTAGGCTTTTAGTCCAGAGGACCCGGGTTCGAACCCTGGAGGGGCCATTTTTCTTTTATTTTTTTTCTAAATACTTTTCTTGTTATTATACTTGAGTTTTTATTTCCGATGCTTAAATCTGTCAAGTTAATACATTTAATGGCATACTTCAAAAATGCAAAAATCTGTGAACAAGTCCCTTTAATGTCAGTGACACCAAAATCACACTATCATAAGAAGCATAGCCTTCAACATTTTAATATTTATAATCATCTTCAAAAATAAACAACATCAACAACAGCATTAGCAGTTTAAACCGAGGTCTTATAGGCTACATTTATAAACTTTTACCTGACCTACCCTAAAAAATGCCCAGACCATAGAAAATTTTATTTAGTGCGTCAGATATTTGGTTGTTTTATTTTTTTTTTCAATAATTAATTTTTTTTGGTTAAATAAGTGTTGTGTTTTAATAGCATCAACTTGACTCAACTTTACATGGAATTTGGTAGAGGGTCACCCAAGGAACATTTATGTGAAATTATATAAAAATCCAGCCAGTGGTTTAAGACTAGAAGATTTTTAAAGTTTTCAATATAGCCACATAAGGAAAACTGCCCCGACTCTTGGCGGCCATGTTTTGTCACGAATCAAAATGATTTCAAGGAATTTGGCAGAGGGCCACGCAAGGAACATTTCTGTGAAATTATTTTGAAATCCAGCCAGTGGTTTCAGATGAGTATTTTAAAGTTTTTAATATAGCCATATAAGGAAAACTGCCCCGCCCCCTGGCAGCCATGTGTTTTAACAAATCAAAATGATTTCAAGAAATTTGGTAGACGGTCACCCAAGGAACATTTCTGCGAAATTATTTTTAAATCCAGCCAGTGGTTTCAGGCCAGAAGATTTTTAAAGTTTTCAATATAGCCATATAAGCAAAACTGCCCCTCCCCCCTGGCGGCTATGTTTTTTAACGAATCAAAATGATTTGAATGAATTCGGTAGAGGGTCACCAAAGGAGCATTGTTTAAGTTTTTCCCGTTTTTAAGCTTTTGGTTGCCATGGCAACAAGAGTTTTAATATATTTTAATAAATTGGAGGAATTTGGTAAATGACCATCCCAGGAACATTCCTGCCAAGGTTGGTTTAAATCCGCCCAGTAGTTTCAGAGAGGAAGTTGTTTGAAGTAAAATGTTGACGACGAACGACGTACGACGAAGGACGGACACAGACTGACCACAATAGCTCACCCTGACGAATCACATCTTACGAAACAAAATGCTTGTTCATCATGTACTTCCTTATTGTTCTAAGTAGACTATGAACGCTGCAGTGGCTTATTAAGTAAGGAGTATCAGAAGCGAAAGGACCCTGATATGTTAAATAAGGAGATAAGGCCCCGCTCTCTGGCGGCCATGATGTTTTAACAAATCTAAATAATTCAAAGTATTTTGGAAGAAGAACATCTTTGTGAAATTATTTCGAAATCCAAGCAGTGGTTTCTTACAAAAAGATTTTCAAAGTTTGAAATATACTCATATTAGGAAAATTCCCCCTCCCCCTGACGGTCATGTTTTTAATAGAGCGGAACCATTTTGGCAACTTTGGAACACTTAATTATTTTGAAATGCAAACAGTTGTTTCTAACAAAAAGATTTTCAGTTTTCAATATAGCCAGATAAGGAAAAATGACTCCGCCGCCTGGCGGCCATGTTTTTCAACAGAGCGAAACCATTTAAGCAACTTTAGTAGAAAACCATCCAAGGAACAGTTCTGTGAAATAATTCTCAAATCCATCCAGTGGTTTCTAAGAAGATTTTAAAAGTGTTTAATATAGCAGTATAAGGAAAAATGACCCCGCCCTATGGCTGCCATGTTTTTCATTTGAGCAACTTTGGTATAGCACCATCCAAGGATCATTTCTGTGAAATTATTTGAAAATCTACATATGGGTTTAGAAGAATATGTCTTCTAAATATTGTTCTATTTATAGCTCTGGCAGTCATGTTTTTTAATGGATCGGAAGCATTTGAGCAATTTTGGTAGAGAACCACCTATGGAACATTTCTGTCAAATTATTTTGAAATCCAACAATCGGTTTCTGACAAGAAGATTTTCCAACTTTTCAATATAGCCATATAAAGAAAAAGGGCCACGCCCCCTGGCGGCCATGTTTTTCAACGCAGCGGAACCAACAGTGGTAGAGGGCTACCCAAGGAAAATTTTTGCATTATTATTTTAAAATCCAGCCAGTGGTTTCTGACATCATTTTCAATATAGCCATATAAGGAAAAATGGCCGCGCCCGCTCGCGACCATGTTTATGTTTCACAACGGAGCGGAACCATTTGAGTAACTTTGGTAGAGAACCACCCAATGAACATTTCTTTCAAATTATTTCGAAAATCCAACCAATGGTTTCTAACAAGAAGATTGTCAAGTTTTCAATAAAGCCACAAAGGAAAAATGGCCCCGCCCACTCGCGGCCATGTTTTTCAACGGAGCAGAACGATTTGAGCAACTTTGGTAGAGAACCACCCAAAAAACATTTCTGTGAAATTATTTCGAAAATCCAACCGGTGGTTTCTGGCAAGAAGACTGTCAAGTTTTTAATAAAGCCACAAAAGAAAATTGGCCCTGCCCTCTGGTGGCCATGTTTTTCAATGGAGCAGAACCATTTGGGCAACTTTGGTAGTGAACCACCCAAGGAACATTTCTGTGAAATTATTTCAAACTCCAACCAGTGTTTTCTCATAAGAAGATTTTCAAAGTTTTCAATATAGCTGTAGAAGGAAAAATAGCTCTGCCCCATGGCGGTCATATTTTTGAACTCAGCGGAACAAATTTTGAGCAATTTTGGCATGGGACCAACCAAAGAACATTTTTGTGAAATTATTTCAGAATCCAACTAGGGGTTTAGGAGATGTCGTTTTAAATGTTTCTATGAATAGCTCTGGCGGCCATTTTGTGCAGCGACCGAAACGATTTGAGCAACGTTTGTAAAGGACCACCCAATGAACATTTCTGTGAAGTTTCGTCAAAGTCACCCTACCGGTTTCGGACATATTTAAAGGACATTTAACGCACGGACACACGCAATGACGGGCGCATGCACGAGGGACGAACCAACATAGCATAAGCTCGCTGGCCTTCGGCCAGTGGAGCTAAATCAAACAGAGCAATAGACAGCTATAGCAAGAAGGCGCGTCGTCTATTAATTGAGAAAAGTATCCCTATATATCGGAACATTTCACTTAATATTTCAAATTGATAATAAGCAATTGGTTCAATTTAGTTTATAACCAAAGCGCTTAATGCACTAAAGTTTTTCGCTATTGCGTTACATTGGGCACAACTCACTATATTCAAATGTTAATAGCAACACAAGTTTAAATTAAACAAAACAGATTCGAAAGGTTTATTCAGATTGTGTCTAAAAGAAAATCTGTCTACAGTTTTGAATATTAGAAATCAAGAATAAAACTTAATGACTGTTATAACATTCGTTTGCACTAGTAGTTATTGAAAATGTTAGTGCACTGTTTAATATCATAGAGTCCGATGGATCTTTTCGACTCGTCCAAATAACTCGTTCAGTGTTCTTATGTGAAGAAAATAAAATTCACTGAATTTAAATTCTGGTTAAGAAGCCGGAACCAGCAAACACGACGTGTTATACATGATAATATGTTCTTTCCAAAAAGTCAAATATTAAACGAGAATATTCGTAAAACTTCATTAAGTTGAATCCTTCACTCCGTGTTTTACTATAATAGTTGTGTCAACATTATAAATATAACTTGAACAGAGACATTGCTTGGCGATTTATATACTTCAAAATGCGACGTTAAAATAGATATTGCAACGTAATAAAATCAGATTTTAAAATATATATCGCCATTGTGTAGTTAGGTTAGTTTTTTTTCTCAATAATGCTGTTTTAAATTGTGTCAAATGTGCAGCTGATGAAGTGAGGACCATTGTAAAACGGACACCACTAATTAAAACGTTAACAGGTGTGAAAGCTATACAGCCGCTCACAGCATCTAACAATACTATGTACGAACTAAATATATAAGGCCTGTCAAAACAACTTTCAATTGAAAATAAATATATTGTCGTACAAGAAACCTGATAAGCCAAATTCTTTGTCCGGTGTACAATATCATGGTCTTTCTTTGGGCTACAAACATAATTATCTTACTTGTAATGGCATTCCGACATTCTGTCATTAAATTTGTATAACCAACACATTCTCTAAAAGTACCTACCGGGTATATAGTGAATCAAAACGCTGATAGCGTAGAAAGACTGTTGACGACAAAAGAAACTAAAAGAATATGAATTATGAGTGCTAAATGCTAAAAAGGAAATCTTATTTGGAATGGAGTTCAATTTCCTACCTTTAAACTTGATAAAATGGCTTCATATTCAACAGTATACGACATCAAAATAAAAATTAGTTTGTAAGTAAAGAACAAATCTTATTCAAGCTAATTATCTAATGCAAAAGGAATTATATGCATGCCATTTAACAAGTCAATCTGCAGCGAGTCAGGCAAAATAACCGATGAAGCGTGGTATTTAGGATCATCGAGTGTTAGTGATTTGTAGCCTACAGAGTCAAAAGTAGGTAATACGATGCGTGCTCTCGATTTTCCAGACTACAGATTAAAATTCATACATTACAGTAATTTTGTGTCAAAATATTCAGAATAAAAATCGGTAACAAGCAATGACACTTTCGCAACGAGTCCAATATAACCGATGTAGCGCATTAATTTGGTGGTCTTATTCCAGGACACCCAGCTGAATATTTCGGTTACATACAAGTCAATAGCGAAAAAAGTGGTGTCATTAGTTTGACGTAACATTTTTAATAAATTGACATTTTTAGAAACTGTAATTGCAATAAATCACATAATATACATATTATAATACACATGCCATACATTATCTTAAATAATTCAAAGGTAAGAAAACATATGCTGAAAGTTTGCTGTTTTGAAGAAAGACACTTTCAGGTTTCGATTTACTGACTCGTAGCCTGCAAAGAAAAGAAGTAGTTTTCCTCGATACCTGTTTTGGGAATTACCATCTCAAAAGACTGTTGGCTTCAGCCAACAGTCTTAAAATGATTGTTATCAGTTTTATAACCGGGCAATCTCCGTGGAAGACAGTAGATTAATTTGTCGAAGAGAAATAACTATGGCGTTAAACTCAATGTAAACCTTAAAAACAAACACTATGCTAAATATTAAAAATATGTAACATTATTATCAATGCAACGACAGTGTTTAACAGTTTTGTGTAAGATAGTGGCAATGGATCCGGCATAAACAACAGGTGATTTCGATTTCATATTTTTAGCTGTTGCTTTTTAGGTCTGTTTCTATTTAGCTAGTCAGATTAATTATTAGTAATAGAAATTTACTATCAGGCCTTTTTATCTGCAGATGTGCTGACAGGTATCTAAGCTCAAGGTATTTTGCATTTCTGAGACACCTTTCGAGTCCGATCAATTAATGTTGAGTCAATTAAAATATTTTGAAGGTGCTAAACGTGAATTATATTATTTATTTGTTTGTTAGATAAAATGATTTATTTACAAAACAGTGACAATACATTTAATTTTAATTTAATTAACGGGCGATGGACTTGTGCCGAGAAGTGTAAGAAGACCACATTATGTCAGAACTGACAAGGAAGCTGCAACCACTGACAGCATTCAGGATGATTCAGATTTATCGTGAACAGATGACAGTGACAATGAAACTGAGCTAAATGAAGAAATTGTTAACTATAATATCGAACTGTATTTGAAACAGTTTTTAAAATCAAATATCTGTTTCCACAACAGTCATAAAATCATATTTGAGGGTCACCGATTGTGCTGAAGACGTTGAAGGGACTTTGACAAAAACAATTTAATTCATATATATCTTGCAAAATTAACATGCTGATAGTTGTATCTTTAGTTAATAAAGCACTCTCAAAGTATATTTTTTTTAGCTTTCTTCAAAGATATTGTTTTTATCGTATTTAAATGTTTCTTGCCAAAAAATAAGTGGCCAGTAATAGTTTGTCCGGGCCAGTAATATTTGGGGCGTTACCGGTCCTCGTGGCCAGTAATATATTCACGACTTTCGCGGAGACTGGAACTGTTACAAGCTTTTCACCCGTAATAGCAAAGTTTGAAAATGTTTGGTAATGTTTTAAAATATTATATTTTAGAAATGTCTTCTTTTTCAATTAATAAAGCATCTGGAGCAGAAAACCCTTATATTATGTGAAACAACAATAAAATAAATAAAAACGAGAAACAAAAATGTTGCATCTCATTGGGATCGAACCCCATGTAGGACCTAGTAGGACCTTTAGAATGTAAAGAAAAGAAAACATTAGTATTTCCTAATTATGAGATAATGAAATACAAAAATAATTTAGACTGCGGCACTAGGTTGCTTCCATACGTTCTGGTTTGACTACACTGTGTAAACTTCAATCAAAATGAATGACGTAGATGGCGTGACGTAATGAAACTCTTTAAAACAAACAATATAATCTGGTTTACACAAAAGCGAATTTACTACGTCATCTACGTCATTTTCGTGTCATACTGACATAAGCAAATAACATTTATTAATATTTTGCTTTCGCTTTTTGATAAAGTTGATAAAGAAATAGAGAACTATTTGTCCGGGTAGTACGCATACAGGCAAGCGAGTTATTAGGTTCGAGGCTCGTCTATAATTTTTATAATTTAAACCATTAATTAGTGTTTTTTGCTTTTTAATTCAATTGAGTATAAATCATGATAAATAGAATACACGGTAGGGGCCGGAAATGAGAAAGTTTATCCGGTTCGGCCCGAAAACAAAAATAGGGCTCGCTAAAGCTCGTCCTATTTTCAATTTCTAAGCCTCACCGGATAAACTTTCACCATCCCGGCACCAACCATATATTCTCTATATAAATGAATGCGAACGCTGCATAGTGGACTATTTTCTTCCGCAAGTTTTAGTCTCAATATTTGATCATACATTGAAAGCGGTGAATTACCCGACTTTTTCTGGTTTGTTTTATTAAACGATGGATGCATTTGGGAAACGTTCATGATAGTCACAACGGCACTTCTTACTGTCGCGTAATATTAACTGAGTTTTATACCATACTTTAGAGAGTTTTCTTTGTTTTGCGGTATTAAATAACTGATATTAGAACAGAAACTGGTAGGCGGAGCCTAATATGCAAGCTTACCGTGGTATATCTAGCGTGCAGTATATTGGAATTTCGTTGTAATTTATACGCACGATACTTATAGCTCTGTTAGACTCCTCCCTCGCCAGCGCTAAATTTGGAAACTACACTAATGCTTGATACATTCCAAGCACGTCACGCATCACGTGACGTCTAGAAACTGCCCATTTGGGATCGGCATCGTATAACGTTGCGATGTGATTGGTAAGTATGGTATAAAACATGTGTAGCACCCTTTGACATCAATATATTAATTATTTAATCTCGCCCTGCGGGCTCGTTAAATAACTAACCTATTTAGGTCAAAGGGTGCTACAACTATTACAAAATCATAGTGAATGTTACCTTCGGGTTTCAGAAGCGATACATACACCCATAGGCACTTTTAACTAGACACTCGCTTAATCAGCTATAACCTGTGTATTGTTAGACCGAATTTCTCCAAACTTTTTAAGAACACAAAATAATATATTAGACTTCGTTGTATTTAATTTTATGTATATAAAATTTCGTTTTCGTACAGACGTTCATAAAAATAAAACATAATATATAAACAAAAATTACCGAAAATGTGAAAACGAAATGAAGTTAATTTCACTTTCAGAAATTAAGAACAAATATATTTGTTATTTTCCTTTCATTTTAATTAAAAATCTTTAAAAATAATGATTTAATAAATTTTAATATAAATAATGAGAACAATTATCGTATATATCATATATATTTATCTTATAATAATTATTCCATACCTGTGGAATGCGGCCTCTTACACACCAATGGCGCGCACGCGTCCTGTATACTGCACAGTAGCCCTTCCAGGTTTCGCCACTAACATTTTAAACTCCTCCCTAACTATTGTTAACGGATTAATTTACATTCGTCAACTATCACAAACAGATTAGAAATTTACCACGTGCTCCTTTATGTAAAATAGATTAAACGTTAATCACGTCATATCCAATTATAATGATTGGATACATTGCAGACTGATTTGCATATGATTGACATTTTTGGAAACATATATTATCCATTGTGGAATGGTGTTATTCATGAAATAATTGATGTTAAATGTTTTTTGGTTGGAGTGTCGTTGTTAAACACTTTTGATTATAAACTCCATCGAATTTCTACATACACCTCGATTTTATCGTGCAATTATTTGTTTTGACACCCGAGAGCACGAGGAAATATAAATGATCACTGAAACGTACAATTTTTAGCATACTTGTTTTGGACATTGTGTATGATTGGGCTATGCCAAATTTGAAAACGATGCGATTTGTCATTTTTGAGAAAACCGCAATAAAAAAGGTCTAGTTGGAAGTGCCTATGGGTGTATAGTTGCTCTGCGAACAACTTAAAAACATATCCACTACTTTAGGCAACGAAGTATTAAAGAGAAACAATTAAAAGAAATCAGTACCAAAAAACTACCAAAATATTTGACATGCGAACGAACTTTGCGGATAGGGATTCGAACCATAAAAACTTTCATAACAGCCACTAGACCAACTTATCATCGACTAATGTTAAAACAAACTTAACTAAAATATCTGATGCATACATTATTGTTTGTGTTTAAATTCGAAAATATTGAAGAAACTTAAACAATAATATCGGTATAGTCCGACAATATTGACCTGGCACTCATTTGTTTCCGTAAAGTTTCGTAGATTTTCGTCGAAGTACTCGGGTATGTTTTGTAAACACTATGCTCGTTAGATAATATTTTTTCGCTATCTACGCATAAACTATTATCTGGAGAGATAGCCTAATGGTAGAGTGCTCGCTTATTATTCAGAGGAAATTGTGTAAAATCAGGATTTCATTTCATGTTATTTGAAGACAATATAAGAAAAATGTCGTCGCAGCTGTAATTGCTGCCCTATAACATATTTTCTTTTTAATTTGTTTTGTCTTTGGGATATTATTCAATGTTTTGTTTGAACAATACAAAAAAAAAGTTTCAAACATTATTTAATGTATTTATTGTACAATACAATTAGAGGACAAGAGAAGGAAACAAATTTTAAATGCGTGCTAATAATACGGAGACACGTTGTCATGATTCATGAGCAACCAGCTCATAACAGCAAACATGTGTGCCAAGCAATTCTTAAGAATCCTCCATCCATGGCCAAGTTATAGTGTGCACAAGCAAATTAAGCCAATTAATAATCAAAGGGCAATTACTCCCTGAAAAATCATCAGACCGGAACGACCTGACAGTTTGCGCATGTCCCCTTAGTAGGGCAGCATATAAAGTTTCATTGAATTCGGGTTATTGGTTCCTGAGATCTCGTGTGGAAACGAAATTTTCTTAGAAAATGTCATATTTCTTATCAAAGGGCAATAACTACCTGAAAAATCATCGGACCGGAACGACCTGATAAAATGCGCGTGTCCACCCTATAGGGATACTGCAAGTCTAGTTTCATCAAATTCGGGTCATTAGTTTCTTAGTAACGAAGTATCAGACGGACGGAAGGACGGAAAGACGGAGGGACGGTCGGACGCACGGACGGACGCACGGACGGACGGACATGAAGTATGATGGATAAAGTCATCGGGGAAATTCGTTTCACACCCGCACAAACTGAATTGCAGCGAAATTATCATTCGGACGGACGGACAAAGCGGCGACTATATGCTCCCTTATTTCGGGGAGCATAAAAACAACTATGGGTGTCCGACTGTTTAAGTGCAAAATCGAACTCTTTTTTTGGTCACATACAAACTGCATTTTTGTTTATATTTGGATAAAAATTGAAGTATTCATTTTTCACATGGGTCAGGACACAGGCTTTAAGCGCTTTGCTATGATAACAAGAGCTGTTTGTAAAACAGTTATGAGCCATCAAGGTTGAAAGCAATCTTTAACTTTCAAGTATCAATTTTAATGAAGATCGGATGAAAACTGCTAAAAAAGCCTATTTAAGATAAATCAAGAGCCAAACTCTGCAGTTCCTGCGGCAATTTAGTCCATCATCGAACTTGGCTAAGATATTTAGCATCAAAATGTCCATCAAGAGATTATGACCTCAAACATTTTCATCAAGATTGGCGAAGATCAGATGAAAACTGTTAAACTTAGAGAGCGGAAACAGCTACTAATGCCAATTGTATATAATTGAAGGACCATATCTCCACAACTCCTGGCTGATTATCGAACTTGGCCGAGATATTGGGCCCACATTGTGTTCATGAAGTTTGGTGAAGATCGGATGAAAACTATTGGACTTAAGAGAGCGGAAACAAAAGTGGTCTACCAACAGACCGATCGACCGACCAACCGTCCGATTAACAAACCAATATACCCCACAATCTTCGATGGAGGGCATAACAAGGTTTCCAACGCTATACGCCCGATTCAGAGGGTGCATTGGTTGGAAAATTCCTAACTTTACCAATTTTTCATAGATGTTCTCTAACTTGATCTAATTGAAAGCAGAAATCAATTTACTATCATAGCAACGCGCTAAATGCCTGTGGTTCAGAACGGAAGATGCAAGTGTTGAAACAATATCCTTTCGGCTAGTTTACACAAATATAACAAACAAACATATATACGTACATTGTGTAGTTCAAATTCGTGACATTTTCGAATATTTATTGTCCGCGCACTGTCTAAAAACACCTTTTTTATTTCGTTTTGTTTCGCTTCCAAAACCTTTGTAAATATGTTATATGATCTTACGGCTATAAATACATCTGAGTTAATGATAACATTTAATCTTTTCAGAACATCGGCTGGTAGACAACTCGACCAAACACACCCGTCAGGGTTAACTTGGACTATTATCATTTGAAACAATTACACACTGGTTCAAATATTACAATCCTTGTTTAATATAACGAACATTATACGTACATTATTGGTCTCATATTGGACTGGGTATCTATATATTTTGCTGTTTCGTTAATAATTTTGTATATATTGAAACCAGTACACCTGTAATTTGATTATTTCTTGTTCATTACACTCCTTCATTACAGTCGTTAGATTGTTTAAGGCATTTTGTACATACGAGTTGAGTGTTCTTCTTAATTTGATATACGTACATTGTATTTGCCAACGGTTTGCATTATACATTTTAGCAGGGAAAGCGTGTCATCGAATTTTTGAGACGCCATTTTGGAATTGTGTAATGATAATTACAATTTCAAGTTCGTGTCTATATCGACTCTGTGATCAAAATTTGGCCTAAACGTTTGTAAATAAATAGACATAGCTTTGTGAATATGTATACATTTATTTGGAATTCATGCGCTTGACTGATTTGTCACTCAACGGATGACCGCATTACAGTATCAAAGTCCGCGTTCATGTAATAATTCAAATGCAAAGTTTTTGTAATTTGTAATACATGAAATGATACAATATACAAAAGCAGTCGGTAAAAATGAAAGTATGAAAACGGTTATAAATATGGACGAGTTCCCAACATTTCCTGAAAATAAACGCAGATTTCAGGAAAACATTTTGGTCCACATCACTTACAGACACCATACGAGTATTAAATGGACAATTCACTGAACTGCATACGACGAGTATCTAAAGATCCTTTAATTATACGTTTTGCAAAAGGCTTGCTCGAAAGTTTGGAAAATTTCATGAAAACAAATGAGTTTTCATTTAAAAAAATTATCGATAATTTCAAATATGTTTCGCGAAAAGAAAAATATTATCTCAGGCAGTAGTGGGTACTTATTTGACTTTTTCTTGTTAACCAGTTAATATTTTCACGAAAACGTCAAAATGTTTCGCGAAAGTTTTTCAACTTTTACGAAAGTGTTTTAACTTTTCGTGAAAAAGTAATTATTTGTAAAACTTTCATGAAAAGTATCTGGTTATCGTATGCAGAAGTATGCCACTATATTTTCTTCCGCGTTAAGGTAAGATAACGGTATACAGACGTTAGTTTAAATGTAAATCTAAGAAATATATTCGTTTAAATAGTTGGCGTACATGTAACTTCATTCACTGTAGCATTTTCTAATCTTTCGGTAAACTGCAAGCATATGACAAATCAGCAAGTAACATCACAAATAGCTGATTAATATCGTTACATGTACAGATATGTAATTAATCTTATTCATGTGTGTACTTTAGTCATATTGATTAAAGTATCACGAGGCCACGTAGTCGTCACCGATTATCAACTATAAATTAAATTATTTTTACAAATATAATGTATATTCATTGAAACTCAAACATCATCAAGCGCTCAACGGACTGAAATTTCTGTATGTTATGTAAAGTTAGTAACAATTATACTAATATTGTAGCTAAGTTGCAAGTGGCTGGAAAAACGGTTATTACATACTAGTATTAGCTTTAGCGACATTGTTTTCAATGATGTACATATTTGGCCTAACCTGATTTAGTTACAGATAATTGATATACATAACACGTTTATTTTAAAACGTGCTACAATATCAATGAATATGGCCGGGAGCTAAACCGAAGTAATTTGCAAACGCAAATGTTGCTTGTATCGAAAATTGTTGCCCAAAAACAACTCACGTTCCTATACTGTTCATGTACAATGATTGGTTACGTTGAACCGTCCGAAATCTAAAATACAACAATACACACACATTCAAACAACTATTAAAATGTTCATTAAAAGTTTGCCAAATGTATTTTAATCAGGAAGTGTAAGGCCAATTCTTTATTTTTAGTTACGATAATGTGAATAAATGTCCGCTGGCAGGTCAAAAAAATATATTATTAATTCTACCGAAAACACAAAAAAACGTCACATTTACCTCATTAACACACTATACACACAATTATATAGCAAGAAAGGCTAAGTATACAAGACCATGTCAAAATCCAGAATTTTCGTATTTTCTTTAAAACTTAAATATGTATTTAAAGTTAACACCACCATAAAAAAACAAAATAAAAAAATTAAATCAGTAAATTAAACAGAAAATGAAAACTATGCCTGATTCTTTGGTTTTCATCAGCAATGAAATGACTTTATATAATGCCCACAATCACGTGGCTTGAATAATTACGTTGCAGTGTTTCAGACATGCAAGCGCTGCACACACAGTCACCCCATAAAATAAATAAAAATGTCAGTTATCTCTAAAGGCTAATTTACGTATATGCACATACAAAATGGCTGCTTTAAAATGGGGATAAATATATGATTTGTGTACAATACAGGCATTTTCTTCTCATGTCAAGTCAAATGCACCTTGCTTAAACTACTACGCTATTTATTTGAATCTGTGGCTACATGCTCAATCCATATTTTACCTGTTGCAGTTGCTGAAAAAATATATGATACAACACCCAAGCATTATTGTAGACATGTTTAACAAAGATATCAGTAAAACTGATGGATGCTACCCAATGTGCTTTGCCAAGTTGTAGGAAAGCAATCAGAAGAGCAGAGAATAACACTAGAAGTGTAGGACCAACTATGCTGTCAAAACTCTTTTTAAGCATGAAACATACCATAGAAATAAGTATTACTGAACTTCATACAGCATTATCATATAGTAGTTGCTGAGAAATATCCCAGACAAGAATTGTGCACTAAATACTTATTTCAGCAATCTTCAAAGGTAATTAACTCCAAAAAAAGTCACTGGTATGGAACAGCCTGCTACTGTGAACACCTCGTGTTGGTAATGTCAGGCCTCCCATAAAGTTTCTTTGAAATCTGGCCAGTAGTTGCTGCGACACAGTCCAGATAAGAATTGTGCACCATATAATACTTTCAGCAATCATCAAAGGTACATAACTTTAAGAAAAATCATTGAAGCGGAACATCCTGGTACAGTGCACACCTCCTTTAAGTAATGAAGCTTCCCATGCAGTTTCATTGAATTCCGACCAGTATTTGCTGTAAAATAGTCCGGAAAAAAATGTGCACTATATACTAATTTCAGAAATCTTCGAAGTCCAATAACTCTGAGAAAAACCATTGAAGCGGAACGTCCTGGTTCAGTGCACACCTCTTGGTAATGAAGCTTCCCGTGAAGTTTCATTGAATTATGGCCAATATATACTGAGAAATAGTCTGGACAAGAAAACTGGACGGAATAACGGACAGAAGGACGGACGGACAAAGCGGCGACTATATGCTCCCCCGAAAAAGTTTCGGTGAGCATAATAATATTGATTTCTTCGTATTAAATAGGCCTACGTGTATCTCGCGAATACACATTTCTAAGTAGATACGCTATTGAATTTCACACAACAAACTATAAATTCCTCCTTGGGAGGTGACGAGATAAAACTGCCCCCATCAGGGATTCATTAATCGTAAAATGTCATTCGGACTGTGAAGTATGGGTCACGGTAATCCCCTCCCCCATCAACCTCTACTCGATTCACACTGTCACAAATGATGCGAAGTACTTTAAGCAGGTGAATTCAATTGTTAGTTTGTGGTTCACGTCATCTATCTGCGTTTTGTGCATATTAATGCTTATAAACGTGAGAAACTAATACCATTACGTACACGATACATATTTATTTCAACAACGTATAACCCGTTGCACAATAGTTACACATGTTAAACCCGCCATATGCCAAACCATGTTTACAAACAAGTGAATGACGTCACAGCGCGTGTCTTGTAAAATGTGCTGCGTTACTGTCAGTAGGAAACGACTAGAACGCAGACGGAAAATGCCAACATCCGGGCAGAGATTTGACTGGTTCCGAGCATAGCTCAAATCAGCTGTTAACCGATAGCGGAAGTAACCGCTGCGAGGAGTTTTGGAATTTCAAAATGCCACACCTAGCAGTGGTTACTTCCCCATTCAGTTAACACTGCCACCATGAGTTAATAACTTATTGATTTGGAAGTTTACAGGGAAGACGATTATGAGGAGATTGAAGATTTATTTTTTACAAAACAATGACACAGGTATGTCGCATTATTATTAAACAAAAATATATAAAAAAAGTAAACATATCAACGCAAGGATTTTACGTTGTCACGTTTTTATCATGTGCTTGTCCACGATTTTATTTCGCGCCAAGTGTTTGCCTATGGACACGTGAAACTTCATGCCAGCAGGGATTTGATGAGCTAAGCTCGGACACAGTTACATCTCTGCGCGGAGGTTGGGGAAAATGCAGATAATTAATACGTTAGGAAATTTTACGTCCCGAATTTTTATTTCACATTTGCAAAAAATACGAACGCCGGTCTTGTAAACCATGCAATCAAAAAGGCATGGCCTAATGTTACTTAAAATCTAGTACTTTATACGCCAAGTTCGGTTATCTCAAACATCTACAATTGAAATTAATAAGGGGGGAAATTGATATCGTTTTGCCACAATTAAATGTACTAAATGTTTTTATCTGATCAGTTGACACTTTATCAGATTGTCAACCCCAATGAAACATGGATACTGTTTGAATATTAGTCATGTAAGTAAAAAAAAAAAAAAACAACAACAACAGAAGCCTAGAAAACTAGGTCAAATAAAGTTAAAATCATTGTATAAAATTCTATGAGCTACATTTTTCATCAGATCAGGTGTAAACTTGGTCAGAAGTTTGTCCTTAAAATCACTGTAAATACTCTCAGAACTACATTTTTCATCAGATCAGGTTGAAACTAGTCTTGTAAATATTGGTGTCCTCCATAAAAGGTAGGCTCTGATCAAATTTTGCATTACTATACTTTTTTTGCCTGGCATAAATGTGTGTTGTTAGTTCTATATAACCTTGCCATTTATACGTGCAAAAACAATCTCAAGGAGAGAAACCATATAAGAATTTAATTCTTTCGTTTCAATCCTTTTCTTATCGTTATTGTATTGCGAACGTGTTTGTATATTTGCCAATTGTACAAAAGAAATGTGAATGTATTTGTATATTTGCCAATTGTAAAAAAAAAAAAAATATGTTTAAACTAAGTCTTCATAACTTTTTTTATTCCCAACAGAACAGCTACACGATTTTTACCGAGGGTGAATAAACAATTGTAGTTTATCCTGCGCGTAATGATTAAGTCTAATCTAGAAGATAATTAATACATTAACCTTCCACAAATCCTGTGTAAAACATTGAACTATCAGCGGAAATCCGTCATTGTTGGTACCAGTTAGTTTTGTTTCCTCACTTACACTACACCAGTCAGTAACGTACAATCTACCCCCTGAATAACAGGGTTAAGTATAGTGTATAATATTATTGTCTTTTTGTAACGTAGTTACTTATTTTTTAAGGATAATAAACTGCCAAGTTTCTGATCAGATTTTGTCCTAGTTTTGTACACATATTTTAACAGAATCTAGATTTCATAGTGAAGAACACTCTGGTCAAGTTTAAACATAATCAAATAACAATTGTGGGTCCTATTGGGAAAAACGATTCGTACTATATTTGACCTGGACGCCTAATTTTCGACCAAACATGACTCATTTTCGGGAATCACCGTGCATTTAAGGAGGACATTATTCTCATTAATTTCCATTCTGATCCTATGCCCGTAGAATGGCAAGTGTTGATGACGGACGACGGACGCTGTGCGCCGGACGCCGGAAGGGTCCAGTGATCCTAATAGTGGACAATAATGGTACACAAGATGATATATATGTATAGGTACTTACTAAAAGCCCAAAATTCTAATTAAACTCAATGAAGTGGAACACCATAGCAATAAGCATATCTGCCCCTAGTACTACAGCTATCCATAAAGATTCATTGAATTCCTGCGGATAGCCGTTGAGAAATATCATTTATAAGAGTGGTTCCATATATATTCATTGAATTGCAGGTACAATTAAAGGTCCATAATACAGTATAGTACTATATTTACCTACTCTTGGTTATAAAGATTCCAATACAGTTTCATTGAAATCGGACTAGTGGTGGCTGAGAGATAGCACGGACAAGAATTCTTCACTACAAACTAATTTCAGCAATCTTCAAAAGCCCATAAATCCAAGAAAAACATTGAAGCGGAACATTCTGGTTCCATTAACATCTCTTGGTAATGAATCTTCCCATAAATTTAATTCTAGCCTGTTGTTGCTGATGAATAGCCAGAACATGAGGTGTACACTCTATCACTATATACTAATTTCAGTAATTTTTTAAGCCACATATCTCTTAGAAAATAATTGAAGCGGTCCTGGTTCAGTGCACACTTCCTCTTGGTAATGAAGCTTCCCACAAAGTTTCATTGAATTCTGGCCAGTAGTTTTTTTTTTAAATAGCCCGGACTTAAAAGCGGGACAGAAGAACGGACGAACAGACGGACAAGGCGGCGACTTCTAGAACACCCTCCCCCGGAATTTTTCGGGGAGCATAACAATCAAACGAACAATCATAAGGGAGCGATATTTTATGTTACAGTCACGGATGCGGATCACTGACATGGATGACGGATCACGCGCACATGGAAAACAGCCAAATTGAGTACATCGGGATTTATACATGTAAAGGTGATGCAAGAAACAATTTCAAAATTAAGATTAGTCGTATACTAATAACTTATTTATAGGCTTCAAAACGTTTGTTATAAAGTCCTATTTGTTTTGCTGTTGCAGCCTTACAATTTATTCACATTTTATCTAATGTTTTATTGGAACATGACAACAATGTATGTTAATAATAAAACACAAATATTGGTTTAATGCGACTGTTGGACTAACTTGAGCATAGGAACTTATTATACATGTATTGTTACATCTGCCAAGGATGTTATGTTTCTGCACGCACGGGTTTGTCTGTTTGTAAGTTAGCAACTTACCCACGAATGTTAAGAACGGATTCACGTGACATTTTGTGTGAAGATTGGGATTGGGCCAATGAAGAAATGATAAGATTTTGGTGTTGATCCGGATCACCGTCTGGATCCAGGATTTTAAACGGATTATTTATTACTGGGAAATTGGGCAAATAGTCGCACTATGCTGTATACAAAGTTGCATATCACGTGGGGGAAGTAAGCTGCCTTGGCGGAGGTCTAATCTCTCCGAGTTGTTTTTTTTTTGCTTATTAGGAATTGTATTTTTATGACCATAAAAACGATTATGTATCACAATTTAACTTCCATCATGGTTATAATTAACTTCAAGATAAGAAACATAATAAGAAGTAGTACGTTGACTTGTACATTTAAAACATAACCTACATTTTCAGCCAATCAGCTTGCAGATAAACAAACGCATACATTTTCTGCAGGAGTTTCGCATCTACGGAAATAGAAATGTCCGTATTGAACGCGGAGAAAAAACCGCATTTATTTTCCGCAGCAGTTCCGCATCTGCAGAAATATAATTTTCCGTAGTTTTGCAGAGAAAAAAGGTTCTACTTCCGAATACTCCGCATTCCGCAACTTTTCCGCGATCTGATAATTCCGCATGCGGATTTCCGCGTCCGAATACTCCGCATTTATTCCGCATCAATTGCGGACACATTTTTGCGGAAGAAATGCGGAATTCCGCATTATTTGCG
Organism: Congeria kusceri; assembly: GCA_027627225.1. Lineage (NCBI taxonomy): Eukaryota > Metazoa > Mollusca > Bivalvia > Myida > Dreissenidae > Congeria > Congeria kusceri. The sequence goes on along the minus strand of CM051024.1, from coordinate 90,884,951 downwards.
GAAATCTGAGCTAAGGGATATAGCCGCGCGGACCTTCGCACGGTCGTCACCGTTATTGCAATGACGGCATTATTAATTCAAATGCTTTGGTATGTGTCTCCTTCATTCATATAACTAAAACGTCAGTTTTGAACGTTTCTGTTTAACAACAGTAGATGCTGTTTTTTGTTTTTATAAGTATCTGGGCGTGCCATGTTAGAATGATACATAAAGTATAACATTAGTACGTTAATCAGTTGATTTTATTTATATGAATAATTAATACAATGGTGAATTACAAAAAATGAAGAAAAACAGAAATGTCCAATGACATGGATAGTGCTTTCCAAATGTATACATATTTTTGTTTGAAGGATAAAATATTCAAAGTCAAATTAATACTTGTATTATATTTCGGGGGGGGGGGGGGGTCGTAAAGTGAACTACCTTGAAGTGAGGCCACAGCTAGTGATTAAAAATTGCCAACTTTTGCAACAAAATTAATGATGGACGTTTTTTTTAAGAATAGGCCCATAATTATGTTGTGGCCCAATATGTCATGTAATCATAATGTGTTATTTCAGGACTACTGTATAGCATTTGATACAAAAGTTATTGAAGGTACAATGTGCGCATGTGTGTTGTTGACATGTAGAACTGACAACATTAAATTTTTATGCTGCCCAACTTGGAAGCATATAGTCGCCGCTTTGTCCATCCGTCCGAATTCTAAGTCAACTGACATTCAGTTTGCCAGGGTTTCAGATGTTTCTCCCCGAAGATTTTATCCATCACACTCCAAGTCCGTCCGTCCGTCCTTCCGGTACTTAGTTTCCACGCGAGATCTCGGAAACTACTGACCCGAATACTTCCGGTCTGACGATTTTCAGGAAGTCCTTTCATTATACATGAGTGTTTTTTGCTTGTCCGGACTATAACTTGGCCATTGACAGAGGCACACATGTTTGCTGCAATATTAGTCTATGTAGCGCTCATAAATCAGGTCCCTAGGTAAAACATCAAGGCCACACCTAGAGGTCAAAAGTAAAAAATTGTCACTTTCTTTGTCCGTGCTCAACTTGCCATGGATTTTGAAACTACTTGATACAACTGTTAACCTCAATGAAAAGGCATGAAGGACATATGATTAAAATACGTAGGTCAATCGTCAAGGTCACGTTTAGATGTCAAAGGTCGAAATTGACTTTTGGATAGATTTTAAAATCACTTCACAAATCTTCGCCTAAACAAGAAAGTGTTTCGCGATATAAATCAGGTCCGTAGGTTAAAGGTCAAGGCTACTGTTAGAGGTCAGAGCGGCATCGGGGACCATCCATCGGTTCTACCGATATTCTTGCTTGTTGTGTTTTTTAAATATTTTGAAGACAGTATCAGATTTTATTACTATCGATATGCAACTTATAACTGAATCTAACACACTTGAATCTCCAACTAGAAGTGTCTAACTTAATATTGTGTTAAATTTTAAGGAACTTGTTCATTTATTTTTATTATTTTTGAAAAATGTCATTAAATGTCTTTATTGCAAAAACGACATCATCCGGAATAATCTAAAACAAACATTATATAAATGACAAAACGTTAAATTTATATGTGCCTTCGCTGGGACTCGAACCCGATACCTTTGAGATAAAAAAAATCTCATGCGCTAACCATTTGTCCATTTGGATATACATTTGGTTGTGTACTTCTAAGTTTTAATGCTATGTAAGTGATACACGTTTTTTCTACATACTGCTGAAAAGCGTTACAAGCGCTTTATAATTTTATCAATTTCGATTGCTGATTATCCATAAACGAAACGATATTTCAAATATATTTCTTAGTCATTAGTATTATATCACTTGTTTGTATGTAATGTATAATCTCTTTTTGGAATATATGACATTTTTCTGAATATTGTCAATTTGCAAATCTGTGAACATGTCCCTTTAAGAGTTATGTTTTACTGCATATCAGTAGTCATATTTGCCTCTACACAAATACCCTTGTAACTATTGGAATACATGTATTCTGAAGGCATGTAAAATCAACATATAATAAAGAAAAACATTACTATAAGTGTATGCATATTTATTGTACAGATGCATTATTCAAATCATACAAATTGTATTACATGAATAAGGTTAACAAGTTGTACTAAGAAAATAGTTATCAATACATATATGAACGATTGATTACCAAAGAAAGAAGGATATAAACAAAAAATTATATGTGTCAGTATGACATTAACTGTTAGTGATGGTGTTTTCCAAATATACAAACATTTTATGTTTAAAGACTGAACAAGGGGAAAGGCAAATAAATAATATATATTTGAAATTTCACATGTTGACTTTTTTTAAAGAATGAGCTTAAAGTTGTATGTTATTGAAAGACAAAACTGTTAACATGATGGTAATTTAAGCGTTTACATGATCTAGAGAGAAATTTCAGTAACACCTTTTATCTCCTTGTATTTCGATATTTGTCATTCTGTGTTTTTTTTTTTTAATTTTAAATCCATAACAATCATTTACACATTGAAAGAAAGGGTAAAATCTTTACTGTATTCTGCTTTTTTGAATGCAATCATAAACATGACAACTAGAGTGCAAGTCAAAAATACAAAAATGTGTCAAAATCAAAATGTATTCATTAGCTCTTAACATATGTTTAATGTTTTGTAATAAAATCATTCAAATTTAGTTCCAAAAAACGTCAGACCTGGTTGGAACTTGTTTGTGACATTTATGACTCTCCAGTATGCCGCTACTGTTTATGGCTTCTGATGTAATATAAGGTCATACATTGGTAGGACCTGGTCGTACCTGGTAGAAGCAGTCCCGACCAGGTCGTACCTGAGTTTGGGGCAGGTCTTACCTCTAAATGAATTTCGATCCTTCTGTATGCATTTGTAGGACCTGTTTAGAGCCTGTTTTTGCACGTTTGTCATTCTAACCAATCAAAAAGCTGTTTACTTAACTTAAACGAAATGTTGCAAAACACTTTTTTTTCTAGTATCCGTTCAGGATCCTCACAGCGCCTATCTACCTTACAAATTCATACGATTTTACCTCTGCCTACACTTGAAGAAGCGTCATTTTAAAGACAACTTGAGAATTGTTTTAGATGTATTATTCTAACATGATAGTGGCTAATTTTTTTAAAGACAAAGAAGAAAATTGTTGTTGTTAAACTTCTCAATAAACAATGAAGAAAGAAGTCCCGATTCTGAGCGTAGCATAGTAACAGGTAGTTCCAATTACAAATGCAATGTATATGTCAAATCATGTTAAAATAAAAATAATTTTCGCATTATCGTTGTTTATCGGCTAATAAACAACACTCTATGTCGTTCTGATGTGTGGCTATTAAACAACGCGAGCTAACGCCCTCGTGGTTTAATTTCTACGCATCAGAACTCCAAATCGTTGTTTATTGGCCGATTAACAATGATAAATCGAAAATTATTTCTTAAACATAAGTTTGATAATTTTTATAGATATTCAATGGTATATTTGCTAAAAATTCTCTGAAGTTAAAATTTTTTGCTAAGAATTTGTGACATCCCAATTCATTGGTCAATACAAATACAACATGTCAAACACGGTCCTGCCAATTTAGGCGTTGACGTACTGGATGGTCATAATTTCAACAAACGAGGTCGTACCAGGTCGGACCTGAGGTAGGGGCTTGTCCTACCAGGTAGTAACTGTTTAACTGAGGTCGTACTAGCCCCGACCTCAGGTCCTGCTTCTTCCAGGCTGAACCAGGTCCTACCAATTTAGGACCTAATAACACCACAGGGTCTAACACTGCGCACTACAGGGACGAAATTCATTATGCCGTTACCTCAGGTCGGACCAGGTCTTACTAATTTAGGATCTAAAGGTACGCCATATTCAAGTACAGAAACTAATATATTCATTGTAAAGGATTTGTAAAGGTCAGTGCCCGAGGTTAATTTGTCTAATAGTCAAGTTCAATAATATTGCACAGATATGACCATTAGCGGTAAAATTTTGATAACATCTTACATGATTACAAATAGCATGACAAATGGTTTAAATATGTTGTTATGGCTAAATGTAGTAAAAATGCCATTTAATGTAAATATAGGGAAAAACTTTTAGTGAAACATTCAACAATCCGAACACATGGTGTTTTTATTAACTGAACTTCAATATTCGTGTTACCTTTTGAAGAAAGTGACATTCAATAACAAGGGGAACAATAACATTTCAATTCAATGTCGACACTTACATGTAGAGTTTGGAGTTGTATCACCTGAATTATATTTTTCACTTGGGAACAAAAAAATACATAAGAGGGCCATGATGGCCTAAAGCGCTCACCTGAGTACTTGCAAAGATGAAGACCATACTGTTGTGACAGGTTTGAAAATTAAGGTATCTGAAGAATACACATGTATCAGCAGAGAGGTTTAGGATAAGTTTGATTTTATACATCGGCTAGTGCAATGGGCTCGAGTACGAGTTGGATAGTGGATGTGCAATGTTTTTGCCTTTGGTTCTCAGATCATTTTTCTCGATATTCTTTTCTGACCCCTTTTTCATTAAATCAGTGACAGTTCTGGAAAATGCAGGAACAGTAGATTGTGATGTCTTTTCGCGGCAGTTTTGGAGAACTAGTTGCAATGTTATAATTGCGATGCTGAGCTATAAGGTCAAGTTTTGCCTTTTCTTTTATAATTTTCTTTCCAATGATGATAAACTTTAATGCAGGCTCTGAAGCCAACAACATTGCAAGTACAAAGATGTTTGCTGCATGGTTTGCTATTGTTTGAAATCCAATGTCATCTGTGTTCAACCAACAAAGCAAATTTAACCACTACAGCCACTGTTTTATTGTGCACGTTTTTGCCAGGGATTCGGCGCTATATTATATGCCTTGCAAGATTTTAGTGGGCAGAAAATAGGGGGGTGGTGTTTTGAAAAAGATCCCCCGCTAATTTGCCGTGTGTCGATTTTCTATCGGGAAAATTATTACGTTTTTCAGCCATTTCAGGATATATAATGTCTCAGTCAGCCTTAAACCGTTCAGTCGCAATGGGGAAGCTGTACTGTTATACGTTGGAAATGCATAGGTCAGAGTGACTTTTTCATTTGTTTTGGCATAATGGAAGAAGGATATGACAGTGAAAATAGCGAAATTCATGACAATCTGCAGATGTTGGTTCCAAACAGAACATGACCAAAGTGATGACTATTACGATTATTGTAGTGTGTTCGAAACAAACGAACCGAAAATCATGAAAAACAAGCGTCACAAATCGAATCAAAACAAACTGCAAAGCAGCATCAAAAAGCTGTTCAAGAACGTAAGAGAAGGCAACTATCAAAACGTAGACCTACGGAATGCCAAAAGAGACCAAAAGCACACAAATTATCATGAAACAAACGATGATAGTGATTGTAGTATTGAAAATGATTCCAACAATCGTGATGTCAAAATACATGATAGAAACATGTGTTTGGATTTCAGATACAATGACATCGATGATATCATAGAAAATATGTTTCTGGAATCATACGATCGTTTTTTGGATGAAAAGTATGAAGAAAAAACCAACCATATCTACTTTTCCGACGATGAGTCATTCGAATGGTACTTGGAAAACAAATATGAAAACCAATATCGCAGAAACAACTATGGTATTGTGGAAGAAGAATCTGACCAAAATATATATAATGTGACAATGATTGCTACAATGTTGATGATCATATCGAAAACGTTCAAACATTTGAGACATACGGTTTTGCAGCAATTCGGTACAAGTGCTCAAACTGTGCTAGATACACAGTGATGTAAGTCATTACAGCAAAATGAGGCGAGCTGACCCAAATTTGGATCAAGAAACCAGATATGATCAGAAATACTATTATTTTGGTTTGTATGTAGATGTAATGTTTGTGAGCAAAACCAAAACAAAGTATCAACGCTACAAACTCCAATACAACAGCAACAATCTAAAATTATTCGCAATCGCGAAAGACGCGAAGTAGCAAAACGTATTTCACAATGCCGAAATGCACAACGGGTCATAAAGTACAGCACATTGTATCATGAACAAGATGAAACACGTTGTGATTTCTGTGGTAGAACATCTCAAGAGTGCTTGTCAATATGCCCACTTGTGATTGCTTTGGTTAGTTGCTACGCTGAATGGTTGAAACAATTGCCAGAGACTGTTTTACAAACATGTGGTATTGTTCGCAAGCAGATATTACAAAATTGTTGATATCTATCAGCTAATCGTGCTAATGTTAGACACTGTTTGCAGTCATGGCTTTCCCGTCAAGAGAATTGTATTTCCAGTATCGTAATTTGAACCAGAGACTCAAAACGTTTGAAGATTGGTCATCAGAACCAAACGTCTCAAAGGAAGACATGGCTAGCCAACGCTTCATCTACGACAATTTGTTTCATTGCATCCGATGCGTGTTTTGCCATACACACCTCTGGGACATTGAAAAAGGAGATGTGAAACTTCGGCATCGACAGTTGTGTCCTGTGTGCCCTTTTGTGTGTGATTTGCTGTAAAATAAACCAAATGAAACGTTTTTGCGTGTTGTTTGTTTTTCGAGTAATATGTATAGACAAAAAAAGTAAACAAGCTATAGTGCAAAGATTGTATTCAACCATTAGCATACACGATTCGATGCAATACCAATACGATGTGTATATCGAGTCAGCGCTTTTGAGCTGTACATTTCAGCAATATGTTCAGTGTCAAGTATGGCTTTGACAACATCTTTTGGCTTCTCAACACCATGGAAATCTATTGCACCAACTATCCAGCTTTCGTTGTGCGTCAAACTATACAATTAGTCAAATCTACACAGATTCGCCTTCGTAGCTAGAACGTTCAGGGTATGTTTCGTACAATCAGTGATCAGGAACGACCAAACCGAGAAAGTATTTCTTGAGGTACAACAGTCGATGAATGCGTGCTGAATCTTGATTTTGCCCATATTGGTGTTACCAACAACCAATTCAACAATTTCATCGAAAATAGCCATTCTCGTTTTCGTTGGTTCTATCGCAGCCTTGCGTCTTGCGTAGGTGTTGATCTGCTGCAAAATAAGTTGTCTAGTGTTTACGTCCATATGATCAATATCATTTGACAAACACGATTTTGTTTGCTGCTATCCATGTCGATAACTGCAAGAAAAATGACTTGATGCCGTTTGTGTAAAATAGTTATATATGAACCCATTTCTATTCGAATGACAAATGTATCAAACATTCTTCATGTATGCCTTTATGCCTATCGTTGCCCTGTTTCTCGCTTTAGCGGTACAAACAAATGCATTAGTTGCTATTAATCCGATCTTTTATGACTCGCAATGTTTTAAGCCGTTACACAACAGATCGATCGATGTTACCAACGGCTCTTTCTACGTTTTGGTAAACGTAACCTATGATTATCTGTTATTCTATGATGATGTTAAACTCAATTTGCGCATTTTTAACAAATGGATAAACAGACCAGAGTTAGGTTTCGAGGCACAGGAGTTAGAAGCAAGACGTAAATCCATCGGCTTATCTAGATGTCCGAATAAGAGAGAGGCGTATTCGAGACCGGTGTATGGCGTAGTTTACGGTCTTAAAGCGAATAGCAGTTTTGTTACATACGAAAACCGAGTCTAGTGGTGCGTTTGACAATTGAACCAAAAACATTCTCTACAATTAGCGAACTTGTGGAATCGTTGTATACTGAGATTTCAACATACGCGTGGATACCATTGTTAACGTATAATTTTTCATTGACATATGATGGGAGTGAAATTTGTGCAAATGGCATACATGGTCAGGCCACCATTATAGTTAACAGTAACTTGTGCTCATCGTTAGGTACATGGTGTGAAGCAAATGTAGGCGGACAACGAGTCTGGAGACTTCATAACGCTTTTACAACCATCAAAGAGGCACTGATTAAGGAAAAAAGGTCGCACTCGGAACTATATAAACACACCAAAAATGTCGATATTAAAATGAACCCTCACATATACATAATCATACGAGACACTATTCAACAAGTAAATCGCGAAATAGAAGGCCTAACCAACAAGTGAAACAGCTTGGAAAGCGAAGATTATCCTGACGATGACTTAGAGAGACAAGAGGATTTAGAAAGACAGAAGACAGACGACAATGTTCCAGTTTTCGATCTGTCGCATCTTAGGGTCAGCGTGAAAAAAAAATAAAATAAAATAAAACAAACGATGATCTACCGATTCAAAACGATACAATTGCTGTCCAACAATTGAACGCTATACAAAATAAACTAAACAGACATAAAATCAAAATCGCTCTCAACGAGAGTGGTGTTGCAGAAATATATACTTACGGACTGCAAAACTGCTACTGCCTTACATGCAATCATTCTACTACCATCGGTAAAGTGCAAAACGATCGGTGCTATTTTATCAATTTGGATTCAGCATTTATGGTTTATTCAGCCACGCATCCTTCTCAATTTAAAAACTACGAGGGGTTGATTATCGACGAACGCTCAGATAGATCAAAGGAGTTACACACTTAAATATTAAAAGAAGTGAGTGACGAAGTTATTCTATCGAAAAAGGCCTCAGCATATCAACTCATCGTGTACAGCACCAAAGATGGTGAAACTGCTGAGAGCAAATGCTTGTCGTTATTCAAGAAAATACCAGGTGGAGGAATGCGATATGCAAACAAACGCAGCGTTAATAGCGAAAGAAAGTAATTTCAAACGCGTACCACCGATACCATGGCCTGAGTTTACATATTGCGATGTAGGTGCGGTCGAGGCAAGCGATGGCAAATGCTTTCGGATTGATGCACACTGTTCACCTTCAAACATTGCTAGCGTTCACAATTTAGATGATAACGTAGTATCGTATTTAGTTAGCATCACTCAGAACACTGCGCAAAACATAGACGACAGTCTTGCAACAAGCGACCACTTTATTGTGAGATTGGAAAACGAAGACACGAACCGCGAACAGGAATGCACGTACGTTGATATGCGAGCTAAGGCCATTTCAGAAGAAATGTGCACAAACCGACTGATGCTTTGCGAGGTGGTATTTAGCAACAGCAAATCGGGACTTAGAAAACTAACATATTGGGAGACTGCCGCTGTTAGCGTTAGTGGATTTATTTTGCTTGTGGTGACTGCATTTGGTTTCATATTTGCATTGCATAGCATTGCCCGACGAAACGAAAGCGTTATTAATGTTTAGCTATATCAACCTTGCTTGTTTCTTTTTGTCATATAACACAATGAATTCTATCCACGAAATGTACACTTTGGAGGTTAGCGAGAGCAATGCTGACACGAAATAATTTTCAGTACACATACGCAAAGATATCAGCGCTTCTTTCAATTAGCAAGAACTGCTCGAAAGTATATTCGAGACCGTGTTTGACTATGTCGAAAACAAAAACATTTTCACATTCAATTTGACAGTTGAGTTTTGTTCCGCAAATGCTACTTAGACTCAACATCTCAAGCATTTGAATCTTCTTACTTGTTCGAGTTTCGATATTACGTTTGGTATGGACGAGCAAGGAATCGTTTTCATCGTGCCAGCTGATCTTCACGTTTGTATCTCAAAAGTTGTATACAAACATTTTACACACAATCTGACAATATTTCGTTTTGATGGAATACAAGGTTCAACCATGCAACAGAGAGCGCTGCACTTTATGTTCTCAGATGAAGAGTGGAAATAGTTTTCAGTTCAACTGCGGTTTTGAGTACAAAGTGGAAGATGGTGAAAGTCTAACTTGTAAATCAAAAGAAGTTATATACGTATTGAAGTGCAACACATGTAGCGGTGAGTACATCGGAGAAACTGTTAATCTAAAGCGACGCATTCATACGCATAACTCTCACATTCGCACAGAACAACATTTGTGTCGAGCGACCGATCATTTAATTGAATGTGGGAAGCACTTGTGCGACGTGAAAGAGCGTTACACTGTATTTATATTGGAGACTGAGCGAGACAAGTATGTGCGTAAAGCAAAAGAGGCGTACTACATACGATTGTTGAAACCAATGATGAACAAATAGAAGTATTTTAATTTTTCTGTATATATATAGATATATAACATGTACGAGTCATATCAAGCACACTCACAAACACTTACTACAATGGCCCAACAGCAGCTGAATTTCAGCTACGGTAGGAAAATGCAAAACCGATAACGCATTCAGGAGTTCACTAACAGTATACTGAAACACGGTATGAAGTGCGATATTGTTTCTGAAGTTGAGCCTGGTGTCTTCTTGTCGCCGAACGATAAGTTGAATATGGAAGACCTTTCTGCGAAGCTGAGACAGATCGACGCGAAACTCGCACAGTACTAGAGCCTAAAAGTGAGAACACATTATCTCATCAAGGGTATCAAGAAAACTAGAAATCTGAGAGATGATGTGCTGAAAACTGTGAGCTCTACCACATTCAACATGATTCCAATCAATGTTCTCAACGACATACTCGAAAACAGTTCTGGTGAAGACAAAGACATTTTCGCTTTGATAGAACGAATACAAACTTCCAAGGTTCAGGAAAAGCGCAACTACACCGACATCGATATCTCCGATTCAGAAATGCCAGATACGCTCAACGATACCGAAGAGCAAATCTTGAATGTTCTGGCTGCCAAGAGAAAACGCAAATCTGGTGGAAAGAAAGCTGTCAAGAAAGCCAAAAAGGAGACCACCATACTCAGTGAATTGGAAATCAGCGATGATGAACAATGACTACGTTGTTGCAATATTGTATGATTACACTGTATTATGTTTTTTTTTGGTATATGTGGTGGCAATAAATTGTTAAACTGTAATACATGTGTTGCGTTATCAATGGAGGTCGACGAGGATTTATTTGACGAAGACGAACAGTTAGCACAAAACACTTGCTTGTTTTCACCCATGTACTCTCGTCAACACAAATAATGCTCACTTTGCATTTATCAGTACATAACAGAATACGAAGAGCAAATACGCATGTTTGAAATCAACCTAGTAGACGTAAACTCTAAACTTGGGTGTGGCATTCAAACGTTTGTCACTATGGTCCTAAATGAGGTTAAGGACGATGAACGAATGTCGTTGTTTAGGAATTTGACACCTTGCGAAATTACAAGTCATTTTGATTCAGTGTTCGGGGATCCAATGTGCGGTTATAACAGACTGAAAGCTTATAATTTCTTCGCTCTGTTTGACGAAAGTACGGTAAACAATTCTGCGTACATCAAGTTAATATATGATACATATAGGCATTCGAGAAACACATCGATCTGTCCTTACTCGCTTTTAGGCGTTTACGTTTTCCTGGTTATGATTAATACGATAGGGGGTGATGCCCAGTTGAAAAAGAAACACGACTTTCTGTGGATGTTCAACTGCCTTTGCAATCACAAGATACGTTTCGGCAAGTTGCGATGAAAGATAAGTCACACAAAATATCTATTTAAGGATAGCTTTTAGTAGAAACGCTTAAACCGCACAAACCATGTTTACAGTAAACGTTAAAGATATTAATCGTGTCACTGACACTGAGGCCACGAATCGCTTGTTCACCAAACTTAAGTACGACGTTGGCATACAAATCACTTCGAAGCTAATTCAATCGCTTAAACAAAGCAAAGACGGGGTTGTATTTTACGTGGGTAAAGAACAAAGGTCTTATCCAGCAGCAATCGTGAAAATGTTCACCAATGTTAAGACAAACCATGTCAAGATTACAAAGTACAGCGTTCAAGTATTGATGAACGTGTTTGAAATTCTCATGAAATTGTCTATCAATGCAACGGTCTCACGCAAGATAATTTGGACTGGTAATCCATCGCTAGCTTGGTCAATATGATTGAACTCGCGGAGTACCTAGGCATGGAAGAGGTGGTGATTTTTTTAAAACGTATACCACAACTGCTTACATTTCACAATAAAACGCGTATGATAACGAGCTGTTTAGAAGAGAAAACGAGTCTAAGGAAAATCTGCAACCTCAGTCCAACAACGAACCGAGCGAAAACGATGGGAAACGTGCCAGTTCTAGAACGAGAAGCTTTACTAAGGTGTTAAGTAGAAGCTTGAGTCGAAAGCGCAGAGAAGAAAATGTAATGTCATGATTTCAAATAAAGTGGACCAACAGCAAGCTAGTGCGTTTGTTTTGCTACAATTCAGTCACAACAGACACCTCAATACATTTCACAAAAGTTGTTGTATTGTGTCACTTATACAAATACACAAAATTCAATGAGCAACAACATCTGTCTAAACATCGTATGTTATTTGGTGGTCGATAACAGCAACCATCGTCTCGAAACGCCACAATGAGTTTTTCTATCGCTTCATTGCATTCGTTGCGTATCTGTCTAGTCGACAACCACCAGTGGAGTTGTTGCAGATAGAATACCGAAATGAATGTTATAATGAGCATGGCTTCTTCTTGTCAACACTACTTGTACACGGTCCCAAATCTAGTCTGTTTTTATTTCGTCAATTATCAAGCGAGTCAGTAATATATGAGCCGAAAAATAGTCGCAAACATGAGCAAATGCGATCTACGCTTTATGTGTGACTTATATATACCTATTTTGTAACGAAACATGTAACATACAGCAAATAGCTAAAACTAACGTAGTCAGTTGTCACATATCAAACCATGGAGTACTTCAATAGCTTTTGGATCGATTTTTGTTTCTTTGTCCCAGAGACTGAGCAACAAGCCATAACAACCGAAATTGACAAAATACTAAAACCAGCAGTTGAACGCAAACAGAAATGCGAAGAACGCATCCGCAAAAAGCAATGGAAAAACAAGTCAAAAGCTGCTGCGAAACGGCTATGTGAAATTATATCGAAACATATAACCATAACAACCACAGAAAAGCCTCGAGTGAAACGTTTTCGCGTGCACAAATCTGAAACATTTGAGCCGTATGAGTTCTTTCATCCAGAAAATGAACCAAAACCCGAATTTGAGTTTAGGTTGAAAATATCATGTTTTGGATTTACAGTTGATTTGAGTGTGTTTGTAAGGCTTTGTCAAGATGACAGCGATGAAGGCATGATGCAAGTACTGGATACACCCAATGAAACTAAATTGTATTTCAACATTTGTGATAGAGATGGCGAAATAGACAAAAAACATGATCTGCTCAAAACCAATGGTCCTGCTATGTGCAAGGATATTATCGACATGATCGGCCTAGAAGACATTGTTGATGAAGATGATTTGTGTGCAGAATTGGCATCAAATATATCGTTAGACTTAGAGAGCGAATGTGACTCTGAATAAAACAACTCAAACACATCGTGTATGTTTGTTAGTCTTTATTTTTCAGTGCAAACAAACAATAATCAACAAATGATGTCCACTTAGCAGGCTGTTGTGCGACCCAGTCGGTAAATCTGTATTTTCGAAACATATCTTGTACCGTAACCAAATGATAAAAGCCTTCAACGTTGTATTTCGATAGTTCATGCACAACGGCTGTCAACATAACAAAAACAGTCACAAAAGCATTCCAACTCAAACCGTTGTTAAGTCTATGCATCAGCAATTCGCCAAAATAGTCCACATCGAAACAAGCTTTCTCCAAATCATCTTTTGTAAGAACATGCTGAGTTACAGTTCTGTCCACAAGCAACACCACACATTCAACTACATCACAAAGAGTGTCATTGGTGTCATCAAACTGCTCCTCTTGCAAATAATTGGCAACCATCGAAGCCACAAATTCACAGCTTAACATTTCCAACATCATGACAACTGAAATCTGCTTTTATGGATATATTTTTCAACAGTTATGCGTTATTTGTTGGCACAGTATTTTCAACACGTCGATTTTGAAGTCTTTGCAAACCATACAGCAGTAGTACAACAATGGCCAAAGAAACAATCACGCATGTTAGTGCAGCAAACACGAGCCAAACGCTGTTAATACGAGATTCTTCATTACTGGGTACATGTAACTGCTTATCAGGCTCTTGAATTTGACACAGAGTTTGTTTCGTTGTACATCTCTTATGGGATATAGCTTTTGCACTCACGTCGATGTACAAGCATGTTGTATTCTCATCATATGACACTCGTGAAAACACCAAGGCGTAATCGTTTAGGTCGAGCGTTTCGTTTAGAATGTCGATTTTGAACAACGAGTCTTTAGACAGCACATCGACTGTAGTATCTTGCGTTCTGCTAATCACATAGTCAAATGCGTTCTTAAAATCTTCGTTTGTTTGTAGTGCTGCTGGCGAGTATTGACCATCTTCCTTCACCAAGAAACAGGTTTTAGGCGATGTTATCGATTCTGCTGCGTTTTTGTTGAATGCACATTGTTTGTACGAAGGTGGTTCGAAAGGCGGTACGGTCACAAACTCTCCTTTATCAGCTTTGAACAGCGCCATATTAGTCGATTCGCATGGAATGAGCATATATTTTCGCTTGTACAAATGAACGCACTGAGCTTTACTCTTGCTTAAGAATATCGCTGCCTTGATAGATCGCTCGATGTTTGTTAAGATTTGTTCGTTGCTTACTTGACTGAAATATAGTTTGCAAATGAACGTTTTCACCTCCAAAAATGACCAAATCGTATTCGTTATAGTCGGTGCTGTTGACAGTTTCACCAACCTTCACTGGCGTTGAATTTGCGTAACTGACCTTGAACTGTGGTTCCGTACTGAGAAAGTAACAAACGCCGTCATATATTTTACCAATCGTTTTACTCGGATCGCAGTTATTACAGTTACAGTTTTGTAAACCGTATGAAGAAACGTTTTGAAATGTTGTGTCAGCGCTGACAACTATGCACACACATAAAATGATAAACGACCGCATGCTTGGCGTAGAAAAACAAGAATGACATCGAATGACAAGATCGTTTTATAGACAATAGTAATTTTCGGCACGTCGTTCTTTCACAGCGTTTGACACAAACGCCACCAAACCTAGTAATATCGCAAAAAATGCTAGTATACTAAACACTGCTTCGATGATTATAACGACCGATATTTTATCCCCATTGTTGATTGCATCTGCAGTGGCATAAATGAGCATAGTGTCATTTATTTGACTGTAGTCTGTTATGTCAGTTTCGTTGCTAGTTGAACCTTCAGCACTTTCATTTGCTACTGTTGTGGCGTCAATATCTTCTAGTGGATTATGAGTTACGTTATCGCTAATATTATTGTGTAAATCGCGTTTTTCGATATTAGCAATGGTTTGGTGTTTCATCGGGTACCAAGAATGGCATATACTGACCAGTGTTTAGCTTAATACGTATGTTTTCAGTCAGATATAGAAACAGTTTGCCTTTGGTTTGAAAACACAACTTGTTTCTGAAATTGCGAATTGTCAAATAATCGTCACTCACGCCCAATGCACTCGCTGTTACCCTTCTGATAGCTTCGACAATATCATACTGACTAGCATACGTTTTCTCCGGAATAGATGCGCTTGTGTCAATTTTGCCTAGCGCTTCGTCGTACGAATCAACTGTGAACGATCCTTTAAATATCACCAGTTCGCTTTCTGATGACTTGTTGAAGCAGTTGTCATTTCAACTACATACAGAAACAAACACGGCAAATAATATCAAACGCAACATTGCTGGTAATTTATTTATACAACACAAACACTCATCGTACCTATATAACAAATTCTTCACAAACCAGTTACATCGAAAAATTGTCAGGTATGTACATGATGAGACCGTTAATCAGCAATTCCTCCTAAACACAAAATGTCAGAAAGTGAGGCGGAACGTAAATGTTGGGAATGCAAGTACGAACCGCTTGCGAGACTATGTCTTCTTGTTCATCTTTCTGCGACTCTGTTATGAAATACACTTTACATGGATCCTCTGGTAGGATGTCGCTTACTGGCATTGGATCTTTGCGTTCCGGTTCTAGGTTTTCAGTTTCCACAATTTCTTCTTTCACGACTGTCAAATCGGTCGGCATACTGAGTATCTCTTTCTGCTCTGGAAACACGTCCGAAACTGCTCTCTGAACAGAACCAAGTATTTCTGTCCACTTGTGTTCTTCTGTTTGACCTAGCATCTTTTCTGAGAGACTCGTTTGATTTTTAGAATGCTCAACAATTTTACGTTTGCGATTAGGTATAGCATTGTCGAGTCTTCCTTTTCCACCGTCGATCAGCTCCATTTTTACACAAAGACTGTTTATGTGCTGCCTGTACGTTGCGAAAAGAAACTCTAACGCTTGGCACAAGTTCGAATGTGAATAACCGTACTTTGGCCTCAGTGCGTCAAAGCTGGCCTTCCGCTCTGCCAGTTCAATGCTCGGTTTCAGCGCTTCGTATATTCCACCACAGCTTTTCAAAATCTTGAGACAAATGGTGAGCTCTTTCTGAGTGCTAATCAGCTGAAAGTTTGTACACGGTAACACTCCTTTTCTCACCCAAATCTCTATGATATCGTTTTCTGAACAGCCGAGCAATGTCATTACTGCTCGAAAGTAGCCGTTGAGTTTTAGTCGTATCTGCGTTCTTTCTAAGGACAGGCTAGTGGATTTCACGGTATAGCATTTGCTGAAATACTCGATGCCGTGCAACTCCAACACTGGTATAATGCATATCGGCAGTCTATACTTCTCGGTTGGAGAAAACTGCAGGTATCTGCCCTTTTTAATGCGCTCGTGTAGAGCTGCGAATTGTTCTGGTATCAGCTTTGTCAATATTTTCAAGTAGCACATGTCAGTCCGGCCATCAGCGGAAAACATTAAGTCCACATATCATTCAAACGCAGCTAGTGTTGGTTCGTCGAGAAACACATGGTCCAGCGTTGGCACGTAATTCAAGTAGTCGTACGGGCTGTTCGTTAGAGCTAAAAAAAAACGCAGTCCCTCTGCATCTGTGAAAGGACACGTTACGCTAAACATGTACTTCTTCTGGTGACCATTAGCATTGAAATTTCGTTTCTCGCGAATGAACTCTTCACACAATGTTCTGAGATACATGTTGTCGCTTCGGTTGTCAGATTGCAAATGAGACAAATTCAGTTGATGGTATGGCTATTTATGCTATTTGGCTTATTATTAAGCTCATGTTTTAAACGTGTGATGTTGATTTTCTGTTACAGACATGGCTCGTTGCAGCGAAAAGAAGGGCGATTGCGAACTGCTGTCAATTATCAACAACAAACACTTACCAAACAAGCCCGAACTATTGGCATCTTACATAAATCAAAACTATGGATTCGAGTCATCGTGTTACATTGTAAAGAACGAAACAACTGCTTTGCCTGTTGACTTCACGCAACAAGATCTAAAGCAAGTATTCATTCACTGCTCAAAATCTGAGTACATCCAGTATGTAAGATTTAGGTTTAACAGCTCTCAAAGCAACGGACTGATTTTCTGCTATGCGAAAAAACCAACTACGAAGATATTTACGGCAATGAAGTGCATCAGTGTCATATTTATTTTTCAATTGCATGCAGTACAGATATGGCAGCTACAAGTTATTTTTTGACATACGCTCTTGGTTCAACTGGAGTACTGAAATTCTCCAAACATACTATGGAAAAACTAGCATCTTGTTTAATTAGGAGATATAGTCAGTCTCGTACCTAAATGCGTTATAGATTTTTGGAACAAAAAACTTGATTCATTTCGCATGAGAAACATTCGTGAGAAAACAGATCTAGTCTCACAACAAGATGACTCAACAACGCTTCAGGAAGAAATTCAGCGCTTAACACAATCTAAGCACACTTTCGTGAGCACAGAATACAATACTGCCAGTAAAACGCTGAAAGGCTTGTTTAGTCATTCCAATGACAACAGCTTCGGCTTAGTGTGTCTCACGCAGTCGGTAGGTATATAAAGGGTTGAGTAAGTGCAAAGTCAAATCATTTTTGATCTAACAATCGAACAAGCAGCATGTCATACAACGCAAGCCTCAACACTCCAGTCACTACTTTAAGAGTACCTGTGACCGAGGACTGGGATGCAGAAATCGAGCTGTCGCAAATGCAAAGTAAGTTGTGTTGCTTTGTGTGTCATTGTATGTTAGTGTAGCAAATTGAATGTTGCATACATGAATGTTTATATGCAATAACTATGTTTCGCTTGTTGTGTTTCAGATACAGCCAAAACCAAACCACCCACTCGAACTGAGGACTGGGACGCAGAAGCTGCTAAGGCTAAGCGTGCGCCCTTCTTTCATAACTTGGGGAAATGTTCCCAGAGGCAAATCAACCCGTCTAAATCGTTGTTGGACGTGCCGCAATGTGCCTATCAATTGCAAATGCAGAAAACATGGAATAACAATGTTCAAATGCATGCGGTTGTTTGTTTAATGTTAGCAAAAAAAAGTTATATAGCTAGTAGAATGAAATTTCACACAGTACACACCACGCAAAAAAACAATGCTAGCAGTTGAACTGAAAGATCTTAGCTTTTTTCGCCACTTGTTACAGTTAAATCTTGAACAGTGGAACAACGCTGTAGAAAAGTACATAAAAGAACTCTATCCAGATGTCGAGTTTACATTTTCACAACGAGATCAGTGTTGAAAAGTGACAAATACTGATGTAGTTTACTACGGCGATGTCGAACTAATTCTCACTAGTACAAAATACGGTTTCTGCTGGAGAGACCAAAATCAAATCAGAAGAATTCAGACTGTCAATAGCATTTTGTTGCCCTCAAAAGCCGAGAGAGCAAAACACGTATCGTTTGGTCAAGAGTATTTCTAGCGGGAAAAAAAATATATACGTTATGACATTACACTTGTAACATGTAAAACAAACTATGGATGAAACTGACGCTTTGTGCATTTATCAGTCAAGTAGCTATATGGAAAACTACATCGATCGACTCGCAATATTCGAACATTGGTCTCCACAAATAAAGCCCAACAAATATCAGTTGGTTTCTTGTGGACTGTATTATTTAGGACAACACGATCGCTGTAAATGTTTTCGATGCGGTGTTGTGTTGTACCACTGGAAATCAACCGACGATGCTTGGCTAGAGCATCACAAACACTCTCCGAATTGCCAGTTTTTGCGAATGGTGGGACCTGGTCCCAGATTATTGTTGAATCAGTGAAGTGTATTATACTATTAGCCCATTTTAGTTGGAATACGATTTCATTCGTATTTGCCCGGTCACAGGATTAGCAAAATAAACTATAAAAGCAACTTAATCACTATGTCATTCTGTACTGTACAAGCATGAAGCGCAAACTAGATCAATTGACATTGTGGGATGCTGCCAATGTCCACGAACACAAAACTATGTGGCGCTGGTGGCATTCTATACGCAGAAAAGACTATGCAAACAATGAGATCACCGACTGTGATGAGATCCAATTGTTACACTCTGCTAATGTCAAGAAGCAAAAGTTGCATTCTGATAAATTCCTAACATCATTTGCGGTTGGACTCCGTCCTAGAAAACATCAAAATAAAGTACTGAATGAAATGCCTCGTGTTTTAAATTATACGTACAATTGGTGTTTGTGGTTGGTAAACGACAAAAGGTTGAGACCGAATCAATTCGTGCTACAAACAATTGTCTGTAAAACAAATGCGTGTAATATTGACGTACAGTACAGGATGGAAAATGATGACTGGTTCTTTGACAACAAAATGACTCATGTAAAAGGAACATCGTGTTAAAACTGTTGTGCTACATTCAAGTCAGCCAAGTCACTGAAGTCAAAACTCAAACGACCGATGCTCGTTTCAAATATTGTTCAAGGTTCGTTCGGTGTTCCAAAATCTGACATTCGACTACTTTCATCAAAAGATGTTCAAACATATAATATCCACATACAGACCCGATACATCTGCATGATGCCGGACAATTTTGAAAAGCGATCTAATCCTAAGGAAAGATTCTCAAAACTTGCTAAGCCAATTACACGAATACCACCTATTGACCACGACGTGAAATTAGTGAAACGAGCTAATGGCAAGTTTGTCATGAACATACCATGCGATCACAAGTATACACGAAGAAATGCATCAAATGACTTAATAGAAGAACGGGTGTGTGGCATAGATCCTGGAGGCAGAACATTTGCAACAGTGTACGACCCAATAGATTGCAATGCTTTCCAAGTCGGTATGGAGGAAGATAAGCAGTATGTAATTCGCAAACTACACAATAAAATTGACCATACACATATACATTTGACTAAAGCACACAACAGAAAGCAACTACAAGCTGCGCAAGAACGACAGTCATCATTAAAGAAAATTAAATTTGAAGCTAAAAATGTTTGTTGAAGATATTCATCTAAAGTTGTCTTCACATCTTGTCAAATAATACCAGTATATAGCATTGGGTAAAATAAACGTGTCTCAAATTGTACGCAAAGACAAGCAAAACCACCTAGCAAAGCGAGCCAACAGAGACTTACTATGCTGGCAACACTACAGATTCCGTGAAAGACTAGCCAATAGAACCACTAATACTGACTGTACATTGGTTATCCAAGATGAAGCAGACACTTCGAAGACATGTGAAATGTGTGGAAAAATCAACAAAGCTCTTGGTTGGAGTGAAACGTTTTATTGCGATCAGTGCAACTATAACACACATAGAGACGTCAACGGTGCTAGAAACATTTTGCTAAAATCGCTTTTAATATTCCTTTTGTATAATCACAACAATAGTAACAGTGTAAAAATTAGGTTGATCCATCCTAACGTCGTATGTCAATTGCTTCGAGACTTTGCTTACGCTTAGTCCAGGGCTTTTGACTGCCGAATGAAATGGCTCATCCTGTACCATGCTCAAAACGCACTGCACTTCTCGCGGGACCAAATGTCACCAGGTTCGATTTCACGTTGCTAAAAGCTCATTTATAAAGCCGTTCCCGGACTATCCCTGGTTAGCCTGTAACCCAGTACTCAACAGGAATACACAATTCAGCACCTCTAATCTGATAAGAACTTATTACTAGGAAGTGTTGGGAGACTATATCTTTATTGTTTATATTATACCAGGGAAAAATCAGTTAAAATTAACAAATTGTTGCTTAAATCTGCTGTTGTTTCCATTGAGTGCTGCAATATGGCATACGGCAGAAAAGTTTGGCCTTCAATATGTATTTAACTGTCATATTCCGTTATAAATATTATAGCAGTTCATTTTCGTTTAATCTTCACATACTAATGAAAATATTAAGATCGTTAAAAGATTTTTATAAAATAAAAGTTTTAATATGTCATTATCATCAGAAGAAATGTAATTATTGCATATATTCTTTTTTTTCAAACTAATTCCCGTGTTTGTAAAATAAATACAACGTATAAACTCAATTTAATATATACCAGTATAAACCTTGTTTAATTTCCTGTCAGATAAGTATGTGGTATAGATACATACGAGTAACTATGCATCAGTGACAGCGATTTACAGCAGATGACCCCTTTAAACCAAGCTTACTTGTAACACTCAGATTTATCTTGCTCTGCAGCTGCTGATAGGCAAATGAGTTTTTGGCGGGTTAAGAGTTAAGTCTTTAATTGGCTGTGATATGTAAATGCAAAACTCTGTGATAGTATCTGGTTTGTTACAAAGGTCAATAAAGTCACTCATTTTGCATGAACAAAATGGTAACGGCGCATGCATGCTCACCGGCTTGGTGTCAAGACTGGATGAACTAGATGCCTGTTAACAACATGTCGAGCCCGTTGTCAAGAAAGCAACTTGTATTGTAATTATTTTAAAATCTCATTTTCTTACAAGCAGATCTTTTCCTTTGACCTCTAAGTGTGACCTTGATCTTTGAGCTATGGACACAGATCTTGCGTGCGACACGCTGTCTCCACATTGTGAACATTTGTGGCAAGCTATTTTTAAAATTCCCTGATCAATGATGAATTAACAGTCCGGAAAAGCTGTATTATGCCCATTTTGACATTTGACCTCTAAGTGTGACCTTGACCTTGGAGCTAGGGACACAGGTCTTGCATGCAACACGCCGTCTCTACATGGTGAACATGTGTGGCAAGTTAATTTAGAATTCCCAGATGAATGATGAACTAACATTCCGAACATGCTGTATTATGCCTATATTTGACATTTGACCTCTAAGTGTAACCTTGACCGTTGAGCTAGGGACACAGGTCTTGCGCGCGACACGCCGTCTCCATATGGTGAACATTTGTGGCAAGTTATTTTAAAATTGCCTGATGAATGAGGAAGTTATAGTCCGGACATGATCGGACGGACGCACGCAAGGACGCACGCACTCACGCACATACACCGAACCGCCATTGTGAGCTGAACTAAGTCGAGCTGACCGCAGGCAGGCTCCACAAAAATGAAATCTCAATCCTGCATACAGTACTTGTTTGCGTTTTCTTGAACAAAGCCAGGACTATAACTCTGGTGTTTGTGGTCCAATCTGGCCAATGTTTGGCTTCTGCTCAGACCATGTGGTCATACACAAACTGTAAAACTTTGGTTAAGATTGGTTGAAAAATGAAGTCTCGATCCCGCATAAAGTTCATTTTGAGTTGTTTTTTTCAAATCAAGGGGTAATAAATTTGGTGTTTGTGGCACGATCAAGCCCAGTTTTGGCTTTTGCTGAGATCTTAGGATCATAATTATTATATTAACTATAGTAGATTGGTCAAGATTGGATGAAAATGAAGTCTCTATCCTGAATAATGTTCGTCTCATCATGCTTGCCACTTCTGCCAAGTTATTTGAAAATCCATCCCTGCTAGACAGTTATGCTCCAGACAAAAGTTTTTCCGCCCAAAAACCCACCCGCCAGGGGCATTCCCATAATACCCATAATACGTCCAGTTTTTCAAACGGGCGTATAAAAAAGTCGATATGTTGGAAAAGGCATTTTTGCATTTTTTGCATGAAATAGGGGCAATAGCTCTAGTGTTACTGGTGCGATCTGGCCCAATAACAATCCCGTCCGAGATTGTATGGTCATACACAAACTGTGCTAGTTTGATCAAGATTGCATAGACGAACAAATTGTTGACGGTATACGGACGCTTTACGACGGACGCTTGACAACGGACGACGCAGGAGAGGTCCCCTATATCAATACTTCGTGCTCAGATGAGCTAAACATTTATGGATTTACTCATAAATAAACATTCAATCGAAGCTCAAAAGCATTATCAAACATAACGTAGTTACACACATTGTAGTTTGGTCATACGAAAACATGAAGGAATTATTCTAAGTGTACCACAATTTTCAGCAAGTCTTTGTAACATTTGAACGAAATGGTCAGTTGATAACAAGGGTAACAACAACACTACAATATCAATGCTTGCCATTTGGAGTTGTATCCTTTGAATTGTGTTGTGTTGTGTTTTTTTGTTGTTGTTATTTTTTTTGCTTTAATATTGATACAAAATATTAATATGGACGCTCTTCATGGATTACTCATATAGAAACATTCAACCAAAGCTCAAAAGCATAATAAATTATAAAATTATTACACTCATTGTATTTTGGTCAATCAATCACACACAGTCTTGGACAGATTTAAAGAGTAATTTGATGAGCCCCATACTTTTCCAATATCTTTTTTTTTTTCAACAGGTCTTCGAAATACTTTCCATTGGTAGACCCTTTCTCAGTGTATTTCTCCTCACGATCTCTTTATAGAGGTCAGTCTGATTATTTTCTGGAGTATTATGTCGTCGTTAACTTCCCACATTTATGTAAGGTAAATTTTCGTAAGGGTTTTCATCATGATCTGGATCTTCTTTGTCAAAAGTATTTTTACTGTTCTGCAATTTTACGTCATCACTTTAGTATTCGTTGTTTTCTCTCTTGTTTTTGCAGGGCGGCAAATTACCACTACGTTTTATATAAAACGCTTTCCCACAGATCTTCTTCAGTAACGTTTTCGTAGTCCAGTGCCTGGTACGAGGCCAAACACATATCATCCTGGATACCAGGGATCAAAATCACTCTTTTACCTTGTCCGGAGACAGCGAAGGTAAAGTTTTACTGTACATTTCCAGGAAATTTGGATCCTCATTGACAATATCTTTTGAAACAGATTCTTCTGATCCAGAGGTCAGCGGTGTAACCATAGCAACCGGTGAAAAAGTGACAGTCTTACTATTGATTTTCTTCTTTAAAGTAAGTGTCGAATGTATAATTTCCCTAGAAGCGGACTGTGGCTGAATGGCTTTCCTATATGCCATGTATTCCGCTTTCGGCATAATCACTTCATCTGAAGTATCGCTATCTTGACTATTCTTATTTTCAGGCAACGGCACTTTCTGTTCAGTTCCAAACTGGTCCATGTAGTTCATGTACCATTGGGCATCGGGGCAGCAGAATCAAAAGACGAAGAGCTTAATTGGAAAAGCTGGAAACGTCATCACAATAAAATCTGTATAAAGTGTTGTCACTTAACAATACGTGGCCTAAAAAATTTTTTAACATATTAACATATTTTACCATTTAAATTTCGTGTTTGGACAATGTTGCCATATTGTATGATGTTTTTAAAATGATGTTATTGGCAAGCAAGATAAATTATGAGAACTGTTTTCAGCAGTTCTATCTCAAAGGCAAGGTTATCTAAGTAATTTTGATTCCCACTGACATCCAACAAAACAGGAGATGTTTCAGCAGATATATTCTGAACACAGGCATCCTTTTTTAGAAAAAGGTTCATTAGTTTACAGGTACGGTTCTTTTTAGGTTCATTTGTGCTTTCAGAAATAATACAATCCAATGACTAGCCATTAAAGCCACAGTCCATGGTATCGAATTCAATACATCGTAATTTGGCAATAGTTCTTATAAATTTCAATTAACATATATTTCTGGGCTGCTGCTTTAAAAGGCCCCTGTTTAAAGAGTTGTGTAAATGTGAGTGCACTTTAAAAACTATTTTTTATTTGTATTCAATGGTCTAAAGGGGACCCTCTCCATACATGCACACAATTGTACTATACTACTTTCCTCAGTACAGAGAATGTTTAGATTGCAACAGACTGAGATGAAATATTGCTAAACTGGTTACAAAACTATTCATATTGATGCAATGAGATTTTGTTTGCGCCATCTCATGTATGTCAACTTAAAGAGATGACACGATTTTAAACTTTCAATGACATGATTAACAACAAGTTTATTGCATCACAAAATGCTGCAACTGATTGTTATAAAGTGCTCATGTATAATTTATGTTGCTTTATTACAGAACATTTCCTGGAATGATTACATTCAATAAATATTCCTAAGGCCACAGCAAATTTAATACTTGGTCATCGTAATTTTTCGAAAAATTTTGGAGCGAGCGAGCGCAAAACAAATAAAATATAATTTGTTTTTCAATTTTGGTTATTTTGGTGTGAGCGCATAATTTTCGCAAATTTATAGATTTAAAAATAAGTATTTTTGCTTTGGACACGAGAATTTTAAGTAATAAATGTATGAAATAATGAACCATGAGATAAACGGACTTAACATAAGATATAGATCTCTTAATACCGAAAGTGTTTAAAGTTGTGTTTAAAGTTGAACAAATATCAATGAACAGTTCAATCATGTATTCATTTATGAACTTGTAAAGCATTTAAAGGACAAATGAAAGCACTTATGTTGTGTCCAATTGTCATGTTTTGGATAAGACAAATTAAACAATTTTGAAATGTCAAATATATTCAAGATAAAAATAAAACAAAAATAATATGGCATTTTATTGTTGGAAGCCTTGTTTAGTAGCGATTTTTCTACCCATAGGATGTAATAATTTGCTCTATTTATATATTAATTTGCAAATACTTGATATTTAGAGCCTATAAGTTCAACATTCTCAGCATAAATACATATGTATTGTCAAACTCCTCGCATTGATCTACATCTAACCTCATTGGGGATTAATTGCTACCAGAACAAATATTACGTGACCATACACTCACGTCAGGCTTTAAAATAGATAACACTTCATATTATCCACAAACAAGAATGTACATGTAGTATTTTTTTAGTTTTAACAGTTTTCATTTTCACGTAATAGATTATATAAAGTAAAGAGATCGGCGTTTTTAGGTGTAAACATGAATATTTACTGCAAAAAAGCAGAATATTTATCCAAACTGGTTGGTACTTTCACTTTCTCTTGTTTGAATGCGCAAATGATATATTTTTAAGTTTGTCGAAAAAAACATCAACAACACATTTATTTGTTTATGTTATAAACCGATATATTTTAATTGAATATATATGAAAAAAAAGATTATTGTAAATATTCATAAATCTTCATCAAAATTTGGAGGAGCAGCTAATGGCGAGACTTGACAAAGCAGCGCAGCAGGGGAGACCACTGTGAGGAGTTTGATGTTTTGTACATTTTTCTTTAAAAGGACTATGTCAACGAAAAATGTATTTTTTATTGCACTAATAATTATATTATATGATAGAAATGAGCTATACTAAGAAATTTGCATTCAATAAATAATAAATAATATAATACACAATTAGTTACTTGATATAAACTAATTAGCAAACAAGTTTGAAAAACAACCAATTCGGTATCGAATTCACGATTCAGGATCCATACGAATAAATGACGGTAGACAGCGCTTTAACCAACTGCGCTAGCATGCTTGTTAAAGATACGTACGTAAATTGTGGTTATACGAATGCTCACTATTCTGACGTCAAAATGTAAACATGAAAAGGGCCAAACAAACACGACCCATATTATAAATGTATTTTTATCTTAGAATGCGAAAACTCTTTTGCTATTATATGTGCGTTATTTTAATCATTATTATAGGCCATTATTAATATCTTAATTTCAGATTTGTTTTAAATTCCCCCCTTTGAGGCCATTTTCGTTGACATAGTCCCTTTAATCACTTATACACATATTGACTCGTGTTCTCCGAGATAGTTTATACATTCGACTCAGTTAGAACTGCTTTGACGTAATAAGCATTTATGTAGGCGTTATCGAGCATGTTCTGATGAACTTATTGTGTCCATTCGAATTAATTATTATTCACGACTGTAACCTTTTTATTTTAGGTTTTTGATTAGTTGTTATTAGTTTATGTTTATATACATGTTTTGGCTATATGCTATAGTTATAAATGGCAAAACGTCAACCAATAATAGTTCAGTGTGTGTACCATTCAGTGCGTGATATCAAAATACTACACATGCATCATCACTAAAATAAATAATTATCTTTAAAAATAAGTGTAAAATAAGGCTTTTAAAAGCACCAGGTCTTTGAAATAAGTGTTAAATAAGGCTTTTAAAAGCACTAGGTCTTATTCAACGTTTCCAGTAATGACATTTTAACATTATCTCATGTTAACATTAAAATTTCCTCATGTTTACGTATATGTGAATGTTATTCATTAATTATAAACATACAATTGAAGACTACGAATCCGGATAAAACATGTCATATTTATACCATTAAAATACAATGCATATGTTTAATTATGGTAAGTCCAACAAAATAGCTTTGTATACACTGTTACTGATCGCCATACGTGCAACATTTTAATACGAAAAAGAACACCATATAAAATGTTTACCAGCATTGGGTCTGTTTACATATCTGAATAACGCAAACAATACTGAACTTGCTGAATCGGCAACACGTGCATTATGTGCTGTGTTTCATAGGGTGTATTTTGTCAACAAGTACGCACTCAAGTTATACACGCTGCCACTGCACAACGAATAAATCCGTTCATTTATCTACTAGATGAGGACTACAAACAGATACAACATTACAGAACATCTTCATAATAGTAAACAACATATACAATAATCGAGGCCTGTCGTGGGAAAACCAGGCTCAAAGCATGTGCGTAAAGTGTTGTCCCGGACCAGCCAGTGCAGTCCGCACAGGCTGATCCGGGACGGCACTTTTCGCCTACAGTAGATTTATGTTAGAAGAGACTTCCTTGAAACAGAAAATACCATACAAGCGGAAAGTGACGTCCTGGATTAGCCTGTGCGGACTGCTACGGACATGGATTAAACCAGGTTTTGTATGGTAACACTTTGGATACTATGGTGATTTGAACTTTACTTCAACTATTGATGAAATTAGAATATTATTGTATGTACGTTCAAAATATTGTTAATTGATAAAGATTCGACTGGTTTAAATTTAGTATATAATATCATAGACGAATGTCAAGCTCTAGCTCAATCTTTATTTAGTTCATGCTAAATAATAACTAATCAACACCATAAACGACACACACACGTCAAAACAACTTCACCATATAAAACAGGTATCCTATATATAAAATCCCCCACCTTCGCCCAAAATGCTATGCGGAAGCCAAAACAGATTTTCAGATTATCACTACAAAGTCGGAGAGTAAAGTAGACATTTTCCACGATGGTAATTTGCTTGATTTTCACTGTTAATATTGCAATTTCTTTTTTAAATAATGTTGACCTAAATTATTTAAATCAATTTGGTCTGGTAGTACTGAGGTAGTCTGGTAGTTCTGAGGACACCTGGTAGTACTGAGATGACCAGGTAGTACTGTGGTGACCTGGTAGTACTGAGGTGACATGATAATACTGAGGTGACCTGGTACTACTGAGGTTACCTGGTAGTACTGAGGTGACCTGGAAGTACTGAGGTGACATTTTAGTACTGAGGTGACCTGGTATTACTGAGGTAACATGGTAATACTGAGGTGACCTGGTACTACTGAGGTGACCTGGTAGTACTGAGGTGACCTGGTAGTATTGAGGTGACCTGGTACTACTGAGGTGACCTGGTAGTAATGAGGTGACCTGGTAGTACTGAGGTGACCTGGTAATACTGAGGTGACCTGGTAGTACTGAGGTGACCTGGTAATATTGAGGTGACCAGGTAGTACTGAGGTGACCATGTAGTACTGAGGTGACCAGGGTTGGACTTAGTGACCTGGTAGCACCGTGTTGAGATTGTAGTACTGAGGTGACCTGGTAGTACTGAGGTGACTTGGTAGTACTGAGGTGACCTGGTACTACTGAGGTGACCTGGTAGTACTGAGGTGACCTGGTAGTACTGAGGTGACCTGGTAATACTGAGGTGACCTGGTAGTACTGAGGTGACCTGGTAGTACTGAGGTGACCAGGAAGTACTGAGGTGACCAGGTAGTACTGAGGTGACCAGGGTTGGACTTAGTGACCTGGTAGCAACGTGTTGAGATTGTAGTACTGAGGTGGATTGGTATTACTGAGGTAACCTGGTTTTACTGAGGTGACCTGGTAGTACTGAGGTGACCTGGTAGTACTGAGATGACCTGGTAGTACTGAGATGACCTGGTAGTACTGAGATGACCTGGTAGTACTGAGATGACTGGTAGTACTGAGATGACCTGGTAGTACTGAGATGACCTGGTAGTACTGTGATGACCTGGTAGTACTGAGATGACCTGGTAGTACTGATGTGACCTGGTAATACTGAGGTGACCTGGTAGTACTGTGGTGACCTGGTAGTACTGAGATGACCTGGTAGTACTGAGATGACCTGGTAGTACTGAGGTGACCTGGTAGTACTGAGGTGACCTGGTAATACTGAGGTGACCTGGTACTACTGATGTGACCTGGTAATACTGAGGTGACCTGGTAATACTGAGGTGACCTGGTAGTACTGAGGTGACCTGGTAATACTGAGGTGACCTGGTAGTACTGAGGTGACCTGGTATTACTGAGGTGACCTGGTACTACTGAAGTGACCTGGTAGTACTGAGGTGACCTGGTAGTACTGAGGTGACCAGGTAGTCCTGAGGTGACCAGGGTTGGACTTAGTGACCTGGTAGCACCGTGGTGACATTGTAGTACTGAGGTGGCCTGGTATTACTGAGGTAACCTGGTTTTACTGAGGTGACCTGGTAGTACTGAGGTGACCTGGTAATATTGAGGTGACCTGGTAGTACTGAGGTGACCTGGTATTACTGAGGTGACATGGTACTACTGAGGTGACCTGGTAGTAATGAGGTGACCTGGTAGTACTGAGGTGACCAGGTAGTACTGAGGTGACCAGGGTTGGACTTAGTGACCTGGTAGCACCGTGGTGACATTGTAGTACTGAGGTGGCCTGGTATTACTGAGGTAACCTGGTTTTACTGAGGTGACCTGTAGTACTGAGGTGACCTGGTAGTACTGAGGTGACCTGGTACTACTGAGGTGACCTGGTAGTACTGAGGTGACCTGGTAGTACTGAGGTGACCTGGTAGTACTGAGGTAACATGGTAATACTGAGGTGACCTGGTAGTACTGAGGTGACCAGGTAATACTGAGGTGACCAGGTAGTACTGAGGTGACCTGGTGGTACTGAGGTGACCTGGTAGTACTGAGATGACCTGGTAGTACTGAGATGACTGGTAGTACTGAGGTGACCTGGTAGTACTGAGATGACCTGGTAGTACTGTGATGACCTGGTAGTACTGAGATGACCTGGTAGTACTGAGATGACCTGGTAATACTGAGGTGACCTGGTAGTACTGTGGTGACCTGGTAGTACTGAGATGACCTGGTAGTACTGAGATGACCTGGTAGTACTGAGATGACCTGGTAGTACTGAGGTGACCAGGTAGTACTGAGATGACCTGGTAATACTGAGGTGACCTGGTAGTACTGTTGTGACCTGGTAGTACTGAGATGACCTGGTAGTACTGAGATGACCTGGTAGTACTGAGATGACCTGGTTTTACTGAGGCGACCTGGTAGTACTGAGATGACCTGGTAGTACTGAGATGACCTGGTAGTACTGAGGTGACCTGGTAGTACTGTGGTGACCTGGTAGTACTGAGATGACCTGGTAGTACTGAAGTGACCTTGTAGTACTGAGATGACCTGGTTTTACTGAGGTGACCTGGTAGTACTGAGATGACCTGGTAGTACTGAGATGACCTGGTAGTACTGAGATGACCTGGTAGTACTGAGATGACCTGGTAATACTGAGGTGACCTGGTAGTACTGTGGTGACCTTGTAGTACTGAGATGACCTGGTAGTACTGAGATGACCTGGTAGTACTGAGATGACCTGGTAGTACTGTGGTGACCTCCGTTAGAGAAATGATATTTTAATGTGAACTAACTATGAAATTTCTGCGAACACACTGCGAATACAAGGGTTCGCCGTTCTTGTTCGCAGTATGTTTGCAGATAAAGTGAATTGTTGGCGAACATGCCTTTAGCTATTCACGGTTTTTTCACTGAGATTGAAAATTTCACATTTAATACTAAAGCTTGTGTTCCTTTGGTTAATCAGAAGATTATGTTATTTCAAAGTTCACAATATGTAATTTTAAAAATGATGTCACAAAATAGAATAATAATGATTTGTCTAAGTCAAACAATTTCAAAATGGAGGGAAACTGGAAGTTTACTGCACAGGTACAGATAAATATTATTTGTTTACTGTTGATAACAAAATGTTACAAATAAATGTGATGGTCATTTGTATTTTATTTGGATGTGCATTATGAAAATATTCTGATGTTTATCTAGTAACACTTGTTCACATTTAGAATCCCGGATAGTTCACTTTTTATTCGCGGATATTATGTATTTTGTAAGTACCACACAGTTGCTCTGTATGCACTGTTACTGATTGCTTTTGTAAATACTTGTAAATACTCATTTTGTTAGTATGAATCTTTTGTAAATATACAATTGTCATATTTATTGCCATATATATCTTTATTATATCCATAAAATATTATATTATTATAACAGTATAAACTGTTTGTGTTCATCTTCAATGTATATTTATAATGTACCAGTTTTGTAATGTTCATTTAATAATGTTCTTTTACCACTTAAACTTGTATACTGTTATAATTACACTGCTGTATTGTGGGCCGGTGGCCTTAACGTGCCGAATAAATATTGTATTGTATTGTAAAAAAAATACGTGCAGCATTTAAATGCGAAAAAAACACATGTCTGTTTACATATCTGAATAACGCAAACAATACTGAACTTGCTGAATCGGCAACATGTGCATTATGTGTTGTGTTTCATATGGTGTATTTTGTCAACAAATATGCACTCAAGAAATACAAACTGCTGCTGTACAACTAACATATATTCCTCCAGTTCATACGTAACAAGGTTTAAATTACGTATCAAGAACTTTAAAAAGATTCAAAATATTAGGACATGTTCAGTATAAAAGGGTTGTGTTGAATATGTATGGTATTACTTAGGATACTGTGGCTATTGCAAATATACATAAAACTCTTAATGAAATTTGAATATTATTACTTTCAAAATAAATAATTTAAACAGTTTCGACTAGTTTAAATTTATTTTTAAAGCTAATAGACGAATTTCAATCTCAAGCTCAATAAATTAGAAACTGGATCCTTACTAAATCGCTCGTTTCTTTTTCTAACACTGGTCTGGTTAATCGACGTGCTGTAGAATTGCTATTCTTTTCGTCACGCTTCAGTAAGCATTCGGTATTTCCCTTTGCACGAGTTTTTCGTTCGATTTGGCGGGTAGAGTCATTCGATTTCGCTTACACAGGAGTTAACACGTGGTTCAGCATATTTTGTTTTTAACAATTTAGATTTTGTTAATAATTGTTGTAAGAATATCAAATTTCAAGCTACACACGTAGATTACAGTAGGACAGTGAACTTTTGAAACAAACATGGTTGGGATTCGTGAGTGCGTTGAGCTTCCACACGTCGTGTTCGTACGCACGGAGTCTTCGTTCCGCAGCAGTCCACTTTCGACAAGGCTAGATATTTACGAGGCGCTTTACACACCGCCATTAGCGGCATCGCTAAAAGGCACAGCGTTGTAAAGATGAGTATATTGTTTTGTTACATATATATATATATATATATATATATATATATATATATATATGTATGCCATGTTATGAATATCTGAATTTTATAGCTGTTTTCTTTTACAGTTAAGATAATTAATTCGCATATTCGTTTTCGGGGTTAAAGATCTTAAACGGTGTTTTATGATATTTTTTTTAATGGACACAAATACTTATTTTTACATCCTACGTTCGTCTGGTTGAAAATTAGTAAGAAAGTAAATACAACAAAAACCCTTTAAAATCGCGCCAATGTAGACAGATTCGTGAAATGGGCATCATGTTCAATGTTTTTTTCTTAATTGGTGCTCAGGCTTCGCTTTGAAATGATGTGGGCTCAACAATAGGTTGGTTTATGTTATTATTTTGATATATATATCTGGTTCATATTATTATATGTAGTGCAAGCTAAGCATTTTGTAGTCCACAAACGACAGTCTGCATTTGCTGACAAAAAATCAGTTGCTAATCATAGGGAATAGATAGTTTGTTGTCTTGTCCTGTTTATCGTTGCACAAGCTACCTGACGTATTTTTAATATGAGGGACATTTATTTAAGCGTTTGTGTTTCTCGAGATTTCGGTGTGTCAATGAAGTAGTTTGTTTTGTATGTAATAAGGAGCCGTGGTGGTCTGCATTGAGCTGATGGTGTGAGTTATGTGATACACGGTTGTCTCGAGATGTGAGATTTTGTGTATCAATGTCTGGATGTGTTGTATATATAGTAAAGATCCACGGGGTCTGTGTTGAGGTGTTAATGTGAATTATGTGATACACGGTTGTCTCGTGACGTGAGCTTGTTGTGTATCAATGTATGGATGTGGTTTATACATAGTAAAGATCCACGGGGTCTGTGTTGAGATTTTGATGTGAATTCTGTGATACACGGTTGTCTCGTGATGTGAGAATTTCGTGTATCAATGTCTGGATGTGTTGTATATATAGTAAAGATCCACGGAATCTGTGTAGAGATGGTGATGTGAAATATGTGATAAACGGTTGTCTCTAGATGTGAGATTTTTGTGTATCAACGTCTGTATGTGTTGTATATATATTGAAGATCTACGGGATCTGTGTTGAGATGTTGATGTGAATTATGTGATACACGGTTGTCTCGAGATTTGAGATTTGTGTGTATCTGTGTATTTATATGTCATGTACTTGTATGTAATAAAAGGATCCGCGGTGATCAGTGTTGGCATGATGCATTATGTGTTACACGGTTGTGTCGAGATGTGCTGTGACATGTATCAACATAGTGGGTATTTAGACATATTTATATATATAGTTTAAACTTTATACAAATAATATATAGAAAATGTAATGAATTATGTTGATATTGTTTCAGTTAAAATGCTGTAACTGCGTTTGAGACGATATTACTAACATCCTAGTTAATGAACAGCGGTTCAGAAGATACCGGACATAGCCAGGGCGACACAAATCCAAGAGTACACAAGTACAACGAGATATTTTAAAAAGAAAATACATGTAAAATGGTGGAATGAACATAGATTTGATTCCCGCCCGACAGAAGAAAGCCAGTCTACGTGTTCCTGAGTGACCTGATGCACAACATGTGATGTGTCGACTGCGGTCGTGAATGAATGACGCTACGCCTTTACAACATCGTTGGATATATAATGTGTTACTTTTAAATTTCTGTATGCGGATAAGCTTGTAAGTTAATTTTTTTAGATAGATGCAGATATGATGCGTTCTAACACGTGCGATTAAGAAAGCTAGTTTCTATAAAAGTTAAAGAATGTTAGTTATATAATTTTATATTACTTTATTACATTTTACTGTCTTCCTTTTTTATTAGAGAAAAGCGGACCGCCTCCTAAGAACTATGTGTGTGTCTTTTATGGTTGTGTAGGTGCTGCATTTATTGTAAGTTAGGAAATAATTTATTATCGGAAGAACGCAGTGAGGGAGAAAATAATTGCTATTATTTTCGTCACGCTTCAGTAAACATTCGGTATTTCCCTTTGCACGAGTTGTTCGTTCTATTTGGCGGGTCGAGTCGTTCGCGATTCGCTTATACACAGGAGTTAACACGTGGTTCAGCATATTTTTAAAATTGCAAAAGCAACTTATAAAACATAAAGGAATGAGGAGATAACATTTATAATCAAATTATGTATGTCTGTTTTCAGTTCAGTTTTTGTTGTTGTTTATAACGTTGGTATGTATATTAATATAGGTTCGTTCATTGTGTTCATTCTGTTTAATAATGTATACAAATTTATTATATTGCAATGTAACTAGTTTCGTCGATATACAAGATGTATCCATGATGACTGTTATTATTAGTATGGGTGAGGCCCGACACTCTGCGATGCGACATTTGACAAACGGGTTCCAGAGTTTTGTTTTTCCCAAATGCTGTTCAAAGGGTTTTATCTCTGGTTTTTCCTGGGCGAGTCACATTTCATTTTACATTAATTATTTAAAGAATTTCATATAATTACTATGTTATGTTTATGCATTTATTAGTGTGTGTACGTCTTTTAGGGATTTGTTTTGTTACTATTTTTGTTGTGCGTAGCAAGTTAGCTTATTTGCGTGAACAATATGCATACTAATTTTATACTAATGTATTATGTGTGTACAGTAAAACGGCGTTACAGACAAATAAAAGAAAAGCGAACCGCCTCCTAAGAACTATGTGTTTGTCTTGTGTAGGTGCTGCATTTGTTGTAAGTTAGGAAAGAGTTTATTTATTTTCGGACGAACGCAGTGAGGGAGAAAATAATTTCTACTATGAATGCTAAAGAAGTCCAAATTAGATTGTTATTATGGAAATTGATGCTAAATTGTAGAAATATGCATTTGGTGCACTTTCATTCATATATCTTTATTAAACAATAAACAATTTGAGGTTAATAACGAATTTTAAAGCAGTTTTTAGAATTTGACCTTGAAGTGACCTTTGGTGACCTTGATCATAACCTTGTTTAAAACCTTCTCAGTGTACATTTGTTTTGAAAAGCATTGAAAAATGAAACTATTGGCATTAAATATTTATAACAGTTGCAATGTGACAAGGTGTAATTTAAAAAACGATCACTTCTTTTCAACGCATCTTGGTTTACATGGTAACCTGCAGTATGCCAACTGTCCACCCTCGCTAATCAAAGCGCTGAAGGCACCAGTTTTTCGCTATTGTGTAACATTGGACACAACTCATTATATTAAAATGTTAATAGCAACATAAGTTTAAATTAAACAGTACAGCTTTGAAAGGTTTATTGAGATTGTGTCTAAACGAAAATCAGAATTTCACAAATTTGAATATTAGAAATCAAGAATAAAATTCAATGACTGTTATAACATTTGTTTGTACTATTAGTTATTGAAAATGTTAGTGCACTGTTCAATATCATAGCGTCCGATGGACCTTATCGACTCGTCCAATTAACTTAGTACAATATACCCGTTCTGGTGTGTTTTGCAGAATGTTTTGCAAATATATTGAAACTACAATAATATTAAATTGAATAGAAGTCACCTAAATGACCATATAATAACTTAAAGTGCAAACCCCGACACGTCATCATGGACAATCTGGGCAATTAGAGAGGTATGCAATATCATTATGTCACCTTAAATACAGTGGTTATAAACTTACAAATGTTTTAATGGTAACATGTGATAGTTGCGCTAATAGCCCGTTCAGTGTTCTTATGTGAAGAAAATAAAAATAACTGAATTTAAATTCTGGTTAAGAAGCCAGAACCAGCAAACACGACGTGTTATACATGATATGTTCTTTCCAAAAAGTCAAACATTAAACGAAAATAGTCGTACAACTTGATTAAGTTGAATCCTACATTCCGTGTTTTGCTATGTGTGTCAAAATGTTAAATATAACTTGAACAGAGACATTGCTTGGCGATTTATAATCTTCCAACTGCGACGTTAACATAGATATTGCCACGTAATAAAATCAGATTTTAAAATATATATCGCCATTGTGTAGTTAGGTTAGTTTTAGTCTCAATAATGCCGATTTGAATTGTATCTGCTGTCTAATGTGCAGCTGATGATCTGAGGTCCATTGTAAAACGTACGCCACTAGTTAAAACGTTAACAGGTGTGAAAACTAGACAGCCGCTTACAGCATCTAACAATAATATGTACGAATTAAATACATAAGGCCTTTCAAAACAACTTTCAATTGAACATGAAAAATATTGTCGGGCAAGAAATCTGATGAGCCAAATTCTTTGTCCGGTGTACAATATCATGGTCTTTCTTTGGGCTACAAACATAATTATCTTACTTTTAATGGCATTCCGAAATTCTGTCATTAAATTTTCATAACCAACACATTCTTCAAATGAATATTATATTTTAGAAATGTCTTCTTTTTCAATGAATAAAGCATCTGGAGTAGCAAACCCTTATATTCTGTGAAACAAAAATAAAATAAATACAAATGAGAAAAAAAATCTTCCTCACATTGGGATCCAACCACGACCGCCTGCGAGAGAGTATTACGCGTTAACCACTCGGCCATAGAGTCTGTATGAAAATCCAGAGTAATTTTCTGATAAATTTAATGGAATGTAACCGACCGCTATTGCTAGTGCATGTACTTCGTAATTACCGACCAACTATGACTTCCATTTCGTTCCTTACTATTACTACGACAAAGTGAATAATACAATAAGTTATAAAACAATTCATGGTAAAATAAAGTTATGCACATTTAAACACCGCACATAAACAGCTGAACTGGCATCGACAATAAGCGAGATGAATATTGTAAGGATTATATAATAGGTCCATGATTCTACTTGGCTCGTGACCCTTTTAAACCATTTATCAATGACTTCGAACGCTGCATAGTGCACTACTTTCTTCTGCGATTTTAGTTGCAAAATTTGATCATACAGTGAAAGCTGTGAATTTCCCGACTTTTCATAGTTTGTTTTAAACATGTTATTAAACGATGGATGCATTTGGAAAACGTTCATGATATTCAAAACGGCACTTCTTACTGTCGCGTAATAATAAGTGAGTTAAAATCATAGTGAATATGACCTTTGGATTTCAGAAGCGATACATATAGTTGTTCGTGAATTTTGGGCACTCCTCTACAGTAATATGGACAAAAATTGCACACGAATTCCTCCAGGGACTAGACTACAATCTTTGTTTGGACAATGCCAAATAATAACTAACATCATAAAGGACATGCATAATTAAACAAGTTCTCCATAGATATCAGGTATCCTATATTTTATTTCCCTTTGCACATAATGCAATGCGAAAGACAAAATGGATTTCCACAAAGGTTATGTGCTTGATTTTTACTTTTAACATTTATATTTTAAATACTTTCACTGTCTGGGATCTCGGTAACACGAGAAGTGAACACGGGGCGATCTTCGGTCACGGTTGTCGGACGATTTAGCAGTAGGTTGTGTTTTGTAATTAGAGTTAGAATAAGCAAAGGAAACACTCGAAACACTCGAATCGGATTGTGAACTCAAAAATCATTTGTTAACTGAACAATTTTAGTATTTGTTACTGTTAGGAGATGTGAGAAGTTTGGCTATAATCACTATTTTAATTTCATTTTCCTTTGTTTTTCTTTTTGATTTAATAATAGATCTACCTTGATAATGGACCGATTGCTTTTTCTGTTAAAGAAAAGTATATTAATAGTTAGGTTATTAATGACTACACCACTGATTTTCTAAACAAAAATTAACACTTGTAGAAATGTAACGGACATAAGGACGACGTCTTTTATTGAGTAACGGCTGCATGTCGACCCTGTTACAGTAGCTGGACGATTTTTAAACATTAATGAGATTAGTTTTGAGAAAAATGATGTGGACTTAGACCACCCCTGTACTCGAGTAAAGCTATGTAGGATCATATTTTTAACAAATCATATTTTTTACACGCCTGTGAAGAATAGGATTTGTCACATTTATAAGTGTGAAGAATGTGATTGGCCAAAAAGGGGGTATGCATACGGATCACATTTTTCACATATTTTATGGTGAAATTGTATCGCGACAATCGATGAAATCATTATTTGGAGTATAATTATACATTAATCATCATCATCATCATCATCATCATCATCATCATCATCACCACATCATCATCATTATCATCATCATCACAATCACCATAATCGTCACCATCATCACTGTCGTCACCATCGTCATCATCACCATCGTCATCATCAACATCATAATCATCATCATCATCATCATCATCATCATCATCATCATCATCATCATCATCATTATCATTATTATCATCATCATGATCATCATCATTACCATCATCGTCACCATCGTCACTATCGTCACAATCGTCATCATCATCATCGTCATCATCGTCATCATCGTCACTATCGTCACCATCGTCATCATCGTCGTCATCGTCATCATAATTATTTTCGTCATCACCATTATTATCATTATACTTAACGTCATCATCAGTATGGTCATCACTATGAGAAACTAAGCCCTATTTAGGAGCTACTTATGTTTGCATGCATTTAATCGTTAGTCAATACGTTTGTACGGTCTAATTAGGAAATAGAAATGCATATGTACTCGCGTACGTCCATACGAACGTACACCTTTTTATTGGGATATTAACCAATGCACGCATCCGAACGTACGTACAAACAAACGTCCTATTTTGGATTATTTAAACCAAAAAGAAAACATGTATATGTCCGCCCGAACTAGATTATACGTATACACGGACGGTAATATAATGATCTTATTAGAACCTCCGCACATGTTAGTACGTACGTTTGGACAGTATTGTAGCGTAGCGTACCGTACCTCCCGTATCGTATCGTACCGTACCGTATCGTTCCTAACCGAATCGTACTGTACCTAACCATACCGTACCTAACCGTACCGTACCTAACCGTACCGTACCGTACCGAACCGTACTGTACCGTACCGTACATTTCAATACGATTGCATTACAAACCATACCATTCTTGCCATGCTATGCCATGCCATGCCATGCCTTGCCATGATTCCATGCCATGCTTCCATGCCATGCCATGCCATGCCAGGCCAAACCGTACCATACTTACCCGTCCGTTACCGTGCCGTACCATATCGTACCATACCATGCATACCGTACCGTACCGTTAATCATCCCGTTTGTTTTTCGGTCACATACGGTGTGAAAAATAGGATTATAATGTAACAAATTCACTTTTTTTTAAATTTGAACACGTTTTTTTCATGTTTGAAGAATATGATTTGAGTGCATATCAAAAACTGGACTCGATCACAAATTTCACAGAAACTGTGAAGAATGATATTGCGTCTTGTGAAGAATGAGATCCTATTTTTCACTTGTGTGAAAAATATGATTTGTGAAAAATATGTTCCTACAATGCTACAGCGGTTTGATAAGGCAAACAGCGGTTCACATATTATTGAGAAGAAAAGACACCAAGCTAATATATTTAATATTTAAACATATATATAGTGCCGAAAGATACCTTTCTTTGAACCAGTTGTATAGCGAGGACATGTGACCTCACTTTGCAGTTTTGTTTGGGAAGCCATCACCATGTCTGACAAAGTTATGTGGATTTTTGTCTCGGGATTATGAAAAATATTCATTACTCGTCCTTATTATTATGGTCTGGGAATATTTCTGATGTTCTGTTCGCGAAAAGAGGCCATTTAAGTATGAATGTATCATAACACGACCAAATTTAGCTTTATTTGTCAACAATTAATTGTGTATGAACTCTATATCGGATACTTTCTGAAGGTGGGGTATGGTAAAATTTATAAGGTCTACAGCGGCCATTGATAAGTACGAAGGCAAAAATGAAAAACAGTGGATAAGTACGATTGCGGTTAAATTGTTGGAGTTGATAAATATATTTAGGATCAAATTGTTAATTGCAGGGAATCCTGTTGTTGATTTTTGAGATTTGAAGATGTAGAAACATGTTTAATTATTCTTCAGGTTTACCAGTCATGGAAATATACAAGTGCAACCACTGCTAACTGCATTGATAAACATACATACATGTAGAGACGAATGTTAATGTAGAAAACTAGAAATGTGTCTGACACAGATGCCCCCGCAACACGGCAATATTCATAGTCAAGGTAGCTCCCAAACACAAACACGGATCCGAGGTCATATTTAGGGATAAAACATTAGAGAATATTAGGAATTAAGTTCTCCAATAATATATATATATATATAATTTCAACGTGTTCAGCCCAGGAGATTACAACAGTCAAATTTCCATTTAGTTAAATGAAGGGGCCAATAATTGTATTCTAGCAACTGCGTGTATTTAATGTATTAAAAGCAACCACTTACTCTAACTACTAAAGTACTAACAAATGCCAATTATACTAGGACTTCGCAAAATACAGTCGGACCACTTATTGGTTTACATACCCAAACTATATATCTTTTACGTACAGAGAAGAGCCACTGTGTAAGATCAGGGCGAACTTTTCAGGATAAAATTGGCTATTGGCGATATTTTCATGGTAAAAAAGGCACTTTAACGGATAAAAACATGAATGATGCTGTAGGAAACGTCCAAAAAATGAACATTTAAACTGATTAGTACGCTTAGATAGTTACACCACGGAACATTAGTATCTATTAGTTGTCAATATGAATGTATACAATGTGAGTTTAAGTATTTTTTATCCCGAAATAAGCTGCACAATATGATACCATCTTAATTGTGCGAGTTGCCAAATATTCATGTTTATTTAGTATTTTCCAGCAAATATATCGTTAACAATCAAGTTGTTTTTGGGTATCATGACATTCACTGTGAGGTTTTAAGTAAAGAACATCACTGTTTATTGCTGA
This sequence comes from Congeria kusceri, assembly GCA_027627225.1. Taxonomy (NCBI): domain Eukaryota; kingdom Metazoa; phylum Mollusca; class Bivalvia; order Myida; family Dreissenidae; genus Congeria; species Congeria kusceri. The sequence continues at coordinate 90,843,273 of CM051024.1, read as the reverse complement.
GTGTAGATACAAAATGTCATCATCAACATACTGTAATACAGAGACATTTTCATGATTAAAATATAAAAAAATAAACATAATATATCAAATATTGTTGACCCATAAATGCATATGTATATTTCAGCACAGTTTCTTTGGAATCTTGTCTGCGGTATGGTTTGTTTGTTTTGTTTGTTTGGACCAACAGTATTTCAGTCATATAACGGCGGTCAGTTAACCTACTCTCACTTTTCCTGGGCAAGCTTAGCCGATCTAGTACCAAGTGCATACTGTCTACTCTATACTACATGTGTAGGCTACTGCTTATATGAATATGTTCCTCAAATATACTTCCGCAACTTAAAACGCTAGGAATTACAGAACTTTCATACATTTATATATTTAGGATAAGTGAGTGTGATCATTTTGACTTCCAAATACTTACAAGAAAGGACATAAATAGAAATTTGGAATTGTTTTTAATGCACTAAACACAGAAAAATAAACCGCTGTTTACCTTACCTTCCTTTGCTGTTCACCTTATCATCATATTTGTCTGACTGCTGTAGACCGTATTAATTTTACCATACCCCAACTTCATAAAGTATACGATTTATAGTGTTCATAAATCATTTATTGTAGACAAACAAAGCAGAATTGGGTAGTGTAATGAATAATCCATACTCAAATGGCCTTCTTTCGCGAACAGAACATTAGAAAAGTCCTCAGGCAATAAGAATTTGGACGGTTAATAAATATTTCTCATAATCCCGATACAGAAATTCACATAACTTCGTCAGACATGGTGATAGCTAACCAAACAAAACGGCAAAGGGAGGTCACGTGTTCTCGCCATAAAACTGGTTCAAAGTTTGGTATCTTTCGGCTCTTTATATATGTTAAACTATCTAATATATTAGCTTGGTGTCTTTTCTACCCATAATGTATTCACCGCTGTGGACCTTATTAAACCGCTGTTGCTTTACTCGAGTACAGGGGGTGTAGACGAAATGTTGCTGTGTATCAGTATGACTATCACCGGATTGTAGAACAGTCCCTTAGCGTCAAATATCAATGCAAATACTGTGAAAATTATTTCTACCATAAAGTCATTTACCATGGTCACAACTACTAAATCGTAGTTTTTAATATACAAACGATGATAACTTCATGAAACATCATCAGACCGAACGACCAGACAATATATGCATGTAGGGATGCTGCATATACAGTTTCATTAAATTCCAGCTATTACTTCAGGCGGATCAGTGGTCTAGTGGTAAGGCACTGGCTTCACAACCCAGGGATCGCAGGTTCGAGCCCCCGCCACACCCTTACTTACTTACCGTTAAACCGATGTGTAGTGTACTAGGTGCTTCACATCGGACACTAAAAAGACACAGGGTCACCTCTGGAATGGGGCGTCTCCTGTATCTTGCACTATCCCCGTAACCCAACAATTCTTTTGGGGGGCGATATCTATATGGGAGAGAATACCGGTGCATTCGATAAAAATGTACTAAACCCGCAGTCATGAGATATCGGAAACGCCGATTTCCTATTAAGGGGGCATATCGACGGTATTTATCATAAATATAAACAGGTATTAAAACAGTTCAATATTCCCATTTGTCACGAAAAATTTATGTCAGCAAACTATATTGATGGAATGAATAAGAAAAAAACACTACGCACATTTTTTTTTTAGATTCACGGTTCCAGCAGGATTTGAACTCGCGCCTACACAATTGCGCACTCCTACGCTAGGCTACATTGATCCATAGTGCGCATTTTCGTAGCAATACTTAACGAACATTTCATTAACGAACACGAACATTTCATTTATTTTCCTATTTCTACTATGTTTTCCGCGCTCGCGAAAAGTGTCAATGTGACAACTTTTTATTATTTATATGCCCCTTTAAAATTTATAATAAAAAGCATTAACATTAACCGGAAAATATGCGCATGTCAACACTGCTGCATATAAAGTGTCATTGAATTCGATGCATATATCCTGAGATCCCGTGCGGAAACGTAGTACCGGACGGAAGAACGGAATTTTCTGGTGTATGGTGGATACAACTGTCGGGAAAATTAATTTGACAGCCGGACAAACTGAATGGCAGTGGAATAAGAAATTGGATGGACGGACAAAGCGGCGATTAAATGCTTCCCCATTCGGTCAGCATAATGAAAAAAGTCGCCACATGTCCGTTACGTTAAATATTAAATCGTCATTATAGTCGTCTCGCGACCGTGACATTTTGGCTTTCAAAATAAGCTATAATAGTTATCTGAAGCAAGTAAGAAAATCGCCACTGATCTTAAAAGGTATATGCATACATCTGTCTAAGACTTTAATAACCTTTGTAGATATTTTGAACACAAGTTTTCGTTATTATAAATATTATATCTACGCAACCATCTTTGGGGCATTAAGCATAGTCATTTAATTAAGCGAAAATATAATATTAGTCATAATAAATGCACACTTATATTCCAGTAAACAGTCCTAACAGGAAAATACACAGGATGCTAAACAAATTAACACAATAAATACCATATACCATTTAAAAACGTGTTTTACCACCCACACATCAAAGTGACCGATCGTTCGTCCCGAAACTGTTACCGAAATCGTCCGACAACCGTGGCAGAAGATCGTCCCTTGTCCATTTCTCGTGTTACCGAGATCCCAGAAAGTGAGTTTAATTATATGGACTGTACACTGCAACATAAAATTTGTATTCGAATATCTTGAGAATTTCACAAAGGTAAAACTTACATGTAAACTGGTAAAAAGAAAGTCGACCTAATTTATTTAAAGCAATCAGTTAGGTGACCTGGTAGTACTGAGGTGACCTGGTAGTACTGAGGTGATCCGGTAGTACTGAGGTGACCTGGTAGTACTGAGATGGCCTGGTAGTACTGAGGTAACCTGGTAGTACTGAGGTGACCTGGTAGTACTGAGTTAACCTGGCAGTAAAGAGGTGACATGGCAGCACTGAGGTGACCTGCTAGTACTCAAGTCACCCGGTAGTAGAAAGGTAACCTGGTAGTGCTGTGAAGACCTGGTAGTACTGAGGTGACCTGGTAGTACTGAGGTGGCCTGGTAGTACTGAGGTGGCATGTTAGTACTGAGGTAACCTGGTAGTACTGAGGTGACCTGGTAGTACTGAGGTTACATGGTAGTACTGAGGTGACCTGGTAGAACTGTAAAGACCTTGTAGTACTGTGAAGACCTGGTAGTACTGAGGTGAACCTGGTAGTACTGAGGTGACCTGATAGAACTGTAAAGATCTTGTAGTACTGTGAAGACCTGGTAGTACTAAGGTGACCTGGTAGTACTGAGGTGACATGGTAGTACTGAGGTGACCTGGTAGTACTGAGGGGGCATGGTAGTACTGAGGTGACCTGGTAGTACTGAGGTGACATGGTAGTACTGAGGTGACCGGGTAGTACTGAGGTAACCTGGTAATACTGTGAAGACCTGGTAATACTGAGGTGACCTGGTAGTACTGAGGTGGCCTGGTAGTACTGAGGTGACATGGTAGTACTGATGTTACCTGGTAGTACTCAGGTGACCTGGTAGTACTCAGGTGACCTGGTAGTACTGAGGTGACCTGGTTGTACTGAGGTTGTCTGGTAGTACTGAGGTGACCTGATAGTACTGAGGTGACCTGGTAGTACTGAGGTGACCTGGTGCTACTGAGAAGACGTGGTAGTACTGAGGTGACATGGTAGTACTAAGGAGACCTGGTAGTACTGAGGTGACATGGTAATACTGAGGAGACCTGGTAGTACTGAGCTGACATGGTAGTACTGAGGTGACCTGTTAGTACTGAGGTGACCTGCATGGTGCTACTGAGAGGACGTGGTAGTACTGAGGTGACATGGTAATACTGATGTGACCTGGTAGTACCGATGTGACCTGGTAGTACTGAGGTGACCTGGTAGTACTGAGGTGACCTGGTAGTACTGAGGTGACATGGTAGTACTGAGGTAACCTGGTAGTACTGAGGTGACCTGGTAGTACTGAGGTGACATGGTAGTACTGAGATAACCTGCTAGTACTGAGGTGACCTGCATGGTGCTACTGAGAGGACGTGGTAGAACTGAGGTGACATGGTAGTACTGAGGGCACCTGGTAGTACTGAGGTGACATGGTAGTACTGAGGTGACCTGGTATTGCTGAGGTGACACGGTAGTACTGAGGTGACCTTGTAGTACTGAGGTGACATGGAAGTACTGAGGTGACCTGGTAGTACTGAGGTGACATGGTAGTACTGAGGTGACCTGGTACTGCTGAGGTGACAATGTAGTACTGCTGAGGTGACATGGTAGTACTGAGGTGACCTGGTAGTACTGAGGTGACCTGGTAGTACTGAGGTTACATGGTAGTACTGAGGTGACCTGGTAGAACTGTAAAGACCTTGTAGTACTGTGAAGACCTGTAGTACTGAGGTGACCTGGTAGTACTGAGGTGACCTGATAGAACTGTAAAGATCTTGTAGTACTGTGAAGACCTGGTAGTACTAAGGTGACCTGGTAGTACTGAGGTGACATGGTAGTACTGAGGTGACCTGGTAGTACTGAGGGGGCATGGTAGTACTGAGGTGACCTGGTAGTACTGAGGTGACCTGGTAGTACTGAGGTGACCGGGTAGTACTGAGGTAACCTGGTAATACTGTGAAGACCTGGTAATACTGAGGTGACCTGGTAGTACTGAGGTGGCCTGGTAGTACTGAGGTGACATGGTAATACTGATGTTACCTGGTAGTACTCAGGTGACCTGGTAGTACTCAGGTGACCTGGTAGTACTGAGGTGACCTGGTTGTACTGAGGTTGTCTGGTAGTACTGAGGTGACCTGATAGTACTGAGGTGACCTGGTAGTACTGAGGTGACCTGGTGCTACTGAGAAGACGTGGTAGTACTGAGGTGACCTGGTAGTACTGAGGTGACATGGTAATACTGAGGAGACCTGGTAGTACTGAGCTGACATGGTAGTACTGAGGTGACCTGGTAGTACTGAGGTGACCTGCATGGTGCTACTGAGAGGACGTGTTAGTACTGAGGTGACATGGTAATACTGATGTGACCTGGTAGTACTGAGGTAACCTGGTAGTACTGAGGTGACCTGGTAGTACTGAGGTGACATGGTAGTACTGAGATAACCTGGTAGTACTGAGGTGACCTGCATGGTGCTACTGAGAGGACGTGGTAGAACTGAGGTGACATGGTAGTACTGAGGGCACCTGTTAGTACTGAGGTGACATGGTAGTACTGAGGTGACCTGGTATTGCTGAGGTGACATGGTAGTACTGAGGTGACCTTGTAGTACTGAGGTGACATGGAAGTACTGAGGTGACCTGGTAGTACTGAGGTGACATGGTAGTACTGAGGTGACCTGGTACTGCTGAGGTGACAATGTAGTTCTGCTGAGGTGACATGGTAGTACTGAGGTGACCTGGTAGTACTGAGGTGACCTGCATGGTGCTACTGAGAGGACGTGGTAGTACTGAGGTGACATGGTAATACTGAGGGCACCTGGTAGTACTGAGGTGACATGGTAGTACTGAGGTGACCTGGTATTGCTGAGGTGACATGGTAGTACTGAGGTGACAAGGTAGTACTGAGGTGACATGGAAGTACTGAGGTCACCTGGTAGTACTGAGGTGACATGGTAGTACTGAGGTTGTCTGGTAGTACTGAGGTGACATGGTAGTACTGAGGTGACCTGGCAGTACTGAGGTGACATGGTAATACTGAGGTGACCTGGTAGTAATACGGTGACCTGGTAGTACTGATGTGAAATGGTAGTACTGAGGTGACCTGGTAGTACTGAGGTGACATGGTAGTACTGAGGTGAGCTGGTACTGCTGAGGTGACATGGTAGTACTGAGGTGACCTGGTAGTAATACGGTGACCTGGTAGTACTGAGGTGACGTGGTATTTCAGAGGCGACCTGGTCCTTGTAAATGTCTGGCTATATTATGCGTTAGTAAAAAATTAGCCAGACTAGTCGGTCTATCCTAATAACCTATAACTTTGCAAAAAACATATTTCAATTTTAAGATGTGACTCTATATACATATGATGAAATGAACGTTCCCTTTTGAGGAAAGTAACGTTTTCCTTTCAGTTTACATATACACGTCTTTGATATTTAAATTAAATATACCAGTTTTGTTTTCTTGGCATATAGAATACATCGTCATGTATTTTGTAATTTTAACAATATTACAGTATCTGTAATGTTTCATACAAAATACACATTGCTTTCTCTAGCTACATAGATATTGAGGACGTCATCATTTAAGTCATAAACTTCATGCACATGTCACAACTATTTCACCGTATAAAACCGCGATATGCGAGTGCGAGTATGCGGAAGATAAAAATAGATTTTCAGAAAATGATCGTGATATGGACGATGTGTACAACATTTTCCTCACAGGTAAATTTCATAACTTTTAACGTTAGTGTAATTATGTATGCTTAATACAGTTCAATTAATATGTATTGTACAGTGGTGTATGATAAATTCATTTTATTATTTAAAGAACTGCACCGTACTGTAGTGACAATGGCACGTACATTTTTATGGAAAATGGAATCTTTTCAAGTGTAAATAGATCTACATTATTCGAAGCAAACGGAAAACAATATGTCGGTTGATAAAATATGCTGAGAATAACTTCATATATAGTATTGTGCATTTCGGTTTAGATCTATACAGTAAATGAGCACAAATGTTTGTTTCCTATCGATTCGATTTTGATTGACTTAGGCTCGCGTTTTTAAAGCGAGCTATTCAGCTGAGAGAGGCGAATTGACATACATTTATAACAATGTGTGCAGCCAGTCGATAAGATTGTACACAAAATGAAATCAATAAACATGTTGCGATATAAACATAGGGAAAATAAACAACATATTTCACATATCGAGCCGGCCGAATATTATTAAGTGGCAGAGTAAAAAAAAATGTTACTCAGCATCTATGTAGGCGACCAGGTACTCAGCAGTAGTGAAGTGACCTTGATTTCCTACGGAATCCTTATTTAGCCAGTTAAATTTTGCTGTGTTACAAGACGGGGACCATGCTACAACGGAACATTTTAATTTTAAGCTCGACTATTCGAAGAATAGGTGAGCTTTCCTACTCACCCTGCGTCGGTGTCGGCGTCGGTGTCGGCGTCCGCTTCTGAATTTGGTTAAAGTGTTTAATCAAAAGTCTTGTAACTTCAAAACTACATAAGTTATTCACTTCAAACTTGGAATATACCTTTGTCATCAACTCCAGTGTCAGGGGTGACATTACATATAACTATTTTTTGTATTTTGACAGAGTTATGCTCCCTTTTCACATAGATTTTCTGTTTAAAGTTTTTATATTCAAAACTTGTGTAACTTCAGAACTACATAAGTTATTCCCTTGAAACTTGGAATATACTTTGGTCATCAACTCCAGTGTCAGGGGTGACATTACATATAACTATTTTTTGTATTTTGACAGAGTTATGCTCCCTTTTCACATAGATTTTCAGTTTAAAATTTTTATATTCAAAACTTGTGTAACTTCAGAACTACATAAGTTATTCCCTTGAAACTTGGAATATACTTTGGTCATCAACTCCAGTGTCAGGGGCAACATTCCCTATAACTTTGTTTTGTATTTTGACAGACTTATGGCCCTATTTGCATTGATTTTCTGGTTAAAACTTATATTCAAAACTGTTGTAACTTTAGAACAACATAAGTTATTCAGAACAACATTAGTTATTCACTTGAAAATAGGAACATACCTTTGTTATTAACTCCAGTATCAGGTGCAACCTCCCTATAACTCTGTTTTGCATTTTGACATAGTTGATTTTCTGGTTAAAGTTTATATTCAAAACTACACAAGTTACTAACTACATAAGGTTTTCACAGAATATGTACCAGCTTAAATACTCCGAATAGTCGAGCGCGCTGTCCTTTGACAGTTCATGTTATTATCTCAGATCTCGCACTTTCAAAAACGTGCATACACGAAAACTTGACTAGTACTGCGACGGTCTGGTAGTACAGAAACGACCTAGTTTTACACGTTCTGAACTGGTAGTATTGAGATGACCTGTTAGTTCTGATGTGAGCTTGTATTATTAAGGTGCCGGGTCCGGCTAGCTCGGTTGGTAGAGCGCTGGACTGTCAATGCGGGGATCGTGAGTTCGAACCCCAGTCCGGCCATATAACTTGTGTGGGCATTAGTCATTACATTATTTCTACGGCCATTATCCCCCTACCTCTGATTCAAGTAGGGCAGTTGACAGTTACTGGCATAAGTATGTGCATTGGTCCTTATAAACCGCATGGATTGGCTAAGCTTGCCCAGGAAAAGTGTGAGTAGGTTAACTGACCCCCGTGATAGGATTGAAATACTTTTAAAAAAAACGGCAAAAAATCCAAACCAACAAACATTAATAAGGTGGCCTGGTGGAACCGTAGTTCTAAGATGACCTGGTAGTACTGAAATGACCTGGGAGTACTGAAATGACCTGGTAGTACTGAGGTGACCTGGTAGTACTGAAATGACCTGGTAGTACTGAAATGACCTGGTAGTACTGAGGTGATCTGGTAGTACTGAGATGACCTGGTAGTACTAAAATGACCTGGTAGTTCTGTTTTGAACCCGTAATACAGAGAGGACGTTGTAGTACTGAGATGACCTAGTATAGCAATGAGATGGCTTGTAGTACGGAGATGACCTGGTAGTACTGCAATGACCTGGTAGTACACAGATGACAAAGTAGTAATGAGATGGCCTGGTAGTACCTGAGATGGCCTTGTGGTACTGAAGTGGCCTAATAGCACTGGTATGACATGGTAGCACTGCGATGACATGGTAGTACTGCGATGACCAGGTAGTACTGAGTTGACATGGTAGTACTGAAATAGCCTGGTAGTACTGAGGTGGCCTGGTAGTACTGAGATGACCTGGTAGTACTGAAGTGAACTTGAAGTACTGACGTGTCTCGGTAGTATTGTGGTGGCCTGATAGTACTGAGGTGACCTGGTAGTACTGAGGTAACATGATAGTGCTGAAATAGCCTTGAAGTACTGAGTTGGCCTGGTAGTACTGAGATGACCTGGTAGTACTGAAGTGAACTTGTAGTACTGACGTATCTTGGTAGTATTGAGGTAGCCTGATAGTACTCAGGGCACCTGGTAGTACTGAGGTAACATGATAGTACTGCTGTGAACTGGTAGTACTGTGGTGGCCTGGTATTACGTTTGGTGACCTGGTAGTACAGAGGTAGCCTGGTAATACTGAGCAGTACTGAGGTGACCTTGTAGTACTGAGGTGGTCTGGTAATACTGAGGTGAACTGGTGGTACTGAGGTGACCTGATAGTTGTGATTTGGCCTGGTAGTTCTATATTGGCCTGGTAGTACTAAGATGGCCTTGTAGCACTGGTGGCCTGGTGGTACTGAGGTGGCTTGGTAGTACAGAGGTAACCCGGCAGTACACGTGATCTGGTTGTACTGACGTGGTCTGGTATAATTGAGGTGACCTCGTAGTACAGAGGTAGCACGGCAGTACACGTGATCTGGTAGTACTGACGTGGTCTGGTATAACTGAGGTGACCTGGTAGTACTGAAATGGCCTGGTAGTACTAAGGTGGCCTAATAGTACTGAGACGGCCTGGTAGCACTGAAACGACCTAGTTGTGTACGTTGTGAACTGATAGTATTTACATTACCTGTTAGTTCTTGGCCTGTATTCACCAATCCAGTCATTAACAAATCGTTCGTAATGCAGAGTTATATAATTATAGTTAGTGAATACCACTTTGTATTCAAAATAATGTCCTTTTTATAAGAGAACAGTTTAAGACCATTTTGTATTCTTAAGTCTTGGGTTGGTTAATACGGGCCCTGATGTGAACTAGTATTAATAAGGTAGTATTGAGATGGCCTGGTGGTACTGAGGTGACCTTATAGTACTGAATGTTCTGGTATTACTGAAACGATCAGGTAGTACTGAGGTGACCTGATAGAACTGAGGTGACCTGGTAGAACTGAGGTGACCTTGTAGTACCGAGTGACCTGGTATTACTGAAACGATCAGGTAGTACTGAGGTGACCTGGTTGAACTGAGGTGACCTGTTAAAACTGAGGTGACCTGGTAGAACTGAGGTGACCTTGTAGTACTAAGGTGATCTGGTAGTACTGAGGTGACCTGGTAGAACTGAGGTGATCTGGTAGTACTGAGGTGACCTGGTAGAACTGAGGTGACCTGGTAGATCTGAGGTGATCTGGTAGAACTGAGATGATCTGGTTGAACTGATGTGATCTGGTAGTTCTGAGGTGACCTGGTAGTACTGAGATGACCTGGTTGTACTTAGGTGACCCGGTAGTTCGGAGGTGACCTGGTAATACTGAGATGACCTGGTAATACTGAGATGACCCTAAGTACTAAGCTGACCTGGTAGGACTGAGTGGCCTGGTAAAACTGAAGTTACTTGGTAGAACTAAGGTGACCTGGTAGAACTGATGTGACCTGGTAGTACTTCGGTGAACTGGCAGTACTGAGGTGACCTGGTAGTACAGAGATGACCTGGTAGTACTGAGGTGACCTGGTAGTACAGAGATGACCTGGTAGTACTGGGGTGACCTGGTAGTACTAATCTGATCTGTAGTATTGAGATGACCTGGTAGTACTGAGATGGCCTGGTAGTACTAAGCTGACATGGTAGTACAGAGATGACCTGGTAGTACTAAGCTGACATGGTAATACTGAGATGGCCTGGTAGTACTAAGCTGACATGGTAGTACTGAGATGGCCTGGTAGTACTAAGCTGACATGGTAGTACAGAGATGACCTGGTAGTACTAAGCTGACATGGTAGTACTGAGATGACCTGGTAGTACTGAGATGGCCTGGTAGTACTAAGCTGACATGGTAGTACTGAGATGGCCTGGTAGTACTAAGCTGACATGGTAGTACTGAGATGACCTGGTAGTACTTAGCTCACCTGGGACTACAGGTGTGACCTATTAGTACTGAGACGATCTGGTAGTACTGCAGTGACATGGTAAAACTGAGGGTGCCTTGTAGTGACCAGGTAGTTTTGAGGTGACCTGATATGACTGCAGTGGTATTATTATTTGTATGGTATAGTAATACTAATAGTGACAGGTCAGGATAGTAAAAAGCGCATGTAATACCCTCCAGAATTAACACAAAATTATTATTATTATTATAGTTTTCCTGTGAGGAACGTATTGGTTCCCTTTATTCGCGCATGCGCACCAGATTGTATATGCAAAGTAACTTTTAGTCATAAACGTCCTGCACGTATGCCCCAACTATTGCACCGTATAAAACTGACATATATATCCTTCTTCAGCCAACATCGCTATGCGGAAGACAAAATAGATTTTCAGAAAACGATCACTCCATCGACGAGGGGTAAAGCAGACATGTTTTGCCAAGGGTAATGTGCTTGATTTGAAATATTATTATTGCTATATTATGACTTTCATTTAATGTGTGTTGTACTATGTCGAATTATAATTTCATTGTAATACCTCAAGAGCTGCACTGAGGTGACACGTGAAATTCTACGATGCAAGTTGAAAAACGTTATTCATAGCTGTGTAAAAACGATAGTTTTTCATTTTATTTTATTCAGTAGAAACTTGCATAAGAATGGCGAATATATATAACGACGATTAAAAACACATACAATTCCATTCCAATCCAGTAAAGAAGTCCATCAGTGGATACGTTGGTTAACAAATTGAAATCAATAAACGGGTTGCGATACTGAATATGCGTATTATATTCACATGGATATGTCATGTAAATTAGTATCCGGACAAAATCCCCCCTCCCCGGACACAATCCCTCCCGCTTTATTTAACGTACCCGGACAAATGGGATTCATGTTAATAAGGTGCTTCATAAAAGTGAAATACTGCATACATTATATAATGTTTTAAATCTTTGAGATTATAATGAAATGCTATGCAGGCCTATTTACAACTCAAAATTGTCCTTCAGTATGCAGTATTAAGCAATACAAATCTATGTCAACAATTTAAATCATAAATAAAGGGGTACATGTACAGATGAAAACATTTGAATCTAAAACATATGATTATACAAATAAAATCTTCATTTGCATTAATTAAAGTTTGAAACCATTCTCGGAAAATATATCAATGCATTGTAAATACCAGGGCTGGTATTTATAAACAATCTTAGTCGAAAATTAAGAAAAATCTTAAAATTCTCAAATTTAATTATTGGATTTTCTAACAAAGTTATGTATTTCTGGAAGATTTTGACACATCATTTGCAATATAATTCAAAGTGTATTAATATCTAGCAGTAGTCATGCATATGTTCCAACGCCTACTGTTTTAAACACAAATTCTAATTTTGACTTATGTTCAAATTAAGTTAACAATGGCTTAAGAATCTTTATAAATATGGGCCCAGAGGTCGCAAAACTGTTTACCCACAAATACATAATTAACAGGTACACCCTCTTAAATTATTTACCTTCAAAACATTCAATATATTGGCTGGCACAAACAATGTACAAGTTGTGAACGTGTACATGTTTATTATTATTCTCTTTCAATGTTATATTAAAATTTCGTTTTCAGCAAAATGTTGTTATATGCATTTAAATTGATTTTAACGTAATATGCACGCATGTTGATGTATGTTATATACTACGAAAGCTAACAAACCACATATATTCGTTGCTTTTTTTAAATATTACGTATTGATTTTGCTAATATAGAACAAGATCGCATATGTTCATGGAACAGTATGATAAAAAGCTAGGTCTAATGCCTTGATTGTAATACTGATAGCGTAATTGCCTTTCAACAGTGTTCACATAAGTAAATGACATGCGATATGAATTTATAACATGGAACAATGGGTCACAAAATGATCGAGTTGCAAAATTGCACGTAGAATTTGTTGAAACGTGTTCTATTTTGTTATACACCTTAACGATTTTCTTAAAATACGGGGGCCCATTCATGCTATTGCAGTGGGTTTTAAATGTAAGGTCATTAAACAGCGTGTGTTTGTTTTCGTTTAAGACACATATTATATGATGTCAGAAGCTAGAGTAAGTTAATGCAAACGATAATATGTAGCTTTAAATTCTTATTCTATTTCATTCTAACCATTAATTTTTTAGAAAAAATTACGAAATATGTTATGTTCATAAATTTATTTGAGCCGTGTAACAATATCTTCATTAAATAACGTTCATACTTTCTTCTTAAAGGGACTATGTCATCAAAAAGGGCCTCAAGGGGGGGGGGGCAATTTATTTAAAAACAAATCTGAAATTTAGATATTAATACTTGCATATAATGACGGTTAAAACAGGGAATATATAATGGGAAAAGAGTGTACGCATTCTGAGATAATAATTAGTTTATAATATGGGTTGTGTTTGTTTGACCCTTTTCCAGTTTACATTTTGCAGTCAGAATTGTGAGAATTTTGTATAACTATAGTTTACACACGACTCCTTACCAAGCATGATAGCGCAGTTGGTTAAAGCGCTGTCAACTGTCGTTTCTTCGTATGTCTCCAAAGTCGTGATTTCGATACCCTCTCGGTGTTTTAATTTTTCAGACTTTTGTTTTTTGCTAATTAGTTTTTATCAAATATCTTATTGTGATAATGAGTAATATATATATTATGTCATATTTATTTAATGCTCATGTCTTAGTAAAGTGCATTTCTATCAAATATTATAATTTATAGTGCAATAGGAAGCCAATTTTTCGTTCCCTTTAAGCCAGAAAGTCAAGCTGATAAAATCAATAGTACTTCGTACTACTACGTAGTACCCGATAGACAGTCAGCTGTTCGGTACCAATCGGAAATTTACCGAAGATTTTCGGCTGCTATCGATTTTATCTGATGATCGGTACTGCCTTATCTAAGTTTCAATCGGTAATACATTTTACGCTTTCATACCCTGAAATATGTAATCTGGCTGTCCTGTTATCGCAGTGTTTTTTGCTAGAGTATATCGGCATGCACGAGATAAAGCGACACACTTCTGTTTATATCCAATTCTTATATCCAGTTTTATTCTCTGTTGAAACATATTAAGGTTAACAATTAATCCATAGTCTTTAATATTAACAATAATAATAATAATAATAATAATCATTATCGTAATGATAATAATCATAATCGTAATCATAATCATAATCACCCATCATAATAATAATCATAATCACCCATCATAATAATAATAAGAAGAAGAAGAAAAGGATATACAAAAACAATAGGAGCAACAATAATTTAGAGAACGGTTATATCACAAAGCATGCATTGCAGCTGGTTCTCTAAATAAATTGATAATTTACAGCTGGGTGCCGATTCATCTGTTATAAAACATCATTCTTTGTCTGATAAGCATTCGACACAGATACCCAGTTAACACGTGTCTTTCAGAAGTTCTTTTTTTTCCTCAGCTTTGTTTTCACACCCTTTTTGGACAGTAATTATTACAGTGTTATTCACGTTCTTTATGTTTTTGTTAAATTATTTAAAGCGATTCAATAAAACAACAGATCACTATAGTCCTCATTGAATTCAATATATTTCATATGACGAAATGAAACTTTTAAGACAAAAATATATATAGTAAGGAACTATTTTTTTACTAAGAAGGAATGAAATAATAAGTGCTGCAGCGCACGCGCTTCAGTGAGGCTTCCCACGGGGAAATCAAGAGTGTCCAAAGAGGGAGGGAAATATTTTTCTTGTAAAAAGCATAAAATAAAAAGAAAATTTGCGCCACTCGTGAAAATATTGTTTCTATGACAACTCATGAAATAAAAAACGATCTTACACTAAATTAAACAAATATTCTCTATTTCGTTTGATATATTAAGCTTTAATAAATATAGAAACTTAAAAAAAGTTAAATCAATTAAAGTTATAAACTTTAATAGTTGTATTATCAGAACTTTGTAATTTATGTTTATTCTATCTAGTTTTGTCTTAATTTAAGTATGGAATTATTGTTACGCGTATTAAAACAACTGTTTATTTTTCCTTTGTTTCTTTGATTAATTTCGAGCATTATGTTGGCGTTTTGCAGAACTTGTTTTGGGATCAAAATATTTAGGCATAATTTCGTATCTTTATTTAAACAATAATTGAAAGTATGTCTTCTGCTATAAATTAACATGCATACTCTGAAGTATCTCAATGAATACAACTCTAATGCATTGTTATAAAAAACCAATACATCTAAATTTCCGTCTGGATTTCATTATCTAAAATAAAAAAATAAAAAAGTTAAACTGCATATTATAAGGGCTATGATACGAATATGATTGTTACCTGTTTATTACCCACAATAAACGCCACGGGGAACATATACTGTTACAACGGTAGTGTTCCAGGTACCAACTCAGTATCGTTGGACAACGCTCGTTTATTTCCGTATTCAGTCACGGAAATGAATTTAAAACTATAGGTACCTCATTTAAGCCTAAATTCCCCCGCCTAAAATTGTTAATAATTAAACAAAATTAACACCACACGAACAAGCAAAGAATGAATTTTCCAAATCCGTTTGTATTTTTCTGACAAACAAGGGGAAGTTTATTTTTATATGCGGTAAAGTTTAAAATGCACCATATTTCCGACCGAGGTTCTATGTATTTCTCACGTTTGAATTGATGAATTAGGCGGGAAATGATTTCCTCTATTGTCTAAGATGCCATTGGTTAGCACTAACTTGTTATTGTCGGTTCTGACCAGTCAGTGTTCAGATAGTTATGACGTCACGGTCGTTTGGTCATTCAGAGTTGGACTTTGGTTCGAGAGGACGTATTACAGACAAAATCAGATCAAAACATTTGTTTCTGTAGGATCAAAATATTTGTTTCTGTAGGATGTATCTTGGCAGTAATATGTATGCCATTATAGAAAGGAAGAGATGTTAATGTTGTTGCTTGTCTTGTAAGTGTAGTCCAAACGCTTTAACGCATTATAAAATTATTGTTTAAAATTGTGTTTTATGTTATACAATAGGATGGGGACTGTAGAGGAAATTGATTTCGTTAGGAAATAGGGTGATGTTACAAAATTGCAAATTCACCCGCAAACATTTTAAAATAAAATAAAATAAATGGTACTATTTTAAAGAGCATAAAATTCTCTTTTCAAATCTGTTTGTACTCTTTTGAGAGTAAACAAATGAGGAACGTACATCACATAATATTTAAAGCTCCCTATCAAATCAATGTAAATTTCTCGTGAGAAGTATCGGTTTTTGCGCCGCGCTGAGAAGCGATATTGTTGCACATGAGTAATTGTATAAAATAGCTTAGCTCCGAATAGACATGATGTTGAGTGAACTTTATCATTTTAATTCTTGTTGGAATAAATCCGTCGATGTCCGTATTTCTCTTGTGTCTTGCTTAATCGGATTGAAGATGAATAATAATGGTTGATGGTGATACAAATAAGTACTTTTTCGGGTCTGTGTTGTGTCTACATAGTTATGTTGAAACCGACCCACACGGTGTCTGTACGAAGAAATAAAACGTAGGCAGAGTTAAGATAAGCAACTTGTTGTAAACTATTGTATTTCTATACATTTGCAAATTATAGAATTAGCTAATGTTTTATGTACATTTGTAAAAATGTTCCCTATGGCTTTAAACTGCCATTTTGAAACAAAATAAGTGTCCAATTCCCCACGAAATAGTAATGTTTAACGTTCTGATGTTGTTGTTTTTTGTGTGAATGGTATATGAATATGATTTAATAGGTAGTATTCTAGTAATATGCATTTACAATGCGTTTGATTTGTTTACAACTGATTAACAGGTGATTGTTGTCACATAAACAATGAAGTGTCCGAAGCCTGACTGTGGGACTGAAGGTGATTCACCGTATTGCCCGGAATGTGGGACCAAGAGAATATCTACCGAGGACGTTGCTAGAAACAGCAATGATACAACCATTATTTGTTCTGGCAAACGTGGAGACGGAACTTTATGTGGAGTTACTTTGAAATTTGGCCTAAAATTCTGTGACTCTTGTATTACAAAAGTGAATTATCCTGCAAAAGAACAATTCCCGCCCAATGCATCGGATACCGATCTTCAAACCGTGAAGGATGGAGGTGACAATGAAACGCGTGAAGGTGATTGATGCATTTATTATCTTAATTATTTCTCCCAAAAATAATTTTGATTACCAATGTCGCTTCTAATACCTACTACTTATTACCCGTATTTACATATATGTTATATTAGATTAAATTAAAACGATCATGAAGCCCCCGCTGTAGCCGTATCAAACAAAACAAGGCGATTTTAAGCAATCGATCAGTTCTGTAGTGTATACTGTATTAAATACTGAACACGAACACACTTAAGGTGGTCACTAGTTTAAATGCCTTTTTGCATCGTCACACAAACCTTTAGTCATACGATGCACGTTTTATAGATAACTAATATTATAAGATAATTATATGTGTGTATCAGCATGTTTGCCTCGACGGATTTTCTTTTTACAAGTGCTTTGTCCTTGAATATAATAAACTATTCTGATTGAGTATAACTAATGCAAAGATATAACGTAGATATGGCCTATATTAAAAACAGTTTATGAATGCTTTATGAATGCTAAAAAGTCTTCTTTGAATGTAAATAACAAATGCAATTTATATATTAAGGAAGTAAATGTACATTATCGGAATTAACCGATACACGAAATGTAACATAATTGGGTTTGTATGCTTATTAATAAAAAGTACATAAGGATTCAACATTTGAGACCGACAATCACCACCAGCCTTATTAAAGATATAAATTGATGACATGCCGGTTCAAGATGAATGAATGAACGACATTGTCTTACGGATATAGATTTGTTGCAATTATAAGCATTATAAGGTGAAAACAAAATGTCAAGTATGTATACGGTACTTATAATTGTGACCTATGTAATTGATATGTTGTGTCCATATTTCTTTAGACGAAAGGCATTTATAATCGATGATAGCTAACTGAGCTATCATAAACACAATCTTTAATAAAAATGAAATACAAATATCGAGTTTAATTCAAAAATAACCTATTGCAGTTTTTGCAAAACAAACTTATTTTAGAGCTATTAGTAAAGTATTAATTTGCTATTAATCACTTTAGCTAGTGTTTCACAAGCTTTTCCACTCGTTTTTGTGTAAACCAGATTAACAACTAAACGTGATATCCAAGATTAGTGTTCCTATGACTTGTGGAAACGTCTGTTATCATAGCAATCTAACTTTTTTTTTAACGATGCACATGTTTTTATATTTTCGATTTCAGTTGATAACGCGGAAAATAAATCAAAGCAAATATTAACAAGTGCAAACTCTGGACATAAGGAGGACATGATGTCAAAATCGCAAAGTTCGACTACAAATAACGAAACTACAATGCAACAGAGGCAAAAACAAGACGAACAGCAGAAAATGGTGTTTGGTGGCGGGACGAGGACCCGTAGCGGAGACAAGGAAAAAAAGCACGCAGATCAATCGTCAGCATCATCTGCTCCTAGTCTCTTACATCAATCCAACGCAACAAGCGTGGCAGCTGCAACTAAAACAGAGAAGGACACAATGGTACCTATTCTTTTTAATATGCCTCTGCAGAACTTGATTGAAAAACATATTTTCGTATTTGCTTACAATTTATACTCCTGTCCAACTATGATTGGTGGATCAGGTTTCATTCACTGCTTCGTCAATGTCATAACAACATGGTAATGTGCTATTCGAGTGAAATATGTTAACAGTAAATCAGGTAAACACATTTTCCACTGATAAAGTGCACTACATGATTTAAAAATTGATTGGTATTTGTTGGACTGCCAATTATTTCCAATATACACGTAACATTATTTGAAGTGTACAACTAACCAAGAGCCCATTCACTGACGTAGTTTTGACAAAGATGTAAGGCGTACATGTGATAAGTTTCTGTTAACATTTGTTTGTCTGCATCTATTCATATCTTCGACAATGTATAATGTTTAAAGTTAAAAACTTAAAGTATGTCCATAAGCTTAAAACACATACATGTGTACCTTTTGCCTGTGGTTCTTTGATGTAAGCTATGTACTACTAACTTGGGTTAGGTTGCCTTCATTTTGCGTTTCCATATCTTATTTGTGCTAACGGATTGTTATCTGAAACAAACTGATCACGCATGTTAAATGCATAGAACAATAACGTGTTCAAAGAATGTTATAAATCGTGTGAACGTCAAAACTGGGTACGTATTCACCAACCTATTCTTAGACTTAAGAATAAAAAATAGACTTAGACTTCAGAAAATATACATCTGGGTTTGCAAATATTCAGGGTACCAATATTGCTTATGTCATTTACAAATCGTTCTAACTAAAGGATGCATACTGTAATTAGAGCGGGTGAATACCAAGTTCAATTAAAATTTACAGCGCTCTTACAAATACATTTCAAGAAAAGTCTTTATTCTAAGTCTGAAGTCTAAGAATAAATTGATTAATACTGGTGGTTAATACTGGCTCGGATATACAATATAAATCGATATACTAAACAATTATGTGTATGCCCGTATTATTTACACCCATAACATTTGTCTTTTCAGAATACTGTTGTCTCTAGCAGTGAACAAATGGATTCAAAGTAGGAAAATATTTATTATTGATATTCTGCGCATTGAGACAATATGTACATATGCATTGTTTATTAATTTCAAAGTAACTAAGCTACTGTTTGAATATATGCATATTAAATATAATATTTTGAATGCAATTATATCCATAGTGTATTTCTTGCTTGCATACCTCATGTTTAGTGTACGTGGGCGTGTAAACTATTATGTACACGTACTGTGAAACTTAGCTGGAAGTCAATGAAATCATTGAGCATGATAATTGATTGTTTAATATAACATTACTGTGTTACATCCGTTTTATGACTCCTGATTACACACCACATGCTTACATGTCCTGCATAGATGTTTCATCTGTACCTTCACATAGTTACAGGTCCGCCAAGAAGGTTCCTTTATGGGAGTTAGGGCACATTGCCACATTAATGTTTATACTTCATTTGTATACAACATAGGGGAATTAACTGCCTTGGTGGAGGTTTGGGGTCTCCGAGTGCAAATTAATTATTTTTATAGGTTGAATTATTTAGTCATGTATATCATCCAATATATTTTATGTTCATATTTATACTGTTAGGTCTCGGTTTGCCCCAAAGAATGCTGGCAATGATGTTTCCAGAAACAGAACCTCAGATAATATCGGTGCTAACAACTCAGCACAGACCAGAACGACCCCTGAAGACAAAAACGCAAATAATATGAAAGTAATCTTCCATGTCCTTGTGCACGCTGACATTCTGAGTGACACTGATGATAGACTGTTGATACGATTTCAACATCATGAATTAGGCGGATGGGATGACCGATCACATTGTATGAGGAAAACCAGGTAAGTATTTCAGCACGCATGGTTTCACGTTCAAACGAGTCGTTTAAGAATAAATGACATTTATATTTAATGTGTATTATTTTTCTGGTGTGTGCACTTAACAACTGGGGAAATTATAATATTATTTTACGCAGGTAATTGACTAAAATATTGCTTAGCTAGAAAACAAGAGGTTCATATTATCATGCATGATCAGCCAAAGGTACACATACGTATGTGTTGTAAGCTTTAATATGGACAAATACAATTTGTACTGCATTAATTATAATTTTTTCCCCAACAATTGTTCGTACGTGTTGACCATGGTCTCGGTATTAGTTAATATTTGAAATATCGTTCCTAAAGCTTGATATGTAAGCTTGATATGTTAGCCGATTTTTTCTTTGTTTTGGTGTTAGGAATTGCGGAAGCTACTGTGACTACGTTTTTGAAACAACGCTTCCACGACTCCGACTTCAACAGTCGAATATGTACAAGTATTGTTTTGAGAGAACAAACAAACCGGATAAAACAAAAGTCGTGTGGGAAAAATACCACGAACACGGGAAATCACATAGTGACAAACATAACAGGAAACTGTTCGTTGAAGAACGTTTATTAGGCAAAAAAGGTATTGCTTAATGGGAGTATTTTGCATTAGGCAACATTGACAATACTGTAAATAAAAGTATTGTTTGAATATATTGAATGCAAAATCTCAATGTATGATGGCATTCAAAAAAATTTTAATTTGTGCACTGTTTTGAATTGTATGTGTTGTGTATGCAATGTTGCTTTCTTACCTTTGGAGAATTATTTCTACTATTATGTGTTTTATCCTATAAATAGTAGCACATGTATTTTCTTACTGCAGCGGTATGGCAGCAGCATGACGGGATCGTTTTTCCTGACCCAGATACTCCATTTTATTCCAAGTTGTTCAACAAAGCTAAGGATTTTTTTACTGGAAAGGACACAAATGAATATATTCAAATGGCGCATTTCTATTTCTCATGGTTTGTCCCTGACTTGTTCCGACAAACATTTAATAGTCTTGATAAACAACGTATGAAAGAATCCATCGACGATCTAAGAATGCTTATGAATGGACTTCGAAAAGTGTATTACGTAGACAGAAGATGTTGGAAAAGGGAAGAGGATTTTAAATATGAGGTAAAGTATGTCATCATACGACAATGTCAATTATTGTATTTGTATAACAGTTATTCTATATCACAATTACAGACACATAAACAGTTATATGCAAGTACTTTAAATTATTTTATCCTGCTACTAACCCAAACAGTGACCTAATAAAACGGTAACCGTATAATCTTGTTGATATCCGGCAGTAGATCACGTGACTGTGATATACCGTCAATAGGTATTCCTACGCGCCGGATAACAACATTGTCGAGAATGACACAGCATTAAGTCTACTTACCAGCGTTTTTCATCGATACAAACTTTGTGTTGTCGAGTTTAACAGAGTTAAACAACAAATGAGTTGTTTGTCCTCACATTCCATTTAACTAGTTAACAACAACTTCCTTTCAGTTCCATTCCATCTCAACACCCGTGAATCTGATGCGAGCGGTTTATTCTTTGTGGATAGACTTTCTTTGGTCAACCAACAGAGCATATTCATCAAAGAAATAACCTTTTATATAAATTTCAGGTGAAAAGAAATGAAAAAAAGTTATCAAAATTTAAGTGTAGAACTAAACATTTTATGATTTATTTCACTTTCAGTTACACTGTCCTCCACTCACAACTATCCGGGTAAATCGTAGAAAATTGAAAAGGGATCAATTTCACCATTTCCATTCGAGTCAAATATTCCATACACTTTTTATCTGAATGCTATTGCATAATATAATCCATCCAAAACACAGAAACACTAAATATTTATTCCGATTTCATGTATTTTAAACTGCAAAACACTCGCGTTCTGGTTTGACTACATTGTGTAAACTTACAACTCAAAATGAATGACGTAGTTGGTGTAATTTAGCTCTTTAAAAACCAATATAATCTGGTTTAAAACAAAAGCAAATTTACTACGTCATTTCGTGTCGTACTGACTTCAGCAAATAAGATTTATTAATATTTTACATTTGCTTTTTGAAAAAGGTGATAAGAAATAGAGAACTATTTGTTCCGGGTAGTACGCATTCGTGCAAGCGAGTTATTAGGTCGAGGCCCGTCTAGAATTTTTTTAATTTAAAACTTCAATAAGTGTTTGGTGTTTTCAAATTTAATTGAATAGAAATCAGGATAAATAGAATACACCGTAGGTGCCGGGAAGGAGAAAGTTTATCCGG
Organism: Congeria kusceri; assembly: GCA_027627225.1. Taxonomy (NCBI): domain Eukaryota; kingdom Metazoa; phylum Mollusca; class Bivalvia; order Myida; family Dreissenidae; genus Congeria; species Congeria kusceri. Next base: position 90,820,447 of record CM051024.1, on the reverse strand, counting down.
TTCGGCCCGAAAACAAAAATAGGGCTCGTTAAAGCACGCCCTATTGTCATTTTCTAAGCCTCACCGGATAAACTTTCTCCATCCCGGCACCAACCATGTATTCTATATAAGTTGACCGATAATAAAAAGCTGTCCCTCAAATAAAGGAATTTGATGTCAGGACGCTCTCTGTCAATAATATATTAAATATATATTACTATTATATTGTTTTTTTATTTGATTGACACTTAATATATATTACCTATCATAAGCGTAACTATTTGCAAAGTTTATTATTATATGATAATGAAAAATAGCAATTCAATTTAGTTAACGTAACAGTTGCTCAATAAATACCTTATCCAGCAATATTAAATTATGTGAAAAACCGCTTATACTGAAAATGCTTCAGATTGCAGGAGAATATTTAGCAATATTGGTTGGGTTGATGGTACAATCTGAACAGGACAACACAACAAGAATGATTCAATCCCTGAGCATTGCAGTAACGTGCAATAGCATCCAATTTGCAATACCACAGCAAGCATGGCAGCAGTTGTGCGCATTGTTGGTCCCGACGGTAGATGCTTCCAAAGGATGTGTTGAATGGGGACCGGTCAGCCATTACTTTCGAAAATAGTAAGTTGTGCCTAATGCCAAGCGGCAAATTGAAAGGCGTTTGTTTCTAATATTAAGTCAGAAAACGTGTTAACTTAACATTGTTCTCGTGGTATAGTCCCGAACAGTAATTGACTTCAGTCAACTTGCTTGTAAATTATATGTGTTATTTAATATAATATCTAAAACTATGTATAAATATATCAATACCGGCTACTTAAAGCGTTTCCAACTTAATTTCAGTACAATTGAGGAAGCTTTAGTTGGACTTGCAAAGATGCATATGAATAGTGGGGACCATGATCCCTCTTGGGTGTACTGTCTGCCACTACTTCATCTCGCTTGCGAAGTGTGCACCCCTTTCGAGGAACCCAAACTAGATCTAGGGCATGCTGATAAAACACCAAAATGGTGGGGAATTGCCAATGTGTCGCAAGTTGTAGATGCTTTTAAAGTAAAGCGGAAATGGCTAATGTAAGTGCCATTAGCAGATGCCTGTATGCTGGAATGTGCAAGCACTGTTTAAGCATTTTTGGTCAGATTTGGTTGGCCGTGTAATAAAGCTGAGGCGTTATTAATATTGTAGCATCAGTCTCTAACTAGTACAGAATGCGTTATCAGTGTAATCTAAGATTTGAATTGAATAGAAACCAGTGCCGAAAATAACATTTTATTGAACAAAAAACACAACCATCAGAGACAGATCTTTAAATAGTACATGCATATATGGCTGGCTGAGTTGTATTACCTAAAAATGTGTGGCTGGATAAGAATAAAACAACAATATAAAACTATTAAACGCACCAACTGCATTCAGATCATTGTGATTCCCTTATGGTGTTTTTGTTATGCTATTTAATTTATGACACATACTATGGTACGAGCTATGTCATTAATTGACATGCCATGTTCAAATGAACTGAAAACTGTATTATTATGCTATTTTTATTAGCTAACCAAAGCATTCTTAGTATTACAGTTAGAATTGTATTTATTTATTTAGTCCCTTGAGAGACCTTGTAGCAAAACTTCAGCCCCTATTCAAGATGGATTATTACTTGCCGCGTTGTATCGTCGCATCGCTAGACTTACATGACCTTGGTGAACTGCAAAATGAATGGGTCCCAATGGAAGTTGCTTGCGCGGCATTAGTTTTCTGGACAAAGCAATGTTCAGGTTTAAAGTACTGGGACGATAGCGCAAAAGTGAGTATTTTCCGTACCTTGTAAGTGTTCATTGAGAATCATTTTGTGATTGAAATGTTTGTTGTTTTGACGTGTTTCTGTTTTGTTAGTTAAATATCTAAATATCGCAACCCCGCTTTATAATTTTATTACATATTAAAATGTTTAACATATGGAGCGAGGGATCAAAGTCATCCCATCCTTTTACTGACAGGTTTTCTGTCATAGTTCTTCGGGGGTGCCTAGTAATCATCACGTCCGTCCGCCATTACGTCAGTCAGCCAAACGTATCACGTTGTGTGCGGATAATACCATTAATGCGTAAAAGGATACTGAGGGTATACGACATAAAAAGTCCATGAACCGTATCTTCGCCTTTCATATTAAATGAGCTATTACCCTATGTTTCGATTTTTTTGTTCAGTGAATACATTTTAGTGGGATTCTTACATTATGATAAACAAGTCCTGTGTAGTTTTTAAATGAAACAATTTTCAAAATTTTAATTCGCTGCCAACGTAAGAGATAACGGTTACTACAGTAACAGCAAGAGTACACTAACTGCATTGCATTACTGGTATATTCCGCAACTTTACCGCCTCCTATGTATAGATAAATAAGAAATATGGGTCGATTTTATAGCTGAATGCTTCATTGAAATGCTGGTCGAACCGGGCTATCCTTTAGCATTATATAACATGCAACCTTTTATATTCATATATTCTTCAGAAAGTTGACGCTGTTATTGCTTCGACGGTGATGCGTTTGCAAAGTACATTTACGCCGGAAATCAGGTAAATACATGCAACATCTGTTTTAAACAACCGCTGTGTTAGAAAACTACATGTTCAGTTAAGCACATTTTGCTCAAAATGTACAAGTGACGATCTTATTCATAAACTTGTAATATTGTTATGTTCAATTTTGCATTGATCAGTGTTTTGATGTTTTAGACCAATAGCGTGTTGGGAAATGGCATTCGAAATATCTCGTCAACTTGTCGTTGAAGCCTTTAAAGGTGATGCTGGAAGATGGCGAAAACGACTACACAGTGTGCACATTTATCTCCACTGTCTTGCGATATATGATATTTTAGTCAGAAAACAAAATTCGGAAAGTGGACGTGTGCAAGAACACAAAGCTCATCTTGTTACTCTCGACACTGTTATTGAAAAGTGTCTCGACTGGTTTGGGAACGAGCGGATTGATATAAATAAACCAAACAATTATTTTGAGGCAGGTGAAATGTTTGTGTCGTCATTAAAGAATAACGTTTGACAAAAATAGAATAAATCATCAAAACACAGTTAGGCATAACAAATAACGCATATCCTTTCATGGAAGTTACTAAATATGTTCACAATCAAACAAGAGTTTTCATGGCTGAATAAAGTTATACACGAAACCTCCATTTTGATATTCCAGACATATCCATTATACATATATATTTATATATATCATTTTAGAAATGGAGCTTGGGATTTTCTCTGGCCCTACAGTCAAATGAAATTCTTCTGGTTTGGAATGACAAATTAGGACATGCTTTCGAAAAAACGTTGTTAGGACAGGTAAACGTGAAATTAATTTAACAAAACGCCTGTATTAATGAGTTATTTAAAGTAATAGTTTTAATGCATACATAAATAATGTTTTTGGTTTCAGTGCAAAGACTGTATATCTATCAGAAATGCAGTGCTGGAATGTTACTGCAAAGCCGTCGACAGATACAGCTTATACATGCAGAAGTCTATAACGGCGGTTGCCTTTAAGGTAAATGAACAATAAAATGTATAACTCTTATCGATGTAACTGAAATTGTATCTATTGACTTACGTGTAAATAAAATGTGTGATATACCCAGCAACGCATAATTATTTTATTAATTCCACTGGTAAACACAACTTTTTGCAGTTTTGGTTGAAAGTGTTTGACACCTGTAGTGTCATTTATGTATTTAATGTTAGTTAACATTATTGACCCACTTGTGTTTACAGGTTGTAGAATATGGCGGATGGGATTTAGATTCCGTTCGTTTATCAGACACAGAAAAAACCCGTTACGGCGAACTTTTGTCCACATTCTTCCTGAAGCAATGGTCGCATTGCACGTCCTCTGGTAAAAAGGATGCCATTTTAAAACTGGCACTTGAGTGGCAACCAATGAACCAATTCATTTCTAACATGTGTACGTTGATACATAAAGTACAATAAATAACTAATAATGCCCCTCATCAAAGACGGCGGGGTATATTGGTTTGCTAATGTCCGTCGGCCGGTCTGTCTGTCGGTAGACCACTTTCGTTTCCGCTCTCTAAGTTCAAGTTTTCATCCGATCTTCACCTAACTTCATGAAAATGTTTGTTGGCATAATATCTAGGTTAAGTTCGAAAATCAGCCAAATGTCGCCAGGAAATGTTGAGAAATGGCCCTTGAATTATTTAACATTTGCCTTTTTAGTCGTTTCCGTTCTCTAAGTCCAACCGTTTTCATCCGATCTTAACCAAACCTCACGAACATGTTTGTAATAATAATAGGTCAAGTTTAATGATCAGCCAAATCGCCTCAGGAATTCTTGAGTTATTGTCCTTGAATGATCTAAAATTGGCCTTTCTAACCGTTTCTGCTTTCAAAGTCCAATAGTTTTCATCCGTTCTCACCAAACTTCATGAACATGTTTGTAATAATAATATCTAGGTCAAGTTTAATAATCAGCCATATCGTCCTAGGAATTGTGGAGTTATTCCCCTTTAATTATCTAAAATTTGCATTTTTAGCCATTTCCGTTCTCTTAGTCTAACAGTTCATAGCCGATCTTCACCAAACTTGATGAAAATCTTTGTCAGCGTATTATCTCGGTTAAGTAAGATAATCAATCAAATCGTCCAAGTACCTGTAGAGGTATAGGTCTCGACTATCTAAAATAAGCCTTTTTAGCTATTTTAACCTAGAGGGGGCATAACTGTTTTAAAACAGCTCATGTTGTTGTAGTGTTAGTGTTGCAAACACAATAAATACACGGCAAATATATTTAATAGAAACTTACGTGTATTTGTTATTATAAACATTAACAAATCTTTGCCTCGCGATATTTTCTGTGTTTTGTAGAACAAAGGAAAATGCATTTGATTTTATATACAATTGTTTTAGGGAAACACCGTGGAGGAGATGCATCGTACGTATTCAGGTCAGAATGTGAGGAAAAAATCCAAAGAGTATGGAATGTCTTGAACGAAATACAGGACTCAATTGCCAATGGTTCCGCTGTTATAGGCTTGTTGGAATATGTATATAACCATACCCATAACTTTTGCGAGATGGTGTCTGCAAATGAATCACACTCAAATAAACGTCTTGCGACACAAAATTTGATTATTTTGAGGATGAAAGAGGTGGAAGAATTCAAACATCAGATACTGATAATGACAAGATTTGTGAGCCTGTGTGATTGGTATAAAGGTAAGTTGGCTGTGTTTAAATAGTTTAAGCGGGTTTAGGTTAAGTTAAAACAAGTAATTCATACTGCTGTATCGTTTTGTATGTGTACATTCTACTGCACAAACCACTTTTACATAAATAGATACAAATATATGAGTTTCTTCTTCAGTTGATACAATGCAAATTCTACGCATTTTGCACACGAATGTAGACGAACGACGAATAAACGAAATTGTCGAAACAGAAAGGATACCACTTGTCCAGAACATTGACGAATATGTTCCAGATATCGTCGTGTTTAAGCCATTCCAAAACGTTTTGGACATAATGATACCGTGCTCGAAGTCTTGTGACAGCCTTGTTTTTAACATTTTTTTTAATAATCATCGAACAAATGTCACTAAAGACAGTTTGTCTATTGATGAACTACTGGAGACAGTGTTGTTACCTGTACACGAAAGGTACATTAGTTCGTAAATCATTCCACGTATATTTAAAGTATTTGTTCTTTATGAAATCTCAGTATGTGTTCAGTAATTTTGTTATCGGATAGCCGTTCTTTCACCAGTGCTGCTTAAAAATATTTGCTTAAGAATGTTCTGTGTATTGATTGCAATTATCGTCTAAAACAGATAACAAAATCAATACATGTATTTGTATGATATCATTTGACATTGTATATTTTAGCTGGCAGACATTTTATAATGAACTTGAAAGTGGAGACATGATGTTTCAAACGTTTGAAGACATGTTTGGCAATTCAGCCAGAGATGACGAAACAGGGGTTTTCCGGGAAATGGCAATATGCAACATTTCAGTGGATGTGGCAGCCACTCGAATTAAACAGTTTCACCAAATTCGAAGGCTTCGTGATTGTGCCGAAGGGGCGGTTGCAATTTTGAACTTGGCAGGCAAATGCAAACTTCGCGGGAACTTTGATCCGATCAGAAACATCGCAGCAGTACGTATTTATAGTCAGGTCAAATGTACATTGTAATGTCAAATGTATATTGTAATGACAGAAACAATAGGTGTAGTAATTTAATTGAATTTTGCAATCTTTTGGAAAGGCAAATTTGGACAAAAATTGATTTAATAAAAAGCACTTTATTAGCTTAATTTTATGAAATTTGCTTGTCGGTAATAAACGTATATGTAATATATAGGTGTAATTAAAAATAAACGACTACGAACTGTTGTTGATACAAGTGAATAATGTTTTAACATAACTTTATTGCATTCAACAAAGATAACTATCAGTGGTTTTTGAATCATATATCTACATGTATTGTTACAGCACGCCAGTCATACCTTTAAACTGAAGGACTTTGATAACAATCTAATGAGGACCAGTGGACTACTTATGGACGTTACGCCGGAAATGTCTGCATGTCTTAACACGTTTACCGAGTGTCAAGACCTTGTCAAATGGCTACAGGGAACTATGAAAACGTGTATGTGCTTACCATTGTTATGATTGTTCATTGCCCTTTCCAACCTAATAACTGTGTCTTAAAATGGCATTCAACAAGCTATATGATTTGACTGTATACAACACCCGTTAAAATAACTATAAAACACTAGCAATTATGTGTATGTATATTAATGTAATTTCAGTATACAGTATAATGGAATTCTGCGATTATAACTTAGTGTTAATTTTGCTTAGCTGGAGTGTCATCTTTTTTAATACAGTTTCGAAAAGGCGGCAATTCTTAACACACCAGTGTAGATACAAATGTATGTCTCAATGATCAACAATTTGCTCTGAAACTCTTATTTAGTTTTTATTTAAACAATATTGTGATTTCAATTACAATACGAATCTTTGTCTGGTTTTTATACGACCGTTTGAAAAATTGATCGTATTATGGGAACGCCCATGCGGGCGGGCGGCTGGAGATCTTTGTCCGAAGCATAAGTTTGTCCAGCATGGATGGATTTTCAAATTACTTGGCAGAAGTGATAAGCATGATGAGACGGAGTATCGCGCGTAAGAACCAGGTCCCTAAGTCCAAGGTCACATTTCAATGTCAAAGGTCAAATATAGGAAATCAATCCTTATCAATTTTAATTGTTATGATGTTCTTAAACAGTGTTATGTTTCATACGTTTGTGTGATTTGAATAAAGCAATATATGCAAAATACACTTAAAGTTATTTTAAGCATTATTGTGTAAATAAAAAACTTACAACAATGTCAAGTGTAGACATAAATTTTTGAAGTTAGTATAAACTAATTATTTCTTTATCAAAATCACACTTAAATGTTTTTTTTTCACTAAATGCTACCAACATTAAAAAATATATTTATGATAATTACCTTTTGGTGTGCCATTTGGGATTTTACTTTCACTCGAAGCAACTTAGCTAGAGGCATTTTCGGCAGATGCTGAAATATATGTATTTTTTATTTATTATGGATCCACCATTGATCTTATTATGTAGTTATAAAATAGCATTATGATCAACATATCCATGTGATTTGCATGTCAACTGAATATAAGAATGTATGTTAATGTATATTACTCATCCTACGTTTTTGTGCAAAAAAGTAAACATTCAACAATTTTGAGCACCTTAAGTCATTTTTTAAATATTTTAAGTTCAAAATTGGAATGTTTTTAAGTTCTTTACTAAATATACACGTGAAGATGTTGTTGATATTCTTAAATTTTAATTGTACTGGTTAATGCTGAGTTATAATTACATATAACAATTTTGTATAAATAACACATTTACAACAATGTGCAGTGTAGAAATTAATTTTTTATGTTAGTTAATTAAAAGAGTTATTTCTTCATCAAAATCACACGTAAATGTTTATTCTTTCACTTATCACTTAATGCTACCAACAATTAAACTATATTTTGATGTCCCTTTTGAGATTTCACTTGCAAGTTCGAAATTGGATTTTTTTTAAGTTCTTTACTAAATAAACACATGGAGTTGTTGTTGATATTCCTTAATTGTCATTGTATATCTTAATGCTTAACTGTTTCTATATTGAACGATACCGTTTAGGAAATCGGCATATGTAAGGTTAAGATAAAACTTAAGATGCAGTCATTGTGAATACGACCGCAGACCATAATCATTTAAACACTTAATAGGAACTCACCTTTGCAATTAAATGGTGTTCCAGACACATCTGTGGTTTCTGTATAGCTTGACACATTGATGGCTGGTGTGGTGCATCTTACTCCACATGAACGTATACAAATAAATTGAAAGGGAAAAAAACCAAACAATTTTAATTCACAAGTGAATACAGTGAACCCACAATGTGTCGTTTTAAATATTAAATTGTTACGTGGGTCAATTTGAAATCAGCAGCAAATAAAAGCTATTGTGTTGACAAAATTAAACAGAGTACTTGTCTTTTTTTATATACATACATAATTATATATTTCAATCTTCAAGAAATGAACATACTTTCATCAAAAAAGGTGTCGACTCCGACTACCCCTTCGATCAGCTCAGGGGGAATCAGTGAAGAACCTTTAAGAAAAACAAAGAATGTTTAAATTTAAAGATCTTCAAGATTTTTGTTTTTATTTCAAGTTTTATTGAGAACAAGACTAGTGTAATTATTCTTTCCAATTAGCAATCAATAAATGAAAACTGGGAAAAGATCAATTCAGCCATGTCAAAGATGTGCACAAAGACAATGGGCATGGAAAAAACAACACTCAGACTCTAATTGGAAAAAAAACAACACGTAAAAGCCTCATTGAGTCATTCAAGTGTTACGCTACTACCTGTATCATGCACTGGTACATTATCATGGTTACATTAACCCCACTAACAAATCCACCAAATCGGGTGAAATCCAATTCGTAATTTAACAATAAAATATCGCGCTTTCCTATCGAAAAGCCAGATAACACTTTGTCTAGTTACGTACTGCTCAGCGACTTTATTCCACAAGGAATGTTTATCCTTAAAAGTAATTGTCGATGACAATTTTCCCAATAGTTCACTGTAGTTGTGTTGGATCGCTGTCGCCAGAACCTCCATCTCAGGATCCGTACAATTTTTCGATCTAGATGCGTTGTTTGTTGTCATTTTTTTAGCAGACGATGCAAACTTACACCGGATAATTTGATAGTTTTACATATTAACCCAAAGAAAACGGAATCGACAGCAAAGAAATCGTAGATCGCGGTAACGTTTTACGAGGCTATTTGCGAGGGTGTTATTGAATCGGTTTACGAGAAATGTAAATTCTATGGCAAATACCCGAGTAACGATATTGTAACGGTTACGATACTATATCTTATTGAAACAGTCTCCAGGTCCGTAGGTCAAAGGTCAAATATAAGAAATCAATCCTTACCTTTTTGTCCGGAGCATATCTTTGTAAAGCATGGATAGATTTTCAAATAACTTGGCAGAAGTGATAAGCATGGTTAGACGGAGTGTAAAGTGCAAGAACCAGGACTCTAGGTCTCGGGTCAAGGTCACAATTCAATGGTCAAAGGTCAAATATAAGAAATCAATCTTTACCACTTAGTCCGGAGCATATCTTTGTCCAGCTTAGATGGATGTTCAAATAACTTGGCAGAAGTGATAAGCATGATGAGTCAACGTGTCGCGCGCAAGAACCAGGTCCCTTGGTCTAAGGTCAATGTCACAATTCAAGGGCAAAGGTCAAATATAAGATATCAATCCTTAACACTTTTTTCGGAGCATATCTTTGTCCAGCATGGATTGATTTTCTGTCTTTAGTCGTTAAAACCCCAGAAAAGTGCCCCTTTGACATGCGTATCTTTGTAACAATGACATTGTTGTTGCCACTATTCATTTAAGAATTAACGTAGTTGCTATTTTAATGCATTTCATTGCAGCTGGTCAAAAGGAATTGAAGGTGTTTATCGACCTTGCAATGATGTCTGTCGGAGATGACCCAATGAATATCGGACGTGTGCGATGTCTGCACTCTGCAGTGATTGGATATTCGCCACTTATATTTGGTCTTGAGAGTACCTGTGGTTATGAAGGGTTGTTGGAAAAGTGTGCAGATGTATGGAATGAGCTAAACGCCAATCCTAATTTACCTACACAACTGGTAAATAACAACTAAATACAAATCGAATTTGTTTGTGTGTTGTTCTGTATTTTTACCTGTATGGATGTAATGTATTAAGTCCAATGTTTTCTTGAAAGTGTTTTCTATGTATGGTTTAAATGTTATTTTAATGTAAATATCATTACAGGCCGATACGAATCGCATACTCCATTGGCTACAGGAAATTGAAAGGGCGCATGGTTCTGTCGAAGTGACCTCTCTCGCACAGGCGGAAGCGATCAACAGTGATGGAATATTTACTGTCGGAACGCTTGAAAAGAATGATGAAACAGACAAGCATCTGGTATTTTGATTTAATGATATGGATCATATCGCGTCTAAATTGTTGTCATACATGTTCCTTGTGTATGGTTCAGTGTGGATACAGATGATAAATTGAACAAGAGCCATACAATGTAGTTTCCAGTTTCAAACATGCAACCATGAGCTGCATATATAACACTTGAATATTATGATAATTCGCCATTTCAGTAGAATCTACAATTGGTAGTCATTAGATCCTTGGCTGGTTCGCAAAGAAATGTTCAAAACGTTTTGATAACATCGGCGTGTTTTCTTTTGTAGATGAATGAAAACATCATAAAGTTAACAGTACCAAAACAAGAACAAAGACCGAAAGAAGAACAAGGAAAGCAGTATACGTTTAAGCAAATACAAGATCTGCAAAGTCGGCTCATGTTGGTGGCTGGGCAAAGTGTACATGCTTCAAGAGAGACCTGCGTAGGAGTTGAAAGATTTACTATGGTTTGACTTACGTTAGGCTGAAAAAATGATTCGTTTCTCAGGCACTTTTTCCAAAAAATAAGAAGGGAGGGCGAATTTTTTTTTATTGAAGTATTTGTTTTTCTCCTACTCTTTTCTGTTGGCACTTTGTAATGGCTTATTAAAACAAGTAAACAAGTGCAGATTAAAGACAATTTTAAGTTTTAATAACAACATTATAATCACTTTTTATAAAATTCCAAATATAGATTTATTAATCACAAACGGTCATTTATGCAAGCTGACTTAACAAGGCAATTAATTTGAATGCTCATAATTAACGTAAGTGCCTTCAAATTGATACACCATCAGCATTAAAGTACTCATATTTATAGAATTTAACTTTTTGTAATTTATATTTTTATAACTGTCAAAAATAGGAATTATTTTTGCAATAAATCACCAATAAATTTTGGAAAGGAAAATCAACACTTGTCAATGCAGCTGGCATTTTCGTTTGTTTCCATAGGACTTGTATTGACTCAGATTTTCTTAAAAAAATATGGAATGCTAAATATTACACAAGCAAAAGCATCTACGAAACAAAAGTTTAAATCAACAAATAGACGATATTTATAACGGTTCCCAATCGAATATGACTTTTTCAAAATTTACCCAGTATTTCATAAGTTTTGTATATCAAATTTATATAATTAAACCAGGCAGGAAGAAAGTTACTGGAAATAACGAAATCACTACCGGGTAACTCTTCTTCTGCTATCTTAAAATGCGGATTCGTTTAATTTTAAGCCGCTGTCTATGGGATCTAAATCAATACATCGTAAGTTAAGTTATAGTTCTTATGAACTTGTATGGTGTTTATTCGTCCGAAATCTGTTTCTTATTTACGAAAGCCATTGTTCAAAAGCACTTGGTACGAATGGAATATACAATAATATATATGCTGGTTTACCCAAGAGTCATCACCAGTTAGCGCATACAGAGAATAGACGATATCAAGTTAACAAAATGTTAACAATTCACATATTTCAGTGGTTACTTTTTTAAGTTTGTTCCGTTACATGTCCCGTAGAAACACTTTCTGCAAAGTTTTATTTTTATTAACATATTTTATGACTGCTCCTTTAAAACCCGGGCGCGATAGTCAAAAAATACTAAATAAAATTTTTTTTGGCATTAAATCAAATTCGTGACGGGCCATGAGAAAACGTTGCGGCGCTGCCTGAGAAACAAATCATTATTTTTTTAGACTTGTCATTTTTAACGCTTGAACATACAGTTTGTATTTGTGCAATAGATTTGTAAATTATATTGATTTAACTCCGAGTGTAACTAAGAAGTCGTGTGTAATTTAGTGGTGTTTTGATATTTTCATAACTCAGTGAGTAATCGTTGGCCGAATTGTAATAAAAGTAACAAACATGTTTTTTTCTGGGTTATCATGTATTCAATTAGTTCAAGCCATGAGAAGTTACGTAATTGTTTATATAACACTGGGGTGAAATTTGTATATACACTCACATGGTCGGTATATTAATATTTTATAAGAAACTCAAGCAGTTGTTGTCCAGTATGGCATTGCCCAGCTTCTTGAAACTAATGTGTTTCTATTCCTCTACCAGTAACTCTTGTTGATATTTAATTAAATGTCGGATTGAGAAGGAGTCGGCTCTTAACATTTTTATGTATTATTAAACCGCCAGTTTTAATGATATTAAGAACGTGAGTAACTTCAAAAAAAAAAACGTTGTACATTCGCATACTACATGGGCCATAAAAAACCAAGCCGTTTTTTTGTTTAAGATATTTGACAGCGTTACTCGTCTTGGAAATGTGCTAAGACAGCTGCGTGCAGCCGGATGCGTTCTATTCAATGGCTGGCAAGGACAGTTCTGGTGCAGTCCCGATAGACCAGTTTGTGCTGAACTAACATTTGGCAATGATAGAAATATTCCCACGCTTAAAGTAAGTCCCGCTAAAACTTTGCGCTAACATCTTACAAGTGTTACCATTTAACATATTCTATTGCATCCTTTCCTTGTAATTTTATTGGAACTATAATGATAGTATGGAAGTGACATGCATCCATTCTTACAAGAGTAACGGTACAGTTGAGAATATTATTTCTTTTAAAAATACATGGAACTATAAGCTGCATCAGCACTAGTGAAGCCGATTTTAACATCCTGAGATCCTTTATTCGAGACAAGAGACCAATTGCCCTTTCTAAAAAAACACAAAACATGCAATAAATACAAATATAATTTAAACTGGGTTCACATATTTTGAACGATCAATACATATGGGAATGCAACTGGTGACACATGTGTTACTTAACGCCAGCACCACCTCACCCACGCCCCACCAAAGCGCCTTTATTCCCATACATGTCTCTATTTGCGTATGGATACTGTTAGTGAAAGTGAATTATTGTTAATTTTAATGTATCGCAGGAAATTAACTAAACAAAATAAAACATGGAATGCCAGTACTGCCTTTATAAAATATATCAGCTAGGGTTTACCTAGAATACTGTACAAACAAACGCTGCAGAAAAAATCCATGATTTGCAGATGCAAATTGTTTTGTTTAAATGTAATTTCGGATCAACGAATAATGCGTTTTAATATTACCATCATAGCTATTTGAGCTACATACAGTCTGTATACCTGTGAATAATAAGGTATATCTAAATAGAATATCTTTTTTTTAAATTTCATTATGTATATACATTTTTGAAATTGCATTCGGTTGTTTTTCTTATTTCCAGGCTCGTACATCAAAACGCGGTGTGCAAGACACCATTCCTGAGATTGCAAAGTTTATGGAAACTTGTTTAGAAGACTGGTTGAAATATATAAACACTATGCGATCCAAGTTTTATTATTTGAATTCTTTTACAACTGATCAACTTGTGATTCTTCAACGGGAGCTTGTGAAGATCGGAGAAGATAGTTCCCCATTGCATCTTGTTTATCCACTTCTTTCCGCTGTGAAAAGAAATTGTACACCTGGTAGAGTATGACGTATAGGATTAAAATTTGGAAATCGATCTTAAATCATTTGAACACGTGTACAATATTTTCTGTGGTGACACAGCCCATGCGATTACAAATATACTTGTTCGTTATTTGACATGCTCCAGTTATCTAGTTAACATTCTATAAATTCGAATATTGTTCGTAATTTATATCGCAAAATCACCATTGTTTGAATGTTTATATGCTTATTCTAGAGGATTTGCAATCTGCAGTCATTTCTGCAAAAACTGAAGTAGAGAGACAAAACGAGTTCGAATCTACAGAAGATAGTGAGGAAGAAACTTCACACAGAGATGAGAATCTCGAAGCAGACAAGAACAAAGAAGCTTTTGTGCGAGAACTGGTCGCTGCTGGATTCGAAAAACAATTGGCCGAGCTGGCGGTTGACCATGTAGATGACGACGATATTTTAACATGTAACATTTCACAAGGTATTGCACGGGTAGTAATTTGAAATTATTTAAATATTATTTATAATATATATCTTAAAACCCTTAACACGTTTAATGATGAGCTAAGACTTAATAAATAATGGTATATATTATTGGTATACTATGTTTATGATTGTTTTATAAGTAAATTATGACATTTGTTTGCAATATGAGCTATTATGTTTAGGATGTCTTTCCATTTTTCCGACAAGAGAGTGCCTTAAATAAAAACCGCTATTAAAAAGTGAATAACCTAAGATACATTTTCAAAAGATAATCTTTACTTATACCTATCTATCTTGGTTGTGCTTCTCTGTATTAGATAACACAGTCCGTTTAAAATTAAAATGCCATGTTACCTTAGAGTCTTACTAGAATGCCTTGTTTAATACGACTAAGAGAACAAAAAATAAATCGTACAATATTTTTTCGAAATATTTCTGTCAATGAGATTCGTGGGTTTTTTTAATAGCTTTTACTGATTATAATTATGAATATTTACAGATACAGAGGAGAAAGTTGAGAGACCCTTCGCAACATTTTACAAAACTGGTGAACCAAATCTTATCATTTGTCCCCAAGGTAAGTAATTCAAAATTATACAATGAATTAAAATTTATTTTGTAATATGTTTACAATTTTCATTATAATTGATTTTTTTCCTGTAATGTTATGTAACTAAATACGCAAATTCATATATGCTGATAGCATGTAATTATGAATAAGATTGTATACAATTTATGTACTTGAACATGAATATAATGGTTCAGAATCAAATTTAATGCTATAGCCACAGAATTTGATGCATTTAAAATACATAGATGTACGTCGTGTAAACAATTTAATTGTGTCTGCAGGTGAAATCCTAAATATGGCGCTGTCAATGTATATGCACGACAAGAAAAAGCCACTTCCGTCTTCAGATGAGATCCTTCTTTGTGATTCAAATATAACCAGCGAAGAGGTAATATATGTTATACATTGAACTTGTGACTAGTTTCTGAAGTTCGAACAATTTTACGTTAACCATGCCATGATTAAACGGAAGAGTGAGCAATATGAGACTCTACGTATATTAATACTGGTAATATAATCCCTTTTATAATGAAACGTGTGTTCATTCATACAATCGCACCACCCTCGGCATTTAAAAGTTCGTGTAATGTACTTCCATGAGTTCACACGTACAATGATGTAAATTGTTAGTTCAATCAAAAAAAATGTATCCCGGTCCTTTTCATTAGTTTAATAATCCTGTCATTTATGTGACTAGTCATTTTTTGATAACAAACATACGCAATGAAACGTATCCCGTTAATTTTATGTATCTTCTGTTATTACGGTTGCTTTGAAAAAAACTATCACTGCAGGTGGAAATATTTTGGCGTCGTGCAATATTTGGGGACGGGCAAAAAATCTACTGTCTAGTGAACGCTGATGCTTTAACTTATGAAGTGAGTGCAGCTGCAGACCAAAGTTTGCAAGACTTCATCTCACAGACAAGTACACTGCAAGGTAAGCCGATATATGTGTGTTTGGTATTTCAGTCACAAAATGCTACAAGAGAGCACTAGTTGTTTGCGTACATCATAAATATTTTTCTCAAATATATTGCTACAAAGGTAGGTGAAGTGTGTGAAGTATGTGAAATTGTCATAAAAATTTCTTTATCTATGTTTTTATGCATTTATTGTTAGTACCACATATTTTTATTTTAAACCAGGAGAAAATTACCGCCTGGTCATCATATGTGGTTCAGAAAATGAATATCGCTGTCCGTTGATATCGTCCCTCTACAAGTACTATCGACACTCTCAGACGGGTTCACCACGATGCGATAAAAGCATATATTGAGGAAAAGTTTGTAGTTGAAAATCAACGTGCAGCGTCGACTGTAGACTTTGAACGGTATAAATCATTCCGCATATTAACACAATGTATGGTCAAATACAAGTAATATTGACAATATGTTGACACAAGTATAAATGTATAAAACATTAATTATAAAAATTCCAACCGAATTTACAAGATGCAAATGAAACTAGAAAATACTGAGAAATGAAGAAACGAAACACGTACGTTCCACATTGTTCACAAAATGCGTTTAAATTAATATATATTTGCATTGCTTAAACAATGCATTTCTAGATCTACAATTTTATCTATTTAGATTATTTTGTTACCTAACAGCCATGTACGGTCATGTTTTTGATTCCGTAAAATATTGTTTCCATTTCATTTTACGCCTTCAATATTGATATGACTGCTTTATTTATTCCATGTTTTATTCATTAAAGCACTGTTTTGTTACAGATTGTCAGCTCGCATTGTCAAATCAAATCGTGCCGGCGTTGGAAAATCATTATATGTGAAACGACGAGCAGAGGAGTTGGAAGTACACTTTGCTAAATCTGTGATTGTGCAAACGGACCTTGTGTCGATTCCTTTGCAAGAAAGGTTCATCAACATCCATGAAGTAACACAAGCTTTACTGAAACATACACCGAAGCCTGAGCTTAAAACAGCACGGTTGTTTCATATAAACATTTCGCACGAGGTTTGTTGATCAACTCTGTCTATGGCTTTTTGTTCCTTACAAGTAATAATTATACCCTCACAAACGAAGTTTAGGGGTGTATATAGGAGTGAGCTTGTCGGTCTGTCAGTCTCTTGGTTTTTGTTTTCCAGATGATAACTCAAGTAAGTCTTCACATATTCATATTATTTTTAGTACATATGTGTAATATGATAGAATACAGGTTAAGTTCGATGTTGGTTTCAAAGCACTAAATTTTGACAGAGTTATGGCCCCTTTTCGACTTAAAATTGCTTAAAAACATGGTTTCCAGATGATAACTCAAGGAAGGCTTGACATATTCCAATACTTTTTGGTACACATTTGTAAGATCATAGAATGTAGATCTAGTTCGATGTTGGTTACAAACCACTAAATTTTAACAGAGTTATGCCGAATTTTCGACTAAAAATTCCCTAAAAACATTATTTCCGGACAATAACTCAAGAATTGCTTGACGTATTGAAATAATTCTCATACATATGTAGCATCATAAAATACGGGTCCAGTTCGACTTTGGTTAAAAATAAACCAAAACCAAATAAACCACAAAATTCTGACAGAGTTATGGCCCTTTATTTGACTAAAATTCCCTAAAAACATGGTTTCCTGACGATAACTCAACAATGGCTTGACATATTAAAATTATTATTGGTACACATGTGTAGCATCCTAAAATACAGGTCAAGTTCGACTTTGGTTATAAACCGCTAAATTTTGACACAGTTTTGGCCCCCTTTTTGA
The DNA here is from genome assembly GCA_027627225.1 of Congeria kusceri. Classification (NCBI taxonomy): domain Eukaryota; kingdom Metazoa; phylum Mollusca; class Bivalvia; order Myida; family Dreissenidae; genus Congeria; species Congeria kusceri. The sequence goes on along the minus strand of CM051024.1, from coordinate 90,802,626 downwards.
CTTAAATTCCTGAAGAACATGGGCAATAACTCGTGAAAGGCTTCACGTATTTAAATTATTTTGGTACATAGATGTAACATCATAAAATACAGATCAAGTTCAACTTTGGTTACAAACCACTAAATGTTAACAGGGTTATGGGTCCAATTGAAATTAATTTTCTTCCAAATACACTGTTGACCATTCACAGATTAAAGCATGCTCTCTCTGTCCATTTCTTTTGAATGGATGCCATAGTTTTGTGACAAGGCTATATTGTGGGGGTATATCCGTCACTCATGTGACAATTCTAGTTATGCTATGTCTTCATTGTCCATTTTTATTATGTGTTATGGAATATGGTATTACCTCCGCCTCGGTGGTTATGTTTTTGCCGGCGTTGATTTGATAGTTAATAAAATTACGCAAAACATAATGAACGGATTTGCATCACATTTTCTGTGCTGTTTAAAAATGGGACAGTATTGTTATTTAGGGTACCCACATAACCCGTATTATTATATACATATTTTTATCATCCAATCAGCTGTCGTCATTTGCGTCTTGTGACCGTCCAATATTTCACCATATTGGACGCGCGTGAGTATAATATTTTCCGTATTGGACGGTCCGATGAAAAACATACGATAATGTCCGAGTACATGTACTCCGAAAGAAAATGACTATGCAACTTAGTTTTACCTTAATGATGACTGGGATATATTGCTTTGAAACGTCTTTCAATTAGTCCAACAACAATCATTTTAAATCAGTGTCATACATCTACGAAGCTGTATGTTTTATTATCATTGTCATACATCTACGAAGCTGTATGTTTTCTTGTTAACCTTGTATTCATCAGTGTGTAATATTACACTAACGCCCTGCAATACTTCCCGCTGATTATGCCACCTATTAAACATAATACGTCTAAAATAGTATCTACACTGTCAATGTTTACAATAAGTGCAAGGTCATGGGCGCTTTCTGCGAAATATTCTAAAATACAGAAATTTGTTTAGCCGTTAAATTTAAATTGTAAGTAGGATGTTGCATGTGACTGGATAAAAGACAAACACGTATGTTTACAAATTATTTATCACGTCGAGCGTCGTCATATATTTATCATCATTTTAGCGCGCGCACTGTTTTGCGGACTTTGTGGTTTAAGGTAAATATCATGTACAATATGCAAAGAATATAAAAAAGTATATTATAAAAGATTATTAAACAGTGATCTATACAAATCCGTCATATGTTTGAACTCGTCGATCGGTTCGTCCAATATGGTATGTTAGATGTGTACTCGTCCAAATATATCACCGTATTGTACAGAACAATGTGAATTCACCTAATAGTGTATGCATATTAATTAAATTAAATAATCACAAATGTAAAGGAATGTATAAACCTTTTTTTGAAAGCTTGTTTTCCAATTCATTAAACATTACTTTGTATACAATGTCACTTTGTGGAACATTACATATTTTTTATGAGTAAATACTGTTTTCACCAAACGGCCCAATCAACAAATGATTAGATTTTGGTGATGATCCGGATCACCGTCTGGATCCAGGAAATGTTTAAGGATTCTTTATAATTTCCCAAATATAGGGCAAATTGCCACATTATGCTTTATAACTCTTCAGTTGCACTGCACATGGGCAAAAGAGTTGCCTTGGCGGAGGTCTGCGCTTTCAGAGTGATTTCTGGTTATGATTATAAATTTAAACTTTAAGGTCCAGGAAGGCATTGACTTTTTCCTGTTTAATCTCCTCATCCTTGGTTGTTTGGTGGATAAAAACGGACATATATGGAGAAGGAGCAGAAATGATCTTTACTTGATCGAAGCCATGCCAATCATGAAACAAACCATTGCACGTGGACGGATAATGGTATGAGGCTTTTCTAAAATAATATCTTATCTTTGTTGACAAACTTATAAAGGCGAATAAAACGATATGAACCTATACAGATTTAAATATCGTAGCGAAAATTATTAAACAACTAGAGTAAATGGTGGTACATATGAAAGGCGTGTCCTATAGTTGTCTGTTACTATACTACGTATGTATTTCTTATAGGTAGTTAATTTAAATTTCAGGCAATCCAGTTCGCTCATCCAATATTTGCAATCCTACCTGCAGTGACATGCACATCGCCACAACAAAGTTTGCGTATCTACCAAGGCGATAAACCTTCAGGTCATATTTCCAGTTATGTTTTTTATATTCATAAATTGGCCGAATACAAGTTTTCTAACAAAGCAAAGATTCGTCACTTATTCCTATAATAATCGTATCGTGTGTTCACATTTTACGAATGATTCGGGTTGGTCACGCTGATATGCGAGCACTCGTGCGTTTTATTACATTGAAATAAATATCAAAATTGCAAGCCCCTTAATTTTTATGAAGAATAGTTTGTTTGTAGAATACGTTATAATTCATTCGTTACGGATATATTATATCAGTAAATATTATGTATGTTTTATATTTATTGAAATTCTTTTTAGATTTCCAAAGTACAGAGCAGCTTTTTGATGAGAAACTTTTCCGAAGTTCTGAGTACCAGCGTACCTACCAGTACCTGCAGAGGTTAGACTCGGGAAAAATAATTACTGGCATTAACCCTTCGAAACCGAAAGGAAATCCAACCACATGTATCGAAGTTCTATTAGGGTATGTCGCTGACATTACGTGGGCGTTATTATTTTGAAAATATTTATTACTATAACATTTAATAGAAGCTGGTATTTTTATATGCATGTCAATGTCTGTGCTAGTGCTGTATATTTCGCTCCAATGTATGTCTAATATCTTTGAAGATTCAAAATTTGTTGTACAAAACACTTAGCCATCAGACATCACGACTGAAGAACGTTGATGAACGGTATTTTCACCCAGTGGTATAATTATATATTCAATGTTACTTTTTGATTTTAATGTTATTAGGGCTTAAAAATATGTTTCATGTTAATGTAGACTTATTTGTATGTTTATATAGACGTTGTGGTGTGATAAATCCGTCATGGTCAGAACTTCACCACTTCGTCAAGTTCCTCAACACGCAACTTGTAGAGTTCGAACAGAATCAGTTTGTCAGCGCTGAGGTTGCAGAAGACCTTCCAGGTTTTGCAACGTTTGTTCTCCGATTCCTTTTGCAAATGTCAAAGGTATAACTATTCATTAATTTCTGTAATCAGTGATGCTATATGTTTGATTGTAATTGTCATGTTTTCTGTAATTCGGATATGTTTTGAAAACGTTCACTCGTATTTCAGGACTTTGCCACCAGGTCGTTAACAATAAGTGAGGAGACGCCTGGATTAGTGCCAGTTGAATCGGCGGATGAAGATACTGTTGAACCTCTTCTTAATCGATTTACTCTACGAAGAACTTGGGAAAGCAGGTTGAATGTCTTTTGGTTTTTTATACTGTTAAAATCGAAAACGACTCTGCAATTGTATTAAGTTTTTGACTGAAATTATTATTAATTCATACTAATGTTTTCAGTAATATACATGTATACCAAACAATTTTGAAGGTTGATTGGAATGTACATCACATTTATATACATTACAGTCCACATCCCTACCTGTTTTTTAACTCCGATCACCAAACATTCACGTTTTTGGGGTTTTACATCGAGAAAGGATCAGGAAATATGATTGACAGAACGAGTGCAAAAGTGCTGGAGAAAGCTATAATGACGAAGAATCTGTATGCTGCTTTGACTAGAAACCGCGTACCCCTGAATGAAAACTTTGATGACCTCGATAGGTTTGTTCGATGTTAAACCATTATTTGTTTTAATTAGGGATGTGACCGAATATCGGATAATATTGGAAAAAAAAAAGATTACGAATATTCGATTTTCAAATTTATTTAAATAACAAAATTTTTTTTTTTTAAATCAGGGTTTTTTCCAGTTTGATTGCGAAGGTAACATGAATTCCAGTCGTATTTCCTGCCTAGCAGGTGGGCGGGGGCAGTGTTACGGTATTACAACACATGCCAAACATGTCCAATTAACGATAATTAATAATTGTCAGGGGGACCACGTCTTTACAAGGGCCGCGAATTAACGGTTTGTAGGAGGCGCGAATATTACGCATTGTGTCCACAAATAACATCTATATGGTTAACTTGTTTACAGTAAATTACAGTTACTCTCTAAGTAAACCAATCAAAATGAATCCATTATCAGCGAATCAATTTCTTTAACAAAATTATCATGATCCGGTCAATCTTAAAATACCTCACTTGTAAATTATTCTCCATTATATCAACACCGTATATTATTGAGTAATAAACAATTCCACCATCACGTGCATGGAAGTACTTTGCGCGGTCATAAGACAGAACCCAGGCAGCGTGTAATATATTTAATGAGAAATGTGTGTACAAAGGAACCACATCTAATTTACTGAACCATCTAGATGGCCTACATTCTTTGGCTTTGTTGACTTCTGTGAAAGCTACTTTGGTAAAACAAATCCGAGAGGATATACAAGTTTGATTGAAACACGAGTCCTATTTGCTGCCATGTAATGGCATTGTTATTTTAATTTGTTGACCAGGTGAAATAACGTTTTAGGAACAGTTATTTTAGTTATATTAGTTTAGGAACTTTTATAATAATAATAATAATAATAATGATGATGATGATCATGATTATCATTATTATTATTTCGGATTGGTAAATATTCGGACAGAGTACCGTATATAGTAGTATTTACAAAACGAATATTCGAATATATTCGAATACCTGAAACGATTATTCGAATATTGATTTCAGTATTCGGTCCCATCCCTTGTTTTAATATTATTTATTGAATCATGATTTTTGTATTTTTCTTACGCTTTCGTCATTTCATAATTATAATATAAATTATATAAATAAATAATATCACACATTTTAGAGGTACCAGAAAATATTAACGCTTATATTGTCACAAATATGTTACAGGGCAGACAAGATTTGGAAAGTGTGCAATGTAATGAACATCAAATTACCGTATGACCCAGACGACACATACGAACTGACAACAGACAATATCAAGAAAATGTTGGCAATTTATATGAGATTTAGGTATAATTTTGTCCTCAAGAATTTGTTTGTTCGTTTAATTTTGAGTCGTACAAAATGTGTGTTTTGACCAAGATATATATCACCGTTCTGTTTTAGAAGATATACCCTATTGGGAAATATTAATGATTATTTGATGACAATATTTAATGATACACCTTTTGCATAAATAATTTAAATATATTGCACAATAGTATACACTGGTATAAACCTTTTCACAACAAAAGTGAGATAACCATTGAATGGTTGTTTGTGACTGAGAATTGTTTGATGCATCGAACATTGCTGTTGAGTCTTTGTAAAACAAACATCTATAAAATATCGATGCAGACACAACGGTCGTTTCTGTGTTATTAACACTTTATTTTTTCCTGCCACCTATCCTTAAAAATAATGTTTTTAAAATAAACATGAGACCGTATATTCTGCATCTTATACATATATATCGTCTTCAGACATTAATTAATGTGATCGTTTGTAGTGTACATGTAGATATAATTACGATTACACAGAGAGAAAATGGTCAATTGAAATTTGAAGACAATATGTAACGTATTTGGTATTATTATTTGTATGTGAATAAGGAATATAAATAAATGGTTCACTTCTTCCAAATGAGATGCAGTTTAATAATTGTTTACGTTTTGTTCTTTCTATTATGACATATTTTGAAATTATGAATATATTGTATTGAACATAAAAACTAATACATTAAAGATGTGATATCCCTGTAATCATAATGGGCGAAACTGGATGCGGCAAAACACGGCTTGTGAAGTTCATGTGTGCTCTACAGAGTCCTCCTGGTGTTGAGGTCAACAACATGATATTGATGAAGGTAGGCAACAAATGATTGTTGCAGTGTATGTTTCGTTGGTTTTGTTTATTAGCACGTAAAGATCGAAACTTTTTTTCTCCAATATTTTACACATCAGGACAGGAAGTAGGGTGTTAGCTGATTTAACTGACACCGTGTCCGCTGTTGGTTTGATAAATGGCTTTCAAAAGTCATATTACAGAACAGAACAGGATAATCAGACGGGATACAAATAATTTAAGTACATTTAATTTAACACAATTTCGTACGAGACATAATTTGGTATACGGAAAGACTGGATTTACACTAAGGAGTTCTAGTTTGTCATTGTCTTTAATGTGAAGAAAACGGTTTAATGAGGTTAATCTATATTGCTTTTATTTTACATTTCATACGTTCGTTATTGAAAATACAAGAGCTATTGTTTGTGTTGTTCATAAGGGAAAAGAAATATGAACAAGTGAAATTTTACAATACCGTGTAAAGACGTTTTTTCAATGCAGGTGCACGGAGGAACAACTAAAGAAGACATCGTCAAAAAGGTTCACTCGGCAGAAGAAATAGCGAAGGAAAACGTGGAAAAATATGGGACCGAGTTGTACACAGTATTGTTCTTTGATGAAGCAAACACAACTGAAGCGATTGGCATCATTAAGGAGATAATGTGCGATAAATCTATCTGTGGAGAACCTCTTAAGTTGTGTCAGAACTTGAAAATTATCGCAGCATGTAATCCATACAGAAAGTACGTTTGAAGCTACACAATTTGACTAGCTTTAGTATTTAATTCTATAACGGATATAAATGTTAATACAATATTGCGTACAATAGCTGATTGTTTTATATGCTAACTCAAACACGCACGCCGTCCATTATTGCTTTGGTTTTATAGTGGGTTAAATTTGATTCTGCAAATGCTTTACCAGGCACCCTGATGAATTGATTCAAAAGCTGGAGCAGGCAGGTCTGGGTTATCATGTCGATGCTGATGAAACAACTGACAGACTCGGTCGTGTTCCTATGAGACGTTTGGTAAGGAAATCTGGTTTTTCTGTTGTTAAACCTACTTTGGGTTTATACGTTGTTTAAAGTCGTTTGTATCTCGGTTGTTTTATTTCTATACTAATTGTTTCTTACTATTCTATAGGTCTATAGAGTTCAACCGCTTCCACAAAGCTTGTTGCCACTAGTTTGGGATTTCGGGCAGTTAAACGCAGAGGTCGAGAATCTGTACATAAAACAGATGGTCAAACGATATGTAAGTATAGTGTAATTGCAATAAGGACAAAAAAGATATACATATAGACGTTTTCCGTTTTAACCGTTTACATTTATGCTCGTTCCCATGTGTTGTAAAAGGATTTACTTTATTTATATTCAGAGCTTTAACAATTGTATCACAGGTATGAACACATGCAAGTTTGTATCATGCAGGTGTATTGTTTATCCGATGATACCAATTTAAATGGTAATTTACTCAACTAATTTGAATAGTATTGCCACTGTGGAGACCTGCTTTGATGAACAAGGTTGCGTATCGGTTTAAGGCAGAATAATTCGGCTTACCAGTTATAATATCACTACCATGGTTAATATACATAGTATTTATTTACATCATGTTTTGAAAAGTAAATTAGTAAAGGAACTCTTTATTTTAATTCACAATAGATATAATATTTACATGTTATCTGATATATACATATTTACATGACATCCGATATATGCTAACAATAAGTCTGCAGTTATATCTAGAAGATTTTTTACAGGTGCAGGACGGTAAACTTCCCAATAAACCAGGCTTTATAAATATTGCCGCCCGAATTCTAACAGTTTCACAGAAGTTTATGAGAGACCAAAAGGTATTGTAGTTGTCTAGTAAACTTCATACTGACAATTGTGATCGGCTACAAACTATTAATAGCATTGTAGGATTGCTATGTTCATGTAAACCATATCACCTGAACTACATTCATCTATTAAATGTTCCTGTATATATATTATAAATAAATGTACACTTTGTAATCTGTGAATTGTATTGTCTCTCCAATGTATATATATCAGTAACTTTGACGTTACATGCGATTTGAATAAAATAGTGCATTATTTGAAAGGCGCGAATGTTTGATCTACATTCCGCTGTGGCTTCAGAATACAGTAGAGTACATTGGGAAAGACTAAGTATATGTCATGTTATAACACATTAAATAACAATTCAATAGTAGACGTGTCTGTCTTTAAATACCATGTCATTGGAAAATACATATAAGGTCAGTGGTAAACCCATCCTGCCACAATGTACAATGTAATCTTGATGTAGATTTGGTATGCCATATAATAGTTACATTTGAATGTCTTCACCTTTAATGAAAACCAAACAAAAAACGGTTAAAGTAAATAAGCAGTTTTATTTAGTATTAAGACAAAGACATTTAAACACGCTTTGCAGGACGAATGCAGTTTTGTGTCGCTGAGGGATGTTGAAAGAGTTATGGTGGTAACTACGTGGTTCTACAAACAAACTGACGATAGATTTATCTTTAATGCGATGGATAAGAAGCTATCTGCTGCAAACAAAGTCTTATCTGCAAACGATGGATTCAGCTGTGATGAAGAAGACCAAGTTATTGAAGATCGGGTTTGTTTAAAATACAAAATTTAATTTGTTAATGCGTCATATATATGTTGCTATATATATTCTAAGGTGTATAAAAACGACTGCCATTACACGCAGAGATTTGTTTGGAGTTAGAAGCTTCGGTATAAGGTCTGAACATAAGTATTATATTTGCTTACAAATGGTATCTTGTTAACGATATTACCATGTCATGTACTATTGAACAAATGTGATGTTCGTAGTGGAAAAGTAGCAAAATTGACCAATCTCGATACATTTATTTATAGACTCTTGATGATTTGACACGATCTCTCGTTCTCGCGCTCGGGGTTTGCTATTATGCGTGTCTGAAAAGCCGTGCCGGCTACAGAGTGCAAGTAGCAGCAGCATTTGGTGACCCCTGTCCTATACCCAGAGGCGCCGTCCAGATATTGGAAGAAATAGAATGGTGATATATAACTGTTACATTCATGCTCTAATGTTTGCTCTTCCTTGGCAATCATGTGCCCTGTTTCAGAATGTTTAATATTTTCATCAGTTCCTGTTAAGTCCATTTGTATTTGTCATTTGCAGTTGCCAAGATGTTTTCCTTGAAAATGTTTCACTGGAGACAACCATAGCAAGAAACACGGCTTTAAAGGAGAACGTTTTTATGATGGTTGTGTGCATTGAATTGCGGATTCCACTGTTTATTGTTGGTAAACCAGGCAGCTCAAAGTCTCTTGCAAAAACGATAGTCGCTGATGCTATGCAGGGAAATAGCGCTAAGTCTCCATTGTTTAAACAACTAAAACAGGTACATCACTCTCCTGATTTTTTGACAGTTTTTGTTTAACTAACTAATTAATTAATTAATAATAATAATAATAGTTTGTATTCCTGATCTAGGTTCAAATGGTATCATACCAATGCAGCCCATTGTCAACCCCAGATGGCATTGTTGGAACCTTCAATCAATGCGCCCAGTTTCAGAAAGAAAAGGACCTGAATAGATTTGTTTCTGTGGTTGTTCTCGATGAAGTCGGCTTAGCGGAAGACAGTCCACGAATGCCTCTTAAGGTTTTTGATTTTCTTTCTCAAATATTGAACTATTTTTCTTAGTTTGTCTTAATTACGAAAGTATGTTGCTGCGTTAAAGTACGTGAGATTCATGATATACACATTTTCACATATAGTCGGTTTAAATTATGTTGATAACGAGGGGATCAACCATTTATTGTAAATAAGGGGAATCGTGGTTTTCTATTTACAAACACGCTGTTATCGTCTGTTATTTAAATCGTTTGATTTACCGATCTCGATTGGACCATGTTTATAACGGTTCTCACTTGCATTTTTACCGACTGTAAGTCAATGGGCTAATGCTAACATATAACATAAACATCAGTTATAAACAAAGCTACTGAGAGCCTTCAAGTTGATAATTAATCCACCTGAAAAGTATTTTGTGTGACATAACATTAAATACTTATGGGTATTTACTTCATACGAACTGAGCAGAAACACTTCTTATTGTGCCAAATACATGCATACATGAAATCAGTATTGCCATGATTCATTGATATGCTTTATGTCTTTAACAAATAGACATTACACCCACTTCTAGAAGACGGATGTCAAGCGGACGAAGAACAAGAACCATATAAAAAGGTAAACGCGAATATCTTAGGATCGTGTCGCGTCGTATTATCATGTTTCAATATATACAGATATTTATATGTGTTTGATCTCGTTGTCACTGCAGGTTGCATTTATTGGTATATCAAATTGGGCGCTTGATCCAGCAAAAATGAACAGAGGTATTCTTGTCCAAAGAGAGGTCCCGGATATAGAAGAACTTCAAAACAGTGCAAGGTAATTTCAGAAAATGTATTGGATTAAATGAATGTGTTTAAAGTTGGTTAAGTGTAACTATTTTATAAATTCCCGCAGCATACTGACGAATATGTTTTGGAGTGTAATAATTCTTTATCATTTCTAGAGGAATATGCCAAATGAATAGGGATATTCAGGCATTTATAGAGCCATTAATCAAACCACTATCGCTGGCCTATCTGGATGTTTTTGAAGATGCATCATCGATGAAGCGCGAATTTTATGGCTTGCGCGACTTTTACAGGTACCGTTCTTTCTTTTCTTTTTATCGGGAGCATAACTTTTAAACTCTTTTGGATATCAACTTAAAACTCTATACATTAATAGATAGTTGTTAGGCGGAGTGCATTGCACAAGATTTATAACTAGCTGCTTTATTTACACTAATTCCCCTTTGTCAGTTTTCCTTGTCCGGCCATTTTCTCAAAAACTGCTGAAGGGTTTGACCTCAAACTTCATACATGGAAAGATGTTTGTAAGGTGGAGTGCAATGCACAAAAATTGTAACTCAGCCTGCATGATTTACATAGTTAACCGCCTTTGTCAATATTTCTTGTCTTGCCGTTTTCTTAAAAACTACTGAAGGGATATAAATTAAAATTCATTCATGGATAGATGTTTGTTAGGTGGAGTGCAGTGCATAAAAATTATAACTTTAGCTGCATTATTTACGGACGTATGAAACTTTGTCCATTGTTTCTCCAGTTGGACTCCTTGTAACAAAGCGGCATGCTGAATTGGGGTATTTGCGCCATGACAGTGGCAGTTCTAGTTTCATTTACTTTTAAATATACCAGTAATTTAAAAAAAATGTGCAAAGGCAATAAGTTCTAATATTTGACTATGAAGTATATATTTGTATGAAACTGTCTTTTCTAGCCTTTTAAAGATGATTTATTCTTTCGTGGACAAATCAAAACAACCACCCACATGGTTTGAAATGCTGCACGCAATTAAAAGAAACTTTGGAGGACTAGAGTTTGTAAACCCAGAGAGACACTTCAAAGATCACCTTTGCAGTGTAATGACATGCAGCGGGCATGTAAGTCTTAGACCTTAAAATCGATACATTTTTCATACGCTCCAAAAATAAAATGAATCACTTGTACAGTATTTAACAGTTGTTTCCGACAGTGGTAAAGGTGTATTGTAGGTCATGGGCATGTATTTGAGATATGGTAAACTGCAGCAGACGTAAATCTATTATTGTTCATGGTCCTCAAAATATTGCAGATCAGTAGACTAAAACAGCTTGTAATCTGAATCAATTAATTTCTTTTAAAATTATGCCATCTGTATATCTTGCAGCCGAAAGTTCGTGATCCTGATTGCAGCCCACAAGGATTGATAGAAGCGTGTCTGTTCGATTCCGTCAAATTGAAAGTGTAAGCTATAATTCATGTTAGAATGGGATATTGTTAAAACGTACGGTACATTCAAGTAATTAAAACAGTCGTAAATTTAGATGTATCATTTGTAACTGGATAATTTAGCATGACCATTATTTTACTATCAAACCACCATTGAATAATTAAGGATGTAGGCGAATGAACTCAACTTATGCTCGAAGAAAACGTTTATTAATCAAACTTCTCACATAGAAGATTAATATGTTCATATTCTTCTCACGCCGGTTCAAAAGGACCCGTTTTACGAAATGGACCTTGCTTATTTAATGCTACATCCTTAACCATTTTCCGAACATTATCAATACTTAATGTGTGAGCATTTATTTCTGTACATGTCTTGCATACCATCTTGTCAAGTAGGGGTGTCACAATATACCGGTATATTGGTTTATTGCAATATTTGATTAAGCAATAAAATATCGCAATATGAATGTCCATACCGATATATTGCATTATTTAAGTGATCTGTTTACAGTTTTTCGTTTTTGTCCTGTTATTATTACCTTGGTTACAAAACTTTTGACTGCATTAAAACACGCTTATTGTCAGTGATAAACAATTGAAAGCCAGTATCATTGTATAAAGGTTTTAGTTTTGTAGGTGTGAAGGTAAAAAGCCGGACCAGTATAGACAGTAATGGCGACCAATAATATTCCATCTATGTTTGGTATACATATTTTCTCTTAAAGGGGATATGTACGATTTCAATATCAACATTTCATTTTCGTACAATTTGAACGACACAAATGAGAGGACGAATATTATCGAGGAAAGTTAAAGTAAACAATAAATAAACAGATATTTGTACCATAGTTCATATGTTGTTTTTTAAAATAACTTCCTGATGACGACAAATTTATTCCTAGTGCTACGCCGATACCGACACCTTTAATCGTATTTGTGGGAGAAAAAAACAAACGTGTCCGTGTGTCGTATGAACAATCTGCACATAACTTAGGTCAACGCGCAACAAATATTGGGAATTTCCCAAAATTGTACATGTCTCATGTACATGAATGAGTTTTCGACTGGAAGACGAAAAGTATTTTAACGGTGTAAAGCTCTAATTTAGAGGATTTTCGAATATCAGTTGTTCTGAACTGTTATTCCTGTTTGTTATTTATCTGTATTTTATCAGTTTTATTTTACTTTCATATTTTTCTATGAAAATTCGATGAGATCGTACATGCCCTCTTAAAAAGGTTTATGCTTAATAATACATTAAACCTGATACGTTGTTTCCAGTTAAAATAAAGAGTGAAATACATTCCAAGTTTATGCACAAAGCCTCACAACAATATACACCATGACTGGAGTACATGTACATGTTAAAAATGACTTTGTATGACTCAGGGGCGTAGCTTGGGTTAAAAAAATGTATAGGCACAATAGGCGGACTCTACAAACTGACGATGTAAGCGATAACTTGGGCCAGGAGTGTTTATACTCGTTTGTGGCTAAAATCAACTAACTTCAGCTAAACCCTGATTCTACAAAGTAATTGTAAAATATGCGTGTGTGTCTTGAAATTTATTTCATATTGACGTAATCGACTCGTTAAACAATGAAGTATTAACACGGCCAAAATAACGCCCCTCACCCCCATCCCCCCTCTTGTTTTTATTGCTTTTTTCTGGAAAAAATGTATAGGCACGTGCCTATAGTGCCTAAAGGAAGTCTCTCCACTGTAATATAATAAATACAGTGAACAGCCATGACAGTCGGTTTGAGAGTGTTGCTCATAATTGGTTTGCTTTTCTATCTGCTGTTTATATGTTGCTATTGTTGCGCCTGTCATCAACATCGGTGAAAATAAATATATAAAAAAATATCCTATAAAATATTGCGCTTTTTATAATGATTTTATCAGCCTTAAGCTTATTAAATACATAAATACACAGGTCGCAATATATCGCAGTAAATATCGTGATAAATTGAAAAATATCGCAATATATCGCAATATGGATTTCTAATATCGTGACACACCTATTGTCAAGCGCCTACTCTCTTTTACGAAACCTACCACAAATGTAAAATCTGACATTACCTTGTGCTGTCTGTCACAACGAGTTACTGATTCTCACGTTATTGTGGCATATTAAGACTTATTTTTGCTCATGCCTTTGATACAGTGATGCATCTATTATGTTTTCTTTAAAGTACAAACATCCTTTAAGGAACAACACAGAGCTCCAAAACGTTTTTTTCATTAACAAAAATATTTTTTTACGAATGAGCTGCATTTCAGTAAAGATACTGTTCTGTATAGAAGCGTTTAATAAGTCGATGTGGCATGATCATTAATAGCAGATGTATGTGTATAAATGTCAAAATATAAAATGCTGCTCCAAAATAATGGGATTCTTTTTTTATTAACTGGATATAAACATGCAGGTATATCTTATTTATTTTTTTTACAGAGAAAGTCGTTATTTGCTGCTGCTGACCGACAACTATGGAGCATTTTCGATAATCCAACAACAACTATTTTCAAAGACCAGTGGACAGCGGCCAATCATCATATTTGGAAGCAGTTTCCGAAGTGATCAAGAGTACACTCAGGTACTTTTGCACAAAACGTTGGCCATTTATTTGCCCAAAATAACTTTAAATTTATGTTTCACATTACGCTTGAAAATCAAAACACTTCGTTTTAGCTCTTTTGATCAAAGGGGTTTGCAATTAGTATTCCTTCCTCGTGCATTCCTGCGTGCGTAAAATCTGTATTTAAAGGTCTAAAACCACTGGACCGACCGACGCAGAAATGTTTCTTCGGTGCTTTGTTTCCGAACCTGCTCAAATGGTTCCGGTCCACTGCACAAGTGACCGCTAGAGGTCTTTTCCCTCTTGACACTCCTCTATTATGCCAGTGGAGCGATACGGTCCTCTTGGGCCTCTTGTTTAATTATTTGTTTGAACCTATTTTTTCTCTAGGTTTGTCGTAACATACACAAAATAAAGGTCTGTATGGAAACTGGAAACACTGTTGTGCTGCTGAATTTGGAGAATTTATACGAAAGTCTCTACGATGCCCTGAACCAGTACTACGTGTACTACGGAGGTAAGAGATACGTGGACCTTGGGCTCGGAACACATAGGGTAAAATGCCCTGTTCACAAGAAGTTCAGGTAAACGTGATCAGTATATTTCTATTTCTTACCAATATAAAATGATGCGTTGTAAGAATGTCGGTATATAAGTATACGTTATATTTATATAATGATATTACAACATTAACATCCACCATTCAGACAAGTAATAGACGTTCATAGATAGCGTGGCCGTGTTACCCTACACTGGCTAATATTAACTCTTTCTATTACACTGTTTTATTCCAACTGATTGGGATTGATTATTTGGTTGCCTCATTTGTAATAAAAACTAAAAAGTGGCCAATACTGCTTATTATTATTTATTTTAACATTTGTAATATCTTTACATATATGTGCATTATTACATGCAAGCTTTTCGGTTTCGTTCAGTGAGTACCCTTCTTACCTAAATTGGATTTTTGAGCCCACCCTGGAAACGCTTTTTTGTTCTTATTTAGGTTAATTGTTGTTGCTGAGAAGCACACCGTCTACAACAGGTTTCCAATTCCGTTGATCAATCGTCTGGAGAAACATTTTCTAACAGTACAAACGATTTTAAATGAAAAACAGATGCAACTGGCAACGGAATTACATGATTGGGCTCATAAATTTGCATCACAAGACACCTCACATACCCGAGGGTAAATAAAACTCTAATAATCATTATACATGATTTAGTGAAATTCTGAAAAGTATTTCTATATTCAATATTCAGTGCATGTATTGAGGCTGAGTTAACTGTCTCATGACAACTTGTTTATCCCATCATCACGCTGGCATTTACGAAATAACACCCCGTGGGATAAACTTAGTTTTGTTTACACCCTGTGTGTAAAAGCAAACACGGGCAGTCTAATGACGTCATGTTGTTATTATTCGTGACATCATTATATATTTTTCATGTTATTAAGTTGTTGTAGTTTTTTCGAACTAAAGGGCCGAAAATGATGGGATAAATGGAATACTAGGTAAGTGTTAAATAAATACGAGTTTATTTGTTCGGCACGAAAACGTGAACAACTCGCCAAGATTCGTGGTTCAGGTTTTCTAATCCTCGCTAGATAAAGTTATCATTCTTTAACACTAACCTAGTGTTCCCTTTATCTTTCCTTCTATCTTGTAAGGGACTTTGCATCTATATTTTAGACAATTCAAACGGCAAGTTGGCGACGTATTCATTGGATTTCACGAAGACACTTGTGCTGCAATTATATTGCATGTGTTTGAGAGACACGTGGAATACAATATATCTGACCAAGATGTGAGTGTATCCTTTACAAACAATTCAAATTTCATTGAACAAAATACAATTTCTTTGTATGAATGAGGTCTTCGAGTCATGAGCAAAGTGAATTTAAATCATATCTTGATGTTTATTAATTCAGGTACTTGAAGAAGGAAAGCAAATTTTGCTTTGGTGTGCAACGCCGGAATCCTTTGTTTCTGACAATCAGCTGGATAGGGCAGAACGAGACAGGATGACAAGATACTATAACGAAAGACAGGCGCACAATAGCTTTTTGCATTATCTGTCTCACCAATTGGAGCATCATAAGGGCAAGGAACTTTTTGCACAGGTATAAATTGTATTAACTATTTAGATTAAAATACTTATTTTATAAAACGTGTACACTTCTAGATTTTATTATGAAATAAATATAAAACAATTAAATGATATTGTATCTATATATATATATAATGTTGATATCGACTTCTGTAGTTGAATGTAAGTATGATTGCAGATTACATGCCATTCGAAGTTGTTGCCAGGTAATTACGATACAGTGATATTGAAAAAAGTATCTTGTCTGCATAAAGTTGAACTACTTTCTTTGTCCGCATTCGACACTGAGCAGCAATTTAGTAATCGCATCCAGTAAGTATGACTAAAATATACTTATTTTTTTACTTAATTTTGAACACATTGTAATTAATGCAATTAGCCGACAACATTATATAACATTATTGGAAGCTACATATGGTCTTCATTGTAATTTAATAGACGGCATCTGACCTCGACTGAGGATACCACTAGCTTGCTAGTTATCCAGTGCGACTCCGGCGATGTAAACTCCAAATTGATAGCCTGTGCCAGGTATTGCGTTATGGACGAGAAGGCAAAAATAAATCACGAACGTGCCAATAATGTTTTCATTGTCTTCATTGTGCAACTGCCGAGAAAAGCTGGAGGGTGTTTCTCCGACTTTCAGGTAGATGTGTATTCTTGTTACTAACTAATATATTTGCTTATTAATACGTACTATTAACAAATACGTACATTGGCATGATTTTTAACTCTGGATGGCTGCTTTTTTGTTTGGGTGCCTTTGCAATCAGATGGAATAGTCTTATCATGTTCACAAATGTATGCAACTGGCTAACGACGTACTTGTCATTTGCAGTGCGGAGTTTGGCACTCAGCACACATAGACGAATTGTATGCTGAAGATATTAACCTTCCTGACTGGAACGTTTTTAAAGACAAGAAAGTTAGCGAAATATTTTCCAGCGCCCTGATAAATCCGCCGTCAAGGTATGTACCCCCAACACACTATATATGTATATTAATATTTGACAATAACTGTATTGTGACTGGGCTTCAATATAATGTCGTTTTTGTTTATACTATATTATTATATTCTGCTTAATAGAAGAGGGGGTAATAGAGATGCAGATAATGTTGAATGTAGTGTTCAGCAGAACTTGGAAATCGACAGAGACCCAAAAGACACCAATATGAATATGAGCAACAGCTCTGTGGCTAATACAAGTCACAATATCCATATGGAAGTGGAATGTTTGACACAAAATGCATCGGATTTTGACAATCAAATCGTTTATCTTACTGGAATTGTCAGAAATTGTATACCACATGCACTATCGATGATAAAAGACATTTCTGAAGCAGAACAACGAGGAACCAAGCGTGTTGATATTGTTCTTGGATCATTTGGCACGGACAAGGAAATTCCAGGTAACAGAGTAATAATGCTTTTGTTTGAATGAATCATAAACTTTTATCCTTATTCCTCGCCGTGGTGATACGAGGACAAACGGTAATGATCTCCGTCTGTCCGTTCATGCGTCCGTTAGTCAGAATGTCTGTTGTGTTTGTTCTAAATACTGCCCTTTGTTAATTTCGTTCCATTATGGAAAAGTGCAGTGCACAAGAACAATGACTCTGAGTTTATAGAGTTATCTTTCCTAATACTAATAATTCTAATTTTATAACTCACTGAGATTTAGGAAGTATAACGTGTTAGTTATTAATTTTAAACTTAATACTCTTATTGACAGCATCAATCTAAGTATTTATTTAGCGCAAATGAAATGGAATTTTTAGGAAAAAATATAAACGAAACAAAATGTCAATGTTTTGAGATACAAGGTTCCAGTAAAATTCGAATTCCTGCCTTCAAATTCGCACAGTTCAATGAAAGCTGTTCTATGCTATGCAACATTTTATCAATGGCGGGCATGCGCGTAATGGTAAATCATGTACATGCACACCGATTTTGCTACTACTAGTAATTTCCTCGCGCAAGCGAAAGAGTCATCATTGAACACTATTTATAAAATAAAATAATAAACGTCTGAAAACTGTTTATCGAAACAAGGCTATCTTGTTATATTAATTCTCAGTGAATAAACTTTGTTATTGTTGACATGCATTCGATACATTTGTTAGCCATCTTCAAATGCACACAATTGTTTCAGTTAATTCGAATATTTACGTTTACAGAGACAGACTCATTTACAATGGGTATCAGTGCTTTGATTTCGAAATTGTTCAGAGAGAAAGAAAATGAATCCGGATATGTACCTCAGCAGTGGTTGGAACGACATGCTGCTGCGACGGAAAACATCAACAAAAATGGAACATTTAGGTTTGCGTTTTTATAGTTTAAGAACTAATTTTATTAATAATTTTCATTTTCAGTAGCAGGAATATTGTATCATTATGTTATGGCAATATGTTTTGTCACTTGCAACTGCATTTAAGCGATGTTTCAACTTAAATAGTTTGTATAAAAATGTGTATGTCTTTCAATTTTCAGGAGATCGTGTCTGAATACGATTATATCAAAGGTGACACCGGTGTTAGCGGGAATCATTGCTTTCCTTGACACCAACAGCAATATGGATTTAATTTTGTGCGATGACCGATGGAAGAAATGTTTCTGGCTGAAATGTCTGAACCGAACTAACGCCCTTCCGCTTAAGGTACGATTTGTATAGAGTCCATTCTTGTAACGGAATGTTACCAAATGTCATGAATCGGGAAGATTGGTAGTAACAGGTTTAAATACACGTGCTTACAATTGGGCTTATCTGTATAATAACTCTTAGCAAACACAAACTTCATTTATCTCATGAATGTATTGAGATATTAGAAGTTTAGAATACTTAAATTTATTTTAGAAACATAACTGCCCCAGAATTAAGCAATATCTCAAACTTAATTTTATGCGTAAATTTAAATATTTTCCAAAAGAAGTTCTTTTTTAATGTAACATACATAAGTAAGAGAGAGTGTGGGAACACAATGGTCGGGGAGTTGACGTTCTTGTACTGTGCACATTATAGCTGCCTAATTACTTTTTCTTACGTGATTATGATCGTTATGACTACGGGTCAGCTTTAACCCTGATAGGTTATAAAGGTAAAAGTACTTAATGTCAATGTACAACAATAATGGGTCAATGTGCGTCATTTTGGGTGTCACGTACAATCCGTTCTTAACCATAAACAATCGTTCATCACACTCTGACAAGTGGTTCTTTTTTAAGTATTGTTACTGCCAATCGCCAAAGGGCACGGATTGTCTGGAGGAAATGCTAGTGGTTGGTACTGGATTCGAAGGACATAACTTCAAGCTTCGCCTGCCATTTTCATGGGTGATAATAAATATGGTGGACGAGGTATTTAGGGGTCTTGTATCGGACGCAGACGAAGGTACATATTTTTCTTGTTCCAGTAAAACAACAAAACGTGATTTGTATTTTCCTTAGGCTATCTGGTATGGTTATATCGAATTGTGTTAATTTTTCTATTTTAACACAAATAGACGCAAATAGAATTGACGTCTGTATAACAACGCTCATCTCTGCACCGGAGGGAAAACTGCTGTCTGATTTGAAAGACATTGTTTCTGTTGCCAATGAAGCTTCCGTGGAAAACAATTCATTACAACAAGAAATATTGATAGATTACATCCATGACTTTGTACATACTGTCTACCACGCTGAAACAGAGGCTGAATTAAAGGTATACATGTGCATTGGTCAATCAATTAAAAACATTCTCACGTGTTATCAATTTAATTGGTAGTTGAAATGTTGATACATTCATTATTTTTTTAGTAGGGTCATCAATACAAATATATTTACAGATTGTGTGTGAAAGAGTCCAGTTAAAAACGGCCAGCATTTGTAATGACACCGGACGCCCAGACGATATTATTTACCAAATCGTTTGTTCCCGATTTGCGTTAGAAGAATTGGCATTAAGGCTGACCTACTTCAGAAGCATCAATAGTGTGTGGCCTCATTGTAGCTCTAGAATAAACCAAACGAAAGAATCGAACCCGGACCATTTCATGTTTGAAGAGCACGAATTCGTAAGTATATTTCTTACTCTTTTTTTTTTTTTTTTAAACATATTTATTTGTTCATGAATATACAACATAATTAACATGTGCATATACAACACTGATATGGTATTTTATGGATTAGAAAACAAGCATCGAAGATGCTTATGCAAGTTCTTTTCCTTTTACGAAGATAATCTGCACATTTAATCAGTAGGTTATGAGTGTAGTTGCAGATGAACATTTTGTCGCTTGGTTGGATACGGTAGTTAAGTTCTCAGTACTATGACAGACCAAAATGTGCGTAGCTCTTAGTGAAAAATATCGACTGTTCTGAACTATAAATAAATTCAATAGCAAATAGATTTCACATTGTCACACAATCGGGGAGAATCGATCCGAAACACCGTCTACGTATCGAAGCGTTGAGTTGCTGCAGTGAAACCATGGACACGCTGGAATACGTATTTATTATCTTCAAATTATAACCGGTCATCTCCAAAAAGGAGATTGTTAAGAGTCATTGGACATGGCAGATGTGAGAAAAAGGAATTGCGAGCACTATTGAATTTAGGGCAACGGAGAAGTTAGTTAGTTGGTGTTTCTTCCTCACCACAGGAACAGAACGGAGTGTCTATGCTGTTTCTACGATATAGCTCGTGGTTCAGTGTGCTAAATCCCAGGCGAAGGCGACAGTGATGAATCTGTAATTTTATATTTATAATGTTGTATAGAGTAGGCGATCTTGTACTGTGCTTTTTCATAAGTTTTCGCTTAAAGTCTAGCACAGTAGTTGCATTACGTGTGGGCGCTGGGAGAGCATTCCATGCACGGATAGTCGAGAGTAGAAATGAATACCCATACAACTGACTTTTTGTGAATATAATAGGTATGTCGTTATTGCTACGACGTCCGGTCAGAATGCACAGGAGCAGGTTAGACAAGTATATTGGGGTAAGATTATTTTTCATCTTGAAAAGAAATAGAAGTTTATTGTTTCGTCGTCTTTCGGCTAGAGATTCCCAGTTTAGATCCGACAGGAGACAATCGAGGTTACAAAACTTGGTGGCTCCAGTTACGATCCTTGCAGCTTCGTTTTGGACTGCGTCAATATCGTCAATGAGTTCGTTAGAACAATTGTCCCATACGACATCAGCGTATTCTAAGAGGGAAAAGGCTATGTATATACGTTCTAGACTTGCGCGGGAAAGTACATACAGAAGGATCTGCTTTTTTTAAGATGGGCGTGAGATTAGCCAGAGGAGTTAGTTCATTTGAACCTTCTTTTAAGAGTCGTGGACTAATCGGTCGGAACCACTAGCCTTCGAGGGATCGATGACAGAAATGGTATCTTTAACATCTTGATCCGAAATAGTAATGGTTGAGAGGAAGGACCTTGTAGAATTAGGAAGAGTAGGGGGATAATGATTGCCACTATCTAGAGTTGATTATTCACAGAAGTATGCATTGAACAATGATGCCTTGTCCTGGTCTGATGCTGCTTCCTTACCGTTGTCAATCAGTAATGGTATGGAGGTTGAACTGTATCTAGATGTGAGACGTTTCGCCAGTTTGAACCATTTCTTGGCAGTGATATTGTCCCAGTTAACCAGTCTACTCATTTTGTTGAACTGTAAGGTTTTATGTTGAAGTCGCCGATTACAAGTATATTATCGTAGTGTCCATTAAAGGCCTGGTCGAGACTGTGCTCCATGTTCAACCACTGTGTGTTGTTTGAGCCCGGTGGACGATACATTCCACCAATAGAAGTTTGCGCTGGTTGATATGAATTTCAACCTAAAGGGCTTCGAGGCCATCTACGAATAGATCTGGACGTTCAAAAAAACAGCTTTAAGTGTGTCGAGAACATATATTGCAACTCTTCCTCGTCTGTCGCAGCGAAACGGAAGACTGAAATTGGGTATTGACAAATCGTCGTTAGATATAGTTGAAATAAGCCAAGTTTCGGTGAAAACTAGGACGTCGTAGGGCTGTGCCTCAATTTCAAGAATATAAAATATCTTAATCTGTATGATTTAATTTAAATGTTTATAGCTCAACAGTGACTTGTAAGGGGAGGTTTTTCTTTCAAATCAGTATGTATATGGTGTCTATCTTTGACGGAATGATTATTCCATAAATTTACTTCTGTTTTTCCTCTGCGTTTAGATATTTTCCACACTGTGTCTGCTTATCGAAGATTTGAATCCTATTTCTCAAGAGCTAGACGACAACTCTATGCGACACAACTGGCTAAACAAAGTACACAGATACCGGCCAGTAGTAGAAACTATGTTAAATATCCGAATGAACGACTCCCGTGTCGGTGTGCATAGCGATAATTCAATCAGAAGGGCTAAGTAAGTTATACAATACTATGTTTTAATATAAATATGGCTTCTTTCGTTTCTTTTGATTATCCATTTATTGTGTGTATATATATGATACTATTTACTTTTGTCACAATGTTATGCCATCGAATGGACTTTGGGAGTATATATTTGTCGCATGCTCTGTCCTTCCGTCCGTCCGTGTGTTCCGCTTCTTGTGCGAAAAACACTCGAATAGGAAAATGCACAGTTAATGGACTGAAATATATATAGATCATATTTATCTTTTTATTGATGGAGGGATTGCCATGCATTATAATTTCTCATGTGGATAATACCACAGGAATGAAAAAGAAATTAACATATAATGATAGAGTAGACGTGCAAAGAACAAGAAAAAGAATCAAAACTCTAAATCTGCAGCATTGCCTTTTGTTTAGTGGTAGTTGTGTGAAGCAAAATGTCATATATCGATACATGACCGGGCAAATAATACAAATACTTATTCTTTAGTAATATTGAATAAGCACTTGTTTAAGTCCAGAGCGTCTTTTAAGAACTCAATCATCCTTTTGGATATCATCACTAACGTGGACATGTCTTGTTTCTTAACTCTAGTTATTTTCATATATTTTAATTACTGTAGATCGATAGGGAGCCGTGTTGTTATCTTGAAGCTTGTTTAAGTCCAGAGTATATTTTAAGAACTAAATCGTCCTTTTGGATATCATCACTAACGTGTACATGTAACTTGTATCTTAACTCTAGTTATTTTCAGATATTTTTATTACTGTAGATCGATGTGGAGCCGTGTTGTTGTCGTGAAGCTTTTTATTGAGAATTTGTGTACCAACGACTCGGAAAAAAACATTACAATCAAATATTGTATGCCCCTGTGGAAGGTATTATCATAATCAAATACAGTGTTTATACCCCCACAAACGAAGTTTAGGGGAGGGGGAGGTATATAGGAGTGAGCTTGTCGGTCCGTCGGTATGTCGGTCCGTCGGTTGGTTGTTGGTTTCTGGATGATAACTCAAGAAAGGCTTGACATATTCAAATAATTGTTTGAACACTTTGTGTAACATCATAGAATACAGGTCAAGTTCGATGTTGGTTACAAACCACTAAATTTTGGCACAGTTATGGCCCCTTTTCGGCTTAAAATTCCCAACGACTGTGTACCAACGACTCGGAAAAAAACCCATAACAATCAAATATTGTATGCCCCTGTGGAAGGTATTATCTTAACCAAATACAGTATTTATACACCCACCCCCCACCCCCCAAACGAAGTCTAGGGGGTGTATATAGGAGTGAGCTTGTCGGTCCGTCGGTCTGTTGGTTTTTGGTTTCCGGATGATAACTCAAGAAAGGCTTGACATATTCAAATAATTTTTGGTACACATATGTAACATCATAGAAATACAGGTCAAGTTCGATGTTGGTTACAAACCACTAAATTTTGACCGAGCTATGGCCCCTTTCGACTCAAAATTCCATAAAAGCATGGTTTCCGGATGATAACTCAAGGTAGGCTTGACATATTCAAATAATTTTGGTACACATGTGTAACATCATAGAATACCGGTCAAGTTCGATGTTGGTTACAAACCACTAAATTTGACAGAGTTATGGCCCCTTTTCGACTTAGAATTCCCTAAAACATGATTTCCGGACGATAACTCACGAATGGCTTGACATATTCAAATTATTATTGGTATTCATGTGTAGCAATCATAAAATACGGGTCAAGTTCGACTTTGGTAACAAACCACTAACTTTTGACAGAATTATGGCCCTTTATTTTACTTAAATTCCCTAAAAAATACGTGGTTTTCTGACGATAACTCAACAATGGCTTGACATTTTTAAATAATTATTGGTACACAGGTGTAGCGTCATAAAATACCGGTCAAGTTCGACTTTGGTTACAAACCACTAAATTTTGACACAGTTATGGCCTTTTTTTGACTTAAATTCCCGAAAAACATGGACAATAACTCATGAAAAGCTCCACATATTTAAATTAATTTTTGGTACATAGGTGTTACCTCATAAAATACAGATCAAGTTCAACTTTGGTTACAAACCACTAAATGTTGACAGAGTTATGGATCCTATTGAAATTATATTTTTCCAAATACACTGTTGACCATTCACAAATTAAAGCATTCTCTCTCTGTCCATTTCTTTCGGATGGATAGTTTTGTGACAAGGCCATATTGTGGGGGTATATCCGTCATTCATGTGACAATTCTAGTTAAATATTACTTTATAAAAGAGAGAAGAAGATTAATCTTTTCACAAAAAGGCAAATACTTTTACTAACTAAAATATTTAACCTCTTTGTTGGTTTATTTAAGTTAGGTTTTGGATGTGTAATTGTTTTTCTGACTTTGCATTAATGCACATGTCTATTTTTCACATGGAACACGTATCATGTGAATACAAAATGGTTTGAAATCCTCCGCAGCTTGTGGAAATGAAGTAAATATAGACATTCAAGTTGTGCATTCTTATGATGACTCTAAAATGGTATTTTGCATGTTTTCGCATACTAGGCAAAGTGTGAATGATAGAAATTCATGTTTTAATCAATTATTCATCATTACACTAGTTACTTCGAGACGATGTTGATCTCAGTGAAAAGAATTCATTCGAGGCAGTTGAAATGTTCCTCAAAATCTGCAACAAAGCGGCACTTAGAGAGATAATTGGGTATGTAAACAGCGTAGTAATGTGTTAATGTACTTATTTCATTTGTAATCCGTAGTCTTTTTCTTAAACAACAGCACCTATTCAAACAAGTACATACAAATCTAAATCCTCTTCATTTTAGCGCGGCTGTACATTGTGGTAGATGTGAAGATGCTTTGCAGTCGTCACCTATAACCCTTCCATGCAAATCAAGAGACATACTGTGCCAGAAATGTTTCACCGAGATGAAAGCTTTAGGGGAATACAGATGCCCAATGTGCAAAGAAGAATTAAACAAAGAATGGGAACCCGACGTCGAAGAAAATATGAAGTAACCATGTTTTTCATTAAAACAGTTAACACGCAGACTCTCTTTTATATTTTTATACATGTAGTTAATTTAATAGTCTGTCCAACAGGAACAGTGCTGACGAAACGTAGATAGAATATATTTAATGACCAATATGAATGAATTATTTTTCGCATACAGGGTTGGGGTTGAGAAGCTTCAGCAGTACCAGAAACGATGCAACACGTTTTTCTTGGAGGTTGTGTCACAGTTGTGCTTTGCAAATGGCGTTGCTCCGTCAAATGAGGTTCTTCAAAAACTGCTCGGTTATGTCACGTGCAAGTCAAAATCTGGCAAACTTTTCACAAAGAATATAAATCTATTCGACACTGGTCTGGATCCAAATCCCGTCTTTAGGTCGTTCCTTTTAAAGCTGATTTTGAAATCAAGGTTTGTAATAGCCATTTGATTGCGTATGATTTGGTTTTCGATATCTGTTATTGTATGTATTGCATTTTTTTGTCTTTGTTGTCATAAACCATGTTTTGCGACCTCTGTTAACTATTCGTATGTTTTAAAAATAACAGTTATAGCATGTTTATACTTTTTGTTGTTAGCTGTCGTACAATCTCATTAAAATCAAATCCTAACATTGTTAGGATCTGAAGACATCGTATAACAGGTCACGTTCAAATGACCTTCCGAACAATAAAATATCAGCACTGCTGCGCCCAATGAAATTGCCTTTTGCACAGCAATGTTTGGCCACGATTTTTAAAATTCGATGCATTTCCAGCTGATCCTCGGGAATAAATCATTTACAGTTAAATTTCACGCGGATAATTATGAATATAGTGGTACCTTAGGCGAGTAAACATCTAAAGTTCACGTTAATTTCGTGCATAGTATTTGTGGTCTATATATGAAGTTATACCACAACATTTTGAAGGCAACATTTTGATTGGCTCCTGAAAAGGTCATCTGAACGTGACCCCTAATGCGAAGTCATCAGATCCAGTCAGCGGATAATACAGTAGCGTCAGACTGGAGATGATTTTAATGAGATGCCTGTCTTAATGCGTATTCTAGTGACGAGAGATGTGTGTCTGAGTATCTTAGCCAGTTTATTGATCACACTGAACTGGACGATGAAACGGTTAGCCAAGAGATGATAGACATGTATCTACTGATTGTACAGTGTTGGGAGGTATTGCATTTATTTATTTTATGTCACATATTTACAAAACAATATATTTCACCAACTAAATCGTTAAAAAAACTTGACATTGACAGTAACGCATGTATATTGTTAAGTGATAATATCGCAAATGAATTTCCGTATACAACCGTTTTTACATGGCTGATGAGCTTTTCACACTGTCAGTCGCGCAAGGATTATACGCACACTAAAATTCAATTATTGCTTGGAATCTAAATACGCACGCCCCCCCCCCTCCCCAAACAAACAGTGTCTTCTGTCTGTCGAATTTTAGTTAGCACATACATAGTAAGTTCAATATGGCTGGGTGTTTATATCTATCTGATATATTTCAGGACACACAAATACAGTGTATCGAACAAAGTGTCGATTCCAAGGCAACCATTGTGTGCAGTTTGTTGCTTAACGCCTCTGCCGTTGTCAGCAATCATGAGTCAAAAACTGAACTCTTGTATGCAATTGCGACTTTGAGAGCATGTCTAGCAACTACAGCACGATGTTTGGCTGAACAGAGTGAGGTCCGTTATGAGAATATCCCTGCGGATGATCGGACAATAATTTTTACTGCGAAGGCATTGTGCGACAACCCACGCTCAGGAAGGCCAAAGTATGAAACGAAACAAGGATAAAATATAATTATTTAATTATTATATTTATATGTGCTAGAAGAAGTAAACGAATACCCTTATAGTCATTAACTGTACCGAAAGGACATAAATTGTGTGTTATTTCTGAAAGCTTACAAACGGATTGCTTTAATGCTATTAATGTTATATTTTTAATTTATTTAATTATTTGCCGCAGTCACAAGCACGTAATGTACCATCGCATTTATTGTTTATTGTGGTACTTTTAAACTGTAATTTGTTGCAGCGATGTTGACTTAGCTTATTACAAAGGAAGTTTTTGTTGTTTGAACTTTATTATGTCATTCACCTAACTTTAATCTTATTTATATTTTAGGGAGTATCTTGTGAAATTGCTATGTAGACAGTACGGCATATACCTGTATTACAAATTAGCAAGATCCCACTGGCCGATCTTCAAATGGATTGGTATGGACGGTACGACGGATCAGGTAAGATACATCACTTATCCTTCACAAACATATACTGACCGATATATAAATCAATTATCATGTTTGTTTCTCAGACACTCGTTCTGTTTTAAAACTGAAATATGAAACATGTTATGAATGTTCAAAATAATTATATACTTGCGGAAATAGAGCCGCAACATTCACGTTGAACATAGAAGTACCATACAAATGAGCGTTGTTTGTTAGGACTATTCAATATACATAGACACGTTTCTAATGTATTTGTTTGATTTATTTATGCAAAATGCGCTTAAATCTAAAGCAACACAACAAAACGTTTTTTAAACACGTATTTGTATTATCTCAAATATGTGTAACATTTGTACATTGCAGGTTGAAGTTTCTGATAGATACATAGTGATTGGCAATACATACCAACGATTAAGAGAAGCTATAACACAGACACTTCTTGGCGAAGATGTTGAAGTTCTAAACGTTTTATTGCAAGTGGGTACATTAGTAAAACTTTAAATATATTAACACAACATTACGAATACTACTTAATTTAAACAAATTGCGGTCTGATAATTTGCAACGCTACGGTGGAAAATATCAGCACTGACCTACTATAATAAAACAATTTCAGTGGGATATTGTACATTCAAGCTTAATGAAACAATGACAAACTTTGAAAATTATATGCACATATTTAAGATTTCTAACACAGAGGGTATGTGCCGTTCCAGGAAATACAGGATTGCGGTGAGCGCGTGGAGACCGTTCTGCAACTAGCTGTACACAGGGAGATTACCTGCGCCAAAGTTCGACACTCAAAGCAAACGAGAAAAACTGTACGGTTGATGATGTATATTTCTGGTCTGGTTTGATTTTCCGATTGTTATACAAAAACCGTAGTGTTAAATGTATGGCATAGCATAAAACAAACAGTAACACGTTTCCAAAAACCTCACTTCATTTTCTAATTGTAAAATCCCATATACCCGTTTCTAGTTATTTTTAAGTTGCGATGGCGTTGGAAGGTAATAACTGTGCGACAACTGTCCCCGCGCGTGGTAATAAAAAATAGCAACTGGTATTTTACGGGAATACCGCGCGCCTGTTTATTAGTAGACGCTTATTAAAATGTATTGAAAATCGTTGTATGACTAGTTAGTTCTTTGTATTACAGTACATTTGTCCGGTATAATAATATAAATATCATAAGCATGTTGAGGGGTATAGTAAATAATGCCCCGCCCCCTCCGAAAAGTAAAGTCGACCTCAGCTTTCAAGTTCCTATGATATTTATATAATAACACATGCTACTTACACTTGTCCATTATAAAACTAATACTTTTAGACAAACAGGTGTGTGTCAAATTTCAGTACTGCGATTTTTTTTATATTTTTTTAAAACATTTGTTTATTTGTTTGTTTTTATATTGATTATGAACTTGATTTATTTAAGGCTATAAAGCGACTCTCCACATTTTTGATGGGCTCAGATATTATCCCAGACAAGGTTTGTAAGTCTGTATTCATACACGAAAAGTTATACAAACGTATCGTATCTGATGCAATGTTGAAATATGTACATTTGAATAATCAGTAATTTAATTTAATACTATTTATGTTTTAGGACAGATCTTTTAATAAAATACCTATTTGATCTACATAATATTTTCTACTTCAACATTTTGAAAATTTATAAATTTACCGTAACAAAAAGTAGTAGAGTACATCATAATGCTTTTAATGTTCATTTTCGGTTGAATGTGCTAGTGCATTATTTGTATCAATAGGAATGTTTGGAGAAACTGTTAACGAACGGCCTTCAACCAAACTTCTTGGTAATGAGACCGGGAACGGACATGCTACACCAGGGCTTGCAATGCCTGTTGGTACACTTTAAGATCGTTATGTCCAAGCTTCAAGGCAGGTCTTCTATTCTGGATCCGTTAGTGGCGTTGATGAAGGGAACCCCCAATATTCAGGTAAATACAATTATGATTTGATATTTTGGGAAAAGGCGCGAAATCAAATAAGTGTATGGCTTGTATCTTTCCGTCTATATCTTATTTTGGCCGTCCGGACACTAATATTAATATTATTTATATTTTGGGGAAATTGAAATTGCTTTATTTTACATTGCTGTCAGGATAACTTAAGTTAACGAAATTTTTAAATTAAACAACGAAAGTCCAGAAGTCTACTCTGATATTCTGGTCAGCAATTTTGTCTGTTTACCATGTGTGTTCAATATCAATATCTAGTATTTAGTCAAAACGCTAATTACATATTCTGTGACAGGCTTCACTTACTGTGACGAGTCTTTTTCTAATTATAACAAACCGTTTGTTGCAGAATATGTTCTTACCAACCATGCCACAGGATGATTTAGAAGATGTACATAGTGCAGTTCTTAGAGAACAAGGAAACGAAAACACGGCTGTATACCGTACGTACTAGTATATGAACAATTGTATCTCAAATAATAGGTATTATTATTAAAACATAAAGATGATTAATTTCAATTATGCACATTTTAGATGTACATGTTAGTGTAGTGGTCTATGTGAGTACTTAACGCACGTGTGTTATTCTTCAGTTACATTTCTTGGTACAAAACGATGGATAACAGAAATATATTTGTATTATTTACATGTTATCATACACAATATATTAGAAAAATTATCCAAACATGTTTTACATATATTAGGTTGTCCAAAGGGTCATCCCTACCTCATTGGTGATGTAAGTACGATTCTTAAAAATGTTTAATACATTTTAAAACTTGATATAGTGATATAGTATATTGTCTTCTTTAACAAACAAATACTCGTGTATAATATGTAAGCATGTCAATACTGTTCTCATATGGGCGGCTTCTCTATAGCACTATGAAACTATAGCCGTATAACACTATGAAATTTGGGTCACTGGATGGGTTGAACCCATTACGAAAATATTATTATCACACAAACAAGTGGCTTTTACAAAGGTTTTATAAATAAAGGCGGTTGTACTTAATTAAGAATTGAATAGTATTTTTCTGCATTTCATTGGTATATGTGTTCAAATTTTCATCGTCTGCAACCGATAAATCAGTCATTTTGTTTACGAACGATAGTGTATACATCGTAAGCGTTCGCGCAAAACAATGACATCATTTCTTAAACTGCAAATGAAAGTAAACATCGTAAAGGTTTGCGCACATTAATGTCGTCATATCGAAAATAGAAAAAGAAAAAAGTAGTACGGTCATGAATAATAACGAGGTAATCTGCATACGCAGCCGGTTCATCGGGGTATGAATGACAGGTCAAGTGGGCAGATTAACCAATCAGAAGGCAGCGTTTACGTGGAAATGCAAAAAAGTTATAATTATTTAGGAATAACCTTCTCAAGCACATAATCTTAAAGTCAGAGCCATTAATTAATTCAATTTTTTATACACTGTATTGAGATAATAATGTTCAATATGTTTTCATTAATTCTACACATTTCGGGTTGTATTGATTGTTTTACATGTCCAGTGCGGTAAACCTCTTTCGGTTGGATATTGCATTGAATGCCGAGAACAAGTTGGTGGGAAACAACACAAGCCGTTGCCTGGCAACGTTGTGAACAATGTGTAAGTTATTGGACTAGTTTAAGAATTGTTTTATGTCACTGTTGCTAAAACTACTACTACTACTTCTACTACTACTACTACGTCTACTACTACTGCTACTACTACTACTACGTCTATTTTTGTAGAAATATTTACTTGTAAAATACGTCATCATCGGGGTACAAATAATACGTTTGATAATATTACATTCGTTTCGAATTCAACAACAGCATACTTATTTTTAAAGCACAACACATTGTTATTTTTAGAGGCGATACTACAAAAAGAGGTCATGTACTTGGCAAGGCCATTGAAGGAGGTGTTTTGCAACCAGAAAGAGATTTGAATCCCACTTACTGCGCTGTTGTTAGACTTCTACTTCACATGGCAATGTACTTTGGTCCAGTTGAACAGGTTAATACCAAACGTATGACGGGAAATAGTTTTGTATACAGTTCGATTTTGGTTATAAACAGCCCTCGAATTGATAAATTCAAGTCGCAGAATGGAACTACAAAACAATTTCGGTGTCTGTAACCCAGCTGCATAGCACTACTTGATACTTTGTACATATATGTCTTTCAAAATTATTTTGGTGCAATACAGACATGTATGACCTGTAGCTGGGCACGTTTAAGTCCGTTTGTTTTTGTAAACGTTCATTGTTTATGTTTGTCTTGTTATTATGTGTAATGCGCCTTTTACTACAATATTTCATATTGCGGTACGATTTCTTTATTGTTTTATTTTAAAAAAATATTATTTTCTTGTCATGTTTATTCGCCACACCCTTCACATGTGTCAAAAACGGTCATTCACAGTCAGCCCCATAAAAACAACGGTTAACCCGCCTCAAAAGCACAACATTGTTATAGTCTTATTAGTTTTATTTAGATTCAAGCAATAATACAGCCTGCATGTGAAGCGACTGAAGTGTCAGACTTTTTGTTGGACCACATCAAAGCGAATGTCAGCAATCTAAAGCGTGCACTGGGGCGAAGTGTAGATGATGGCATTTTACTGATGCATGTTGTTATTGACAAAATGGAAAAAGAAGAAGGTTTGAAGATGTTACATGCGTTTAAAATTGCGATTGGACTATACATTATTCGTATTTTTTCATATAAGAAAGTTAATACGTTTTTGTTATATTTTTTTTACTCTGATAGTTCTTTAACCTTTGAATGTTGATTACCGCGCAAATAATTAAACCAAACATTATATTTCAGGAAAAGAATTTCCAGGGGAAATAGCTCAACTTTCCACAAAAGCGGGTCGAAAAGCATGGGAAAATGAATTTGCCACAACCGTGTTACGCGGAGTTTTAAGTGTAAATATAAGATACTCGAAATAAAATAATGTATAATACTTCAACTTAACTGACTGTTGTTCTACATCGTTACTATTTTAACACAAAATGAAGTAACAAATAATGTAAACGTCTTTTTTTACCCAACATACAAAGCCGCTTAGGCATGTTTTAAATTGTGTTTCAAATTTTCAGCAACCGGACGATTTGCTGACTCATTTCAACCAAGAAATCGCAAATGATCAACGTTTAGGTAAAAACAGAAGCATGTTTGATAGATAATCTACCTTCCCCAATACAAAATAACTAGAAAGTATTATTAAACCAATGCACTTTACTTTATTTACCAAAAAATAAATTATGTTGTCAAATTTATAGTGGTCTCTAAATGTTATATACATTAATATGCATTCCCCAACTAAATCTCGACATATTTTAGGTGTATGATTATTTTTCCAATTCAGTTTCTCATAGAAACTTTGCAGCACACTATTGCATATTGTTTCTACTGTTTTGAAAGTTAGGATAGAGGGACATTTTAATAGTTTCTGTGTGTCTGTATTCCATGAAATAACGTTGATATTTCACGTTAAAACATTATTGTCATTATATTCGTGTATTACTTATAGGTGCTGATCCACTTTTGTGCTTAATATACGAGACGGATAAAAGTCCAGAGGCAGAAAATCTCGATCAACTGTTAGATGTACCCAGGATGTGGAGATTCCGTTTTCCAATAACAATTGAGCATGTGTGTCAGGAATTGGACTCGAAAATGCAAGAATTGAAACGACCCTATCGTATTCTACAACGTTTCATGAACGAGGTATGACAATTTCCCAAAAACTTTCAAATGCCAAAAAAAAATATGCATGCTTTGTATGCCCCCACAAAGTGGGAGGCATTAAGCGTTGCACTTGACCGTCCGTACGTCCCAACATTTTGTGGACTCGGCTCCTCTTCAACTGCTGGGCGGATTTCGATCAAACTTTCACAGCTGGATAACCTGAACATGTACGTGATTGTGAAGGAAGGAATTTTGGCTGCTACCAATTTTTGCATAATTAAGTCCCTTTGTTAATTTTTGTCACTGTAGAATATATACTGCCCGAAATTTTGTGGACTCAACTCCTCTTTAACTGCTGGGCGGATTTCACTGAAACTTTCACAGCTGAAGAACCTTAACGTGTAGGTGATCTTGAAGGAAGGTATTTTGGCTGCAACAAAGTTTGGCAAAATTATGGCCCTTTGTAATTTTTTCCACTATAGAATATATACTTCCCAAGATTTTCCAGACTCGACTCATTTTAAAGGCTTGGCGGATTTCGCTGAAACCTTTTCAACTGAAGAACCTTAACGTGTAGGTGATCCTTAAGGAGGGCTAAAGACCTATTTTGCCAGAAAAATGGCCGTTTGTCATTGTTTCCACTATTGAATATATACTACCCGAAATTGTGTGGTAGTAAAGGAAGGAATTTTGGCTGCAACCAATTTTTCCGCTATAGAATATGTATGAAAATAAATATGTGAAAGCAAACATTAGTGTTGGCGACACGCCCTGTATCTGTGTCCACACATGCGTCGTAGGGTCATCTGACACTGTGACACATCTAGTTCTAATAAGTATTTAATGTATCGTTGTGTAATGGTGACACCTTTGATGTGTAAAACGATTGATATTACATAAATGTCATTTTATTATGTCATTAGGATTATATACTCCAAGCGCTGAGATATCTTCCAAATATTATGCTACTTCAACGCGCTCTGCTACGGAAATTCCAAAGGAAACTGGACAAAGCAGAAGCAAATAGGATAAAAGTAAAAGACCTTAAAACAGGTTAGTTTGGCGAAATGCATATTTTAGGGGTACATGTACATATGTGTGTTTTATCTTAGTGCGTGGTAACGCATATATGTCACATTTGTCCGAAGAGTCTGGACTAACATTTTGACAT
The DNA here is from genome assembly GCA_027627225.1 of Congeria kusceri. Lineage (NCBI taxonomy): Eukaryota > Metazoa > Mollusca > Bivalvia > Myida > Dreissenidae > Congeria > Congeria kusceri. The sequence continues at coordinate 90,767,702 of CM051024.1, read as the reverse complement.
TTTGACACGTTGTATAGTTCTATAATTTTACAGTATAAAATTTGCATCATTTATCTCACAATAAATTGTGGCATAGTGTTGCATGAATCTTACAAAAGACCTACAGTATTGTAGCGTTCAGTTTGCATGCTATTGTCTATTGTATGTTTATCAGTATATAAATTGTACTCAAAATTACAGAGTTTGCTTTGGGGCATGATACTAAGAGATGGATTGATGATTTTTCGAAGGCCTGGGATACAACAAGACTATCATTGCAACACGGTACTTATATTATGTTCATACACAAATCGGCACGTTGGCGCAAAGTCATGTAACTTATATGTTTAAGGAAATTATTATTTTGTACATTAGGATCCAGTATTGCATTTCTCACAACCTATTTAAATGTTAGGATTGTATTCAACCTGGAAATCCTGACTTTTGCAAAAAAATATATACTACCAAAAATGAAAAGGGTATTAATCACCTTTAGTGGTAGCTCTGGTTATAAGGTATTGTTAATATATGCTGTTGAAGCTAAATTTTAATTTAATCATTAGAAAATCAGTTTTGATGTGATTCTCCTGTAAAAGTTAAGAAATGTCATTTAAGGTTACCGTACTTTATACTCCAAGCTGACGAAATTTTAAGCCGTTAAGCACATTTTTTTTTAAAGCTGTTTAATGCGAGCTATAAATAAATAAATACATTTACGCAATTTCCAATCCGAAAGTATTTACAAATGCCTTAAAATGGTTTTGTATTTAAAGAAAGTAATGTATTTTATTTTTATTATATTTACTTCATTTGTTATACATGTGTAACATACATATTTGATCACTGACTATGCGATTTGTGTGTACGTGTTTTAAGTATGATTTTTATAAGTTATGTAAAGTTATGTGAATGAGAATGTTTGTTCGTTCCTAACAGTTTTTCAATGATTTATTACACTTTGTGTTAAGGATGTCCCACGAAATATGGAAGGGTTACACTTCCAGTAGAGTTGTGTAACAAACAAATAGATGACGACACATCTCTCGCAGTGTTTCTGCCAGCAACTAGCGGTCCTGGTTTGTGTTCATACGCAATGCTAGATTTTCTCTTCCGGAAACAAAACGAATTGCTAGAGTATTATGGTCAGAATTCCGACAGGTATTACGACTGCAATTCATATTTTTACACTAATGAATGTTCAAACTTATTGAAGGAATATATTGGCGAAGTGTCATTTTCCAAAATGTTGTTCAAACGTAGATATGAATCAATTTATTTGAAAGAAGAAATTATGTGGTTATGTAATTTTTAAGCATAGATTGATTCTTAAATTGAAAATCGAATGTGTTAGTGAATTTATTTTAATAAGTACTTTTGTCATTTGTTTTTACAGGCGATACATCCATTCAGTTAAACCTATGAATTTGAACTCGGCTCATCTGATATGCTATGACCACGATGACATCATGCCAATTATATTGGCGAACTGTCAGTATTCCTTTGAGATTGGCGTCGGAACCAAAGTAGAGTATGACTTCGCAGGAATGGAGAGACAACTCATCGACAGACTGCTCTTCTCAAAGTCGCAGATAGAAATACGTCCTTTTCTGGAGGTATTAAATACATGCATGCATCTTATTTAACATCTTGGTTTGCATTCGTTTACATTTCGCGGTCAGCTTTCTCATGGTGCATTTGGTGTAATACGGTGGATACTATTATGTGATCTTTCTTATCTACTCCTATTATTTCTTTACCCGTTTTAAGATCGATCTAATGGTATACAGAAATGAAATGACGAACGTGTCTGTTTTCGAGAAACTGCAGTATAAGATTCCACAAGTAAGTCTACTGTAGTACTATTCTGTATACACGTACACACCCTGTTTACATTTGGAGCACATGTATATCTATAACATTATTTTTGTGTGAAACTGTTTACATTTGGAGTACATGTATATATATATATATAACATTGTTTTTTTGTAGAACTGTTTACATTTGGAATACATGTATATCTATAACATTATTTTTGTGTAAAACTGTTAACGTTTCGAGAACATGTATATCTAGAACATTATTTTTGTGTGAAACTGTTGAATCGCATGGTTTTGCGTTTGAAGAAGACATGTTGGACAATAAAGTGAACAAACGAGTGTACCAAAATTTATCATCAATTTATAACACACAAAAAATACACACAAAAAACAAAACCTTAGGCACATATGTCTACTCACGATAAAGGACATTAGTATGTTATAAAGGGTTTCTCTACTGCCGATGCGTCTGGAGTTTTACATATTCTATATTGAACACTGTATTCGTCTCGTGTGTAGGAACATTTGACTGGGGAAGTAAGAACGCAGATTTGTGAAGAATTTCGAGTGCTTCCAGACGTTTGCGCTTCACTGGACAATTTAGACAGCGCTATTAGCTTCCTGAAGACCGCTGGTGGTGACCCATCTGACAAGCTGAATACCTTCATGGTTGAAACGCTAGGAATGGAAAACGCAATCTTAAGTCAAAAGGTTAGTTACTTAGACTGGTATTTATAAAGATTTTCTTAGTTGGAAATGAAGAAAAATCTTAAAATTCAAATGCTATGTTTAAAGATTTTGACAAACAAGATGTAATATAATTAAAAGTATGTTATTATTTAGTATCATGCAAACAATCCAAAGAATAGTGTTTCAAACACAAATTCTAACTTTGACTTTTAATTTATAATACTATATAATAGCACACAATAACTTAAGAATCTGTATTAATATGGGCCATGGTTATATGACTTAAGAAGTGACAGGAAATCGTAACTGTAAAGAACGTTTTGCGCATCCATTTACGTTGCTAAGTAAGGTGGGATTATAATTTATATCGTTGTTTTTGTTACGAATTTACACCATAAAATATATTCCTAACTAATTTAACTAATACCGCTGAAAATGAAGAAACGGTTTTACAATAGGTCAGGACAACATGCTTAAGTCTTTTATATTTTCTTTTAGGGAATTTATCTTGATATTGGTTTAAAATTATTAAATACACCGGTACCTCTTAAATCTGTCACATAGCCTTTTTGAGTGCAGGTTATATTTTTCATGACGTCAGGTTACATTAAAATGTTGTAAATACTAATAATAGTTTGTGTTTATATTTCACCAAATATAAACATACTATTTTATGCCAAGCACGAGTTTGTCCGATATTTTAATACACCGCGGTGGATGGGCGTATGGCATTTGCCCTTAGATTATAATACCTTATGTTGTTGTTTCATTTTTTGGCACCGTCACTCTATCAATAAAAAAATATCAATAAAACAATTCTTGAAAATGCACATGTTTGTATCTGTCTGAAATTACTGCTTATTGTGTAGGCTCGCCAATCATGTGACCTTCGGCATGTTAGATCGCTGTGGTTGCTGTTGTCCTTTCACAAGTCAAAATTACTGGTTGATCTTCGCCAACCTACTGAAGTAAGTGTCAGTAACAGTATGCTTTTTGAATTGAGGGAACAATTATCATCCGTAATAACGTAATAAGTCTTGAAGCGTCGTTTTCGAGGCCTAATACATTAGATCGTGTACGTATATTTTGTTAATAACGTTAATATGTACCATGAAGCGTTTATATGTTAGCATGACATTTACAAGAACTGAATTGGCATTGATTGTTCTAGGAGGTGTTCGAGACATTTCCAGAAACCTTTTACCAGGAGATACACATAGATGACAAACCAGCGTATGAAGAATATATGAAAACTCTCAGCATCGACAAATTGCACAACATGCTGGAGGTACTACATGAGTTTCTCATACTCGTGGTTGCCATGCGACAAAATCCTGATGACGAAGACTACGTGGATACTGGGAATTACTGGTAGGGTGGAAGTTTGAAGAATTGGTAAAATAAGTAAACCTTTGCAATTATAAGTTGATGCATTTTTTTGTAAAACCTTATCTTATTAAAGTCTGCTCCAGTGTTACACAACTATACTGTCAGCTGACTGGCGAAATGTTAACTAGAATTTAATGAAATTGTATTAAAACAAAGCGATCTTATGCCAAAGTAAACACGATTATCGAAGTATATTTCCAGTCACAATTTCCCGATGATAAATTATAAACATGTGTATTGTATTTTTGCAGTTTATTCGAATGCCTGAAGCAGTACATTGACCTAAACGATATACCAGTGCTGGACCCAAACATTTTGGATAGAGGTCCCCACAATATATTATACAAACATGGCGCAATGGCCTGGGTTCTGGCTTATGAGTCACTTTGTAGAAAAATCGGGGGCAGGCGTCGCAACTGAACAGGAAGTTTTCTACGCGTTTGAGTGTGAAAATGGAAAATTGTATTAGTAATACTGACATTAAAATGATTTACAATTCGTTTAAAAAGTGTAATCAGTAATGTACATGATTAGCAAATATTTTACTGTTACTTAGTATTTTAAATTTCCCTGTTGTGGATATGATTGGACGGTTTGCTTTTCTTACTGGGTGTAACAAAATATTGTGAAACATATTGTTTATACTATGCAATTAATGTATTCCGTTTGGTGATTTTAAAATTTCGGTATTAATAATAGTAATGTCTTCTAAATTATATACTTATGTTATATAAATACATGTGCATGTTGTGTGCTCTTCTGTCATAAGAATTTTGAAATTGACATTGTATTTGATATATGACAATTAAACATATATGTATGACATTTGGAATGTCTACTTCAGTTTCTGTATTAATTTGCAATACGGTGAGTAAATGACGGCAATGTTGCGTGTTCCAGGTACATGTTTTTTGGTACAAAATCCTTTTGTACATACATGTTGTATATATATTCATCATTCATGTACACTGCTTATTACCACGAAAACCAAGTGTTTGACTGAGTTTATGTGATGTAAATACATTTGCTACTTTGGATGTCATTAGTTTATTGTAAAGATTCCACTGTGTTTTCTTTTGTTATTTTAACGTTTGATGTTCCTAATTATTTATGTCATTTTTGTTGTTTGAAATTTCAGTTAAACATTTAGCTGGATATTTTCTTTTCTATTTCAATAGGTTAATGAAGAAAAAGGTAAAATAAGTGTAATTTCGTTTATGTATACAGTACCTTGATATGATGTAAATGAAAGGTGATTATTTCTTTTTATTGTTGTTAAATACATGCATTAATTATGGTAGAGAATTACTTGTTGTTCAATTCTATTTTTGTATGCATATTAGTATAACGCATATAGATATGGGGACTGTATTATATGTAATAATGTGTTGTATACAATTGATCATGTTATTTGATTTTATTGATTAAACAATGTATATACGACGTTACAACAAACATAGTGTAATATATATAAATAAAACAAATAAAGTTAATATCTATATATTTCAAAATATAGTGGAAAAGTTGACAAGTCGTTTTCTATCTGATTTAAAGTTATTTTGTCACTTGTTTTTAGAAAAATAGAGAATGCATACACATCCTTTGATTTGAATACTGGAACAGATGGGTTTTTGTTTGTTTGTGTGTGTTCACGTTTTTAATGCATATTTGTGTATACTTTTCATGAAACATTTGATTGATAAAGTCACCTTGGTTGGAGATCTGATTTATGGTATGCTTTAATATATACTGAAACAAGTGTATGCTGATAAGAAATATTGTAGTTGCGTTTACTTTATTTTATTAGTTTAAGATTGTGAAAGGATAGTATATTAGAACGACAATGAGTTGTTTATTGGCCGATAAACAACGATGATGCGAAAATTATTTCTATTCTAACATAATATGACATATATTTTTGCAATAGTAATTGGAACTACTTTTTACTATGCTCCGCTCTGAATCGGACCGTCTTTTTGCGTTGTTTATGGGTAGTTTAACAACGATACTTTTCTTCTTTGTCTATAGAACAATCATCGATTATCATGTAATTTCCATGAGACAGAGGTGCCTGCATGTCTTAAGAATCCCCATGACACACAGTGTGTAAATAATTATGCATTATGATCATTAAGTATTGTTTAGCGTTTTTACCACATCACAGTATTTGCGAATTTTGTTTTTAGGGTTATTGCTTAATATCAGATTTTGTGAGGAATGTAATTGAAATGTACATGTGAATATCTGTGTCATTGATTTAATCGATGTCAAAATGTGATCAGATTTGCCTGTAAAGACATTTTATTGAGATTTATGTAAGTGTCGGGTCAGAAGTGCTGTTCAGTGTAGTATGGTAAATATTGATAACTATTTATGTATCTTATATGTCATTAATGTATGTATTTATTCGATTTTCTGTGTATGTATAAAAAGTTAATTGGTGTGCCATTGTTGTCGGATCCATGCTCTTCTTTCATTATGTACGTTTTTTCTTTCAATATTATATGATTTATAAAATGAATTTGTATTCTGGAATGAGATTTCAATGTTTAATACAATATATAGAGTATTTGTTAGGGGATATATACAATTCCGTAGAAGCAATAACTAAACATTTTGTTAATGTTTGGTTTGAGTGCATATTGACAATTAGCATTTGTTTATTATAAGCATGCAATTAAATACAATAAGCGATTTATTTGTGTGAACCACGTTAAGTTTTTATGAATATTGCAAAAAATGAGTGATTCAGCTTGAAATGCTTAAACTCTGGCACAACAATTAATGCTTGAAATTGCATTTCGCCTTTTTGTTGTATTGAATATAAGAAGTGATACACAATGTATGGCACTAGACGTTAATTATATGCGTGCTACGTGGGTATACCAACTGAACGTTTCAGTATCATTGCATGTATATACAATTGTCCGTTAATACAGCAATTCATGTTATCTGGATTTCTCAGTGCCATAAAATAAAATTAACTGATTTGATGTGTGATTGTTAATTTAACTGAGACCCTCTATATTAATACTAAGAACTATGCTACTGTACTTTACTTCATGTGTGTTAAATTATACATGTTACATTTATATCATACACATAAAAACGTTATAATTAATGCAGAAACTAGTGTGCCATTTTATTTTTTTTCCGCTATTTCGGTATAGATGATAGAATTATGATTGTATCAAAGTTTATATTTAAAATTGACAAAATAATATTGGTAATTCTTGCTGACTGCAACAGGCTGTGATCTATAGCATCAAGGCATTGTGTGAACTATAAACATAAATTATTTAACTATATTATAAAATACATTTGTGTTTAATATGTTTATGCTAACATACAAATAAATCATTGGTCTGAACAGATGACGTGTGCGTATATAAGAAATTATATTCCTTATGTCATGCATTTACATGTATATTCATTATGCTATTAAAAATGACTTCTTTTCATTTTTATATAACATTTGCAAATGATTCCGTAATTAGCCTATTCATGCGTTATTTCTTGTGTCCATGTACACATTGTTGTTGATAGTTGCATGTACTATGTTGCATGCTGTTATTTTCAACATCTGACTTGATGTTTGCAAGTCAAAACGTTTGCGGAATTATATTCATTGAATCGGTATGCGTATATTCTTTATTACCCCTACCTTAATTAAAATGTTATATTGAACAAATAAACATAGTTATAACTTAAGTGCTATTAATTTTTGCTTGCTATAACAACCACAGCAGTAGACACAGTAAATTTGGGAACAATTGTCACTAGTAATTATTCCACCCAAGGACTCGACCTTATATATTCATATCAAATTCCAAATTGTTTGAATATGACTTTCGAGCAACTTTGTAACGATTAAAGTCAAATTGGTGAGGTTCTCGTTAATTACGCGTGATTTTAACTCAAGAGTAGGTCAAGTACGTCTAACATACAAACACTGTATACGAATGTACAAAATACTAAATTTTAATTGTGTTGCGAAAGTATGCATGCCGCAGTTATGACAGTTTCATGCTAGAAATGCGGCTTGTTGTTTCATCATGCATTTGAATGACAATACAATGTACCTGTACTAGTTGAGCATCAATATATATATAACTGGCGACATTGCTCATGGTATGAAAAACTTGGGGTAATCTCTCCGTTAGAGTAGCCTAACATGCACTCTCTTCGTTAAATCAGGATGTCGTTGGTGTACACAGACATACAAAACAGATGAATATGGCTATTACGAGTTTAATTGATTAAAATATATTATGCACGGAACGTTAGCATGTCTCAGGTATGCGATGGCAGGGTGGATTTGTTAACAAACACAAACGGGCACACTAACGAAAGAAAACAATGTCTGACAGTCTTAAAACACATATTTTACACCTGAAATATTTAAAGTGCAATTCTGTGTACCTGTTCTGCCAATGCCCTGTTGAGTGTATTCTTGGTTCATATTTTTAAAGTAAGCATCACAAAAAATGATGAATACATTGCACTGTCTATAATATGCGAAAACTAAACGCTGTTAATATAACTCAGACATCTATACGAAGAGGTTACCGGTACATTCCTATTCTTTACCGCCGCCAAATTTATGATATTTACACATTTTGTCTACTTATACAGTTAAAGTTAACAACATACACACATCGGGGATTCATTTTACACCAAGTCAAACCGCTAATATTTTAGGTTTTAATGAAACAAAGGAAAGTACGGTGGAAAATATCGCCGAAGTTGGCAAACGGTGGTCAAAGTAACAACTATTTCCAGGAAACATATCATTTTATAGTACGAATTCTATGATGAAATAGCAGTATGTAATGTCCACGATGTTCCGTAGAACCAAACTTTCTCAGATTTTGGCAACAGTAAATTATTTATTGACTTGATAGTGACCTACCTAAAGTTCTCAGGGTTGATTTCTAACTTAAAGGGGGCGGTATCGTAACGGAGAGGGTACATTTTGGGCTATTTTAACGGAAAGGCACCGCTTCGTTTTAACCATGTTGCTTATTCAACCTTGACAATTGTAATACGATTCTTTATATTAATTAATATTAAGAAAAACAACACATACATGTAAGTTTGTACAAATATAGTGTACATATGCATAAATGCCAATGATGCATTCTGTATTACACGAATACGTTAATCAGTTAATTATTACTAATTAAATGAATTATACATACATATCTGATTGATTGATTAGAAAACAATAAGTATAACGACACAAAAAGAAATATCAGTATGACATACACTGGTCGAGATGATTATTTCCAAATATACACACATTTTATGTTTCAAGATACAACATGTGGAAAGTGAAATAAAAAATATGTCTTTGCAATGTTCCATGTCTTTAAACTTAAATGTGTATGATATTAAAAGACAAATAATGTTTTCATGGTAATGGAAACTTTTAAATGATCATGAGAGAAATTTCAGTAGCGCTTTATTCCCATTGTATTTTGATATTTGGTATTTGTGGTATGTTACATTCTAAATCCATGATAATAATCATTAACACAGCTAAAGGAGGGGTTAACATTAATATTGTATACTGTATTCTGCATTTTTGAAAAGCAATCTTACCAATGAAAATTCGGTAACATTTCAAAAATACAAAAATTTATTAAAATCAATATGTATCCATTAGCTCTTGAACTATGTTAAGTGTTTTTACAATACAAACATTAAAATTGTAAATAATGACGGACAATTTGAAAAAGAAGAGAAAACGTGAAAATAGACGGAGCATATTGAAAAAAACACACAGAAAACATGATAATAAAGCCACATAGAATGATGAAAAACACATGATAGATAAACATTAAGAATAAAAATTAATAAATAACATTACATAACTTATTAAATATCCTTTAAAGGATTATTTAGTTAAAAATAATAATAATAAAATTGCCACAATAATAATACAGATAATAATAAAGCAAGAATAACATATTCAAGCACATATATTGCACATAACCCAGCATGACAGAAACATTTCTCACAAGATTTGGATTTTAAAACTCAATACAAAAGGGACTTATTTATATTATTAAAACACTGTTAATTTTCTTGTTCTATAGGCAAGTTTGATTTGTTTATGAAAACAATAAATTAATGTATTTACTTTATGTAATGAAAATGAAATCACATCAAATTTGAACTTATATCATACTTATTTTTATTTAATGCTAAGTAGTGAAATATAGAAAAATATCAGTGAGATATATCCCTATATCACTCACAGTGATGGACTACTTTTTTTAATTTTATTTGATTTGAACAATATTTAATTGTAGGTGTTGTCACCATTTATCACACATAATTACCAAAAAAAGTAAAGTAGTGGAGATTAATAACACCAAATGTTAAGAATACCTCTCTGATATATTGAAGTGTCTTTCCTCTTATTTTCTCTTGGATTTTTCCAAGGAGACTAAAACAGACAAGGCCTTGTGGGTACACGTTTTACCCACAAGGCATTGGAGCTCGTCATCTTGTCCAAATTTAATTTTAGCATCCAAAGTATTTATTTTACCCTTTGCACTTTATTCATCCCAGCATATTACACTTGCACTTGTGGTTCACTGTTGCTATGAACAGTAGTCTCCCCTTGTTTACATAATTGTTTTATTGCCCGTTTTCCAATTCCAAAATATAACAAGAATCTAGTGTACCCTTAAATAATAACTTTTGTTCATGAAGCACATAAATATATTGTTTTGTGTGTATTAAGTTTTTATATCCAGTAACCACTCTCAAGTATTTAAGTATCCAATGTGTGTTCTTGTAAATTCTTGTTCAGCGTTTAATTCTCCGCCATCTTGTTTTCTTCAAATTCTTGACCGACTTTAAATCCAATTCTGTTGTTAAGTCCGAATAATTACTATAGAAAACTTTTTATACGTATAAGAATTCAATTTCAGAAAACTCCTAACAGTACATCTCTTGTTGTTTTACATTTTAATGCGCATCTACGCGTTTAATCAGCTTAAATTGCTTGCGAAAACACATGTGCGTTCGAATGTCGTGACAGTGTTAACTATTGTTTACATAATAACACCTATGAACACGCTATTTTTAGAAAACTGAATTTCGGAGAACTGAATGCACTTTCACTTTCAATATGTACTTTTATTATAAATATATTTCAAGCTAGCAGTGTGTGTTAATTCTTGATTTAAAAGCTGACCATTGTTCAACCACTACGTGTATCCAATTGTATTTAAACTTAAATAAATTTAGAAACACGGATTCTACGTTGTCTAGGACTATACTGAGTAGCATAGTAGACTGTCGTACTATAAACACGCTGCCATGATAATGCCTTGAGGCAAAAATTGTTTGCGATTTAAGTTGCTTAACTAGATCTAATCCATGGCACATTTGATCGCAATCCAAGATGGCGCTGGAATGTTTATTACTAATCCCGATTATTACACATTATAGAGAAAATAGTGCGGACGTAATATTGTAAATATCATGTTGAAAATCCCCTAAATAAAAATCAAACGTAAAGAATATTCCAATAGCATTTAAATAAAAAGAAAATTTGTTTGTTTTCGGTGTGATAACGTGTGATATCGGCACCGGAAAGGGAGACAATATACATATTTTCACTTGCGCATGCGCTTGTGAAAATATTAATTGTCTCTCTTTCCGGTGACGATATAACGCATTATCACACCGAAAACAAACAAATATTCTCTATATATCAAATCAAAGGAAAATTGAAGTAAGGTAATCAATTAAATACTGATATGACCATCACTGGTCAATTTTTGATAGCATGATTACAAATAACATGACAAATGAATTAAATATGTTATATTATAGATTAAAGGTAGTAACTATGCCATTTAATACGAATACAGGCGCCAAGCTTTTGTGAAAAATCAAACAATCTGAACACAGTGTGTTTATTAACTGAACTTCAATATTTGTATTCCCATTTGAAGGAAAATAAGTAAATAACAAGGGGAACAACAACATTTTAAAACCAGTATTGCCATTTGGAGTTGTATCCCATGAATTATTTTAACTAAACAATTTTACTGAAACTCAAAAGCATTGTCAAGGAGGAAAACATGAAGCCTTGGACATAATAAAGGAATAATTCTATGAGCAACATACTTTTCAACAAGTCTTTTCAACAGGAACTTCAATGCCATTTTTTCCATTTGACGGAAATGGTCAGTTGATAACAAGGGGCACAACAACATTTCAAAATCAATATTTGCCATTTGAAGTTGTATCCCCTGAATTATTTCAACTTTAGAACAAAAATAAAATTTAACTGAAACTCTTGTATGGATAACTCATAAATAAACATTGAACTACAGCTCAAATTAAGCAATGTCAATTATAACATGACGTTAAACACATTGTATTTTGGTCAGATGAAAACATGAAGCATTGGACAGAATCAAGGAATAATTCTACGAGCACCAACAAGTCTTTTCAACAAGAACTCCAACTTACTGTGCATGTTATTTTATATTTGAATTGCGGTTGCGTTTTGTTAAGGATTATTTATAATTGTAACTTCTATCTTCTCCAGTAGATGTTATTCAATCTCATAACATTTGTAACATCTTTATATAAATAAAATGTGGTGAAAGAAGTCTCCTAATACGTCGAAATGTTGTTCAAGTTACTTTTACTTCATTTGTGTAGCATGAATACACTATTTGCAAAACTAATGATACGTAAAGTATATTGTTTAACATAACTATGTACACTCGTCTCATATATAATAATTTTCATTCTTTCCCACAATTATTTTTTGACAATGCTAATTTGTTAAATTTGCCATACAAATTCATGTAACAATTATAATTTATAGTTACGTAAATTACTAGCATTAAGGTTATTCATTTATCACCGCTTAAAACATGGAAGGTGTGATCGGTTTATTCACGGCATACATATTGATTTCTTATGGTGTCCGAAAAATCTACAGTCCGAGAAGTCTCCTTAGTGGTGACCAAGAAAGCTGGGGTCCGAAAAGTCAGGTAACTGATCATCTTGTCCCTCTTGTATGAGGTTTGGGGTAAAAAATGTCATTTTTAATATTAATTTCAACACCAATTGTCTTTTTTTAAAGACATTTTTTGTTTTCATCGGAAGGAAATAGTTAAGGGGAACAACAATATTTCATTATCAATACTTTCCATTTGGAGTTGTCTCCCCTAACTTGTTTTATGTTTTTTTCTTGCAAACAAAAATATAATTTTTATTGAAACTATGTTAAAAATAAATAAATATACAATCAAAGCTCAAAATAATTGTTAATTATAACATAGTTACACTCATTGTATTTTGGTCAAACAATCACACACAGTATTGGACAGAATCAAGGAGTGATTTGATGAGCACCATACATTTCCAATGTCTTCGCTCAACAGGTCTCTGGAATACTTTCCATCGGTGGACCCTTTCTCAGTGTATTTCTCCTCACGATCTCTTTATAGAGGTCAGTTTGATTACTTTCTGGAGTATTGTGTCGGCGTAAACTTCCCACATTTATGTAAGGTAAATTGTCGTAAGGGTTTTCATCATAATCTGGATCTTCTTTGTCAAGAGTATATTGACTGTTCTGCAATTTTACGTCATGACTTTGGTATTTGTTGTTTTCTGTCTTGTTTTTGCAGGACGGCACATTATCACTAAGTTTTATATGAAATGCTTTCCACAGATCTTCTTCAGTAACGTTTTCACAGTCCAGTGCTTGGTACGAGGCCAAACACATGTCATCCTGGGTACCAGGGATTAAAATCACCTTTTTAACCTTGTCCGGAGACCGCGAAGGCAAAGTTTTACTGTACTTTTCCAGGAAATTTAACTTTGGATCCTCATTGACAATATCTTCAGGAACAGATTCTTCTGATCCGGAGGGCAGCGGTGTAACCATAGCAACTGGTGAAAACGTGACAGTCTTATTTTTCATTTTCTTTTTCGGAGGAAGTGTCGAATTCGTTATTTCCCTAGCAGCTGACTGTGGCTGAATGGCTATCCCATAGGCAATGTATTCTGATTTCGGCATAATCACTTCGTCTTCCTCAGATGTCTCGCTATCTTGACGGTTCTTTTTTTCAAGCAGCGGCACTTTCTGTTCTGTTCTGAGCTGGTCCATGTAGTTCATATACCCTTCGCCACCGTTGGGCATCGGGGCAGCAGAATCGAATGACGAAACCCCTTGGGAAAATGCCTCCTGAAGTTTTCGTCCAGCACTGGAATTTACGTCGGACAAATGTGTCAATCTCATCGGGCTACGTTTAATGGAACAGTATTTGTCCTCATCGTAGTCATAGTGACAGTAAGTGTTGGAGGTGTGATTGCTGTCCTTGCTCTGCAGGATTGGTGATGGGAATGGCGGTGGTTCTTGTCGGATTGGACGCCTCTTGCTTCGGAAACGCCTGAAATGCATGAAAGATGGCTTACAATTTAAACTTCATGATCAAAGCATGATTGCACAAAACAATGCAAATGCAAGGCAATGCCTGAAATGCATTGAAGAACACCTAACAATATAGCTTTAATCTCTGCAAAATGTTGGCACTTATATTAATAGTGCTTAATTGGAAAAGCTGAAAAAGTAATCACTATACAAAAGCTGTCACAGGACAGTGCGCTTGACTATTCAACTACTCTGTCAGTGTTTTGGGCCTTTATCACTACAAACAAGAAAAATATTGAGTGGAAACCGTTTTCTATTTTTAGTAACACTTACCTTGACCTTGACCCCACCCATATGCAATCCCAAGCGAGGTCTCGATATAAAGTATCTATGTATTAACTTTCATTAAAATATCTCAATGCGTTCTCAAGTAATTAAGGGGGAATCATTTTTCTATTTTTAGTAACAGTGACCTTGATCCCACCAACCCATTATGCAATCCAAAGCGAGGTCTCGATATAAGGTATTTATGTATTAAGTTTCATTAGGTATTTATGTATTAAGTTTCATTAAAATATTTCAATGCGTTCTCAAGTTATTGAGCGGAAACTGTTTTTCTATTTTTAGTAACAGTGACCTTGACCCAACCCACCCCATATGCAATCCCAAGTGAGGCCTCGCTATAAGGTATCTATGTATGAAGTTTCATTACAATAGCTCAATCCGTTCTCGAGTTATAGAGATATGGAGTTGTTGCACGCACACATTTCAAATTACAAGAACGGGCATAATTCTGCTAAAATGCTGGACACAGTCATGGGTGTCGGCCAGTGACCTTATATAGTGACCCTGAAGGTATGTGTGAAGTTTCAATTGAATATCTGTAGTAGATATGGAGATATGGAGTTGTTGCACGCAAATTTAACCTGATTTTCTAAGTACAAAAAGGGGCATAATTCTGCTAAATTGCAGGTCAGAGTTATGGGCCTTGGTCAGTGACCTCACATAATGACCCTGAACTAATGTGTGAAGTTTCAACTGAATATCAGTAAAAGTTATAGAGATATGCACGCAAACCTTAACCTGAATTTTCTCTTGCCCGCAAACCTTAACCTGACTTTTTTAAGTACAAAAAGGGGCATAATTCTGCTAAAATGCTGGTCACAGTTATAGGTCTTGGCCAGTGACCTTATATAATGACCCTTAAGGCATGTGTGAAGTTTCAGTTGAATGTCTGTAGTAGATATAGAGATATTGAGTTGTTGCACGCAAACCTTAAACACAGCATTATGCCGACTAGGATGAATGGGTGAATAGTATAGCTTGAACTATTCGGTGAATAGTCGAGCTAAAAATCTGTATAAAATGTTGTCACTTAACAATGCTAGGAAAGGCCTAAAAATTGTTAAACAGATAAACATATTTTACAATTTAAATTTCATGTTTGGACAATGTTGCCACATGATGTTTTAAAATGATGTTATTGGCAAGAAAAATGATTAAATTATGAGAACTGCCGATTTTCAGGAAATAAGGGCAGTGATCCAACCAAGATGAAACACAACTTCAAAATTGAAGAGCTCTTTACAAATTTACAAGGTTATCTAAGTAATTTTGATTCCCACTGACATCCTACAAAACAGGGAATGTTTCAGCAGATAAGATAAAAATTTCTGAACACAGGCATCCTTGTTGTAGAAAAAAAGTTCATTAGTTTAATGGTATAGTGCTTTTCTGGTACACATGTGCTTTCAGAAATGATACACTCCAATGTCTAGCCATTAAAAGACCCCAGTTTAGAGACTTGTGAAACTGCAAAAGTGTGTATGTATAATGCTGATTTGATTTAAACAGTCTAAAGGGACCCTTTCCATACATGCATCTGTTTAGAATCTTGACAGAAGTAAAGGGAAATAATTTATGAATTCTCAGATTGCAACAGATTGAGATGAACTACTGGGTAACAAAATTATTACCGGTAATATTTATGCAATGAGATTTTGTTTTCACCAGCCCATTTTTTTCATTCTATAGTAGGGGCTGTTATAAGGCGTCATCTCTTCAGAAAAATTCTTTCAAATCATGAGGTTTTCTCCTAAAACTGATCTTATCCCAGGATTTTTCATTCCCCTGCTATGAAATTTTTTCCCCAAAATGCCAAAAATAACACTATTTTTCTCCAAAATGATGGCAAAGGGCCAGGGCCCCATCCCCAAGAGGTGAAAAAAAGCTCTGCATCCTATGTTTGTTAACTTAGAGATGAAACAACTTTCATCTTTCAATGACATTTTCAACAGCAAGTTTATTGCATCACAAAATGCCGCCAATTGACTGTTATAAAGTGCTCATGAATAATTTATGTTGCTTTACTACAGAACATTTCCTGGATGGTTAAGTTCAATAAATATTCCTAATGGCAATTGAAAATTATTAATACATCCATTGGTAAGGTACTACATGCATCAAATACACTTGTTTTTCCTATATTTTTTATTTTTCAAAATATTTGTTAAAATACCTGGTACCCGTAGGATAAATTATCATTTATAAATATGTTATGTATCCATAATTTGTGATATACATTTACACTTGAACCTGACAACATTTTTAATCATTAATGTATTATACATAATTACACTTAAACTTGATGTCCAGCATTTGTTTCAATACTTTTTTGGTACACATAATTTTGGTTAGGGTCTGTTTCAAGTCCAAAACTACTTAGGCTTAAAGCACAAAACAAGCATTTTTACATAGGTGTGGAAACTGCACCTGATACACTTCATTAAGAATTAATAAAAAGATGCCAATCCTGCAAGTAAATTAGATTTTATTGACCCAAATGAACAACCCCAGTCAAAGAATTTATGGAACCCAAAGAAAATGTAAGACATTCTCCAAAAGGACATTAATGAAATGAAGTCTTAGAAATTATTGAACCAAAAGAGAAATATATGACAGAAAGATTCAGAGGAAAGTGAAGTCAATATTCTTGCACCAACAGTAACAAGTAATATGTACCATGGGAGTGTGTTACCATAGGAATGTTCATTGGAGTGGATATTATGAGAGAAAATCTGTCTCCATAATAGCATGTGGGAGATCAGGGAACATCAAACAATTAATTAACTGCTGGCCTAAGCTGTAGTGCATATAAATGTAGTACAATACTGGAATATTTTCATTCACTCACTATAAAGGCAAGACTATTTATTTCTACACATTTACACGCAGATTCACACCATCATCATTTAATATACACTGGAACAGATTACTGTGGAATCACTCATTTTCGCAGTGGTCTAATTTTCGTGCTTTTCGCGCTCCCGCCATTGCGCGAATTTATGACCACCGCGAATATTTACCGATTTCGTAGTGTAGCAACACCTGGGAGTTTACAGGTTTGTTCAAATGTACGTCGGTAATCGTTCATAAATATACGCAGATATAGGCCTATATGTTTTTAATGAACGTTTTGAATGTTTTCTTCATCTGCTTCATTCTGATTAATGAATGCATATTCTTTTTCTTTTAAATTGTGGGCGTGTTCGTACATTTAAATGCAGTCATACACTGCAGATCCGCTATATTATATTCGCGGGGTCCATATATTATAAATATACATGTATACACTATAGCCCATTTTTGTGACCTCAAAACATGAACGTAATTAACTAGCCTTTTTCATTGTTGTTAACATCCTTTATGTGTTATATCCATATGTAAAATATTCCATTTGTATTTAACAAATATATAGATCTCATATTATTCCTTGTCATTAATTTCAAATCGCGTATAATCAATTCGAAATCCCAAACGCCTTTCCGAATATTACTGTTCACGTGATGTAAATACAAATTTTATTTTTTCAATTAAACCGCACGTGTATTTGATGTTAATCCTTTGTTGTGCTAAAAAAGCGCGTGAAAATTATGTCGACATGTACAATGTCACGTCATCCGCATGGAAAGCGTGGGTGCATTGATTGCCATAAAAACACTGTGCAGCGCCGCGTACATTGAGATCTTTACTTTTGTATAAAAATTTCTTAACGCATATACAACAAAATTGTATTTTTATAACACAGATACGCAAGGGCATGATTTTGAACACTCGTAATACGATGAGTAAAAGGAAAAGGAGGTGTTTCTTTTCATAAGTTGATCTTTTGAGTAGAGAATTAGCGCCGCGATGTGGAGCTGAAAAGAGTATTTCAAATGGCCTATAATTAACAACAAGATGTCAGTTTGACAAAACGTGATATATTGTATCTATTGTCTCACCTAAATCTGCAACCACTGTTGTCAATTACGAGCCTAATCCTGTACTATTATAAGTGTTTATTGCAACAAACAAGCTGTCACAATAGGACCCTTAATTAGCATTCATTCTGGTTGGTCGTTTTTTATTGCAAAACTGACACATATTTTGTGTAAAAACCAGATCTCATTTGTTTGTTGCTTTTTCAAAACCGTAGTTGCGCGAATTTAAGACCGCGTGAATATGTCCGCAAGTGCGCGAAATTTGTACCCCGCGAATTCAGGTGATTTCACAGTATAGGTTTTGTCAAAAGGTAATTGTACATTGACACAATATGGGATGTTAATGAAATCTGTCAAAATTCTCGATGCACATTGAAAACTTGAAATATGTCCACCAGGCATATTGTTGCTTAAAGGCAAATGCAGAGTATGTAACATGTAACAAGTGTTCATGAAGCATATGGATTGACTGACAGTTTTCATTTCTTTGGTTTATTTTAGTACGAGATATTTTGACAGAACAGGATATTATGCTTTTTGCTTAGGTGCATAAGAGATTTTTCTGGGCAAGCTTAAGAAGAAGTATGGGCTAATGTTTGTATTGGAAGATTTCTTAGGTGTTGCATACAAAATCCAGGAATTCAATATAGACTTTTTGTTCACAGCTTTGTTTGTATTTGCAGATTTTATGGATGTACACAATTTTGAGGTAAATCTGTTTTACCAGCAGGATGATGCCACTGTCTGCATTAAAATGTGTTTGTACAACCCAATCTGTGATTAGTCTACAATATCGCCAGTCGACTGTATAACATCTTCAGCAGACTGTGCAAACAGCATGTGCTTAATTAATTAACGCAGATAATATACAGCTAAGGTATGTCTACTACGGTATGTCTTACAATGATTGCAGAACGAGATGCCATACAAGATACAACAGTAACATGTGTGAGTTTTGTGTGTGTATACATGCATGTGGGATAAGATGCCTTGCTTGCATCATCGGAAAGAGCATAGCTTGAAAGAGCTTGAAAGAAATTGGTATGGGCATTAACCACAAAGAAAATTACAAACTGTGACACTGCTGATGTTCTGGATCAAGATTCACACAATGTCATAGTTTATCTGTTTCATCTTACATAGACAGATCAAACACTGTACTTTGACTGATGTTCTGTATTCAAAGGCTGAGTTGTTCCTTGTCTTGTACAATGTATTTGAGGTGCATCATGGGAAAACCGGACTTAATGCATGTGCGCAAAGTGTCGTCCCGGATTAGCCTGTGCAGTCCGCATTTCTTTTCTTAAAGGAATGTTTTGATGCAATGTCTGTAGTACACTATTGCTAGGAATCAATGGGTTTAAAGCCCATGGGACTGCTTGCTACACAGGTCAAGAATTGCATTTTGTATTATAGGCCCATTATATGTGTATGCTATGTCAGACAAACAAGCGGATGTCATTTTTTAATAATTTTTCATTAACACCTTCCTCAACGTTTTTCAGTTTTATTGGTATTTGTGTTTGTTATTGTAAAATTGTTTTATTTTTGCAGTGTCCAAACTTCGCGCATTCTTGAAAACGTGTTCTCACGGCCTTAAATTCGCACATTTTTCATTGTTATCTATATTTTCTAAATAATGACATGAAAAGAAAATTTACGCAACGTCTTATATTCGCGCTAAGATCGGACTGCGAAATACTTTAAAAGTAGACAACCGCAAAATAAAATAATTGTAGAGTATGCATTTTTGTATTGTTTTGTGCTGTAATGGCAATCGGTCACTCGCCTGAAATAATGGACTGTATGCTGCTAATAAGGCCATACCAATACTCTGTTTAGCATCCTCGGGCTGGTCGTTTTTTGGCAAGAATGAAAAAAAATATTTTTTACAATTTGAAAATTCGGAAAGCGTATAAAAAAATCTGGGGGAAAAATATTTTAGGTGTTTTTACCAATATTTGTAAAAAAAAATTAGTGTGCAACAAGTAAATGTAGACATTTAAAATACTGTGTTCAAGTAGGTTCCCAATATGAAGATGAGATATAACAGTTTTGCAAGTAAACATTTGCTTTAGTTTGGACCACTGCCATGAATAAGTTGTGAAAGAAATTTTTTTTTTTCGCGACTTGTTAGTTTTTTCCTTCCTGGTTGGTAGGTATCGAAAAATCATGGGGACCCTAAACACAGAATCAAATTTGTATAGCCTAAGAGTTTCTTTCATGCTGATGCAGCTGGTGTTTCCTATTTTATAAAATTCCCACTGAGTGCTCAGAATCATATTGATAAAAATGAGGTGTAGTTACCTTAAACTTTACAAAAATTTTAACTTAAATAAAAATATTTTAAGATAAACTTAAGATGTTTCTGGAATATGGCCCCATATTTAACTAATAATCATATCATGAGTTTTAACAAAGGTGCATTCTTAAAGACCTGGGTGATTATTAATATTATGTATAAAACACTTACAAACAAATAAAGAGTTGTAAGATCCACTATACTAGCTTTGAATTGTGTTGCCTCTTTCTCATCTTTTTGAACACTTTAGAATTAAAATGCCTTTATACAAATACCTTCATGGAAGAAAAGTACAGTTCAATTCCTCATATTCTTTCTTTGATCAAGAAAAACATTCCTAGTGCATTGTTGTGACATACAAAGATCGATATTAACCCAAATGTTTTATATTCTTTAAAGCATCTCCATGCTGTTACTACTTTGTCTGCAGAATTATTAACGATCTGATTTCAGAGGTGCATGGGTACATTGTTTGAAGTGCTTTCATTATTTTCATAAAAACAAGCTTTTTGCAACATGAATCAATATAATGGTTGAAATCGTCGAGATTTTGTGTATGTGCTTTTTTCTGAATACGTTTAGCCGCGAAAAATTCCATGATAATTTTTTTATTTTCTAAATAGCATTATAACATATTAGTTTTAGGCATTCCTCATCTAAAAACCCTTTGAAAAACAGAGTGTGCATTATTGAAACTTGACATAAATTATTAATCAAAAGAATAAAAAATTTGCTTGTGGGTAATGATGAAACACAGCAATGTTTTGCTTTACAGCTATTATTTCTCTGTGCCCCACTTCTTAAGCTTCATCTCATTAATTATAGTGTTGCCTCAAACTGCAAAGGTTACTTGCTTCTGGTAATTCTTATGAAATTACTTGGTTTTACAGAACAGAACAGAACTTCAGGTTTTACCTGTGTCTTAAATCACTATAACTGTATCTTGCTATCTAAAAAAAATTACCAATTACCACGACTTTGGTTGAAAGTAGTATGTTCTATTTGGTGACAAATATATATAAAAGATCTGACATGACCAACAAGTACCATTATGGTTTTGCTTAATTAGTTACATAACTGAATTTATTATCTCATATCTTATTATCTTTATTAAGCATTCAATTACTACTTCCAATTATCATTAATATATCCATTAAAGTCATGTTGGTGATATCAAAGTCATGTAAAATGCGGAAATTATTAGTTTTATACTGACACAAGGTTTGAAGGATATATTTAACAACTATATTGTCAAGTTTTATTGAATGTAAACAAAATATAAACATAAAGTAATATTCGTCAGGACATAATAATATTTAAAACGCTTCATATTTTCATAACACAGGATTTCTTTTCAAGCAGTTTTTCGTTCAGTTCTTAAGCATATTGGATGACATACACCTTTGTATTGGAAGACATTTTGCAGACCCAACTGATGGATTACCACACAAACTGGGCTGGCACAAGAAATGTTAGCCTGCTGTAAATTTATCAGAATAGCTTATCCAGACATATTGATGGCCCATCTCAGTAGATAATTGCTGATGTGAAGGTTATTGCTTCAGGTTCATTGTCTGAACAGTATCAGATTTAAATATCTAAATAAAGCTTCAATTGTTTACAGATTTAGATTTTTGTATCTAATGTAGTGATTTTTTTATATTTGAACAACTAAAATCAACATGCAGATATATGATTTACAAGTCTAAACATTTATCCAGGAGGTCCTGTTGTTGCAGTACTTTTTTTTATGTCCAAAAAATATTTTTTTTACCGATTTGATTGGGCTTTGTACCCATCTTAGTGCAAACATCAACTGAGGCGCGTCGTTTTACTTACAAGAACTGACCTGGTGAAAGAACAACTGAGGCGCGTCGTTGGAAAACCGGTCTTAATGTATGTGCGTAAAGTGTCGTCGCAGATTAGCATGTGCAGTCCGCACAGGCTAATCCAGGACGGCACTTTCTGCCTACAGTGGATTTATGTTTAGAAGAGACTTCCTTGAAATAGAAAATACCATAAAAGCGGAAAGTGCCGTCCCAGATTAGCCTGTGCAGACTGCGCAGGCTAATCCGGGACGACACTTTACGCACATGCATTAAGTCTGGTTTTCCCACGACGCGCCTCAATTGTTCTTTCACCCGGTCAGTTCTTGTAAGTAAAACTTGTGTGTGTGGAGACATACCTATTAAATAATAACATATGTTTTCTTTGAAATATAAAAATAAATAAATGATAGAAATAGATAGTAATGACGGATACACTTTCTGACAGGAACAATAGTTAGGCGGTGTGTTTGTGCATATGTTGCATGCAGAACTGAAGTTTCATCAAGAGAGTGACATAACACTTGAGGTGGAAAAAGAAAGTTGGCCATTTTTAAGGTGAAAGCTAAAAAAGACAATGTTACCTGACGCAGATGATGATAATGCCAATAAGGCCGATGATGATGACGAAGGCGACCGCAACAGACACACCAATTATCAAAGCCACTGAAAAAGTTAAATATGGTATAGATGAAAGCACACATTTGTCAACCAAAAACAAGTGTTTATTTGTTTCATTTCCAGTATGTTTGTATTTATCTAAGTATATTATTTCTTTTCACTAAGGTTGAAAGACTCTATAATTATCTTGACACTCTTTGTCTATTTCAAGGTGAACCTAATAATCTGAGACATTTGGATATGGTATCTAGTTTAAACATATTTATTTAAGCTTGCGCGAACATCTGAGGTTTACTGAGACATTTACGAGACTCAATTCCTGGGTAGAACCAGTACATACAGTTGAGGAAGATCAATTGAATGCTTCCGGAGTAGGGGTCAAACACTTGGGATCTAATGATCACAAGGCAGACACCAGACCCATAACTCCACTGGTGACTGCCACAGTGTTTGCCAGCTTCAAAACAATAGCCTTATTATTTTGATGGCTACCACATTGATCATAATATGCCCAGGGTCTGTATCCTGATAATGCTGGCTCAGAAGATAATGCAGGCTTCAGTGGAGGAGCCAAGAGTGGGGTCTGTCAGTTTATGTATAATTGTCTTTTTACCCTTACCCCATGCATTCTTATAAGTATGCCATTATCTTGTTTTATTTATCGTGCAGATTTGGTGCAGATAGCTTGGAAAAAATACTTTTTTATAGAAACGTACGTATGTTACTGAACCAAGTAAGACTGCATTTTCATTGTCGATGATTGGGCTTTGTTTACACAAGTTTGATATTAAAAAAACAATGCTTACATCTACTTTTAAATGATTAAAATATACTGTTTTCCACTGATTTGGGTGATGTTTTGTAATCATTTCTCTATTTATACATGTATCTGACGACTATTTTCAAAAGTTATGGTAGATAGATAATGGGTCACTTAATTCATATCTATTGCAAAAAGAATGCATGGGTATGGGTAAAAAGACAATTATACACAAGCGCTGTCTCAAGACAGCGGGCTCAACTATTCAACCACTTTGTCAGAGTTATTGGCCTTTACTGCTACAAAAAAGGGGCATAATTCTGTTAAAACGCTGGTCAAAGTTATGAGGCTTGGAAAGTTACCATATATAATGTCCTTGAAGATATGTGTGAGGTTTTCATTAAATTCATTGAATATCTATAGCAGATATAGAGATAAGAAGTTGTGGCACGCAAACTTTAACATGAAATTCATAAGAACAAAAAGGGAAATATTCTGCTAAATTGCGGGCCTTGGTCAAAGACCTTATATAATGACCCTGAAGGCATGTATGAAGTTTCAATTGAATATGTGTAGTAAATACAGAGATATGGAATTATTGCACGCAAACTTTAACCTGAATTTCTAAGTACAAAAGGGGGCATAATTCTGCTAAATTGCAGGTCAAAGATATGGGCCTTGGTCAAAGACCTCACATAATGACCCCGAAGACATGTGTGAAGTTTCAATTGAATATCTGTAGTACTTACAGAGATATAGACTCATTGCACGCAAACCTTAACCCGAGCGCGATGCTGGCGAATGGGTGAGTAGTATAGCTCGAACTATTCGGTGAATAGTCGAGCTAATAAACTGAGGTACCCCATTATCTGCTCCTCCGCTGAAGCCTGCATTTTATTTCATGCTATGCTGTAAATGAGTGGAATACCAGTGAATGATAACCCGATCATTTCACTCTTGGTCGAGTGAAATGATAGCATTTGATCATTTCACTCTTGGTTATAGGAAACTACTTTTAACTTTGTTTTTATGTTTATTCTTTGAAAATATGTGAAAGTATTTTTAAATAACAGCAAACACATAATAAAATTCAATACAAATACAATAAGGTGACAATGACGCAGTAAGAGTGGCACTTTTTTCCCACCACAACAGTGATCGACAATTTTGGAATCATAATGACGTCATATTTATGATGTCAAAATACACAAAACTTGTGACGCTTCAGCATATCTCGCGCATTTTTTGTATTTATTGTTCAAAAGCATGAAATAAAAAGAAAAAAATTTCATACAGTGTAAGATCGTATTTTATTTCATTGGTGGTCATAGAAACTAGATATTTTTACTAATGGCGCCACAAGACCACTCATGAAATAAAATACGATCTTACACTGCATTAAACAAACATCCTGTCTATCTTCTGAGCATGCATTACCTTCTGAGCAAGCATTATCAGGATACAGACCGTGATGCAACTATTACTTTCAAACTCTAGAAATCAAGGAACTTTTATGTTTAGGTCCTAATAGTATGTGGGTCAAGCGTGAAAGTTTTTCATCTGATGTAGAAATGTTAAGCAGATACAGCACTTTTATACCCAACCCTCGAATATGAGTCTGTAAGTCGTCTCAGTTTTTAAGAGTATTGGCACATTGCAAGTTTTAAGTCTTGAGCCTTAATACCATATATTGCTCAGTACGCCAGAGCAAGATCCTAACTCAAGGAACACAAGCAACCATAAAAGCGTACTCACTCATGTCCGAGACTACACCCGTAGATCCCTGTATGGTACCGTTCTCCGGTGACTGCCGGATTCCAGGATCGAGGGGTGGAGTAGGCTCATTTTTATCTATGGTGCGGCTTTCTGCATCGTCTACTGCGTAACCTAGGTAACGCTTCATTGCACTGCCGCAGTACACGTCTACAAAGTCTTTATCCTGCTTGGCTGAAATATGATGAACACAACGTAAGTCTGACTGGACCACGTAAGTCTGACTGGACCACGTAAGTCTGACTGGACCACGTAAGTCTGACTGGACCACGACAAACCTCAAATTATATTTTTTATGAGGTATGAGATAGTATAAAGAATGTCATACATTCAAAATATGACGTTCATTGTTTAATAACTTGATAAATAGTTAATAATAATTTTGGTACCATATGTTCTCTGCAGCCAAATATAAAAGTGATTTCTACACAACACAATTGCAAAATACATAGGGCCAGAAGAAAGATCACCAAACAAAATAATTAGGAATTCAAATGATTGCTGTACGCTTTCTTCTTCTTAATAAATATGTGAAGGTTTATGTACACCTGTCTAACTTCTTTCTCACATAAATAATCAAACTTACCTTTTGCCTGGACCCACACAAATCCTTTTGCCTTTGGTGCCCTATTATTTAAGGTAAATGTCACAGAACGCACATCATTGTTGTAGATATTCCGAAACGCATTCAGGCCCGTATGACCACAAGTTATCACTTTCCGGTTCCCGTCCTCATCTTTAATTTCTATGTCCTGGTAACAGTTATTTCCTACATCTGACCTATAGAAGATTATATCCAGGGCATGTATGTATAATCCAACTTGGTTCCCAGTTCGAATAAGGCACTGACAATCGCGGTCCCCAGCTTTGATCGGGTATGGATAGTTTTCATTGGCTATGTATAGCTGCTTGCCACGTTTTTGTAAGTTTGAGCACACTGGAAGGATGTCTTCCTCTGAAATAATAATAACACAACATTGTTGTGAAGTTTCACACATTCTTTGAACTTGTGACAATATTTTCTGTTGAAGCTAACAATTCTTTCACAGTTTAATTTAAGGTAATGTGGATATCGAAGTAATTTGTCCATTTGCAGTTTTATGACATAATTTGATTCACAAGGGACGTAGAAATGAACACAATCATTGAAACAGGAAAATGAGGAAATCATAATGCCAACAAACACAGACTTACCATGTTATTTTTTTGCAAACAATTATTTGTTTCAGATGGCTCTAAGCAACTACCCAATACAGCAGAACAAATGAAGTACCAGTATGTAAAGTTTCATTTATTAAAAGGAACAAAAATTAATGACTGTATCTTTTTCTGCATTTCATTACCTGGTATACAGTCGTGTATAACAGTCATATAGTCCGTCACAGCCCCGTATCCTTGCGCGCGGCACTTGTCTCCTGCCGAGGCGTTGTTTGCCTCGATATCACATCCAGGCAAGCCTGAACACAACATGTTCAGATACGGGTATTTCGAGTCATCATCGCTCACGAGACAATCATCGTACGTCGGGTGGCAACAATCGTCGGAGTAACGCCGACCCCTCCCTGCGCAATTCCTGTTGTTTTTCACACCAAAGAACAATCGCTTTATGGCAATTTTGTGACCTTTCTGGCAGTTGAGTCGAATGCGT
This sequence comes from Congeria kusceri, assembly GCA_027627225.1. Classification (NCBI taxonomy): domain Eukaryota; kingdom Metazoa; phylum Mollusca; class Bivalvia; order Myida; family Dreissenidae; genus Congeria; species Congeria kusceri. The sequence goes on along the minus strand of CM051024.1, from coordinate 90,740,218 downwards.
TCCCCACTGCAGCCGCTCGTGTAGACGTTGTCTTGTGGAGTTGAAATGACCCCTGAAATGGAGTAAGGAGCAGTTGTTAAGATATAGTATTAGGCGTAAAAAAAAATATGTTTGTTTCAGGTAACCTGACCTACCCTAAAAAATTTAACCCGCACCTAGAACATTTTATTGGGTCTGTCAGATTGATTTTTGTTTTATTTACCTTTTTCAATAATTAAATATGTTTTGGATAAATAAGTGTTTTGTTTTGATAGTATCCACTTATAAACAATGTTTAAGGATATAAATGATCTGTTTTGAATATTTATTCAGTTTTAGAATCTTTAAGTTGACCATTTACCAAAAAAAAAATAAAAAATAAAAAATAAAAAAAAAACCCGACCTACCTACCCTCCTTTTTTGGGTCATGTTACCTGAAACAAATATTATTTTTTTTACGCCTTATTGAAAAGGAAATACCAGGGCTGGTGTTCTGTCTTACAAGATAATAGGCCAGATAATGTGCAATATTGACCATGTAATGTATACACATAACAGTTCATGCGAACAAGTATTTTACTCGCTGCTGTAGAGTCAGGATTATCGATAAGCGGAATTATTTATAGTCTCTTTACAGTATGGTAGCTTATTCCCACCACGAATCACACAGAGTCACTTCTAGTCTGTGTACAACCGATATCTGATGCTGAATGACGTGGAGTAATTCGACATTTTACTCATTACACAGGTCTACTCTGCGTCGACTCGCCTCTCACTCCATCGCCCAAACTCTTAATCGTGAAGCATGTCACATGGCAAAGTGAAATTCTACATGGTCATTTTGTGATTATTTGTGCGTAATGTAATAAGAGATAAGACGTACACAGTATTTAGTCTATAGACTGAAGTATCTTATTTCAAACCCTGATATGAAAACATAAAAAATCTCTAGAATTTGGCAGTTTAAGTATTAACTGTGTCAGATTCCTTTTATGTCCTTGAGTAGTGGTGCTAATTGTGAAACCCTGCTTTTAGTCTCATTAGTCAGTGTACATGCCCCTTTAACCATCACCTCCAGTGCTCACACTTTGCAATGAATGGTGTGTACATGCCCCTTTAACCATCACCTCCAGTGCTCACACTTTGCAATAAATGGTCAGATCAATATGATTTCCATGATTGCAATCTTCAGCCATCACCACTGAGCCAGAGATGTGCTGAGATGTGCTGTGTGGAGATGTGCATGTGTGTGGTGGGCGTTGGGGAACAGTAATTACATTGCTGATAAGTAATCAGCAGAGTATCAAGATATGGTCAATTAACACTGACATTAAGGTTAACACTGCTGCATGCATGGTATCTATCAGTGTATATGACCACCCTGGTCACTAGGAGACTCACATTGAAGTGGGATGTGTAATATAAACCTCAGGTATAAGCCTCAGACTGTCTTGGATCCATTGTATCATGGTAATACTGTCACACTGGCTTCACACACCAGGGATCACAGGTTGCAGCCACACCCCAAACCCTAGCATCCCCGCATCCTCCCCCATCCCACCTTGCGCTCTATACCATTACCCACTCATCTTTGGCACGAAATTTTAAACAATCGTGCATCATAAAAGGTGCTTCACATTGGGCACTTAAAGGCCATTGATGCACCCACTTCACACCTATAAGTGACCCAGATTCCCAATAACACACCACATAAGTACTGAAGTTAATATAAAATTATTAAATACTTTGCAGCTGAAATTTCTAATTGACCCTACACACTTCAGTGTGGGAATTAAGGACACGGGTGTGGTGACACTATCAAGGTCCTCACATAAAGCTGCTTCCAAATGGATGCTTATATCTCATAAAAGACCTATTCTTTCCCTCATCTTTTAGAGTCAAATATAGTATAGATGTTAAACAGATTTATAACGACATTCACTTACCATGGAAGCACTCCATTTACCTGTAGATACCTACAGTGTGTTATGACCTAAATCCAACTCAAAGCATTCTTGGGGCAAACTGCAATGAAACATGCACACACCCCAGTGTTTTATGCCTAATTTGATACCAGAAAGTCAGGGTATAAAACTCCCACCAGCACAAAATGTGGAATTAAAATGGCAGCCATGGCGAATGTGCTTGTTTTCTATCAAGGTCAGTGCATCTTCTGCTCAAACCAGGGATTTCGGGATTTCAGGTTGTGAATTTATGTGAAATTCAGACTCTGTGATGTTAAACTTTTGATATAAGTGATAATAAATGTGATAACATAGGACTTATCAATCTGTATTTTGCACATAAAATACTGATATGTAAGCTAGAAAAGCTATTTTGAACTTATGTCATATTTACCACATGCAACCTATTGAAATAGAAATGTTACGATATTTACACCCGCAATGCATTTTGCATTTTAATATTATATGTATTTATGTAAATAATAATTGAATTAAATTAGCAGTAACAAGAAACGTATTTAAAAAAGACAATCGGCATTGAAATTAATATTGAGCTGTCATTTAAAAATTACCTAATCAGACGGCCAAGATGATCGGTTGCGTGACTTCTCAGACCCCAGATTTTTGGTCCCCACCAATATTAGGAGATTTATTGGACCCCAGATTTTTCGGACACCATAAGACAACTTATCGGACCCAAAAGTTAATTCGAGATAAATTTATTAATTTAAAAATTAAATAAAATTATCATTAATATCTATGCCGTGAATAAACCAATCATACAGCTCCATGTTTCCACCAGTGATATATGAACAACCAAAATAATTTAGGTTAACATAATTGTTATCTGAATTTGTCAAGCCAATGTAACAAATAACAATGTAAGAAAATAATTTCAGGAATGAATTAAAATTATTATGTATCAGACGAGTCTATATAGTTACTTATAGTACCGGTAATGTACAATTCATGTTAGTTATCTAATATAATAACGATTTGAAGTGAAATAAGCATTTATACTGTGTATCCCAATAAAAAGCAGGGAACATTTGATTACGCAAAAATAAACATTCATTAGACTATGACGATTTTAAATTATATCAGTAGAAATATGATATATCAAGGGTTCCTGTGTATAATTAGTATAGCAAATTGTGTATTCATTCTACGCAAATAACAATTCGACGTATTCCGAATCTTCTTTCATAAAATTTTATCTATAGAAAATGTAGCATCTTTTTACAGATTAAATAACATCTACTGGAGAAGTTGGTAGAAAGATGCAATTAGAAATAATCATTAATAAATCGTAACCACAATTTTAATTCAAATTAACAGTAAGTTTATAAATATAAATTCCCCATTTATTGAATACACAACGGTTGCTAGCCATGCAAGCTATTTTTAGAATGACACTACTGTTTCTGGAATGTGATGAACTCAATAGAATCAATGGGCTACATGAAACAGCAACTCTGTGAATGAGATTTATGAATGGGAACATTGCACAATTGCTATTTATAGAGCGTACCGCTTATATAAATGTAGGCTCCACAACCGTTATTTCGTTACGTGAATGAATATAGCATTCTGTTGATGGCATACAATGAGAAAATACGTTCATAATTAGCCTCAGTTCTAGAGTATATGTCGAGGATATGTTTGTAACTTCATTTTAACCGCTTATGTAAACAATTATGTAAATTTTTAATCCCCAAAAGTATGTAACAGTTATTGGTATATGTTAAAGAATTGTTTAGTTTCAACCTATTTATTATAGCTCGATTGCATCGAAAGCCTAAAGCTTATAGAGACACTATCGAGTCCGTTTCCTGGGTAGAACCAGTACTTGGTGTCTTTGGGGAAGATCTTGAGAACGCTCCCAGACTGGGGATCGAAACCGGGACCTCCCGATCGCTAGGCGGACACCAAATAATTGTTTGAAGTCTGCATTCCCTAAAATTTGAAAATTTGCCCAATTCTATTGGCATTCAATTTTCCCGCTGCAAGAAATCTAGGTCAAAAGTGATCTTAGACAGCTACGCCAAAAAAATAAAATGAGGCATTGTTATCATTTTGCAAATTTCCTTGAAATCTCAGTTTATACATCTCAAGACTAGTCTTGCAGTGCAATAAAACATACAAGCTAAGCTTAGCTAAGCTTAGCGCAAGGAAGTTGTTGGCAACACTCAAAACTTTTAATTCAGCTTTAATTTCAGTTATCAAAAAGTTATCGCATGACCTCTAAACACATTGTCACACATTAACACAGATGTGTTCATAATTCTCAAAGGTGAAAACAAGCATTTGCACAATGACAGAAATTTCATCTGGCACTGTTGTGTTACTTATTTCCTGGGGTTCAATGACATTTTTTCTTATCTTGACACCTCACAGCTGTGCAAAAAACGGGCATACAACTGGGCTTCTGTTAGAAAACATGCAATGGAAATCTACAAGTTATCTACAAAAACTGAAACCAATGGCATAACATCACCCATAGCCCTGTCACATCTGCCAATTGGGCAATGATACACCATTAGCTTGAGAGAAAAACACCCTTGCACATGCTGTTCCAATAACACGACTGCATGTTCTTGCAATCAGAATGACAAGCCTGAGAAACTTCCCAAAAGTGCGTCAAGAAATTTGTGTAGACCTGTATAGGTATGGTTTGGTCCATGAAGTGTGTAACAAATCAGAGCTATTACTGAACAGCACACAGGCTTAATTTACAACCACAATCTGACTAAAATCAATACCTAAAATACCCTTCACATTGGGATCTATAAGGATAACCAGTAGAAGGTCATCTTCTGATAACTTTTCAGTCAACCAATCAGAGCCTTGCTTTCATGTAAACACAATTTTAGAGTAAATGTGTGGGATATATGCCAAATAAGAACAAGTTATGGTAAAAATATCTATTATATGCAAAATTCCAAGGAAAATAATCAATCTAGTGGTAAATTACAACACAAAACAAGTGACGTAATGCTTCCCGAAATGAACAATCCTATTGGTTGAGATATTAATAACTTTTTTTTAATTGCAGGTTTGTGAGAAGAAATAATTCAACAGGCTGTCATCAGATCTTCCTGTAGGAAGATAGTGCACTTTAGTCAGAGTGTTCACAACCATTAGCTTTTAATGATACATTTAGAGCAACATTTCTAGACATTGATGTATTTTTGGTGTATGTATTGGTATTTCCAAATTTTCATCCCCCTTGCCATTCAGGAAGAGGCAGGTCATAACATTAATTTATCAGGATAGATTTTCACTGATTACATACATGTACTAAAGATTTCCTAGGATCCGAGCAAGTGGATTATATCGGAGAATTGGTTATTTTTGGCAATTGGGTTATTTTGGATAAGTTGGTTTTTTGGGCATGTGGGTTATTTTGAACAAGAGCAGGGATTTCAGTTGTTGCAGAATCCTGCTTTTTAATGCAGGCAAATTGCGATTCACACATTTTTGACTCTGCCTTGCACCATTTTGATGTAGTTATTTTCTGTTTGCCACTTTCAAAAGTACTAAAATATTGTTTTATAATACTTATGGTGATTTTTCACACTCTAATATTTATTCACACAAATTACTTTTTCAGGGCTTTAAACATGCATGAACAAACAAAATTCATGTGACTTGAGAATTTTGACCCACAAAATATTCAATTTGACCCCTTGAAATTTCAAGCCAGGGGTCATTTCAAAAGCTACTGGAAGTGGGTTATTTCAAACAAATGGAAAATTGTTGATGCACTTATGTGTAGGGAAAAATATAGGATCCAAAAAAGTACAGGGTGCTGCTAAAAAGGAGCAGGGTGAAAAGCCGGAGCAGTTTGATGACATGTTCTTATAAATTGCAAAATTGAGGGTTTTCATGAGTATAGTGCTTCTAATTGAGGTTTTTTAGCATAGTCTATTCATTTGTCATTGAATATTTGCAAAAATATATTAAATTTCAAAAGATTTTCAGCATTTCTGCATTGGCCAGTCCAGAGGGGCAGCAGGGGGGAACCAAAAAGGAGCAGGGTGCAGCACCCTGATATTTCGCTCTAGATCTTTCCCTACCCCTCGGGGACAGGTTTGAATAATAATGCACAAGAATGACCACACAATTTTGTTTCTAATTGTGCAATAATGCAAGCCTCAAAATGCACTTAGCAATGTACCAACAACAACACAGGACAGAATCTGCATTCCAGATGGTAAACAATCTCATTAAAACCATCTCTAGTCTGCCACTACTATGTTATCCGCTGACTGGATCTGATGACTTCGCATTAGCGGTCACATTCAGATGACCTTTTCAGCAGCCAATCAAACATTTGCCTTCAAAATGTTGAGGTATAACTTCATAAATTATACAAACCACAAATACTATGCACGAAATAAACGTGAATGTTTAGTTGCCCAAGGTACCACTGTATTAATTGTAATCCATGTGAAAATTAACTGTAAATGATTTATTCCCTAGGATCAGATGGAAATGCATCTCTTTTCAAAAACCGTGGCCAACCATTGCTGTGAAAAAGGCAATTTCATGGGCGCAGCAGGGCTGATATTTTATTGTTCAGAAGGTCATTTGAACATGACCTGTTATAGGATGTCTTCAGATCCTTAAACAATGTTAGGATTTGATTTTAATGAGATTGGATGGTAAACAAATGCAGTTTAGTCAACTTTCATTACAATAAACCCCATCTGAGAGAGCTTAACCAAACATACTTGTTGGCAATAAAAACATTTGTGAAGTAGTATTATCTAGATACTAAGTATAAAATATATACTAGGAATGCAAACAGAATTGCAAAGTACATGATTGCAGTACATAAAACAAGAACTACAGCTTGTTGTAGCTGATTCTGGAATATGATTTCCAATGTTAGGATTTCACAATATGTAACACATTTTAAACTTCTTTCGTAATTACAAGATAGCACTGTTTATGTGTAACTATTACAAAATGAATCCGAAGTGCAAATATTGTAAGGAAAGCAAAACTACTCGAACGTCCATGAACAGATATTTGTGGAACTGCATTTTTTTTAAAGTTTTTTTTACTTGGTCTTGTTACCCTTGAAGTCCCAATCACCATGAAACGAAGTCTGTTGTAATGTACAGTTACAGGATTTTTACTAAATTGTAATAATTTCTTCTTGAGCTGCAAGATCATGGTTAAAAAAAAACAACAAATAAAATAAGGATAATTATGTTTTGTAAACCAGAAAAGTACCAGCAGTTCGCAAAAAACATTTATGCAAACCCCATATAACCTAACTGCCTCGGATACACGTGTTGTGTAAATAAAACACTTTGAAGATATCAAAACCCAGTTCTGGAATGTAAGGCTTATCAGCAGGATGATGCTGGTATCAGTCAAGAATCATTTGTTAGTTTAGTGGTTGTAATGATGGATCAACAGATGCTCAATTTATGAGAACATTTTATCAATGAAAATATTTCTTTTCTGCATTTTGTGCCAAAATTCATTGAGAATTCTGGTTGAGAGATATATTTTGTTTTGATTTATAATGACAAATATGATATTAGGTTACTGGTCCCTTACTACAATTACTTATTTCAAAACCGCACCTTAACTTAACTGAAACTGAGACTTCCAGTAGAGACTCATAGTTGATCCAGCATGTTGATGGCTTTGGCATGTCCAAAGTTCCACTGTCCACTTAAAGACTTTTTAAGTCTTGAGTTTAAATGTTCTATGTTGTGTAAATGTGATTCTGCAAATTTGCATTAACTGATCAGTAAACCAGTGATCAATTATTCAATTAATAGACATGCTTAAATCCTACGAAGATCCGCCATATACATGTATATTGTTCAAAATAATACACGATATTCATCATAATTTGCATTAATCCACATACCATCTAAGTCCCCTACCTTCTCAATCTGATTAAAATCATCTCCAGTCTGACGCTACTATATTATCCGCTGACTGGATCTGATGGCTTCGCATTAGGGGTCACGTTCAGATAACAGTTTCAGGAGCCAATCAAACTGTTGCCTTCAAACTGTTGTGGTATAACTTCATATATAAACTACGAATACTATGCACGAATTTAACGTGAACTTTGGATGTTTACTCACCTAAGGTACCACTGTATTCATTGTTATCATCCGCGTGAAAACGATTATTAATGTAAATGATTTATCACTCTGATCATTGTCCTTTTTATTGACGTTTCGGCATTGCGCCTTTCTCAAAATATGACAAATATCTTACGAACTACATTTTTTATGTGTATGAACTAAACATATTAAACATAATAATATTGTCAATGTTTTTCAACGTCAAAATGACGTTGCTTACTATGACGTCATAAATGACTTAACACAAAATTGCGCCAAAATTAAGAAAAAAACGCCAAACTGAAATGACATTAGTTATACTGCCATGACATGTCACAAGTTTACATCAAAAAAATGAATATAGACTGGTCCTCATACATACATATAGAAGGCAAATTGTATATGAAAACAAAAAGTATAAATCAGACATTACATAATAATTACTTGCTATAATAAATTAACTTTAAAATTTAGTTAACATTTACAATTTATGAAAATATAAGAAAAAGAAATATATATTAATACATATTATTATATATTTGCTCATATACTATTTTATATATATATATATATATATATTGTAGCACTTAAAATTAATATGGGTACCCTCATTTATAAGTATATTAAATATATAATTGTATATGTGTGTGTGTACATATAACATTCTTACAGCATTTATTCTATTTATGAAAAGTGTATGTAAGTAGAAATTACACTGTAAAAATTAGTTCAACTTAAATTATTTCTCTAAGCAGTACATTGTTTTTTTGGTGTTGAGTCTAATTGATTTATTCCAGAGGATCAGCTGGAAATGCATCACTTTTCAAAAACAGTGGCCAAACATTGCGGTGCAAAAGGCAATTTCATTGGGCGAAGCAGGGCTGATATTTTACTGTTCGGAAGGTTGAATGTGACTAGTTATACGATGTCTTCAGATCCTAACAATGTTAGGATATGATTTTAATGAGATTGCCTACCTCTATTAGACTGGTCAGTATGACCCAAGAATATTGTTCGCAGAGGGTCAGATGTGTCACGCAAAATCTAAATATTTACAATATAAATACTATTCATAGGTATAATGGATGTGTGTTTTGTGTCTGGCAATTTATATTTATAATATAATGGTGTTCAGACCTAAGTAACTTTGATAATTATAATCTGTATAAGATTTCACCATATGGAAAGATTTCCTAGAGCACTGAGAGCTTTCTGTGTGATCCCATTTTTGGCTCCCGACAAAGTCTGGATTGTATTCCGATTATACAAATCTGGCTGTGTCACCTGAATGTTACGGGATGAACCTAACTGTCGAGAGTATTTGGCCAACCATGCCGGACATGACCCCATATTCCCAATTTGCCCAACAGAATCCCGACAATCGCAGCTATGAATCGTATCAGATTGGATTGAGAACCGGATAAACACAGCTGGAAACGGCTGAATCGGAACGCTTCCCAACGATATTGGGAGGATCCGCAATGATCGTGACACGTCAGCCCCGAACCACACCGGGACCTTGTCCCGACTTTTGACATATCTGATCTGGGAAGCTGTTGGATCATGGACTGCAATAATAATTGGGAATGTGTGACTAAGGCTTATCACAAAACACAAAGTATTAAACCAATCTTGTTATTTAACATAAGTTAACAATATTCATACTTGTATTGGTATTGTAGGAAAGCATTTTTTTTTTTTTACTGAAAGCAAGTACTAACTTTTTTCGAGAAAACAATCCAATGCACTGACCTACAATATAATTGGAATGTAGGTCTCTCAACTTTTGAACTACCCAGGTACCTAAACACTGTCTAAAATAACAGTGCGGTTTGTTTAATAGATTCACAAGGTTTTTCTTGGAAGCTCTACAGAGATAGAACATGCCTTTGGATATTTGGACAGATAAGATGTTTGATTATAGTAGAAAGCCAAAAACAGTTCATTGTTGCTAATTTGGCTCTAGTGTTACAGGAAAAAAGTTCAGCTACCATGCTTTTTTATTGGCATCTGTATAACAACATATTCTTCCATAGCTTGTGTATGTCTAAGCCAATGGCTAAAATACCAGCCATTGTGAAGACGGTTTTATGGGTAGAACCAGTACTTTTTTCTTCGATTGTTGATGCACTAATGTGTCCCCTGTGGGTGAGGCTTGAATAATAATGCACAAGAATTACCACACAATTTTTTGTGTGTGTGTGCAATAATACGAATCACTTAGCAATGTACCAACAACAACACAGGAAAGAATCTGCATTCCAGATGGTAAATAATGCAGTTTAGTAACGTTCATTGCAAATCCTGCATCTGAAACTGAGTATGTTTTTTTACCGGATCACGGCTCGTTTATTAATACTGAACATTAATAAAGGAAGGATGTTTACTGTTTATAAATCAAATTTAATTTCAACTGTTTGCAGAACAGAAATGCAAAGCCACAGTATTCCTGATTTACGCAACTCTGAATATGATAAAATCAGCAAGAGATTAATTTCAGCTGCCAAGTTCCTGTTTCCAAAAAAAAATTCAATATTAATTTCGAATGATAAATTATGATCCGAAATAACTAAATGCATGCCCTTTATGTAGAATGTTTTACAAATATTAATACAAATGTTCCTGAAATGCAATATTCATCCGTTTCCCCAATATTGGAAAAGCTTAAAAATGTAACCCAAAGGTAAACAGAAAATTATATTACATGCATGCAGCGGAAGTAATCAAACTTGTCAAGGAAATCACAGATGAAGCTAAAAAGAGATTCTAGGATGTACTCAAATTGCAGAATATTAATTTTATTCATTTTCCAATAGCCAATTGTTTGCTGGAGAAGGATGAAAACCCTCTGCTAAAAGCACACTTGAGCTCTGTATAAATAACTGCCCCATCAAAGAGACTTGAAGTGGGATGTATTAAGAAACACTTCAAACAAACATCAGCTGAGTCAACTTAAGGGCAATTTGAGGCATATTATGCACTGTTTTCCAACACTATTCAGAGGATGAAAAAACTCAGGGGACAAAAACTGACAGCAGCTGACAATGTTACCAATTATCATTAAAATCCTGTATGCTTAGCTGCTCTATTGCATCAGGCTATGTCAACAATGGAGATTCACTCCATTAGGCGACAAACATTAAAATCAAACAAAGAGATGATTCATAATTCTGTTGTGTTTTTTTTATTTCATGCACATGTGAGACTGTTATTTTGTAATCTTTTTTTGCCGGGCCCTGCTAGCTCAATTGATAGAGCACTGGACCTTGAATCCGGGGATCGTGAGTTCAAACCCCAGCCTGGCCACCTAACTTGTGTGGGGATTGCTCATGAAATTATTTCTACGGCCATCCTCCCCCTACCTCTGATTCAAGTATGGCAGTTGTCAGTTACTGGCATAAGTATGTGCACTTAGTACTGCATGGTAAACCACTTAGAACGCTTAAGCTTGCCCAGGAAAGGTGTGAGTAGGTTAACTGACCCCCGTGATATGACTGAAATACTGTAATCAAAGCGCTGAAGGCACTGTAGTTGTTCGCTGATGAGTAACATTGGTCACAACTCGCTATACTCAAATGTTAATAGCAACACACGTTTAAATTGAACAGAATAGATTCGAAACGTCTATTGAGACTATGCCTTAACGAAAATCTGTCTACAGATCTAAATACATGTATAAGAAATCAAGAATAAAATTCAATGACTGCTATAACAATAGTTTGTAGTGGTAGTTATTGAAAATGTTAGTGCACGGTCTAATATCATAGCGTCCGATGGATCTTATCGACTCGTCCAAATAACTTAGTACAATAGGCACTAAAGACCCGTTATTGTGTGTTTTGAAGAATGTATATATATATTGAAAATACAATAATATTAAAGTTGTATATTAGAACCAGTAAATAAAATAAAATTGCATAAAGTCACCTAAATGATCATATAATAACTTAAAATGAAAACCCCGATGCGTTATCGTGGACAATCTGGGAAATTAGAGATATCATATGTCACCTTAAATACAGTGGTTATAAACTAATAAATGTTTTATTGGTAAAATATGAGGGTAAAATATTAGTTGCGCTAATAGCTTGTTCAGTGTTTCATGTGAAGAAAATAAAAATCACTCAATTTTAATTCTGGTTAAGAAGCCAGAAGTCAGAAACAGCAAACATGACTAGTTATACATGATAATATGTTCTTTCCAAAAAATCTAACGTTAAACGACAATATTCGTAAAACTTAAGTTGAATCCTACATTCCGTGTTTTACTATAATGTTTGTGTCAACATTATTAATATAACTTGAACAGAGACATTGCTTGGCGATTTCGAATTTTAAAAAATGTAATGTAGATATTGCCAAGTACTAAAATCAGATTTAAAAAAAAAAAAAAAAAATTATATCGCCATTGTGTAGTTAGGGTTGATTTTGTCCTTCAATAATGCTGATTTGAAATGTATCTGTTGTCAAATGTGCAGCTGATGAATTGATGTCCATTGCAAAACGTACGCCACTAATTCAAACATTAACAGGTGTGAAAACTGGACAGCCGCTTACAGCAGCTAACAATACTATATACAAATTATATGTATATTAAAGACCTGTCAAAACAACTTTCAACTGAAAGTGAAAACTCTTGTCGGGCAAGAAACCTGATGAGCCACATTCTTTGTCCGGTGTACAATATCATGGTCTTTCTTTGGCCTACAACCATAATTATCTTACCTTTAATGGCATTCCGACATTTTGTTATTAAATTTTCATAACCAACACATTCTCGAATGTACCTACCTGGTATATAGTGAAAAATGATGGTTATCAGTTTTATTATCGGGCAATCTCCGTGGAAGACAGTAGATTAATTTGTCGAACAGAAATAACCATGGCGTTAAGCAAAACTGAATTTAAACCTTAAAAACAAACACTATGCTAAATATTAAAAATATGTAACATTATTATGAATGCAACGACAGTGTTACAAGCTTTTCAACCGTATTAGCAAAGGTGTGGTGCGATAATGTTAGGTAATGTTTTAAAATGCTTAAAGGAAGTTACTCACAGAATATTATATTTTATAAATGTCTTCTTTTTCAAATTCAATGAATAAAGCATCTGGAGTAGCAAACGCTTATATTCTGTGAAACAAAAATAAAATAAATAAAAATGAGAAAAAAATCCTGCCTCTCATGTCAGTCGGAACCCGACCGCCGGCATGAGAATCTAACGCGTTAACAACTCGGCCATAGAGTCTGTTCCCAAATCCACTGTAATTTTCTGATAAGGTAAGTGGAGTGTAACCGACCACTATTGCTAGTTCCTGTACTGTGTTATAACCGATAAACTGTGAATTCCATTTCGTTCTTTATTATTATTATTACGACAAAGTAAATAATATAATAAGTAATAAAATAATTCAGGGTCAAATGAATAGTTATACATTTTTAAACACCATACATACACAACTTAACTTGCATCGACAATAAGTGAGATGTATATGTTAGGATAATAATATGTCCAGGATCTACTTGGCTCGTGACCCAATTAAACCATTTATCAATGAATCCGAACGCTGCATAGTGAACTACTTTCTTCCGCGATTGTTAATCAGAAATCTGTTTCTACACTGAAAGCTGTGAACAACCCAACTTTTTAAAGTTTGTTTTAAACATATTATGTTCTAATCACATTCTTCATCAAAACGATGGATGCATTTGGGAAACGTTCATGATATTCAAACGGCACTTCTTTCTGTCGCGTAATAATAACTGAGTTAAAATCAAAGTGAAATTTACCGTCGGATTTTAGAAGCGATACATATAGTTGTTCTGTGAACAACTAAAAAACGGAGAAAAATCCAAACAAACAAACAAACAAAATCTTTTTTTGTCAGTTTACCAGTCCTTCTGAGTCTATGTTACTGCAGGTACATCCACGTTCAAGGTAACTGGCCCAGATATCTAAAAAATTCTTAAGTTTGTTATAACAGGATTTGCTTTAGCTCATTATTTGTAATATTGCAATTGAACGTGCATCAAGTAATATTGTAAAAATATATACAGTCAAAACTCATTATTTCGAAGTCGTCGGGACTGGAGAAAATACTTCGAAATAACGATTATTCGAATTAAACATTTCTAGATTTTCTTGAGAAAAAAAGTTGTTGTAAAAATCGCATAGTTATATAGTAGAGATGCGGTTACACTACACACTTTGATTGAACTTATAAAAAAACAAGTAAATACGATAACTTGATGTACGTGAGTTTATTTTATAAAATTCCTCAGCGATCGTTTTCTTTGACGTTACACCACGCTCCACTTCCATGATGGCACCATACTTTTCTTGGTAGGTTTTCGATGCATGGCGTCGTTTAACGCCCTTCCCTGCTGCCAACCCAGATATCCTCCCGGGTTGGTTACCGGGCCCTTCTCCACATTGCTTGGCAATGGGATTGATGTTTTTTGTATTTATTACTGCTTCTGACATCGTGAATATTAGCGCAAGTAAATACGAACTGATGATCTGACAAATGCAAGTCTAACTTAAATACAGAAACCTAATAATTGCTCAAACGTTTTTACATGCGTGTTTGCAATTCAGTCTTGTTAAAGCAATAGCTTGCCACGCTTTAATTATACAAACACAACAGCGTGGTTTAATCGATTATTAACTCCGGAAAGGTGTGAAAATCAAGCAGAGAGCAAATGCTGTCACAGCTGATACGGTAAAGGTGTGAAAATTATCTCCCTCTGTATTATTAACACTTCGAATTAACAATTGATAAATGCACTGAAAAACAGGTGTTGGGACCGGATTAATGGGTTCGAAATAGCGATAATTCGAAATAACGGAGTTCGAATTAAACATCAAAATTCTAATTAAAATAAGAAGGAAAAAATCAGGAACGGAAAAAAACTTCGAAATAACGAGGAATTTGGTTTAACGGTTTTCAAAATAACGGTGATCTACTGTAACAAAATTTTTTGAATAAAAACTGTTTAATGTGCATAAAGTAATATTGTAAAAATATATGACATCAATTTTTGAATAATCTCAGATAATCATAACAAATACTATTTTGTGTTGTAACATCAGATTTAAAATAATAATTTTAACTGCGAGACTTAAGCCTTTATTCTTAAGAACATTCAAGATTCTGGACCCAGTGGACTATGAATAATATTGAACCCTAATTATCCACTCCATTTGGTAGTCATGGAAGCTTGCTATTAGCTTCAACTATATACCCGAAGGACGTAACAATGCCAGCAACCATCAATAAATATCAAGGTTCAGGGCCAAAAGCAACACCCCAATGGTCTGCTTGGTTTGAAACAAAGAATCTGTCTTGCCAAAATAATCATAGCTAGGGAATAATATATCTGCACAGACAGGAAATCTTTAGACAACTATGGTCAATTTGACTGCACAATAGCATTACAGACTACTGTACATAATATATAAGGGCTTCGTAAATAGTATCAAATGCTTTAAAAATTAAGATTTTTTTTTTGGGGGGGGGGGATCATTTAAAGAGGCTGTCGATACCTTACATCTGAAGGCAAAACCTTAAAGGGCCCTGCACTCCAGATAGTCCAATCGAAAAAACGAAATAAAATTGTCAAAAATACACGAAATCTTATATAGCGCCGTTTATATTGAGGTTATAACGTGACAGTTTAGTTTTGTTGAGTCGCGCATGCGCACATTTGAGTGAGGTGCTTGTATTGGGGAGGGCCTCAGTATTTTTAAATCGGGGATACCGGGTTCAAGGAAAGTGTGAGCTTGTTCAACTAAATTACTTCTATTTTTTCGATCAACTATACAGTTTATGACAGTATCTGATCGTGTTATGAACAAATAGTGATGGTTTTATGCATGTTTTACCGTTTAGACATAACCACAAAAACAGCACACTTTTATGCCTATCTGGAGGGCAGTATCTTTAAGGGTATTTATGTCAAATATGCCTCCGCTGTGTTTAATTGCTACCAGCAGCCGAAATAGGCATTGCCCTCTAAAATTTATAATTTGCTACTTAAAGTTATGAAAATATGTGTAAATGAAGAATATTTTCATACTTCCTGGGGAATTTTTTTTTAAATAACAGGTTATCTTTGCAAAAAAAAAATTAATTGAATTCAGATTTCTAATAGCACCAACCTAGCTCTGACTTAGGCCAAAGAAAAAAAATTCTGTGTTTCGGGCAACCCCACCCTTCCTAGCGAAAACCCCCGAAATATCCAAAGTTTTTAGCGACAATTGTTTTCCGTGAAATCTGTATTTGTCAGAATTTATATAATTTTCAACGTTTTCTTAACCAAAATTTGTCTTTAAAATAATTAAAAACAAGAGGGCCATGATGGCCCAAAGCGCTCACCTGAGAACTGGTACAGATGAAGACCATACTGTTGTGAAAGGTTTGAAAATTAAGGTATCTGAACCATACGCAGAGAGGGATAGGATCAATTTTTATTTAAAACATCGGTTAGTGCAATGGGCTAACTAAAGTAAGAGTTGGGTAGTGGATGTGTGTTTTTTTGCTAATGGTTCTCAAATAATTTTTCTCGATATTCTTACCTGACCCTTTTTCATTTAGTCATTGACAAGTCTGGAAAATGAAGACATCAATGTTGGATGTACAAATAACTGTATGCATGTCTTGCAACTGTTGGAAATCAAATGTTATCAATCAATTTTTATGGTTATGTGTAAACTGTGTAAGTTGTTCAACATTGAATCAAAAATCGTGTGTGCAAGCCAATCATACCTTGTTGATGTTTATTTCCAAACACAAGGGGCAATAACTCTGGTTTCTCTGGTCCGATCATGTGTATATTCGACTTCACCTGTAGTCTTACGCTCATAGACAAACTGTACACGATTGGTGAAGATTGGATGAAAAATGAAGTCTCTACCCTGAATAATGTCCATTTTTGCATATTATTTCCACAAATAAAGGGCATTAACTCTGGTGTTTTTGGTCCGATCTTGCTTATATTCGACGTCACCTTTAGTCTTATGGTCATAGACAAACTGTGCAAGATTTGTGAAGATTGGATGAAAAATGAAGTCTCTATCCTGAATAATGTCCATTTTTGCATATTTTTGTCACAAACAAAGGGCGATAACTCTGGAGTTTCTGGTCCGATCTTGCTTATATTCAACTTCAACTGTAGTCTCATGATAACAGACAAACTGTGCAAAATTGGTGAAGATTGGATGAAAAATGAAGTCTCTATCTTGAATAATGTCCATTTTTGTATATTTTGTTAATCAACAAAGGGCAATAACTCTGCTGTTTGAAACACGATCTGGTCCATTTTTGGTGTCTGCTGAGATTTGATGGTCATACACAAACTGCAAAAGTTTGGTTAAGATTGGATGGAAAATAAAGTCTAAACGTTGGAAGAGGGCATTTTTGCACTTTTTTTGCATGAAAAAAGGCCAATAACTCTGGTGTTACTGGGGTATCTGACGCAATAACAATCCCATCCGAGATTTTATGGTCATACACAAACTGTGCAAGTTAGGTCAAGATTGAATAAAAAATGTAGTCTTTATCGCGATAACGGTCCAAATTGTTGACGGCATACGGACGACAGACGATGCCAGAGAGGTCCCCTATACCAATAGCTCACCGTTAGTTCGTGCTCAGGTGAGCTAAAAAGCAGTCCCAACCCTACCAAACGTTGCCCGAAACACACAATTTTTTTTGGCCTTAGCCAAATGTTTACTCTGACAGGCACACTTGATCTTATCTTATTCAAGATGCTTAAAATTGTCAATGAGTCCCCATCCTTGCAAAGAGGATTTTATTCATAGTGAAAGCTCATTTTCTCCCTTTCAGTGCCATATCTGTCAAAATGAAGGGTTGCTTGTTTATTAATAGACACTGACTGCCTCAGCATATTACTCTGTCATTTCATCAATCATGAATTGGTAACAACCATCCATAATCTCCAATAACCTGTTAATGACATTAATAATTCAGTATTTCCCATGTCCATTGTTTCACCAGTTATAAATTGGATAGAGGATACACAGCTTAGCTGCTGCTAGCACATGGACACACATTTAATGGTGCTTTGTTATACACATCATTTTAGTTAATTAAGTACTGGAACCATAATTTTCTACATGACTTATTATGTTCACACAATAAGTGATGGTTAATATACTGATGCTACATGTTAAACACTATACATCATACACAATACATTATTAGAAGAGAAGAAATCATAGATTATTTTCAATCTAAAATGGCTAGATCAATATTTTCCCCAAGAAAGGGGGGAGGGGGGATCGTGCTGACCGGGGGAATTTGACAAATTATATTCTTTGGGGTCTAATTCCCCACCCTAGAGCCAAGCATTTTTGTCTAAATCCCCTCTGTGGGAGATGCTTAAATGGTGTATCAAATGGACCGTGACCTAAAATCTGACCAAAATCTATTTTCACAAGACCTGGAATTAATCAGCGTGTCAAATCTCACAGTCTTAAGTCCACGTAAATTCGTGGATTTCGATTTTTTGCAAAAAAAATCCAGTTTCTATGTGCTTTTCTGCTTAATCTAACACTCCCGACAATCACTTGACATCCGCTAAAACAACAAAGTGTCATGACCCGCAATGTCCGTCTCTTATCGTCTCAATCTCGCGATAACGTGGTCTAAGTGTCCCAGCGCCGTACCAATTAGCGGGATTAAACATAGGCACAATATGCCCAATAGGCTAGTATCGTAATAAACAATCCAATAAATGGTGTTACCGCTAGCGTCTTGTGTAATTGTAAATAATACAGTGGGTCCTATCAATGACAGTTTGACACGAAGCCAGTTAAGCACATGCCAATGAACAAGTGACAAACTGCGAATATCTATGCGTACGTGACAACTGAGAAATCTTTTTAAAAACTTTAAAAACTTCAGAAATTCTGTACGTTTAATATGTTCATTCAAGAAGAAAACATTATATGATTAATTCATTAAAAAATTGTTTAAGTAAATTATTACATTTATGTTTATTTATCAGAGGAAGTAATACATTCACCATATATGTGTTAAACGTAGTTTCGCCCCTTTAGTCTGACGTCACAGTATTGCAGGTACTAGTAATTTGTGATAAACGACTTCAGACATAAATGTTCATCGTACATTTGAATTCGTAGTTGAGCTGACCCACGAAATCCACGAAAATTAATGTCCGACGAATAATATTGGTTTCACAGTATACTAGACACAATGTTGTTGTTTCTTTTTATAAAAAAAACTGATAAAACCTAGATGAAATATTTAGATACATTAACACTGTTTATTGACATTTAAAAAATGGAATACCTATGACAGATAAAAATATATCTGAGCCCTTTATTACTTTGTGGAAATTGATCTGGGTGCAGATTTTACCCCTGTTCCATCATTTTCAGCTGCATAATGCTGCCTGTCATCAACCACTCCATGTCATGGTACCCCCTGCCCGCCCCCCATTGAGTATCAAGGTGCCGTATTTCAATTAGCCTTAAGTCAGGCACCGCATGATCCGATCAGTTTAAAATTATATGAAAATATGGATTTCTTTTCAAGCACAATGTCCCAACAATGAGTCATTATAGTCGATTACAGTCGATAACTGAAGCGGAAAATAAATTTAGCCCTCGTTACTCAATGCATTATGTGTTTCTGCACCATTTGAATAGAAATTTACAATACCTTGACACCTTTAAAGTTACAATATCCCAAAGATAAACATCACAATTAATGACACACAAAATTTAATCTAAAAATAAATTAAATATAAATGTTTTATTTCTAGTATGAATATTTCTGAATTTGCCATTTGTATTCAGGGACAGTTATTACATCATTGCTGTTGTGTTTTTGTGTCGTTTTTTTTGTTTGCTGTTTGCCTGCAGGGTCATTGATAAATTTGCCTGCACAACAAATTACAAAATGTTTTTAAAAGTGATGAACATCTTGTTTTTTTCTGATATACAAAATGTGTATGTTTTGTTTTTTCATTTCATTTCATTTCGTTTCTATACACTGAATCAATCAAACTTTTAACATTAATTTTTCATTTTCGAAACACAATTACCCCTTTAATACATCAAATTTGCATTATTGTCACTCAACCACTGCTAGTAACATTTGTTTCTGGAAACTTATTTACCCCTTTAATACAAAAAAATTTGCATTGTCACTATGATATGCACACCTATAACCCATCAAGATCAAAGCTTCAACCAACCATATGTCACCAGCATAAAAAACACCAACAACAACATCACCAACAATTATCAAATAACCCTGTCAAACAAAACATACCCTAAGCCATAGATGAAATGACTCTTGACAAACCAATAAAGCATTTATTATCCTGAGGATTTTATTTATATTTTTTCTTAGCTCAGCGCCATAAAATAAAGTCATAATGATTGTCAACAGATGATAAGAAAATCACCCAATGTAAAACATCAAAAGCTTGTTCTTGATCATAAAAGATCAAAGGTTAAAAGATCAAAGGTTAATCAAACATCCAAAGACTTACAATCTCCTACCTGAGATCAGGTCAAGCGAAAATCTAACTCCACTGCATGTTATTGCCTCATTTTCAATATAAAAAAAAGACTTGAAAACATGTAAATGAATAAGCATATTTTGTTGGAAAATATTCACTCATAAGCAATTTGTAATGGGATGACAAAGATTGAAATCAACAGAGCTTTTTGATTTCTTTGTAATCCTATACAATTTCATCAATTTGTTTGATGTTCATTTGCAGATATTATCACTTATTGTGATGTGATTTAAATGAGTACAACCCATCATGATTTTCACAGGTGAATACATTTTAAAGTAACAAATCAAATCAACTCTTGAACATGATTGTATTAAAGAGCAAAAGTAACTGAATGGCCTATACATTTTCGCAAGGTTATAGAGGTATATACGAATTCAGAACCCCACCCCTATCTTAGATTTCATCTGCAGCAGTATTCCATGTGCTGCTGTTCCTTTTCCAGCATCAGCTTTTGTTTATTTCTGCCAGACCTCACCCCATCCAACCCACAACCCTCCTACAAGGCCAAAACCCCCATCCCTCACCCCACAACCCTTCCATTAAGGCCAAAAAACCCCATCCTTCACGCCACAACCCTCCTACCAATACCAACCCCCCCCCATCCCTCACCCCACAACCCTCCTACTAAGGCCAAAACCCCCCATCCCTCAACCCACAACCCTCCCACCAAGGCCAAAACCCCCATCCCTCAACCCACAACCCTCCCACCAAGGCCAAAACCCCCATCCTACAACCCACAACCCTCCCACCAAGGCCAAAACCCCCATCCCTCAACCCTCCCACCAAGGCCAAACCCCCCCATCCCTCAACCCACAACCCTCCCACCAAGGCCAAAACCCCCATCCCTTAACCCACAACCGTCCCACCAAGGCCAAAACCCCCCATCCCTCAACCCACAACCCTCGCACCATGGCCAAAACCCCCCATCCCTCAACCCTCCCACCAAGGCCAAAACCCCCATCCTTCAACCCACAGCCCTCCCACCAAGGCCAACCCCCCATCCCTCAACCCACAACCCTCCCACCAAGGCCAAAACCCCCATCCCTCAACCCACAACCCTCCCACCAAGGCCAAACCCCCCCCCATTCGTCAACCCACAACCCTCCTGCCAAGGCCAGACCCCCCCATCCCTCAACCCACAACCCTCCTGCCAAGGCCAAAACCCCCCCATCCTTCAACCCACAACACTCCTACCAAGGCCAAAACCCCCCATCCCTCAACCCACAACCCTCCTACCAAGGCCAAACCCAACTATCCCTCAACCAACAACCCTCCCACCAAGGCCAAAACCCTTCTAATTCCCTGCGCTACTTGTACTATTTTGATTTTTCTTGTTCCTGCAAATATTTACCATTTCTGTTCTTAGTTCTCCACTCCTAGATCATTCCCCAGACCAATAAACATCTCTGAAGTAGCAGCTTTTGGATAATTTACAAATTATGAAGTTCATTCATGAAATAAATGATCCACAACAGTTGACTGTTAATCAAAGACACCTCAGACCTAACCACATGCCCCTTTATGAGTGAGGTTAACAAGGTATATTTGTATCCCAAATTTTTTTTATTAGGCTCCAACAGTAGTTATCTTGAAATGATGAAGTATAAATATCCGAGATGTTTATCTGTGACAGGCACTGCAGTTCCCTGCCCTGCAGCAAATGCTGATTTCCGGGATGTAGATTTTGTGGAAATTATTTTGCATTAAAGTCGCCAGATTATTTTTACATACCAGTAAAAATTTCTAGACGTGATATCTTGCTTGTGGTAAAAAAGTGCACAAATGGCCTCTATTTACATTGTTAAGAAACAATACCTTTTTTAGCAATATCAATATCTTCAATATCTTCTGTGATGTATAATAATACAACAAAAAGTATAATGATTAACACATAATTAAAACACCTGTGTGGCTGTTTTAATGTTGTACATGTACATAACAACTTTAGTTTGTATATGGTAATGTAAATGTTTACTGCAGTAAATCAATTAAATGTTGCTTATTTTATTGTAATTACCTAATATATCAGGAAAGGGTAGAATGTACCAGATGAGTTTGATGTGTGCCCTCTAAGGGCTTGGGCTTACAACCAGCACCTCGGCCACCCAAATCACCACCCCCACTCTGAATTAAGTTCAGGGTGTCGTGAGGCCCCTTCACAAACAGAAAACAATTAATGTGGCTTTATATCACAATCAATATTTTCCCTAAGTGGGGGGAGCGGTGGGCATTTACGGGACTTAAGACTGAAAGCGATTCCCGACAGGTGGAATTTTGACACGCCAAATGAGTCTGGGTCCGGTAAAAAGACTTTGGTTGGATTTTCATTCCTGGTAATACTGGGCCCCCAATACCAAACACCAAGCATCTCCCACGCTGGGGATATAGACAAATATGCCTGGCTCTAGGGTGAGGAATTAGACCATAAACAATCAAATAAGTCAAATTGCCCTGGGTCAGCCCGCTACCCCCCACACACACACACACGCACACCCCACAGGGGAAAATATTGATAAGTGCATAAAACATCCCAAATCTGCTGGATAAATATACAAGATGTGAGTGCATGAACCTATTCTAGCCCAACGGCCACATGATGCTAAGTCACAGTCACAAGATGTGAGTGCATGAACCTATTCTAGCCCAACGGCCACATGATGCTAAGTCACAGTCACAAGATGTGAGTGCATGAACCTATTCTAGCCTAACGGCCACATGATGCTAAGTCACAGTCACAAGATGTGAGTGCATGAACCTATTCTAGCCCAACGGCCACATGATGCTAAGTCACAGTCACAAGATGTGAGTCCATGAACCTATTCTAGCCCAACGGCCACATGATGCTAAGTCACAGTCACAAGATGTGAATCCATGAACCTATTCTGGCCCAACGGCCACATGATGCTAAGTCACAGTCACAAGATGTGAGTGCATGAACCTATTCTAGCCCAACGGCCACATGATGCTAAGTCACAGTCACAAGATGTGAGTGCATGAACCTGTTCTAGCCCAATGGCCACATGATGCTAAGTCACAGTCACAAGATGTGATTGCATGAACCTGTTCTAGCCCAACGGCCACATGATGCTAAGTCACAGTCACAAGATGTGAATACATGAACCTATTCTAGCCCAACGGCCACATGATGCTAAGTCACAGTCACAAGATGTGAGTCCATGAACCTATTCTAGCCCAACGGCCACATGATGCTAAGTCACAGTCACAAGATGTGAATACATGAACCTATTCTAGCCCAACGGCCACATGATGCTAAGTCACAGTCACAAGATGTGAATACATGAACCTATTCTAGTCCAACGGCCACATGATGCTAAGTCACAGTCACAAGATGTGAATACATAAACCTATTCTAGCCCAACGGCCACATGATGCTAAGTCACAGTCACAAGATGTGAGTGCATGAACCTTTTCTAGCCCAACGGCCACATGATGCTAAGTCACAGTCACAAGATGTGAGTGCATGAACCTATTCTAGCCCAACGGCCACATGATGCTAAGTCACAGTCACAAGATGTGAGTGCATGAACCTATTCTAGCCCAACGGCCACATGATGCTAAGTCACAGTCACAAGATGTGAATACATGAACCTATTCTAGCCCAACGGCCACATGATGCTAAGTCACA
This sequence comes from Congeria kusceri, assembly GCA_027627225.1. Taxonomy (NCBI): domain Eukaryota; kingdom Metazoa; phylum Mollusca; class Bivalvia; order Myida; family Dreissenidae; genus Congeria; species Congeria kusceri. Next base: position 90,715,947 of record CM051024.1, on the reverse strand, counting down.
GTCACAAGATGTGAATACATGAACCTATTCTAGCCCAACGGCCACATGAACTAAGTCACAGTCACAAGATGTGAATACATGAACCTATGCTAGCCCAACGGCCACATGATGCTAAGTCACAGTCACAAGATGTGAATACATGAACCTATTCTAGCCCAACGGCCACATGATGCTAAGTCACAGTCACAAGATGTGAATACATGAACCTATGCTAGCCCAACGGCCACATGATGCTAAGTCACAGTCACAAGATGTGAATACATGAACCTATGCTAGCCCAATGGCCACATGATACTAAGTCACAGTCACAAGATGTGAATACATGAACCTATTCTAGCCCAACGGCCACATGATACTAAGTCACAGTCACAAGATGTGAATACATGAACCTATTCTAGCCAAACGGCCACATGAACTAAGTCACAGTCACAAGATGTGAATACATGAACCTATTCTAGCCCAACGGCCACATGATGCTAAGTCACAGTCACAAGATGCTAGATGACCAGGAGCCCTATTCCACAAACATCTTAAGTTTATCTTAAAATATGTTCACTTAAGTTCCAAGTTTTGTACGCTAATATTTTTAAAACTAGATATAAATTAATGAATCCAATTACAGTGAATGTAAATCGTAGTTAATAATAAGTTGATAATTAGTATACATCTGGCAGAATTTCATGTATACATGGAATATAATGCTTAAGAAAACTTGTATTTTAAGGCTAAGGATAAGATTTCACTCAAGATGTTTCTGGAATACGACCCCTGGGCTTAAGTCAACAGGGCATATTGCAGGTCAGAGCAATTTGTTTTAAACTGATAGCATCAAAATCATGTGGTTCTGTTGTCAGTCTATTTCCTACAGATCCAACATTTAATAATTATTTTCTAGAATACTGCTAGAACACTCCATGTGCGTCTACCCAGTGTCTATCCTAATATACATAAAGTAATGTACACCTTTATGTTAAAATACATTATACAATACAACTTATATACAATACAGTGTGTACAATTCAATGTAAGATCCTCAAATAAAAATGTGGTATGCAACTGATGTTTAGCAGCACAAACAACTATTAGTTTATAGCTTTGGTCTGATATTGATTTTGCATAAAACAGATGGTGCTAACTGGTTAATCACATGTCAGACACAAAAAATAAACTGTGAATCAGCAATGAGGTTTAAAATTTCAACAGATGTGAGATGAACAAAGTCCATGAGTTTCATTGTGTGATAATGCAATAAAAACGTAATAGTAATATGCAGAACAATGGTTTCTGGTGGCAGAAAAGTGAAACTGTCTCACTGTTAATCATAAGCAAGCAGCTTTCCATGGACCAGTGCTTGGAAGATTAATTAATAATCTGGGTGCTGAGAAGTGGTAGAGTTAAACTGCCACTGAAATAAATCTTGTCTCAATATCTATGAATCTAATGGGTGTAAATTAACTGAATCAATAAATAAAATAATAATATCACTAGATCATCATCATCATCAATTCATCATCCTTATCAACAAAAACAACGTAGCTATGATCCTAATCATGAATAATCTACTCAAAGCTCCAAAAACAACCACAACAACAACCACAGGGGCAACCACATCATTTTTACTTGTTTTTTTTTTATTCAAAAACTTGCTTTCTATGTACAGAGAATCAGTTGAAAACAAACACATTAGTACTAATGTTATTATCATTAGTGTTATCGCTGTAGTCATTAGCAATATTAGCAAAACAATAAATCACAACAAAACACCACGAAACATAGAGAGGCTTACTAGGTATTTATCTCAATAAAAACAACAGCAAAACTAAACCCAAACTTTTAAAAGGCTAAATAACAAGGTTTTTATGTGCTAATTAAAGGGGGTGTCACATGTTACCCTGTTTATTTAGCCGACAGGTCCCAGGATGTGACAACTTAATAATGAGTGGGTGGACAACAGAGTGTGGCTCAAGATTTATAACTCCAGTGATTGAAGTAAGTACGGTATACAGCTCATTCATTCACTAACTCTTTTAATCATGTTGTTTTTTTTTTCGTTTTTTTTGGCTTTGATGGGGTGGGTGGTGTTTGTGGTTAGATACATTCATTTATGAGTTTATTTGTTTAAATGCCTGTGGTTTAAAACACATTTAAAACTAAAGTATTATTAGTAATATGGTTTGTTAAATATTGGGGGTGGATTTCATATAATAATTTAATTTCATTGTTCAGTGGGTTGCTGTTTTTATTTTTTAATATTTCACTTTTTTTCAGCATTATTCAATATTATTCTTCACTTCACTCTTTTATGTAATTTAATTATGTACTCCCTAAAAGCACTCATTGTTGTGAACATTTCAGGCAACAAAATACATGCAGATTGCTTGGTATAAACATTCTAGAATTTCGGAAGCTGCCCCAAACAAAGAATAAAATTTGAGAAACACTCAAAAAATTTTTTTGGCCAAACACTAAGAGGCTTCAAAAATCAAGAATTTCGGAAGCCATCCCCAACATGAGACCCAAAATTGAGACTGTCTCAACACTCCAATACATTTCCCCCTATTGCTATGAGGCTTAACCTAACACCATGATTGCGCACCCCCCTAATTGGCGTTGAGTTGACAGGAGCAGATAGGCCCACCTGTTGGGGAGGGGTAACTGTTGTCAATTAAAGCCTGCCAGCCCTTATCTGATAAGGCTGATTAAAACATCATTTATACAAACGCAAGGTTATGGCTGCACAGTGGGTGAGAATACTTTATCATGTAGTATTTGGATGTTGATGTTGTTGCTTTTTTATGACCAATTGTGTAGTGTTTTCGTTTTGGGACCGATCATTTTGCTCTGTAAACTATTAGGCTAATTCTTGATTTGTTATTGTACAATTACTCAAATCACACTAAATTTTGAGCTATGACAATGATGGATTTACCAGTATTTTATACCACAATAAATATTAATTTGACTACCAAGTGTAAATATTGCATTTGTTTTCCATCATGTTAATTGAGAAACATCAGTCTCTGCCTGTGTAGCCATGAGTTTAATTTCCATATATCTGAGTCTGTTGTTTTATTTCACAATAAATACTGTCACATTTTTACTGACAACTGTGATGCTGCAGTCCATAGAACATCATATTAAATTTGGCATTAGTTTTAATGAATATTAATGACGTTTATTCGACTGAAAACTGTTTCTTATTTACAAAATATGTTTCTTATTTAGGAAATGCATTTTATAATGAATTCCGGACAAAACCCCGCCAGATTATTTCCCGGACAACTGTTTTTAACACCCCGGACAAAACCTAATCAATGTTTTTCACACCCGAACAAATCCCCGATCGCTGTTTTGTTAACTCAGACGAATCCCTGACCGACTGGTAATTTTTCTGCCCAGTCAATTATCCGATCAAGCATGTGGTTGACTTTTTTTTATACTTGATATGGAAGTATTGTATAAATTATATTAATGAGCCACGGAACAAATACATTAACAAATACATAAGAATGTGTATGTTCGAAAACGCTCGGTAGGAACGGAATATACACCATTGTTTATGCTGATTTACTCCAGAGGCATCACCAGCTATCGCATATGGATAACTATATGATAAGAAGTTAACAAAACGTTATTATTTTACCGATTTAAATGCGTTTTTTTGTATTTAGATCGGTAAGATGTCCATTACATTTAGAAACGATTTCTGCGAAGTTTAATTGTTACTAACATATTTCTGGACTGCTGCTTTAAGTATCCATGATCAAAAAATATTTAAAACTCATGAAAATCATGGTTAAGAATACAACCAAATCTCTTCTGCTCTGTAGTACAACTGCTAGCCCTATGTCACATCATGCCATTTCATATTTGGACCAGGGAAACTTTAGACACCTGACAAAATCTCATTACTTGTACAATGTCATGACGGGTATTTAAGTGAAAATTTCTCTGGTGTTAAATGTTGACGTGAGAAGTCCAATACTGAAAACGGATCTTTCTAAAAAATAAACTTGTAATTTAATACCAGCCAATAACCCCTGTTTGAAGATATTATAACTGCTTCAATCTTTTAAAATTTAGTATGCCTATAGTGACTACAAGTAAACAGAATTTGATAAACAACATGCTAATTTTATTCACTGACCAACATTTTAATAGGGTTCACAATGGTTATGAAACATGGACAAGGCTTAGTGCAAATAAGGTGTTAACTGTGGTTTGCCTTGCAAAATGTAAAAGAAACAGAATAATTGTAGATTATATTCATTCAAGTAGTTATGTGTGTAAAGCTACAAAACATGAAGGAACATGTTCAATAAAATAAAAACACATAATTATAACTTTACTGACATAATATTATAGGATTACAGTCATGAATAATAATCTGCACCATTTTCTCCTTATTAGCATATAAAAGTATTATAAATAGTTTTATCAATGCCATAATAACTGTATAAAACGTACTTATAATCACCGACCCAATGCAATAATAACTGTATGAAACATATTTATAATCACCGATCGAAGCATCTAAAGTTAGATAACGCACCAGTCCCCGCCATCTGATTAAACTTATTGCACGCTTTGCACGTGTATCGTATTAATTGCATTCTTAACACTCATACACGCAAAAACTGCCCAATAAACACCAAATTAATAAACAACAAGAAAAACTCACCTAAAATGTGTGCAGAAATAATAATCCAGACATTACATCCATACATCCAGGTGTTAGCCATGGCTTCGATAACTCTCTACTGCTAACACTGGCGTCTTAATACTTCACTCGCTCTGTATGTTGCTCCGTCAATCTAAAAATAGCAACAGAAAACTGATACAGAGGCTGGGCGCACCTGGTCATCTAATGAATATTCAATTAAGCGTGACGATGTTTTATTGCGCAAGCGCTAAATAAATAATCCGCCGCACAATTTTTTTTGCGATAAAACACGGCTGTTGAAACTTTTATACGATGTAAAATTAAATATTAATTAAAAATAAACAAACATCGGTCTCATGAACTTTCAATATTCATTAAAAAAAACATGCGCGATATAGCATTTCCTTGTTATCAAATAGATCACTTAAAATCATGGTTGCATTTTAAAGCTACATTATATCAAAACACTCACTTAAATCGACGTAATCACACACTTCCATATATTTGCGACAAATCATATAGTTTCTTATGTGTAAACTCCAATATGGGGAAAAATAGAGCAAACTGAAAAACATGTTTATCAGTCTAAATATACCGTAATATAATTTATTATACATCCCGTTTCCATTAAAAAGATAAAGCAATAATACAGTCAAAGTACACTAGTATTGATGATTTTTATTATCAATTATAGTCTTTATTTATAATATTACACTTGAATGCACCCCACCATACATACGTTATTGCACACATTGCACACCATTACACAAAGACAGACACAAACGCACGCACATGGTGCCTAAAAGGCTTAACTTTCTATAAAGGCTCCGATCTTCATCACCAACATTCAAACAAAACTTCTGGTCAATTACGAAAAAGCTGCTTTAAACTTCATTTAACTACACCTATTTGAGGGGTATCTAAATAACACATTTGTGGTTGCGTTACGCGGTCTTACTCATCGAGAACAAACAAACCGCACGATAACTAACAGTATGTTTGCTTTGATCGGGTGGACGATAATGATAGATAATAAAACGACATCTAGAATGTTACGATTCTAAATTTCTAATAATTTGAAATAATTTGAAATAGAAGTTAACCAATTATGTAACGATTCATGTATCTGTTTCATCCGCCAATCCACAGAAATCGAAATATACTGTTCCGCTTCCGGATCTGTTGGTTATAAAAGTTGATCAGATCGACTATACATTTTCTAACCCACATGTGTGTATTTCGTGGTTTATGAGGTTATTCTGCGCTGAAGCTGCGTGTGTCCCCGGAGTGTGTTCTCTCAATATAAATCACATAGAAATTTGGGACGAATTTTGAATAGAAGCAATGTCCAGATTTTTATTTTATTTTTGCTTACTGAAATATTGTATTGTTTATTTTTGGCGAGGTTTTATGCTGTGGGAAAACCGGAGTACTCGGAAGAAATCCACCTGTCCGCCAATGACCACCAACCAAACTCACATGCGCCGGGTGGGAATCGAACCTCGGTGAGAAGTGAGCCAACCCCTGCCCTAGCTAAACAGCTACTAACTGACACTCGAGCGAATAAAATAGTTGTTGTACAAGTATCGTCATTGCGCGTGTATTAGCTATAATAATTAAGACATATGATTTAAAAGTAATCATAATTTAAACTTGAAACGATGTAACTTGTGGGCACTTCTATTCTTCACGATTATTTTTTGCAAATCCTGTTTCACTTTCATAGCGCAATATTGTAGATTCGATCCTTGTCACCACCACCACTATTTTTCGCCGTCAGATCTATTTTGATTTATTTAATATATGAAGTTAAATACATTTTTTTAAATCATAAAAGTATGTGAATAAGTCTCTTTATCTCTTCGTTTCTGAAGTCTGAACGAATGATACTGATACGCAACAGAACAACTATAATTTTCGAAAGTTGACAAATCTTGTGAAAACCAAATACTTTATGGAAGTTCAACGGGAGTGTTTTGCAAACATGTTTTTGTTAATTTGATATCTAACATGTGGAATCTGAGATAAAAAGAAATGTATTCAGGGTGCAGATTCAGATTAGAAAGTGCATGCAACCCCGACTTTTTATGAATTTTATCTTATCTTTAGATGTGACGAATTTGCACCACTAACTTTATATTTAAGAAATAATGTTCGATTTATCGTTGTTTATTGGCCAATAAACAACGATTAATCAGTTGGAGTTCTCATGCGTAGGAATTTAACCACGAGCCAGAGTGGTTTAATAGCCATGCATCAGAACGACAAAGAGTTGCGTATTGGCTGATATACAACGACAATACGAACATTATTTCAATTCTTTCGAGTCTAATATGATCTGACAAATATTTTTGCAATTGTAATGAGAACTACATTTTACTTCGCTCCGCTCAGAATTGGGACTACTTTTTGCGTTGTTTGTTGTGTAGTTTAACAACGATAATTTTGTTCTTTGTTTATAGAAAGATCATGTAAGAATACTTTATAAATAACTGTTTAACCTCAATATCGTGCTAATTTTTATATTAATGGTGACTGAATAATTATGTGTGTATATATTTATATAAATAAAATTAAAATAATGGACCCTGTTTGATGTACCGGTTTAGCTTTAGTTATTTCACTTGTTATTGTAACAAATAAAAGCTTCATTAAGAAAAGTCTTGTGTTGGAAAAAATAAATACAGCCTATGTAAGCATAAAAGGACGTTTTGTTTTTTTTTGGTCACATGTTCACAAATATCAACGAAAGTTTCGTTGATATCTTTTAAAACACTCGCATCCTTTTCATAGCGTTAAAGTAAAATTTAATATACGTTGGCATTGCCGATCGAGTGGTCAGCGTGACAGCAGACTTCTGATCCAGAGGTCGGAGGACCGAGCCCCGACGGAAGCACCAATGTAGAAATTGTAGAACTCGGCTTATAATTGCCTGATCTGTTATTGTTTTAAGTCTATTTCTTGACATAGCTATTTTGGCATTTGTATGGGCTCTTGCACCATCAAGTTTAAAGTATATCAAACGGTAAAGTATCGACACCGGTAGTTTTTTTCCCTTGCGAAAAATAAGATTGCTAATGAATGTACGAACGAATTATTGTATAGATTAGAAGTATATACGTCTGTAGCATATTAGGAATACACGTAGATTATAACGAAGTTCTTCTAAGTCAACCGAAACACGGGTTTTGACTATGGAACAACCGTTATCAGGTCACGGGTGGTGACCATGGTACACTGATATCTGATCATCTGGAAAAATGTATCCTACAAACACCCTCACTATCTGATTCCTCTCAACCAATTAGCAACACCATGACCTATTATATTGCTGGATTGATGCCACATGGATTTCAACATCAGAACGTAAGTCAACTATAAAACTTGTTCTATCATGCCATCCACATTATTAATTTTATCATTTCGTTTGTAAACTTGTTAAAGGAACTTGTTAACAGATTCTTGTATTTTTCAAGATACCGCATCACATGTTTAAACTGGACAAACTAAAGCATGTGAACTAAAAACTTCAACTATTACAACAAGAAAAGCATTTTTTTTAACCATGTGCCGCCATCGGGGATCGAACCTACAACCTCCGGATCAAAAGTGACGTGCTTAACACTCGACCATTCTGAATCACATACTGTGCGTGTATTGTTTACTTTATGTAAGTGATTCACGTCTTTTCAACAATTTCAACAAAAACAGCAGCAGCACTCCGAAATATTCAATCGTTTCGCGTTACACACGCGTTATAATTTTATCCATTTCAACTGATGTTGTCTAATAAACGAAACGTTACTTCCAATACATTTCTATGTCAATAGTGCTAGTTCGCTAATGTATATACAGTTTTCCTTTATTTTTAGAATCTGAGACAGCATTTTTGGAAATTTTTAATTTGTCAGTCTGTGTACAGGTCCCTTTAAAGGTGAGTGCAGAATAGCATTAACATTTATCATCTTGTTCTAGTCCTACTCGGCGGAAGTGCCAAATCACCGACAGACCTATCAGCAAAGTATCGAACGAACACAGCAATCAGCCAGCCAGTAAGCAAAAGCAAACCCAACCAACTGACCGACCTACCAAACAAATAAACAAACGAAGAAACACAAAATTAATACAGTTTTGAGTGTCAACAAATAGACAGGAACACGAATGAAGCGGAACCACGAACAAACCAGAAATCACTCGGAAAGCGCTCACCTTCGCCAAGGCAATTTGCTTTATCCCCCAATAATAAAGAATCCTTTAAAGTTCCTGGATCCAGACGATGAATCCAGATCTCCACCGAAACTAATAATTTGTTTATTGGAGCATTTTCAACCTTCCCGGAACATTTTATGAAAACTCGTTCATAACTCGGCAAAAAAAAACATAACCTCCTTGGCAATCTCATTAACATCCAACCCAAAACATAACCTCCTTGGCAATTCATTAACACCCAACCCAAAACATAACCTCCTTGGCAATTTCATTAACATTCAACCCAAAACATAACCTCCTTGGCAATCTCATTAACCTCTAACCCAAAACATAACCTCCTTGGCAATCACATTAAAATCTAACCCAAAACATAATCTCGTTGGCAATCTCATTAACCTCTATTCCAAACATAACTTCCTTGGCAATCTCATTAAAATCTAACCCAAAACGTAACCTTGCCAATCTCATAAACATCCGATCCAAAACATAACCTCCTGGGCAATCTCATTAACCTCTTACCCAAAACATAGCCTCCTTGGCAATCTTATTAACATCTAACCCAAAACATAACCACCTTGGCAATCTCATTCAAATCCAACCCAAAACAGAACCTTCTTGGCAATCTCATTTAAATCCAGTCCAAACCAGAACCTCCTTGGCAAACTCATTAAAATCCAACCCAAAACCTATCCTCCTTGGCAATCTCATTAAAATCCAACCAAAACTTAACCACCTTGGCAATCTTATTAACATCCGATCCAAAACATAAACTCCTTGGTAATCTCATTAACCTCTAACCCAAAACATAACCTCCTTGGCAATCTCATTAACATCCAATCCAAAACATAACCTCTTTGGCAATCACATTCAAATCCAACCCAAAACAAAACCTCCTTGGCAATCTCATTAACATTTAATCCAAAACATAACACCCTTGGCAATCTCATTGACATCCAACCCAAAACATAACCTCCTTGGCAATCTCATTAACATCCAACCCAAAACATAACCTCCTTGACGATCTCATTAACATCCAGTCCAAAAGATAACCTCCTTGGCAATCTCATTAACCTCCAATCCAAAACATAACCTCCTTGGCAATCTCATTAACATCCAACCCAAAACATAACCTCCTTGGCAATCTCATTAAAATCCAACCCAAAATATAATATACTTGGCAATGTCATTAACATTCAACCCAAAACATAACCTCCTTGGCAATCTCATTAACATTCAACCCACAACATAACCTCCTTGGCAATCTCATTAACCTCTAACCCAAAACATAACCTCCGTGGCAATCTCAATAAAATCTAACCCAAAACATAACCTCCTTGGCAATCTCATTAACCTCTAACCCAAACATAACCTCCTTGGCAATCTCATTAAAATCTAACCCAAAACGTAACCTTGGCAATCTCATTAACATCCGATCCAAAACATAACCTCCTTGGCAATCTCATTAACCTCGTACCCAAAACATAGCCTCCTTGGCAATCTTATTAACATCTAACCCAAAACATAACCTCCTTGGCAATCTCATTCAAATCCAACACTTAACAGAACCTTCTTGGCAATCTCATTTAAATCCAGTCCAGACCAGAACCTCCTTGGCAATCTCATTAAAATCCAACCCAAAACATATCCTCCTTGGCAATCTCATTCAAATCCAATCCAAAACAAAACCTCCTTGGCAATCTCATCAACATTTAATCCAAACCATAACATCCTTGGCAATATCATTGACATCCAACCCAAAACATATCCTCCTTGGCATCTCATTAACATCCAACCCAAAATAGAACCTCCTTCGCAATCTCATTCAAATCCAGTCCAAACCGGAACCTCCTTGGCAATCTCATTAACATCCAACCCAAAACATAACTTCTTGACGATCTCATTAACATCCAGTCCAAAACATAACCTCCTTGGCAATCTCATTAACCTCCAATCCAAAACATAACCTCCTTGGCAATCTCATTAACATCCAACCCAAAACATAACCTCCTTGGCAATCTCATTAAAATCCAACCCAAAACATAATATACTTGGCAATGTCATTAACATTCAATCCAAAACATAACCTCCTCGGCAATCTCATTAACATCCAATCCAAAACATAACCTCCTCAGTAATCTCATTAACATCCAACCCAAAACATAACCTCCATGGCAATCTCATTAAAATCCAACCCAAAACATAACTTCCTTGGCAATCTCATTAACTTCCAACCCAAAACATAATCTCCTTGTTAATCTCATAAACATCCAACCCAAAACATAACCTCCTTGGCAATCTCATTAAAATTCAATGCAAAACATAATATACTTGGCAATCTCATTAACATCCAATCCAAAACATAACCTCCTTGGCAATCTCATTAAACCCAACCCAAAACATAACCTCCTTGGCAATCTCATTCAAATCCAACCCAAAACATACCCTCCTTGGCAATCTCATTCAAATTAAATCCGTAAGTTCGCTGCATTAGTTGTCGCTGTAGTCAGCAGATATACTAGTATATGTTATTTTTAGGAGATCGCCATCGTGACGGAGTCAAATACATGTACTAATATAATACCTCAACATTTTGCGGTATTTTGAATAGGGCGTTTTTCAGCGCTCGCCGGATATACGACTATAGGTCATATTTTACAGAATTCTTCAACCAAACAACACACTCATTACATGTATTAATGTGTGTGCCTTTTCTTCCAGGCCACTTCTTATAAATGATGCGTTTAACAATTGAGCCCAATGGGTATTGTTGTATAGACGATGAAGATACGGAGTTAAATAATAGCCACCACGTGTCGGATAGGATGTGTCTGCAGGATGTTGATTTTTTCAGACAAGAGATATAACACAAACGCTGACTGACAAAATATCAGCTATTAAGCAGTTACTCTATCGTTAATCGTCGCAGTATATATTATTATAGTCGCTTTGAGATGAAATGCATACCCTGAAATTAACATCTTACGGCCATCAACCTGGTCGCTGGGTATCATCATCATCATCATCAACAACATCATCATCAATAGCAGCAGTAGTAGCAGCAGTCACACGATTATCATCATTGTCATCATCATCATCATAAGCATCATCATCATAAGCATCACCATCATCAACAACAACATTATTAAAGAAGCAATCGCGAAGTTACTATCACCAACAGGTATCCAACACAATCATATATGCTCAATTTCTAACTTCTTATAGCCTGCATTCAAACAATGAACGGTCAAACTTTACCGCATGTCAAGGCTTTCCATTCAGGCAACTTCTTAAACGCTAAAATATTTAAATAAAAACGCACTCCCAGAATACACTGTGGAATATATTAAAATGAGAACACAATGATACGATTATCAATATTTATCACGATGAATCATTTGCAATATGCCTTACAATGACCGATTCTGCTCATAATCTGGTCAGAACCAACGAGTGACTTGTTGCACAAATCGCTCCTAGTAGCCCGGTTTGACAGTATTATGACCCGAACGTGTGACGCTGCGCTGCAAATGCAATACATCAACGCACACCAGGTCATTTGCATTCGCAAATAAGGCATGTTTATTGCACTGCCAAGGACAATCTGATTAAAATCAGCTCCTAAAATACGCCAAGTAATAGGACGATCGTGCAGACTGACTGTTGCTACTGATTGCTTTTATGACCACTACATGTACAGCGGCGGTTTAAGGGTAATTTCAACAGGTTACTCGCTAATTTTTCTACAGACAAAGAACACACTTATCGTCGTTAAACTACCCAGTAAACAACGCAACAAGAAGTTCCGATTCTGAGCGGAGCACAGTAACAAGTAGTTCAAACAACAATTGCAAACATATATGTCAAATCATGTTTGAATGAATTTGAAATAAATTTCGCATTATCGTTGTTTATCGGCCAATAAACATCTATTTGTCATTTTGATGCGTGGCTATTAAACAACTCGGGCTAACGTCCTCGTGGTTTGATGCCTACGCATCAGAACTCCAAATCGTTGTTTATTAGCCGATAAACAACGATAAATCGAAAATTATTTCTTAATTATTGCGCCGCGGTTCTATCTTTGCCGACATCTTATGTACCTCTGACGGGTTTACCGTTACAAGATCCTTGTAAAATGGTATCCAATGTAATTTTATTGTACTAACCACATGCTTTAAAACTTACTAACTTGTGTATTTATCTTGTACTATTCATTTTATGCACAGGGCCCCTATTCACCAACCCATTCTTAGACTTAAAACGTAATAATAAAGAATATTGTTGACACTGTTCTTAGAAGGCTATTAGTTTGAATCGTACTTGGTATACACCAACACTTATCAATTTATATTATTTTTATTCAGTATGAATTTTTTATGACATACGCGAAATTGGTACCAGCATGTTTGCGACAACACACTCTCCGTTTGCTTTATTAATGGATAAAGAAGACATTTCTAAAATATAATATTCTGTGAGTAACTTCCTTTAAACATTTTGAAACATTACCAAACATTATCGCACAACACCTATGCTAATACGGCTGAAAAGCTTGTAACACTGTCGTTGCATTCAAAATAATGTTAAATGTTTTTAATATTTAACATAGTGGTTGTTTTTAAGATTTAAATTGAGTTTTGCTTAACGCCATGGTTATTCTCGTTGACAAATCAATCTACTGTCTTCCTCGGAGATTGCCCCGGTCATAAAACTGATAACCATCATTTTTCACTATTGACCCGCTAGGTACATTTGAAGAATGTGTTGGTTATGACAATTTAATGACAGAATGTCGGAATTCCATTAAAAGTAAGATAATTATGTTTGTCGCCCAAAGAAAGACCATGATATTGTACACCGGACAAAGAATTTGGCTCATCAGGTTTCTTGCCCGACAATATTTTTCATTTTCAATTGAAAGATGTTATGACAGGTCTTATATATATAATTCGTACACAGAATTGTTAGCTGCTGTAAGCGGCTGTCTAGTTTTCACACTTGTTAACGTTTTAATTACTGGCGTACGTGTACAATGGACCTCAACTCATCAGCTGCATATTTGACAACAGATACAATGCTAATCGGCATTATTTAGAGTCACAAACTAACCCAACTACACAAGGGCGATATATATTTTAAAATCTGATTTTATTACGTGGCAATATCTACTTTAACGTCGCATTTTGAAGATAATAAATCGCCAAGCAATGTCGCTGTTCAAGTTATATTTATAATGTTGACATAAATATTACAGTAAAACATGGAATGTAGGATTCAACTAAATGAATTTGTTCGTTTAATGTTTGACTTTTTGGAAAGAACATATTATCATACATAACACGTCGTGTTTGCTGGTTCTGGCTTCTTAATCAGAATTTAAATTCAGTGAGTTTTATTTTCTTCACATAAGAGCACTGAACGAGCTACTAGCGCAACTATCATATTTTACCAATTAAACCTTTATATAAGTTTATAACCACTGTTTTTAAGGTGATGTATGATATGGCATACCTCTCTAATTGCCCAGATTTGTGCATGATAATGCGTCGGGGGTTTTCATTTTAAGTTATTATATGGTCATTTAGGTGACTTCATACAATTTGATTCTATTTACTGGTTCTAATATGCAATTTTAATAATATTATATTTTCAATATATTTGCAAAACATTCTACAAAACACACCATAACGGGTCTTAAGTGCCTATAGTACTAAGTTATTTGGACTAGTCGATACGATCCATCGGACGCTATGATATTGAACAGTGCACTAACATTTTCAATAACTACTAGTACAAACGAATGTTACAACAGTCATTTAATTTTATTCTTTATTTCGAATATTCCGACAGATTTTCGTTTAGACACATCCCTATAAACCTTTCGAATCTGTTCGGTTTAATGTAAACTTGTGTTGCTTTTAACATTTGAATATAGTGAGTTGTGCCCAATGTTACGCAACAGCGAACAACTGTTATGCCTTCAGCGCTTTGATTTTATATTGTTTCGAATTCATAGAGAATGCGGCGAAAACTCCATTGTTTTGAAATCATACACCAATAAAGAATTACTGTCGCAGCCCAATGACAGAACAATGTCTCTGGAACTCCCTGTTCTGTAACCTAGGTCATGCTTTCTCAAACACCGCATCGCCTTGGTAATGAAATGTGACAATACGTGAATCCCAGCGACATTCTGATATATGAAAATGGCATCTTGTTGTCTGTTCGACAACCATCTTGAGACTACGAAAATAGCGGCGCCGATGTTTGGCCAAATAGTCCCATTGAAGGATCGATATTGGAATCATGGGTACCCAGTCCCCGCTTGATACACATACTGAGTAAATATCGCCCCGCATCTTGAATGTATTTAATGTTCGGTAGTTAGTTAAAGGCACTTGCAGCAATTGTATAGAACAGAAAGTAAACACGACTAAACAATTTACATGTATTTAAAGCGGAACGCCTTGAACATCTGACGTGGCTGATCTAATGGGAAACCAGAGTACCCAGAGCATAAACCCATCTCAACTGGTATACCAACTGACAAAACTCACATGCGCCGGCACAGACAGTCGAACCCTGGCCTGATACTCTAAATGAGAAAAGCCTTTTTTCAACCATTGTGCCAAGCGGACAGCAACGTCTTGCGGTATTTCGTATTTATTTCGGCATAAACATTATTATTTATATACTTATTATGTATGTTTTGTACAACAAAGTTTGGGTCAGCGGGAGCAATGTTATCCAGAACACAGTGGGGCACAGTATTAAAAGCTCTAGTAAAAAGAGCAAACATAAGCTTTCTTTTTTTATTGCAATTTGAAAAGAAATTATTCCATTTCACGGATAATTATGTTAATTTAATAAAGAAATTGTCCAGGAGCTTTAGGAGTATATACTAGGCCAGAAGCAGTATAATTATACATGTATATTATATTATTAAAATTGCATATTTATTTTACCAAATTGCAAATTTAAAACATTGGCATTCAGAAAGAAATTTCACGTAAGAAGAACTTAAGTTGAGATTATCTTTAGAAACTTGATGAATACTGGCCCAGGGGGGGGGGGGGGGGTCATTCTCAGGAACTAAAATGACCACCGTCAGTTAGGAAAGCAATCTCTTAGCGGATATCCCTACACTAGCGGGAGGTTAGGCTGACATTTGTGGAATGTCGGATTATCAACGGTTCGCCTGCCGGCACACTTCGTAATTACTTTCGGATATTTCAGCTAAGATATGGCGCCCTGCGATGATGGAGTAACAGGGATAATATGGCGTCGGAAATGCAGCGCTACCTTTGGTAGCTGTAGTCGCTGCGCGGAGAACAAATATGAGGCGTGTCGTGGGAAACCCGGGCTTAATGCATGTACGTAAAGTGCCATCCCGGATTAGCATACAGTGAATTTGTGTTTAGAAGAGACTTCATTGAAAAAGAAAATACAATAAAAGCGGAAAGCGGACTGCACAGCTAATCCGGGACGGCACTTTATGCACATGCATTAAGCCCGGGTTTCCCACGAAACGCCTCATATTATTCTTGCGTTCATCGATATGAAAAAGAACTTTGTTGTATAATTAATTATGAATATTGATGACGATGAACTGGTCGACATTGATGATAATGAAGATGACTACTATGATACTGAAAATGACGCTGCTGCTGCTGCTGCTGATGATGATGTCGACGACTTCAGCTGATATGCGTTATGAATAAACTAAATAAAAATAATAAACAATCATAATCTTTGATTCGACTGTAGAATCCAGTATGCACGAACAAGCTACCACATTATTTTTCGCAAACGAGTAACCTTGGCCGTATGAACCTTGTTCAATCTGCAGTTTCGGAGTAACCTGTGGTGCCTGTGATACATTGTTTACTCAGCGAATTCCCCTCATTTCTAAGCATAATGCTAACATTTTCCTACAGGTAATAATAGAGCCGTATTTTACACATACTTGATATCCAAGGACACCGGGAAAGTGCTCTGGTACCTGACCTGTGGGAAATCGGTAGTTTTCGGCTGTGCCAAGACCGGGTACCAAATAGCAAGTGGAATGCAAGAGAAATTGTAGAGTGAATGAAAGGTGACAGCTGGCACGCGGGCACGTGCGCTCTCGTGCATTCCGCGCTGACATAAAAGAGCCACGTGCTTGAAATCGCGAGCTGTGAGTTACTCGAGTGGCACACATGCGGCAAAAGCATTATGAATTTATGATGTTGAAAAGTAGAAAGATTTTACATTTACCTGTAATCGTTTGCGTTAATCTTTTTTTAATATTCTGTTTATGTTCTACTATTACTACTGCTGCTGCTGCTGCTACTGCTACTGCTGCTACTGTTCCTGCTCATGCTACTGCTGCTACTGCTACTACTACTACTACTGCTGCTGCTGCTGCTGCTACTACTACTACCACCACTACTTCTACTACTACTACTACTACTACTACTACTGTCAACTAGTGAATTATGATTTTCTTGGATGACACTTTACCTTATTTGTAATAATAACAGTAATAATACTACGTTATATGCACTTACACAAGTTCAATCGGATAACTATTCTAGCTAAAACCGGACGCATTAAAATTATGCAATTCCCTATAAATCACAATATCAGACATAATTGAATAATCTACGAGAGAACAACACTCGTATAATGTTATTTAACTATTCATTTGAATAATCTTATTTCATTAATTTCATTGCACAACTATTTGACATGCCGTAGTTTTTATCTAGGTTTTAGCTGCCTTGATATTGATTTTATAAGTAACGAAAAAATATTTTGTTCGAGTTAATTATCGGATGCAAACGGAATCATATACATGCCAGTTAACAAGTCAATCTGCAAGGGCCAGAATAACCGATAAAGCGTAGAACTACTTAGTTAGGCCCACCGTTAGTTAGTGCTTCTAAGCCAAAGATCTATAAATAAACATGTTTATTTATAGATATTTGTTCGTATCCTACTGAGTCAAAATAGATCAAACGATGAAAGCTCTCGATTGTCCATAGTACAGTTTAAAATTAATTAATTGCAGTAATTTGTTGTCTAAATATTCAGAATGAGATTTGGTAACAAGAAAAAAAACATTCGCAACGAGTCAAAAATAACCGATGTAACGCATTAATGTGGTGGCCTTATTCCAAGACACTCCGGTAAATATTTCGGTTACATACAAGTACATAGCAAAAGTAGGGGTGTCATTAGTTTAAAGTTATTTTGTTATAAATCGACCTTTTTACAACCTGTAATTGTAATAAATCACATGATATACACTTTATAACGTATATTACATACATTATCTTAAGCAATAAAAATGGAAGAAAACGGGTGTGAAATTTTGCTGTTTTAAAGAAGGAGCTATTCCGGTTTCGATTTACTGACTAATAGCATGCAAAGAAAAGAAGTAGTTTTCTGCGATACCTGTTTTGGAAATTTCCCTCTCTAAAGACCGTTGGCTTCCGCCAACAGCCTAACAATTATTTCAGTAAAAGATAAAACGCTGGAAATTGCAGATATGGTTCAAAATTCGTCCCAACTTTCAACGAGTCAAAAAGTAAATTAGACAGGGGTGCTGGGATACACCTCACATAATGCAGCTTCGGCGCGGAAGGACCTCATTAACTTTGAAAATACATACTTTTATGCAAACTAACATGCAGCTATCTAACCCTTAACTTTAAATATGAAGTGTTAACATATGTAAATAATTCCCTAATATTTTATACATAAGTACCAATCCATCCACCAGCAACATTGAATGAGGCAAAAACATGCATTGTAAATGCCAGCGCTTGTTTGCTAACATCACAAGACCAATTATGAAATTATTAACATTTGCCTAATATGCATAGTTCTTATGGCCGTCTATTGCAAACGATCAATGCAAACTTCTAAGAAAGGTCTTTATTACTCTGAGAAAGCACGGTTAGAAGTCGGTATTTATATAGATCTAGGTCTGTTGAACCAGTTTGGCACTAAATTCTGTATACTGGTGCGCATGTACGAGATATAATAAACCAAACGGACATTCGCAGGTGCATTTGCAAAGAACAATACGAAACAAACGTTCCTTTAATACGTGCATCTTTTATAACTGTTAACGACTGTACCCTTCAAGCACAACCCTTCAAGTGTAATACACTGATACCAAACATCAAGTAACTACATGTAGTATATAAGTAGCTCCTAACATCAAGTAACTAGTATATAGGTAGCTCCTAACATCAAGTAACTAGTACATGGGTAGCTCCAAACATCAAGTAATTAGTATATGAGTAGCTCCAAACATCAAGTAAGTAGTATATGGGTAGCTCCAAACATCAAGTAAGTAGTATATGGGTAGCTCCAAACATCAAGTAACTAGTATATGGGTAGCTCCAAACATCAAGTAACTAGTATATGGGTAGCTCCAAACATCAAGTAATTAGTATATGAGTAGCTCCAAACATCAAGTAACTAGTATATGGGTAGCTCCAAACATCGAGTAAGTAGTATATGGGTAGCTCCAAACATCAAGTAGCTAGTATATGGGTAGCTCCAAACATCGAGTAAGTAGTATATGGGTAGCTCCAAACATCAAGTAGCTAGTATATGGGTAGCTCCAAACATCAAGTAACTAGTATATGGGTAGCTCCAAACATCGAGTAAGTAGTATATGGGTAGCTCCAAACATCAAGTAAGTAGTATATGGGTAGCTCCAAACATCAAGTAACTAGTATATGGGTAGCTCCAAACATCAAGTAACTAGTATATGGGTAGCTCCAAACATCAAGTAATTAGTATATGAGTAGCTCCAAACATCAAGTAACTAGTATATGGGTAGCTCCAAACATCGAGTAAGTAGTATATGGGTAGCTCCAAACATCAAGTAGCTAGTATATGGGTAGCTCCAAACATCGAGTAAGTAGTATATGGGTAGCTCCAAACATCAAGTAGCTAGTATATGGGTAGCTCCAAACATCAAGTAACTAGTATATGGGTAGCTCCAAACATCGAGTAAGTAGTATATGGGTAGCTCCAAACATCGAGTAAGTAGTATATGGGTAGCTCCAAACATCAAGTAACTAGTATATGGGTAGCTCCAAACATCGAGTAACTAGTATATGGGTAGCTCCAAACATCGAGTAAGTAGTATATGGGTAGCTCCAAACATCGAGTAAGTAGTATATGGGTAGCTCCAAACATCAAGTAACTAGTATATGGGTAGCTCCAAACATCGAGTAAGTAGTATATGGGTAGCTCCAAACATCGAGTAAGTAGTATATGGGTAGCTCCAAACATCGAGTAAGTAGTATATGGGTAGCTCCAAACATCAAGTAACTAGTATATGGGTAGCTCCAAACATCAAGTAACTAGTACATGGGTAGCTCCAAACATCGAGTAAGTAGTATATGGGTAGCTCCAAACATCAAGTAGCTAGTATATGGGTAGCTCCAAACATCGAGTAAGTAGTATATGGGTAGCTCCAAACATCAAGTAGCTAGTATATGGGTAGCTCCAAACATCAAGTAGCTAGTATATGGGTAGCTCCAAACATCAAGTAGCTAGTATATGGGTAGCTCCAAACATCAAGTAAGTAGTATATGGGTAGCTTCAAACATCAAGTAGCTAGTATATGGGTAGCTAAACAATCAAGCTACTAGTACATAGGTAGCTCCAAACTTCAAATAACAAAGTATGTGGGTAGCTCCAAACATCAAGTAACTAGTATATGGTTTGCTCCTTAATAAGAGACATGTTGAGACTGAAAATGTTGCCATGGCAATGAGAATAAATAAATGAGATAAAAGCTTTTAGGTTTCCGTCCATGAACGGAACACGGACGCAATATGTATACTTTTTTTTCTCATTTATTTCTCAATCATTTTTATAATATAATATACATCGACATCTATCGGTAAATGGTACATGAGAATGTATCTGAGAGTATGCACTTTTGTGTACCTTTAACACATAGCAAATGTTTAGCGCATGCGTGAAACATTTTCAAATTATTGAGTTATATATCTTGAGAAAAGGTTAAATAAAAGAAAATACTTTTTTAACTATGTGTACTTTTAATCAAAAACAAGTATTTTATTTTCGTTTGAGATGGATTTTTCATTTAATTGTTTTGCCATAAATGTGTCTATATAGTATAAATGATGGTTCGTAAAATTATAAATCACCTGAATTGATCCCATTTTTTTGGTGTTGTTCATATTTATTTTTTATGAGAGCCATCTCAGATTCAATTTTTATTCTATTATTTAGGTATTCAATAAAGTATGCAAAGGTTGGTATGCATTTTTTGTATTTCATTTTAAATATAAATGATTTTAATAGGATAATAATGAAGTTAAATACATCTGAGTGTAATTTATTTTCAGTGCATCCAAAGAAAGCATTGGTTTTATTTATTTTAATTGATATGTTTTTATTAACAAGAAATGTTTCCATCTTTTTCCATATTATTTGAACATGTTGGCACTCCCAAAACAAGTGGTCTATTGTTTCAATATGCGATTGACAGAAATCACATAAAGTACTGTTGTTAAGTTTGCATTTAAAAAGATATATATTTGTAGGGACAATTCGCATAATAAATTTGTATTGAAAGCTTCGTAAAGACATGTCGATGGTTGAAAAATGGGGCACAATATAGATTTTTTTCCAAATGGTCACGTCTATATCAGTAAGATGTTTGTTCCATTTATTTTCAATATTTTTATTTTCCTCGTTTTGCAATTGAATATTGTATATAAATTTATTCACGTATTTTGTTTTAGATACTGCTTTTGACAAAGTTTCTTCTGGTTGATTGATATTCATCTCTTGAATGGTTTCTTCGGTTTTATATTTTGTTGGAATAGACGTTAATAAAGTGTTGAATTTCAAACATCAAGTAGCTAGTATATGGGTAGCTAAACAATCAAGCTACTAGTACATAGGTAGCTCCAAACTTCAAATAACAAAGTATGTGGGTAGCTCCAAACATCAAGTAACTAGTATATGGTTTGCTCCTTAATAAGAGACATGTTGAGACTGAAAATGTTGCCATGGCAATGAGAATAAATAAATGAGATAAAAGCTTTTAGGTTTCCGTCCATGAACGGAACACGGACGCAATATGTATACTTTATAAAAGCTATTTTTGCGGCTTTGAGGCGAAATAATCTATGACAACCCATATTTGGACTGAAAAATATGTACATGTTCAATAATTGTTAAAAACTTACGTTTGTTTGAGACGGCTTTCTAGTCTGCAGAAAACAGGATGCACTTAAATATTCCAATAAACGAATCGACTTATTCCGAAATTCTTAGCTCTTGCTTGTGAACAAGAACTAGCACTCATTTTCACCGAAACACAAATAGTAATTCCCAAACATAAATAACAATACATGTAATACTGCAGAACGCACATGTATATCTGATTATCGGCAATGAATCATTCCTTACGTCCGATACTCCAGGCTTAGCGTGAGAAACATTAGTACTATCCCGTGATCTCCGACGCTAGATATCACAGGATCTGCATTCGACGTCTACCTTGTTCCACAATATATCGTTAAGAGAATTACCATAATTTTAATAACTACCACATGTGCCATTCATTTCACGTAGGGTGTATTTGTCCTGGAAATGCAAATGTCTACTAAAATACCCATACATCTGCCATACAACATGTTTATGATTTTCTACTGCAGATGAATAAAGACATGTTAAAGAATATTACATAAGAAATATAAAGAACATATAGCTATAAGTATGTAGTTGTACGTGTTTTATAGTCAAAATGTTTAATTCAGTTCTGTACTTCAAGAAAGCATGATTGTGTTTATAAAAATACAAAACCAGATGTAATCGAAATACCACAGGACCAAATTTACGACCACGTTTACATTAAAATATCACATTGCTAAGTTAACAAAATATATCACATATCCAAGTTTCCGCAAAATATCACATGGTCTTGGATATTCATCATATTACATAACCATGTTTGCACAAGACACAATGTTTACAAGCATCATCACAGGACAATGCTAACACAATATCACATGACAATGTTCGCACAAGACACACTGTTTACACGCATCATCACAGGACAATGCTTACACAATATCACATGACAATGTTCGCACAAGACACAATGTTTACACGAATCATCACAGGACAATGCTTACACAATATCACATGACAATGTTCGCACAATACACAACGTTTACACACATCATCACAGGATAATGCTTACACAATATCACATGACAATGTTCGCACAAGACACAATGTTTACACGCATCATCACAGGACAATGCTTACACAATATCACATGACAATGTTCGCACAAGACACAATGTTTACACGAATCATCACAGGACAATGCTAACACAATATCACATGACAATGTTCGCACAATACACAATGTTTACACACATCATCACAGGACAATGCTTACACAATATCACATGACAATGTTCGCACAATACACAATGTTTACACGCATCATCACAGGACAATGCTAACACAATATCACATGACAATGTTCGCACAAGACACAATGTTTACACGCATCATCACAGGACAATGCTTACACAATATCACATGACAATGTTCGCACAATACACAATGTTTACACGAATCATCACAGGACAATGCTAACACAATATCACATGACAATGTTCGCACAATACACAATGTTTACACACAACATCACAGGACCATGCTAACACAATATCACATGAAAATGTTCGCACAAAACACAATGTTTATACACATCATCACATGACAATGCTTACACAATATCACATGATCATTTTTAAAGTGTAACATTTTATGTTCGTTCTTACACGCCACGCTATAGACCAATAATACAATTCACCGTTGTTAAATCTCAAATAAACAACCCGAAAATATAGTTCTGTAAAATAAAGTTTGTAATTGCAGAATATTTTGTCAGGTCAAGTTAGAATCGAAATAATTTTGGCACTATCGTCGATCGGGCTAACGCTCTCGTGGTTTAATTCCTACGCATTAGAACTCCAAATCGTTGTTCATTTATCGATAAACTTAAAATCGAAATTTATTTCATAAGCATAATATAAACTAACAATGCTTGTGAGCATGCCCGTTAAGTTTTCATTGGGGTAAAACAGTTTGCAGCAGCAACATAACAATTCTTTGCAAAAGTGTGCACGCGAGAACAACTGTAGCTTATGTGGCCTGTTCTAGTAATACATTCTAGAAGAACTTATCCTCGTACACGTAACATTAGTTTTGATAACATCTGGCGAATATACTTGTATGTAACGTTAATATTACTACGATAAATAATAAGAAACTTCATTCCACTTACGTTTGTTACTCGTTCAACCGCCATTCATTACGTAACACAACGCTATTACAGTTTTTATAAATGCATATTACTCGTATCTGCAACTGGCTTTAAACCACACCCACATATTGAGGTCCGGAAAACGACAAAACATCACTTCATATATTGCGTTTTGCTGTTATATACTATGAATCATTCTATGGTTTTTTTGTGGTTCCTGTTATTTTGCAATGAGATACTTTCCCGTCTGAATATCTCGCTAGAAATCTCCTCAGTTCTCCGAGGTTTGTATGAATTTACACTAAAACATACACGCAACTCAACTCTCCGAGGTTTGTATGAATTTACACTAAAACATACACGCAACTCAACTCTCCGAGGTTTGTATGAATTTACACTGAAACATACACGCAACTCAACTCTCCGAGGTTTGTACGAATTTACACTGAAACTTACACGCAACTCAACTCTCCGAGGTTTGTACGAATTTACACTGAAGTATATGCGCAACTCAACTCTCCGAGGTTTGTATGAATTTACACTGAAACATACACGCAACTCAACTCTCCGAGGTTTGTATGAATTTACACTGAAACATACACACAATTCGATAAATCAAGTTGATTAACGAAAATATATCATAAAATATATCATCATACAAAAGTACTAGGTCATTATATTACACTGTATTATATGTTTCAATATCCAGGGCAATCGAGCACGATCTGTACAATGTTCTTTTTTTTCAATTTTGCATTTGTATAAGTAAGTAACACGATAATAAACTCCAGATATTAAATAATCGAACCATCAGTTCCATAGCACATTATAAATTATATTTCCCGTATAACAAAATCAATTCCACGAAACATCTTTGCAATATAAGTGTTTCCATGATTTTATACCAAGGAAGGCAATCTTATATATGAGATAAACTTTTGCATATAGCTATAATGTGTTCATAAGTGACAAGAATTCCATATCATGATATAAGGAAAAGTCTGCAAACCACCATCGCTGATATGAGATACATACAGAAAACTCTCAAACACGTTCAAGGACCACTTAAGCTAGTTATTCGTATATGAAATGTTAAAGATAACGCAATTCCCGCTGCATCAACGGTAGAGAAACTGCTATTCACACCATTGACATTTATTTAAGGCATTAAGATCAATGGCATTTATTTAAGGTATTTATATCAATGTCATTTATTTACGACATTAACGTCGATATTCTTTATTTAAAGCATTGACATCAATGTCCTCTATTTTATGTTTTAACATCAATGTCCTTTATTTTATGTATTAACATCAATGTCCTTTATGTAATGTAAATCATCAATGTCCTTTCTTTAAAGCCTTTTCAGGAAAACCACCAAATCAAATTTTGAATGGACACACAACATATGTTTCTTATTAAATGAATCATTTAACTTATTCGCAAAAGCCTCATTTTACTTGGAAAACGCCATCAAAAAGCATCCAACTCATTCTATTGGATATTGACCATTGGTCCGCACCTTAAGCGGGTAATTCCCTCTGAAGGAAACGCACCAACACAGCGTGGTCAATGTCACGGGAAATACATATGATATAGGGTATGTATAGTAATATTGATAATATTCATTTATAATTGTTTATATACTTTATCGATAAAATTTATTTATTTATGTTTGCAGCTCTTACATGGCATGCACAGACTGTGATAAATGTAGAATGAGACATAACTTCAAAACTTTAGTCGGAACAAAAATGTATCTGAATAACTTGGTCAAGTAAACACTGCAGTATTGTTAGAATTGAAAATGGCCATTAAATTCATTTATTTCATCTTGGTCGACACTTCTGAGCATTTCCGCCAGCTCGAACACAAGAAACACCACAACCCCGTCAACTTTCTGAAGACGTTCATAAATACACGATTACTCTTTGGCCGTTTTTTCTTCTTTTTCATATGTTGAAGATTTGTTGTTGTTTTGTTGTTGTTGTTGTTGTTTTTCAATGCACCATGGCGCTACTCTACGATCTTTTGTCTGTTAATCGTGTTCGTAAGTAGGTGGTGTACCGGTCTACAGTATGTTGAAACAGAGTGCACGGCGCCTATTGTTGTTATGACGACGTGTAAAGACAATCCTAATCGATTTTTGGACGTTCTAATGTTTTTTTTCGACCGGTGTTTGCACTAGCTTTCCTTTTCAATGTGCAGAATAATGTAATATAAAGAGTTAAGATCATTATAGGCGCCGCGCATGAGCGCGGCGTCTATATGTGATCACTGTGATTTTTTATTGTCGAACTAACGTATTGTGTTTCAAAACAATATCCCGTGCTGTTGCTACGTGTCCTACCATGTGCTCTGAAAACATTTTACGATGTTGTTAAAAGTTACGCCTCTCTACCGTCACACGACCACGTGTTCTGCTAATTCATATAATTGTATACACTTTCTACAATTAGTTTCTAATCCAAGAACTTAGATTTTTCAACAATAGCCTTTTCTTCACTTTTCACAAAACGTGTTTAAGAATCAGAATTTATGAGAATCGTGTTTCTTTTATTTCTATTGAACACGTTTTTCTTTATTTATTATTATTATTATTCAAGCCGAAGGCGTATAAATGTATCATATGTGCACGACATAATGCAAGGTTATTCAGAGAAATTTTGTTCAGACGATTTATCACGCGATCACCATGAATTGCTCAATACAATGAAAAGTACAGCGAGTTTACATGATTGTATTGATTTTGAAGTAAGTTACAAAACAATTCCAAATTTATATACACATCGAACGATTTTGCAAGCAGAAAAATTTCTTTAAGTGTTTTTCAATAATTACAACAACAAAAATAACACATTCGATTTTTGCAATATTAAGAAGGAAAACAACTTGAGAAAAGGACGACACAGCAGCAACATCAACTGCAACAACAACAACAACAACAACAAAAATATTAACAACACCAAGAACAGATTTTTGTCAAGTATACTATTACAAATTCATATTTATTATATTAGTTATATAAAACAAAAAGTATCAAAACTAAGGTAATCAATTCTAGTATGCTTAAATATACGAGTAATTAATATATACCGTAGTA
This sequence comes from Congeria kusceri, assembly GCA_027627225.1. NCBI lineage: Eukaryota > Metazoa > Mollusca > Bivalvia > Myida > Dreissenidae > Congeria > Congeria kusceri. Next base: position 90,688,638 of record CM051024.1, on the reverse strand, counting down.
GCAGTTAGTCCTCTAGCCATCGTATCGCGGATTGAAACGATCGCATTGATGACAGGCGTATTTTTGTTTGGACACCACACAACATACAACAAACACTCTGAAACACCGTGTCTTTTTTGTAGCTAATCACCAATTAATTTTATATTGTACATGATATTATCAAGTTCACGCTATGTTCCAACAAATAAACGAATGTAGCCTTAGATGAAGGAATCACGGATACATTTTAATCAAGCTACGTATAAATTCAGTGTGTTCTTGTAACGCGTAGAATATTCATACAAAATCACATGAAACAAAACATGAACTAAAATACGATTTAACCAAACGAAAGTCAAAACATCAAATAAGCTATAAGATATCCATGAATGTGCTTCATTTGCATGCACTTAAGTGCGGCAACGTTTGGCACCGCCGAAAAGCAGGAGCTGTGAGAAAATTATCGCTGCCCTAATTTGCAGAGCCATATACGCCAATAATGATTTCCGTTCGGAAGAAATATGACCGGCCGCGCATAAGTGGTCGCCGCGGTTTTTCCAGGCTAAAGAATCATTTATAATGTATACATGTACGTAAAAATGTATGTCGACAGTGAATGCAGTACAAATGTTCTCTAAGATAAAAAATATAACCTAGTGATTTGATCCAAGTGAACGAAAAGCCAGTTATTTAAAAATGTCAAGTTATTTATTTTTTTTAATTAGTATTGTTTAACATATTGCATAAAAGCTATCAGTCAGTAGGCATTTTTATTGACACAACAACATGCATTGAAAACTGCCAAATTCGATGTCAGAATACGTCGGTCTTAAAAGTAACTCACTTAATCGTTTAACACAGAAATAGAGTACTTCATATCAGAAATACAAAGTAATAAAAATGAAAGCTGTGATGTCCCATACAAAGCCAATGGTCCACAAATATGACTGATGCCACCACATCTCATACACTAAATGAGTAACAGACAATCTACATAAAAGATCAGTAGGAAATGAGGCGTATCCTGGAATGATTGATTGGTTTGCCACGACTTCCAGTCATTCACAAATTGTGTAACGACACGCTCCAAATATCTGGCGTAAACATGTAAAGCAGACGGATAGGCAACCCCGAGTTACCGTTATTTTAATTCAGACTTGTGAATCCTGAAGTCAATGTTATCTGCTAAAGAGAAAAAAATATACGCGTAATGGCCGTAACATGAACGCGATAGTAAAGAGAAATAAATGCGAAAGATGAATAGTTTCTTTCTTGGTATGGTTTGCTTGGATGCAACCTGTCATTGCATACAATGTATATTGCAGATCTACATACGTCTTAGAGTAGATATGCGTATTATCATATGCGTAAATACGCACTGACGTACACGCGTGCAACAATCAAAATTAATAATTTACTAAATTACAACGCAATTTAGTAAACATATATTATAATCAAACAAAGGCTTGAAATGTCTGTTTCATACGTTCTCACGGCCACAAACAAAGGCTTGAAATGTCTGTTTCATACGTTCTAACGGCCACAAACAAATACAAAGGCCTGCCATGCATCATTTCTTTCAAGGAGACTTTGTGCAAAACCAGCATGTTAACTTCTTATGAACATTCATCGCCTTCCTTCACTCAATCATTTACATAATTATGTTCCTGTCACGTTATCCAGGAATACACAAGGTAATATATATTCATTTTACAACGGATGAACTATAAATAAGTTATACTTATCTGTTTTCGATAAGGCTACTGACTACATGTTAGACGAAAGAACGTGGTCAGAAGCCGTGTATTTATTGCCATTATTGTGTGCTTGTTGGCGTAACATTGTCACGTATTTCTGGGGAAACAATAATACAACAGGTACACACGTTTACACCTGTTTATTCCAAATAAAATAAGCCGTTATCCTTGGATTATGAGACTTTTGTATAGGCATAATCCACACAAATGACACAAATATTTAAAAATTATTTTTATAATGATGAAACATAATTTATCCAACTCATATTTATAAGGGTTACACTTGTAATGGAATACAGGCGGCCTATAACTTATTTAGAAACACTTAGTGGGTTGAGCTGATACCTTAGCCATACTATAGTTCATATCCATATACTTTACTACCTATATTAAACACACTATGTTACAGCTTTAGCAGTACCTAACACGTCTACACACTACTCAGATGCTATAATGACAGTGATTGTATTTATAGCAAATTGAAACCCTGTTTAAAAGTGAAAAATAAATAAATTGTAAAAAGGAATTGTATATTGACATGGTATACTGCCAACTACCTGATCGTTAACACTACCTGGTTGTTTCGGCAACTGAAACGCATTTTAGGAAACAGTGGCATTTTCAATCTAATATTCATACACGATTTGATTCAATTCCACTACGGAAACTAATTGGAACGGATTTGTAATAGATTCAAGCATAAAGGTCAGTGTCAGGTTATTTGTCCGAACGATACGTCATGCATGATTTCTAAATACGTAATGACTTTCATATCTGTCAGAAACAAAACAATAATTTACTAAATTACAACGCAATTTAGTAAACATAATTATATCCTAATCAAACAAAGGATTGTAATGTTTACTATGGACAATAAAGAAATACGAAGGCTAGCATTGTAACAGTGCTTTCAAGAACAGTAGTCTTTGTGCAAAACCAGCATTTGAACTTCTTATGAGCTTTCCTCACCTTCATTTACTCAATCATTTATCTCCTTCATTTACTCAATCATTTACCTCCTTCATTTACTCATTCATTTACCTCCTTCATTTACTCAATCATTTACCTCCTTCATTTACTCAATCATTTACCTCCTTCATTTACTCAATCATTTACCTTCTTCATTTACTCAATCATTTACCTCCTTCATTTACTCAATCATTTACCTCCTTCATTTACTCAATCATTTACCTCCTTCATTTACTCAATCATTTATCTCCTTCATTTACTCAATCATTTACCTCCTTCATTTACTCAATCATTTGCCTATGTTCTTGTAAAATTGCTACATGAATGCCAGGCTATAAATTATCGGTTGTTACAACGGATGAGGTATATGGTATACTTATCTGTTTTCGGTAAGACTACTGACGACATGTATGCAAGAACAGAAACGTCTTCAGAAGCCTACCATTCAATGCGATTATTTTGTGTTTGTTAGTGTTACATTGTCAGGTATTTTAGACAAAAAGAAGTAATGGTACGATTGGTACACGCTTTTAAACGGGTATTTATAGAGTATATACACACAGAAGAAAAGTTATGTGATAATTAGTCGTATGATTACATATAATAGTACGTGTAAGGGTATCAATAAATCGTTTTGTAAGACGTATTAGATTAATATGTATAGTACCAGTTTGTATATCTACTCGTACTGTAATCAAAATGAGGTAGTATATTCGCTGCAATATTGATGCGGTATTTACAAATATTAAGCAATTCGTAAAACATCTTAGATTTTAAAATTTCTATAACATTTCGGGCACGGAAACAAAATTGTGGTTTAGATGTGGGGGGGGGGAGGCATCAATCTAACCCACTAAACTCATTTCAAGACCATGAAAGTTCGATTGCAAGATCATTTCAGCTAGAAAGCAGGTACGGATACTAGGCTTTTGTGCAACCAAAATGAGATACCCATAGATTAATTAAAAGCATTATTCGATGATTTTGGTATCTTCTGGATCTAGCAAACATCATTGGAAACGGAGTTAGTGTGAGGTTTAAAAAATCGAATGTTGGGCGATTTTACAGGGGGGCGTACGCCACCTCCACCTCCACCTCCACCTCCACCTCCACCCCCCTCCCCTCCCCCTCTGAACTCACCTGTGCATACTGTCAAGTCCCTCGTCGATTACACAAAATGGTGTTTGTGGTAATTGAAACGCATTGTAGGAAGCCGTAGTTGCGCAACAAAAACTACCCGGATCTGCAATAACAGATAAGCCATGTCAGTAAACACGTGTCTACGTGCACATCCGCTTGAATTAATGTTCTCAATCTCGTGCCCACGTGCAATGTTATCACATTTGAAACTTCCCAGGAAGAATTTGTGAAAAGAGCAAACAAGTGTATATCATATACAAATAAGTTCGTGTAGTCTAAGTTTATTTCCACTCGTAACGCGTTTAAATGCAGTAGAAATAATATTGTTTCGGAAATAAAGGACAAATCCATTTATTTTAACAATCGACAATGAAATAAGCATTTTTCTCGGTAGTAATTTTAAACACGAATGAGTGAGTATGTTTCAAGTGCATAACCAGTTTTTACAAAGCATCTGAGTACTTTCTCAGACATGTGCATTTAAGTGTAGAATTATGATGCACTATTCGTTTATTAAATCAACCGTCACATTTGGGTGTTGCTGATTGTTTTTTGTTTTTTCAAAATATATCCCGAAGCAGATTACATTCAGAATGCAGTGACTTGTAGCACTGTTTCAATATGAAATGATTCAGTCTGAGAAGTTTCCAGATTGAAGGATAAGGATAAAAGTTACCTTAAAATGCTTTGTGAATGGCGCCACGTAATTTGTGTTCAGAAAAAATACGCAACCGATGTGTTTTTGTGCGAAGATTTGTGCGAAGATGTGATAATGACACAAGTAATTTCCTGACATCGCGTCGTATGATGGTAGGATAGGGTGGAGTGGGGTTTGGGTATGATAGTACGGAATGGTAACGTGGGGTTTGGGTATGATGGTACGGCAGGGTTGAGTGGGGTTTGGGTATGACGGTATGGTAGAATGGATTGTGTGTGGGTATAATGGTACGGTTGGGTGGAGTGGGTTTGGGTATGGTGGTGCTGTGGGATGGAGTGTGTTTTGGGTATGATGGTACCCTAGGGTCGAGTGCGGTTTGGGTATCATGGTACGGTTGGGTGGAGTGGGGTTTTGATGTGGTGTTGCGGTAGGGTCGAATGCGGTTTGGGTATGACGGAACGGTATAGAGGAATGGGGTTTAGGTATGATGGTACGGTAGGCTGGATTGGGGTTTGGGTATGACGGTACGGAACAGTAGGGTGGAGTGGGGTGTGGGTATGATGATACGGTATGGTGGAGTGGGTGTGGGTATGGTGATACGGTACGTCGAAGCTACATGGGCATTCATTTTACTTTTATGAAAGATCTTAAATACACAAAGAAACACATCAATAACAAACACGGAATAGAACAGCGTGTGCATGTACACTTTTGTTTAGTACATGTATGTGATTGAATATTACTTATAAATATACACTTATTCTATGTAATCAATTTGGGTCAAATTATACCAAATATAACGTTTTGCTGAACCAGTATAGACACGACACTAGGATAGTAATGATTGGACTGTCAGATGTGGTTTTCAGAACTGTCAGTATCAACGTTTGAAGAAGATAAATGTTCTTGTCAATGGGAAATTGAATGTTGTTTTTGGAAAATTTACTTCTTAAAGAAAAATATCATCGTTTCTATCGTCATCATCATCATCATCATCGTCGTCATCATCATCATCATTGTCGTCGTCGTCATCATCATCATTATCATCATTATCATCGTCGTCGTCGTCGTCATCATCATCATCATCATCATCTATAAACCGAACCTGTTTTGACATCCTCCTCCTCCTCCTCATCATCATCATCACCACTGCCATCATCAACACGTCGTCGTTGTCGTCAACGTCGTCCTATCAATATCATCATCACCACTACCATCATCATCATCACCCTCATCATCACCGCCATCATCACCACCATCTTTGTCGTCGTCGTTGTTGTCGCAACTTAAATCTTTGTCATCGCAACATTGTCTTCAGCATCAGAGGTCCCAATCTATTGTTCCATGTGGACAATTAATCATATCTCTGTCACTCTAATTTCTGGGACTGCGAATAAGTAATGGCATTAGTGAGCTTCCATTAAAGATTATCTGTCCACTCATTTAATATGTTTATGTTCTAGTGTTGTAACGCGTAATTTGATTGGTTGAAACGTTATATATGGTTATTACACAAATGATGCGTATTGGCATACAAGCTGACTATAATGGTACAATTGTATAATTTGATAACAATGATTAGAATTGTATTTTGCTTCGATGTAATAGATTGTAACAGCCATATAAGATATCAATAAAATCTTTATTAACCACGTTCCAGGCACATCTTTAACTATGTACTATATATCGGTGATTTACTCTTGTTCGATTGACAGTACATGGATTCACAAATCAATATGTAGTAAAATATTATATCACAGAAACTGGAATTAAAGTGAAAACAGTATAAGGTTTACCTCTTTTGTTTTTGGAATACGGCCCAGAAATGAAGGCTATTTACTGAATTATTCTGGTTTTATTGACCTTTTAACTGTCTGACATTCAATTTGATAATCTTAGTTTCCTGTTTGCATTATTATTTGTGTGTTACATATCAATTCTTGCCACCTTTCGATGCAAACCATCTCCGTTTGTCATTAATGACATATCAACAATTTTCTCTTGATTAGTCGTAAAAAATATTTGTTTCAGGTTACATGCCCGAAAAAAATAGGGTAGGTATAGGTAGGGATTTTTTTTAAATTATTTTTTTAATATTTGGTAAATGATCCACTTGCGGATTCTGAAACTGAAAAAATATTCAAAACATAAGCCTATCAGAAATATCCTTAAAAATTGGTTTGAAGTGGATGCTATCAAAACAAAACACCTATTTATCAAAACAACATTTATTTATTAGGACAAAAGAAATAAAGCAACAACAAAAAATCTGACAAACTGATTAAAATGTTCTAGGGTCGGCGCATTTTTAGGGTAGGTCGAGTAACCTGAAACAAAACATATTTGTTTACGCCTACATGAGAATCCTACTGACAGACCTCATCTGCCTCGTGAAAGTGACCACCACTTAACTGGCAGATGACCACCATTTACACTTGTCACCACATGATGCGGCGGGTGATAACGAGCTGACACTAATCCGGGACCGTTTATCTCCATGGCAATGATTGCATTGCGACTGTTGTCATCGCTGTCATCCACTACTGAATAGCGGTGGACACTCAAAAAGGGTCTACATTCACAGATTAACACATCAATTTATTGTCACAGATTTCAAAAATAAATGGATTAAGAAATAATGTTCGATTTAGAGTTGTTTATCGGCTAATTAATTTGGAGTTCTGATGCGTATGAATTAAATCACGATAATTTAATATACCACATCGGGACGACAAATCAGTGTTTTTCTAACCGATAAAATACGATAATGCCAAAATTATTTCGATTCTAACATGAACTGACTATATTTTCTGCAATTACAATGCGAACTATATTTTACAATTTCGGAACTATCGTTTTGGGTTGTTTATTGGTTGTTTAACAACGGTGAATTTTGTTCTTTGTCTATAGAAAACTGCGCTGTCATGTTAAAATGGTGTATAATATATTTAAAGAAGCGAACTAACAATTATGACAGAGACGTATTGTAAATACTAAATAGTGATTGGCTGATTAATCATTTAGTCAAATAATCATGACAAACAGATCCAAGACGTGACGATGGCGATAGGAAAAATTAATCAACGAAATGTGTACATGTCACTGGTACTACTTTTGGTCAAAACTTTGATCTGAAGTCAAAAAATAAAGTAGTGTTTTGCAGTTCTAAACTGTTAAATAATTATAGTTTAAAAATACATTATGCCTATAATGCAATACACAATGCTAGAAAACATTCATAGATAGCTTGTCATTGTGTCCACTAAATAATTTTCATGAATGTATATTCATTTTAGTATGGATTGGTTAATGATTTTATAGAGATCATTTATGTAATATACATTGCACAAGTACATTTTTGAGGTTTTAAAATCGTGAAAATTCTACTTCTACTTCTATTCTTCTTGTATGTACGTGTACTTCATTATATAAAAAAAACTGTTATTTAGTTTAGTTTCGATACATTATGTCGTTTACACTACATTTTCTCTATCAAGTGCCTTTGTAAATATAATATTATTATGTAAGTTGAGTCTAATTAAGTCAAGCAGTTAAAATTCCATTCTCTTTTATGTTTTAACCACGGCAAATCTGCAAATTGAAGCCATTTTTGTTTAAACTAAGACCAAGTTTAACAAATAAATGACCAACATGTATGTTGGCAAAAAAGGATCGGATGAAATATTTCTTCTGAACAATAAAATCCAAATTCAGTCATATTATTTGATTTATCAGTCACTTTTGGTTCTGATTTATCAACTAATAATTATACGACTGATTCCAATCACCAATTGTAAATAACATGTTGTTAATGTCAAATGATTATTCATCAATTAAAATTGATAGCATGTTAACTTTTTTAAGTATTGATGCCATATGCTTTAGGACAATATATGACACCGTTGTATTACATTTGGAAGGATTCGGCGCAAAACTTAACTTCTACTATATTGTTTCGTATAATTTCTTTTTTCAAAACTATTTGACTTTGTGTTGCTCTTGTTGTAATATTGTACCGTAACGCTACAGAATTTTAATAAAACAAATACAAACACCAAAACTGTTTTTACAGGATATGTATTTAGGCACTAAAAGTTGTTCTAATGCTTTGATATCGTATTTAAGAAATAATTTTCTATTTATCGTTGTTTATCGGCCAATAAACAACGATTTGGAGTTCTGATGCGTAGGAATTAAACAGTGGAGGGCGTTAGCCCGAGTTGTTTAATAGCCATGCATCAGAACGACAAAGAGTTGTTTATTGGTCGAAAAACAACGATATTGCGAAATTTCGTTCTATTCTATCAAGATTTTACATATGTTTTTGCAATTGTAATTGGAACTACTTTTTACTATGCTCCGCTCAGAATCCGGACTTCTTTTTGCGTTGTTTATTGGGTAGTTTAACACGATAATTTGGTTTTTTTTCTATAGAAACATTAGCGAGTATCAGGTTAGAATTGTTATTATCTTTTTTTTACAGGAACATGATGAATTTATCGCTTAATATGCCTAGATTGAATGATCGGCTGCCTCCAATTTCCTGCAAATTATAACTTACCGGTATATCTGAACGAGATATGATAGGGGATCTAAAACTTCAAGCAGGAAGTCGTCCGCCTGTCGAGATGTTATCAAACGTAATACCTGTAGCCGACAGACAACTCTTGATATAACGGACAAACGATCGGCTGAAAAAGAATGAGTTTTTTCCCTTGATTATCATTAGTTGCAGTTCTATGGTATTTTGAGGTCACGGGGTGCAAAGATTTATTCAATTACAAGCGGAGCATATAGTACAATATTGGAACGCTCACGAAATGGGTGAAAATGGACATCATAAATGAAAAAAATGCTTAAAATATGTACACAGGTTATGTCGAGTAATGTTTCAGCAGGCAAGCCAACGAAGTTCTGAAATTGTATGCTTGGTGAATTCTAGCTGTTTGAGATAATAAGATTCTGGCAGGCGGTATGAACCGACATTCCGACCGATTGTTTCCGAGACCCATGAAACTGTGATTTGTCTTCGAATCGCGTTCGCTTCATTCTGGAGACGTGCAGGTTGCCAACGTTTTCGAGGCATTTCCTTGCAGAATGGGCAAAGATATTTGTGTCCTTTTATGTATGTATTCATGTATGGCCGCTCTCATTACCGCACACTCAGTTATGCTTACCACGTTCTACTATCATCCACAAGTCCAGAGTTTAAACACTGTCGCCACATAACATGCCTCGTTTTTCAACAAAACGGCGATTTCCATAAAATACAAAAGTAGTTTGTGTAATAATTTGCCGGGTTATGGTGACATAAAACAGCAGACACACATTTTAAACGCTGTCGCCACATGACCCCACGTGTCTCAACAACACATCGATAATATATATCGCTTTCCAGGAAATGCAAATGTATTCTTTGTAATACTTTGCCGGGTTATGTTGACATAAAACGCCAGACACGCTGTCGCCACATGACGCCACGTGTCTCAGCAAAACCACGTTTGTATGTATCGCTTTCCAGGGAATGTCGTCTGTGTAATTAACTGCCGGGTCGTGTAGATTATGTCAACATAACTCGGCAAATAGCAGACACGCATTTTTAAACGCATAATGATGCCACGTTTCTTAACAAAATAACGTGTTCCAGTCAATGCAAAAGTATTCTGTGTAATACTTTGCTGGGTATGGAAAGATGTTTTTCGCAATTAACGTCATCAAGTTTTTCAGTCACTTGGGATGTCATTATTATTTTGCTTAAATCATCAACTCGCTCATAAAAAACAACGTCTATGTCACATCGACATTGATGTTGTGCATATGCTACACGCAATAACATATTTTGTGTTGGAACTGTTTATAAATGCTGGTAAATTTCATTTTTGATAATATCGTCCATAGTTACTTACAGATACTTACAGTCAGATCTATTTGCCATAGCAAAATGTCGCAGAAAAAGGTAAGCGTTTGGTTTTGTTTAAGTAAGAAATAATTTTTGATTTATCGTTGTTTGTCGGCCAATAAACAACAATTCGGAGTTTTGATGCGTATGAATTAATCCCCGAGGGCGTTAGCCACGGATCACTACGACAAAGAGTTGTTTATTGGCCGATAAACAACGGTAAATCGATAATTATTTCGAATGTAACATGATTTGACATACCTTTTTGCAATTGTAATTGGAACTACTTTTTACTATATTCCGCTCAGAATCGGAACTTTATTTTGCGTTGTTTATTGGGTAGTTTAACAACAATAATTTTGTTCTTTGTCTATAGAAAAATTAGCTAGTATCATGTTAGAATACCGTTTAATATAACAGTATTAATTATTTCTTAAGATTGTGGACCAGTCGTGATGTTTGAACAACGTTAGGTTTATTCCGGTTTAAGCTTCAACATGTTGTATGGCCGCTCAAAGGCGGTAGACAAAAGTTTTATTTTGTTATAGCTTTGTGTTTTTGGCGTGTATTTTTTTCCATGTTTTGTTGAGCATCATGTAACTATTTGCTCAGTTTATATTAATCAGAGTTTATTTTTTCTCTTCTGCAGACGCAAATGCATTTTCATAAGCGTTGACATTGTGAGAACAAACAAACTGTAAACCGGTACTTAAACAAACTAATAACTTCTTCATAACATTAATTTCAGCATTTGTTACTGATTGTGACGCTGGTGTTAGCTACTGTCTCGTGTGTAAAATTAATTTCTGCATTAGTTTCTGATTGTGACGCTCGTGTTAGCTATTGTCTCGTGTGTGAAATTAATTTCAGCATTTATTTCTGATTGTGACGCTGGTGTTAGCTACTGTCTCTTGTGTAAAATTAATTTCAGCATTTATTTCTGAATGTTATGCTGATGTTAGCTATTGTCACGTGTGTAAAATTAATTTCAGCATTTATTTCTGATTGTTATGCTAATGTTAGCTATTGTCACATGTGTACAATTAATTTCAGCACTTGTTTCTGGTTGTGAGGCTAATGTTTGCTGTTGTTACATGTCTAAAATTGATTAAAGCATTTTTGTCTTATAGTTATGCTAATGTAAGCTACTGTGACGTGTGTACAGTTCATTTCAGCATTTTTTTCTGATTGTGATGCTAATGTTAGCTACTGTGACGTGTGTAAAATCAGCATTAGTTTCTGATTGTGATGCTTATATTAGCTACTGTCACGTGTGCAAAATATGTAAAATCAACATTTGTTTCTGATTGTGATGCTAATGTTAGCTACTGTGACGTGTGTATAATCAGCATTTGTTTCTGATTATGAAGCTAATACTAGCTACTGTCTCGTGTGTAAAATGTGTAAAATCAGCATTTGTTTCTGATTGTGATGCTAATGTTAGCTACTGTGACGTGTGTAAAATCAGCATTTGTCTCTGATTGTGATGCTAATATTAGCTACTGTCACGTGTGTAAAATGTGTAAAATCAGCATTTGTTTCTGATTGTGATGCTAATGTTAGCTTCTGTGACGTGTGTAAAAACAGCATTTGTTTCTGAATGTGATGTAAATGTTTGCTACTGTCACGTGTGCTAAATTAATTTCAGCATTTATTAATTTCAGCATTTATTTCTAATTGTGATGTTGTTGTGCGCTACTGCCACATGTGTCAAATTATTTTTAACATTTGTTTCTGATTGTTATGCTAATATTAGCGACTACCACTTGTGTATAATTAATTTCGGCATTTGTTTCGGATTGTGATGCTGGTGATGCTGGTGTATTCCTGTACAAGAGCTCGAACTGAAGGTACAAGTGCTCGAACTGAAGGTACAAGTGTTCGAACTGAAGCTACAAGTGTTCGAACTGAAGGAACAAGTGTTCGAACTGAAGGAACATGTGTTGGAACTAAAGGTACAAGTGTTCGAACGGAACATGCGCAACACTCTCGCTTCTCAGCGCGGCTCACAAATCGATACTTCTCACGTAAAATTTGCATTGATTTGATATGGAGCGTTTTATATTATATGCCGTAACTTCCTAATTTTTTTACTTTCAGAAAAGTACAAACGGATTTGAAAACAGAATTTTATGCTCTTTAACATAATACCATTTATTTTATTTTATTTTAAAATTTAGGCGGGGAAATTTGTACTTTTGTAACATCACCCTATTTCCTATAGAAATCAATAGAACCTCGGTCGGAAATATGGTGCATTTTCAATTTTATCGCATAAAAAATAAACTTCCCACGTTTGTCAGAAAAGTACAAACGGATTTGGAAAATTCATTCTTTGCTTGTTCGAGTGGTGTTCATTTTGTTTAATTATTTAACATTTTAGGCGGGGGAATTTAGGCTTAATTGACGTACCTATAGTTTAAAATTTATTTCCGTGACTCAGTACGGAAATATACGAACGTTGTCGAACGATACCGAGTTTGTTCGCGGAACACTACCGTTTTAGGTTACAATATACTAATTCCAATCCTTATGTAATTTAATGTAAAAGCGATAACTTTAACCAAAAATAAATGCAACATTTTGCACATAGGGACCCACATAACCATACATTTTCTTAAAGAGCATTCTAAGCTGAATTGATTTAAGCAATAAAAAGGGTATGTAATGTGTTATGTAAGAATGAACTCGACACTAAACAAAGTTGACTGTTTTATCACCATCGTTTTAACGGCTACTTTCTAGTTGAATGTTACCCGCCTCAGCGCAAGTGTCATACTGTAGTCTCCAATCTTAAAACATATCAGTGATTTATTTGTGCAAACCAATGCTTACCCTACCAACATCTCCAAAAAAGAATATCAAATCAATTGTCTAAACCTAAAAACATGTCTTCGAGTTAAACTTGTTGATTTATTTAGAGAGTACAGCCCTACATCTCTTATTTATTTAGTGTATTGTGACCTTTAGCAGTATGTTCCACATACACTATGACAGACATGAAACTGACACTAGGCATTGGACGGGTACCCATGTACCCGCTGGGAGGGTAACCTTTGGCGGATGTCCGGGTACAGTTTCACTATTTGGGTACCAGATATTTTCGTTAATTGCTATAAATTGCGTTTGAATCAACCTAACTTCTTGCATTAACCGCCCCAAGCAACATAATATATTACCTTTAATCAAATTTGTTTCGCAATACGCTGCCTGGCACAATTTAAAATACTGTTGCAGACGTTTTCCTTTGGGTCTTACTGTTCAAACATGCTTTAAACTTCTCTTTTTCATAAAACATGAATTTTGTTTTTGGCATGTTTTCGTTATTGGAATACACTATATTTTTTCCAACATATTCTTATCAGTAACGCTGGACCAAAGTATGTCAGTGACAAAGGGTGTTTCTACATAAGGATATATATTTTTCCATTTTTCCAAATAAGAACAGATCTTACCTATCTTTTGTGCGATGGCCTGTATTACTTTCGGATCAATTTACCACTTTGCAGTGGATTGCTGTCGACAACGCAAATATATGTGCGAAAAACATCTGCCAAACGCCCGTGCTTTGGCCTTGGTGCCCAGATTTATACAATCAACACGGGTTTGCGATGGCATACAGGATTGCCCCCTTGGCGATGATGAGAAATGCTGCCTCCAGTGTAAGTAATTTATTTGCTTTTTCAGTTGCTATTGAAATGGACCCATATCCAGTAATAATGGTTGGTTTATTCAAATATACATTAGTCATACAGTCCAAGGGTATACACACCAGAGTTAAATACAGGTTCATAAATGCGAACGTAGACGCTATTTTTAAAACAAATAATTCTCAACTGATTTTCACATATAACGTTTTAGTTGACTATAATTGGTACATGGGTTTAGATAAAGTACTGCACGTATAGTCTCGTAAAATTGTCTTGATAAAGAACAAAGAAACGACAAGAGCTGTTAGAGGAGCGTGCTCGACTATTCAAAGTGTTTTGGTTGGTACATATTTTGGAAAGTGGAAGGAGTATAAAGTTGTTGAAATACAAAGCTGAGTTATGGCAATTATTTCATCAATTTATTCCAAGTTTCAAGTGAATATATTACGTTGTTCAGAAATTATAAGCCTGGAACAAAAACTTTATCCCCAAAATATATATGAAAAGTGGGCATATCTCTGTCAAAATACAAAACAGAGTTATGGTGATTGGTGCACCTGATACTTGAGTTGAAAAAAAAATGTATTATAATTTTCATGTGAATACCTTATGTGGTTTATTAATTATAAGTACATGTATTTTGAGGGGCATAACTATATTATCAAAATACAAAACAGGGCTATGTGGATTGTGGCACCTAATGCTTCAGTTGATAACAAAGGTATGTTACAAGTTTTTATGAGGTTTTGAAGTTATAAATCTTTTGAATAAAAACTTAAATCTGAAAATCTATGTGAAACGGGACATAACTGTGCCAAAATATCAACAATAGTTATGGGTAATGTTGCACCCGATGCTGGAGTTGACGGCAACTGTATATTCCTAATTTTAAATGAATAATTTAAGAAGTTTTAAAGTTACACTATATTTGAATAAAAACTTTAAGCCGAACATATATGTGAAAAAGGGGTATAACTGTGTCAAAATACAAAACTGTTGAGGTAATTTTTTTTCCTTATAAATTTCTTTATTATCCCCTCTCGAATTTGTGTGTGGGGGTCGGGGAAGCCCCCTTTATCACACTTTAAAAAGACAAATGAAAGGCACATGTAATATTGAATGTACAGAAATGGGCAAATTAGTACATATTATATGTCTCACAACTAGGTAGTGTAAATACAGTATGTTAGTAATATGTATGTTCTTATGTTTAAAACATGTATTGACTGGAACTGGAAGGCAAAGAAGAAAGACATGCGTTACAAAAAGAATTTAGAACAAACATACAGCCAACTATTTTTAAGTAAGATGTATATTGCAAAAGGAGTCATTAAAATCATGATGTGTTGGCGATTTTATATCCGTCCGTCCGTCCGTCCGTCCATCCGTCCGTCCGTCCATCCATACATTCATCCATCCATCCATCCATACATACATACATACATACATGTACCATGAAACGTTAACGCATATATACATATAATGTATTATTGATACTATTGTATGTGGATGATTAACGCAATACATGTTGGAATGGTGAACATTTAAAGTGAAGTTCAATAAAACATAACGCACATCTAGTTACATCATCGGTTGAGAAACCCGTATATTTAAATATCATTTATTGCAGGCAGTGTTACCAATTACCTGTAATACACTACATTCTAATTTGACACGCGCAAAGTTGTTTACAGAAAAACAACTCAAAATCGAAAATTATTTCTTAAGTAACAAAAGCACGAACCAAAGACCAACATACTCATGATACAAACTGAAGTAACCGCTTTGGCACGGTCAGTGTAAAGCCGTTTGATGACGCACAAAACCTCACAAGCAACTCCATAAAGAGATTTAACGGGTTTCAAGAACAGCACGTATTAAATCCCTTTTGGCACGAAGATGAACGCGACCATAGTCAAATCAAATGGTGTACATTAAAATAGTGGACAAGCGGAAGAAAACAAGGTGGACACCGTAAAATCCTGGGGGAGTTATATTTCCTTTTTTACTTGTCTCCGTTTTAGTACTATTTTAGCCCTCAATATGTCTAGAACCGGTAATGCAATATTTCAGAAAGAGTTTTATAAAAGATTAACATTTTGAAAAATAATCTTAAAATATATCTGGAAGGATTTCAGTCGTGCTGACAGAAGTTAAGGTTAACCGTCAGTGGATCTGGAAGGATTAGGTTGACCGTCAGTGGATCTGGAAGGATTAGGTTAACCGTCAGTGGATCTGGAAGGATTAGGTTAACCGTCAGTGGATCTGGAAGGATTTCAGTCGTGCTGACAGAAGTTAAGGTTAACCGTCAGTGGATCTGGAAGGATTAGGTTAACCGTCAGTGGATCTGGAAGGATTTCAGTCGTGCTGACAGGAGTTAAGGTTAACCGTCAGTGGTAAGTAACCGCTGCGAGGAGTATACCTCACACTTTGACAAGAATTAAGAAAATGAAAGGCAACTACACACACCACACACCACGAAAAGCATGAAACCGACAGTCTGACACAAGACACAGCTATGACTAACACTGTGGTCATTGCCCTGGAATGGCCAACGAAAACATGGGCCACAATAAAAAGCAGACGCAACAGAACAGTAGATGATTGGGACTATTGAGAGACTAAACCCAGAAACAATTTATAGGCGCGACATACCGATCAAGATACTGGTGCTTTGTGTTAATCTGAAGGAATTCTCAAAATTAAAACATGCTTACAAACACGATTCCGTTTTCGCTACTTCTATTTCATATGCAGGTCACATATGAACATTAAGCTGTATGAATTAAAAATGTCCGATCAAGTTTGGCTTGAAATAATTAATATATATTTACGGTGTAATAGTTAGTTCGTTTAATGACACATACGTGTTTTATTGTATAGACAACAGTCCCCCAAGCGTTCCATCGGGTCATCGAATTGACAGTCACACGTTCTTTCCCGTGGGAGCCGTGGTGACGTATGCCTGCGATAGCGGGTACTTCATGAGGGACGTCAACAGCGTCATTTGTGACGTCAACGGGACGTGGTCACAGACGCCGGTGTGCGAGAAACGTGAGATTTTAATTTGGATCAGTTTTTACATTTGATATTTTCCCGTTTGAACTATGTGATACTTAATATCAACATACTCCAATTTCTCTGGATAAACGCTAAGAGCAAGTATACGCGGGGTTACCAGTATTAGACAGACAGACAGACAGACAGACAGACAGACAGACAGACAGACAGACAGACAGACAGACAGACAACAGACAGACAACAGACAGACAGACAGACAACAGACAGACAGACGTCTATTTTAAAACAATTATTCAAAAGAATAGTGCATACAAATAAATTAAAAAGCGTTAACATTTGTTGTTTAAATACTAATCACTTTTTTTCAATTGGTTGTTGACCATAATTTCTACATTTTTATAATTGGTTATTGACCATTATTTCCAGAATGCGGCCCCATACCCCCAGTGCCGTTCGGCATTGTGGACCCGTACAGCGGACCTCTTGTTGACGGCGCTGGGTGCCGGGATACACTCCGATGCGGAACAACTTTCTACGCTGTGGCTCAGACGGAACCTGGCTGGGAACGCCCATGTGCGCCAGAGGTAACTAGAATTATAAATGATTCAATAAATATTTATACATAAAATATAGATCGAAAAGCAATTATTCTAAAAGCCCATTTATGTTCTGCATTATGTTTGCGTTTATTACAAAACTGTTAAAGTTGATATGTGTTGCATAGCTTTAACATTCTCATCTATTATAAGTATGCACTTTTAAAAAAAATCGTTTGAGTTGGTATTCGTCCGTTGAAAACCAGATGGTGTCAGCATATGTGCAAAGAAGGTTGTTAGGAAATAATCAAATTTCAAATTATCTCTATGTTTTTATTGTGCTATTTTTATATACTGTTTGTACTTACCTTTCCTATAAACTAAATGTTGGTGTTTTATGTGAAAGTGTGCCCGCTTTCTGATCTGCCTCCGTACTCAACGCCAAACATACCCCGCTGAACGAACCACTTCCGGTCGGCTCAGTGGTTCCGTTCACCTGCAACACTGGCTACACAAATCTACCGGGTGTCAACATGGCTGTCACGTGTACTGCTGGTGGCACGTGGTCGGGTAGTCCTTCATGTGTAGAAGATGATAACAAATATTTTCATTCTTGCAAGATTTTAAGTTCAGTATTTTATACCAGTAGATCAAATATATGCTTACCGGTATCTTGTATGTTTAGTTCACGATTGACAATATTATGCCTATATTTGTTATGTATTGTACGTGATGCCTAATTTGAACTTTCCGTGCAGTGTGCCCGCTAAGTGACTTGCCTCCTGGTACCAACGCCATGCTGCCGCCGCTGCTGACCGAGCCACTTCCGGTCGGCACGGTGGTTTCATACATCTGTGACGATGGCTTTACCGACCTACCAGGAGTCGACATGACAGTCACGTGTACATCTGGTGGCACGTGGTCGGGAAGCCCTTCATGTGTAGAAGGTGATAACAAATATTTTCGTTCTTGCAAGGTTTTAAGCCCAGCATTTCATACCAATAGATCACTACGTTCTAGGTCCTAGTTTTTATACCAAGTCTATCTCGTATCACTGCTTTCTAGATACACCTTGCCATGCAAAGTATCTAGTATCATTAAATTCTAGGTGCAACTAGTATCACTGGTGTCTAGATACATCTTACGATGCAAAGTCTATCTAGTATCACTACATTCTAGGTCCATCTTGCGATGCCAAACCTAACTAGTACCACTGCTTTCTAGATACATTTTGCGCTCCAAAGTCTATCTAGTATCACTGCATTCTAGGTCCACCTTGCGATGCTAAGTCTATCTAGTATCACTACATTCTAGGTCCACCTTGCGCTGCAAAGTCCATCTAGTATCAATACATTCTAGGTCCACCTTCCCAGCAAGCAAGCCCATATGGACACAATATGGGCTATACCTGGGCAAACATACCATATGGGCCCATGTGGGACCAATAAAATATTTTTTTGCTCATATCGGGCTCATATTGGACCAAGCAAGCAAACCCACATGCGTTCCCAGAAAGTATGCCCATATGGGTCCCTGTAAGCCATCCCATGTTTGCCCGATATGGGCTATACCTGGGCTGATACACCACATGGGCTCCATATGGGACCCGTATGCATTGTATTGCCCATATCAGACCCAGTTAGGTCCCAGGTAAGCAAACCATGTGAGTCCCAGCAAAAAGCCAAAATGGGCGCCCAACAAGTAAGCCTATATGGGTCCCAGCAAGAGATCCCATATGGGTCCCCAGCAAGCAAGCCCATATGGGTCAACGACAGTAAGACCATATGAGTCCAAGCAAGAGAGCCCATATGGTTATCAAACAAGGAGCCCCATATTGGTCCCAGCAAGAAGGTCCATATGGGTCCCTAACAAACTACATTTTATGGGTCACAAAGAGCATCCCCATATGGGTCCCAAACACGCTAGTCCGTATGGGTCCCCAACGAGCAATCCAATATGTGTCCCATCAAAACAGCCCACATGAGTCTGCATGAAAGCCCGAGTGGGCGCCCAACAAGAAAGCCCATGTGGGTCCCAGTAAAAAAACGCCTATAAAGGTCCACAACAAGTGAGCCCATATAGGTCCCAGAAAAACAGCCTATATGGGTCCCCAACTAGCAAGCCCATATGGGTTATCAACAGCAAAATCATATGGGTCTCAACAGCAGGAGAGTCCATATGGATACCAAACAAACAAGCCCATATAGGTTCCAGCAAGAAGGCCCATATGGTCCTCCAATAATGCATGGCATAATTACCCGTATTATTAACATTTGATATTTTTATGTGTATACATACGTACGTAAATTTTTTACATATTTTCACCTGATTTGTTCCGTATTATCCTCAATATTTCCTCAAATTTGGTTTTATCGCACTTTTACCCCTGTAAACAAATGACCGGTTCGCCAATAATAATAACAAATTCGCCAATAATTTCTATTAAACACAACGAGTCTACCAGCGCGTAGAATATTGACAAACTCCTCGCAGCGGTTACCTCCCCTATCGGTTAACGGTAACCAGTGTCATCACAAGTGATATCCTTCCAGATCTGGAAGGATTACGTGTTTGTAACTTTTACTTATTTAATGCAACTCAGTGCAATTTTCTACATAATTGGACTTTTTATATATCGTTAGCAGTCAAGAATGAAAACAGAAAAAGAAAATAACTGATTAAAACCATAAATAATTTATAGAAGATTTAAATCGATCATCATCACGTGTTTTTTTTTTGACGGCAGGTATTTGATTAGAACTATGTTCGGAACCAGTCAAATCTCTGCGCGGAGGTTGGAATATTGAATGACGTCACAGAGGTGAGAAAACACTAAATCAAATCCACATACAGCAACATTTTCTGGCATCGCTCACCACTTTTCGTTGGTTCTGGTCTCTTTGGAAAGAAGTTATCTCTGCTAACCAAATTTAAAATAAAAATATATGTTATGCTACATCTAAAGAAAACTCATTACACTTGATTATTATCACCCGTAAGTAACACAGAATGCACTCGCGATTTCGACAAAGGAACATGCCCGTAACGGCCCAATACGGTCGCAAAACACTGTCAAACATTTACAAAAATAGAAAATGCAATCAAACCGTTAATTATGATCGGTTTTACTTATACAATTTCTTGTTGTTGTTTTTCATGATGTCTGAGTGGAAATAAGTTATGCATTTTAAGGAAGCAGAAGCGAAAATGCACTGATGGAAAGCAAATTAAAACGGCCCAAAGTTAAAACGGCCCAGACTGGTTAAAACTGATCCAGTTATTAATGCATGTGGTCAAAACGGCTCCATTTGTAGCTGTTTTCAGAGTTTTAATTTGAGCACAAACAACACAAAAATATTATGTTTGTTTATTTTAGTTTATTACATAACAAGTGATATGATGCACAACACAAGAATAATACAATAATGTAAAATTTAAAATGTAGAATAATTATATGTTAAAAATAAATACATGCATAATCATCATTTATTTATTTGTTTTTCTGTGTATTTACATAATTTTCTCTGCCAAAACACTAACACATTTTTGGGTGTGGCACACTTCTTGTGTTTGGATAAAGTAAATATTTGGCTGAAAGAATACACTATCTCAGAATAACATAACTATGCATAAACTGTAAATTCATTATATTGCACAGTACAATACACTTTTCACAGTTACATGTAACTGCATTTTGCAAGACCATGTCGAATACTGTTATGAATGGTTTGTTCATGAACATTTAGAAAATGGATTATTGTTCGGTATTGATGTTGATGCAATATTCTTATTATGTTTGTTGTATCATTAAAACAAACAACATTGATTTTATTTGTGTTATTAATATTCAGACAGTAACATTGAAGATGTTTGCATAACTGAGGTGAACTTGCAGGTATAGACGGCAAACTTCTATGGTTGTCTTTCTTCTTTCTTTTTCCTTTTTTAACATCTAGGATCATTTCAAATAGGAAAAAAATACATGTGCCATTGTCTTGTTATAATTTAGCATTGAAATCCCTATCCAGCATCATTTCGACCTTTTTATGTCAATTGAATCCTGTCAACTCCAAATTGGATAGATCAACCGAATGAATAAAATAACTATATTATTATGAACATCATAGGCACTTTGTGGTTTTTGTCCTACTTTCCTATGAACTCCTGTTATAAATTTCAGTTCCTAAAATACGACTTTAACTGAAATTGATCAGATTATCTCAAAAACAATGTTAACATTTATTTTAATCTGCTTTCCATCTGAGTATGTAGATCTTATATGTATGCTTATTAATAAGCGGTGAAACACATTAAGTGACAGCTGTCCGGCTAGGGCAGTGGTGGACACCCTTGCTTCTCATATCGCGGTAAATGACGATAAAATTCACAGAGATCTCCCATTCCACGAAACAAATGTTGTTGCTTTTTAATACTATTTAGATGCTTTTGCCCGTAAACTAGGTAGTACCTATATTCATATTATCCAGTAGTTGTTAATTAGAAAACACGCAATTGTAATTTCTGTAAGTGAAATAAATGCAATCATAGTTAAAATGTTGTATAATCTCGACTTAAATTTTAAATAATTGTTAGTAATTCTAATTCACATAATCCCTATCCGGCTTGTAATAACAGGTTTAAACAAGGATCATTTGATAATATTCTTTAAAAGCGGTTTAGTTAAACAAACAGAACATTTTAAATATTGAAAGATTTATTACAAATACTTGATATTGTAGAATTGCTATGTTACAGTTTGATTTTATCACATCAGCCCACTTTATATTGTACATTATCTTGATCATGCTTTATGTTTTGAATCAATTGTTGTTTGATGAAGGCTAGGTATTAAATGTGATAAAGTTTTAACCGTTTTTTTTTACATATTAAATATTAATGCATGATCAAGTAAGTATCATCGAGATGTGGCTCTGACAAATTAACATAACACTATTTGCATACTTGAATTAGTTTGTGAGCCTTAGCCTTGTGACCATTCTTCAATGTTTTATAACAATGGTATATGCAATGACATGTATCAAAATAACAGGCTTACCTACTCAAAAGACTGTGTTTGTAATTGCTTGATAATATAGTCATACTAAAACGTCTTTGTTTGGTTAATTGGTAATACTATACAATACTGTAAGATTGGTATATCTACTTGTGGAATGTTGTTTGTTGATTCCATTATCATACCTTAAAAGTAAATACCAGTAAAGACTGTGTGCTATAGAGTTACATCAAGTGTTAAGTTTGTTAACACTGTGCCGTTGTGTCTGAATTTACTCATGATGTGTTCTTCTTTGAATGCTGTTTTATTGTGCCACATATATGCAGTTCACAATCATGCCTTATTTCCAGAATTGTATATTTATAGACAAGTTAATATGATCTAAATGGTATGGTCCAGTTTTGTAACACAGGCCAAAATGTCACCATGAATATGTGTGATAATTTTTTTTTCCTGTTTACATGAAGAAAACAAGTGATAGATTGTACATACATAATACATAAATGCATTGTTCGGTTATCATTATGCATAAAGGAACTAACACATCTATTGCATATCCTTTAAGGACAACATACATATGTTAATTACTAGTAAGTGTTCTATTCTGGAAACTTTTTTCGTTGCAATCCAATTAAAGTAAGAAAGGATTAAATGTTTTGTTGTATTAAAGACTGAATTTAGATATGAACTTTACACCCATATGCTTCACAGCTTGTGAGTCACATTCGTAGAATAGTTATTGTTTATTGTATTTTGCATTACATCATGTATCTTTACAGGAACTTTACATGAATGAAACCCACATTCACACATGCAAGCAGTGTTAGCAAAACAAAAAAAGTGTGTGGTTTAACGTTATGATTTGTTTGCACATTTCTATTGTCATCGCTGTGTGTGCTTTGGATGCAATTCTAACATTGTCAAAAAAAAAAAAAAGAAGCAAACTAATTTTATGATACTGATCGACAAGCAATCATTTGGTATAAATAAATTGTAATGCGTGTTTATTAAATAGTGATATTTACAGAAATATATATTTTTGTTAAAAAGAAAAAACGAAAAAACACAATTTTTTTTATTTTTTTAACAGCTTCTAGAAAGGTCATAATTTGTGAAGGTGTCACGGCAACGATTTTACGCCCTGTACCGTTGCTTATCAGCGTGAGATTAGCGAACTATGGACGAACCCAGGGCGGCTCCGTGTGCCCACATCACTCTATCTCAGACCTGAATTACTTGACCCCGACAAGCCTTAACACAGTCCGGGCTGATTGTGATGGCCGAACGAGCTGTACACTGACCCCAACAAACGCCTATTTTGGTGGCGACCCATGTCAGGGTACATACAAGTATCTGGAACTGGAATATATATGTCGGTAGAAGGGGTCAGCCCATAATAGCTTAAAGGGCCAACCTTTGAATGTGTGTGCTGAATTGAAGCTGAATAAAGATGACAAATAAAACTTCATATATATATTGAGTTCGTTGTTACGTTTTTGTCTGTTCCAAATTACATGGGGTCTTAAACATCTTAAGTAAATTATTATCTTAAAACTTCAAATCACCAATGTTCTTTAGCGTTTTATTCCATGTGTAAATCACACTGTGCTTCAGCACTAAAGTTTTTATAAATTATCGACTTATTATTACTGATTGTTTAAACATCTGTAAATGTTTTCAAAAATATATATGAGGCGCGTCGTGGGAAAATCGGTCTTAATGCACGTCTGCACAGGCTAATCCAGGACGACACTATCCGCCTACAGTGGATTTATGTTTAGAAGAGACTTCCTTAAAACAGAAAATACCATAAAAGCGGAAAGTGCCGTCCCGGATTAGCCTGTGCGGACTGCACAGGCTGATCCGGGACGACACTTTACGCACATGCATTCAGTCCGGTTTTCCAACGACGCGCCTCATATATGTTCTGTTGAAGATGTGACCTTTCCCTAATTGGAATTTAATTGGAATTCTCTGTAGGCAAACTTATGGTCTTTCTGGAGAAGAACTCCAATTATTTTGCAACCAAAAAACAATGCCCCTTTATAAAACTTCCGAACGTGCATGCAAACATTTGAAATATTTAAATGCAAAAATATCTCAAAACATTAAATGTAACATATAGGCTCGTAAAACAAATCTTGTTTACCGATTCAAAATATTTTACATTATTCAAGGTAATAAACATATATTTGGATTACAGTGGAATAAAGTTTTAACGGGAGTTTTAAGGTAATCTATAGGTTAGTACAACCAAACGTGTTTTCCGATATAAAATATTATTATATTATTCAAGTTAACAAACATATATTTGGATTTTATTGGCATACATTTTAAGAAGAAACGGCGAAGGACAACATATACTAAATGAATTATTTAATCCCACAAAGTTTCAACTGCAAAATCGAAAATTCCAAAACATGTTTATAAGCTAATGTGACGGCTGCTGCTTACTACACAACACCGATATAATATAATGTTATTAATTAGTTGAATTCATATTGGCCTTGTTATTGGGCTTCTGACAGCCGTATTGGCCTGAGGCCGTAAATACGGCTGTCTTCAGTCCTATAACAAGTCAATATGAATTCAACTAATTAATGACAATTTTATTAATTAACTTTATTATATACCTTACTATAAATAGTAACAAATTTGTACAGGAAAAAACCAATAACCTTTAGCTACTGTGCCGATACAGGTAGTTTTGGTTATTTGCACTGAGTGCAAAATAACTCGCCAAAATTCACGTTCGCGTAATGACGCAATGTCTTGTTTTACGTCATTCACAAGTTTTCATATAGTGTACACGTCAACTGGGACGCGAGGGTGTCGGAAAACAACAATCGGAATACAATACTTAGATCTAGTGCTTTTGGGGGTTTTGGATGAAATATGTTAATACAAATTTATATCAAAAAGTGTATGGAATGTATGCCTCGAATCGAACCGGTGAGATTATTCCCATTTCAATTTTCTAACAGTAGAATGTACTCGGATACCTTGGTAGTTGTAAGTGGAGAACAGCGTGTCCAAAATAAAGGTGTTTGGATGTAGATCTAGTCAGGTCCGTGAAGTTGGCTACGAGATCTGACATCTACAATCAGCTCTGAATTCGATTATTGCATAACTAGCCCTGAGATCTACATTCAGCTATACATATATAATACAAGGCAAGTGGGGACTAGTGTAGAGCTGGCTCTGTATTCAGCTCTGAATTCAGCTCCGCATTGCAAGCCTATGAGGGGTAGCTTATTTTCGCCAGATGACTACATAGTATTAATAATTCAACAAGAAAACACCGTACCGAATACAGACCTGGCTCTGTATTCAGCTCTGAATTCAGCTCCGCATTGAAAGTCTCCCAAATTCCTCCCTCCGTTACAAAACAACAACAACCAAAACTAACACCGAATCGAATACAGACCTGGCTCTGTTTTCAGTTCTGAATTTAGCTCCGCATTGCAAGCCTATGATAAAGAACACATTCGCACAATAGTACTACAAACTGTTATAACAACTATAAAACTAACACAGAATCGAATACAGACCTGGCTCTGTATTCAGCTCTGAATTTAGCTCCGCATGGCAAGCCTATGAATGGTAACTTAGTTGCGCCAGATCACTACATGATCTTAATAAATCAACAAAAATCACCGTATCGAATACTGACCTGGCTCTAAATTCAGCTCTGAATTCAGCTCCGCATTTAAAGCCGATGATAGAAAACTCATACCAATTCTCGCTGGTAACAAAAGAACTAAACAATGTACTTAACACAAGAACGAATACAGAGCCAGATCTACACTAGTCCCCATTTGCCTTGTAATATATATGTATAGCTGAATGTAGATCTCAGAGCTAGCTATGCAATTATCGAATTCAGAGCTGAATGTAGATGTCAGATCTCATAGCCAACTTCACGGACCTGATCTAGGTTTCGTTCAGTTTTAATAACTTTCAACGGAAATTTACGTCAAAGGTTTGCTTTCGTTGATGAATAAACCGTTTCTTTGTTGGAGAGTCTATCCACAAATAAATGCCCTCTTGCATCAGCTGTTTTGAAATGGAGTGGAAGGAAGATGTTCTTTACACCTTAATTAATTATGCCATGTGCGGATTAACAACTCGTTTGTTTCAGGTAACCCGATCTACCCTAAAAAAATGCACCGACCCTACAACATTTTATTGGGTTTGTCAGATTTATTTTTGTTTTATTTACCTTTTTCAAAAATTAAATGTGTTTTGGATAAATAAGTGTTTTGTTTTGATAGTATCCACTTATTAACAATGTTTAAGGATATTACTGATATGTTTTGAATATTTATTCAGTTTTAGAATCTTCAAATTGACCATTTACCAAAAAAAAATATAAATAAATAAATCCCGACCTACCTACCCTAATTTTTTGGGGCATGTTACCTGAAGTGAACATATTTTTTTTACGCCTTATGGAAGCTAGATCATGTATAAAATTAGACAACACAACGTTTTTATCAATGAAAAACTCGGGTGAGTAGAGGTGTTTTTCATTTTTATGCTGTGTCATTCTGAAAAAAAATTGAGACTAACATGTAGAAACGTTTAGTAACAAATTCAAAGTGCACAATATGCTAACCGTTTTCAAAATGGCGTCAAAATACTTGCCAAAATCTCATCTCGTATATGGCCGAGCTAATCCTTAATCTCGTATTGGCCGCATTTTTCCATATTGGCCGCGTTTTCTGTATTGGCCGAGTTTTGAAATGTATATGGGATGGCACAACGGTTCGATTATTCGATTGAATGATCGCCATTCGAATAGTTAAAACGCCATTCGAATATTTGCAAATTGTTATTACTTCTTAAAAAGAATAACTTCCTGATCGTAGTAGGTTTTTTTCCGTCAACATAAAGGCAGTACATTTTTATTTCACCAACAGATACGTAATACCGTGTTTTCACTGGAATAGTCCCGTGTCACGTGTCAGATTGAAATATATAGAATATATGGGTCGGTGTGAGTCTCCACGCTCCTAGTCGCCAGTAATACACAATGACATCCGACCGTTGGAGACCATTCCTGTTAATTGTTTATTACAACTCGTGTTTTGACTTCTGAAAAGGGTAACCGATAATAAAATTTAAAAAGTGCGATCACACATTTAGCATGCCATTATAAGAAAGTAAGTAAGTAAATATTTTTTTTATAGTGACATGTGTTACATGGAACAGCAACATGTATATAACGTCATATTTTGCAATCAAACACCCGGCGCCATGGGCCTATAAGTCACCTACAAATATAAAACTAAACAATTGATACAAAGATCAAGTATTATGGCAAAGGTAATTTACAAATACGCAGTGAGAAAAATAGAGAAAAAGGCACAAACCAATATCACTAGGTATATATGTTTTTTCTTCTCATTAACATAGCATTGACTAGGTATTTAGCTGTTTTGCGGGCGTGGTTATTAGCCAAGATGTACAGTTTCTCAATAGTATTTCTTTCATCAAAGTCTAACTCTGCCAACAGTTCACCAAAGATCTTAACTCTCAAGGCGTAATATTTTGGGCAACACAAAAGAAAGTGGATTTCAGACTCAATTTCCAACTGATCGCATTGTACGCATAAACGTTCACATAAGGGCTCATTAATATACCGTCCAGTTTCAACACGTAACGGTAAGATGCCGCAACGAAATTGCGCGAGCGTTGAGCGCTCGTGTTTTGACAAATTTAGTTTAACATATGGTTCCTCTTTAAATTTATTTTTAAAAAGTTTATATGTTCTTAACTTGCTTGATGCCTGTAATGACACATTCCAGTTATTCTTGTAGTGGTCGCTAATCAGTGAGTAATATAATTTTTAATAGATTAACGACTTATTTGTGAAGTGTTCGCCGAGGTCTAGTGTATCCATAATAGTTTTCAATTCACTGCTCCTGTTATTGTGACACAACATATAGTCTGTTTCGAAAACCTTTTTGTCAACCTATCATTACTCAGCGAATTCAGTCTGTTCCAGAAAGGTAGCATATCTATCCAGCGTCGGAATCTGCTTGGGAGCCAGCCCACATCACCTAAGATAGCGGTTACTGGTGCGAACCGATGAACTCCTAAGATGTATCGTATAGCGCGGTTTTGGACGTTGTCTGCGGCTTGGTATTGTTTAAACTTTAAACCCCCAAGTACTTGAGCAATAATCGAGTACAGACACAACACAATTTTGGTAAGGTCCGTCGTAAGACCCAAAACCAAAGTCTTTAAGTCCATGAATTTTATTGATAATTCCACCAGGCGCTCGTACTGCACCTTTGGTTAAAGCAAACAGTGTTCATCAAAACTTCCCTTTTCTGAAAATATAACTCCCAGGTACCTATATTCAGATACCATTTCGAGTGCATTGTTTCCTATATGAAAACGAAATTCGGTCCTTTTTTCGTTTTTTTCGCGGCCTTTTCTAAAATGCATACATTCGGAATTATTCGCATTTATTAGCACGCGCCACTTTTTGCACCATTGATGGAGAGTATCTAACGTCGTTTGTAGCTTGGTTTCACTATCAGCAACGAACACAATGTCATCTGCATAAAGAAGCATGGATATTGATGTAGTTCCCATCTGAATTCCTAGGCCAAGGTCATTGATTTTTGTCAAGGTCATTGACGAAGGTTGCGAAGAGTGTCGGAGAGATATCATTGTCCTGAGCGCAGCCAGTCCTGCAGTCGAACCAGTTTGCCAACTTGCCGTTAACTTTAACCGTTGACATTGTTCTCTCGTACATTGCCTTAATGTTTTGGTATAATGTTTTGGTATATTTTCCCATCATTTCCACAAGCTATTATTTTATACAGCATCATTTCCCGATCTACAAAGTCAAAGGCCTTTTTAAAGTCAATATAGGCTGCGAACACTTTATCGCTATTTTTCACAATACTGTTCAGTGTAAAAACATGATCCTCATACGAACGATCCTTCCTGAATCCATTTTGTTCGTCGGCCAAGACGTCATTCTCGTTCAAGAAACAAGTGAGTCTTCGGTTTATAAACGCGCTGTAGGCTTTGCTTTATACATGACAGAAGACTAATTCCACGGTAATTAAGGGGTACACGGCGGTCAGAGTTATTGTCCTTGAATATAGGGAATATAACGGCCTTTATCCAGTCACACGGAATGACTCCAGTCACACGGAATGACACTCGTATCAAATATCAATGGCAACAGTTTATGAAGCGTTTCAATTACCAGTGAATTTTTCAGGACGATATATGGGATATTGTCTATTCCGCACGCCGATTTCGACTTCGTTGACAATGCTTGTCACTTCTTCAATAGTGATGTCTCTGTTATTTGAATTGTATAATGGGTAAGATATATTCATTTCAAGCAGCTTCTTGTGTATTTAAGTTTACGATAGAAGTCGTTATCAAATTCATCACTATCCCCGCCATTGTAGAGATTTTCAAAGTCACGTGATCACCTATGCAACACGGCCGTCTCATCAGTTACTATGTTTCCAAACTCATCAACTACCTTTTCCGGAATCATCGTATCTTTTCGTGGGCCTAGGTGTTTTATTTTATTCCAGAATTCGTTTGGGTTTGTCGTTGACATGATCTCTATGTCGTCTGACACCGAGCGTCTGTAGTCCCGTTCATACTGGCGGAGACGCTTAACAAATCTGTTACGCGCTTCAATATACAGTGCACGTTTATAAGTCCTCTCTGCACGAGACCCTTTACATTTTATAAATTCATCTCAGATGTACATAAAGAGTGCCATAAAGTGTCCAATTCTTCATTCCAGAACGGTTTCTTTATTTTCCGTCGTTTGCTCGAACGCGTCGTAGCTGAATATTTTGGTATCGTGTTTGACATTTCATTTTTAATACTGCCACATAATAACATGTATATATTGTCAATATCCTGCTGCGATTCTCTATTACATTCAGTTATAAACTTACCAACTAATGAATATCGGAGCGTTTCAAAATTGATAAAAATTGTGTGATGTTTTGAAAATATTAAAATAACAATTTAAATGAGTGAAAATGAAATTGTTAATGCTTTTGTACTGTGTAATTTATGCATTAATTAGAAAGCGAAATTTGTAAATGGAGACACGAAAATACTAACTAATCGGTACTAAACTGTCATAAAAATAATGATACTGTCTCGTAGGCCACAAAGTTCAAAGTAGTTAATACGAATCTATGCGAATATTCGATTGAATGAAAAAGCGATTATACGAATACCGATTTTGGTATTCGATGCCATCCCTAAAATTTATTGTCGAGGTTGTCATTGTATCCAGCGAACAAACTGGGACTCAGTTTGTAGAGCGCTGGACTGTCAATCCGGGGTTCGTGAGTTCGAGCCCCAGCCCAGCCACATAACTTGTTCGGTGATTGGTCATGAAACAATTTCTACGGCCATTCTCCCCTACCTCTGATTCAAGTAGGGCAGTTGTCAGTTATTGGCATAAGTATGTGCACTCTGTACTGGTAGACCGCTTCGATCGGCTAAGCTGGCCCAGGAAAAGTATGAGTAGGTTAACTGACCGACGTTATATGACTGAAATACTGTTAAATTCGGCGAAAAATCCAAACAAACAAACACACAAAATTAAAGGAATCTTAGAAGTCTCAAAACATTCGCTCATAGATCAAAAACACATGACAGTTGTGTGTGTTTTTTCACATAATTATATTTTGCTATTATGAAAACGGTTCGGGTATCCCTGGACAAGGGTTATTCACAACCCATTGAATAAAGACAAAACCGGTGGTAACAAAAAGCACTTTATTCTATACAAAAAGTATATAATATTGCACACATAAAATCAAGAACTGTAAAATTTATTATTATTTCATATTCATCTGGTGGCCACATGTTCTAATCTTTTGTATTGTTATCACCAAACTCTTCCCAGGAGGCCTTCAGGAATTCTGCCGAACAGTCCGTCGCCGATAAATTGGTCTCCCATACTACCACCGAAACAAGATGTTTGTGTACAGTCATAGGGCTGAAAGAACAGATGATGAAATTTGTGATTTGTTCACTACTTTATTGTAAACGTTTTTTATTACAATCAAACATAATCGTAAGCATATACACTTTCATACAAAGTTAGCGATATTGTATATATGTCTGAATAGTGTTGGAACAAAATATATAATGTTATATGATACATGTGCATATTTGTCATAGCAGACACAATATGTTTATGAAATTTACATATTGAGGTAAAAAAACAACAACAACATAATGTGTAAGTATCACTTATTTCACACAAACATTGAAAGCTGTTAATACGTTTTCTATAAATTTTCTGTATAAAGTGGGCTGGTGATTGTTTCCTACATTGTTGTAGCTGGCAGGCACACAGCGCTACAAAAGAAACCGTTATTGCAAAACATCAAAGGACGCACTTTTATAATTGAATAAACTTGAATTGTATATAAGACTAAGGCCAGAAAAAAACATTTGTGTTTCGGGCAACCCGATCCACCAACGTAAAGTTTTTAGCGATAATGATTGTTTTCCGTGAATCTGTATTCGTCAGATTTTAGATATTTTTTTATGTTTCTTTTTACCGAAATGTGTCTTTAAAAAGTATAAAAAAGAACTCAATTCAGACCCTACCTAATTTTTTGCAGACCGTTGCCCGAAACACACAATTTATTTGTGTTTGGCCTAACCAGCAAAGCGACCGTATCCTGCCCAACGCTAAGAGACAATGTAGTTACTATTGATTAAAGCTCATATTTTGCAATAATGTTCACTCAGTTTGTTTGTTTGTCAAGGTTTTTTACAAAAAAAAGTAAGCTGAGGTCATAATCACAAAGTAAATACTTTATCAATAACCTTTTGTAATCATCATTTTACACAGAGGTGACCCATTGATCACGTATTAAAAGCTGTAACATTAGTGTTCAAGGTGAACGCATAAAGAGATAATGTGCGTGCGTTCGTGCGCGTGTGCATGTGTTAGACTATGTGCATGATGGCATGTCGTTTTGTATTTTAAATTATCCTACCTGACCATTGGTTCCACAGACACACGTATTGCATCCATCAGTATAGCTCTGCCCTGGGGATACTGGGCGTCCAAGGCTGTCATAGCAATACCCTGCAAACATTGGGACGTTACAGAGTAAATATCATGAAATATAATACGAGGGTTGTTCATTAAGCTCGTAGACTGCCTTTATAGTTAAGACATTTCACAGACAAGTGAATTATACATCACAACAAACAGGGATCTAATAGAAACAAGTGTTCAGGGTTTCATTACAACAACATCATTTTAATCATTGGTCGGTTTTTGTATTTCTAACAAATGGTCACACAAATTGGCTTGGGTGATAGCGCACATCTAAGGTAACAGAAACCGTTATACCCTGTGGTCACGTGACAGCTCGATCTTAGCCAATCGGATTACGTAATTTATGTAGGAGGTGAGATATTAAATAATACCGTTCTTGTAACTATTGTCATACTTTTATTGAACGTGGCTTTGTTTGCTTAACTACCACTATCTACACATGAAAGATGAGAGGGTTTGTCTACGAGTTTATTGAAAATCCCTCGTAAGGTACCTTTAGAGTCGTCAGTGGAAAACTATTATTCATATACCGGTATGCTAATTATATTATCGATTGGAACCTTGACATTTAAGCAAAAATCAAGAAAGTAAAAAGCAACATTTAGATCATATCACCAACCGGTCGCGATAAATAATCTGTCTTAAGTCACTGCCTTAATCAAAATAACCAACTAACATATTACTTACTGACAACAGCAGCTGTTCTCGTTCGTCCAGCGTAATTGTTGATTCCTGGAAAGAAAATAATACTTAGTACATAACTTGTGCGTTTGCAAAGCCGAGCTATGTGGTTCATTCTTTATTTTCATATGGGCAACAAGATATATCAAAGAATGCATATAATTATATCATTAGTGCGCTTCCACAAACATTATTGGAAGTAAATCTTTTGCAAGCCGAACTATTTGGTTTTTTTCTTCATCATGGGTAATTTGTAAAGTATACAAATTACACATCAAATATGCTATAATCAGAATATTGTGCTTTAAAAACATTACATTATATAATATAAAAAGATATATAAACGTGCTACTGAGTAAATAAATAAATATTCGAAAACATAAAGATGTGAATTATGCCTATGTAACTGTACTACTAGTATTTCTGTATTTATATAGGCATAATACTGCTATTAACATGCGATGAACGTTATTGACTTTTTGCCACTTTTAGATATATAAAATGTGTACTTACGTGCTTCCGACATCACAGTCAGACCCAAAACGAGGCAAAGAGCAATGGTGACGGTGTTCATTTTGCTTTTTTTCGCGACAAAAACCTAACTCTCCAAAATAAATGGTGTGAAAGATGTGAAGAGAACACCGAGTATTTGTTTATTTATACCAATATCTAGATGGAGTCATCGAACGTCATTAATTTCGCATTTGCCACAAATTATTAACGGAAGCATTTATAGTCTATTTCTTCCTTTGATCTACATAAACAAACATGATCCCAATTGTCGCATTTGCACAACGCGTCAGGTCCTTTACGTCAACGACGTTAAACGCATTAAGGACGTTACGTACGAGCTGCGTACTAGTTAGTAATGACTTATTATATCGACAGTGTTTTACGTTCATTCATGTCATCAACTTCGGTTTAAACCGCATTTTTATACTAATGAGGGGAGTGTTACAATGCTCATCTAGGCATGGCGCGCGTTTGTACGCTTTGACCTTAACAACACCATTCATGTATTGTCATAATTTTAGTATTCATGAACCAGTCCGCATATTCTAGCGTTATCGCCTAGTAACCAGGTATTGATTTTATGGACAACAGTTCAACTATGTCTGTTTCAATACTTTTGCCTTTAACTTTGCAAAACCTACAACGAATGTTTAAATATTTACAATGTATATATAGGATCTGACACGAGTTGTCATTTCATAGGTCTACCATATTTTATTAAACGAGTTCATGAATTTTGTTAGTAAGCGAGCCTTTGGCGAGCTTACTAACGAATTTCCTGGACGAGTTTAATAAAATATTGTATGAAATGACAACGAGTGTCAGATCTTTTTATGACATGCTTTTAAACGAAAAAAAAACCCTTCAAATTTTACCAAAACATGTTGATAGATCCTAAAAGTTGTGTACTGACGTGACGTCATTTCATGTTGACGACGTCATTTCACATCATGCGATTGGTCAGTCAAAGAATATGTAGCCAATGAAAACGCTTATTATGTTATCTTTCACATGCGTAAAATAAAAATATTCGTAATGGCTGTATTACACGGTAAACAAAGTATAGCATGTGATAAAACTAGTTTTAAAATAGAGCATCTTTCGCTGTTCACGTTCTTGTTATAATATAAATGTCGCGCCGCAGACTCCATCGTGTTCTAGCACGGAATCATTTGTGGCCCTAAGATATTCAACATAAATTAATATGGTGGAATTTCATAATCTGCGGAGGAATCAATGGATTTAATCAATTCTTAGCGTATTTAAAGTGTGATAACCATAAGTGAATTCAGCGGCCTGCCGACACGGGCCATGGGAGTTTTAGTTATACTAAAGTATATTTGTAACACATGACAAAAAGTTGTGATACATTGCAGTGTTATGAAACAGAAACACGTCATTGGCCTTATTTTGGGTCAACATATATGACCGCGTTAAGGGGACTTGTTCACATATTTTTCTTTTTTTTTGACAAGTGACATTTATTATCTTAACTGCAAACACTAAAGCATCTGGATAACAAAAAACAACAAATATTACACACACACACACACACACACACACACACACACACACACACACACACACACAAATGCCTTCGCCGGTACTCGAAGCTACGATCGTCGGGATTAAAAAGCTGGCGCTCTAACCACTCGGCCGTTCAGAGTCACATTCATGGTAGTGAATGTCTAACCCTATGTAAGAGATACACGTGTTTTCCAAAATTCCGAGTACAAGCGTTAAAACGCGTTATAACTTTATCCATTTCAAATGATGAATTTTCATAAACGACACTATAGTTTCAATATATTTCTTTGTCGGGAGTGCTAATATATTATACTGTATTTTTAGTTTTGAGATCTTAAACAAAATTTTTGAAATTTGTAAATTTGGCAATCTTTGAACAGGTCCATTTAAACTATACATTGTACATCACATATACGACGATAAATGACAGGTTAATCAACTAATGGGTGTATTCGAAGTTGACATTTATTATGTGACTTATTTGACTACATTAGATAGGTCCATGATAATTATTACCTAATATCCCAGGGGCGAAACTGCTCCATGACCGTACTAGTTGTCACAGTGGTTTACACATCACATTTACTTTTTACACAACCCTGGCTCGATTCCCGTTTCAGCACATGCGTTTGGATAGTGGTCACTATAATGGACAGATAGGTTTTCTCCGGGTAATTACAAGACGACATATATAGTTTATTTATCATTCAGCAATGATTTATATGATAAATCGAACAATTATGATGGGTCCAAAAACGTAAGACATAGCAGAGGGTAAAACTCCTCACAGTGATCTCCCCTTAGGGGGATTAAGGGGGCACTAAACAGTTTCTCGGGCTTCGGACTCGTCCTGGTGGGGTCTGGATTCGAGCCGTCTTGCACACACTGATAATGTCAACACCTGAAAACAAAACATCATTTCGATGTTGTTGTGGCTGTGGCTTCACAAAATTGTAGGGAAAATAATTGTGCACACAGTTCCACTATAATTTTAACATTAATGATTAGCCAATTTTCGGGTTTAAATGTCACCAGTTTTCGCGATCATTTGAGTGATTTTCAACATCAATCTGCAACTTTCCTGGAAACGCGAGCACCTCAAACACTGCATGCCTGTCGGCGTAACTTACCAGATACTTGCTTGCAACTGAGCATATTGGGTGTCAACCATTGAGATTTTCCAATAAATTCCAATGTAGGTACGACCTTTTAAATAGCCTGCCAAAATGGCGTTCAGAGCTAGGAATCCTCCGAATTTTATGTGCAAGGTGGCTCAACACAAACACTGGCTTTACATAGGGCATATTTTCGATTCCACTAAGCGTGCAATTCAAAACTCCAGCCCTTAAATCCGATACTTACAACTTCTAAAACACTCAAAATGCTGCTCAGTTTCACTGTATCCCTATTTATTAGCATTTTCTCCCCTGCCAATTCGAATGTTTGGCTGAAACTGTAAAGCGCTACCTTAATCACTGCCGGAACAAACATCACATGACCACAGTGGCTCTAAAAATAGATTACTTTATGTCATCCAAAAGCGAAATATATAGTATGTCTATTAGTTATAAATATAATTAAAATATAAATATAAAGACAGGTCAGTGTTGTAAGTTTAATCATGCACATTTTAATACTGGAAATAAACAGAATTACTTCAACGTGCTTGCTACGTTCACTTTCTTTTGTTTTAATGCACTATAGTCCAGACAATCTATGCTAAAACGACCCATAACCTCTGAAACTAACTGCAACAGAAATAAATACCACTGTTTTGAAATCTACATACTATGGCTGACAAAATGTCAAAAGTCTAGAAAAATCTAATTGGTGGAAATGACAGAAAAAAAACAACACACATGTGACGAATGGTATGTCTGATTCAATATTGTTTTAATATACTAGAACGCATGAATGTAAGTGTGCACCAATGTAATCACTTATTTCATTTCACAAATGATCATTTTTAATATGTTATACAAAATGTATGCATTTAAACTACGCAAAGACATGATATGAACATGTATCTGGACACTGGTGATGTGTTTTTGCAAAGAAAAAAAAAACGAAAACGTGGGTGGGGTAAACTGGTGCAGGTTATTTGGCTAATAATAACGGTAGAAGCATTATAATTCTAGCAATTCTGCTACACTGGTTAAAATCCAGACATTGAGAATGTAAATGGAAATTAAATTGAATTAGTTATCTCTTTTATTAGTCCCCTACCTGTAAAACTGGTTGGGGACTCTAGGTTTGCGCGTGTCCTTCCGTCCGTCATTTTGTCCATCCTTCCGGGACCGTCAGTCTCATTCTGTGTACGCTCTATAACTCTGTCATTTCTGGGTGGATTTTGAAATTACTTGGCATAAACGTTCACCATCACGAGACGATGTGTCGCGCGCAAGACCCGGGTCCGTACCTCCAAGGTCAAGGTCACACCTATAGGTCAAATGTAAAAAAATGGGGCCTGTTTTTCGTGTCCAGTCAATAACACTGTCATTTCTAGATTAATTTTGAAATTATTTGGCGGAAATGTTCACCATCATGAGACAATATCAATAGGTTATTTTGTAGCCCTTTATTGTGTTCTATAGATCTACCTGTAATAAATAATTATGGAATTGTGTGTTTCATTCCGTACACTATTAAATTTATTCTCTTTGTTTTCCGTCATCATAACTATCCATCCTGAATACACGTAAATTAATATTATTATCTGAACTCGTGATAATTTACAAAAATATGCCCTACCCCCTGCCCCCTCAATGAAAAGGCGGCGTATTGGTTTGCAGTTGTCGGTTGGTCTGTCTGTCCATCATAACTTTTTCCTGTAACAAGCCACCGGTAGGGCACTAAAATCTCATCATGTTGCAATATACACGTGTTACTGTTTAATTTTAATTGCGATGTTATGAGGTTAATCTTCATTTAAACTTAAATGCATTACTATAATAAATAAAGTGTGAGGTTCGGGCGCTTGTAAACCGGTTTAAACCCCAATGCTTTGCATTGACCGTTCCCAAGGCGGTGAACTCAGTTTTAGTCATTTGTGTTTTGTATTTGTAATGAGTTTTGGTATTGTGCTGTGTTGTTTCTGGAAATTGGTCACTTGCCATACATGTAAATAGAGGAACTTGTGCTGCTAATAAAAGTTCTCTCCCGCTAATGCAGCTGGATTTTCACTTGCAATGGTTTATACAATGTAAATCAATCTGTACAATAATAATTATACAAGACATCATGTAAACATAGTTCCACATGCATGCATTAGAAAGAACACAGCAATCTCAAAGTGATCATAGAACATTTGCAAGCAATTATTTTGTATATTTTTCTAGCTCACCTGAGCACGAAGTGCTCGGTGAATGTGCTCGGTGAGCTATTAGTATAGTGGACCTCTCCTGCGTCGTCCGTCGTATGTCGACCGTGTGCCGTCAACAATTGGTTTCGTTCTCACGATAGAGACTTCACTAGTCTTCGCTTTTTATCCAATCTTAATCAAACTTACACAGTTTGTGTATGACCGTAAAATCTCGGACGGGATTGTTATTGGGCCAGATCACACCAGTAACACAAGAGTTATTTCCCCTTTTTCATGCAAAAAGGTGCAAAAATAAATTGTCCAACATATAGACTTTATTTTCCATCTAATCTTAACAAAGCTTTCACAGTTTGTGTATGACAATCAGATCGCAGCAGACGCCAAAATGGTGATATATATTTTTTTAAGTTTAATGTAAAAAGACACAATTGTACTATTACAAATACTTATATTTGTATTGAATACACGTAAAAATAGTTATTAAATAAGAAAATTAATGATAATTATATATTCATAAACCTACATCAAAATCTGGACGGGCAACTTGTGGCGGCAGTGGTCAAGGTAGCGCAACAGAGGAGACCACTTGTAGCAGTTTGAGCAGATGTCTAAAAGGTCAAATTACACCAAAACGGAAGTCTAATCCTCAGGGTTACATGCTGTCAGTTAGATAATAAACACATATGGTTCAGTGTATAATGCATATGATTTTAAAAATACAGTTTAAATGACATGTTTTGGTATCAATTTAAAGATATATATGTAAGAAATAAGAAAAAATACAGTTTTAGGCACTACTTTATAAAAATTGGTTCCCAGCTTCATAACTTTTGGCCCGTGTATTCATGCACAAAATGGCAGCCTCCATGCCCGTCAAAACCGGTGTGTTTATTCTAAGGTAAATATTTTGAGTTACAACGCATAGAATTTGTTGACATGCTGTTTTTTCAAAAGGCTATGGCCTTATCTTTCCAACGATGTATGGTGATGTATTAGAAAGTAGCTTGGTCATGGTGAAAATTGAGATCAAACATTGTATATTTTATATGTAACAATGAAGGAACTTATTTGCGCATGCGTAACCAAAACATAATTGTTGGTTTCCGCTTACATCTCCAAAAAATATACGGGGGAGGGGTGGGGGTAAAAATAACTTTTTTTCTTTTACTTTTTTTGCTTCGCGGCATATTCACCACACAGTTTAGGTATATTAGACTTCATTTTAAATGATTCAACGCCTCCAATAAAAAAATGTACCTTACGGCATGTACTTACCAAGAGCGCCTTCTCACGCTGCCTAATTCGAAATGTTTGCTAATTACCGAAAAGCCGCATATTAGCGAAAACTGCTCTTTTTACCGAAAGTCAGGAAAAAAGTTAAAGATAGGCCAAAAAAAACTTTTAGGGTCATCGGAAAAATATGTTGGGGGGGGGGGGGGTCGGATAAGCGGAAACCAACAACTTGTTTATGCCCATAGACGCGAAATTCAGATTTAAAAAAAAGTTCACATACGGTTTAAATTACTCGCAATAAAGAAAATAACGCTACATAGAATATAACATGTAATAAGTAAACACAAAAGTAAATTGTGTTGCATTAAGTTAGATTTTTCTTTTTTTTTCTTTGGATTTATAATATTTAAGGCCGTACAATTATTCACGACAGAATTATCACCTCTAGCGTTAGTGAGCTGCAAGGAAAATACTATTATCTTAGAGTTTGTTCTGATTCGTCTTGGGGAAATTTTTTATAAAAATAGAATACTTAAAACAACTAAAATTATCATTTATTTAAAAGTATATTAATGCAGTTTTTATTCCTTATGAATCATTTTGTGTATTTGTCAAATTAAATTCTAACTTAAATCAGTATGTGTCTATAACACGGATCTTCCTTTATAAGGGATGCAGTTACCGGTATTTCACGGTTGTAAAGGAAACACGTGATAATGGATTTACTACAGTAACTGCAAGAAATATCAAAATACCTTTGATGATATTCACGCATTGAATCTAAAATAGCGATTGTTTTTATAATTATTATGAAGATATTAATAAAAATATACCGTATATTAAATAAAATTTTCAATCATGTAATAGATAACTACATCGCAATGGTATCGACATTATTATTTTGGACGGACTATGGCTACGAAAATGTCAACTGATATAAAATTTAACTAAAATTGCATGTACAAGTACTAGTATATTATAGAAATATGCAACGCACAGGTTTATCATTTTTTACATAAAATCTTGGTATCCAGACAAAATCCCCCCCCCCCCCACTCGCCCTGACATAATCCCTCACGCTTCGTTTTACGTACCCGAACAAAATCCCTTCTGTTGTTTTTACAACCCGGCCATAATTTCCATATCAACATTAAAAAGTTTGTGTTCTAGTCAAAAATAATTGTTGAAAAAAATGTATGCCATATCCAGTATACAAATCAATCACAATATATTAGATATACGTCTGCTTATTTATTTTAATGATATAGCCAACGGTGGTCTTGCATAAGGTAACAATTGAAATTGGATAAAAACAGAGGTGTTTCACTTTATCTCTTGCATACTGAAATACTCTTGCAAAAAACACTGCGCTAACAGGACAGCCATATTAAATTGTTGTGGGTTTGAAAGCGTAAAATGTATTACCGATTGAACCTTAGATAAGTAAGTATCGATAATCAGATGAAGTCGATAGCAGCCGAAAATCTTCGGAAAATTTCCGATTAGTACCTAACAGCTGACTGTCTACTGGCGCAGAGCCTAAATCCACCACATTTTGGGGGTATTTTTACGATATTTTCAAAAGTTGTTTACCGATTGACATAAACAAAATCACATAAATCAAGTTAGGTTTAATGTGCATTTACTGGCTGTTTCGGTTCAATTTCAAATACTTGGCAAATGAAAAATATTTATTGAGATTGAAGGCCTAAACAGCGTAAAAAATGTGCGTGGTAGTACCTAAATCCGCCACCCCTCTTTAAAATGTTTAAATTGCTCTAAAATAATATTCTTTTATGAATTATGTTTTCAAAGCAACTTCTATTGACTTCTTTTGACAAAACTCCCACTTTTGTTTATTTAAGGATCATTTTCTATTGTTTAAAATAAGCGCAGTGACCCGAAGTTGCTTGGTGAAACTCGTACATCAGGAACCGTGACATGCTTATCCCACATTTGACTATTGTTCTTATTTAATTTTTCATATTAAGCAGCTCGTTATCTGTTGTTAATACAATGTTTCAACTTCTTCAAATTCTCATTTGTCTTTAATAAGCTCTGAAACTGAAGCAACGTGTGACAAATAATGAGGGTTTTGAGCAGCGAGACATTTGCGCTCTTAATAAGCAGATTTTTCCGCATTTTATAGAATGTAATGCCAATGAATAATGGTTATTTTTATGCTGCGCATGCTCACATGGACATAATATTAAAACACCATAATTTAATTTTATCATGGACACCATGCGGTGCCTCAAAATTGCGCATGCGCAGTATGAAATAGATTCCCACCATGCAGCTTGTTTGCATATAGGGGTTAGGTACAAAATAATTGGATAAAATATTCACTTATGCACAAACCAAGGTGAAAACTCGTCAGCGTTGTTAAGAGAAAGATCAACAAAACAGAAATCGCCGGTAATAAAAACGCTTATTCGGATGGGGTGGCGGATTTAGGCAAGTGGCGGATTTACGCACTGCGCCAGTATCGGGTAGTACTATTGATTTTATCAGCTTGACTATCTGGCTTAAGGAGAAAGGCGAGATTGTTCAGTATGCCTGATTTTTGTGAAAAAATAGCAGTTTTAGCTTATATTATAAGTTTCTTGCCAGAAATCTTTTCTATGACCTTATGTATGTACTATATTAAGTAAAGGTACAGTTTCTTTGTTAGGAGGTGTTTAAACATTTTATACGCAGTCCAATATACTTAAACTATGCGGTGAATATGCGGCGAAGAAAAAAAAAGTTAAAGAAAAAAAGTTATAGTTTACCTCCCCTTCTAGATTTTTTGGAGAAAGCCATTGCTCAGTCAGCTGAGAGAAAAGATTGCAGATAATGATAAGAGATTTTATGGCGGACCTATACACTGAGTGGAATACCCCATGGAGAGGCCAGACATTCCTTCAACTAGGCCTTTAACTCGAAGTCGCATCGGGATGACGAAAATGCTCGAGTTATCGAAGGTTTCAAGTTATCGAAGTGTCCGTACTAAGAAGTGAGAAATAGTTACTAAAATGTTTAATCGTCAGAGTAATTAATTATAAGTCGGAAACAATAATGCTTGCAATGTTCAACCATTAACTATGTTTATAAAAACAGACAATAAAGTACACATGCAATACAATTGCTTAGTTGTCAGTATTATCATAGAAGCATAATGTTTTAAAGTAAATACCGATAAAACAATAAATCAATTCAATTAAGAGCATTTCCATTTTCTTATATAGGCTAAATAAAATATTTTGTTGACATTTGTCGAGAACACACGGGTGATAACCCTTAACTCGTTCGCGGCTATCATAAGGTGCGAAAGGTTTGCATCTGCCAGACAGTAACTATATACATGTGTGAACAACCTTCTCGAGTTATGGAGGGTACATTTCGATTGCACACTGGAATAAGGACTGACATGTGTGCTCGAGTTATCGATGCTCGAGTTCAAGGCGGTAATTTCTAATAAAGTATTAACAATTTCGCAGGGACTTTGATTTTTGTTCCAGGTACCGTAGGTATTCGAGTTATCGATGCTCGAGTTACAGAAGTTATGTATTAACAATAAATCATGAAGGCAGAGACCCATGTGGACAAAATAAAGCGCACGTGTATATCTCAATCAATCAAATATTATTTAGACATAAAAGTAGACCAATTAAAATGGCTTTGTCAGGGTATATCATCTAAAATTATTTTATTTCATTTATTGTTCTATATTTGCTATTTTAATTATAATCGGCGTGATTGTTACATAAACTTGGATACTATAGTCAAATAATCCATGATAAGAAAACTGAATTACAACCTCATTAAAATTATCTCCAGTATGACGCTACTAAATTATCCGCTGACTGGATCGGATGACTTGGCATTTAGGGGTCACTTTCAGACGACCTTTTCATGAGCCAATCCAATTGTTGCCTTCAAAATGTTGTGGTATAACTTTATATATAAACCAAAAAAACTATGCACGAAATTAACGAGAACTTTTGATGTA
The DNA here is from genome assembly GCA_027627225.1 of Congeria kusceri. Lineage (NCBI taxonomy): Eukaryota > Metazoa > Mollusca > Bivalvia > Myida > Dreissenidae > Congeria > Congeria kusceri. The sequence continues at coordinate 90,644,652 of CM051024.1, read as the reverse complement.
TACTCGCCTAAGGTACCACTATATCCATTGTTATCCATGCGAAAATTAACTGTTAATGGTTTATTCCCGAGGATCAGCTGGAAATGCATCACCTTTTCAAAAACCGTGGGCACACTTTGTTGTGCAAAATGCAATTTCATTGGGCTCAGCAGGGCTGATATTTTATTGTTCGGAAGGTCATTTGAACGTGACCCGTTATACGATGTCTTCAGATCCCAACAACGTTAGGATTTGAATTAATGAGATTGACTGAATTAGTTCTGTAAATGTATTGTATATGGATATTCAACAGGCGGGCAGTATGGGCAATACTGTCAGATCGTTCCGTTCTGATGATTTTGATGATTTTTCAGGGAAAAATATCTTTTGATTGTAAATTGGATTGTTTGCTTGTCCGGACTTTTACTTGGCTTGGAGGGAGGATTTTGAGATTACTCGGCACAAATGCTTGCTGTAATTAGTTTGTGTGTAACGCTCATGAATCAGGTCCCTAGGTTAAAGGTCAAGGTTACACCAAGAGGTCAAACGTCAAAATTTGCAATTTGCTTGACCGTGCTTGCTTTCCATGGCTATTAAAATTACTTGGCACAAATGTTTACCTCGTAACTTTCTCATTTCTGCAGACACTGACTACACTAGAGCATTACACATCCAGATATCACGCTACTGATAAGCTTTCGTTAACAAATGGTGACTGGACACTTTGGCCATTGTTTATAGCCTATTATTATCACATTTCTGGTACAATTTAGTAATATAAGCAAGATTATAAGGCAAATTTATACTTGAAAAGCTAAAAAAGCCCAGACATATACATTTACATCAGACTTATTTTCTAAAAATTGTAACAACAGTCATCAGGTGCCACAATCCACATAACCTTGTTTTGTATTTTGACAGGGTTATCAAAGTTATCCCCCTTTTCACATAGATTTTCAGTGTAAAGTTTTAATTTAAAAGTCTTATAATTCCTAAACTACATAAGGTATTCACTTGAAACTTGGAATACATCTCTGTAATCAACTCCAGCAATCAGTTGCAACAATCCATATCACACTGTATTGTATTTTGACAGTGGTATGCCCTCTTTTCAAAATAAACTTTATAATTTCTAAACTACATAAGGCATTCACTTGAAACTTGAAATAAATTGCTGAAATAATTGCCATAATTCCGCTTTGTATTTTAACAAAATTATGCCCTTCCACTTTCCAAAAGATGTACCAACTGTAATACTTCGAATAGTCGAGCGCGCTGTCCTCTGACACCTCTTGTTTTATTTACCGGTAAATGGCAGACTTAGCAGACCCTTAGGTGACAAAATACAGTATCTTGAGAGTCGGACACAATGCTGGGCTCGAACTGCTGTCCAGAATCTGACGGTCTCGATACCTACAAAAAAAACAAAAACATTTTCAGAACAGTTGTATGTGTGGGTATTAAAATGGCTGAAAATAAGCTTTCTTCATACGTTCAAAACATTTTCTCCATAAATGACTATCCATTTTTCACCCCAAAATTGGGGCTCTCGGGGGCATTTTTCCCATTTTCAACAACAAAATGCAACTTTGCTGCAAATACAATCACTTGTAGCACTACATTCTCAGACTTGCAACTTACTAAATACTTATTTGCAACAGGGAAACATGTGGGTCAAAGTATTAGATTTTTCAATAAAACATGATGTCCGTACGCCCTTTCAAAATCCATGTCAAAATGGCGACCAGAGCTAGGAATGAGTCTGTCTTCGAATTTCAAGTTCAGCAACACAGTACTCCAAGCTGGTTGTAAAGAGCCACATTTTCGATTTCTCTTAACCTTCATTTTAAACTCCAGCACTCAAATCTGATGTATTACTAACGAAACAGTCACACAGCTGCTCAAATTCATTGCAGTCAGACTTTTTAAACAAATTTCATCCTGGCCAATTCGCATTTGAGGCTTAAAGTGTGGTGTGCAACCCTACTTGTCCATCTACAGCAGTTGCGGCGATTGTATGCAACTCGATGGGGACAGTTCATTAGCACTTGGGCTCTGCATACGGAATGTATCTCTGAAGACGGCACGGTCACCACAGATCTTGTATCACCATGGTTACACAGGCGAGTTGAACTAGCAACAGACCATCAAGGAATGGCATTCTCTTCAGAGATAGGTGGAGAACTGAACCACATAAAACAGCAAATTAGCCGTAGTACAAGAAATATTTTAAAGTTTCTATGTCAACGAAAAATTTACTTCCTATTGCACTATAAATGATAATTTATTACACAAACGCGCTATGGTAAAGCATGTTCATTATATAAATGATAAATAATATAATACACAATGAGATATTTATAAAAACTAATTAGCAAAACAGTTTGAAAAAATTAAAACCACAAGGCGGGTATCGAACTCACGACTCAGGAGACATACGTAGAAACGACAGTATACAGCGCATTAACGGTGTCCTGTTGACGCCATCGTAGTTTCGCGACTTCGACCTGTGCTTATGAAAAGGCGCCGACGCGCCGACACGATGCGCCGAAGCGCCGACACGATGCGCCGAAGCGATATAAACGTCCAAATTTCGTGTGTGTTTTTTTTTCATATGTGGCTATAAAATTGGGCGAAGATACGAAAGTACAACGCTTATATCGCTTCGGTGCATCATTTCGGAGCTTCGTGGTATCGTGTCGGCGCTTCGGCGTGTCGTGTCGGCGCTTCGGCATATCGTATCGGCACGTCGGCGTATCGTGTCGGCACCTTTTCATCAGCACAGGTCGAAGTCGCGAAACTATGATCGCATATACAGGACACCGTTAATGCAATTTATAGCAATAGAATTTGGGTTTAAAAACATACGGCAAATGCTACTTTTTGTTGATGTTGTTGTGTTTTGTTTGAGGTCAAGTTCTCGAGATATCTCAAACAAACGATTCACATGTAACTCCTGTGATAAGTCATTCAGCTTTAATTTATATAACTCAACAGTGGAGAATACGTGGAAAATTTCATTGCGCCAATATCACAGATCACATGTTTTAATTAACCTGTGTTATATCCCCTTAATTAAAAGATATTCCAAATTAAGTTTGTTCTTTACATCGACGTCAATAACATTAATGCATTATTACATCACATCGTTGAACTTTGCAAAAATATTTAAGTTTTCTTTGTCAACATTGAAACAGTGAACGTTTCGAAAGTTCTACGGGATACAATTTCGTAATTTTATCTAAGCTTTTGTAACTAGAGTAATGCATATACATATTTGTGTCCATTAGCATTCTTCGATTTTTTTAAATTCTCGCTCACAAGTTTTTAATAAGCAAAAATAGAGTGTCCTACTCAACGCTAACGTCCATAACTTGATATTGACACCACAACGGAAGCTGTATTTACATCGTTGCAAAACATCAAATGTATTGCTTTTTTACATGTCAGATTCATGTCAAATCATTTCAATAGCGTGACGCTTATACGAAGATCTCATTTTGTGCGAACTGTTATTCTCTCACTGAATTTGCTATAAGTATTCCAAACCTGTTACGAGTTTGTCAAGGCAAAAACTAAGTGTTGTTTGATGAAGAGATGTGGCTATTCTATTCACTGTCCTGGTAACCAATGTTCAACATGGTCAAATAATTTTTTGTACAGAGCTTATAATCTGATCAGAACACAGTTAAGTGCAATAAGCCAGAGCCAGACCTGTGGCCATGGTATTCGTAGCAATTCTCTGCTTATACATGTATAGCCTACACACTTCATAGTAGGACGAAAATGAAAGATTAGCAAATTGATTCATAATGTTTAATGTATGGCATTTTAATCCACTGAACACACCACAAAGAACATCAACAAAAACACTACAAATTATTAAATGTAAAACTCTTACATTTACAATGATTATGTATACATCAGTCAAAGTCTATGCTGCCTAATTTATTTCTATTACTAAAAACATATAGCAGACTGGTGACTTCAAACAATTGTGTATTGGAAAATGTCATACTGAAAGAACTCGTTAAGTTGGTTACTTAATTCAAAATACATATTGTTTCATTTGGAATGTTACAGCCGTCACTGGTACAGCCTATGCAAACAGCCAGTTAAAGTAATTTACTTAAAAGGTACTGTTACACCAGGTTTTACAAACTCTTAAACTATAAATTTACTTTAAAGGTACTGTTACACCAGGTTTTACAAACTCTCAAGCCATGAGTTAACTTTAAAGGTAAGAAACACAAAATATTAATATTAATTATGTATTAACCTTATCAATAACAAGAGCTGTCGGAGGACAGCGCGCTCGACTTTTCTTGTACATGTCAGAGTTACTGGCTTTTTTTTTTCTAAAACAAGAAATGTGGAAATTCCACGAAAACCAACTTTTTCGAACGAAATGCATTTAAGTCAGCACATCATGTTTATTAATGGTGAACTTGACATTGACCCCATCAACGTCATATGCAATCCCAAGCGAGGTCTGGATATAAGGTATCTATGTTTTAAGTTGCATTAACATATCTCACTGAATTTTCAAGTTATTGAGCGGAAACCGTTGTTCTATTTGTTGGAACAGTGACCTTCACCCCACCCACCCGATATGCAATCCCAAGCGAGGTTTCCCTATAAGGTATCTATGTATGAAGTTTTATTATAATAGCTTCATGCGTTCTCGAATTTAGCAAGCGGCAACGAAAAGTTGACGCCGGCACCCAAAAACTTTCGTTCACAAAACAGAATACTTGTGTAGTTTTGTTTGAAGGATTACACTTGCAAGAATAAGAAAAGTCAAGCCTATCATATCTCATTTCATAGTGCATATATACATATAAAGGCACTGTTACACCTGGTTATGCAAACGCTCAATCAATCGGTCAATGTTAAACGTGCGGTTTCATTATTGCTATCTTTCAAGCTATCATAAGGTTCACTTTAAAGTAAATGTTACACCATGCTATGCAAAATCTCAAACTCATTCATTTAAAGCTCGTTTAAAAGGAACCGTTACAAAATGCTTTGCAAACTTAAAATGTGCTGACAGTGGTTACTTCAGGCTTGCAAACTCAAAATTGATTGCCTTTAAAGGCTATGCTGTGCAAACTCTCAAACTGGGTTCATGTTCAATGTATTTGTTACGCCAGTTTATGCAAACTCTCAAACTCCATGTTTAAATGCTCACATTATAGGCATGCACTGGTACAACAGCTAGGCTTTGACTACTCTCAAATTACTGGTTCATTTTAAACTGTTACCACCGCTAGGCTATCCAAATTCAGAATATATTCACTCTAAAGGCATTGTTCTACCAGGATATGCAAACACTCTAATTATTATTTTATAAGTTCTGTTCTGTTACAACAGGCTATGCCAACGTTCAAACTAAGGATTCAATTTAAGTGTACATACTGTACAACTTTGCAATAGGCTAATCAAATTAACAAACTTATTTAGAATCTTGTTTAAATCAGAAGGTTATTAAAATTTAATAAACAGGTCTGTCAAAGGACATGAGGTATGCCGTAAAAGAATAATTCTTGTCAGAGGAAGGCAATACAGTGTCAGAAAGAGTACAATAAATGCCCAGAACAAAACGTTTGACCTTGAAGAGTGGCCTTGACTTTTCAGTTACAGACCTGATTCTTGTGTGTGATACATTGTTTCATAATGATCAGCATTCCAGCCAATTCATTTTTTAAATCCTTCAAATTTGAACAAATTACATGTTTGTTTCCTACAATAATTATATTCTTATAATTGAATTCTTAAGTGTGACCTTGGGTCCACAGATTTTATTTTTGCCTGGGACACATCCTCGAATGTTGGTGATCAGTCTGTTTATAGCATGTGGAACACATGGCCTCGACACAAATTGAATCTTATATTTGAAACCTGATTTCTAAACTATATGCCTGATTCTTGCAACATCTCATCTTAAGATGGTGATCATTTCTGCGAAGTAAATTGAAAATCCCTCCATGCATGAAAAACATTATGCTCCAAGACAAATATTTAACTTTTGACCTTGATTTGTTACCTTTACCTTTGACAGACAATCATGGTTTATTTACTCGACACATCACGTGGTTATGGAGGATTACACTCTGAAGTAATTTTAAACTCCTTTTAGGCATTTATAAGTTATTAGGCGAAACTGAAATAAGGGTGAACATTTATAGATTTGACCTTTTCCTCTAAGTATGACATTGACCTTTAAGCTACAATGGTTGTTCTGATGCTCAGCATACCATCGCTTGATGGTCATAATTTATGTCACATCATTTGAAAAAAAACTAAATGCCAGAGTTTATAATGCTCCAGATAAATAAACGTCAAATAATAATAACTGACCTCAGACCTTGAATTGTGACCTTTTCATTTTGTCATCTCTGCATTTAGGCACGTTTACACACAATTTTCAGAAACACCTTGTATGCATGTTTAATCATGGCCTTTTTCAATTTTGGACACGGAAATTTACTTCGATTGTATTCAATTTTAATGAACAGTCGACATTTTGAATAAACCATTTGTGGTTGGGCGTGTTGTTGCCATCTAAACAAGTATATTAGTAAAACTGACGGGTGCTCCCCAGCGCACTTTGGCAAGTTAATATAAATGCAATGAGAATGGTAGAGATAGTAAAATGACTATATAACAATCAATATAACTGTAGTACCAAATCTCACCTCAAATCTGTATGTGAGCATTCCACACAAATACCATATGAACATGTAGATGAAACAAAATTGTAAGAATGAAATACAATTAATCCAACTGATGGATCATTACTGAAATATGATCCTAGTTAGTTAACTTTTCATTTAGTATCATAGAATTTAACTCAGCAGTTTCAGAGAAATAGACATCACACAATTGAAATCTTCAAAGTCCCATGACAACAAGAAAAATCATGGAAGCGGAACGTCCTGGTAATAGGCATACCTCATTCTGGCAATTGAGCTTCCCATAAAGTTTTATGGGCATCTGGCCAGTATTTGCTGAGAAATAGCCCGGACTAGAATTGCGCATTATATACTTATTTCAGTAATGCTCAAGGTCTCATAAATCCAAGAAAATCATTGACGTGGAACTTCCTGATAATATGCGGACCTCCGTTTGGCAATAAAGCTTCTCAAATTTTATTGGCATCTGGCCAGTAGTTGTTGAGAAATATTTGCTGAGAAATAGCCCGGAAAAGATTTGCGCATTATATTCAAATTTCAGAAATGCTCAATGTCCCATAACTCCAAGAAAAATTATTGACCTGGAGCGTCCTCATAATATGCAGGACTATTATTCTCACCAAATACTGGTCAGATACCCATAAAACTGTGCCAAATACCACAGTTCGAATCACATATACAGACGTCTACACAATTATCTGCAATATTATATTTTCGAGTAAACAAAAAAACTTAGCTAACAATTTCAGATAAAAAACAATCGTAGTAAACATAAAACTATCATTGTGTTTGGTGTTTTCAAAACACGGTCCGTATGGTCCGAAAATGTGGTCCGTATAGTCCGAAAATTTGGTCCTACTTTACATGTTTTAACATTTTATGTATGAGACATTGTATTTATTAATAGTCCGATGATGTGATTTTTTTTCCTTATTTTTAGTATTTTATATACAGTAACTTTCTCACATAACTAAATGTTATAAGTCACCTTCGCTGGTAGTCTCAGTACTGACAACCATCACAAGCAGTGTGCGTTTTTTTATTGTCGCCACTCGATTCCGGGGTCTCACTAAAACGCATACGAGAAAATGCATACGATTTAGATAACGTTATAAGACGCATACAATTTAAACAAAGAAGGAAAACGCAGACGGCATCATCATCACATCGATTCCACTTCCGGCCGCCATCTTGTGTACTGTGTGACATTATAAACAAAGAAAATATTTAAAAAAAAGACATTTTATGCAGCCATATGAATATTATAAACATTATAATTTTCCCTTCGTGTCACTTTACTTTTTCATACATATTTTGGCATAACAATTCTTAACTGCACACATTGCTGGCGTCGTTGGACCGATTTCTCTTTTATATATACTTCTACTAGCTACTACTACAACAACTACTACTACTGTTGTTGCTGATAATGATGTTGCCGCTGCAACTGATACTGCTTCTGATTCTGCTACTGCTACTGCTACTGCTACTGCTACTACTACTAATAAAAATCATCTTCTATAGTAGTCACTGACCATGTGAGCTATATACGTAAAGACGAAAGACCTATTTCAAAAGTGTATGCATGTATCCAATGTTTACACGTAAGCTGTGTACGTTGTCAACCCACGTATACAGCTCTCCCGTAAGGTACCGGTAGCCGCATTTATATAAACGCGTTTGGTTATGTTTTTATGCGACGCGCGTTGTTAGACCGTATACAGCTAACGCCGTATTTAGCTTACGTGTTAGCTGTATACGTTGGTTGACAACGTATACAACTTACGGTGAGCCATATTCGTTGGTTGACAATGTATACAGCGTACGGTAGCTGAATACGTTGGATATATACATATACTTTTGAAATAGGTCTTTCGTCTTAACGTATACAGCTCACATGGTGATTGACTAATATATAGCTCACATGGTGATTGACTAGTATATAGCTCACATGGTGATTGACTATTATATAGCTCACATGGTGATTGACTAGTATATACCTCACATGGTGATTGACTAGTATATAGCTCACATGGTGATTGACTAGTATATAGCTCACATGGTGATTGAATAGTATATAGCTCACATGGTGATTGAATAGTATATAGCTCACATGGTGATTGACTAGTATATAGCTCACATGGTGATTGACTAGTATACAACATATACATTATTGTGATTACTAGTATACTTGATCGTCATCACCATCTTCATTGTAATAGTAGAAGTAGATCTAGTAGCGGTAACAGTAGCAGCATCAGTGGTAGTAATAACAGTAGCAGAAGCATAAGCGGCAGCAATTGTGATTGTGGACGGACGGACGGACGGACGCACGCCAGACAAATAGGATACTCACAGCTCACCTTCCTCCACGGTAGAATAATGACCGTTGTATGTTTCCTAATGAAAGTTACTGCGATTGAAGGACGAATGAACAGACGAACGGGCGGACGGAAGGCCGGACTGGTAGACAGACAGACCTCAGCAGCAACAACAACAGCAACTACAAACATGCATTCGCAACATGGTGTTCATGACGAATTATACTGCTGCTGCTGCTGCTGATGATGATGATGATAATGACGCTGTTGCTGACGACGACGACGACAATGATGATAATGATTATGATCATCGTCATCTTTTAGACATGATCTATATACGGCAATATGCATCATCTCGACGTATACAGCTTACGGTGAGCTATATTCGGTGTAAACTGTATACGGTTTTATAGTCAACGTATACAGCTCACGAGTAAGCTGCTTACGGCGTGAGCTGTATAGCGCATATACAGCGGAACGTGACATACATGATTATATATCTCTGTATGAGAAGGCTTAATATCGTTCATGAAACTTCACGAAATTTCAATATTATCAACTTTTGAAGAAACAAAACACAATTTCTCGGAAACGCTTTTAGCCCACTTCACTTACAAAATATACCCAGTCAGCGCGGTGAGTTTAGGAATAGTTTCTGACGAATTTTTTACTTTTCCGGACTGAGCCTCTTTCGGCCTCCTGCTGACTGCCGGGTCATTTTAGGCATCGGCCGGGTGCCGTGTTTATTTTAAAACGGAGTTTAAATCTCGGCCACATTTTTCCATCGCTTACAGCTTGACCAATGTCGGCCTAAACATTTGACTCCATTGGACGGCACGCGGGTCAAATAGGGTTCCGTTCTTGGCGTTCTTTAAACCAATAAGTTGATAAAAAAGAAATATTTGTTTTGGAACATCTATCTGTATCTGTATGGGTACGTCGTATTACCCAATGCTGGCTTTATACATGGGAACATAGTAATATGTTCTCGAAAATTTGTTAATTTGCGATAATTAATTACATATTCATTTGTGGGAAAAATAAGTTTCTAAGTATTTATTTTTGAAAAACGTTTTGTGAACCAAATTTCAAATTATTTTATGCAGTAGCTAGTGGCCACTACTATGACTTTTTCTCATGAACGAAATTGACCAAACAATTTTTCAAATTTCTTCAATTTTCGTTACAATTGTAAATCATACTGACGGAAACGAAGACCTGACAACGTATTGAAACATATAATAAAAAGAAATAATGATACAAAGAATAAACAAATGAAAAATATAATATAGAAATCAAGATAAAAACGAATAAACATACACAACATGTGTTAGTGAGATAACGTCTTTTACATAAAATGTGTCATATGCATGTCTTTGACATGATGCGTACATTGAGTAATGGATTTTAACACCTGTGGGTGAAATCATGTGACCTGTATTGTGAATTTTGACACCTGTAGAAGCCAGTTGACACTGGCGACCGGATATACCACAAGGTCGCCACTGATCTAGATATAATTATGACATGAATTTTGGCTTTTATTTCGTACACTAACAATTACAAATTCCTTATAATTTTGGTCTGTGTTTTTAGTGAGGAAATGACATGGAAGTGGTCTTGTGTTCTGTTCTAAAAAGTCGGATATAAAATTATAGGGTAATATTTACAATATGAACACACAGCGGATATTATATACGTCTCTTATTGGAAAAGTCGGAACAGGCTTTATAAAAAACGCATATGATATGAAGAAAAGTATTTTTTTTAAAACGCCGACGATATGAAAACAGAATAAAAATGCATACGGTATGACGATTGTAAAACAAATGCAGACAATATATAAATAGTACGAACACGCATACGACATGAAAAAAAGTAGAAAACAACGCAATTGATATGAAAACAGTAGAAAAACGCATACGGTATGAGCATTGTAGAAAAATGCATACGATATAAAATTAGAAAGAAAACGCAGACGCTATATGAAAAGTAGAAAAATGCATCTGATATAAAATTAGAAAGGAAACGCAGACGATATATAGACAGTAGAAAAATGCATACGGTATAAAATTAGAAAGAAAACGCAGACAATATATAAATAGTATGAAAACCCACACGATATAAATATAGAAGGAAAACGCATACTATATGGAAACAATAAAAACAATACGGTATGAAAATTGTAGGAAAACGCAAACGATATATAAACAGTAGAAAACGCAGACAATATATAAATAGTAGGTAAACGCATACGATATGAAAATAGAAAGAAAACGCATACGATATGAAAATAGAAAGAAAACGCATACGATATGAAATTAGAAAGAAAACGCATACGATATGAAAATATAATGAAAACGCAGACGATATGAAAACAGTAGAAAAACGCATACGGTATATGAAATAGTAGGAAAACGCAATGAAAGTAATAGATCACAGTTAGTGTAGAAGTACGGTTTTGTTAGTTTATTGTGAATAACTCTTTCGAAATAAGTTATTTAATTGCGATAATTTATGGGATTTTTTTATTAGAATAGGCCTAGATATGTTGCGTATTTGAAATACATTTTTAAATAAATATATATGACGTTCCCCAAAAGTGAGACGAGAAAAAATGTTGTTATATGAGATAACGTTATAACTACAGAAATGCATGTGTTATTTTAGAGTTACTGGTTATTTACACATAATTAATGTAAATAAATATTAAACCAAGTGACAATTTATATAAAATAAACACCGCTCAATGCTAAAATGCTATTAGTACCTCGTAAGTCATAATTATCGGTAATAAAAATAATATTACAATTATTTTATCAATATAATGTTATGTTTAAAGGCGAAGAACAACTTTACGGCATTATAACAACAATTAAAATCTATTTTTGAAACCCGTATCCCGTCTGCGTTCTCCTTCTTTTTTATATTGTATGCGTTTTCCAACGGTATTATTATCGTATGCGTTTTCTCGTATGCGTTTTAGTCAATGCCTAGATCTAGTTGATATTCAAACTGAACCGACCATAATCGAAAACATATTGTATCTGGAAAATTCTTGTTTGCTGAGAGGAGATCAATTGTCGAAGTAATGTTACACACGTACTCGACCAACAATTTAAATTCATTTGGGTATTTGGCGAACGCCAATGTTGAGAATTTCGGTAGTCCTGAAATAGACCAGATAATTGCTACACGTACAAGCAGAGTAACCGTTTGACACTTGCTGTTCTTATATTACAGTTATTGAATACCGCCGAACAAAGAAAACTCTAAAATATGGTACAAGATCTGATTATGACACGCATTGAAGGAGGCGTTTATGGTAAGAATAATGTTAATTGCATATACCGATGGGCTTAGATTGTCTTTTCCTTTGACTTGGTGGTAATTTTGTTCAGCCATTGTTTCAATCGCATACAGACAATATTCAAAAGAACAATTATCAACTGTCACATTGTATTTCATTTGAACAGCAATCGAGATCATTGTCGGCATTATAAAGTATATTACTTTGTGCAAAATATTATTTTCAATCTGTTGAACATCGTCTTCGTTTTGTTTTTATTGTTATTCCACATTGATATTTCTTGAACAAAGCAAACGAGTGTTAGTAATATAAACTGAATGAGTAAAACTGTTTACAAAAACTAATTGAAAGCATCAAATGCATAACCGTTAACGATGATGGAATTATAAAATTTTATTAGCTAATATCGAAAACATTTTCGATATTTATTGAGTCAAGTATCAAATCTTTCCCCCATACAGTCATTTCCTGTCCATGTCCAACAACTTTCAAAACCGCTCTGTGATACATTGTTAAATGCCATTTGATATGTATTGCTTCACAAAATGAATACAGTAAGATCAAAGCCAAAACAACTATTTTAAAGAAACCGTTTATTTACACTGACATAACAAAAGATACACAAACTAAACAAACATCTTGAATATTGTTCAATTCTGGACATCGAAGCACGTGTACTTTGAAATAATATGCACACGCGGATATAAATACACACATTTGTAATGTTCAAATACTGAAAGGCCTCCAGTATTATTACAACACTGATGTTAGTGAATGCAATTATATAAAGTATGTTCGAACTAAATAATTATCGATGATTTCAGAATGCAGGAAATTGTAAAAATTAGTACCTGAATTCGTGGAATTGGTTAATGGAAATCAAGAATAGATCAAACCCAGAACGCTAAATCTGATTGCATTCATCTCCAGACTTAAATTTAAATATCAAGTATGTGACGCTATTTCCTGAAATGTTGATAACAATTAAAGATCATGTTTATACTCATTTATTTTTCATTTCACCAGTTGCTATGACAAATAAACATCCCTCCATCGAGTTACCTGTATTGTAATTTAATTGAACAGTCAATGCTTCATATGGCGACGACCCTAGAATTACTGAAATTTATGTTTGTATTTGCTTCTCGTTCTTCTTGTTTGTCGTGTGCTGTGTTGTTTAAACAATAGTTCACTGCCGTGAAATAAAGGATCTGTTTATTTGCTCTTCAGCTGACACAACCGGAGTTTCATATTTAGCATATTTGTTCTGAACGAAATAAGATAATAGACTATATATACACTAAAATGATAGAGTGGCGATTAAATGGAAATCAGCAACACCGACACCAGCGAGTAAAAAAAATGAGTATGTGCAAACATATCAAGTTTAAACAGTATTAAAACAAATATGCTTAGGTGTATGTATACAATGATCGTAATTGGTTTTGTTAATTAACACTAACATTAACAAACATGTTGCATTTTTGTTTCTACTGAACTTACAACACTACTGGATAATTGGAATACAAAGTAAATATATAAAGAAATGTAGAAATCACAAAACTGTGCAGTTATATAAGTGGAGAAATTACCAGTTTATATTCTAGTGACTCAATAGATCTACAACAATAATATTATAATTATATTGAAAATATTCTGAAAATAGCTGGAACCACTGAACAGACATTAACCAAAATCACTGCACGAAAAGTCAGACGCTAAGATGCATAACTTAATTCACAGTTTTAAATATATGTGAAAAAACAACAATAACATAACTTCAAGCAGGGTATACAATTTGTGCAAAACCTAACATACGTATTTATAAATCTATTATGTGAATGAACTAATTAATAAACGGAATTATTCAGTCAAGTTCATGTTAAAAAAAAATAGAAATTATGAAAGCTAATAAAGCGATACATTTATATGGGGCAATGAAGCATGAGTTCTCATTCAATTGACCGAGACTAAATGTTGGGTCCACATTCCATTATATTCCGTTATTATTATTATTTCTTTAATCCTATGGCCATGTTAAGTAATATAGATATTTCAAAATATACAAACACGCACACACGCACAAACACTGTGATAACAAGTCCTTTGTAACCGTCAGCTGAATATAGTTCAAAAATAGCAAAGCATTGTCAGCAAAACGCCACTGGAGATAATGGCCGAGTTGTGGCGCCCTACTAGTGCTGCGCTGATAGGCGGGATAACCGTCCGTGTGGGGTTCGCGCAGCCAGTATCGTCGCACTGAATGACCGAGCGTGTTTGAAGTCCAAACTTGATTTCACCTGTCTCGATTGCATTCATAACATAGTCTACATTGGCCTTGTCATTGACCGCAAGTTTGCCGTTGTAGTTCAAGTCATTTTAGCTCTGGATAGAAACAACACGTTGACTTTTGTATCGCCTGTAGATCGCCTGTTTCGTGTTTGGCTTTGGGCAAACGCGGAAATAAAAATGTCATTAGAGATGGAGTTCAATCTGTTTTGCAAGTAGCCTCGTATGCCTTTCGTGACTTTGCTGTACACGTTAGCCATGTAGTTGGTATCGGTGTTGACCCCTTCCAATAAAAACTGTATGGTATTTTCCGCGTAATGGCTTCCACACGCCAGTGCTGTTTCCAGAAGTTGATCACCTGTCGCATAAAAGTCATCGACAAACGCAGATTTGATTGTGACGAGAACCTGAAAAATGTTCTTGACACCAATGGTACATATGGATGGAGCTCCGGGGTATGGGCTGGTATAGCAACCGGAATGGCTTTTGAATGCAGTCAGTTTGATATCAGAACAGTCGACACTTATGTACTGTCGAATA
Source organism: Congeria kusceri (assembly GCA_027627225.1). Lineage (NCBI taxonomy): Eukaryota > Metazoa > Mollusca > Bivalvia > Myida > Dreissenidae > Congeria > Congeria kusceri. The sequence goes on along the minus strand of CM051024.1, from coordinate 90,629,518 downwards.
AGTGGCACGAGAGCCACCTGAAGACACCTTCGTACAGCATCAATCCACTGGCGACCCGTTTCATCAAACTTTGAGTAGTGCTGGCTGTACAGATTGCAGAACTTATCTCCGTATCCTATAGCGTAGGAGCTTCCGGATTCTTTACACGGGTATTTTGCCTAGAAATCAAATGTCAGATAGATATGTGTACGATGAAAAATCATATAACCTTTGGTTTAAGTATTTATTTCGAAATTGGATAACATTGTTGTTATTTTTTCATTCAATTCTAAAACAGCGCAAGCATGAAACCGGTATATGGTAACTGTAATTTCATAGTGTATATTGTAACTTAAACGGTAAAAATTTCCTAAAAACTCACATTACCTCTAAACACTCCTTATACCAGGAACAATCAGTTCCGTCAGGGCTGTAACACTTGGCTGGCAGCGTGATGGTCGTTCTAATCGGAGTGCTTGGGTCACATGCGCAATCGCTGTAAACTGGACCTTCGTCCAATATTCATATTAGAGCACAAACATCTTTAAACTGACATGAATTATAAAACGTAAGGTAAAATTTAAGTTTTTTATTTGTTTCGTTCTAATGTAATGTGTCCCCAAATGGACATTTTGGGCAGATGCCAAACAGAAAGCAGCATTTAAAGCAGACGGTACAATAGTGCTTTTTAGAAGAAGCATTTTATATTGGACTAATAACATGAAATATTATTACAAATGTGTGTCATATCATGAATGTTAATTAGCAATTATGTAAATAACGTTGCATGTTTAATCTGCAACAAAATGGTCAGTTCTCCGATATGTGAATATCTTCCTTTAAAATGCCATCGCTTACATAATTTATATACACTTATACGGAGTTTTATCATAATATAACTTGTACACAGTTTGTTCTTTTGTTCAGTAGTATAAAGGATGAATTAAGTGACGCAAATTACTACGTATAAATACGCTTAGAAAATCGGTTCAGTATATTAAGTGATAAACATAAGCACATCATATAACTCAAATTTTAAGTTCAGTTCCAATGCCACAGACACATGTATTAATTAATAATTTGTACTTTTGTAATAAGTACCTTCTTCTAGATCGTGGATCTCGAGCATACACTGATAATAGCAGTACCGCCTTATATTATCTCCGCAAACATGCGTTCCGCCAGACTTTTGCTGTATGTATGCATTTGAGAGACACGTGCTCCATTGGTGCTTGTTGTTGTAGTCTGCAAAGGCGACGCATTCCAGACTGCCGGCCGGACCTGTGTTTGCGCCACAGTCCCCTGCCACGAGTCTCCAGAAAGCCACTTGAATTAATGAAACAAATCAAATGTGTTTATTGCCCCAAAACGTGTACAAAAGAAACCACTAACGAAAGACGTGGTAACATTAAATCGTATTTAACAGGTGTTTTGTTTATATGAAAAGTAATTATCATTTGAGTATTTTAACAATTCGGTTTATACAATATTTCTGATATATCTCCTACCTCAAATACCAAATATATATATACAGCTGTCAATTTTACTAGCCGTTAGATCTTCCAAATTATAGAAGTACGAAGAAAAGATATGTTTTTCTTGTCAATAATTATAATTATTCATACTCACTGCCTCCCAGAATGATTATAAGGTAAAATTTTGTATCAACTAAACATCGGACTATCATAAACGGTCAACTTCAGGAGATAAAAAAAATAATTATTAGTTCCTTTTTTTAATTAAACATTAAAAAAATCAATTTTATTCGGTTTCACGCAATGGTGTTTTTTCAATAAAGCGCTCTTAAATTGAAATTACTTACACAATAAAATCCAAATAACTTCCATTTTTTGCAAACCAACTGCAAGAAAACGTCAGCCAATCTGTATGCAATTGAAGCCTGCTGAGCTTTATATTGTTAGAAAACTGGTTAATTTCCGCATACGAAATCCGATTATCTGTGGAATACGATTATCTGGAAGAATTCAATGTTGACAAAGCTGTTAAATGAAACGTAGTCAAAATGCAGATGAGCAGGCGTTACGATAAACATTTACACGGTTAAGTATGTAACCATATTTTGTGCCACGTGAATACTGTTTTTGTTGTTTTGTCCTTTTTTTGCAATATCTTAGATCAGTTTCCAGATGTGCAGTGTTCATTGTTAACGCGACAGGGCAAAAGCATATACAATTGCAAAATATGAGACGCCATGTTCATTCTTCTGTTGTCAGGTCAGGATATTATCTTGACAACGAACACCGTGTATTTACATAAAGCAGTTAGTAATGACATAAAAGTATATATTTCTGATCTAACAACCAGATATACGCAATTGCTTTAGGAATTAATATTTTGACATAAAAAAACATGTGTAATAAAAACGCCACTCTCCGCTCACAGTTTAGATTACAGTTCAAACTACAATGTGAACGTTAAACCATCATCACTTCCTTTCTTAACAAGTTAGAGCCTTTCATTGACAATGCGCACATGACACAACAACGCGTGCGACAGACATCACATAATGATGGGACATGATGACATGCGTGTTTAACATTATGGCGTTCCATAGTATGACTAACTGTTAATCTATTGTTTTAAATATGTACGGTTTACCTCCGTCAAGGACTCGCTTGTAAACATAACCTTAGACAAAACCGACAATACTAGTAATTCATAGGTATAGGGGTGAATTCAGGTTTTGACAAGAGATAAATAACACTGATCTGGCAAACACAATACGGGAAGAAAAGTGTTTTTTGTTCCTTTAAAAACCTATGTATAGACTTTGGATTGTCTGACACTTTAACCTTGGTGGTTGCTTTGCTGAGCCATTGTGTGAATCGAATGCAGAAACCAATACAATCAGCAATAAATTATCCTAAAGCATCGTTCACACTGCAGTAAAAGGCAATTATACAGTTGCTTAAAGCCACCAAATCAGCATTGGCATATTATATATTTCTTGCTACAAAGTAAACAATTGAATAAAAATGTAACTCACATAACTCTTTTTTTTTAATCTACAAAAAATATGGACAACCATTTCAATTGCTTATCGCCACAGAGTCTGATTACATAACAGAGCAGTGTTAAACCTTGCTGATCTTCTTTTTCAAACCATGTAAGGTTAACTAAGCCTTCAATAATGCATATTGACTATACAAAACCAACATATTGGGATATATTCGGGTCTGAATTTCGTGTCAAGGTCATACAGAATATCAACAAAATAAACAATTTCAGAGAATGTAAACTACATGTATCAACCTTGTTTTACAGTTTGGTGATGTATTGAATTATATGTTTTTGCCATTATAGATTAATTCTTTTTACAATTAGATTTTTACTATTTAAGCAGTCTTAATTCAAAGCGGACCGTTTGCATTTAAATAGCAAACAAAGAGATACTTATCACAATGATGAAGCCCTGAATAAAGCAAGATCAGCAATAAAGCACACATCTAAATTTCATTTAAATGAATCACTACAAAATTCCCTCGTGTTCGTGTCTGATTTGTTTCTGTATTGCGCGCCCTAACACAGCGTGTTGTCATGAAAGGTCAACCGACTGTAATGCCGTAAAACCTCTATTACTATATGGTGGTGTTATAGTATTACTGAAAAAACGATGGTAGCTATGGATACAGAAGTTGGAAACTGTAAAAATTAAAGTGATTATAATTGAAATTGTCTTATTTAAATGAATTAATGAAGAGTGGACTTTAACAGAAATTTTGCTGTATAACCCAACATATGAAACGTAGCTCGTCCATATACCATGTTATTATTCGTAAAAACAAAATAAATTTAACGTGTGTGTATGTACACAATGTAAGTATTCATTAGCTTGCTCCCGCACTCATTGATAAATGTTTACCTGTCGGAGTTCTTACTACAACCCATTATGAATTGTGAGACGACTGGCGATGATCACACATATAAATGTCTCCACATACGCATTACATGTTTTGCAATAATTTGTTATTTTGGTAAGTTTTCTGGGAATTTCTGGAAATGAGGTGGTCCGGTGGTGCTGAGGTGGCCCGGTGGTGCTGAGTTGGCTGATGTTCATGACACCGAAAGGAGAATTGGTAGTCATGCGTACTGTTTACAATATTTTAGCACCACCGGACCACCTCGGAAGTCACCACCGGACATTTTCTTAGCACTTCAAAATGAGGTGGTCCGGTGAGTCTCCTAACCGTGATTACATCACATGTTATTTTAACGACTTAATCTCGTTCCCAGTATGTAACGTATTATAACTACTTACTTGTGATTATATAGCTCCCACAACGTACTATGTCATATGTCGTTATAACGTCATATTTAAAATCCTGCAAATTTTACATCCATGCCACCCCACCACAACAATTGTACACTAGGCGTGTCTTTTTCAGTTAATTTGCGTGTGCTCAGATAAATACATTAAAATTTTCCAGGTCCAGTTTATTACGACTGCGCATGTGACCCGAACTCTCCACTTAACACTCTGGGTGTTCCTGGTAGAAATAATGCTTAGAGGTAATGTTAGCTGTTTTCAGATCCTGTAATAACTACACTTTAATTAGTACTGCCACACGGTGTAATAGGTAAAGATTTGCCTGTTATTTTGTTTGTGCTGATGAAGATTAACAGTTCCAAACAATCAATGTCAACATTCAATTTCTTAACATGAATTTTAAAACAACTTAATAAATGTCCTTAATAAATACTGTAATAATTAATTGTATGTATTTTATATGCATTATATTTTTCTGACATTTTATTTTACGACAAAATACCCATGCACATAATCCGGAAGCTCCTACGCTATAGGATACGGAGAAAAGTTCTGCAATCCGTACAGCCAGCACTACTCAAAGTTTGATGACACTGGTCGCCAGTCGATTGACGCTATACGAAGGTGTCTTCAGGTGGCCCTTGTACCCCTTATTCGACAGTACAAGAGTGTCAGCTGTTATGAAATCAAGCAGACTGCATTCAAAAGCCATTCCGGCTGCTATACGAGCCCATACCCGGAGCTCCATCATAGGTGTCTAGAACATTCTTCAGGTTTTTGTCATAATTAAATCTGCGTTTGTCAATGACTATTTTGCAACAGGTGACCAACTTCTGGAGACAGTACTAGCGTGTAGAAACGTTTACACAGAGGCTACCGTACGGATTGTACTTGAAGGGGTTTACACCGTAACTGACTACAATACTTACTTGAACGTGTACAGCTAAGTAATGAAGGGTTTAAGAATCTACCTAAAAAATAAATAGAGCCTTCTTGCTGATGGCATTGTTATCTCACAGTTTGTCCAAAACAAAACACGAAACAAGCGATCTACAGGCGAGACAAAAGTGAACGTGCTGGTTTTATCCAGAACTGAATACGATCTGAACTACAACGGCAATTCAGAGGTCAATGACACTGCCGTTGTGAACCAAGTAATATATGGGATTGAAACAGGTGAAGTCGACTTAGGACTTCAAACGCGCTCGGTCAGTCAGTGCGTCAATACCGGTTGCATGAACACCACTCGGACCGTTATCCCGCCTCCTAGCGCTGCACCTGAAACGCTGGTGAACTTCGCCATACTCTTCAGCGGCGTTCTTTTGTCCTTGTTTTTACAGTTTTGAATCATTATCTTAAGGTAAAAACGGACAAATTCCCGCAAAGTGTGTGCGTGCGTGCGTGTGTGTGTTCACTTTCACAAAGAGTTAGTGCTTTGCATTCAATAAAAGAGTTAAGCGAGTTAGTGCGCAACATTTAAAACAAATAAAGTTCAAATAAAATGGTAAGTTAGGAACAGGTGGTTCCATTGCGCCATAGCCGCATTGCTTGCATTGCTTCTGTAGTTCGATAAGAAATTGTTATATCTTATATATTTTAATATATTGCGGAAATGAGCGACGAACGTTTCTTTATTTGTGGTATATTTTTTATAGTTTAATGAACATACATTATATGTGTGTGACAAATTATTTTCTGCTTGTAGTAACTGATGCTTTGTCTTTATAATCCGTGTAAAACGCTTGTTTAAGGTAAAGGTCAACAATTAAGTCTCTTTAATTCTCTATTTGTTGTATATATTTATATTTTAATGGTCATATATTATATGTGTGTGACAAATTATTTTCTGCTTGTAGTTAATTATTATCTGCTTACAGTAACTGATGTTTTGTCTTTATAATCCGTGTAAAACGTTTGTTTAAGATATAGGTCAACAATTAAGTTTCCGTAATTCTTTATTTATTGAACATTTTTTTATAGTTTAATGAACATATATTATATGTGTGTGACAACTTATTTTCTGCTTGTAGTTACTGTTGTTTTGTCTTTATAATCCGTGTAAAACCTTTGTTTAAGGCAGAGGTCAACAATTAAGTCTTCTTAAAATATGAAATATTCTATGCCTCTTAGTGCTAGCCGACATATATATACAATTAAATAAATGTTTTATCGCTTACAGTGTGCTGATAAAACGCCAGTAGCGAATAAAACTTTATCATATACCATGATGACACTTTTTGTTTTTAATACGATCTACGATCACAGTTGAAAAAAATCATAAACAGTTTTAACTGAAACAAGTTTAAACTAAATTGTTGTGGCTCTAGTCACGGATCGCTGTTTACGTTACTTGTTGATTCAATCGCAACTTCCTGGAATCGAGCTTATTTGCAGCTCTCGTATTGGTCCGTTCACTTCCAATTTTCACTTCCTCATTCTATGACATATGCTTTTTTGCGCAACCGCGCCACAGCCACGGTGACCTTGTTCGTGGCTGCAATCACCTTATTTGCAGCTTTTCCCCGTTCAAATCTTCTTCCTCATTCGATTGCATACTCGTTGTTCTTTTGTTTGTGCAAACGCGCCACTACCACACAGGGTATACATATGTATTACATTTTGGCTCTTCATCGTTTATGTCTATTGCATAGTGTGTTCTTGAATAGTTCAAAGACGTTTTTTGACCATTCACACCGAAACATAAAGTAGTATTAAATAGTATACCTCTTACTTAAAGTAACTTTGTAACGCAATGTATATCATTGATATACCCGTACTAGAAATTAATTTCACCCATCATCACCACACATTGACGAAATAACACCCCTTGGAATAAACTTAGCACTATATCCACACTGTGGAATAAGCAAATACGCTCAAAGTAATCAAGCCATTGTGGGTTTTTTATTGACGTCATGTGAGGGTTTTCTTGTTCTTTATTATGTTTTCGTTCGTTAACTTAACAAAAAGAGAATAACAGGTTACTGCCTGGTCTTTTGAAATATATCATGTGAGGCTTAGAATAACATATCGGCGAGGCTTGCCGAGCAGTTATGTTATTTGTGCCGAATCTAATATATTACACAAGACAAGACAGTAACATGTTCTTCTATTTATCATACCACTGTTTCCTTAAAATTACACCAAACGAGGTAATGTTTATATAAATATTTAAAACTTAAGATCAGCGCTGATTTTGCTGAGCCGACGTTTACACGTTCACGTACATGTAATTATGGGGAAGCAAGTCAATTTTGAGGTAACTGTACACACACACAAACAAATTTTATTTTTATCTTACAAGATTTAAATTTATATAAACTGTTCCAGGAACCTTGTCACATACCGAAAATTTTTGTTTCATTACAGATCGACACTGACGCGATACCGGATGGCTTTTTTCGCCGTGAGGTGAAGGTCGGCGGAAATAGACACCTGATATTTGCCACCGACGAGCAGTTAGACATTTTGATTGCAGCCAAGAGGTGGTACATTGATGGCACCTTCAAAGTGGTTAGGTCCCCTTTCACAATGTTACTATCTAGCGGAGATAGTTCCAAGCAAGTGCCACTGCTGTTCGTAGCCATGAGTGGCAAATCTACTGAAGACTACGAAAAAGTGTTGAAAGTGAGTAATCGGTCGATTGCAATTAATATTTCAATTTATTTTGAATAAATACAATGAAATAAGCATAACAGTATTGTACATGCCTCATTATTTTATATGTGATCATGTCGTTATAGGTGATCAGACGTGCATTAAAAGACCGGCTGCCCGTGCAAGAGGTAGTCGTCGATTTCGAGGCGGCGCTATGGAAAGCCTTAAGACGTGTACTTCCCATGGTGTCAATCAAGGGCTGCAGCTTTCACTGGGGACAGGCTGTTTGGCGACATGTCCAGGTACTTTAATGTATTGAATGCAATTTACATGTTAAGCGTACCGTGAATAAAAATACTTATTGTGTTAATTACGTTCTTTTTGTAGATATATTTATGATTGTTTTTATATTATGGGGTTGTCTACTGAGTACATTGAAATACTTATGGTGCTAATTAAATACTGAAAGTAATCTAATTATATCAATGTACCAGCATCCTGTTGAGATAAATTTATGCTTGTTTTTTAGGCTATGGGGTTGTCCACGGAGTACATTAATGACCAGGGCACTTATTCCTTGGTGCGCATGCTGTTCTGCCTACCGTTTTTGCCCGCGGAGCACGTGCTGCCAACTTTTGACATGCTGGAGGACCTGAACACTGCTCCGCTCGTGCAGCCCCTATTCCAGTATATTCGCGGCACGTGGATCAACAGCCAGTTATGGCCTATCGACAGCTGGAGCATATATGGCCAGTCCGTGAGGACTAACAACGATTTGGAAGGTAATATAATAAATACAAGGCAAATAATGTACGGTACTTCAATTGTTATGGAACACACTTGTTAAATAATCTGACAATCAAAGTCAGTGCGGTAAAAATGAACTTATTACAAATGCAAACATCGCATTTATTGGCAACAGCATGTAAATAGAAAACCGTGAATAACATTTATATATTAAATATTACATTCATATTACACATATATAAATTATATATATTTTAGGGTGGCACCGGCGGTTGAACGTGAGAGCCGGTGTTGCGCCCCCATTCTACACGCTTGTACGTCTTCTGTACAGTGAGGCACTCGCTGTAGAATCCCAAGTGCGACTCGTGAGCGAGATGAAGTTGCGACGGCTTCAACGGAAGGCATACCGGAGTATGCAGGCCAGAATTTTCCAAGCCTGGGAAAGGTGATACATTAAATATAAGCGTTTGAATTTACATGCATCAAATTTGAATTTGTATTCGTTTAATTATCCATGCACTAAACTTGGATTTGTTTTCGTTGAATTTTAATTAAAACATGCAAAATATACTAACGTACGCTATGGTTTTTTTTCCAGCTACCAGAGGAGAGAGCTGAGCGCCTCATCGCTACTAAAGAAAATTTCGTCGTTTGTGAAGCCAACGACAGAGTAGAAGAGAAGAAGCCAAGCGAGTCAACATACATGAGACATATCAAAGTTATATATACATAGATGTATTGTCGTTTTTCATGGTCTAAAAATAAAATTAACACATTAAGTACTATAAAAATATATATAAAGCACACATTCATCAAGTCATTGAGAGGATTAAAAAATGAGGCCGGTTTGACTTTTTTCCAAATCACTGTGTGGCCGGTTTGACTTTTTTATGGCCGTTTTAACCTGTGGCCGGTTTGACTTGTGGCCGGTTTGACTGTAATTCTAATTATGGCACTCTGTGTACACAGGCGATTCTAAAAATATGTGACAAGGTTACGCATGCGCAAATAAATTCCTTCATTGCTACATATAAAATATTCAATGTTAGAAAAAATGTTGTTATATGAAATAACGTTCTAATTACAGAAATGTATGTGTTATTTTAGAATTACTGGTTTTTTTTTTTATTTACACATAATTAATTTAAATAAACATTAAACCAAGTGACAATTTATATAAAATAAACACCGCTCAATATTAAAATGCTATTAGTATCTCGTAAGTCATAATTATCGGTAATAAAAATAATATTACCATTAATTTATCAATATAATGTTATGTTTACAGGTGAAGAACACCGGCATTATAACAACAATTAAAATCTATTTTTTGAAACCCGTATCCCGTCTGCGTGTTCCTCCTTTGTTTATATTGTATGCGTTTTCCAACGGTATCTATTTCGCGTGCGTTTTCTCGTACGCGTTTTAGTCAATGCCTAGATACCTCGATTCCGTTCTGTTGTCTAAGTTTACATTCATTTAGCCTATTAAGGACTGGTAATCACACTTTTCTAATAATCTGGTTGATTTCCGATCTAGATAACGGTTTGTATTACGACCGTAGAGCCAATCAATACAACGATTGTAGAACCATACTAGTTGATATCGCCTAAACCCGGTATGACTTGTGGCCGGTTTGACTCGTTCATGACCTTCCTTGACACCGGATAAAATGGCGAGTTTTCAACGTTCACTGAGTCGAATAAATCAGTTGCGTGTGTTAAACATATTTTTTACAGAATCAAAATACAGAAGGTAATTAGCTTAAGAATAAATGTTGTAAGAATTGAACTCGTCAATTGCACAATTTGCTTTTTTCCATAAAAATTCTGTTCAGTCAGAATCATACCGTGACATTCGCTAATGATCCCGTCAAATTAGTCCGTGTTGCATGTTGGGCATGCATAAAATGATGTATTTAGATAATATAGAGCAACAGATAATGCGCGTATTTGCGTAAATACACAATTCTGAAACCCCTTTCATGTAATTTATTTTATGTTCGATGATTTACAAAACTCAAATAAAAAGCCCAATATGCAAAAAAACGGCAAACTTGGTGAGTAAAGTGATTGAATTGATTGACTTGTGTACGAAACATCCGAAAATGAACGGTTACAAACGTGTTATGTTATGACAGACACCGATATAATACAAAGCAGTTTGATTGGATGTTGTTTTCAATGTAAACCACAACTGTCCAATTTAGATTAATCATGTATCTCCGTAATAGTCCGTGTTTGATGACAACATTATGCAACTTTCATTTTGTTTCTGTTCAATGATTTCAGAATAGTTTGGTCATATTTGTGATTATTCTGGTAAAAATGTCACACAGAAGCAGGCAGAACTAATTGATATTGTACAAAAACACAGGTTACCAACTAGTTTTGCGTTGCACTCATCTTCTATTGTCAAGCCTATTTTCATAACATTATTGTGAGATTATTTCTGCCAATGGTTCTGAATTATTTTAGTGCAACCCAAATTTGTTGTACCCTAAATTCTAAGAAAATATTTCTATAGTAATATGCAAAATTATGTGAGATTTTAAATTCCAAACAAGCTAGAAACCATTGAAATATTCAGTAATATTTTTTTCACATTGGCATTAGATCTTCTGAATAATATGAAAACATCGTTGATTGAGCACACCAGGGTAATTGCATACTGCATTGTTTCCGACAGCATTTAGGCCACAAAAACACGTAGGCAACACTTGACATGAATACTACTATTTACCAGTGTAAATGTTTTTTTGGCAATGATTATATTGTGTCCAAATTGGGTCTACTAATCAAAACTATAAGCATTATTTTTCGAACAAAGTTTAAAATATTTTCAGAATGTATCCATAGTTAAGTTACTTATGTGTTGAGAACAATATGCAGATTTAGTTTTGTGAAAAGAGAAATGGTTATATTTGTGTTAAATTAAATAAAAACTCCGCCATTTGCGTGTTGTGGTTGTTTTACTAAATTTGGAGTTCAATTTTGTTTAATACTCAGTTATTGTTATTCAAATGGGGTAACAAAATGTAAAATACTCGGGGCTTTCCTTTGACCCGAGCTCCCGGGTTTTGACGCATGGGAATTAAAAAATACGCTTGTTTGACTCTCGAGGTAATTACTTCATGCATCACCTTTGACCCTGGGCGATTTCCGGATTTGCGTCATACAGTGTAACTCTAGCTGATTATCCCAATCAGTCGAACAGCGATGTCAAGGTTGATAAAACACTCAGCGATTATGGTTGGAGGCAGAGTCAATCTTAAAATCGAGGCTGCCCATCAATAGTCAAGACTCTGTGTAGCTCCGCCCATTGGGCGGAGTTTTGTTGCTCAGAAAAATCTATATTGACCAATTAAAACGCATAGTTATATACACTTCCAATGACATGAACAATCGACCGATCGGAATAATATACATGTATCCACACTTTATTTAATGTACATGCATTCACTAGAGTACATTTATTCCTGAGTATTAAACGTTTAAAACACAATTACTCACCACTTCCATTGTTGATAATATCCATATGTAGTTTAGTTCCTAAATATAAAGGTATTGTTTTTAATTACTTTCCTTTAAAAAGGGTAAAATATATTTCCAAAATTTGAAAATTCTGACTTTTATGTAACATTTCTTATATCCGAAATATCCAACGTCAATTTTAGTGTTATGTAACATTTCTTATATCCGAAATATCCAACGTCAATTTTAGTGTTTGAGTGTCATAAACACATTTTTTAATCGTCTGTGTATTTCATGTAAATCCTTTGTTTTCTAGAAAAGCCCTCAAAAGTTATGCTGAAACAGACGACGTCACGTTCCACGCATGGAAAGCGTGCGTGTATCAACCATGTGCTTTACCAAATATATACATGCCATCTGGGAATAAAAACTTCGTAGTGCAAGAACTTTGTAATCCTTTCTTTTTGTATAAAACTTTCGTAGTGCAAAAGCTTTGCAATCTTTAGCATTTGAATAATTATTTTATTGCAGCTTGTTAATATACTTTGTAACAGTAAAACAATATTTGCGGACCGTAACTACATATATTTTTGTTAGGGAAGGATAGCCTATGTTTTATTGTACATGATATGCAATTTCGTAAAAAATATTGAGTGGTATTTTAAGTGTGTAAAGAATATACTCAAATCGTCTTAATAATTATAATAATGATAATAATTAATAATGATAATTATTAATAATGATAAATAATAATAATAAATGATAATAATAATATATATAATTATATTAAAACAATAAGAAGAAAATTAAATAAATTAAAAAGAAAATAATTATACAGTAAAATTTTTTAATTAATTAAAATAATAATTTTATGAACTTATAAAATAAAAAATATTAAATTAATACAAATAGTAATGAAAAGAAGGAAAACGAATATAAACTACCCACAAAACATTGACTCTTGAAGTTTATATCTGGAAAACGAATGTATTTCTTTCTAGATTAACAGTTTGCCATGCTGCCTTGAGAAGTTTGTCTACAAGCGTTCACTTACGCAAAGAGAACAAGAAAGGTCCTCGTGCTGTTGACAAACATGTGAAAGACAGTTCTGATAAACTGACCACACCAGAGTCGGTGGTTGATGAACCTGGAGGTAGTAGCAGCAGTTCAAGCGATGATAGCAGTTCAGATTCTGATACTGAAGTGTAAGTGTTTTCTATTAATTAATATAAGCATGACATAGTTATAACAGTGGTTAAAATAAGCAGCAGACCGCAAGTCCTGCACCCCCTTAATTTTAAACCAGGAATGCTCAGATTCTCAGTTTTACATGTATATAGACAGACTTGTAACATTTTCTTGCTGTCCATTTTATTTTTATTTTTTTTTCGTTTTTGCTGTCAAGTTTTAGTAATGTATAAACCATTGTGTTTGTTTCAGGTTACACGACCTACCCTAAAAAAATGCCCTGACCCTAGAACATTTTATTGAGTTTGTCATATAACATTTGCTTGCTGTCAAGTTTAAGTATAGCATGCAAATATGTGTTTGTTTCAGGTTACCCGACCTACCCTAAAAAAATGCCCTTACTCAAGAACATTTTATTGAGTTTGTAATATATTTTTTGTTTTATTTACGTTTTGCAATAATTAAATGTTTTTTGGTTAAATAAATGTTTAGTTTTGATAGCATCCACTTCAAAACAATGTTTAAGGATATTACAGATATGTTTTGCATATATATTAAGTTGTAAAATCTTGAAGATGACCATTAAACAAAAAAATCATTAAGAATAAAATCAAAGTTATTTCATGATGAGACCTTCTAAACACACAAACAGAACATATCACTAAATACCGGTGTGCAATTTACATATCACGAGATCAGATACCGCGATGTACCGGTACACCCCTTAAAGGCTATTGTAAACACACAAGGTCATTTGCAAATGAATGCTGGCCATAAGAAGACAAAGGAATGAAAATATTCTTTGCATGATCATTACAAGGTAAAAAATATTCATAAAATGAATGGTGTGCAAATTTAATAAAATAAAATTTCCCAAAATTGTGGAAATTTAGACAGTGTGAAATAAAATGATTTTACGTTACATATTTCCTAACCTAATTCAGCCTCGACACAAAGCTGGTATCAGCTGCAAGGGAGGTGGCGGACCATCTGCCGGGGGATAAGAAAAAGACAGAGTCCGCCCTGTTGTCACAGCTCCTGGCACAACAGAAGACTGCCTCTGCTCAGAGAGCTGGGAGACAGCCTCAGAAAAAAGATGATGCACACAAATTAAGGTTAGCAACTGGAAGGAAATGTTTTATTAAGGTCGCGGTGGCGTGGATATGGTGTCTGCCTAGCGATTGGGAGTTCCTCGGTTCGATCCCCACTCTGGGAGCATTCTCAAGATATCCCTCAAAGACAATAAGTACTGGTTATATCCATGAAACGGAATCAAGAGTGTCTCAAAAAGCCTTCTGCTTTTGATGCAATCGAGCTAAAATAAATAGGTTTGAACTAAATTAATGTTTTTATTAAAGGTCAATGGAGTATATCTATTGAGAATACTTCCTCTGTGGAAACCACCTCAAAGAAAAGGGGATGCAGAAAAGTTAAATTTATATGAAAGAATTATTTATTTAAGAAATAATATTTTTATACTTCCACAAAGTGGGAGGCATTAACCATTGCACAAGTCCGTCCATACGTACACACATTTGGATACTTAGGTGACTACAATAGTCACATAAGTATCCAAATGTAAGTAAAAACTCTCTTAGGTGACTAAATTAGTCTCTTAGGGGGCTAAAATGGCATTAGGGTTAGTAATGAAATAGCCACATAAGTATGCATTTGTTAGAACGACCGTCCGTTTGTCCGTATGTCTGATCTTTTGTGGACTCAACTCCTCCTTAACTGCTTGGCCGATTTTGCTGAAACTTCACAGCTAAAGAACCGTAATGTGTAGGTGATTGTTAAGGAAAGAATTTGGGCTATGACCAATTTCAGCAGAATTGTGGCCCTTTGTCATTTTTATCCCACCTGAGTTAAACGTGCTCTTGGTGAGCTTTTAGGATGGACTTTTGTCTGTTGTCCCTCTTTCAAAATTGTTAAAATCGTTCCGGTCCGCTGCATATGTAGGTCACAAGACCAAAAAATAGATTTAAAAACTGAAAACTTTAAAAATCTTCTTCTCTGAAACCACA
The DNA here is from genome assembly GCA_027627225.1 of Congeria kusceri. NCBI lineage: Eukaryota > Metazoa > Mollusca > Bivalvia > Myida > Dreissenidae > Congeria > Congeria kusceri. The sequence goes on along the minus strand of CM051024.1, from coordinate 90,614,222 downwards.
AGGCTTGGAGCTTTGATATTTGATATCTGACATCCTCTAGTGGTCCTCTACAAAGATTGTTCAAACTATGCCCCTGGGGTCAAAACTGCCCACGCCCCAGGGCTCACATGGTTTTTACAGACATGAATAGCAAAATGACTTTAAAAATCTTCTCCTCTGAAACCGCAAGGCCCAGAGTTTCATATTTGGTATGTAACATTTTATAGTGGTCCTCTACAAAGATTGTTCAAATGATGCCCCTGGGGTCAAAACTGACCACACCTTTATATAGACTTGAATAGCAAAATGAGTTTTAAAATCTTCTACTCTGAAACCGCAAGGCCCAGAGTTTTCATATTTGGTATGTAGCATTGTATGGTGGTCCTCTACAAAGACTGATCAAATGATGCCCCTGGGGTCAAAACTGGCCACACCCCGTGGTGCACTTGTTTATATAGACTTAAATAATAAAATGACTTTAAAAATCTTCTCTGAAACCGCAAGGCCTAGAGGTTTCATATTTGGTATGTAACATTGTATAGTGGTCCTCTACAAAGATTGTTCAAATTATGCCCCTGGGGTCAAAACTGGCCACATCCCGGGGGTCACATGGTTTATATAGACTTGAATAGCAAAATGACTTTAAAAATCTTCTCCTCTGAAACCGCAAGGCCCAGAGGTTTCATATTTGGTATGTAACATTTTATAGTGGTCCTCTACAAAGATTGTTCAAATGATGCCCCTGGGGTGAACAATGGTCACACCCCAGGGGTCACATGGTTTATATAGACTTGAATAGCAGAATGACTTAATTTCTTCTCATCTGAAACCGCACGTCCCAGAGGTTTCATATTTGGTATGGAACATTGTGTAGTGGTCCTCTACAAAGATGTTCAAATGATGCCCCTGGGGTCAAAACTGGCCACACCGTGGGGGTCACATGGTTTATAGAGACTTGAGTAGCAAAATGACTTTAAAAATCTTCTCCTCTGAAACCACAAGGCCTAGAGGTTTCATATTTGGTATGTAACATTGTATAGTGGTCTTCTACAAAGATTGTTCAAGTGATGCCCCTGGGGTCAAAACTGGCCAAACCCCTGGGGTCACATTGTTTATGTAGACTTAAATAGCAAAATGACTTTATGTAACATTGTGTAGTGGTCTTCTATAAAGATTATTCAAATAATGCCCTTGGGCTCACATGGTTTATATAGACGTAAATGGCGAAATGATTTTAAAATTCTTCTCTGAAACCTCAAGGCCCAGAGGTTTTATATTTGGTTAAAACATTATATCGAGACCTTGATTAGGATTGCATATTTGATGGATTGGGTCAAGGTCATTGTTACTAAAAATAGAAAAAGGGTTCCGCTCAATAACTTTAGAATGCATTGAGATAGTTTAATGAAACTTAATACATAAATACATTATATTGAGACCTCGATTGGGATTGCATATGGGGTGGGTGGGGTCAAGGTCAAGGTCACCATTATTAAATATAGAAAAATGGTGTCCATTTAATATCTTGAGAACACATTGAGCTATTTTAATGAAACTTAATACATAAGTACATTATATCGAGACATTGCTTAGGATTGCATATGGGGTGGGTGGGGTCAAGGTCACCGTTACTGAAAATAGAAACACAGTTTCAGCTCAATAACTTGAGAAAACATTTCGATATTTTAATGAAACTTAATACACATAATTATTTTTTATATCATGACCTAACTTGGGTTTGCTTATGGGTGGGTCAAGGTCACTGTTATTAAAAGTAGAAAAACGGTTTACACTCAATAACTTTAGAACACATTGAGATATTTTAATGAAACTTCATACGTAGATACCTTATATCGATATTTTCATGAAACTTAATACTCATATCTTATATCAAGACCTAACTTGGATTTGCTTATGGGCTGGGTGGGGTGAAGGTCACTGTTACTAAATATAGAAAAATAACTTGAAAACCTATTGAGATATTTTAATCAAACTTCATACATAGATATCAGGTGAGCGACCTAGGGCCATCGTGGCCCTCTTGTGTGTAGTTGATCCTAAAGGAAGGAATGTTGGCTGTGACCAATTTTGGCAGAATTATGGCCCTTTATCATTTTTTTTCCATTGCGGAGGCAAAAATTAGTGTTGGTGACACACCCTTTGTCTGTGTCCAACCATGTGTCGTGGGGGCATCTGTGTCTGTGACACATCTAGTTTATATTGTTTTACACTGTTGCAGCTCCATAATGAAGGGTTTTAAGTTTGATGTGCAGTCTGGACCTAGAAAGCCTCTGAAAGGAGTCAAGTCTCAAGGTAGGCCAGATACAAGCAGTACAATGAACTAATGTCCTGAAATTGTACAGTAGCGCATAGAGCTAATGTCCTGAAATTGTACAGTAGTGCAAAGAAATAATGTCCTGAAATTGTTAAGTTGTGCATGAAGCTAATGTCCTGAAATTGTACAGTAGTGCATAGAGCTAATGTCCTGAAATTGTACAGTAGTGCATAGAGCTAATGTCCTGAAATTGTTAAGTTGTGCATGAAGCTAATGTCCTGAAATTGTACAGTAGTGCATACTGCTAATGTCCTGAAATTGTACAATAGTGCATAGAGCTAATGTCCTGAAATTGTACAGTAGTGCATAGAAACAATGTCCTGAAATTGTATAGTAGTGAATAGAGCTAATGTCCTGAAATTGTAAAGTAGTGCATAGAGCTAATGTCCTGAAATTGTACAGTAGTGCATAGAGCTAACGTCCTGAAATTGCAAAGTTGTGCATAGAAACAATGTCCTTCAATAGTAAAGTATTGCATAAAGCTAAGGTCCTGAAATTGTAAAGTAGTTCATAGAGCTAATGTCCTGCAGTTGTACAGTAGTGCATAGAATTATTAATGTCCTGAAAATGTACAGTAGTGCAAAGAATTATTGTCCTGAAAGTGTACAGTAGTGCATAGAGCTAATGTCCTGAAATTGTACAGTAGTGCATAGAACTAATGTCCTGAAATTGTACAGTAGTGCATACTGCTAATGTCCTGAAATTGTACAGTAGTGCATAGAGCTAATGTCCTAAAATTATACAGTAGTGCATAGAACTAATGTCCTAAAATTATACAGTAGTGCATAGAACTAATGTCCTAAAATTGTACAGTAGTGCATAGAACTAATGTCCTAAAATTATACAGTAGTGCATATAACTTATGTCCTAAAATTGTACAGTAGTGCATACTGCTAATGTCCTGAAATTGTACAGTAGTGCATAGAGCTAATGTCCTGAAATTGTACAGTAGTGCATAGAACTAATGTCCTAAAATTATACAGTAGTGCATAGAACTAATGTCCTGAAATTGTACAGTAGTGCATAGAACTAATGTCCTGAAATTGTACAGTAGTGCATAGAACTAATGTCCTAAAATTATACAGTAGTGCATAGAACTAATGTCCTAAAATTGTACAGTAGTGCATACTGCTAATGTCCTGAAATTGTACAGTAGTGCATAGAGCTAATGTCCTGAAATTGTACAGTAGTGCATAGAACTAATGTCCTAAAATTATACAGTAGTGCATAGAACTAATGTCCTCAAATTGTACAGTAGTGCATAGAACTAATGTCCTAAAATTATACAGTAGTGCATAGAACTAATGTCCTGAAATTGTACAGTAGTGCATAGAACTAATGTCCTAAAATGTCCCGAATGCGTACATTAGTGCAAAGAATTAATGTCCTGATATTGTACAGTCGTGCGTATAACAAATTTCCAGAAATTGTACAGTAATGGATAGAACTAATGTCCTGAAATTGTACAGTGGTGCATATGACTAATGTCCAGGGCCCATATCCACAAAGCTCCTTAGGGAAATCTTTAATAAGTCATACTTAAGTAAACATTTCAAAAACAATTATCCTTGAGAATAAAAGTATTTAAAACAAAACAAACTTTATGATTTTAAGGAATTTACTTAAATTTTCACTAAGGAGTTTTGTGGATACGGCCCCAGGAATTGTATAGTAGTGGATAGAACTAATTTCTTAAAATTGTACAGTAGTGCAAAAAATAATGTCCTGAAATTGTAGTGCATAGAACTAATGTTGGGAAAATATACAGGAGTGAGTAAAACTAATGACCTGAAATTGTACAGGTGTGCAGAGAACTAATGTTCTGAAATTATACAGGAGTGCATACCACTTATGTCCTGAACTGTACATTAGTGCATAGAATTAATGTCCTGAAATTATATAGTTGTGCGAAGAACTTTTTTTTCTAAAATTGTACAGTAGTGCAAAGAACAAATGTCCTAAAATTGTACAGTGCTGTGCATAAAACTAATGTCCTTAAATTGTACAGTAATGCATAAAACTAATATCCTAAATTGTACAGTAGTGCATAGAACTAACTCCTTAAATTGTACAGTAGTGCAAAGAACTACTGTCCTGAAATTGTACAATAGTGCAAAGAACTAATGTCCTGAAATTGTAATTTTTTTATGTAACTTGATCCATGTCTGTGTATACGAATAGATGTCTATTACCAGTTATATAAATAAAATTCCTGAAAATAGGAATAAGCGGCTTACCCTGATATTTGCATCTCCTTTGAGAATTGAGACTGCTGGTAACATAGTGGCCTTATTTTTCTGTATTATTTTTTAGCTCACCTGAGCACAACGTGCTCATCATGAGCTTTTTTTATCACCTTTTGTCTGTCATGCGTCGTTCGTCGTCAACATTTACCTTGTGAACACTCAAGAGGCCATATTTCTTGCCCAATCTTCACGAAACTTGCCCAGAACATTTGTTCTAATGACATTTCAGACGAGTTCGAAACAGGGTCATGTGGGGTCAAAAACAACTTCACTAGGTCAAATTGAATAAAAAGCTTGTTGACACTCTAGAGGTCACATTTATTGCCCAATCTTCATGAAACTTTAGACGCCACATTTAGAGGACAATCATCACGAAGCTTGCTTAGAACATTTGTCCCAATCATATCTGGGATAAGTTTGAAACCATGCCACATAGGGTCAAAAACTAGGTCACCAGGCAAAATTGAAAAAAAAGCTTGTGAACACTCTATAGAGGCCACATTTTTAGCCGAATCTTCATGAAACTTTCTCAGAACAGTTAAGCTCCTTAGCCACGCAGGTGAGCAACCTAGGTCGTTATGGCCCTCTTGTTTCTTGAACAATTCCCTACATAGGCTTTTTGCACTCTTTACTTTCATGTGTCTGTATTATTGAAAGATATTTGAATAACAACACAGACAGAAGACGAAGATTATGTTAGCCACTGAGATATGTGCTAAATATACACTTTGTGTAATTTTCAGATGAAGATGTCTCAATGTTAGAAGATGAGGAGAGGTATTTATATTTTCCGTAAAAGTGCATGATTTTAAAGATTTTTGCACTCTAGTTTATTGTAAACTTTGTTTGAGACTTCAAAAATCAAAAATGTGCTAATAAAAAACATCTTACCATTTTATAGGCATGGTGTATTTTGTTCCCTAGGCTTTCCTTCATGTTATGTCATTCTTTGATGTTTTTATATGGACTGATAAATTTAAAACGAAAACCAGGAAATATTTACAGATATTTTATTATGCCACCGAAGGAGGGCATATTACAATCGAACTGTCTGTCTGTCCCTCCTTTACTATCAAAGATATTTACTTGAAACTGGAAAAACTTCTTAACTATCAATGTCTCCCCCAGGGAATGCAACTCCCATAACCCTGTTTTGTATTTTGACAGATGTATGCCCCTTTTGTTACTTTGACATTTTGGTTCAATTGTTTCATTAAGGCCAATATCTTCAATACTATCAAAGGTATTTACTTGAAACATTTAACACTTGTTAACTATCAACGTTTTCACTAGGGAAAGCAATTCTGTTTTGTATTTTGACAGATTTATGCCCCTTTTTTAACTGAGAAATTTAGCCATGCTGGGTAGCTCAGTTGGAGCGCTGGACTACAAATCTGAGGATCGCGGGTTTGATTCCCAGCCCGGCCACATAACTTATGTGGGGATTAGTCATGAAATTATTTCAACGGCCTTTCTCCCCCTACCTCTCAATAAAGTAGGGTAGTTGTCAGTTACTGACTTAAGTATGTGCACTTAGTACTGGTAAACCAGCTTACCCAGGAAAAGTGGGAGTAGGTTAAATGACCACCGCTATATGACTGAAATACTGTTGAAAACGTTTTTCAAAAGTTTTTCTAGAGCAGCAGTTTTGACTGTAATAATTAAATTTACATGATTCATTCACTTTTATTTGCAAAGATTTATTTTGGTGTCAAAGGTCGCACATTCTGACAGTGCATTCGGAGACATATGTCACCTGATAGTGACAGCACTTGTTCATTAATATATTCAGATATTTATATCTTCAAAATTTATTAACTGATTAACTGAACTATTTAAATTGTTATAAACTAGTAAGTTTTTGTGGTGATCCGGATCACTATGATTTTGAAGGGTACAGCCCCTTTAAGACAAGTGTTTTGTGTTACTCTTTCAGGACCCAGGGTATGAACCTTTTCTCTGGAACACCGTTGGGAATTTTTAAAAAGGAAGCCACGAAAACAGCCTCAACACGTGTGTAATTGTGATACTAGAAGTGTCTTTTGCATCTCTTTCCTCAACAAAACGTGTTTTGGTGTAGTTTAATAAAATTTCACATGGTATACAAAGGAAAATCTGTTTTCTTGTTCTTTAAACGAAATATATTTCATTTAAAATGTTTCAGGTCTGTGAGTAAATTTAGTTTTGATAAATGATAATAGCCCTAAAAATAGCTGCCTGTCTCAACTTAAATGAGATTTTTTGTATAAAAATGACTTCAAACTTGTGAACACGTACTTCACTTTGTAGCCAAGAAGAAGAGCCTGCTTGATATTGTGGCAGAAGAGCGGAAACACAGTGTTACAGAATTTCCTCCACAGAATGGTTTTCAGGAGATGATTCAGTGGACAAAGGAAGGAAAGCTGTGGACATTTCCAGTTGATAACGAAGCAGGTAGCTTATTGGGAAAACATCTGTTTAGCTTGGGTGGCAAAATCTGATATTGCCTTATCAGTCCATTTTTGACTAATGACATTTGCTGCATAAGTAACAATATAATAAATTACAAATTTACATGTTCATACATGCTTTGGGACAAGTTGGGCAATGCAGACATTAGATTTTGAAATTCCTGAATTTGTAAAATTGTGTTGTTTCTACACTACACCTATCATGATATGCTTTACTACAGTCATATCTCCTGTTTTGCCATTCATAACCTTTCGGGAAAAATTGCCGTGGGAAAATTGCATAGGACCTCCGTCTGTAATAGTAAGATTGTAACTGTGACATTTTCAAAGGAAGTTCTGATAAAATGCGACATCATAATCAGTGGAGCTAACTAGTTCAATATTGTTTGTTACATTGTATAAGGGGTCAAAGAGAAACATGTTACTAAATTTTAGGAAAAACAAAACCCTAAGAAAATCGGCACGTTTAGGGTATCTTAGTATCATGTCTTTATAAAGTTCTCATGCTCTACTGCCAAATTATTCTACCTTAACCTTGTAAAGGACAGGTCTGGAGTGAAATAGCAGGGTGCTGCACCCAGCTCCCTTCGAGTTCACCCCCCAGCTGTTTAACCTGTAGATTTCCTAATTAATCATTTCTCCTTTTTCAGGCTGGGATCAGGAAAAGAATGTGAAATTCCACGAGCATGTTCTGCTGGAGAACCAAATCAGAGACTTTCCACAGAAAGGACCGATCAGACATTTCATGGAGCTAGTGACTGTGTCTCTATCGAAAAACCCATTCCTTACTGTTAAACAGAAGCGAGAACATATAGACTGGTTTAGACAGTATTTCAATGAAAGGAGGGATATTTTAGAGGCAAAACTCGGTGCTGATGGTGTGATTGGAAGTGCAAAACAGTCTGGCAATGCAAAGATTGCTTGACCTGTGCTAATAGAAACATATGACTGATTAAAAGTATAGTTTTTGTTCATGTATGTTAATATGGTCCAGATGAGAATTAAATTATGTAAAATGTAGTGTTTAGAACATGATGGTGAATTGTCTGTCAGTATTTTCTTATTGAATAAATTTAGACATAATCAACTAAGTTGGAATTTGTGGTACATGTATATATGGTCTGGATACACGATACAAAATTCAATTTTAATTATTAAAGATGTGTTAATCTACCAGTGCTGAAGTGCCTAACTGTGAATGCCGAAATGGCCGAACTTGAGTGCCGAAGTGACACTTGATTACGGGGCGGACGTAACCAGGTGCTGAGATGACTAGATACCGTTTTGGCAAACCCTTGGTAATGGCAGACCAGACACTAAAATTTATACAATAATCGTAAGGTGTAAAATAAGTTGTAATAGGGGTAAACAAGTGTAGTAAAAATATTAGGATATTGTCAGGAAATCGTATTTATTCAATGATGCATTGATAAATTATAAAGCAGCAGTCAAGAAATATGTTAATAAAAATATTTTTTTTTAATGGACATCTTACCGATCAAAATAAAAAAACGCATTGAAATCAGTAAAATAATAACATTTTGTATAACTTTTTGTCGTAAATTTATGGTAACTTTTTATGTGTATGCAATAGCTGGTGATGCCTCTGGAGTAAATCATCATGTACGTTAGTGTATATTGCGTGCGTACCAAGCGTTTTTCGAACACAGACATTATAAAATGCCTTTCGTAAGTAAGATAAAGTTTTCAGTCGAATAAACGTTCATTAGAAATAATGTCAATTTAAGATGACATATTGAATTATGTTCTATAGACTGCGGCTTTACGCAATAAACATTAATTTGTAAAATAAATTGCATTTTATTGTGGCGAAATAAGTGTAGCTAATATACGAGGACATTGACAGGAAACTGTATCTATACAATGATTAAAATGTTCTACACACCCATGATTTACCTCGAAACTTTTTATCATAAACCTTATGCAATAACACCGCGCATTTTAACTACTGGGTCCAGTTGCTCAAAACTTTAATGGCCAATTAAGCTCACGGCCTGTTAACTTTAGATTTTAACAAAATTAATATTACAAGCAACATGCTTATTAAACATACCAATTTATTTAGAATGCACTCACAGTTTAAAATGTTAACGTTTGATTTACATAATTAACTTCATCCAAATGTTAAGAGCTGTTGGCCTAATTGGCCGTTGAAACTTTTAGCAACTGGGCCCTGGTCTTGTGGATCTTTACACAGCTTTTTTACAACTGCGTGCGAGTAAAGAACGACATTGTATAATCAAATGTGCGCTGAATACAGTAAAGAAAAGTAAGTGTTTAGATTGCTATATATGATAGAGGCAGGTGTGCAGAATGTTCACACTGTTTCTTTACAACTGCGTGCGAGTAAAGAACGACATTGTAAAATCAAAGTGCACTAAATACAATAAAGAAAAATGAGTGTTAAGTTTATATCGCTATATACATGTATGATAGTGGCAGATACATGTGCAGTGTTTCTTTTAAATTCAACATTTAAACTACGTTGCTAAAGTTGGGAAATAAACGTTGCTCGTGAAACTAGCTGACCGTGGTGTACTTTACAGTAGTCATTGTGAGCTTTACTAGAAATGTCTCGTGCTAGAAATAGTTATTGAAATAGCAGTCAAAACGCATGATTTAACACGTGCCCTTGATGATAAGAAAAGACTGTAAGGTTAGACACCAGTTAATTCAATCTATCCCGTTGTCAATAGACAAATTATCCTGGTGTCGTTCACCACTTTGCGTTATTTTGAGATGTTGCGAGTCTGGGTTGGTATTCACAAAGCTCCTTAGGGAAATCTAAACTGAATTTGTACTTGATTGAAAATTTCAGATCAAATTTTATATATGACATCCAATGACTTCTGTTCACAAAAGGGTAAACTATTAAAAATCTAAGCAATATGTTTCCTTGTTTAATAAATATTTAATTTAAAAAACCACAACCACAGAAATTTTATGAATTTAAGAAATGAACTTAAGTTTTCCCTAAGGAGCTTTGTGAATACGGGCCCTTGTCTTGAGAACTTAATCACTACATTCAAAATTTAAAATAAACAAGAGGGCCAAAATGACCCTGGGTCGTACACCAGAGTTATTAAATGTTATTTAATCATAATGGCATACATAATAGTGTGTGCAGAGATATTGGAAGAATAATGTTGACAACAGACAAAACTAGCGGACCCTTGACAGCCATGTTTTTTTAAGGTATTTGGTACAGGGTCACCCAAGGAACCCAGAGGTTTCAGAGGAAACGAGGAAGTAATTTGTATTCGACAGACAACCACTGACCACCAAAGCTCACCCTCGAGCACTGCTCAGGTGAGATTACAATAACAGCACTATTTATTACTGAGTAAACTATCACTAGTGATTTGTGGATCAGATAATGTATTAGTAGTTTAAAAACAGAAATACTTTCTGATAAGGCACAAACAAAAAACCTGTATTTCGGGCAACGCGACCCTACCTCGCGAAAATCCCCAATCCTGAAGTTTTTTAGGGACGATTGTTTTCCGTGAAATCCGTAATCGTCAGATTTTAGATAATGTTCAACGTTTTTGACCGAAATGTGTCTTTAAAAAAAAAAAAAAAAAAATCCCGACCCTACCTAACTGTTTTTGGGACCGTAGCCTGAAACGATTTGTAGTTTTGTTCAAATAAAATATTATAGTTTGTCCTTTCGTTGATTGTTCACAGCTGACGTACACGATCTCGTGCGTCTGCGTAAGAACAAAAACGCACACTGCACGTTTTTTGACGCTTGCGATTCACGAACGCAGACGGATATATGGAATAGCACAATCAGTATCGTTTGTTGCGTTTTTATCGGAGATGCAGACGGAGTATTTTGCGTACATGGAATACCAGCTTTAAAACCGACGTCTGAGTGTGAAACTATTGAATCTGATATAGAAATGATGATAAGCAAATACAACTGGTTCACGCTCAGCCCTCGTATTGTTCATGCATTGACTTTGAAAAATATGGGAATTTGGGAATTACCAGGTACGTAACGTACTGAGAAAGTTAAAAGTCGTTTTTCCGGATAATCCTTCACCTAAATACGGAGCGTATCGGTTTAACTTTAGTTAGGGTGTCTGCAAACATTTCAAGTCACAAGAGATCTTGAAAATGAGAATAATCACTGTGATCTCGAGTGTCGGTACAAGCAAGCTGCCATGTTTCGGAAACATCTTATCTTGTCTTAATTTTAAAATTGTCATTGTTCTAAATTTTTTGTTGTATGTGTACACACCGTAGTACCGGCTCCTTATCAGCGAATACACCACTTTCCAGCGAAGACGAAAACGGAGAGACGGTGGGTTAGTATATATTGGTTTTTATACGTTTCTGCTTCGATTTTCAAAAAAATAATATTATACAAAGATGTCAGAAGCAATAAAGAGTAATCACAGAAAATATAAAGTTGCAGAACCTTATATTTTCCAAGAAAAGGCGAGTTAAAATCGAACATTATGTGTTTTCGATGTATTTTGTCATGTTTATATAGTTTTATCGCCGCAAATAGCTTAATTTGCAAAAATCTAAATCGACAGACTTTTTGCGCATTGTTCCACTAGTAACCACACCAATTTTCAGAATTGTTCATTGTTTTTTATTAGAGATATAACGTCCTGTAGTGATGGGGTGTACACAAAATGGCACCAGTTATCAGCGATTTCATGTTTTTAATTGCACCAGTGATCAGCAACATTTCATGTAGTTACACATTTAAGCATTTTACATGTTACGTTTCGAAATTACAATATTGTTCACACAGTAGCATGTTTTATGTTATTATATTATTATATATTTATTTATATATAAGCAGCAATACAAAACAGTATTTTAAAGGAATATTTCATGCATACCGATACTCGATAGGTATGTTTGAAAGCCGTCCGTAATGGATTTGATAATGCCAATAGATGTGTCTGTTATACGAACTATCAAATGCCTACACTTGACTGCATGTAGAGGCGCACGTACGGACGAACACACATGCCTCTGGGGCGGAATATGATAAACAATAGATGTGTGATGTGTCTAAATGAATATTTAATGTTAAATTTGTGACAAATGCTTAAATTTGTAACTTCACGAAATTTCGCTGATCACTGGTGCCGGTAAAAACATGAAATCGCTGATAGCTGGTGCCATTTTTTGTACACCCCATTACTTCGGGACGTTATATCTCTAATATAAAACAATGAACAATTCTGAAAATTGGTGCGGTTACTGGTGGAACAATGCGCAAAAAGTCTGCCGATTCAGATTTTGGCAAAATAAGCTTTTTGCGGCGATAAAACTATATAAACTTGACAAAAGACATCGAAAACACATAATGTTCGATTTTAACTCGCCTTTTCTTGGAAAATATAAGGTCCTGTAACTTTATATTTTCTGTGATTACTCTTTATTGCTTCTGACATCTTTATATAATAATATTATTTTTGGAAAATCAAAGCAAACATGTATAAAAACCGATATATACAAACCCACTGTCTCTCCTTTTTCGTCTTCGCTGGAAAGTACTGCTTTCGCTGATAAGGAGCCGGTACTACGGTGTGGTGTATATGACATTTTATTTGATGCGTTCCAGTGATTTATATGGAAATATTTGTGAAATAGAATGGTTATTCACTGTTTTAAAACTGGAAATTACAACTCTGGAAATTTCACTGTTATACAGTGGTTCCCGATTTATTACATCAAATGAACGCCAATGATACCGGACTCAAAATTGTGAAATGACGTTATTATGTTGACGTCATGAAGTTATGAGTCCCGCGATATTTCCCAGTTAAACTCATATATATAGCAATTAAAATGTAAAAAACGGTGTGTGTGGGGGGGGGAGGGGGTGGGGGGGGGTATAACCACCGAAAATTTGTTGATTTCGGCGTAAAACCGCATTTTATTTCACTCGTGATCAACGAAATTATAAACCAGTGTTTGCTGAACTGTAAATGGATTCGCGAATTTATTTGTAGGTTAAAAAATATTTCACCAATAACAAAATAAATTAAATTTACCTAAATATTTAATTAAGCACTCAAGATGTTTCTTTCGATACAAATGCTAATTAAAACTTTTTCTTTCATTGTATAATATAAGTTGTAAATGTGTATATAAAATATTGATAAATAAGTTGTTATTTTAAATAAATGCCAATGCCAATTCAATGATAACATGTGCGTTGTTTTCCTTCAATGCCATACATGTTCGCCCGCTCATCAACGTCTCTTCTGACAACTAGAATAATCACTTATTAATTCTTCGTTTCAGTATGTGGTGATTTCATTTAAAGTTTAGTTTGAATTGAAACGTTCAATTCTGGTACAGGATGAACAGATGTTTGTTATTAAGCTATATTTTAAACATAAAATATAGTTCATTTAATGTGAATTTGAAATACAATTATATTATCTATATTTTCATTGTATAATAAAAGAGCTATCTATATATTAGTGATTAGTAGCAATAATGTTGTGTTCAAATTTTCCTTAAAGGCCTAGTTTAATCCTTCTTTACTTGACCCCCCCCCCCCCCGCACCCCTAATCTGGGGTATTATACCCCTGTGTATGTGCACCCTACTGTGGTCACAATGTGGTGCCCTTATCAGCTGAGATAATACACTGCTACAGAGGTAGAGATATACTGAAACAGTGCACAAAGCCATTGCTCAGACAGCTGAGAGAAAAGATTGCAGATTATGATAAGAGATTTTATGGTGGACCAATACACAGAGTGGAATACCCCGTGGAGTGGCCAACCATTCCTTAAACTAGGCCTTTGAGCTTTGTGGATTTGACCCCTGTTCAGCTTAATTATCAGTTGCGTGTAGCCTATTGATTAGTTTTGTTTTGAACAGAGGACGGACACGTCAAAACTATTTAGGAAAACACGTCAAGCAAATCTTTCCTAGGAAAATACTATAAAATCCATTGATCATCATGCAGGGAATGTATAGCATGAGAAGTCCAGGTAAGTAATTTGTACGGGATTATTTTTGAAGCAATATTTTTTTGTGGTTTTGAAACTTTATGCCTTTTCGGATAGTTGATCTTTTGTATATAAGTTGCAAAACAATTAACGCTGATTTTCTGACTTATGTCATCGATAAATTGTTGTGCCATTTACCAAAATAAGGTTTTTTCTGCCAAATAGCATACTGAAATAACAATGAATTTATGATAATATAACGTGACACATCTGTCAGGAAAATGAAACTAGAATTGATTTTTTATATATTTCTGTTGATACATTAACTTAAGTCAAGATATCATAATATCATTGGTGTTTTTGTTGAATTCCAATGAATTATGCATGTTTTGTTTCTTTTGTTTTAAGCTTGTTATTTAAATTTATCTAATTGTCCAAATCATGTTGATAATCTGTTTCAATTACTGTGTCTCTTTCGATTGAAAATAAAGAATAATGTGCTTGCATGCTATGCTTTTATTCATAACTAGTAATTCATAGATAGTAATTCATAGGTACAGTTAATGAAATATATTTTTGCATATTAAAGATTTTTATGCCCTCAAAGGGGCATATAGTAATCACATTGTCCGCCCGTCTGTCAGTCCATCACACTTGTTGTGTGGAGCATAACTCCATTAGTATTAAAGGGATTCAAATGAAACTTATGTAATAATAGAGGACAATGAGAGAAAGTGCAGATTATAAGGACCTCAACTCTTTCTTCAATATTTACAGAGTTATTGCCCTTTGTTTTGTTTTATTGTGTGGATTCAAAAACTTCATACAATGATAGAGGACAATGTGATAAAGTGCAGAGCACAAGGACCTCAACTCTTACTTCAATATTTATGGAGCTTTTGCCCTTTGTTTATTTTCTTGTTTGAAGCATTTATTTTCTTGTGCGGAGCATACTTCCATTAGTATTTAAGGGATTCAAATGAAACTTCATATAATGATAGAGGGCAATGAGATTAAGTGCAAGTACCATATCTCATTTTAAATATTTACCGAGGTTTTGTCCATTGTTTTGTTTTGTGCAAATAATTATTACCTTAATATTGAAGGAATTTAAAATAACACCACATATATTGATAGAGGACATTGAGGAAGAGCAGAGAACAAGGACCATAGCCCTTTCTTTAATATTTATGGAGCTATTGCCCTTAAGTTAATTTTCTGGTGATATGCATAACTCCATTACTATTAATGTGATTTAAAATAAAACCACCTAAATTGATAGAGGATGTTGTGAGGAAGTGCATAGTACAAGGACCATAACTCTTTTTGTAGGAAGGATCATTTTTGCCAACATGTAACTGACATTGTGTTTGCCTTCCTCTGGCAAGCATATGCTTTGGGTGCATACCTCACATCCTGTGACAAGTCTTGTTTTCAAATACATGTTTTGGTTAGGCTATGCATCCACATTGATTAAATGCTATACATTAAAATATGATATTGATTCTAACATTTTACATATATGTTAATGATTAAATCAATATAATTTGATTTTTTTTTTCAAATTATATTTTGCCAATATAGAAACAGCTCAAAGTTCACATATTTTCTAGACTGACTGATGAAGTCACAATAGGTTGTTCAGCATTGCATTCTTGATAGTAACATAAATAGTAACATAAAATCATAGCATCTTCCAGTTGTTTTTTTTTCCAGCCGTGAAAAGGCTCATGAAGGAAGCACAAGAACTGCGTGAACCTACGGAGCAGTTTGCATGTTACCCCCTGGAGGTTAGTGCACACTGTTACTGTCAGTTCATTGCAGCTTTGTACATACATGCTTGTTGGCACTCAGAAATAAACATTAGAAGCCAAATTTTTTGATTTTGGAAAAATAAATGTCATTAAAAAGAAAATTCACAGAAAGTGTGAAAATATACCTCATTTTAGAATAATTTGCAAAAGTTTAATATCCATTGGCTACTTTAGCTGTGGTAAGGCTAACAAAGACGTGTAGGCATTCACATTTCCAGATTTTGAAATTAACCTTTTTCTTTAGTTAAATATTTTGTACAGGAATGTTTTTTGGGCTCTTTGGTTTCCAGAGGGGGTGATCGATATGCACTTTGGTATATGGGCACATAGATTACCACCCCTGGATTACACTTTGGTATACGGGCACATAGATTACCACCCCTGGATATGCACTTTGGTATACGGGCACATAGATTACCACCACTGGATAAATAAAATTCAAAACCAGAGTGCATGCCAAATGATTGTGTTAAACTGTATATTGTAAGTACAACATTTACAAGTGCTGGGCATTAGTTTTGGATTGATTACTACGTTACATACTTCATAAATGCTAGCTTCTGATCACAATAAAAGGTAAAATCTATAATATTTTATGCTATTTGGACACACGTGTTTGATAACAAGTTTGAATGTAAAGTAAAGTGTTTCAGAATCTGTTATAAAATTTGAGATGCATTTGTAAAATTTGTGAGCGATTATCTGAGCAGTGGCATCTATAACCACTTCTCCCTTACTTTCTTAGGACAATCTATTTGAGTGGCATTTCACAATCCGAGGTCCTGCAGATTCCGAGTTTGATGGGGGCCTGTACCACGGCAGGATTATATTGCCACCAGAATACCCCATGAAGCCTCCCAGCATTATAATAATGACTGTAAGTTACTGATGCTAATGCAGAGTTCATTCTTAAGCCGCAGACTATGCAAAACCTGGTAGACAGTTGGACACTGCAGAGACCCAGAGGTGTGTACACGTGTAAATTACGCACAAATAATTGGAAGATACACAGAAAATTCAAATTTGGGTGAACATTTACGCACAATTTTTCTGATGTTCGTGTACATAGGTGACTGGAAGACTGGTAGTTCTGAAGTGAATGTACATTTACTCCCAAATTTTCAGAAGTGAGCGTACATTTGTGCCCAGTACAAATATTTATCTGGAGCACTGGACTGTCTTGACAAAAAATGCGAGTCAGAGTCTTGAAAATATTTTAACAAATCCCAAAATGAGGTGTGTCATCCCGGATCAGCCTCTGCAGTCCACACATCTGATTCGGGACGACACTTTCAGCTTTTATGGTATTTTCTGTTTTAAGGAAGCCTCTTCAAACCATAAATCTACTGTATGTGGAAAATGCTATCCTGGAGTAGCCTGTGCGGACTGCACATGATGTTCTGGGACGACATGCCTAATTTTGAGATTTGTTAAAATATTGTTTATTTCAACATACAGTTCATAAATCCCATATAATTAACATGTAATTTAGAACATTAAAATAAACTGTTAAAATACAAAAGTCATTTAAAACGTTAACATAAATGTTAAAATACAACAATAAATGGCACGAAACTCTACAAAATGATGCCATTAGACTGTATTGTTTTGTTTTATTCCACGATGTTGAAGTAAAGTTTATTAATCAGGTATATTTTTTGTCAACACACACAGCATAATGTTGTGATAATTTAAGTTAATATTTTCAGTATTTTCAATTTAATGGAGTACTTTATCCATTTCAGCCTAATGGACGATTCGAAATCAACAAGAAGATCTGCTTGAGTATATCTGGACACCACCCAGAGTCCTGGCAGCCATCGTGGTCATGTAGGTCAACAACAAATTTTACTCAGTTCATAAATTGGACAAAATAACACAGTAAAAGCAACTTCTTCAATCACATCAAATTTTCCTATACATGTAAAATGGTATTATATAATAAATGACCATTGAAACATATACAATAATAGTAACATTTTACTGGAATTAAATACATTACCATTGAGTCATATTGATCACCATTGATCTTATCTAGAACCCATTATGCTTATAATTACAATAATTTAACTTTCTAAACTTACATTTAAAAATTGTTTGAAATAATGATGCAATCATGCACTTTCTAAAGATTACAAAAATAGTAAATATCTGGTTTCAGAAAAGATATAAACTTTTTGTTTCTTTTTTCTTTGAAATAAACCCTCTTTTCAGTACGTACAGCAGTGCTTGCGATTATTGGCTTCATGCCAACTCACGGAGCAGGTGCACTTGGTTCCCTTGACTACAGCCCTGAAGAACGGAAGGCTCTGGCCAAGAGGTGGGTACTGGGGGAGGGCTGTCATCTATTACAGTAGTTGAGCCTTGCAAGAGGCTTATGTCGTTTATTGGGCTTAAGAAACGCTACATGCCTGCCTGTATACATATGAGGCGTGCCATGGGAAAACCAGGCTAAATGCATGTGCGTAAAGTGTCGTCCCGGATCAGCCTACCAAGGGTGGTTCTCGCCGGGCCTACTGTAAGAGGCAGAACACCCTCAATCTATGCCGAAAGCGTTAAAAATACTTTTTTTCCATGTTTTCTTTTCTTTACATTCTTTACATGCGGACTGCACAGGCTAATCCGGGACCAGAGTGACCTACATGTTCTGTTCTAATGTATAAGTGGATATTTCCGCATGTAAAAAAAATAGCGAATTTAAAATTGTGACTTACTTTTTTTAGCATGCGGAAATGTTAGCGAATTTCCAATATCATGTTGTGTGAAAAATTCACGCAAACAATACTACTCTCGCTGACACCCTCGTAAAGTGCCACAAACAATAACTCGACCTGCTAATGTCTAAAATGAAACAATTTGGCGTCGTCAGCTTATATCGCGCGTTCCACCGTAGACAACGTCCATTGCAGTTGCTTTCATTAATTTGCAGCCAAACTATAGCTACGGGGTTTAAAAAACATTCTACACATATCATAAACAATTAGAACAACTGCATCTTGTGACTTGAATTTGTGACCAAAAAAAATACCATTTTAAAATAATGTGTATCTTTATATTCCTATATTTCAAACATTATTTTTCCTACACGATGCAGTGTATATGCAGTGCATATGCACTTTTACATATACATGTACACATCCTCATTTGCAATCGGTGTCCCTATCTAGTTATCGGCAATCGATTTAATTTCCTCTGGCAGAGATATTAGCGAATTCGTCTAATTCGCCAAATTCGCAAACATTTCCATGTCGCTTACTTAACCACTTATACAGTATTACCTGTCACAGGATCACAAGTGACCTACATGTTCTGTTCTATGTCTGGTCACAGGACCAAAAGTGACATCCCTTCTTTCTTCCATTTCAGGGTCCAGTACCACAAATACTGGTAGCCTGAGTTGTTCTATTTCAGGTCACAGGACCACACGTGTCCAACATGTTCTGTTCTATTTCAGGTCACAGGACTACAAGTGTCCAACATGTTCTGTTCTATTTCAGGTCACAGGACCACAAGTGCCCAACATGTTCAGTTCTATTTCAGGATACAGGACCACAAGTGGCCTACATGTTTTGTTCTATGTCTGTTCACAGGACTACAAGTGGCCTACATGTTTTGTTCTATGTCTGTTCACAGGACCACACATGGCCTACATGATTTGTTCTATGTCTGTTCACAGGACCACACGTATCCTGTGTGTTTTGTTCTATTTCAGAACCACAGGGCCACATTGGTATTTTGTTCTCTGCTATATATTAGGTCACAAGATTACAAGCGTCTTAATTGTCTGTTTTATTTCAGAGCAAATGACCCCAAGTGCCCTATATGTTCTGTTCTATTTCAGGTCACTGGACCAGAGTGTCCTTCATGTTCTATTTCTGGCCACTGGGCCACAAGCGTCCTACATTGTCTTTGGGGTCAGAATATCCCTATGTCTCTTACATTGTCAGTTTTGTATGTTCTATTCCAGTTCACAGGTCTGCACGTGTCCTTCATGTTCTGTTCTATTCCAGTTCACAGGACTGCAAGTTTCCGACTTGTTCTGTTCTGTTCCAGGTCACAGGACTGCAAGTGTCCTTCATTGTCAGTTCCATTCCAGGTCACAGGACTAGAAATGTCCTACATTCTCTGTTCTATTCCAGATCACAGGACTGCAAGTTTCCTACTTGTTCTGTTCTATTCCAGGTCACAGGACTGCAAGTTTCATTCATGGTCTGTTCTATTCCAGTTCACAGGACTGCAAGTGTCATTCATGTTGTGTTCTATTCCAGGTCACAGGACAGCAAGTGTCCTACATTGTCAGTTCCATTCCAGGTCACAGGACTACAAATGTCCTACATTCTCTGTTCTATTCCAGGTCACAGGACTGCAAGTTTCCTACAAGTTTTGTTTTATATCAGGTCACAGGACAGCAAGTGTCCTACATGTTCTGTTCTATTTCAGGTCACTGGACTACAAGTGTCCTACATGTGGCAGCATCAACAACATTCTAAAACCTGTCACTGAGGAGTCGAAGAAGACAACACAGGAGGCCAGGGAGCTGGCAGCCCAGATAGACTTCAAGGTTAGGACCTATCAAAAAAGGAACTTGCATTCCCAGTTCAAAACTTGAACATAGTAAGACTCATCCCAGATACTTTTATAGATTAGCGCCTATCTTCAAAAATTGATATCCCAGTTCTGAATTGGAAAATAGTAAGAGACAGCCTAGATATATTTAAGGGTTAGCACTTACCTAAAAAAAGTTGAATTCCCATTTTGAAACTTCACAACGGTAAGATACAGTCTGCTCAGTTCAAAATTTGGAGAGTTAGAGAAATGATTGAACATATGTTAGGTATTTACTTCAATGTTGGATAAAAATTTGAGGCTTAAAGTAAATAAGATTATGAAAGGTATATATTTATAGAGTAATCATTGTTAGTTTCTCTGCTGGTAATTAACCCTTTTCAAAATTATGTTTCACAGAATTTAAGGAATGTTTGGAATCTTTATTTTATTGTAAGCTCATTGTTATGTTTTTTTAGTTTTAATTATTATGCCCCCGGCATCTTGATGCAAGAGGCATATAGTGATCGTCATGTCCGTCCTTCCGTCCATGACAAGGTTAAGTAGATTTTACCATTTCCTCTAGCACCAAAACCGCTTACTACAACACTTTGATACGTACACAGTTGTTGCTTATGACCATTCCCTATCCACCCATATCACCCAACCTCACTCTGACCTTGACCTAATTTGGACTTATAATAATTCAAAAGTGCCATTTCATGGTTAACTAGATTGTACCGTTTCGTCCAGCACCAGCACCGCTTACTACAACACTTGGACATTTACACAGTTTTTACTTTTGACCGTTCCCAATCCACCCATATCACCCAATCTCACTGTGACCTTGACCTTATTTGGACTAAGAAATGGGCTACCCAGCACCAACAGGGGGCATGTGTGTTTATCAAACACGGAATCTTTTTTTTATTTATGTTATTTAGTTCGGATTGCATGATTTGTAAAATGGTTGTGGTATAAGTTGATTTTATATGTACATGTATATCTATTTTTGTTCATCTTACTCAGATTTGTGATACATTTTCTGTTTCTTTCTCCTCTAGGATGAAAAGGAGAAGAATGCAGCATTAAAATCATCAGGTGAAGGAGCTGCAGCGCCTGAAAATAGCACTGAAGCTGACACAGATATAAGTTCAGCGTCAGCCCCCAACAATAACGACTTCTCCAATGCTCAACAGTTCCCATCACGATTTCCTCCGCCATATTGTCAGTTTCCATTCGGCATGCCATTTCCACCACCTCCTTTCATGTTCCCACAAATGATGCCTCAGAATTCACCAGGGAGCACGAATGCTGCGTCTCAAGTCCCCCGCTTTCCCCTTCCATTTGCTTCCCCTTTCTTTCCCCCAGTTCAGTCTCCCATGATGCCTGCTGGAACTTTCCCCTATCCCATGATGCCTGGCTTGCAGGTGCCACCATGGCAACAAGGGGTACCGTCTCCACCTCCAACTGGAGAGCAGACAAGGGAGTTAAATAGCAGCAGAAACCCAGAAACACTAGGTGGAGAGCAGAGTACGGCTAGTCAAGCTCCATCTGGTGACAACAATGAAAATACCACAACAGATGCACAGAATTCATCCCAGTCTGCCCAAGAAACAAACAGCGATTCACCAAGACCTGCCAACCAGTCTGGATTAAGGCATCGGACCAGAGCACGATCAAGATCTGCGGACCAAACATCAGCTGATCTCCAGGACAGGCCTCGAAGGCAAACCTACACCAGGAGCAGATCAGGTGATGTGGCTTTGTTGACATTCAGCATATTTGTCATTGTTGTGATTTTGCTCCTGTTACTGAGAAGGTTGCATTTGTATAATATTATTACCATCTGGTAATGACTGAGATGATACTTTGAAACAAAACACCTACTTATCTGAATGTAATAAAATTAATACACATGTATGTGTACAAGCACAAAAAATCTTTATTGGACTTATAATTATTAATATTGATGAGACAGCTATTATTACCAATGATAATACTAATCAATCAGTCGTTATGTAGACTAATTTTTGAGAAGTAGTTGATTTTTTAAGCAAATGCATGAGTTATACTACTGTTTTAATTTTTGAAACTTACAAAAGAGCACTCTTGGTTTAATGTACAGCTATCTTTTATCTTGTCTCTGTGTTAACAAACTTCAGAAAAATATGGATGCTTCTTACAATTGGAAGCTTTATTGCAAAGTTTAGTTTTAATCAATTAGTTCACAAGTTGAGTTATATATAACTGATTCTTACTATATACGTGTATATGAACTGGGTGTTGGAATTATTTTTTGTTTGAATGGAATCTTATACATGTATTTATATGTATATGTGATAATGATAAAAATACAAATAAACCACATTGTTTTCTTTTTGGAATTTATGTTTTTTTGTCAGCCCCATCTTGGAGACAGGGTGGGTTGTAGTACTAGTACTCTGTGTTGAACTTTTATAGTACAGGTTTTCTACTGGCCTGTTTTTGTTTTCTTAATTTTTCTACTGTTTCCTACTTTTTTATTAAAACCTCACTTGTCCCTCCTTTTTGTGAGTGCTTTATTCCTGTTTTTACCAATACAAGATAATGCAACAAGTTCAAAACTTAAAAAGTATTTAAACCATACCATTAAAACTCTTTCTGTCATATTTTAATGTGAACTGTTAAAAAATGTGTCTACTCTAGTGGTTTCCATCCTTGACAGTTCTGTGAACTTAATGGCCGATTTATAAATGGTATGCAACTGTCATGGATGGTAAAGCCAAGACACAACAACAAACTTGCTTGGTATAATGGTACTTTGTTCATGAGAGGGCAGGATATTTTACTTAATATTTCTACTTTTTGAGCGTAAAAAGACAATCTTACCCTACTTTAAAACAGTAATTCTTACTGTAGTCAACATAAAATAGGCCAGTACAAAGCCTGTCTGTACTTAATACAACAATGTTATAAATATTTTTATTGCCATAGTTTGTTGCGTGTTTTTAAATATAATATCTATAAATGATAAAAACTATAATGTTTGTCAATCAATTCATGTCTGTTATGTCTCTCATATGTGACTCCACAGTATGATATTGAGAGGTGATGTATTTCTTCTACAATGTTTATATATTAAAACTTTTATGAGTTCTCTGTTTTAAAAACAGCTAGATGGCTGATGAAGTTAGTTTTTGAATGTGTGGTGTGCCATTTATTTAATAGTAAACATATTCATGGGTTTGAATTTCGTGTCAATTTGTGCTGTCAGTAAACTTTATTTTTTTAATAGGTTTTATTGTATGAAATGCCAGCGTTTTTCCGCTATATAAACTTAGTACCCTAAAAAGGTACCCTTCCAATCCAATTTACCTACAGATTTTCCCAATTTGAAGATTAAGAAAATCCCAAATATCTGGGAAATCGATCTTAAACAGATTCACTTTATGTATTTTAACTTTCATTTTAACTCCTGGAAACACAAGTACAAGTGAAAGAATCGATGAAAAAGCAGTTTTAGAGTTTATTTAGTGTTTTCGTAAATGTTTATTTAACATTTATTTAAATATCAATTATATTTTGAACTATACTTGCAAGTTCACGTTTGTAACATGTGTAGTTTTGGAGATACTGGTACATTTTTATCATGTAATTAAATAAAGTTTCATTTCTCTACCATTTCAAGTATTTTTTGACCAAGTATTCAACTTGATTGAAGTGCACATTAACAACCATTGCTATCATTTGTTTTCTAAAGCACATTCAATTGATTACGAAAGTATGTACATTTACTATTATTTGTGTTGACCTATTGTCATATATAAACAAAGTCTACCAGGATGACAACGAAAAATCATTAGGATATGTACACTGTATATATACATTTATATCTGTCGTGTGTGACAATTTTGTGTGCAATGCTTTATTCATCTATGCCTTATATGTCCTTAGCATTCAAGGTGTATCTTGTTTTCATCATTTGTTGGTGATGTTTATGAAATCCATTTTGGAATAAACACGTTAATCTACTCTATTGTTTATTGTTGTTTTAGTCATTTGCATAAACTTTGAACAGCAGTTTTTATGCCCCCGGCATCTTGATGCGGGAGGCACATAGTGATTGTCCTGTCAGTCCGTCCATCCGCCCGTGACAAGGTTAAGTAGATTTTACCGTTTCGTTTAGCACCAACACCGCGTACTACAACACTTGGATACTTACACAGTTGTTGCTTATGACCATTCCCTATCCACCCATACCACCCAACCTCACTTTGACCTTGACCTGAACCTAATTTGCACTTAGAATAATTCAAATAGGCTGTTTCATGGTTAACTAGATTGTACCGTTTCGTCTAGCACCAACGTCGCTTGCTACAACAGTTGGATACTTACACAAATGATGCTTATGAATATACCCAATCCACCTGTATCAACCAATCTCACGTTGTCCTTGACCTTGACCTAATTTGGACTAAGAAATGGGCTATCCAGCACCAACTTGGGGCATGTGTGTTTGTCAAACACAGAATCTGGTTTAAATTGCTTATTTAAATCATATCCATTCACAAGCTTGTAGCTAGTTCACAGCCATTCAAAGCTTGTTGTCTAAGAAGTTATGGGGCAAATTTGCTTATGTGCTCAATGAAGATGACGAAAGATGAAATTACAGGGAGCAACACTTTTCATAACAGAAATACAGCTGAACCTCTATCTCGTAGTCACAGGGAATTCAAAATGACCTCGACATATCCAAAATTTGACATACCCCGATACAGAATCTTCACGTACAATGCTTGATAAATTGTACTTAAAATAGCAAACATGTATCCCTATACTGAACTATAGATAAATGAACTCAATTAAAAGGCGCATCTGTTCACTAAAACGTTGTTAAAGAAGTGTTAATATGTTGTGCGACCAACTTGGGCCATGGTCGTATACTTTTTTGCCATAGGTCTTAAAACTTTGAAATAATTGTGAAAATACAGGTTGGTATAGAAAAACATTGACATGAGCGAAAGGTTTGAGATAATCATATTTATTTTAAATTAAATAAAAAGGTAGGAGGTCTGTAATTATTGTCTTCTTCAACTTATCTTCATACTACTGTGACCACAAGAGCTGACATTTAACACACAGCTTCAATAAATCATGGTGCTAAATTAAATGTGTTCAAGCGCTAATACCTCAAGTTCTCGTGGTCGTTTTTTCATTCAGCATTTACACCATGTTAATATGTTTAGGTCGCATTTACAGTCAAACATTGTATTCCATGAATCGCAGTACAACGAGTACATACCAAAAGTATGCCATAAATAAGGAGGGTTGTATCATTGGTTTTTGCTTACATTTCCAACTGAAAAACTATCCAATAGAATTAATTAAAAGCCTCCAAACCTGTAACAAAGGCTTGTCTTTGCACTTGTGTACAGTAAACAATATCACTAGTATTGAATAATATAACGTTACTCTTTTTTTAAAGCCAGTCAGCCTGCATTTACTTCAATGTTTTCTTAACCCGAAAACAAGCGTTGTCACTGTAAGTGACGAATGCCCCACAAGATGTGTGTTGAATCATGTACTCTGCATTCCTCTCAAAGGCCTCTATCATACATGAAGTATCATTTTAATCCCTTTATTACTTTTAGAGTTATGCTCTGCACAAGAAAAAAAAGCCATGGGCAACAACTCCGTAAATATTGAAGAAAGAGTTATGGTCATTGTACTCTGAACATCCTCTCAACGTCCTCTATCAATATATGAAGTATAATTTAAATGCCTTCAATAGTTTTAGAGTTGGGCCGCTTTTCCATGTCCGTTACCGCATTAATATTATACGGACGCGCTTTTCCATGAATCGGCAAATAAACATAGAATATTTAAGTTTTCTTCTTATATATATATATAATTATCAAATAGGTACAATGTCGGAGTAAGAAGCTTTTAAACATTTTTAATTACGTCGGCTGCAAATATTTATGCCAGTGTGTGAAAACATTCACATGTGGTGGATTTTAAACAATATATATATATAAAGCACCCAACAATTATATGGGTATCTAGAGCGTTAATCATGGCTAATTTAAAGGTTACCCGTTATCACCAAGTTATTGTACTCGGGTGAGTGTTAGGTTGAGTTACAGGTGTATGATATCTAGACTGTTTGTTCTATTTTCCCAATGTTTTATGTATAACATCTCTTTGTTTAACATGCTAAGTTAGATGCCATGTCGTATCCGCATTTCTTGCGGGCGGCTTTTTTTTTGCGGATGCGCTTTGCGGATACGGACTGCGGAAACGGTCCGTTTTCAACTTGTTTGATTTTTTGGCGGATGTGGATTTGTGCAATTCAGATGCGGATACGGACGAATGGAAAAGCGCCCTTATGCTCTGCACAAGAAAAAAAGCCATGTGCAACAACTCCATAAATATTGAAGAGCTATGGTTCTTTACTGTACACATCCTCTCAGCGTCCTCTATCAATACATGTTGTTTTATTTTAAATAAGATTACTATATGCCCCCGAAGTTCCCTTTCCATAAAAATATGGTAAACCCTATAAACAACACAGAGTCTGGATACCTATCTTATCAGTATAAAACCATGCTGAGCTGTCTGTTTCAGAAAATAATATTCAATAAGCCTTAAACAGGTGGGATACAGGATTTTGGGGGCAGAAAAACATTTACTGATAGTACAGACGGACATACACAATTTAGTAAGCAATGCATTGAGACTTTGGTTATATCAGGCTAGAAAGCCACAATTGCTTCTGTGCCACAAAAATAATGCATATTAATTCATGACTTGATGGGACATTGTAAGAAGGCGCAGCATTTGGATTTGAGGGCAATGGCAATATACTTTTTCATAAGCATTAGCACCAAAGCATTACATTTTATTCATGGCATTCCATACGGTAGTTTTGATAAATTAATTGCTAAATGAGGCGCAAGTTAGGTCAAGATTGATTGAGAAGTGAAATCTCTATTGGGCCACAAGCCAACTAAGCTAAAAACAGATTTTGGAAAAATTTATGGGAAGAGGAGGTGAGGGGGGGGGGGTAGTATGTGTATGCCACTTATGCTCTCTTCTAAATCCGCCTATATGTAATGCATTTCATACTGTACTTCAGTAAGGTTAATTGTTTACAAATGTCCAATGCTCATGACAAACATGATACTACGTAAAATAGATACTGATACTTTAAAAAATTTGTTATAGTGTTTTAGTATACTTCATTACAATAATAATTTTACAATTATTGCATGTTGCAAATTTCTCAGATCAGCAAAATAGAGCAAAATACACCTTCCCCATGTAAAATGAGCAAAATACACCTTCCCCATGTAAAATCGGTACATTTCGTATTTGGAGGATAGACCCATTTCCAGCCATACACAATCAACACAATAACCAGATATCACATGATTTATTTTTCCTTCGAGAATAAATTATCATAATACAGTAACAATATTTGGATAAAAATCTGTGCTAAGACTTATGAAACTAAAATGGAATTTATATTCTACATGATACACAAACAAATGCATTTTATATGTAACAATCAATGTCAACAAACAACCATTCTGAAAACAACACACTTAACGATATTATCACAAAACAATTAACAACTCTGAAAATGACATCATCAAAAGGCCATGCAACATATATGGATATTTACAGTAAACTCGCTTACACTTGATTAAACATAAACATTATTTGTTATATTAACAACTCTGAAAATTACATCATCAAAAGGCCATGCAACATATATGGATATTTACAGTAAACTCGCTTACACTTGATTAAACAATATTTGTAATATAATTAACTCTAATAAAAACAACATCCTCAAAAGGCCATGCAACGTATAATTATATGGGTATTTACACTAAACTTGCTTACACTTGATTAAGGATAAACATGATTTTAATATCATCTGTGATACATTTTTGTAAAGCATTCAATATAAAACTTATTCAAATGATCAACAAGATCTCCCGCCCCACCAGTGAAAACAACAACAACAAAATACACTAACAATAATGTGTGAAGTTGGAATAAGACAGTAATAAGCATCAGTGAAATTTTACTTCCCAAAAATGTATTTGTGTATGCATTGATAAAATTTGTCCAATAAAATACAACCATGCATATGCACACAATCATGGACAACATAGTTTTTCATAATTACATTGTATCAAAACTTTGATCAGTTTTAATGAAAGAGTAATTGAAAATGCATACACAAATTGTTTTTTTAATTCTGTGGAATCGTCAAACATGCTTACATGGCAGGAATTGTCAAGTTTTTTTTTTAGAAAAGAAACATAACAGGTTCATTATTTGTATGATATCTTACAACAATGTCACCTTATAAGAGTGTTCACAGAGAAAAACTTAACAAACACTCCTGTACATTGTACTTAAACAGCACAAAACATTGTTATGTTTAACCCCCCCTCCCCTCCCAAAAGCACGCTCAATGTTGTTGACACCACCAGACTAAAGCCCGCTCAATGTTTTTGACACCCCCGACAAAAGCCCGCTGGTTAATAATAGGTGAATTCTTTAATTAATTATCGCCCACACTTAGTCGGCTTGCCGTTGTAAGTTTGTTTTTTTAGCTGCAAAATAAAAAATAATAACCTGTTTTAATCACAGCATGCGCTGTAATTAGGTGTTAATTATCATTAATTACCTCCTAACTGTTGGCGATAATTATAATTAAAGATTTAATCTTCAAATAGTCTATTTTGTAATGGAATTAAACACAATGAAAGAATGTTACAAACATTTACTGCTAAAAGTGTTCACAAGTACAAAGAATAACAACAATTATAACAAGATTTTCATATACACGCTGTCAAAGCAAAAGCGAGTGTGGCGAAGTTACCATGAAGGTGTATGATGATATTCTGAACCAGTTGTTCCGAAGTTTTTCTCATCACCAAATTTCAGACATAATTAAAATTATGATCCTTTAAAAGACTAGAGAATTTTGTCTTTTTCAAACATATACCGGTATTAATTTTCTAACATTCTGTGTATTTGTAATACACATAGGAAAGGATATATTCGTTAATACTGATGTTTTTTTTAATATTGTCTTGAACCATTGTACTTATAAAACAGGTGAACAATAAAACAAAATAAATAAATATCAAATAATTTTCCAAAATTTTACTTAAATAAGCAGAAAGTTGACAGATATCTGAACAACTTGTGTAAAATAAATGAGGCACGTCGTGGGAAAAACGGACTTAATGCATGTGCGTAAAGTGTCGTCCCCGATTAGCCTGTGCAGTCTGCAAAGGCTAATCCAGAACGGCACTTTCTGCCTACAGTGGATTTATGTTTAGAAGAGACTTCATTGAAACAGAAAATACCTTAAAAGCGGAAAGTGCCATCCTGGATTAGCCTGTGCGGGACCTTCTACCTTCTAAGATGATTTCTCAAATGTATAAGTGCTAATGCGTTGTTAACATCTAACACTTAAAACAATTTGGACTAAATATTTTGTAAATCAACAGAAATGTAATGAAAATCATACCAGAGAGAATACACATTCACTACTTCCAAGATTACTTGGATATATGGATGAAAACAGATGAAATGGTAAAATCATTTACACTTGCAAGTCCCAATGGTGCACTGTAGATTGCATGCCTCTTTAATACAACAAGAGCTGTTTGTAAAACAGGCATGCCCCCTGTACACTTTAAGCAATCTTTTCAATAGTAAATTTGGTGAAGATCAGATGAAAATGGTTGGTCATAGCGAGCAGAAACTGCTAAAAAGACCAAAGGACCATAACTCTGCAGGCCATGGGGTGATTGGGTTATCATCAAACATCGCTAAGAAATTATGGTCTCTAACATTTTCATCAAGTTTGGTGAAGATTGATGAACAATATTGGACTTAAAGAGTGAAACGGCTAAAATGGCTTATTTTAGATAATTCAAGGGCCATAACTCCACAATTCCCCGGCCGAAAGCGCTGATTTTAAAACTTCACTGAGATATTATGCCCACAAACATTTTTATGAAGTTTGGTGAAGATTGGAGAAAAACTGTTCAACTTAAAGAGAGCGGAAACAAAAACGGTCTACTGACGGACCGACCGACCTTCCGACACTAGCAAGCCAATATACCCCGCCATCTTCGACGGGGAGCATAATAAATACAATCTGTACACAAAATAATCTTGGCCAATTCTACAGATTTGTGGACTGGTATTTTTTGAGCTGAAAAAGAAAGACCCCAAAATAGTTACTACTTTGGAGGATTTTTTTGCGAAAAAGTTAAAAGAATTCACTTGTTAACAAAACAAGTTGCCTTCCTTTCTCAAATTCATTTGTACATTTACAAGTAACCTCTTCAGAATTGTTTGCCAATAATGAATGTACTTCCCCAGATGACTTGTCAGAGGACAAGTTACAACATCCATCCCTATTGTTATTGGACTTGTTATTGACCACATTAAGTCCACGGCAAACTTGTCATCAATATAGTTACCTCACCAGAGAAATCATTATCCTTAACCTAGTTAACTTCACTGACGACATGCTTGTCATCAACAATGCTTTACCTTCTAAGATGATTTCTTTGTCAGCAGACATGTTAGCTTCCTTGAGGATTTACTGGTCAACAATCAAATTAAGTCCACAAGGAACTCACTTGTCATGATCAAAGCTGTCATCATCAAAGCTACCTCCCTCCACCTAGGACTTGCTTGTCATTACCAAGTTACCTCCCTTAATGATGCACATGTCAATAACCAAGTAACCTCCCTTAATGACTGGTCTGACATTAACAAAGTTACCTCCCTTAATAATGCACTTGTCAATAACCAAGTAACCTCCCTTAATGACTGATCTGTCATTAACAAAACTACCTCCCTTAACAATGCACTTGTCAATAACCAAGTAACCTCCCTTAATGACTGACCTGTCATTAACAAAGTTACCTCCCTTAATGATGCACTTATCATTAACCAAGTTACTTTCCTTAATGGCTGACTAGTCATTTACCAACTTACTTCCCTTAATGACTGACTTTACATAAACAAAGTAACCTCCCTTAATGATGCACTCGTCATTAACAAGTTACCTCCCTAAATCCCCAGAGGATCACAAGTTATTGTCCTTGACGATTCACATCCAACACGAGCAAAATAACTCACCTGAGCAGTAGTCTACAGCAACTATCACAAATATGGAATAGGTCACAAAATATAATCACTTAACAAGAACACTTTACACATTATTTACTAGTCTTAATTTCATTGAAACACGACTTTGGGAGTTTTAATGTTCATCACAACTTGAGGATTTCTTATACCAAACTGCCCAATCATCTGACACTGATGTTCCAGCACAAACTAGGACTGGCTGTTGTCAACATTATCAACATCTCGCTCCGGGTCGTAGATCTGGAATGAGTGAAAATAATTTCATAAATAAAGTAGGCTCAAAACATGATCACATTCATCTTAATTAACATTACAAAAAAGAAAGAAATTGGATTCTGATATTATTTTTTCTATTTACAAACGTATATTTTTAATTTCGTAAAATATCATAACAATTATTTGTGCATCCAATAAAGGAAAACAAAACAAAAATGACATAATTATTTCAGATATACTTGCTAAAACTATGGATCAAATTACTCTACAGTTGAGTACCGATATTAACAAGTTACAACACACAGTTATTCACATCATTTGACAATGATGTCTGTTGTTAATAAACTTCAACATGTTGCGCTTGCTAAATACAGAAACACCTGTGGGTAACCATGAAACCATGAAAATTGTATTTCAGAAACATCACTGAAGTATCAATTATTGCAATACATGTATTTCTAAAACGCCACATAAAGGTGTGAATCCCTTTAAAGTTCAATCAACTATGTACAGTAAAACCCCGCTAATACGACCATTTGGGGGTCTTAATAAAAGTGGTCTTAATAGCGGAGTGCTCGTTTTATCGAGGTAGGACAGATCACAGCATAAGTTAATTAACGCACATGTCTTTGTTATTTAAAGTTTTAATGTAAATAATGAACAATGAATAGATAACCAAAATGTCAATTGTTTTCTATATAATGTAAATGATATACAGATTATGTAATTTCTATTTATGCATATAAACGTTACATTTAGTCGGAAATTAATTTAAACATTGATTAACTAAGATCATTTAAAGCTCAGCATTCATCAGTGTTCTCCGTAACTGTCAGATAGTGTCAATTTATGCAATCTGATACACAGTCGATGTGCTAATTCTTTATCAAAACATTTTTAACATTGTTTTTCACTGGTCGCAATAAGAGGGTAATTTTGATCGTTATTTGGTTTCTTCGGTCTTGGATTAGTGGTTGTAATACAGAATAGCGGTGCGCCCGTATAATCAGGGTTTGCGACCATTGAAATATATAGGAAAACAAACAGGTCTTTAAAAAAGTGTCCGCTTTAGCGGGGTGGTCCTAAAATGAAAGTGATCGTTAAGCTGGGTTTTAGTGTAGTTGATAATTGATAATCACATATACACATGGAGTTAAAGAAAAAGGATGATATAACAGTTAAGGATCAGATTTTACTTAATATGTTTCCGGGATACAGCCCCAGGTTACAAAGACAACAGATAAGAGGCTTCCATACTTTGGCAAATGGATGGTCGAGGAGTAGACTTGCAGACCAGCGTTTCTCTGGGTCCTGTTCCAAGCAGTGCTTCAGGAAGTCCTTCCCTTCCGCTGAGAGATTCTCTGGTATGGTGGGGGTCACCCCGATCCCAAGTTTGAACATGATCTGGAAGTTGTTCTCAAATTCATGCCAAGGTCTCTGTGAAAAAATGCATATAAACAATAAAACGCTGGAGATATTTGTCATAACCCAAAGTACTATTATTTAGGTGAAACTTTTCCATAAATATACTGTATTATATAATTTATAGGGCAATAACCTCCCCCAATTTAAAATATTTCATCCAGAATTTAGTTTAAATCTTTTTATTTTAACTCGAATGTGTTGACGGCCCGAGGCTTATTCTTATTCAGATGCCTTTGATTCCATTTCCTGTGTGGAACCCGTACTTTTGAGAAAGATCATTCCAACGCTCCCTGAGTAGGGATTGAACTCATGACCTCCCGATCGCATGTCGAACACCACATCCATTATACCACTGTGATTCTGCTTCACTTACATTAAGTTTGAATAAGAATGAAAGCTAAAGAGCTAATGTTTTTAATGAATAGTTGCGCTCACCTTGCCTGAGGCCATCTCTATGACAACACAACCGACGCTCCATATGTCAGCAGCACGACCGTGACCTTCACTGTCGTTCTTGGTGACCACCTCTGGCGCCATGTAGGCTACAGTCAACAAGATCATAATGATTACCATCAATGTTCCATTATTTATTCACTTTACTAAGCACCCAGGAATTACAACTTAATAGCCATTTTGAAATACTTTTCCCAATAAAATGTCAAAATGTGCGTCATTTTCGAATAATTTCCTAAATTCTTGTAGCCAATCGCTATTTTGGCTGCTGGTAATGCTAACATAACTTCAATTCGAATTAACTCACACTCAGGTTAATAAGTAAACAAAACATACGACCTGTTGTAATTTATGATATTTTTAAAACCCATTGCAAATACAAGCCCATATTACTAAGTTGGAATTATGACTTATGAATTATTAGCTTTTTTTTGTATTTCACAAAAATAACTGTTATTAAGAAATATCTTCTTCAAAAAGTGTTAAAATATGCTTCATTTTCAAATATATTCAGACATTTAAATAGCCAATTAGAAATGTGTAGTAGCCAGTGACTGTTTGAATACTGGAAACGCTAACACAGTATCAATTTTACCATAAGGGCCTGGAAAAACATGTTCAAACATTGCAGAAGACAGCCATCCCACCTGTGGTTCCAACCAGCTTGTTCACCTCCCCAACCATGGTAGTGTGGTTCTTGAGCTTCACAGAGCAGCCAAAGTCTCCCAGCTTCAAACACCCCGACGATGTCAAGAATATATTGGCCCCTGAAAATGGCAAACCATAGAATTGCAACAAATCAACACCTTTGCATTGATGGGCGCAATTAAAAGAAGACCAATTAAGCACATTATAGTAACTAATAAACAACAAGAAACAACAGGTAGGAAATAAAAATATTCCTGTATATGGGGTACACTAAACTATGTGTGACCCAAGCAAATGAATATATCACTTCAGTTCAGTTTCTGCATTAATAACAAGAAGGTATACTGAACTATTGTAATAATATGATTTTCTTCTAAGTATAACAAAGGCAGTATTTACATATTGCTTACAAATTTTCTGTATGTTCTACAAACAATTGGGATGGTCTAGTTACTGAAAACAAATTTATAACAATGCCCTCCAAATAATCTCACGGTGCATGATCTTACCAACTTTCAATAAATGATCCAATCATGCATGAAATCCATCCCAATCCCCCTCATATGCCAGTTTCTACCACTAACCAATCTCCATCCACCCCAATGACAATGCCCTCAAATGTTCTACTAACCTTTAATAACCCAATGCACCATTTTATCAACTATCAATTAACTAGCATGTGCACCAAAGCCGCCTACAAACCATAATAATGATTGATATCTTCATGCACAATCTTGATGTCATTCAGGACCTATACAGCCACAGCCTTCAACAAGAAATGACCCCCCACCCCCACCCTTCCCAATGTTTCCACAAACCTTTGATATCTGGATGCACAATCTTGCTTTTTCATTGAATGAGGACCAAAACAGCTACAGCCTTCAGAAAGCAAAACAATCAATGCCCCCTCCCCCAACCATTGCTACTAACCAGTATCACAAACAACAACCTTTTCCCCTTTCTACAAACCTTTGATATCCCTGTGCACGATCTTGTTGTCATGGAGCACCTGTACAGCCTTCAGCAGCTGTTTTGTGTAGATGCGAATGAGGTCCTCCGTGAGACCGTTACGCGACACCTCGTCTATCGTGCCCCGGTCACAGTACTCCATAAACACCAACATCTCCGTCTACGATAAAAGATATGTGGCGTGTCGTAAGAAAACCGGTCTTAATGCATGTGCGTAAAGTGTCATCCCGGATTAGCCTGTGCAGTCCGCACAGGCTAATCCAGGATGGCACTTTCCGCCTACAGTTAATTTATGTTTAGAAGAGACTTCCTTGAAACAGAAAATACCACAAAAGCGGACAGTGCTGTCCCGGATTAGCCTGTGCAGACTGCACAGGCTAATCCGGGACAACACTTTACGCACATGCATTAAGTCCGGTTTTTTCACAACGCCCCTCATATATAATGTCCCTAAGAAATAACCAAGAAAACACCTATGAGGCAGAGCTCCAGATAACTTATTCACATATATACAGTTGACCGATATACTTTGCTAGATCAATCATATCATTTCATAATACCGCCATTATATCAGAATTCAGAAGGATATACAGCTGACCGATATACTTTGCTAGGTCAATGCTATCATTTCATCATACCGCTATTATACCAGATTTCAGAAGGATATACAGCTGACCGATATACTTTGCTAGATCAATGATATCATTTCATTATACTGCCAATTTATCAGAATTCAGAAGGATATAGCTGACCGATATACTTTGCTAGATCAATGCTATCATTTCATCATACCGCTATTATACCAGATTTCAGAAGGATATACAGCTGACCGATTTTCTTTGCTAGATCAATGCCATCATTTCATCATACAGCTATTATACCAGAATTCAGAAGGATATACAGCTGCCCGATATACTTTGCTAGATCAATGATATCATTTCATCATACCGCCATTATATCAGAATTCATAAGGATATACAGCTGCCCTATATACTTTGCTAGATCAATGCTATCATTTCATCACACCGCTATTATACCAGAATTCATAAGGATATCCAGCTGCCCCATATACTTTGCTAGATCAATGCTATCATTTCATCATACCGCTATTATACCAGAATTCAGAAGGATTTATAGCTCCCTTATACACTTTGCTATATCAACACAATCATTTCATCATACCGCTATTATACCAGAATTCAGATATGACCTGTGTAATCAAAAGTGTCAACATGTGAAGCACTTACCCGATGCACTTCCACCCCGTAGTACCTCACTAGATTCTCATGAGAGATGCCTTCAAAGGTCTTTATCTCGTCTATGATATCCTTGAAGCGGCTGTGCATATCAGCAGACGTGAACTTCATCTGAAAAAAACGTTGTTCAAATTCAAATCAACAACATTGACAGTATAATTGGTTGCTTTAAAATCACCTATATAATGCCAACAGAATGCTTCCATGCAAAGATATTTGTTATGAAGGGCTTCCAATATTTTTTTAATTTCTTATTTTTGACCCTATGCTTTGAATAACGTCCCAAGAATGATTCACAACCATGACATAACAATGAAGACATTCATAATAATATATAGCATTAATGTTCCCAAGCTGCTGAATGTCAAAACAAAACAACATCTTAAGGAGTACAAATACATTTTTGATAGTTGGGTAAAACAGATGGCATTGACAGAGAAGAATAAATATGAGGCACGTTGTGGGAAAACCGGGTTTAATGCATGTGTGTAAAGTGTCGTCCCTGATCAGCCTGTGCAGTCCTCTACTGTCAAACAAAATTAAAGCACTTTTTAAGGAAAAATGATCCAAAATCATGCACTGTTTTAGTCTGCCTTATTTACAGTTTCAAAAGGTTGGTATTTATTTTGGTGATATTTAAACTGTTAAAATTGCCTCAGTGAGAAACAGTCTTTGAAAAAATTGTAAATGAAGATTTCTTTCATCTCTATTTTTAAGCACTTTTGAAGCCTAAGTAAGCAATTTTAATTGTCCTGGCATAAATAAGCATTTTTAAGCACTCTCAGTCCGTTATAAGCACTTTCCAAGAAGCAGTTTGATATTCTGAGCACTTTCAGGATCCATATGAAATGGGAAAGTATGCAAAAAACAACAACTGAGAGTTGTCTCCCTTACCTCCTTCATGGCCATGAGCACTCCACTGTCCATGTTGACCGCTGAATACACCTTGCCAAACTGACCTTCACCTGACCAACAGATAGGACCCAGGGTAAGTGACAGCAATAAATATGCAAGTAAATGGCCAACAACAAGCCTGGGCGCGTATTCACCATCCCATTCTTAAACTTAAGTTTGTTTGATTGGATTTTTCGCTGTTTTTAACAGTATTTCAGTCATATAACGGCGGTCAGTTAACCTACTCACACTTTTTCATGGGCAGGCTTAGCCGATTTAAGCGGTTGACATGTACTTAGTGCACATACCTATGCCAGTAACTGACAAATGCCCTACTTGAATCAGAGGTAGGGGGAGAATGGCCGTAGAAATAATTTCATGACCAATCCCCTCATAAGAATAAAGAACAGGCTTAGTCTCAAAAATAAATACTTCTGCATTCGCAGATATGCTGGAAACCAATGTCGCTTAAGCAATTAACAATTTGTTCTAAATACAATTTGCTGTAATTCGAGTGGTGAATATCAAGTAACATTCAAATTAACAGATTCTTTGTACAAACCAGTTTCAAGCATATTAATAATTCTTACGTCTTTAGGTGTACGAATGGGTTGGTGAATACGGACCCTAATTGGGCCAAAAAATATTGTGTGTTTCGGGAAAGGGTCTCAAAAAAGTTGGTAGGGTCGGGATTGAAGTGGGGTTTAAAAAAAAAATATTTTAAAGACACATTTCGGTAAAAAAACATTGAAAATTATCAAAAATCTAGCAAATACGGAAAACAATCGTTTCTTAAAACTTTAGGGTCAGGTTTTTTCGCTATGTTGGGTTGGGTTACCCGAAACACAGATTTGTTTTTTTTTTGGCCTTAAATATTCTCAAACTCAACCATAATGTTACTCAATCATAAATATTAGTCAACGGAAATCAAAGCTCATCATTATAGAACAATCATTTTCGTTAGCTAATATTTTCTTTTAAAGACTGGGTTGATGACAAAGAAATCATTGGCTGAGAGACATCACATATTCTTGTGTTGTTGTTTTTTTAATTGTATTAGTATAAATGATACTAACAAATCAGTTCATTCATTAGCAATTATTACGTCTGTATCATAAACATCTGTATGCAGTATGCTTCCACTACATGCACACCTTTAAATTGCATAAACTTACATTTATAGCGTTACTACTAAAAACTTTTAAAACTTCTACCTAAAACTTTTGTCTTAAGTTTGTTTTATTTAGCATACAAAAATGATATAAAATTATTCCAATTAATATCAATAAGGAACAATACCAATTTTATTTCCTTTCTGCCAATGGAAGTTGACCTTTCGAGTGTTGAGGTGGTAGCTGACCTCCCTGTGCTCGGCAACGCGACCTATGACCCGCTTTTTCAGCAACTCTTCCTCTCGTTCTCGCTCGATCTTGGAGATGGTATTCACTATTCGAACATGCGGCTTATAGCTGAATATGTTACCACTAGAACAGGGGTTCACCGCACTGTCAGAAGCTGGAAATAGTAGGTGAGTGTCAAAGGTTGAAGGTCAAGAATAAAGAGGTAAAGAGCTAAATTCTTCACCATCAAAACAATAAATGAGTTGACAAAATAAACCCATTCTAACAATTTTCAGCTGTCTGTTTCCAATAGCGTTCCTGATTGTTCTAAATTTATATGAAAATATAATAAAATCTCCTAACAAACAACTATGAATTTAAAAAGTAGTTATTAAAGTACAATTTAACTCTTCCCAGTGTCATTATTCTGTTCAGTAACTGTTTTACATAGTCTTCATGTTACACAGTCAATACTGTAAGGAAATATACCTTTGTGAAAGATACACCTGGAAAGAGTACTTTCAATGAAGATGTAACTTGTGCAAAACAGTCTTGTATCTTGGATATTCAAGATAGTATACTGTGTTAAAAAAAAACATCTGTGCACTTTGTTAGTTGAACTGTACTTATTATACAGATTGTTACAGAAAGTAGCTTTAAGTTATATTCGTAAATAAGCAGAACATAGTTAAGCTCCGTCTTCTGAACCAAACAAAATGGGCCCACTCTTTAATTCTGTTAATTACCCAATACATAGAATTTTATTAATAACAGTTTCTTGTGTAAATAAGCACTTCAATCATTGTTTGCACCCGAGACCTAATTCATTTTGCAATGAACATTAAAATATATGATATTAATAGAATTGGCATTCGGATATTCGATCAAAATATCATTGGATGTCTACTTTTCAGAAGCAAGAAATCCTGCGGCAATTCCTAGATGTTACTATTTGCTGTTATCAGTATCTTACATATGAGTTATTTCATAAGGATCTGCATGCATTTCAGAAAGTCTTTAAATTTAACAGTATCAAACTGACAATACAGATTGTACTTCCTACTGTACTTTCTGACTTCTATTTTAGAAAGTCTTTTAATTTAACAGTATCATACTGACAATACTGATTGTACTTCCTACTGTACTTTCTGACTTCTATTTTAGAAAGTCTTTTAATTTAACAGTATCATACTGACAATACTGATTGTACTTCCTACTGTACTTTCTGACTTCTATTTTAGAAAGTCTTTTAATTTAACAGTATCATACTGACAATACAGATTGTACTTCCTACTGTACTTTCTGACTTCTATTTTAGAAAGTCTTTTAATTTAACAGTATCATACTGACAATACTGATTGTACTTCCTACTGTACTTTCTGACTTCTATTTTAGAAAGTCTTTTAATTTAACTGTATCATACTGACAATACAGATTGTACTTCCTACTGTACTTTCTGACTTCTATTTTAGAAAGTCTTTTAATTTAACAGTATCATACTGACAATACTGATTGTACTTCCTACTGTACTTTCTGACTTCTATTTTAGAAAGTCTTTTAATTTAACAGTATCATACTGACAATACTGATTGTACTTCCTACTGTACTTTCTGACTTCTATTTTAGAAAGTCTTTTAATTTAACAGTATCATACTGACAATACAGATTGTACTTCCTACTGTACTTTCTGACTTCTATTTTAGAAAGTCTTTTAATTTAACACTATCATACTGACAATACTGATTGTATTATCTACTATTCTGTCCGACTTTGGTTTCTTATCGGGCGACCCTGAGTACACCTGAAGCTCACGGCACACACACAAACAAACACTATTTCACAAATCTGGCAAGTATGCAATTACATGTGATGCATACCACCACATGGATGCATACATGTACATGATATATCGGATTTTTAAACTGCATGGCATGAAACCGTGTCCACAAATTCTTAGGCAAGTATTTGTGTTTATAAACAAATATTGATAATGATTATCATACAGAATTACCCATATATGAATCTTTATAGAATTCAGAAAATATATGTATTAAATATTGAAGTATTTTGTGAAGCCATACATAAAAGTGATTGATTCAAATAATCCTTAATTAAAGTTGTCAATAATTTGTAGGGTTTAGTCCAACTTACCCTATGTTGTCTATAGTTAGTGATACTGCTGTTTAAATTCATAATATTCCTATGTTGCCTACTGTTACTTCCAAGGTCAACCTATCCATTGTTGTCTACAATTAGGAGAGATCAAAGGTCAAG
The DNA here is from genome assembly GCA_027627225.1 of Congeria kusceri. NCBI lineage: Eukaryota > Metazoa > Mollusca > Bivalvia > Myida > Dreissenidae > Congeria > Congeria kusceri. Next base: position 90,573,239 of record CM051024.1, on the reverse strand, counting down.
TTACCCCTATGTTTCATTTGATTACTAAAAAGTAACTTTGCTAGAAGTTAAATCTTAACTTACCCCTATGTTGCCTATGGTTACTGGAGGTCAACATTCAACTTACCTGTATGTTGCCTGTGGTTACAAAAGGTCAAAGTTCAACTTACCCCTATGTTGCCTATGGTTACTAAAGGTCAAAGTTCAACTTACCCTTATGTTGCATACAGTTACTAGATGTCAAAGTTCAACTTACCCCTATACTGCATTTAGTTATTCAATTGTTAAAATACTTGAGGTCAAAGTTCAACTTACCCATATATGGCCTATGGTTGCTAGAGGTCAAAGTTCACCTTACCTCTATGTTACCTTAGATTACTAGAGGTCAAAGTTCAACTTACGCCTATGTTGCCTATGGTTACTAGAGGTCAAAGTTCAACTTACCCCTATGTTGCATATCGTTACTAGATGTCAAACTTCAACTAAACCCCTATGCTACCTTTTGTCACTTAGTTGTTAAAGTTTGGTTACTAGAGGTCAATGTTCAACTTACCCCTATGTTGCCTATTGTTACTAGATGTCGAAGTTCAACTTACCCCTATGTTGCCTAAGGTGAACCTCAAGGATAATGCCTCCGTCATCCCCGTCATGTAGGTCAACCTCAACATTACTCTCTGAGGATCGCTTCTTCATGCCTGGTAAAGGGGCAACAGTTTGTGTTCTCTTGACGACAACATATGACAACATTACACAAGATAGTCACAGGCCATGCTTTGTGGACAGACAATAGCAAACCAGGTTGATGTACAATGGCCTGGGGTGGTATTCGCAAAGCATCTTAAGTTAAATTTTATCCTTATCCTTAAATTTGGAAATTTCCTCAACTGCATAATTCCATAAAGAAACAGTTTAACATTAAGTAACACTTTAAAATAGCATCATTTTGAAAGTGTTATTTGAGCAATATCAACAACATATACGTCTGTTTATTTAGTAAAGAAATATACTACATTCAAATTTTGCACTTAAGTGAAAATATTTAAGAAATTACTTAAGATGCTTTGTGAATACCAGCCCAGGTCAAATCCTGTTGACATTTCTGCTTAAGTTCATTTCTTAAAGTTCAATAGAAGCAATCGATTCATTCCCACAGTTAGGATATTATTGTTTACCATTTGAAGTTCAAGAGGCAAGAACTTCTAAGGCCAGTAGATGCTAATTATGATCACAGTCAATCTGCAGCAAACCTGTATCACATGCCATTTAGTGGATAAATTATGATTAACAAACAAGAGTGCTCTGTGACCTGTGTGCTATTGGTAGTCATTTACCATTACCGTATGTGGGTCATTAAATTGATTCTGAACACATTAAAATCCAGTCTTCGTCGTAACTGGGTTGCCCGATGCCCGGGACAAGTAGATTCGATTTCGGGCTAGCAGAAAATGCCAGACGCTTGCCGGATCGGGCAAGTGTTTTCAGAGGCTTTATATATTATGTGGAAACAGAAATGCATTAAAAATAACATTCAAGATTGTTTCTTTGAAGCAAATATTTACAAAACCTGTTGTTTTATTGGCACATAAAGTAAACGTATGACGTCATCATGCTGTGGGGTCTTCATTGTTATGTAGACCCTTATTGAAATATATAGACAATTGATCGTAGCGCTTCTCCATTCAAAAGCTAAAGATGCAGACTACATTAGTTGAGTTGGAGTACATGCTAGTTTGGCTGAAATTGAAGTGAATTAATCGCAGAGGTGCATGTTGTTTGAAAGTAAAACTGCATTGAAATACTTGTCTTTGATATGAACTATTTTGGAACTACTTTCCAAAAATGTTGCGTGCAGTTTAATAAGAGCGAAATAGAGGGTTGCTGCACCCTGCTCCTTTTTAGCTTCGCTCTGCTGCCCCTCTGAGTTGGTTCACAGAGAAATGTTGAATATATATCTTTTGAAATACAACATATTTGTGCAAATATGATTATCCAATAAATATACTTTGTATAAAAACCTTAATTAGAAGCATTTAAGTGAGTTATCAAGTTATTAGAGAATATCAACAAATTGGTCCAGCAGTCCACCCCTCTCCTTTTGAGCAGAGGCACTTACCTTTTGGACCCTAGATATTTCCTTGTTTATCTTTTAAATCACATTTGACACATGACATACAAAATATGATGACCCTTATGTATTTCCCATTTTGAGGGAGAACAACAAAGACAAGATGACAGACATGACTATGGAAATAAAATTTGAATAAATAAAATTATAGAACACATCATTTTCTTATATTGCTGTAAAGTAGCATTTGAAGTTCGGACAAGTTAAACAGATTTCGGGCAAGTGGTTTTGCTAACAAGCTTGCCCAAGCTGGCAAGTGCTTTGAAACAAGTAGGGTGAAGTCTGAAAATCATTAGTAATCCAAGCCGGTTATAATTTTACTTCAATACCCTCTTGTAAAATTCTAGCAAGCCAAGTGTTCTACATAAGCAATGTATTCATCCTCTACATAGGATGACAGAAAGCTAGACAGTCACAGAAAGACTGTTGGGAGTAACTCTACGTTCTAAGGCATCTTTATGTAGAAATGGCATTTGATGTTGGGATGGAAAGACTTGTAACGGTACCTGGCATGCAGCCAAACAGAAAGACTGGCACGATTTTAAGTGAAGTTGAAATGCAAAGTACAGTAACATTACGAGACTTGTGGATATTTCAACTGATGTTCTGTGATGACAAATTGATGACTATATTAAAGGAGTTAAGTCATGCTGAAAACCAAGTTAGTTCCCAAGATAACTGACCTTACGATGAGATTTGATTGACAATGTGTTTAAGCCATTCAGACAGCTAGGACTTGTTTGACAAAGATGTCTGTAACACATTCTTATGTTAGCGGAACCAGTAGCCAAAATAGCCATTGGCTACCATAATTTCTAATTGGCTACTAAATGTTTTATAAAAACTTGAAAATGAGGCACATTTTCATACTTTCAGAGGAAAATATCAGAAAATAAAGAGGTAAACTTTGCAAAATCACAATTTTGGGCTACTAATTCAAATTTCTTAGTGCCAACTTGGCATGATTCGATACTGTCAATGGTGTTTGTCTGTGCTTGACCTAAGTAGGCCTGTTTATAAATCCCATTGCATATCGTCAATTATACATTAATACCAGCAAATTTAAATTTTAAGTGTTTATTAATTTGATGAGACGCCAGATTGAAATGATCAGCATTACTAACAGCAATACTCGGAACAAACACCTGCATCACAACACAGACAGCCCAGTTACGCTCAGAAAACGCAGAACACTGCATGCTCAAGGGGCAAGGCTCAACTGTATATTTACCAACGGCATTGTCGGCTACGTCACAAGAGTCTAGTGACGGTACTGACTGTATGGTACGCATATCTGACGCAAAAATTCATAATGCTTTTTATTATGAAAAAAAAACAAAATTGGAAACAATTTCATATCATTTGTTATGCTTTTTATTACAGGAAAATTTTTATAAGAATTAAGTCATCTGAGACAAACATGAAAACAATCACAATTTACTTATGATGCCTATTATTATAGGAGAAAATTATACAGAAGTAAGTAGTAAGCGGATCTGATCTTACACAACTTGAAATTAAATTTATTTAAGTTAAATGGAAATTTGATGTGATTTGTAATATTACAAATCACACTTTTAACGAAAATACTGCTAATAAGAACCTTAATCACAAATTGGAATAAAAAATATTCAAGTGTTATGTACAAGGGCAAAACTAACTGATGGAGACCAGGCCCCGTGTCCACAAAACAAGTTAAGCCTGATTTTCAGGTTCAAGATGAACTTGAGCCAGATATTTTGGGATCAGACTCAAAAATGGTGTTTACTACAAATCAGGATCAAATTTAATTTCAAGTCAAATATAAACTATACATGATTATGAACTCCTGTCAGCATACAAATGCTGTCTAATTGGAAGATTTTAAACAATACCTTACAAAAAAACATTTAATTTTATCAAGAAGAAGTTGTTTCGCAAAAACAATATCTTTGATATTCCGCTCAATTAAGCTAAAAGTTTAAGAAAGAGCTAAGACTGATCTTGATCCTGCAGTTAATCCTTTGTGAACACACAGGAATTAAAAATACAAATGCAGAGAAGAAAGCTGTCACAAAATGGATAATTAAGATGCTATTGTCATGCCAAACAAAATGTTGAATGCAATTCATGTTAACTATTTTGCACAATACTATTTTGAAAAATCAAGCGTTTGATACAATCAAAATATTTATACTTTACATGTATATTATTCATTTCAGAGATAGTTTTTTTTCTAAATTAAAGATTGACAAGCACATAACGGTCAAATTATGCCAAAACTATACTTCAACAAACTACAGGCATATTATCAAAATCTATCACGTTGTAAAATATTCTATACTTACGGGCAGACGCCTGTGATGCAACTGGGGCAGACTGTGGACACGCGGGTTCCGGTATAGATTTAGTGGATTGTGACCGCGACATTTTGGGGTCGCCGTGCGGTGTGGGCCAAGAGGCATAGCGAGAGTATTGCTGACGAAGGAGAGTTTCACTCCCCTGTCTCATTGGTAACGGGCCTGGAGCAGAGAGACACGCAAATATGACAAATGTAGTCGCCGCAAAAGTCCCAATCCATAAACAAGAAGGCCATAAGGCTCTAGGTCGCTCACCTGAGGGGCTTTGGAACTAAACTGTTCTCAGCAAGTTTCATGAAGATTCGGGTAAAATGTGTCCCAACGTGTTCACAAGCTTTTCTTCAATTTGGCCTGGTGACCTAGTTTTTGACCCCATGTGACCTGGTTTCGAACTTGTCCCGGATATCATTTGGACAAATGTTCTAAGCAAGTTTCGTGATGATTGGCCTATAAATGTGGCCTCTAAGAATGTTGACAAGCTTTTTGATCAATTTGGCCAGGTGACCTAGTTTTTTACCCCACATGACCCAGTTTCAAGCTCATAGAGATATCATTGAAACAAAATTTTGATGTTCTGAGCAAGTTTAAAAAATATTGGGCAAAAAAGGTGACTTCTAGTGTGTTCACAAGCTTTTCCGTCATATTTGACCTACTGACCTAGTTTTTGAACCCAAATGACCCAGTTTCGAACTCGTCTCAGACATCATTGGGACAAATGTCCTAAGCAAGTTTCATGATGATTGGGCCATAAAAGTGGCCTCTAGAGTGTTCACAAGCTTTTTAAAGTTTTCAATATAGCCATATAAGGAAAACTGCCCTGCTCCCTGGTGGCCATGTTTTTCAACAGAGCGGAACCATTTTCGAACTCGGCTGAAATATCATAAGAACAAATGCAAGTTTCATATTGATTGGGCAAAAAATGTGACTTCTAGAGTGTACACAAGCTTTCTGTATAGCCATATACATGTAAGGAAAACTACCTTGCCCCTTGGCGGCCCTGTTTTTCAACGGAGCGGAACTATTTTCAAACTCGGCTGAGATATCATAAGAACAAATATTCTAAGCTAGTTTCATGTTGATTGGGCAAAAAATGTGACTTCTATAGTGTTCACAAACTTTTCCTATAGCAAAATAAGGAAAACTGCCAAGCCCCCTGGCAGCCATGTTTTTCAACGGAGAGGAACCATTTTCGAACTCAGCAAAGATATCATAAGAACAAATGTTTTGAGCAGGGTTCATGTTGATTGAGTGTTCACAAGCTTTTTCTACAATTTGACCTACTGACTTAGTTTTTGAAGCCACATGAGCCAGTTTCAAAAATGTCTGAGATATCATTAGGACATATGTTCTGAGCAAGTTTCATGAAGATTGAAAATAAATGTTGACTCTAGAGTATTCACAAGGTAAATGTTGATGACGGACGACGCATTGACAAAAGGCGACGACAAAAAAAAAATTCATAACAGCAGCAAAACATCACCAAACTCAAACATGGCAATGACATGTATATTGATACTCAATTATGTAATTTCATAATCAGATTTTGTGCACATATAAGACGCACCAGAATATAAGACGCTGGTGCATTAAACTAGCAAAAGGATGTGTTTTATACACCAAAAAATATGGTACTGGCCACAAGGTTCGATAATCTGCTAATATTTACTGGCCCAAACTTCGTATTACTGGCCACTCAATAAACTTTAGCTTGCAAGTAGAATCCTGAAGAGAATTTTTCACCAGCCATGAGGGCCAGTGTTCTTTTTTCCTGGACCTCATACAGTTATACTGGCTTTGGCCGAGTCAGACAGCCTCTTTTTTCCTGGACCTCATACAGTTATACTGGCTTTGGCCGAGTCTGAGAGCCTCTTTTTTCCTGGACCTCATACAGTTATACTGGCTTTGGCCGAGTCTGAGAGCCTCTTTTTTCCTGGACCTCAAACAGTTATACTGGCTTTGGCCGAGTCTGAGAGCCTCTTTTTTCCTGGACCTCATACAGTTATACTGGCTTTGGCCGAGTCAGAGACCCTCTTTTTTTCCTGGACCTCATACAGTTATACTGGCTTTGGCCGAGTCTGAGAGCCTTTTTTTCCTGGACTTAAATGTTGACTCTAAAGTGTTCACAAGGTAAATGTTGATGACGGACGACGCATTAAGGACAAAAGGCGATCACAAAAAAAAAATTCATAACAGCCGCAAAACATTACCAAACTCAAACATGGCATTGACATGTATATTGATACTCAATTATGTAATTTCATAATCAGATTTGTGCACATATAAGACACACCAGAATATAAGACGCTGGTGCATTAAACTAGCAAAAGGATGTGTTTTATACACCAAAAAATATGGTACTGGCCACAAGGTTCGATAATCTGCTAATATTTACTTGCCCAAACTTCGTATTACTGGCCACTCAATAAACTTTAGCTTGCAAGTAGAATCCTGAAGAGAATTTTTCACCAGCCATGAGGGCCAGTGTTCTTTTTTCCTGGACCTCATACAGTTATACTGGCTTTGGCCGAGTCTGAGAGCCTCTTTTTTCCTGGACCTCATACAGTTATACTGGCTTTGGCCGAGTCTGAGAGACTCTTTTTTCCTGGACCTCATACAGTTATACTGGCTTTGGCCGAGTCTGAGAGCCTCTTTTTTTCCTGGACCTCATACAGTTATACTGGCGTTGGCCGAGTCTGAGAGCCTCTTTTTTTCCTGGACCTCATACAGTTATACTGGCTTTGGCCGAGTCTGAGAGCCCGTTTTTTCCTGGACCTCATACAGTTATACTGGCTTTGGCCGAGTCTGAGAGCCTCTTTTTTGCTTGACCTCATACAGTTATACTGGCTTTGGCCGAGTCTGAGAGCCTCTTTCTTCCTGGACCTCAAACAGTTATACTGGCTTTGGCCGAGTCTGAGAGCCGCTTTTTTCCTGGACCTCATACAGTTATACTGGCTTTTTCAGAGTCTGAGAGCCTGTTTTTTCCTGGACCTCATACAGTTACACAGCCTTTTTCAGAGTCTGAGAGCCTGTTTTTTCCTGGACCTCATACAGTTATACTGGCTTTGGCCGAGTCTGAGAGCCTGCTTTTTCCTGGACCTCATACAGTTATACTGGCTTTGGCCGAGTCTGAGAGCCTGTTTTTTCCTGGACCTCATACAGTTATACTGGCTTTGGCCGAGTCTGAGAGCCTCTTTTTTCCTGGACCTCATACAGGTATACTGGCTTTGGCCGAGTCTGAGAACCTGTTTTTTCCTGGACCTGATACAGCTATACTGGCTTTGGCAGAGTCTGAGAGCCTGTTTTTTCCTGGACCTCATACAGTTATACTGGCTTTGGCCGAGTCTGAGAGCCTGTTTTTTCCTGGACCTCATACAGTTATACTGGCTTTGGCCGAGTCTGAGAGCCTGTTTTTTCCTGGACCTCATACAATTATACTGGCTTTGGCCGAGTCTGAGAGCCTGTTTTTTCCTGGACCTCATACAGTTATACTGGCTTTGGTCGAGTCTGAGAGCCTGTTTTTTCCTGCACCTCATACAGTTATACTGGCTTTGGTCGAGTCTGAGAGCCTGTTTTTTCCTGGACCTCATACAGCTATACTGGCTTTGGCCGAGTCTGAGAGCCTCTTTTTTCCTGGACCTCATACAGTTATACTGGCTTTGGCCGAGTCTGAGAGCCTCTTTTTCCTGGACCTCATACAGTTATACTGGCTTTGGCCGAGTCTGAGAGCCTCTTTTTTTCCTTGACCTCACCCAGTTCTACTGGCTTTGGCCGAGTCTGAGAGCCTGTTTTTTCCTGGACCTCATACAGTTATACTGGCTTTGGCCGAGTCTGAGAGCCTTTCATGGAGACTTACAGGCCTTACAAATGAAATTCCTTGTATCAGGACTATTGCTTTGGTGAAGTTTGTTTGTTTGTTGGGATTTTTCGCCATTTTCAACAGTATTTCGATCATATCACGGCGCTCAGTTAAATTACTCACACTTTTCCTGGGCAAGCTTAGGCAATTTAAGCGGTTTACTAGCTGTACTTGTAAGCCCTATGCAAACATTGAGCTACTTTTTATATGGGCAATGTCTGCTGACGGACTTTACCGGGGAACGACCATTTCTGTGGTGGAAAGTTTTCCAAGTTTTAAAGTCATTTTGCTATTTAAGTCTAAATAAATCATGTGACCCCGGGGCGTGGCCAGTTTTGACCCCAGGGGCATAATTTGAAAAATCTTTGTAGAGGACCACTATAGGATGTTACATACCAAATATAAAACCTCTGGGCCTTGTGGTTTCTGAGGAGATTTTTAAAGTCATTTTGCTATATATTCTATATAAACCATGTGACCCCCGGGGCATGGCCTGTTTTGACCCCAGGGGCATCATTTGAACAATCTTTGTAAAGGACAACTAAAGGATGTTGCATACCAAATATGAATACTCTGGGCCTTGCAGTTTCAGAGGAGAAGATTTTAAGTCATTTTGCTATATATTCTATATAAACCATGTGACCCCCAGGGCGTAGCCAGTTCTGACCCCATGGGCATAATTTGAACAATCTTTGTAGAGGACCACTATAGGATGTTACATACCAAATATGAAACCTCTGGGCCTTGTGGTTTCAGAGAAGAAGATTTTTAAAGTCATTTTGCTATATAAACCATGTGACCCCCAGGGCGTGGCCCGTTTTGACCCCAGGGGCATAATTTGAACAATCTTTGTAGAGGACAACTATAGGATGTTACATACCAAATTTGAAACCTCTGGGCCCTGCGGTTTCAGAGATGAAGATTTTTTAAGTTTACAATTTTTTTATCTATTTTTAGCTCTGGTGACCTACATATGCAGCGGACCGGAAAGATTTGAACAACTTTGAAAGAGGTTCACCCAAGGATCATTCCTGTGAAGTTTGGTGAAAATCTGCCAAGCGGTTTAGGAGAAGATGTTGTTTGAATTAAAAGTTGACGACGCATGCACCCACGCACGCACGCATGACGGACAACGGGCAATCACAAAAGCTCACCATGAGCACTTTGTGCTCAGGTGAGCTAATAAAAAGTAACACTAAATTCGCAGCATGTCTCATGAATTAGACTAAGACGTTTACCAGTACTTAGTGCACATACCTATGCCAGGAACTGACAACTGCCCTACTTGATTCAGAGGTAGGGGGAAAATGGCCGTAGAAATATTTTCATTACCAATCCCCACAAAAGTTATGTGGCCAGGCTGGGGTTCGAACTCACAATCCCCGGACTGACGGTCTAGCACTCTACCAACTGAGCTAGCTTTTGTAAAGTAATACTACAAGTAGCTAGTACAGTATTTTTTTATCTTTAGAAGTTAAAAAGAAAACTATTTGAAAGGCCGGTGGATTGCAATCCCTTCGTCCGCAAAGGTCGTAGGTGTTTTAAGAAGATAAACATGGCTAAAGAATTACTTTTTAAACAAATTTACATCATATCCGCTGTGTAACACAAATGTGCATGACTTTTTGTAGGCAACATTGCCGCATTGTTTATAAGGCCTTTTAATAATTACTGCCATAACATTTTATAACTTATTTCAAGACTTATTAAACATTAAGTATAACACAATAATTTCATGCACATCATAGAATACCTACCTCCAAAATGAGACGCCTTATCAGCATTTCCTATCAGGTGGGTAATAAACTCATTAAGCATCTCCTGAAGATCCTAAAATTAGATGAACACTCCAGTAATACATTTTTATACATACTCTATACGCACACTAGGCCAACAATCTCTATCCATTGTGAACCATATCTGAGGTGCGTCGTAGGAAAACAGGTCTTAATGCATGTGCGTAAAGTGTCGTCCCCGATCCAGGACGGCACTTTCCGCCTACAGTGGATTTATGTTTAGAAGAGACTTCCTTGAAACAGAAAATATCATAAAAGTGGAACGTGCCATCCCGGATTAGCCTGCGCGGACTGCACAGGCTAATCCGGGACGATACTTCACGCACATGTATTAAGTCCGGTTTTAACGACGCGACTCATTTATCGGACAATAATTTCTTGTGGAACCTGTTTAATTCCTCCTCATTCCAGGGTGACGAAACGATATTTTTATTTCTATTGTATTATTCACAATACCTTATATTCCTGCTTTAAGCTACTATTACTTCAGTAACCAAACTACCTTACCCTCTGGAGATATTATTATTTTACTAGCCTGAAAACCGTATAATCCTCCTTAGAGATATAATTATTTTAATGGCCAAAATACCATATACTTCTAAGAGATCAGGGATGGAGAAATCAATTGTCTGTGTTGATTAATTATTTTACCTGCCACAATACCTTATACTTCTGACTAAGAGATCAGGGCCCAGTTGCTCAAAACTTTAACGGCCAATTAAGCTAACAGCCGTTAACTTTTGGATGAAGATTTTGATGTAAATTAAATGTTAAAATTTTAAAATTTGCATTTGTTTTTAATAAACTGATATGCTCAAATAATGGTCAAATGCTTCATACGTGAATTGCTTGTAATATTAGTTTTATTTACATCAAAAGTTAACAGGCCGTTAGCTTAACCGGCCGTTAAAAGCTTTGAGCAACTGGATCCAGGAATGGAGAAATCAAGTGACTGTATTGATTAATTATTTTACCTGCCAAAATAACTTATACTTCTAAGAGATCAGGGATTGAGAAATAAATAGTCTGTTTTGATACGCTTGTCCCAGAGCATGTACAGACAAGTGAAAATTCTGCCAAATTTACAATCCAATATTGTCTGGACACGACAGTGGGAAACATTAATTTCACAAACATACAAGTAAGGCGATATAAGACCTTGCCACCCCTGAAGAGTCTACAAAAATATTTTCATTGTTCCAATGACACAATAGTCTTAATTATTTCTATATTTAACTTTTTAATTTTGACACTTTTTTGTCACTTTGATTTGAATTCTCTGGTTTTGCCCTTACATATTTTTTTATTTTTCAAATATCATGATTTTTCCCTGCAGGTATTTATTTAGCACTTTTGCCCTGTTGCACTGATTTCCAAGGTTAGTAGACACCCTGTCCTTTATCATTCTTAAAGATATATATGTCTATTTACAAGCCACACTACCGTAAGCTCCTAGGACATATAACGATTTCTCCTTATTAAAGATATAACTATGTAATATTTCTTCTACTAGCCACACTACCTAGGTTGGTGTTAAGAAATATACATTAACAGCAAAGACTCTTTCGACTTTGCAAAGATACCTGTTTTTTTTTACAAAACATTTCCTCAAAAAGCGTGAAAATATGCTTCATTATAAAATATTTTCAGAAACTATTTTAGCAGACCATCACTATTTTGGCTACTGGTAGCGCTAACAGCTTACAAGCCATTCTACCTTATACTCCTGCTCTGTAAGGGCAGCCAGGTTGCGCGGCTCACAGGCTATGAGTAGGAAGTCCAGCCCCTGGTTGGCCCAGCGGGGCCGCATACCTCGACCCCTCTCACATTTCTCAGACACAAACTTCATCCAGTCTTTGGCAAAACTCATGGAGCCTGGGCCCAGCTTGTGTCGCGTTTCCCCGGAAACCAGTCTCGTGACCTCCTTCATGTACTGCCGGAGAAACAACAAATATCAGAGTTTATATGAGGATCGTCATGGAAAAATTGGGCATAATGCATGTTCGTAAAATGTCGTCCCGAATTAGCCAGTGCAGTCTGCACGGGCTAATCCATGAAGACACTTTCTGCCTACACTTGATTTATGTTTAGGAGAGACTTCCATTAAACAGCAAACGCAGAAAGTGTCGTCCTGGATTAGCCTGTGCGGACTGCAAATGCTGATCCGGGATGACATTTTATGCACAGTTTTCACACGACACGCCTCATATGAATTTCTTTTCATTATGTAATATAGAAGTAAAATCTTGCATGTGGTTTTAAAAATATAATAAATGTTCTATTTCCTTTATTTACTATGCATTAAATGTATTCTATAATAGAGCAACATGTGTGACAAGATATCTATACATCAAACACAGGCATTGAACAATAAAACCTCTTCATTATCTAAATTATAAGACACAATTTTAGAAGTTATTTTTCAGTGTCCCAACAGTTATTGTAATCACCGAACACAACAGCCATGTACCTGGAAGCCAAACTTGAATGCTTGCAGTATCGTCTGCACTTACAGTATGTAACAGTATGACTAGGATATTGTTAATACACAGAAGCCCTGGTCCCATGAAGACAAACTCTCTAATCACAAATTTAGTTACAACTTAAAATACTGACCAATGAAATTGATTGGTGCATATGAACTTTGATTTTAGTTGCTTAACACTTAGGTTTAAGACCAAGATTAAGTTCAAAAGTGTTCGTAGTCAAACAGCGTGTACCTCGAAGCCAAACTCATATGCACGCAGCTACGCTAATAGCATTCAACAATATTACACTGGTGAAATAGTTAATACCCAAGAGCCATGTAATGCACAATAGCCATGTACCTCGAAGACAAACTCATAAGTTCCCAGCATCATCTACACTGATGTTATTTAACACTACAACTAATAATTTTTTTTAAACCCACAGCAGTGTACCTAAAAGCTAAAATAGTATGCACTGAGCATTGTCTACACTGTTACCGATAGTATCTAATACTATGACACTGGTGTAACTGTTAACACCCAACAGCCCCTTACCTCGAAGCCAAACTCGTAAGCACGGAGCATTGTCTCCCTGTAGAGCTTGAGTATGTGTTTCTTCTCATGGTCCTCCATCTCGGCATCACAGTTCCAGTTCTTCTCCATGTTGCCGATCACCGTGGATACCTTGTCCCGCAGGGTGATGGCCGACTCCTGAAGCAATTCAGAGGTTTCACATTATTCAGGGGCAGTATCCATCCATATAGCTCCTTGGTGAAACCTTATGTAAATTTCTTAAAATCCCTTATTAAACCGGCTCACTGTGGACACTTTGACTCGCATAGTGTCCATAAATTTGTTAGTAAAACCTTACGTTAAACCTTGTACAGGGTCAGTATCTATAAAAGTTCCATAGTAAAACCTTAAGAAAATGTATTTAAATCCCTGATCACCATGAATACCTTGTCCCACAGGGTGACGGCCGACTCCTTTAATCTCATGCCATTAAAGTAATGCAGAGGTTAATCATTGTTCAGTGAAGGTGTCCATATAGCTACTTAGTAAAACGTTAAAGCCGCTGTCCATATAATATAATTCAATACATCTTAAATTGGCATATGTTCTAATGAAAGTTAATGATGTTTATTCGACTGAAAACTGTTTCTTATTTACGAAAGTCATTTTATAATGTCTATGTTCGAAAAGGCTTGATACGAATGGAATATACACTAATGAACATGCTGATTACGCCAGAGGCATCACCAGCTATGATGTACAGATAATTTTACGATAAAAACTTTATTATTTTACCGATTTCAATGCATTTTTTAATTGTATTTTCATCGGTAAGATGTCCATTAGAAAGGATTTCTGCAGTTTTTATTAACATATTTCTGGACTGCTGCTTTAAGTAAATTTGTGAAAATCCTTTATCACTGTGGACACTTGTCTGTCATTGTTATGACTAACTTCTGGAACCACGCCATACAAGCAATCCGTGCTCAAGACAGAACATTTGTTAAAGGAACTGATACTCCCTATATTTTATAATTCAAAACTGAAAGGGTGTTGTGAAACCTACATAGGCAAAACATAGATTAGATCACTACCTTGAGATCATGAAGGGATTCGACGATTATCTGGTGGCAAGAGGTCTGCTCGTTGACAAGCTCCACAGCACTGCCCATCATGGACTCGAACTCGTGTCTCTGATTGGCAAGCTGAGACGAGTGTATCACAACCAGGAGCAAAGACTCAACCTAGAAACCAGAACACAATTTCTATGGTAATGGTACACAAAACTAACCACCCCCAGGGGTTGCAAAATCAATTGTCTGTATTGCCCAGGTTGTCTCAGAGCATGTACAGGCAAGTGATAATTGGCCAGAATTTACAGTATAACTACCGTGGCACATAGCATTTAAGGACAAATAAGGAAATATCAGATTTCGCCATCCCTAACCTCCATGCAAAAATGTTAGTCTGCATACAAGACTTTAAAATAACAGTTGGATCAAAGCTGCCTATTGGAAAGGTATAGCACCAACAAACCGCCACTGCCTAATTTTCTTAGCAGTATTTCGTGTTTATTTCATATTTATTTATGCTTTCCAGTAATTTATAAGGAAATATCAGTGAAATAAAATTGGTAATTCACTGTTTAAAACAGTGAAAATTACCACTCTGTTTCATACTGGTTCCCCTATTTAAAACAGTAAATGAAATGGACCGTCAACGATGCCGGACTCATAATTGTCAAATGAGTCCTGCAATATTTTCCAATAAAATTCACTAAGATAGCAATTAAAATGAAAACAAATGGTGGAAAAAGCATAAAATAAAAAGAAAATTTGTTGGTTTCGGTAAAATAACCATTAACAAATTGTTATTCACTTGTGATCATAGAAAAAAAAAATTTCACTCGAGGCTGCGCCACTCATAAAAATATATATTTCTGTGATCACTCATGAACTAAAATCGATATTCTACCGAAACCAACAAAAATCCTCTATTTATTATACTCCATTTGGATAGCGCACATGTTTCACCATAGCTGTATTTTCTGTGCAATATAAGGCATTAATGTTTGTGTTCTTATTTCTGAAGAACAAACAAGCATTAGAGAATCCTTCCACCTACCCTTATATGTGATAAAGCAATGGCAGTTTCTGCAGTCGGTTCAACAGCAATGCTGGGACCTTGCCACTGTGGAAACTCTACATGCTTGTGGGTTCCGGACCCGCACCGCACCATGAGCAAGTACGCATTGTCCCGATTTGAGAAGTCCGTGTTCCCCGACACGTCTTCCCGTCCGCAGGTGACGTTCAGGAGTTGTATGATGTGGTGGCGCTGGTCAGCGATACTTGACGGTATGAACATCAGGTACTCGGTGCGCATCATGCTTATCTGTGGAATTACCTGTTAGCGAGAATAAAACACACAGATGACTCAGTTCAAAACTTGAGCCTAAAATATAGCTTGGCAATTAGCCATCCAAATGTGAATCTAGAATTACTATAATAAGCAACAATAGCATTGTGTAATTCAGGTGTTTTATTACAGAAACATTTCAGTGGAGGAAATAGAGAATATTATGCGAGTGTTGGATAAAGATCAAGTTTATCATGTGAGGCTGAGAAGCGGCAAGCCTCGCGCTACCCTGTTTCGAACCGAGCATGATAAACTTTACCTTTATCCAACACTCACATACTATTCTATTTATCCTATTATGTGTGCTCATTAATCTTGTAAACGGCGTGAAAATATGTCAAAATAAAAAAATAGCTTTGGTTTCTCATTTTTAACACTAGGTTTTTTGTTTACTATGAATTCACATTGAAATACAAATTAAAATAATGATAAAATAAAAGTGTGCTAAAAATAGCAATTGGATAAAGCTTCAGTTTATACAATGGGTTGTTATCCGATCGATTTGGCTATAGTAATAGGATAAAATATCTTACCCCCTTGAAGGGTTCACCAAAACGCATCATTTCTAAATAGATCCAGAAATGTGTGCACTATTTGTATATAACATTTGGGCATTCAAAAGAAGGAAATCAGTTGAAAGGAGGAGGAATATACACACCTGGTTTATTAAGCAACTGGAGGAACAGTGTTTAAACAGAACATTACACCACGCTGTCAGAACTGACTAAAGTATTATTTTTTTATTTAACCTGTTAGAGAGCAGGTACATTTATGAAATAATTGTCAATGATTTCACAACTCAAATGATTTACCATCCCATAAATGGCAAACACAGCTAACATACATTGATATGTCCAGACTCTTGGAGTTTCTGCAGAAGTTCTGACATTGGAACTGCCACATTGAAGTCTGCAGCTATCTCAAGGTCCTGAAATACCATACAATGGATCAACTCTTAAGGTTTACTATCACTCCTGGGCCCATATTCACCAACCTGGCCCCACAACTACGAACATTCTAAAGCTCAATCTTAGTCTTAAATATTAAACCAATGGAAATCAAAGCTCAAATGCTACAAGCATTCTCATTGGTCAATGTTTTAAGATGAGACTAAGTTTGAGTGCTACAAGCATTCTCATTGGTCAAAATTTTAAGATGAGACTAAGTTTGAGTGCTACAAGCATTCTCATTGGTCAATATTTTAAGATGAGACTAAGTTTGAGCGCTGCAAGCATTCTCATTGGTCAATATTTTAAGATGAGACTAAGTTCGAGTGCTGCAAACATTCTCATTGGTCAATATTTTAAGATGAGACTAAGTTTGAGTGCTTTTATAGTCAAGGGGCCAGTCCTTGCACTTAAGAAAAGACTTGCACTCAAGGAAGCAATCATTGTGTGTTCACAAATATGCTCAAACCAATTTTGTCTATGTCATTAACAAATCATTCCCAATGACTTTTGCTATAATAAGAGATGGTAAATACCAAGTAAGATTCAAATTAACGGCCTTTTTAGAACAAACCAGTTTTAAGAATATTCTTTATCAATAAGTCTTAAGTCTAAGAATGGGTTGGTGAATATGGGCCCAGATGACTTTGAAATAACATGGTTCAAATGAATGTATAAAAATAAGTGGTGCATGATACATGTGGTTATATACTGATTATTATCTTTAAAATAACAAAACAGTCAACAAGAGCTGTCTGAGAACAGCGCGCGACTATTCAAAGTATTTCAGTTCGTACATATTTTGGAAAGTGGAAGGGGCTTAAATTTGTTGAAATAAAAAACTTTTAAGTGAAAACCTTATATAGTCTATCAATTTTAAGATTTTGGAACAAAAACTTTAACCACAAAATCTATGTAAAAAGTGGTCATTCCTCTGTAAAAATACAAAACAGAGTTATGGAGATTGTTGAACCTGAAGCTGGAGTATACGGCAAATGTATATTCCAAGTTTCAAGTGAATAATCTATATAGTTTCAAGATATAATACTTCTGAATATAAACTTTAACCAGAATATCTATGCGAAAAAGGGACATAACTCTGTCAAGATACAAAACAGAGTTATGGGGAATAATGCCCCTGATGCAAGAGTTAATGACAAAGGTTAGTTCCAAGTTTCAAGTGAATAACTTAAGTAGTTTTGAAGTTACAAAACTGTTGAATATAAACTTTAACCAGAAAATCTATGTGAAAAGGGGGCATAAATCTGTCAAAATACAAAACAGAGTCATAGGGAATGATGCCCCTTATACTGGAGTTGATGACAAAGGTTAGTTCAAAGTTTCAAGTGAAACTTATGTAATTTTGCAGTTACAAAACTTTTGAATATAAACTTTAACCAGAAAATCTACATGAAAGGAGCATAATTCAGTCAAAATATAAAACAGAGTTATGGGACTTTTGAATACAAACTTTAACCAATTTAGACGCGATGACGAGGCGAGTAGGAAAACTCACCTATTCTTCGAATAGTTGAGCTAAAAATGGGTACCTCAATATGTAATCAAAGTAGCTTTGCAGTTGCACATAAGTCGTTCTTTAAAAGCAAACACCCAAAAGCTGATGTTTTTTTGTTCAGAAAGACATTCTTTATTTTGCCCACCTTTCTTAACAATTTTGCAAAGCCCAGTGCTTTTGAGGCCCTCTCCCTTGCTTCTCGAAACAGGTTCTGAAACCGTCGACAGGTTGTCTGAAAGGAGCGCCTGGAATACACACACATTTTACTAGTAAACTGACAGAACTTAATAAACATTTCTCAGCATCATAATGACCTATAAGTTAAAACTAGGCATGGGACCAAATATTCAAATATTGGATAATATTCGAATATAAAAAAACGAATACGAATATTCGATTTTCAAATTTATTTAAAGAACAAAATTTATTTTAAAAAATCATGTTTTTTTCCAGTTTGATTGCAAAGTTAACATGAATTCCAGTCGTATTTCCTGCCTAGCAGGTGGGCGGGGGCAGTGTAACCTGCCAAACCTGTCTAATTAACGACAATTGATAATTGGCAGGGGGCCACGTCTTTACAAGGGCCGCGAATTAACGGTTTGTAGGAGGCGAATATGACGCATTGTATCAACAAATAACAAAACTGGGCCATGTTGTTATAACGGTTTCACAGTTTGCACAAGGCGTACATTGTTGTTTATTGTCCTTAAGTGACATCTATACAGTTAACTTGTTTACGGTAAATTACAATTACTCTCTAAGTAAACCAATGAAAATGAATTCATTATCAGCCAATCAATTTCTTTAACAAAATTAGTAATCTTAATATACGTCACTGGTAAATTATCCTCCATTATATCAACACCGTATATTATACAGGAGTCTTGATTAATAAACAATGCCAACATCATGTGCTTGGAAGTACTTTACGCGGTCATTAGACAAAACCCAGGCAACGTGTAATCTATGTAATGAGAAATTTGTGTAAAGAACGATTAACAAATTAATTAACAATACATTTTACAATATCTTACATTTCTTTATATTTGCCTAATGTTTACATTGTACGACAGAAAGAGACTTTAAAGTGTGACAGAGAGACTTTAAAGTGTCACACCTGATAGTGCTGGAGGACTTTGCCCTGGTGACGCTGGTATCGTGATCGTCCTCCTCCCTTTCACTGTCCTCAGAGGATGAGGTCGGCTCGTGGAACCTCATGTCATACATGTCCGTTGTGCACTCATCCACCTCAGACTCCAAGAAATCAGATATCGAGTTCAGGAGACTGATCGCCATGGTGCTGGAAGTAACATGAAATGTTTTTCCAAATGATGCTGTTTCCTATTGCTTGCTTAAGATATAATTGTTTATTTATCGTTGTTTATCGGCCAATAAAAAATTATCGGAGTTCTGATGCATATGAATTAAACCACGAAGGTGTTAAGCCAAGTTGTTAAATAGCCACACGTCAGAATTATTTTGATTCTAACATGATCTGACATATATTTTTGCAACTGTAATTGGAACTTCTTTTTTACTATGCTCCCCTCAGAATCGAGACTTTTTGCATTGTTTATTGGGTACTTCAACAAGGATAATTCTGTTATTTGTCAATAGAAAAATCTGCGCGTATCATGTTAGAAATTAGATTTTAATTTTTATACACATGCACATGTATCTTCTAACATTTTTAATAATGCATGGTTTGTTATTAATATGAGAAATTTTAATGGCACAATGAACGCTTTTTAAAGGGACTTGTTCACAGATTTTTGCATTTTTTTAAGTATGCCATTAAATGTCTTATCTTGACCATTTAAGCATCGGAACTAAAAGGCGGAAGTATAATTAGAAGAAAAGTATTTAGAAAAAAAAAAAAAAAAAAAAAATTGGTCCCACCGGGGTTCGAACCCGGGACTTCCGGATTAAAAGGCTATTGCCTTAACCACTCAGCCATTCCGATTTCTATATTTCGCCAGGCATTATTTACTTTGTGTAAGTGTTCCACGTGATGTGAACAGTTTCTACAGAAACACTCCAAATTATTCCATCGTTTAGCGTCACAAACACTTTATAATTTTATCAATTTTTTCAACTGATGATTACTTATAAACTAAACGGTTTTTACAGTATATTTCTATGTCCGTAGTTTTATTTTGCTCCCTTGTATACACTGTTCTTTTATTATCGGTGACAAAAAATTGAAAAGTTGAAAATTTGTCAATCTGTGAACAGATATTTAACATTTAATATAAACAACAAAACTGAATACCAGGATGTTATACAATACATACCGAGTTGCTATTATGAATTCCTAACAGTAGTTTCTTTGAAAACAATAATAATCGTAATAGTTGAAAAATGTAAGTTTTCATACATTCATTAATATAAAGAAATAAGACTGATAAAAGGACACAAAAGAAAATCTTTGCAGAATGATCAACGGACTCTTCAAAATGCTCCACAGACCAGTGCATTTTTGCCTTATATAGCAGGGGCTCAATACAGGTGTTATCCCCCAGCAGTTTCTTTAAAATCATGTATTTGTCCACAAAAATTGACTTTACATCTGGAATTTTTTTGTTCCTCTTTGTCAAATTTATTGCGATAATTGTCTCCAAAACCTAGGGACTGAGCCCCATCCCCAGTCTCTAAAAGAATGCCCTGGCAGGATACTGATTACAGCCCAGTGCATACCTGAAGCGTTTGCCCGCCTCCGCCTCTCCCCCTATGATGTGCGGACAGATCTTCTTGGTGAAGCTCCACTCCTCCTCCAGGGGGTTCTTCAAGGTGCGGGATGCCTCGGGCAGGTTCTGCAGGTGGTACAGCCAGCTCTGCAGATACTGGAAATACATCTGAAACAGACAAGCATAGCAACAAATAAGATGCATATTTGGCTTAATACAGTCTAAGAATGTGTTGGTCAATACGGGCGCTGGCCAATCAACTAGAAAGACACGGTAACAGTCATTTTCAGTCATGTTTTTTTTTTTTTTCGTTATTTTTTCGTTATTTTTATTTCATATTTAATTCATAATATTTTTATTAACAAAACATTGCATTCTATTAACCTTGCAATAATATTTCCAAATTGAATAAACAATAAAAGCCGTTCTAAACACAGTCATTGATAATAACACCTGTTACAACTGAAAAGAGTGAAAGCGCGACATCATCAATTAGCCAGGCCTCTAAATCTGCAAGCCGTTAGCAACAGCATAGCAACGGTGTCAATTAAACTTAAAAAAGTCTTTGATGTAACTGCCGAACTGGGGCCAGCTTCTAGCGGTTTGTAGCACTTAAGCGTGTAACATGATTAGCACATGGTCAGTGAAAAAAACATCAAACAATACTACTGTATCTGAACAATGCAAGCACTGTCGATAGAGCATTAATGAATTAGCGTTCTAGGGGAAATTTTAAGGGAGTCATTAAAATCAGACCGTTGTTTTGTTAATGCATGTAGTTTGGAGATTTAAAAGAAAGTGAATATAATACATGAATTGGAATTAAAATGGAGATTGTGTTACGCCATAAAACTGATTGAATATTAAGTTTTATTGAATATTAACATGAATATTTATATTCCATTTGGATTAATAGGTGTTTCATGTACAAGGTAATTATGTATGCTTGTATGAAATTTTAATCCCTTCACTACTAATAGAGTTATGCTCCGCACAAGAAGCGTGACGGATGGACGGACAGAAGGACGGACGATGCAATTACTATATGCCTTTGGGGTTATAAAAAAGTGTTTGTATACAGTAAGCTGTGTTTGTCGAATATTGGTCTGAGTAGGCTTGGTAATATTATAAATCCAATAGCAATCTGTCCACTAAATCATACTATAAACTGTTATAATTCACAAATTTGTACCCAGTGCTTCACACATCACATTTCCAAACAATATGGTACTTGTGTTAGAAAATACCTTGAACATTTTTGACATATCATCATCAAAGCCTTCAACGTCAAGGGGTGAGTTCTCAGATGTTGCCTCCTCATCATCCAACACTGCCTGGACCATGCATTGGTAGTCCTGCTTCACCATCACAGCCTTGGCAAGCATGTCCTTGCACTCAATGATCAGCTGGAAAGGACATTCACATGCACGTGTATCGAGCTAGCACATTTTGTGTCCAGTTCTGTTTGCATTTGCGAGACATAGATATATTTACAGATATTTGTTCACTTGTTGAATGGATCCAGTTAAAACAGCTTCTTTCCTTAAATACTTAAAACAACATGCAAGTTCTATATTTACCAGAAGGTTTAAAAAGTGCATTTACGATCTTAAAACAGACGTACTGGTGAGCGAGTATTTGTCGGACGAAATATGCATTTATTTTGGGACAGTTTAAATTCATGAACAAACTGAACGATGAAAATTCGTGTGTAACATCCTGGGTTGATCACCCGTTTGCATATGTAAACAAAATAAGTTTCACTTGTGCGCATGCGCAACAATAGAGGCCCTGAAAGGGGTACATAAAACACGGTCTTTTTCATGTTGACAGTAGTATTTTCCGAATGTTTTTTTTTTTACTGTGAAATATATGGAGAAATGCTGTATAACTTTATTTAATCTATATTAGGCAACAAATAAATAATCACATGCGCAATTTATATCAAAATTATACCATTTTATCAAATGATTTAATGATTACTAGAGAATATAAGTAAGGCGTTGAAACAAATACGGAAGCATGACGTTTTAAAGAGTTTACTAGACGTTACATATCTATGTAGCTACTATGCACGTCCTTAACGTCGTAGCGGGTTAAATAATGTTCTGCCAGAGTTCGTCTGCTATAACGAGCAGACAGCCAAAACTATCACAAACCGTGTCTGGGCCCCAAATTGGGATTTTATCGCGCATGCACACGTCATTTTACTTTGCCAGATGACAGTTGCATGCCTGTCAGACTTACCAAAAAGTAAACTCACAATTTTCGAAGAAAAACGAAACGTACTTGAAACTATAAGCGTTT
Organism: Congeria kusceri; assembly: GCA_027627225.1. Classification (NCBI taxonomy): domain Eukaryota; kingdom Metazoa; phylum Mollusca; class Bivalvia; order Myida; family Dreissenidae; genus Congeria; species Congeria kusceri. The sequence goes on along the minus strand of CM051024.1, from coordinate 90,550,291 downwards.
ATTTGTATCATGATGATAAAATACGAAAAGCGGTTAAGAAACGCGAATATTTAAAAATGTTCGGATAATACTACTGTCCGACAAATACTCGCTAACCAGTAGTGACATAAATTAAAACAAACCAATAAAAAAAAAAGTTAATAACTATATACATTGATTTAAAATGGAAGAAATGTAAATAATAATCATTGTTGTAAAACCCACAGTTGGTTATTTTTTAACCACAAACTGGTTTTCGGCTTTACAGCCAGAAACTCCAATGTATGTAAATACAGTAGTTTTACTTTACACAACACTAATAAACGATGTAAAAGTCGACACTCATATTTGTTGATTTTTTGGAGAGTTTAATGTTTATATTGTCCCTTTCATCTTCTTATTTTTTTAATAATTGATATGAATGACCGTACATACGCACTTTAAAAATTCCCCATTCTACTAAAAATTCACCATTGTACTAAAAATTCCCTATTCTACTAAAAATTCCCTATTCTACTAAAAATTCCCAATTCTACTAAAAATTCTGTACAAATACATGCATAACTGCCATATGTCATGTGTATTCTACTCAAAATTCAGTACACCTAAGTGTATAAATGATGTATATTAGTCATAGGTGATGACCTAAAATGTTATACAAATTAAAAGAAAACAGCCAACTTACATACTAATATAGCAACTCCAACAGTTTACCTGTCGGATACTAAGAAATGAAGGCTCTCCAATTGGATTCTGGAGCTGTTCTAGTCGGATCTTCATTGCCTCGTGGATCACTTCAAGTAATACCTGAAACATTTAAAGACGATTTCGGTAGTTTTGGGTGTGCATCTTTTCGCGCATAAGTAGAGTTGATTTAAATCTTCATCATAGTGTTTTTGACAGATAATAATATTTATTAAATATTGTGTACACTGTAATTACCAACTAGAATCAAATATATTCATAATAATTGCCGTGATCATAGTAGGAGTGTCTTGTGACTCGATTTTATTTGCGAAAGTTTGATAATACACTGAAAATGAAAGTAGGAACATGCTGACTGAACATTGGACTCGCATATAGCTGTGCACATGCTTGCGATTATTGTGAAAGTGTTTTGGCTGTAATAACATTTTGTACATGTCATAATCAACTGCTGTAACTAAAATAATTATATATAATATATATCTATTTAAGTGTTTTGTTATAAATTACGACTGTCATTCCATCCTGTTTTTTTACAGAAAAATGTCCAATACGAACATGTAAACTACATATTTTTTCTCGAAAACAAGCATGGTGACCCGCTGTTTTGCTTTTTGCAATTAGTTTAGAATATAATTATGTAATAAATATTGAAAATTCATGAATTTTCACGTAACAGATTTTTTTTTATAGTCAAAACCTAACTTTTATATGATTACAAAATGTAGAATTTTTTCGTTAAAAAAGGATGAAAAAGCAGTTGTTGGAAAATATAATATAATTTTTTTCACTATGTAACGGATTGCTTTCTTACAATTACCCATTTCAACCAATAGGATGTCGTTATTTTTTACCAATCAATAGTCAATACTATTTTTTTTTAAAGAAAAACAGAATCAAAATTTCCTAAAATGCATTCACGGATAGGTCATTTACATGCATTTTCCAAAATATCTAATGCGGTGATCCCCATTTTTTATGGTTTTATTGTATTAGGCATTCAACGATCTGCAAAATATGTAAAAATGAAAAAAATTCACGGAATGAAAAAAAACTGTAGCAATTGTCTTTAAGCTTTGTTACGGTTATGAAATGTGAATTAAAATCCAAATGAAACTTGTATTATCAATTATTGCGTGAAAAACAATCTTGTTTTGCTCCCTTGCATGTAATTTATAACACGTTAAATAACATTTTATCCTACAAAATGTTGATGCAGATTAAAACAAGATATGTTTGTAAAACATGTATGCCCCCCAACTTGTAGCCAAGTTGTGAATATGTGCAATTGTTAAGAAATTTTTTTAATATGCAATCCCAAGCAAGGTCATGATATATGGTATCTATATATGAAGTTTCATTAAAATATCTCGATGCGTTCTCAAGTTATTGAGCGGAAACCGTTTTTCTATTTTTCGTAAAGGTGACCTTGACCCCACCCACCCCATATGAAATCCCAAGAGAGGTCTGAATATAAGGTATCTATGTATGAAGTTTCATTAAAATATCTCGATGCGTTCTCAAGTTATTGAGCAGAAACCGTTTTTCTATTTTTAGCAACGGTGACCTTGACCCTTTGATCTGTTGACCTCAAAATGTATAGGCGTCTTCCTTTCCTTCCAAGTAACCAGCATACTAACTTTCATGATCGTAGGTCAAAGTGTTCTCTAGATATCGTGCGGAAACTAAATGGTCTACGGACAGACCGTCGGACCGACTGATAGACAGGTGCAAAGCAAGATACCCCCAAATGTTCCAAGGTGGACATAATTAAGACATAATCTACATGAAAATAAAATCTTTTTTTTTTTTAGCTGTAGCTGCAATAACACAGAGTATATATTAATCCAGGACGTCACTTTCCGCTTTTATGGTATATTCTGTATCAAGGTAGTCTCTTCTTAACATAAATCAACTGTAGGCAGGAAGTGCTGTCCCCGATTAGCATGTGCGGACCGCACAAGCTGATCCAGGACGATACTTAACGCACTTGCATTAAGCCCGGTTTTCCCATGACACGCCTCATATTCTTTCAACCACAACTTTCTATTAATGTGTGTATAAACACACACAGATATAGTTTTTACATTTTTCATCATATATAAATATTCAAAATAAAAGCCATGCTAGTCAAAATCACATAGTCTTGCATATATACTGATTTGCCAGGGCAATGTCCGGTAAGTAAGTGCTTAAAGTACTCACTAAAAAAGTTTACACAGATCTTCAACATTTAATCTTACACTTTACTTATCACACAATCATACCAACATTATATGCCTTAACAGTGGTCAAAATTAGCAAAAGCCCATAAACACTACTATGGTACATTTTCAACTGGGCTTGCTCTGATTCTGGGTTTGATATAGACAGGCTTGTAACATGTACTTGATCCCAATAAAAAATATAAGAGATCAGACTTGCCTGACAAAACGGCTGATTTTTTGACAGTCTTACCCGTAGCAGAAATATGTAAGTAGGTCGATACGAGGGCAGCCCTATGTCGAGGAACTCCTGCCTCCAGGCGTGCAGCTTCTCTGTGGAGTGGGACTCGAGCTTCACGCCCGGGGACTTGTCCAGCAGGTCCAGGGAGGGCGAAGTGTTGTTGTGGGATTCCTCACCTGGCGACTGCAGAAATAGGCACAATGTTGACGTAAATTTGTTGAGTCATACACAAAATTATGAACTTCCTTAAGTTGTGCTGTTCTTCACACATTGACTACAGTCGTCAAATTAAAATTTCCGAGTCCTGATTATGAACTTCATTAAACAGCTGAATGTTTGAAAATGTCTGACTCATTTAAATTTAATGTATTTGCATTAAAGTCAATTTACTTGGCCTGGGTTTCGAGAAATAGTGACAAATTTCAGAGCCTTGTTTTACTATATATATATATACAGCAAAATTTCTCATAGCCAGGACAATCACAAAATCATGCACTCTTCTGTTAAAACTGACTTCATTGGATTTTTTTGTTTCCCGTTACCAAATTGTTCCCTTTTTTTTCCAAAAAAACTAGGATCTATGACCTCCACCCTCTGAACAGAAGCCCTAAATTTGATTCTATCTTGGAAATTGGAATGCAAAATGCCATAACAAAAAATACAAATACACACTGTTTCTATAATAATATAAATAATAAAAGTACACACGAAACAGGTATATACTTACTTCTGCATCGATATCCTGAGATCTATGTTCTAAACTCTGTCTGGCCCGCCTAAGTGATGTATACAAAATATCTCGCAGTCTTATCAGCATCTTATTCAACCCCATCTTTTTGAGTCCTTTATCAACATAGGCTCTATATGGTGAGCGTGCTTCGTCATTCAAACTGGCCTCGCTGGAGGCCCTGGACAGGGAAGTGGATGAAAAAGGGGCCCTTAAAGGGGTCGAAGAATCTGGGGGACTACCATAACATGTGGGACTAAGATCTCCTTTTGGACTGGCAATAGGAGATGTAAATAACTTTCCTGATCTGAGTGGACTTTCTAAGAACTGGAATTTCACTTTCTTACGAAGTGCTACTCCACCACTAACATCTGTTAGCGACTGAGATTGCTTCATTTCGCTTCCCAACTGTTCTATATCAACATCCACATCATCTTCATCGTCCTCTTCGTCTTCACCACCAACAATTTCTGGAATGTCTGTACTACTCTGATTTTCTTCCCAAGTCTCTGCCTCTTGACTAAAATCAACATACGGCCAACCTTGGTTTGCTGATATATTGAACACTTGCCCTAATACATTAATCTTATGGCACAAATCTTTCGTAGTGTTAAGCCACAAGTACAATGCCTCAGTTCGATGGACAAACTGAGGGTCATGATACATGGGATAACCACTAGCAAACTGTGCAGCTGTGGAATAAAGTTGCTCACACCGATCTAGCTTCTCTAACAACCTCTGAACATGAATCACAGCAAACTCCTGTTGCTGGATCATTTCTATATTCACATACATGGTGTGATATGTGTCAGATATATCCGTCATAATTGTTTCTATGCTACATTCACTGCTTCGATTGTTTTCAGCACCAGTGTACTGTCCACTTGCATTGAGCAAACTGTTCTGTGGAAATTGCACTTTAAATTTCATTATTTCGTCAAGCACACAAGGTATTTTCTCTCTTTCTAGCTCCATTATGCGATTTTGTTCAGATATAGACACTCCATTAAGCCAAGCTTGCAGTCCAAGCCATACAAGTGATATATATAAATGTTCTTCTGAGCTCTTTTGTCTCTGAGGGATCATACGTTCTTTTTCTTTTTGTTCTTTTTGTTTCTTTCCTTGGGAACCCATGTTAATAAGTGCCTGAAATGTTTTGAAGAACACTAACCTATCTTCCGGACAGTCTGTGTACGATGAAACAGTTGGTCTTCGTTCACTTGAAGCTACTGAAGAGGCCGCTATACTGAGTTTATTGGACATGCCTAATGTAAGATACCTCCCAGATCCTTCTAGTTTTATTGGAACAACTGGAGTGTTTATGTCCATTGGAGCAGTATTGCTTGCAATATTTTCACTGATATTATTTTTGTCCTCCCTTTTCATAAATATCTCCTGCTGCCTAGTTTTACTCTTTAACTTATCTTCACGATCTTTTCTTCTCTTTTCCGTCATGGCGCGTGATTCACCTCTTTCGAGGTCTACGTCAGAGTCAACATGACCCAAACCAGAAAATAAAGCATTACTCTCAGAGTACTTCTGTTTAATAAAAACAGGCATTTTCGGCTTTTTCGACTTCTCCATCTCTCTCAGCTGTCTGATTTCCTTGTAGGAATGGGTTTTCTTACCACTATTTCGCCTGACTTTTTCTCGCTTGGAAAGTCTTGAGCTGTTTGGTGGACTGAAAGGCATCCGCTCAGTTTCCTCAGAGATATACTCCTCAATCATCCCTTCAAGGGAATACATTGGCGACTCAGAATTGGTGTGGTCATCATCGCTGCTTCTGTCCGCATCATGGTCCGATGTCTGCACTGCTAGTTGTGACCTGAAATCAAATGGAAAGTTGATGTAAAGAGTAATGAACAATGCCACTGTAAAAATAGGCTTGTCAGACTCAGAAATACCAAATTCTTAAAAGGGTGTATCAACTGTAGATTGACAATAAAGTGTGCAAAAACAAAGTTAATTTACAGAGAATTAATAGCTAAGCATTGTTAAATACGATGTTAGGACTTTAAACCGTTAAAAAATATATATCATTTTTAGGATGCGATGGAAAAATTAGTAGAAGTAGTAAAACTGAATGAAATGTACATGCAGTACCATTGTGCACATGCGCAACATTGATAAATGTTGTTTAAAGTGTAAGAAAGTTTTCAATGAATTGGTGATTTTGAAGGGGAAAGTTCAAATCTGGCTGGAATTACGTATGCAAAAATACTTTTGGCTTTGTATATATTTTATTGTTAATGATTGCAATATTATGCACCTATCAATATTTTCCCCCAGGGGGAAGCGGCGGGCAAACCCAGGGGAATTAGACTTATTGTACTTTGGGGGGTCTAATTCCCCACCCTTGAGCCAAGCATTTTTGTGTAAATCCCCTCAATGGGGGATGCTTAATTGGTGTTTCAAATGGTCCGGCGGCCAAAATAAACAGGATCTAAAATCCGAACAAAGTCTATTCCCAAGGACCCAGAATCATTCGGCTTGTCAAATTACCACCTATCGAAAATTGCTTTCAGTCTTAAGTACCGTATATGCCCGCCAATCCCCCCTGGGCGAAAATATTGATAGGTGCATTATTGCAACAAGCAAACGTTTTTATTCGAGAAAAATAGGAATACGTCTTGTTTTAATGTGTCTATACTGCCCACATGCCCCATAAAGAACATCAACAAATGTTCGGCCTCAACAGTAGATAACTTGTACTCAGGAAATGTGTTTATTTCTTTTTCATACAGTAACAGGGATCTCACTAGGATTTTAAAAAGTTGGAGTCCTGGGACTCCTTCCCCCTAAAAAGTAGGAGTTCCAAATAGAAAAGGAATAAAATTGATGTGACGCGCGAAAGTGAATGGAATTTTTACAATTTACACATTTATGCAATATATGACAGTTATAAATAAAATAATGATCATGATAATAATAAAAATAATAATTATTATCAGCGTTTTTCCTCTATATAAAGTCGGTACCGTAAAACGGTACCATTCCCAATCCGATTTTCTGACCATTTTTCCCAATTTGAAGTTAAAAAATTCCCAAAATGTAAGAAACAATCCAAAAAGGCACTGAAAAGATCAAAGATGTTCATGTATTTTACTTTTGTTTTACCCAAGCGTAAACCTGCACGCACAGCTGCAGAGCCTTCCCCAGGCCGTTTTAGCTCCCCGGTGTTCGGGCATTCAAATTGTAACTTGAATATATCCGGGGCGCCTAAAATTAGTGTTGCAATTAAAAACATCGCCGGGTGCACGTGTATTTTATCAATTAATTAGCTGTGTTGACTGCAGCAGACCAACAATGCCTGCTGTGAAAGCTAATCTCTTACGTCGCAATGGCCGTTGTTCACTCGAGAAACATGTATACCCAATCTATAAAGTCAGTGAATGATCAAAGTGAGTGTCACTTCACCGAAAATTTTAGCAATTAACAGTTATTCCTAAGCCGCAATCAATCACATTGAAGCATGGCCCTGCAGGCGGAGTTCCAACATGCAGTAAAATCGGTATGAGCCAATAGAAACGCCCAGTTTATCTTCACTTTCGAATGACATCATGACTGACCAATCGGTGCATTTGGCATATATCCACACACAAGAAACCTCATACGCGCTTCAAGCGTATTATCGACCTTAAAAGTAAACGAGCTTTTGTATTTCATAATATGCACACTTATGTATTTAATAAATTTTAAAATTTTAAAAAATAAACTGCAAAAAATCAGTCTCAAATACGCTAATATGAAATCGTAATTGGAAAAGCTTATCCGGTGTTACTGCTCAGTGTTGTACTTTCGTAAACACAAGCCATCTTGTTTATGTACATATATGCCATGTAAAACCCGTGTTTTCTGCAAAAGAGCGCGAAATGTCGGCTGACAACCACGGCATCACGTTCCACGCATGGAAAGCGTGCGTGTACCGACCATGTGCTTTCTTAATACAGGTTTTTAACATTTGACGCGCGTAGGCACAACGTGCACTGAGAAATTCTCCCGCCGTTTTTGCAAGAAAAATGCATGTATAATATACATGTATTTTAATCATGCTTCTTTCAATGGCGCTTTTGCTTTAACAGGCTAGAGGTATACCGTTTAAACGTTGATGTTTCGTTTATTTCATTTCGTTTAAACGTTTACAAAAAATTGAAAACGTGTTAGCCTTAATTTAAACAGCTAAAACGCACCAGATAACGTCATAAGACACATGCTGCAACAAAACAATTCGACGTAGAGACCAGGGCGCCTGAGACAAATCCTGGGTTACTAATAACAGCTAGGGGAAATAACTTACTGTTTTTACATCTTTTATGATTTTTTTTATGAAAGTGATAAAATTCCCAATTTGGCTCAAAACGACGCTAATTTTCCCAATTTGACCGGTACCGGTACCATTCCCAAAGTGGTGAGGAAAAACGCTGATTATTAATTTTATTATTATTCTTTATATTATTTTTATTGGGTTATGTAATTATAATGATATAATACTTAATCATGTTCTACAAAACAATATTTTTGTACCAATAATTAATTTTAAAACAGGTAAATTCTGGACGATTAGCAATTGATGGTCTAAACTTGTTGACTGATTTGTAATGTGTAGGCCTAGTAAAAAGTTATGATGCGGTGATTACAGTAAAGCATAAGTTACTGTCAAGTAGAGTAATTGTGAAACAGGTAAACAACATAAAAATGTAAAAAGGAGCAATTATTGGTGATATTAAACACCAAAGTATGTGTTTGCATGTGTTTTACAAATGTTTGTGACCTGTAAAATCAACAACGAAAATGTTCGCGAGGTCGCGAAAATATGTCACTTTGCAAAATTTTGTACTTAAATTACCGTCAGTATTGTTAATTTATGTCTTGTCATAGGTGTTAAATACTAGAAAGTGCCTTTATGTATAATTATTGATCGATGCTTTTATATTCCTGTCAAAATTCAGCCCTAGATTTTCGAATAAAATTTCTGTCAAAACAAAAAACCCTATCATCGTATTACTGAGATTTAGATGTTCTTCATGAAATTGGATTGGCAATATAAATTGAGTGAAATCAGCTGAAGCTGTTTTTCACTCATTTTAACAATGTTGTTTGTCTTAATTTATCAAATATCTTCAAAATTGTTCTTAATCGAGGACGCCTTTTGTCACATTTCGGCGATTTCGCACATTCTAATTGACTTGTGCATTAAAGCACAGCAATAAGTGACAAATGTATTTTACCAATGAAAATAACAGTAACTGTCTCGAATGGTGTGGGCGGAGCTAAAGGACTACTGTGGGCGGAGCTAAAGGACTACTGTGGGCGGAGCTAAAGGACTAGACTTTGACAGCTGCAGTGTGTACTGGGACCGATATTGATTTTATCGCGACTACTGCCGAGTTTACTGCAGGCAATCGTGTATGTGCTAAGTAACAGGGTATACGCAGTAAGCCAAAAAGCATGCGTCCCAAGGACTTTTGGCATGGGTTAACATGTGTCCTTTTGAAAAAATATGCGTCCAAATACGCTCGATTTTGCGTTTCCGAGATCCCCAAGTAATATTATTTATAATAAATGGAAACATTCAATTTGCTGACTCAGTGACTGCATTTAGTTGTTATTTTGACATGCACACTCTAATGGCACACTTTCAGTGGCGTAGCTTTCTTTAAGCTGTAAAAACACGAGGGGGGATGGCGGTGTGGGGATCGTTCTTGGCTGTGTTGATACTTCATTGTTTAATGAGTTGATTACGTCAATATGAAATAAATTTCATGAAACCCATGCTTTTTTAACAATTATTTTGTAGAATCGGGGTTTAGCTGAAGTTAGTTGTTTGTAGCCACATACGAGTATAAACACTCCTGGCCCAAATTGTTGTTTTCAGCGTCATTTTGTAGATTCTGCCTATTGTGCCGATACAGTTAAACCCAAGGTACACCCCTGACTTTCACACACAAGCAGCAATTGTTGTAATTATACTGATAAGTAATAAAGCAACTATCATATTGGATAGTAGATAAAAACACCAAGATGGCTAGAAGAAATTTTCCTCTTTGTCATGACTGGGTGTTCTTTTCTTACGTACACCACTAATTAAATACTTAGTTTCCCCTATCAATCTTATCTAATAAGCAATAAATAAAGTTGTAAATTCGGTTTGCAACGCGTATTAATAGGACATAAATGTTAACCAATTTCTGCAACACACCCAACCCTCTTGATTTTATACAGAACGATTGTTTGCAACCAAACTCATCCATTGACAACAATCTGCGTTAGTGACAATGATGCAAAACAACGATGGGCCATTGCAAACGACTAATAAGGTTCTCGATGGGACTTGTGCATCAGAGATACTTACGCTACGTCTGCTAACGGGTCGTAATTCTCGTTTGGAGATGTACCAGCCATCTCCTTACCTCCGTCTGCCATGTTGGTCCAGGAGAAGTCACGTGCCAGTAGGTTAAACGCAACTAAATAATGTCTTGTTCAGCTGTGCTCGAATGCACCCTTATTTTGCTCGAAGCGAGATAGAACAGCACAGCTGCATAAATAATTAAACGTTTGCATTTGCAATATTTGCTTGACTGTCATTAAGCTTATATGAAAAAAACTTACTAAAATTCTAAAAGCTTACATATATTGTAGCTGCACTTACGCACGTGTGTAAAACTATTTTTTGTAAATTGTCAAAAACAAAAGTGAAATAAATGCCAAAAATGCATTTTAAATCGTTCTCCAGGAATAGGTTTATTGATTGGACTACACTCTATAAAAAAGATATAAGCATACCCGTATTTACAGGAATACAAGGGTTGCTGTTTTTAATTACATTCACGTGTGTACAATGAGTTACTATACTGAACACATCAATTCAAAATGATATCGGATTAACTTCCCTTTTAATCTTGCATGCGATAAATTGTGTAAGTAAATTGGCCATCGTTTCGACAATACCACAAAGGCTGTCAGAGAGGACTTCATAGAAATGTCAGAGAATGAATCCACAACAGGCGAATCACAGACCTTTATGGAAAACATACGGTAAGGCGTAAAAAATATATGTTTGTTTCAGGTTACATGCCCCCAAAAATTAGGGTCGGTAGGTAGGGAATTATTGTTTTATTATTATTATTATTTGGTAGATCTAACTTGTCAACTTGAAGATTCTAAAACTGAATGAATATTCAAAACATGTCTATAATAGCATAAAACATTGTTTTGAAGTGGATGCTATCAAAACAAAACACTTATTTTGATAAAACATATTTTATTATTGGAAAAAAAGTAAAATAAACAAAAAATATCTGACCCACTCAATAAAATGTTCTAGGGATGGGGCTTTTTTTAGGATAGGTCGGGTAACCTGAAACAAACATCTTTTTTTACGCCTAATTAATATGTCAGAAATAAATCTACGTATCCAAGCACGAATGTACCACGTCATACCCGAAGCAATATACACACACTGCAAAGAATACTGCATAAATCTAGCGATATTGCAGGCATCCGTAAAGCCACTAATTCGGAATGTGAACGGCACGGCTTTTCAACTACTCCGACAAACGGCTGTAGGCGTACAAGTAACCCTTGCAAATGACAAGGAAAGCCTAGGGCAAACAACTAATATCCTCCAGCAACATCGTCACAAGGCGTTTAATTCTGCTGCTATATATGTAAGAATATTGGAAATAAAATTTGTATTTGTCGTTTATGGACCAGCTTGTCACGGACTTGTCTGGCCGCCTTATCGAGGACGTTGACAGGCTCAATGCGCAATGCTTGATCCAGAGGGAGATCAGTTACTTAACAAATGACATTCAACAGTCCTTGTTTGCTATGTTTGAGCAAAATCTACCCGCACATGTGGAAGATTTCCAAAGAGAGGTTTCCCGATGAAAATCGTGATGCACGGATGCCGTACCCGTTTGGGGATACCTTGGCAAATATCAACAAAAAGTTGTATCCTAACCACGCAGTCAGCATGCAAATACTGCTGGCCATGCCTGTTTTTACCGTTACTGGGAAGCACAACGAGGCGTGTGAAAACAATGAGGCGTACCTCAGGTCGATGATGAAAACGGACCAGTTATGGTGACTAGGACTGACATTTACCAAGAGATAGTAAAAATTGTGAATTTACTGATCGTTGTGTTTGTCAGAAACAAAGGAACAACGACTAGCTTTCCTCTTTCACGTTTTATCGCCTACCTAAAAGGGTAACTTTAATATCTTGTCTTTACCATATGATATTTTGTTGATGAAACGTCGTTGTTCTGAAATGAATATTCATTTTCATTTTATTTAGATAAAATAGTGAAAATTAAGCCAAGAAATACACCGAAAAAGACATTTATATACACGCCTAGTTTCTCCTGAAAGCGCCTAGAAGAATTTTTTTTTATTTGTTGACGGAAGTATTTGGCTAAAAAAAATAATGAATTGTGTCTCAGACTACTTTTTTTCTCCTACTCTTTTCTATTGGCAATATGTAATAGCTCATGAACACAAGTAAAAAAGTACAGACAATTTTAAGTTTTAATAATAGCTTAAGCATCCCTTTTTTTTTTAAATTCTAAATATAGAATTATTAATCACAAGCTGACGCAAAAGGGCAATCAATTTGAATGTTCATAATTAACACAAGTGCCATCAAATTGATATACCATCAACATTCAAGTACTTCTATTTATAGAATTGAACTTTTCGTAATTCATAATATAACTGTCAAATATAGGAATTATTTTTGCAATAAATCACCAATAATTTTTGGAAAGGAAAATCAACAATTGTCAATGCAGCTGGCATTTTCGTTTGTTTCTATAGGACTTATATTGACACAGGCTTTTTTTTTCCAAAAATATGGAATGCTATTACACAAGCAAAAGCATCTACGAAACAAACGTTTGTGTATTTTGTTCGGTAACATGCCCATTAGAAACACTTTCTGCAAAGTTTTATTTGTATTAACATATTTCTGGACTGCTCCTTTAAAACCCGAGCGCGATCGTCAAAAAATAGTAAATAATTTTTTGGGGGCATTAAATCGAATTCGTGGCGGGCCATAAGAAAACGTTGCGGCGCTGCTTGAGAAACAAATCATTGAGTTTTTTAGCCCTAGAAAGTAAATTTGTACAAGTTGAAATATTGTAAATTGTTGGTAATTTGCCAACAAAATATGTGTTATTGCTGGAAAAAGGAATGATAAACAATTCAAATGCGTTAAATAAGTATCTTGTTTTATTCATGACACATATACGAATTATTTATGCAAAATATAAATAACAAGAAATATCCTTAAAAAAATATATTCGACGTGTGTGGTAATTTTGCAGGTAATATAAGGAGTGTAAATTAAACTTCCAGCATAAATATTGAAAACAATGTAACTATACGACTAGATGCGAATGTAATACAATACTCAAATACTAAATAATATTATAGGGTTAAACAGCTACGCCAAAAAATAGTCAAGGTGGGTAATTGAAACTTGGGTACATCACTGCATGTAAACACTGGTTTCACCTCTTTTTGGAGGTGAATGGAAAAAGATCCAATTCAACTTCCGACGTGGAGCTCAGAACAGGAAATTTGTCTTAAACATAAACAACGTTAAGAGGTATATAGGTCTGTTTGATTCTTGAATACAACCATTTAAAGCTCTACTTTAAAAATCAGACAAGGTAGTTCCACGTAGAAATGATCTTACCTAGTATATACGTAGACTGTCTTGCTATTATCAAAGAATTCTGAAAGGGGAGATTTTTATGAGTGGTAACATCGGGTCGATTCAAACACAATATTGACATTTGCCAACGTATTTAATCTTTTTTTTTGCACGTAATACAAGTATTGAGGCAAACCGTATATATATTAGTGTTGTTTATATTAATATCAACTAATTGACGATTTTTGGACAAATTGAAGTTATTTTTGGACAAGTATAATACAATTATCTGTACTATTGGCAAAGATGTCGAGCTCATGACATGAGCTGGAGCCAATGCACTATCAACCCTGTAACATATCGGCTTAAAGTTATTAGATGCCAATGAGAAGTGCAGTTTAGAAGAATTACAGTTTATACGTGGAAGTTTCGTCCGGATGATAGGTTCACAAAGTAATTATATTGACTCGAATTTTTTTACGTTAATAGACGATCTTATTGCGGAGAAATGCAGTGTTTTTTTCATTTTTCATTGAAATATAATATTGCAATTGTTCGCTTTAAGACTTAGATTTCGCCCATCACATAACATCGTAAGTTTGGAAGATAATTCTCTTGTTTCATTGTCAGTGTTAAAGTCATATCTCAAGCAGAATTGTATTAGTTGACAGTTTAATATATTATACTATTATTATGTAAGGCCCATATATGAATACAATCCATTCAATAAATCTTTGCAAGAGTTCCTGTCCACCAACACAATTTGCTATAAGTACATGCAATCATGCATGTAATAGTTATACTTTTGTGGGGAAGGCCATGCATCATGGCTCTTGTTTATTATTAAATCTGTGAGATTTGACAGCCTTAAATTTACTTCAAAGATCAATTATAAGTCTTTTATAACACTTCGCATGTTGACAAGATAATTCAATTAGGAGATTCGTTGTTCTGGATCTTCCAATTGATCTATATTGTGATAAACTTATTTTGAATGTTTCTACATTGTGAGAGCATGTAATTGGTTATTGATTGTTACACACATAAATAAAATATACATGTATTATTAATTGTATTTTTTGTTATTTTTACTAGACGCACAATTGAACATGATACTGTTATTGTTCATTAAAATGGAAAACAGAAACAAGCTACAAATACAGTTATCAAATTTCAATAAAGTACATTCGACAGACAATTATCAAAGTTGAATATTAATGCACCAGGTAACAGACAATGGTCACAGATCAATACAGCATCATGCTATAAACTGTTATCAAAGTTGAAAAACAGCTTCATGTTATCATCAAAATTCAATACAGTGTCATATTAGAGACAGGTATAACACTTTCAATATTATCGCATCATAGGTACATAGATGTACATGTATTGTTCACTCCTCGTTTTGACCACACTACATGTATTTATCAAATAGGGAATCAATTGCAAGGCGTTTTGAAGGCAAGGCAACATTCCGGCTTCGTTTAAGATGTATCCATACTGGATAGGTTGTTCGCATTTTTTCTTAAACCTTGCTCAACCGGCTAAGTCAACAAATGATTCATGTAAACAAACACAATCATGAATATAAACTTAGTTGAAAAACAATACGCATTTACGTGTACTACCCTGCATTTCATATATATTAATCACAAATCAGTTTGTGAACTATTTATACATGTTGAGTTAGTGTTGACAAATTGCTTCAATAAGCAATACTTGTACAGATTATTTTTTATATGCATAAACTCGAGGAAAGTAATACTACGTGTAACTTCTACAGGTACTGAACGTTAAATTGAACGTACAGTTCAAATAAAGTTATTCGTATAAGGGTTTACCATATTGCTGTGCACACAATTCGACTGATTACTGATTTAAAGAGGTTTAATATATTTACAGAATGCCGTACTAGTATATTCAATTGTGCATTGGCTCCACCTCCTGTCCTGAGCTCCGCATTGATGGCATTGGCTCAACCTCTTTGCTAATAATTCCCGTCCAAAAACATCGTTAATTAGTAGCTATTAATACATGCATGAACAATATGAGTACTGGTTGCTCAACTACCTGCATTTGCGGGATAATGAGTAAAGACATTGGCAAATGTAAATATTGTGTTTACATCGACCCGATATTACAACTCATAAAAGTCCTCACGTTGAGAATTCTCTGTTTACTGCAAACTCTGTTTATATTGTATTCTGCCCTGCTGAGCTTTGTCACGCGTTGGCTATATTCTTAATATATATTTATTATCCAATGTAACGTGTTTGTACTTTTCATTATATAAATTTCTCAATCTGGACTATTTCATTTACGTATATATATATTAAGTAAGATCATTACTACGAGGAACTACATTATCTGATTTATTGAATTTTTCTTTAAATTATTGTATTTTAGAAAAAAAAAGCAGACCTACCACTTAACTATGTTTATGGTTTTTTTTTGACAAGTTTCCTGTTCTGAGCTCCACCTCGGAAGTTGCATTGGCTCATTTTCCATTCACCTCCAAAAAGAGGTGAAGCCAGTGTTTACAGACCGTGTACATGTATGATTATGAGTTATTGTTCTCATATGTTTCACTTCCTCGTCTCATGATGGCGATCATTTCTGCTATTCATGCTGGACAAATATATGCTCCGGACAAAGTCTTAAGGATTGATATCTTATATTTGATCTTTGACCATATATAGTGACCTTGACCTTGGACCTAGGGACCTCCATGGTTCTTGTGCACGACACGTGTTTCACCATGCTTATCACACTTCTGCCAAGTAATTTGAAAATCCATCCATGCCGGTCAAAGTTATGCTCCGGACAAAGTCTAAAGGATTGATTGGCGCCGCGCTCATGTGATCACTCTGACCGGAAGTTTATGGGTAGGAGCGGTGATTGTTTCCTTGTGAGTGTGGCAGTGGTATTACTGAAGAGAACCAATGGGGAAGTAACCACTGCGAGGAGTTTGAAAAACTAAAAAAAGATTTGGAAGTTTTCAGGCGAGACGATTTACGATTATGAGGAGATTGAAGATTAACTTTTAACAAAATTTTAATTGTATCATTATTATTTTATAACAATGACACAGACATGTTGCATTATTGGTCCAGGTTTATATATTACGAGTTAAAATGAAAAATAGAACATAAAAAAAAAAGAGTAAACATAACAACGCACAGATGTTACGTCGTCCACGTTTTTATCATGTGCTTGTCCACGATTTTATTAAGCGCCAAGTGTTTGCCTATGGTCACGTGGAACTTCATTTAAAATTGAGCTGTGCTCGGACACACTTAAATCTCTGCGCGGAGGCTGGCACTTTACACGACAACAAGCAACCTCCGCGCAGAGATTTGACTGGTTCCGAGCATAGCTAATCAAATCCCTGCCGTCATTACAAACCACGTGATGATGAGCGATTTAAATCTTCTCTATATTATTTATGGTGTTAATTAGTTATTTTATTTTTCTGTTTTCATTATTGACTGCAAACGATATATAAAAAGTCCAATTATGTAGAAAATGCGCTGAGTTGCATTAAATAAGTAAAAGTTACAGACACGTAATCCTTCCAGATCTGGAAGGATTTTACTTATAATGGCAGTGGTTATCGTTAACCGATAGGGGAGGTAACCGCTGCGAGGAGTTTGGACAACACGTATACATGTGTACACCCGGAACATTACTCGTTAATTTTCGGAATCACATTTTCACAAGATTTGAAAAGAATTTAGCCTTCGGAAGATCGAATCTCGTCCTCGGGCTGTCACGTGCGCGTTGCTGTGCAGCCATGCGTGAAGCGTGGAAATTTTCCGCCAAAACTATTTAGTTGGTGGTCAGCTGTTGGAAAGAGCAGACGTGGACGAGAGTAGTCCGAGAAAATGCTGTGCGCGCCATTTTCGTCGAGGGTAGAATTACATGTACAGTATATCAGCTTGTATGATACTTTATTTATTCCTTTTTAGGCTTTTAGTAGTTTTAATGTCAGCAATGTTGTATTTTATTAATGTTTTGTTGCATAATTTTTGGAATAGTACTTGGCACTTGTGTTTAGTTCCATTTTATTCATTTCTGAAATATGTTTTTAATATTTATTGCATACAATTTAAATTGTTATATTTCTGTTAACAACTTGAGACGAATATCTCTTATATCTGTATTTGTATTCTATCTTAAAATTGGTTCACCTTTGATTACTAACGTTTGTAGTTCGTTTAGAAACTTACAGTTGTGTGCTCGCTGCGTGTGTGTAGTACATTTTTATCGAGTGCACCGGGATTTTCTCCCATATGGCCATCGCCCCCAGAAGACTTGTTAGTTGGGTTATGGGGGATAGTGCAAGATACAGGAGACGCCCCGTTCCAGAGGAGACCCTGGGTCTTTTAGTGCCCGGTGTGAAGCACCTAGTACACTGCACCTCGGTTTAACGTCTGCACCAAACGAGCTATTTATATATCTCTGTTGTTGCTGTTGGGCCATGTAATGATGCAGATTTATGGGTCCCCATGTGTCCATCCAGGGTTTATAGAGGGTAGAGGTGACCTATCGTCATTGTGTTTACAAATGGTTGCTATGGATACCATGTATCATATTGTTTGTGGCTTGACTATGCAAATTTGGCTGCCAGCCATCACCTATCCAGAATTTTTAAAATGCGCATTTTCTCCATAGTGGAAATATGAACATCCTACATCTTCCAGTGGTTGCCATGGAAACCAAATGGAAGGATAATCCAGCAGAGTTCCAGCCACCCCAGACATGGGAGCATAATTCGTCGTGGAGGTCTATGTATAAGGGTGAAGAATGACTTCAGACATTTGTCTCCGGTAAGATTATTTATGTATTTGGCCATTTGTTTAGTTTTCAAAGTGAGTTCAGATCAGTCAGTCTTGAAAATCTTAGTAATTAATATTGCAATAAGGGAAAATTCATTCTCCCAATTAAAGGGACTGGTTCACAGATTTTTGCATTTGTTAAACAGGCCTTCTTCTATAAGCCTCACGGGCCAGAATATCTGACCCATTCCCAATGCAAAATATGGCTGTTTTTTCCCAATTAAAAAAATCATTTCCCCTCCACTACAGAATTTAGTTTGATAATATAAACATCAACTGGGAAGAAAATTACATCAAGAAATGTTTTAGGAACGAAAAACATAAAAAAAATGTCAGAAGTGTTATTTTTCTCCTTTGTATACACTGTTCTTTTATTTTAGGAATCTGTGTCAAAAAGTTTTTAAATTGTCATTTCGTCAATCTGTGAACTGGTCTGTTTAATACAATTTCAGGAAGAAGTCGATAAGTATTAAAAGTTATTAAATGGGTACGGTTTATTGTTTTCTGTTTATCCTTGGAATTTTTAAGTTCAGGAATTGGACATCATTATTGTGGCTTTTTACATGACCTATTTGTTGAATATTGAAAAAGTTATGCTCGCTGCATTTTAGCTCAGCTGGGCATGCATAATTCTGATCAGTGGTTGTCTGTTGTTTCTTGTTGGGTAGTCCTATGCCTACAATCTAAAATTTAGTCTGTTTTCCATCATTTGGGCCCATACTGCTGAAGCCTAATCCATTGTTGAGTAGTCCCATGCCTACAATTCAAAATTTAGTCTGTTTTCCATCACTTGGGCCCATACTGCTGAAGCCCAATCCATTGTTGAGTAGTCCCATGCCTACAATCTAAAATTTAGTCCTTTTTCCATCACTTGGGCCCATACTGCTGAAGCCCAATCCATTGTTGGGTAGTACTATGCCTACAATTCAAAATTTAGTCTGTTTTCCATCACTTGGGCCCATACTGCTGAAGCCCAATCCATTGTTGGGTAGTCCTATGCCTACAATTCAAAATTTAGTCTGTTTTCCATCACTTGGGCCCATACTGCTGAAGCCCAATCCATTGTTGAGTAGTCCCATGCCTACAATTCAAAATTTAGTCTGTTTTCCATCACTTGGGCCCATACTGCTGAAGCCCAATCCATTGTTGAGTAGTCCCATGCCTACAATTTAAAATTTAGTCCTTTTTCCATCACTTGGGCCCATACTGCCGAAGCCCAATCCATTGTTGAGTAGTCCCATGCCTACAATTCAAAATTTAGTCCTTTTTCCATCACTTGGGCCCATACTGCCGAAGCCCAATCCATTGTTGAGTAGTCCCATGCCTACAATTCAAAATTTAGTCCTTTTTCCATCACTTGGGCCCATACTGCTGAAGCCCAATCCATTGTTGGGTAGTCCTATGCCTACAATTCAAAATTTAGTCCTTTTTCCATCACTTGGGCCCATACTGCCGAAGCCCAATCCATTGTTGGGTAGTCCTATGCCTACAATTCAAAATTTAGTCTGTTTTCCATCACCTGGGCCCATACTGCTGAAGCCCAATCCATTGTTGAGTAGTTCCATGCCTACAATTCAAAATTTAGTCCTTTTTCAAGCCTGATCTATATTTTCTTACATAATCGTATAGAACACATTAAAAATCAGGCAATTGTGTTTTTATTTACCTGAAAAACAATGATTTTATGTAGTTCTCCTTCATTTTATCGTCCTAAAATCTATAGCGTCCGCAGACTTTAAAACCCATAGAGTAATTTAAAAATAGCGCAGTTTATATTAGGATAATCACTTGACAGTTTAATTTTGTCAAGTCGTGCATGTGCACACTTTAATCAGGTGCTTGTATTGGGGAAAGTCACTGTATTTGTATCAGTACGACCGGGTTAAAGGAAAGTGCGAGCTTATTCAGCTTCTATTTTTCAATGAATATACAGTTTATGACGGTATTTGATAGTGTTCTATACAAATAGTGATGTTTTACCCATGTTTTTACCATTTAGGCATAACTACCAAAAATGAACATTTTTATGCCCATCTGGCGTTTAGTATCTTTAAAAATAAGCTTTTGGAAAATGATCATTGCCATGGCAGGTGCAGGAGCAACATGTACCAAAATCTGAAAGCATGAATCAGTTCAAGGAAAACAGCCTTTTTGACATGGTAGTAAACTGTGAATAAATTATACACGAGTTTTTATGCCCCTGGCATCTTTATGCGGGATGCATATAGTGATCATCCTGTCCGTCCGTCCGTGACAAGATTAAGAAGTTTTTACGTCTAGCACCAACACCGCTTACTACAACACTTGGATATTTACACAATTGTTACTTATGACCGTTCCCAATCCACCCATATCACCGATCCTCACTTTGACCTTGACGTAATTTGGACTAAGAAATGGGCTACCCAGCAGTGCTAACTGGGCGCATGCATGTGTTTTATCAAACACAGAATCTTGTTTTTTTCCCAATCTGAATTTTAATTTATTTCAAATTGCTTGATTCCAAATATCATGATTCAAGGTTAAGTTAACAGAATATCGTCAATCCAATTTTTTGGGAAAGACAAATACATTTTGCGCAGGTTATCTAGTTGGTCCGTCCATGAATGTGCATTGATGACGTATGTGTGCCAGTTTAAAAACCATGACACGAAGTCAATTAAAGGTAAGTTTAGTTGATTGTAAATGATGTGATGCATAAACATGCAACCAGCATGTGGTAAACCATTGTGGTCGTCATTTTCCGATTTGCCCAACATATTTCTGATGTGTACAAAATATTTCCAATGGATCCAACATACATGTATTTCCAAATCGTCAATGTTTCCAATGTTTAGACCATAATTCTGAATTGTCCACAATATTTCCAGTGTGTTATGTTTCCAGTGTGACCACCCTATTTACAATGCGTCCACCATAATTCAGAATTGTCCCCTGTATTTCAGAATAGTTCACCATATTATAAAATTGTCATTTTTAGCTCGACTTTTCCAAGAAAAGCGCTTGCACAAGTGAAAATATATAAATTGTCTCCCTTTCTGGTGATTATATAATGCGTTATCACACCGAAAACAAACACATTTTATTTTTATTTTTTGCTCTTTAAACGTCGTATAACATTTTATTATTAAAATGTAGTGAGAATCATAACGTCCTGATGTCATTTCACAGTTTTGAGTCCGGTATCGTTGACGGTCCGTTTCATTTACTGTATTAATTCAGGAACAAAAAAAACGTGAAATTTCTATATCTGACATAACATAATTTTATTTTTATTTTTTAATGTTATTACGCGCTATAAGATGTCTAAATAAATTCTATTGTTGAACCCAGCATCTTTATTCCATTTAGGAATTTATCAGACCTTAAAATAATGACATAAATTATCAAACTTTGTATCTTGAATCCCCATTTTTTGCAGAAAAAATGCAATAAAAGCTGTGTATTACATCAACATTTTTAGCTCGACTTATAGAAGAAAAGGCAAGGTATTCTACTCGTCCCGGCATCGGCGTCCGAGCTAGGTTTAAGTTTTTTGGTAAGCTAGTTTCTCAGGAATGGCTTGAGGGATTTCATTCACACTTAAAACATTTATTCCCCGCATTAAAATGAACCTATAGGCTGAGTTTGGTAACTCTAGTTCGAAATTTGTCAAAATTATGGTCCTTTTAACACTTTGCATATAAGCTATATGGACAGGTTAAGTTTTTAGCCGGATTTTTCAACGAAAAATCTCGGCTTATAGATTTGCGAAAACCGGTCGCAGGGCTCGAATTTAATTTTTTTTCTACTTGCAAAAAAATGCGAGCAGCTGTAATTCCAACTCGCAAAATCAAAAACTTTCTCGCAAATTTTGCTGGAAATAGAAAAAGCAAGTTTGGACATTAGTTTAGTAGTATAAAACAATTTAAGGAGTACTGAACATTCATATTTTATTTCTGCAATCATACAATCGAGTGTGACGTTAGTTCCTTGGACCATAAGGGCCCACATCAGGTCTCTTTGCTTTCTCTCCACTTAGCCACCACCTCTGGACAGCCCTCCTTGGATGAAACTGTTCATCCCTGCCAGCAATGTTGATCCTCATGAGCTGATCCATTCGCTCACTACTCAGGGAACACCTCCAATCATTCTTTATGTGTTTCATCACTGAGAATGCACGTTCACAAGATGCATTACTAAGCGGGTAAATACTTGTCAAGTGAATGACAAGCATTATGTTCTTGTACTCCCCCCTCCCAATATCTTCTTGGCTGACTCGTTGGTAGATGCTCAGGGGATTTCTTCCCTTAAAATGGTTTGTTCTGCCAATGTACAGTTTCAGATCTTTCCATTCAGATTTTGCTGCATCTATATCGCAACCTGCATTCAACAACGGAACTTGGAAATGATCACACAATACCTTAATGTCTTCATTACCATATAAAAGTAATGCTTTTTGGTCATCTACACTAGGCCAATTCTTTGGATCTAAAACGTGGCAGCTAAGATAAAGTGGATCACTGTCAATATTGTTAAGCCTACTGTGTATACAATCAATGACTGACTGCACAAGTCGTCTCTTTTCATTGTCAAGAGTGTCATAATTAACCACATTTCGCAAAGTTTCACCTTGATACTGGTCCCCATTTTCAAGTTTTGTTCTAAAGTCCTGCAGGCTTTCACCATCATGGTCAGCAAGATGCCGCAAAGTTTCATTTGATGTTTGCAGTTTAGTAACTGCACTTGAAAGGGTTACATCTTCCCTCTGAAACTGAAGAGAAACCTTGGCAATTTCATTCAACAAGTCTTTCATGAAATGAATGAACCAAACAAATTTAAATTGCAACATTTTTTTAAGGATGCCCTGAGCTTTTGCACGATATTGGCCAGCATTGCTATCATCTTGGCTATAATTCATGATGTGCATGACAAGGACTTTCCAGTTTGTAATCAGTTTTGAAATTGCCCTTAGCTTGTGGTCCACCCACCGTGTACCATTACATCGCTCTGGCTTTGTGAAGTGTGTATCCATTACATCAGCGATTTCCTCAGCTTCCCTGTTCCTTTTAGCTGAACCCCTGTAGAAATAGTAAACACTGGTGAGAACATCAATAACAGTGTCTAAATATTCCCCCTTGAAACTGTCTTTTAATGACAGTTCTAACCTGTGGGCTAAGCACCAGACAGCCAAGATCCATGGAGCAGGACCCTGCTCTTTTATTTGCTGAATTACACCTTGCTTTTGCCCCATCATCACTGATGCTCCATCAGAGCAAAAACCAACAGTTCTTTGCTTATAATCCTGCATTTCAAATTCATCAAAGGCCTCATTGATAGCAGTGACAATGCCATCAGCTTTGGTACTAGGGGGTTCTTTCAGTTTCAGGTAAAAAATTCTAGGATAAAAGTCATAAATTACTTTCACTAATATGACCTCCTTCTCAGATTTGGAATTGTCAGTAGTTCCATCACAATATATGCTTAAGAATGGAGACTTGAGGAGTATTGTTTTCAGGTCATCAAACAAACATCCTGCAATGTGGCCAATAAATTCAACGCATGCCTTGTCATTAAGATATGTGTCACCTAAACTTATGCCATTGTCAATTTGAAGCTTACACAATCCTTCAAAATCAGTAAAAGGCTTAGCATTATAAGCAATATAAAAAGCAGTTCTAAAAAGTTTCTCCATTTTCTCCATTTGAAATTCGTCTAGTTTCATCAAGCCTTTAATCAAGGCACTTGGTGCGCCACTTTTTTCTTTTTCCTGGGCAGCCTTTGCATCAGTGGACCTTTGATGAATGACCGAATCCCTGTGAAACTTGACAGACTCCTTCTTGATTGATGTGCATCCAGTCACAAACTGAAATTAAAATGTTTGAAATAAAGTATATGTAGCATACTAAATCATTTTCCAACGAAATTCTGTATGGATGAATTATCTAGGAATATATTTTGTTTTCCGATTTATGTAGGGCTATTCCAGGAAAAACATGACGAAGGGGCGGATGTATTAAAATTCGGTGGGTGGGGGTCACAGAGGGGATAAATTTGTGTTGGCTTGGGGTATTGTTTTCAAATATAATTGTGTCGTGTGGATTTATAAAACATAGTAATTGTGTCGGTTGGGGATATTTTTGCCATTAAGACTTTTTAATTAAACTTTCAAAAATCAGCTAGCAGTCACCACATGTATTGAGTGTGACGTCACCAAATTACATATCGTACATGCCACCCATGACGACGTTTTTTCAATGCAGTCCCTATAATTTATGATTAGCAGCTCAATTACACCTATGAAATGATAATATATTAACCAATGAGTCCTTTTCGATATATTACATACCGATGACGTCTGATCCGGCATAAACTGCAAACAGTCCTCGCAGAATATTTGATTTACATGGTCGTCTTCATCGGCAACAATTTTAAGTTTAATATTCAGTTCTTTTTCCCATTTTTTGACTGTTTTGATTGAAGGATTTGATTTCAGTTTTTTTGCTTTCTCAGTGGTAGACTCTGATTCAGCAATCTTATTGTTGTTTCCGTCTACCGGCAAAAAAAAACCCGTAATTTTTCGCTTCGATGTCATGTTTGTTTTTAACGTTCAAGGTCAATGAACACGTGTGAATCGACTGTGTCACATTGTTTATAGCAATACCGGCCTAACATATATCTGTATTAAACGCAAACCAGTCTACATTACAAGGTGCGCGCTTCCTCATACGGGTATTTAGACGTTCTATATATTGACCTACGGATCAGCATTCATGACATCGAGCGCATTCAGCAAGATATAAATCGTTTTTTTTCGCTGTTTCTTTACTCGCAAAAAAATGCTAGTGGCTTATAACGTCACTCGCAATCTGTATTTTTCACTCGCATTTTGCGAGTGTGCGAGTGTTAATTTCGAGCCCTGGGTCGGTTTGGGTGGGCGGTCGTCGTTGACAATTTGTGTAAAGTTTTGTATTCATGTCATATTTTCAAAAGTTGTTGGTCAATCTTCTTGAAACTTTAAAGAAATTTTGCTTGGATGGTCTTCTAGCAAACCTGTGAAAATGCTTCTGCTTAACGGCACAAGATGGCCACTGGAGCTAAAAATAGAAATATGTCTAAACGTCATTTTCTTCTAAACCTATGGCTAGATTTTCAAATCACTTCACACAAATGTTCGTTTGGTGGTCCTCTACCAAAATTATTCAAATGGTTCCACTCCACTGCACAAATGGCTGCTAGAGCTTTGTACATGTACCCCCATCGGCAAAATAAGAAATCCGGATTTAATGCGGTTTCCACATTTTTCTATTGTTTCTTAGGAATGGCTTGAGGGATTTCATTAAAACTTAGAACACTTGATCCCTATATTAAAATGAACTCGTAGCCCAATTTTGATAACTCAAGTTTGAAATTTGTCAAAATTATTGGCCTTTTTACACTGAGAAATTTTACATATAGGCTATATGAATAGGTTAAAGTTTTTCGGTAAGCTGGTTTCTCAGGAATGGCTTGAGGGATTTCATTCAAACTTAGAACACTTAGTCCCTATATTAAACTGAACTAATTGGCAAATTTTTATAACTCTAGTTTAAAATTTGTCCAATTATTTTTACACTTTTTCCACTCGCTATCTTTGAGAATCAATCTTAATACATAAATACCCTAAATCAACATTACTTGGGATTGCATTTGTGGTGGGATGGGTGGGATCACGGTCACTTTTACTAAAAATAGAAAATGTTTATAACTCAAGAACAAATTGATTTTTTTTTTGTTAATTCAATTTATAGATACTGTATAACGAGACATTGAATGAGATTGCATATGGGTTAGTTTGGTCAAGGTCACTGTTTTGAAATTTAGAAAAATGCTTCCACTCATTAACTTGAGAAAGAGATTAATATTGTTTAATTGGACCCTACTATATAGTTTGTTTTAGAACCCCCCTCCTCCCCCCCCTGAATGGAATTTCAGGGGCATATTGTAATCAAATCATCCTTCAGTCTGTCTGTCTGTCCCGCTTCTTGTGTGGAGTATAACTTTAAAAGTATTCAAGGGATTCTAATTGATACTTCATATAATGATAATGACTTTTAAGAGGAAGTTCAGAGAACAAGGACCATTACTCTTCATTCTGTCTAAACACATCTTTGGGGGCATTCGTTGCTTACAGTGACTATGCTCATTTTGGGCATGTAACCAGAAACAAACCTTTATTAACCAAATTTTTTGAAGAAAAACTTCAATTATGAGATTGTGTGGGTAGGTGGTCGGACCGGCGTAGTTGTGGCGTCAACTTTTCGTTTCCGCTGTCTCACTCGAGAATGGATTGAGCTACTGTAATGAAATGTCATACATAGATACCTTATAGCGAGACCTCATTTGGGATTGCATTTGGAGTGGGTGGGGTCAATGTCACTGTTACTATAAGTAGAAAAATGGTTACCATTCAATAACTTGACAACACATTGAGATATTTTAATGAATCTTCCTACACAGATACCTTGTATAGAGACCTCACTTTGTATTGCGTATGGAGTGGGTGGGGTCAAGGTTGAGGTCATCGTTACTAAAAATAACAGGTTTCGCTCAATAACTTGAGAGCACATTGAGATATTTTAATGAAACTTCATACATTGATATCTTATAACTAGACCTTGTTTGGGATTGCATATGTGGTTAGTTGGTTGAAGGTCAAGGTCACCATTACTAAAAATAAACAAACAGTTTCCGCTCAATAGCTTGAGAAGACATTCAGATATTTTAATGAAACTTTTTATGCAGATACTTTGTATATAGTCCTCGCTTGCGAATGCATATGGGTTTGGTGGGGTCAAGGTCACCATTACCAAATTTTTTTTTTTTGTTCTGAAATTTGGTTTTCGTGGAATAATGTTTCTTTTTTTTTTTTAGGCCTGACTAAAAATCTGTGAAAACAGGGTTTCCCGCAGGCCTGTTTCGTTTGTCAGGCCTGACGTGCATTCAAAGCAGTTAGTCATTTGCCGACATACTTAAATAACGTTGACATGCTTTCATTTTCAAAGCGACAACCCTTAATCCCTTTATCTATTCACACCGATCTTTATTCACAGGGCCATAAATGAACGCGTGTTGATCGATAAGGTCTCACTTCCAACCAGGGATAATATTTTTCAAGATAGTCCTGAGGTCCGCCGATTACGCCCATGTTGTATCTGAATTTTGTGTGTCCAGAAATGGTGCATGTGCGAACATGCGTATTTTAAAGTATAACTATTATCTTCACAGTGTTCACACTTCAGACTTAAATAAATTTTCATTTCTATGTCTTTTGTGAGTTTAAACTTCACAAAAATTTAAAGATAATGCAATTCAAGAAATACAATAAAACCGCCCTTTCTGTATCCAAATTATGTGTATTCGAAAATGAGGTGTGTCCAAAATTGTGTATTTTAATTATAATTATAAACTGCAAAGTTTCCATACCTTAATCTTCAATAAACTTTTAATTTCTATGCGAGTTTTGCTGAACTGAAGTTAAAATATAATGTAATACAATAAGGTCACTGTACATTAAAATTACATAAGTGGCGTCATGAACGTCAATTAAGCCAACTAACAAATAAACTTTAATTGTATATGTTTTTACTATGATGTTTAGCTAGATTCCATATTACTATGAATATTTTATATCATTATGAATGCAGCACAGTATATAAAATTATTATGCAGCAAATGCACGTTTTCCAGGAGGAATACATGCGGTTGCTATTATCAGTCTGTATGGTAACCAGACACGATTTTATTGTGGAGAGTATACTCTGAGATTGACATCAGAGACCGATTGGTGTCAGTAATATAACACAGTTAACAAGCTACAGCAAAAGCACTCCAATTATTGATAGATAGTGACACGACTGGGGTCTTTTACGCATCACTGATCCACCGGAGTTCGCACCTACAGTGCACTGGGGCCATAAAATGTGTGTACTATGTATTGAAATCAGGGGATTATCACGATTTTGAATAGTTTCAGGAGAAATTACAGAAAACTGGTCGGACCGATTGCTTGTCATTTCAATCGGTCTTTTTCAAACCAATCGGTCTCAGACCGGAAAAAACGGAAAATAATATGATTCCTGTTTCCACCAGTGTGATTGACAAGTTGCTAAACTGCGAAGTCCCGCCCACACGATCTCATTAGCCTATCAAACACAGCGATTTTCAGGGCGGAGTTTATACCTTACTTACACCTAAAAGTATTTGACAACAAATACTAGCGTTGCCGGAAAAAGTGAGCACGCATTTTAAAACATTTGATTGTGATATTTTACATTTTATTTTATCCTGATAATTTTCTTATCCATTTAACAAATTGACAATCTATGCAAATGATTAATGTAACAAAGAGCCTTCTTTTAAAACACAATTTAACGTTGTCAAACCTAATTTTGTCCACACTGCAATTAAGCACGTGACCAGTACACATGACATTGTGCATGGCAACATAATTTTCACGCTATTTTGTAGGAAAACACGCTTTTTACATGGAGATACAGGACTGACTTTATGTCGATTAGGAACTGTATGGTCCAGTATATAAAAACAACGGTGATTTTTCGGCTTTTAGTGTCTGCTTGTAGTATGACTGAGATTAACTATTGATTTCTTTTGCATCAGAAAACTAATGAAGTAAAAAAAAGTTTTTGAAAAAAATAGTGGTTACGACAGAATTTCAAGGTGGGAAAACAGCTAGGCTTTACAACGAAACTGAATTTCATGTATGATTGAAAATTAATTCCATAAAAAAAGCAGCCTAGTATTTTAATATACACTGCCTCCAAAGGAGTTAGTCTACACGTTTGTATTCAATTGAGAAAACCATGGTTATTGCGATTTTAGTAGGAGAAATAGTTAATAGTTACAGTTTTATAAAAGTAAGAATCCCTAAATTAATGATAATGCAGAGAGGTGCAGGTAAAGCAAAAGGCTAGGTAGTGTTATCGATAAAGGGCAGTAGTTAAAGCGATACTGCCGATTTGATCGCCGCGAGGATTTCTAACATCACAATCGCTTTTGGAAAGGTGGTTATTGTCTTGACACAAATTCTTTTTGTACTTCACAGCATCATAATAAACTTTTAAGATGGCAGAAAATAAGATGTGCTTTGTATATGAAGAGGGTTTTATTTGGCAACTGTGTTGGAATTCTTTGATCTGAAAGTCGCAGTGGCGTTTCTTTAATAATTCTTCTTCTTGTAGTTCTTGGAAACGTATCGGATATTGCATACCAATGTCACAAAGTCGTTCAGTGTTTCCTGCTTAAAGCTAGGTTCCCACTATTGCGTGATCCATCACAAATGCCGCAATTGGCCCCTCAGAGCTGATCGTGGTCTTTTCTGAGATTTCAGGCTTAGATATGATTCCATACGTTTATGCTACAATGTTTTGCACATGGTTTAGACCTGGTCACGATTAGTCAATTACATGTGTCATGATCTGTCACGGTCTGATCTCCAGTTCAGATGTGGTTACATACGTTCCATTGGGATTGTATCTATTGAGTCCACAATTAGGTATTGATCTGACCTGATTGTCTTTTTTGGGTTCCCCGAATTAGGACGTTATAGTATGTGCAGATAAGTTCCAAAACATCACGAATCAATGCACTTCGTTCCGATAGGATACGATTATGGTCGCGATGTCGTTCACGATCATGATGGATGGAGATCATGATTTGAGCTACGACTGGACCCGAATGATATAAATACAGCCCGACTGATTATTGACTTCATTGATTCTTGCGATGCAACATATCTCACCCGAGTGTGGCGTTTGTCTTGTTTAAGCACAATTACATACGTTTTGTCACCCTTTGTTACCATGCAATAGACACCTGATAGCAGTTGATCGAGTTTATCGTAGACAATTTTTGACCGTTCAAACATTTTCTATGATAACACTATTGCCACGACTGACCACAAGAACTGATAGGATCCCACGATTTTTTCCATGATCAAGTCCACAATTTCAACCGTGTTGCGAATTGTGAAAGTGGGAAACTGGCATTAGTAGAAATGTTTGTTGGTGGTTTCGTGGACTAGATTGTGCTGCTCTTTGTCCGACTGCAGCGGTAAAGTTGAATGCTTGCGAGTTGAATTTGCGGACTGTCATTCAAACTGAGGTTTATTGAAAGGGATGTTGGCATAGTAGACATTTGTAAGCAAACAATTATATTCAATGGGGACTTAACCCCACCAACATGAAGTTATAATCAATTGTGCAAAAAAAGGTTGGTTGCCACCAAAGTCCATTATTAACACCATAGCCATCTCCCAAGTTCATAAAACTATTCCCATTTCAAGGGGATTAGTTTGGGTGAGGTATTTGCTGCTAAGATTATCAAACTGACTATATTGTAAATGCATTATGTAATTGCATTTCTTTTTCGGTATTAAAATTTCCCTTCAACAGGCACATCATGCAACTTGGCAGCTTAGAAAAGAACTGTAAATAATTATTCTCTACATAGTTTTGCAATCATTCACATGTACATTTTAATGTATGAAAAACTGTCTACAGTGCTTAATATCACCGAAAATGTACAGTAATTGTTTATTATCAACTCCCAAATTTACAACGAATCTCAGGTTGAAATTTCACTTAACGTATTGGGCTATTTATTAATTTTTCTATTGGATGAATTATAAATGAATCTTAAACTTATTACAGTTTTGTATATTTTAAAGGGGCATTTCGACGGTATTTCGCATGCATATAAACAAATATTAAAGCTAGACAATTTCCTGTTTTCCAGTTATTAACAATATATTGATGGAATCATTAAGAGAAAAGTATAAACAAAGACAATAATTTTGGGATACATGGTTCCAGTACCTGCAAATTCACGTTCTTCAATAAAAATTTTCCCACGCTATGCAAAGTTTATCAATAGACGAGTTTCACATTCCCATTTTTTGCGATTATCACGACACAGTAATTTATACACGAATCGAAAACGAGGCTCGCGATGTATTGATAGTGGTTAATACTGGTTGATGGTGGTCATTTCAAGTTTATTACTCAAAATGTTATAACTGTTCACTAATTTTACTTCTTAACAGACTGCGGTTCTTTCTCTGAGACTGACAGAAATCTAATTGTCCAAACCTGGTCTTGTACATTGTTAGATCATGATCTTGTATAAACACATTTCATAAGATTATAACCAAACTGTGTATATTCAGGTCCTAATCTTAAAATAACATGTGGCACAATTACGTAATCATGCCTACCATGTCCAATTAGTGAAGTAATACACAGTTCATTGTCTCGGCAGCTATACCATTCACTTTAGGAATGTACTTGATAACAGCTGTCAAGTGAAATAGCAGTATTATTTAAAATAACAAACCAACTTTATTTAAGACAAAAAGTATAATTTTATTGGCAGTAATCCTGATCGTTGCTTGAACTCATGATAGTTTATAAATGGAATGTACATGTTTTTGTACACAAAGTTTAAAGCCATATAACGATAATTAACACTGCTTTTGGAAGTTTTGGTATTCATAATGTCGTTTTATTTCTTATTTTTCATTACTAAATCATGTCTGTGTTTTGGTTCTCTATCTCAGAGAGTACTAGGAAAAAACGGTATCTGGACAAAAGCCCCTTGCCCAAAAGCCCCTTGGTCTACGTGTACATAAGCCCCTTTGTTTGTTTTTTTGTCTGTTTGTCAACACTTGATTGCAATTAATATTTTGTTCCATTAGATGGAATGGAATTTCCTGTTGAAATGCATTCACACTATACAATATCAGAAAGGGGCTTTTGTCCACTAATTCATAATCATCAATATAATATTAAGGGGCTTTTGTCCACCCTGTTAAATCTACCAGGGGGCTTATGTCCACTCTGTAAAATATACCAAGGGGCTTGTGTCCATGTGTGCAATTTTAGACCAAGGGTCTGTTAGGCAAGGGGCTTGTGTACTACACCCGGAAAAAACGTATTTAGGTATTTGATCAATTCTGGCCAACTCGGTAGAAGTTGTTGAACTGAGATGAACAGAAAAGCATACTCTGTGTCATCTCTTTCTTGCTCATACTGCATACAACTACTACTACTTCTAATAATAATAATAATAATGTTATTTGTAACTGTCAAGCTGTTATATAATTACCCCTGCCGATACTGAATCCGGAATAAACAAACTGATTCTGTTAATTAAATATTAATTATTTAAACTGCAATAAGTTCAGCAATTCTAGACTATTTCAATCATTCAAAATTCAGATTTGAATATGAAGTAACATAATCGTGATGTCAAACATAGTTTCGTTAGCAGATTTGGCTATGTTGTGATTGTTACATTATTTGCATTATAATTTAAGTCTTTGAAACATATCCACGTTGACATAATTTAGTGAATAAAACAGAGACAAGTTTAATGAAAAAAACGAACAACATTTTATGTTTTTTATTCGACATTTCCTCCACTGAACATTTTTTTCCGTTACGAACAATTACAGACAATTACAGCCAATACATCGTCAGCCTCGTTCTCGATTCATTTTATCAAGGGAGACAACTCATACAGTACTCTATAACCGGAATGTGAAAAGGGTCTATTGTGTGCATGCGCAAAACGGTACATTTGTCACCGATGACCACTGTTTATTTGATAAAATAAAGTGTGTGCTAAGTTATACAGAAACAAAACCATTGAATTGAGCTCTAACATTGCTTCAATATTAATTCTCAGCAAATGAATTTTATTTTACTAAATGTCATTGTCAATATGATACGATAAGACGTCATTAATAACTGGGCGATATATGTAAACATATGTGTCTTGAATGGTTTACTGCATCTGCTTGAATGAGGAGTGCATGCAGATTTGTATACCATGTGTTTTTATGGAACAGGTTTGTTTTGACACGTTGTTGAAAAGCGATGAATGTAAAATAGTGACCTTTATTTGCACCAATTTAGTAAATGTAGAATGAACATGAACCTTCCAACGATGGTGAATAACAGTTTCACAGATCATCTACTTCTGGTTTACAATAAAACATTTAAAAGGCACATTTGCAGTCCTATGTTGGTCCTTAAAAAATTGAGGAAAACAAACAGCGAGTACAATTAGTGATATGCAGTGTGGCATTGTTGAAAACAAACAGCGAGTACAATTAGTGATATGCAGTGTGGCATTGTTGAAAACAAACAGCGAGTACAATTAGTGATATGCAGTGTGGCATTGTTGAAAACAAACAGCGAGTACAATTAGTGATATGCAGTGTGGCATTGTTGAAAACAAACAGCGAGTACAATTAGTGATATGCAGTGTGGCATTGTTGAAAACAAACAGCGAGTACAATTAGTGATATGCAGTGTGGCATTGTTGAAAACAAACAGCGAGTACAATTAGTGATATGCAGTGTGGCATTGTTGTTGTACACAAAGTTTCTTCTAAATATCATAAGAATTTTGTTCAGTACTATCTGTGACTTGCAAATCTTGCTTTACAAAAGATAGCTCGTAAAAGCATGTTTACTTCTTCATTTTAACAATATTAATTTTAATAATTACACTATTAATTTCAGCAAATGTTCAGGTTTAGGGTTAGCAATTTTTCTAGTCATAAATCTTGAACTAGCCTTTCTTTCATTCTGTTTTGTTGAGAAATACTTGACTTTTATTGTCACAAACATTCTTCATGAGTATCATGTGCATTTTTATATAATGCCGGTAAGATTTTGCAGAAAATAATCAGCAAGTAACTTGTATCAAAGCAATATTTAGCAATATTTGCTGACATTGAAACGAGTTTGAGTAATTATTGGGTAATAATTAATTGTATGTGAAATTCAATGCATTTATCAATGTTTAAAATTTGATCAGAATTAAAAACAAAATGTACTACTGCTACTTCTGACCTCAAAATACAATATAAACGTGTTTGTTGATACAAATTTACAAATCCATTCCAGATCAATTTTATGTTAGAAACAAACAGTTGCGAAAAATATGTAGAACAAACATTGGTATAATTGAATTAATCGAAACAA
Source organism: Congeria kusceri (assembly GCA_027627225.1). Classification (NCBI taxonomy): domain Eukaryota; kingdom Metazoa; phylum Mollusca; class Bivalvia; order Myida; family Dreissenidae; genus Congeria; species Congeria kusceri. The sequence continues at coordinate 90,515,909 of CM051024.1, read as the reverse complement.
AAGTTAGTAATGTATATTGAAAAGTAAAAACAAATCTCACAAAATTACAAGAAATATTAGCATACACTCTGCTTCTGGTAAGCAGTTGCAATATTTCCCCCATTTCCAGCTAAGGGACCTGGGAGTTGCACTTCTTGTGAAGGTTGTCTCCTTTGGTTATCTTAGGCTACACTGCAGTAGTTGGATAAATGTCGGTGGAACTTTGAAGGGAGGTCCAAGAATGTTGTCCCTATAACTGTACTGGGATAGTCTGCTGTGTGTTTTGGAACTATAAGAAAAACATTTGAAAATGATAAAACTTCTATAGTCTGCTATGTGATAAAAAACTATTAGAAAATGATAAACACTGTATATTTAAAATTTCTGGTCAGGAAATGTACAAAATGTATCAAATGAATTAAAAGTCCCAGTTTGTATTGCCTATGGTCAGTTGTAGGAGAGTACTCTTCAAAATGTATACGATGTTTTATCGCCAATAACACTTCACTACTATAATTATTACCCTGCTATAGAGCCTATTCCAGTCGATATCATTTCACCATATCTAGGAGTTTCATCTTTGTATCTTGTTGAAGTAAAAGCTAAATATTCCTGAATATTCATTTACTTGTGTACATGTGCCAAAAACTTTCTTGCAATTTAGAGCATTCGATGTTCTTTCATATTATTTATAATTTTCAAATGTTCACATTTAAATAATGTGAACATTATTTGCATTATTTGAGCAATATTTAGTTTATTTTCTGAGCTTTAGCGTACCAGTACAATATGTACTTGTAACAGAATGAATAAACATGCTTTTCCTGTTGTAAACAAAAAAAATATGGGGGATGTGGATATTTTTGGCAATGGAATTTTCATTGAAAGTGTAATTATACCAGAATAATACAGTTCAGTAGGACAATAATTAAATGGAGCATAAAATAATTCTTGTTTGCAGATGCCTTGATTAATATTCTGTATAAATTGTTTGTTTTTTATTTTAAAAACATCCAAAGTCAGAAAATGGTGCTGATGCTGAGTGTTACAAAATCCTTGCCACATTTAATAAAACAACTAATTATCAATGTATTTGACCATGTTTGTTAGGGCCAGAATAATATTGGAGATGTGTCTTAAAAAATCATAGCTTTATAAACTGAAAGTAGATGATCTGTGAAATTTTATTTGCTGTTGTTCGAAAGTCGCATGCTTATTCTGTAATTACTAATTTGTTGTAAATTTCACTATATATTCATTTCTTTTCTAACATGTACAAAGCAGAATAATTCTATTATTACCTTGTGGTGTATGAATTTGCATTTATTTCTCATTCATTCACTTGGCAGTAAACTGTTGATTAAACATGATGTCTACATAAAGCTCGAGTATTTTATGAAATGTTGTAGTTGTCAAATGCATGCATGTGCAGTTAAAGACATTTTTTGTAAGATGTTATTACATTTAATTGTATTAAAAATTAAAATGAATGTTCTTTACATCACTGGGAAAAAGTTGTACAGTAAATCGAGATTATTTATGGGTAAATTTGTTTATTAAAAAGTACATGAAATTTTAATAATGTACTGTTAATCTGTAGTTATGAAATATTGTTGCTGTTGACATAACTGTTTCATAAATTGTTAATTAAATATGATTGTTCTTGTTGGTTGTTATTTGAAACATTTTTTAAGAACGTTTTAGCTCACCTCAGCACGAAGTACTCTGTGAGCTATTGGTATAGGAGACCTCCGGCGTCGTTCGGCGTCAGGTGTCAGTTGTCCATATGCCGTCGACAATTTGGACTGTTATCGCAATAAAGACTGCAATTTTAGCTCGACTATTCAAAGAATATGTGAGCTTTCCTACTACCCCCGGCGTCGGCGTCCACGTCTGAATTTGGTTACAGTTTTTATTCAAAAGTCTTGTAACTTCAAAACTACATAAGTTATTCACTTGAAACTTGTAACTAACCTTTGTCATCAACTCCAGTATCAAGGGCAGCATGTTTTGTATTTTGACAGAGTTATGCCCCTTTTTCACATAGATTTGCTGGTTAAAGTTTATATTCAAAAATTTTGTAACTTCAAAACTACATAAGTTATTCACTTGAAACTTGTAACTAACCTTTGTCATCAATTCCAGTATCAAGGGCAACATTCTGTATAACTCTGTTTGTATTTTGACAGATTAATGTCCCTTTTTCACTTAGATTTTCAGGTTAAAGTTTATATTCAACAGTTTTGTAACTTCAAAACTGCATAAGTTGTTCACTTGAAACTTGGAACTAACCTTTGTCATTAACTCCAGTATCAATGGCAACATTCGCCATAACTTTTGTATTTGACAGAGTTATGCCCCTTTTTCACATAGATTTTCTGGTTTAAGTTAAAGTTTTGAAACTTCAATACTACAAAAGCTATTCACTTGAAACTTGGAATATACCTTTGTCATCAACTCTAGTATCGGGGTGAACATTCCCCCTAACTCCATATTTTGTTTTTTGATAGAGTTATGTCCCTTTTTCACATAGATTTTCTGTTTAAAGTTTATATTCAAAAGTTTTATAACTGCAAAATTACACAAGTTATTCACTTGAAACTTGGAACTAACCTTTATCATCAACTCTAGTACCAGGGGCAACATTATCCATAACTCTATTTTGTATTTTGACAGAGTTATTCCCCCTTTTTACTTAGATTTTCTGTTTAAAGTTTATATTCAAAAGTTTGGTAACTTCAAAACTACACAAGTTATTCACTTTAAACTTTGAACTAACCTTTGTCATCAAACTCTAGTATCAGGGGCAACATTACCCATAACTATGTTTTGTATTTTGACAGAGTTATGCCCCTTTTTCACATAGATTTTCTGGTTAAAGTTTATATTCAAAAGTTTTGTTACTTTAAAACTACATAAGTTATTCACTTGAAACCTGGACCTAACCTTTGTCATCAACTCTAGTATCAGGTGCAACATTACCCATAACTCTGGTTTGTATTTTGGCAGAGTTAGCCCACTTTTTACATACACTTTGTGGTTCAAGTTTTTGTTCCAAAAATTTATAAACTATACAAGGCTTCACTTAAAAATATTGTATTTAAAAAAATTATGCCCCTTTTACTATCCAAAATATGTACCAACTGAAATACTTCGAATAGTTGAGCGCGCTGTCCTCTGACGGCTCTTGTTTATTCAATCTTGACCTAACTTGCACAGGTCGTGTTTGACCTTAAAATCTTGGTTGGAATTGATAATGGGCCAAATCGAACCAGAAAGCTAAGAGTTATGGCCCCTTGTTTTCAGGAATAAATGCAAAAAAATGTCGTTAATTTTCATAGAGACTTTATTTTTCTTCCAATCTTGCCAAACTTCCACATTTTGTGTATTATCAAAAGATCACACCAGAATCCAACAGTGGGCTGGATTGGGCCACAAACACTTTTTGTTTTGCTCACTTTTTTGTTGCAAAAAATAGGCAAACATTTCTTTTTTGTTGATAGGGACTTCATTTTTCTTTCAATTAATTTTTACAAAACGTCAACAATTTGTGTGTGATGAAAAGATTTCAACAGAAGCCCAAAATGGGTAAGGTTGGTAAAAAACTCTGGAGTGTGGAAAAACATGCAAAAATTGCCTTTTTTGTTCATAGAGACTTCATTTTTCTTCCAATCTTTACCAAACTTTAAGAGTTTGTATGCGCTCATACGATCGCATCGCAGCAGAAGCCAACAATGGGCCAGATTGGGCCACAAACATCGGAGTTATGGCCCCTCTGAGACTAAATGGAAAAAATGCCTTTTTCATGTGTGAAGCTTTCATTTTTCATTCAATCTTGGCTAAACTTCCATAGGTTTTGTATGGCCATAAGATCTCAGCACAAGCAGCAAATGAAAAAGATCAGGCCATGAACACTGCAGTTATTTCCCTTTAATTGTGAATATACTGCAAACATGGATTTGATGCAAGACAGGGACTTTGTTTGCAACCAATCTGGACCAAACTTGCACAATTTGTCTATGACCAAAACATCTTAAGCAAATTTGAATATAGGAAGGGTAAATGGCAATGCACTCAACTCTTTGGAACAAGTCACAATTATGTTTCAGAACTGCTGCAACTGCAGCATTAACACTATTCTTCCGAAATTTCCTGCAAAAGGTTGGATACCAGGGTAGAAAAAATATATCCATGTCCTTACTTGTATAAGAGTTAATCAGCTCAACAAATTCTTTAAGGACGTTGTGGCGTACATTCCCACACTTGTTCAAGCCTATCACAACAGTAAGGTCTTCATTTTTGCCAGTACTCAGGTGAGCGTTTTGGACCATCATGGCCCTCTGCAGGGATTATCCTAGAGGGCGACATGGGCGAAATGGTCGCCCTATGGTGTCGGACTTCACCCTGTGATCTGATCAAAGCGAAATCAAAATCGCCAAAATTTTTCAATACTAATGCTTATTCCTCTACTCGTATGCCCACTACTGTCATTGTTTATCTGATTGTGGAGATAAATATGCTACAATTATCCATAATCGATCTGTCGACAGCGTGAGAAAATTTGTTACACATCACTGACCTGACATTGTGTTAATCAATCAACCAATCAGCTAAGGTTATTCCAATTGTGGTTCCCAACTTCGCTTACTTGCTTTCAAAATAAATCTGTTGTTAGCAAAGGCTGTCGGGAACCAAGAAAGCGAGTGCACTCTGGGTGTTATGATCAACCAGTTTACACTAGAATTTACAGTCATTCAGAGTTATTACCGTTTTACATTCTGTAAAAGAACTTATATTCAGGCTATGAATATTTGCTGTTTTCTTAATTGCGATTTTTGACCTTAGAACTGACAATTAATTTAAAATTAAAACAAAATGATACACTGATCAATTATTTTCCATTTCCGCAATTAACACAGTCGTAACAAACACCGCGTGTGAAAAGTAACAGATAATCCTATTCCAATTTTGTAGTAAATGACGTCATCCAAACAAAAGCATTGAACAGCACGTGACACCATTACAACGTTATTTTATTCTCCTGTGGTTTCTTTGTTCTGACGCCAACTAACAGCGGGAAAATTATGTTGCCCAATTTCCATGTGCAGCTTGCTGACAACCAAGTGGTCTAAATTACCGGTACTTGTCTACCTGAGCGATGTATAACATGTAGCGTTATTAGGAGAAATATCAAGGGCGTTAATAATTTACATTGTATCATTTACTCTTTTTATCATGACATTATTTTAAAGGAAACCAGTGACTGCCTTATGAAGTGTAAATATCAATTGCCATAAACATGAGTGCTTTTTTTTTTAAAATACTGTTTCTAATGCCAATAAAACTTATTAAGCTATTTTGTGTTATCTTTCATTTCTACAGGTTGTAGTCTGTATAATGAAGTAATTATACATAATTCAATTGATTGATTGGCTAAATAGCTGCTTTACGCGCCAGTGTCAGTTATCGATAAACTTATGCCTGAATTCGGCAAAAGGAGAAGTCACTTTTCCCTAAAATTTTGGGCTAGGATGATCCCTGCAGGCTCTTGTTAACTCACCAGAGCACAACGTGCTTATGGTGAGCTTTTGTGATTGCCTTTTGACCGTCGTGCGTCGTGAATTGTTCATCGTCAACATTTACCTTGTGAACACTCTAGAGGCTACATTTGTTTCCCAATCTTCATGAAACTAGCTCAAAACATTTGTCCCAATATCTTGGATGAATTCGAAACTGGGTCATGTGGGGTCAAAAACTAGGTCACTAGGTCAAATTGAAGAATTGAAGAAAAAGCTTGTGAACACTGAAGAAGTCTCATTTTTTGCCCAATCGTCATGAAACTTGCTCAGAACATTTGTTCTTATGATATCTCGGCCAAGTTTGAAAATGGTTCCGTTCCGTTTAAAAACATGGCTGCCAGGGGGCGGGGCAGTTTTCCTTAAATGGTTATAGAAAAAGCTTGTGAACACTCAAAAGTCACATTTTTTTCTCAATCAACATGAAACTTGCTCAGAACCTTTTTTCTTATGATATCTCAGCCGAGTTCGAAAATGGTTTCGCTACATTGAAAAACATTGCCGCCAGGGGGCCGGGCAGTTTTCCTTATATGGCTGTATTAAAAACTTTAAAAGCTTTTGAACACTCTTGAAGTCATTTTGTTTAACCAATCTTTTTGAAACTCGCTCAGAATATTTGATTCTATAATATCTCGAACACGTTCGAAAGTAGGTCACGTGGGGTTAAAAACTAGGTCACCAGGCCAAATTGAAGAAAAAGCTTGTGAACACTCCATAGGCCAGATTTATAGCCCAATCATCAATATGCTCAGAATATTTGTCCCAATGATATCTCAGGCAAGTTCAAAACTGGTTCATGTGGGGTCAAAAACTAGGTCAAAGGGCAAATTGAAGAAAAAGCTTGTAAACACTAACACTTGTAAGTCACATTTTTTGCACAATAGTCTCAGAACATTAGTTTCAATAATGTCTTGGAAACTAGCTCATGTCTGGTCAAAAACTAGGTCACCAGGACAAATTGAAAAACAAATAGAAAAAAAAAGCTTGTGAATACTCTAGATGTGACATGTATAGCCCAATCATCATGAAACTTGCTCAGAACATTTGTCCAAATGATATCTTAGACATTTTGAAAAGCAGGTCACATGGGGTCAAAAACTAGGTCACCAGGTCAAATTGAAAAAAAAAAGCTTGTGAAAACTCTAGAGGCCACATTTTTATCCGAATCTTCAAGAAACTTGCTCAGAACAGTAGTTCCTTAGCCCCTCAGGTGAGCGACCTAGGGCCTTGTGTCCCTCTTGTTTTCAATTTTCGGACTATATAGCTTGCTGTCGGTTCGAACATTCGAAATTAATTTATTGTTTAATTATCGGTTGCAGTGATTTTTTGGGGAATTTCGACAACTGCCTGTGCCTTTGAACTAGGGGAATTTTAGCGCGACAAATCTCAAAAAGGGGAAAATAGCAGTTTTTTTTTTATATTCTTAGTTGTCACTGTGAACATTATATTTTTTTATTTTTTCTACTGATATATGTAACTTTTTATACTGCAGTGACTGTGTGCACATCTTTAACACATGATCATCAGATGATATGATTCTTAAAGTTAGATAATTCTTGTATAGGCAATAGGTCACTTGCCTCAAATAAAGGACTAATGGATGTTAATAAGTGTTTATCTCCTGATGATGTCTCTGGAGTTTCATTATTCCTATATTAAAGTTGAACCAACAAATGTAAAACTGATATCAGTTAGAGTAACTTAATTGTCACAGCAAATGTTCATTTAAATTTTACAATATTTGAATGATGAACACAAGAGTCAGATTTCTGAGGGCAATTGCTCTGTCGCAATGCTAGTTTTCTTGTTTTATGACCCTTGAATTTGTCAACCAATATTTCAAGATCTTCATCTGTGAGGTGTCTTTGTTGGTGCCAAATCCTCATAGTGGCATATAGATGACCTTGGGTTAGCCTGTTTCTCTTCTTAGTATGTATGGTGGCCATTAGAGGGAAACTTTTTGCCCTAGAATATGGCTATGAAAATGTGGTGCACATTATACATGGTAACATAGAAAAATTTTAAGGTGTTTTTTTTTTCTTTAAAAAAATCATAATATATTGATTATATTTCGTTCATAATTAATAATGTTTTTTAAACTCATAAACACTGCATTATAATAAATTGCAAAAATATTTCCAATTAGAACAAACAATGAAATCCTTTAAAACCGCGATTCAAATAATATAACCTGTTAAAAATAAAGAATGACAGCGTGACGTCTTCAATTAACCGGGCTTCCAAATCTGCAAGCCGTTAGCAACATCCATAGCAACGGTGTCGGTTTTACTTCAAATGGCTTTGATGTGACAGCCGAATTTGCGGCTATTATCTAGCAGTTTGTACCTGAAAAGCGTGTAAAAAAGCATCAATTGATGCTACTTAGTTAGTACTGTACCTGAACAAAGCAAGCGCTGTCGATAGAGCATTAATGCATAAGCGTTTAAAGGGAAATGCCAAGGATTTAAAATTTTCAAACGGTTGTTTTGTTGCATTTGATAAATTGGATATTTAATTTTGGGGTGACGTACTATACATTGTCTGGATTATTTAGAGGATTTAATTATATTTGGATAAATACGTGTTTCATGCATAAGGTAATTATGTGTGCATATTTAAAATGTACTTACTGTAAATTACGTTTGATTAAATTAGTGTAATATTACAGAATATCAACATTAAACAAACGCGGACAAAAAAAGTGCAATATAACATTAACAGACATCGCAAAATCAGCTGCAAATGGTTACCAGATTTTAACCCTCAAATTTTGCCTCTGTTTTTATCGATGTCTCGAACGCTGATTTTCTGTCTATTTGCAACCTAATATCGTTTGTAAAGAAGCAATAAAGTTTTGTAGATTTTTGATTGAATTACCAACCCAGTCTGAGGGGAAAATGTCTCTTATTTTGGGGAAAAATTGGGTCATTTTAGGGGGAAAATGGAGGTTTATTGGCAAGGGGAAACTGCCGTTATTTGGCAGTAAATATAGGCAAAAAAGGATACAAACTCGTTCAAAAAATTGTACGCCTGTTGGTCTTAATTTACATATATAGTACAGTCCGTTTTGTTTCGTATACTACTAGTATGTAAGTTCAGTACATGCCATTGAAATGTTACTAGATCGTCCCTTGAAAACCATAAAGGGTCATCAGCATATGTGTAATAGACAATCTGGCTTTAAGTTAACTTTAAGTTTAGTAGGATCTGTTCATAAAGTGACTCAGAGCCATACAACGTTTAATTGTATAGAACCACCCTACACTGCAATGGTGAATCACTGTGATCGCGTTATTCAATACATTTTGTTCTACACATCACCAAACCTCACTTTGACTTTGACCATGATCAAATTTGGACTAAGAAATGGGCTATCTAGCACCAAGCGGGGGCGTGTGTGTTTATCAAACACAGAATCTTGTTTGGTAACTTTTTAACAGAAAGTCGACTCCAAATGATTCACAGCGATTTGAAATGTCTGACGAGGTATTGGAAATGCCGTCCAACAAAAATGAAACCGAAACTAAAACAGAGACTACATGTCAGCTGCAGCCCTTAGACAGATAAAAGTACAGTTTATATCCACTTTTGGTTGTAATTATAATTGAATTATATTTTTCTTCATTTCGGTGTATGAACTGTTGGGAAAATTACGCCTAATTTATGCATAAATGCCATCGGCAAGGTAGTGACTGGTAATACCCCAGTCTTATAGTGTCACGTTTTCGTTGCTTCGTTCAGCTTCGTTGCGCAACTTGGCAGGCACGTAGTACAACACTTGGCACAAGTTGGTAGGTACGTAGGTCAATGTAAACTCTGAAATGAAAATACTGCTACGTTATACCACAACGTACGTAGTGGTACACATGACACAACGTAGATCAGCATTGCATTTACGCTATTACATTATGCTGCGTTATTCACTACGTTTCAACTACGATACGCCATACATCACTCTCGTTATTGTTACGCTTAGCTGTGTGCTGTGTACTGCATTCTTCCACGCAACGCTACATTGTTGTAGGGATGCAACGAGTACCCGAAAATACCTGCATTCTAGGTTCCATAAAAATTCACTTAAGTTCGGTTCCTTATTAGAAAATTCGGGTAGGTTCAGGTATTAAAGTAATAGTGTTATTCAACCTTTTAATCATCATCATCTCTCATAAAATTCTTCTTAATCTAAAATTATATTCAACAAAGTAATAAAAAACCAAGACCCAATAGACATAGGTGTTTTCTATTTGACAGATTTTTACAAATAAAAGCAAATATTCTGCTAGCGCTCTTGGATATTGGAGTGCATTGCCGAACGAACCCCACTCAATAGCTGTATGTACATCTTAAACCAAGGAGTTTCAAACCATCTAGTTGAGAAAATGTGTGTGGCAGAGGGCATTGGCTTTTAACGGAAATGATTATTCAGAGTATCATTATTTATTTGACAAAACCTAAGTAAATGTTAATTTATCGTTTATGAAAAGAAGTGATCAAATTTTACTGCGAACGAAACTGTTTGCGGTTGTGAGTGTGGAAAATAACTATTAAGGAAACGGGTATGGTTCAAACTTCAAAGTTCCTTTCTAACAGTATTACAGAACTAATGTCTGATTAGAACATATATGTAGCTCTTAATAATACTGCAGCAAATTAGCCAAATTCTGATATAGTTTAGATGTGAGCAGTATAACAATGACAATTAATAACAAGGATATCAGTAAAACTGATAGATGCTCCCCAGTGCGTCAAGCAATATAAATGCAATGAAAAAGGCAGAGATATTGAAAGGACTAAAAATCTCTCGGCAGGACCAAATCCGACACCAAAACTGTATGTGAACGAGTCACAAACAAAAATTATTTCATTTATCGTCAAATCTTCAATTGGAAACAATGTTTGCTAGGTTTGCTGCTCGGAACAGCCTTCTGGAGGTGCAAAATTCATGTGTACTTTTACTTATATCAATACTCGACCAGACCCGCAAATACCCGACCCAAAGAAAGATACCCGACCTGACCTAAATTTGCTACCCGTTGCAACCCTACATTGTAGTAGTTTTCAGATGTAATGGTAGCAATGCGATAGCGCAGTAACTACGCAGTACATCAGTACATGACAACTTGGCAGAATTTGAGTGTCAAATACATACTAAAACACTAAATGGTGTTATGAAATTAGCCAGCATTTCTCCGTTAATGTATCTGTTGTTAGTTTAAACTTTAGCCTTATATCATACCTTGTCTTGCCATAATATTTTGTAAGGCATGATTCATCTTTTGGCCAATTTAGTTGTTGATGGAGCTGACAGATTCGCTCAAAAAATGCATGAACTCGTACGTTTATACATGTTAATGACTATCTGTTTTATGTTTGCATCCGTATACATATTTTATTCAAGCGTATAATAAAGGATAGTATTAAGCATGAATAATTTTTTTAATGGTGTAAGATTGTTCATAGTATTTACACCCCCACAAATGAAGTTAAGGGGGCGGTATATAGAAGTGAGCTTGTCTGTTGATTTTTGGTTTCCTGATGATAACTCGAAAGGCTTGACTACACATTGAAATAATTTTTGGTACACATGTGTAACATCAAAGAAAACAGGTCAAGTTCGACGTTGTTTACAAACAACTAAATTTTAATAGAGTTATGGCCCCTTTGCGACTTAAAATTCCCTAAAACATGGTTTCCGGATGATAAGTCAAGAAAGGCTTGACATATTCAAATAATTTTTGGTACAAATGTGTAACATCATGGAATAAGGTCAAGTTCGATGTTGGTTAAATCCACTAAATTTTGACAGAGTTATGGCTCCTTTTTGACTTAAAATTCTCCCCAAAAATGGTTTCCTGACGATAACTCAACAATGGCTTGACATGTTTAAATAATAATTGGTACACATGTGTAGCATCATAAAATACAGGTCAAGTTTGACTTTGGATACAAACCACTAAATTTTGACACAGTTATGGCCCCTTTTTTACTTAAATTCCCGAGAAACATGGACAGTAACTCATGAAAACCTTCACATATTTAAATTATTTTTGGTACATAAGAGAAACGTCATAAAATACAGATCAAGTTCAACTTTGGTTACAAACCACTAAATGTTGACAGAGTTATGGCTCCTATTGAAATTAAATTTTTCCAAATACACTGTTGACCATTCACAAGTTAAAGCATTCTCTGTCTGTCCATTTCTTTCGAATGGATTGCATAGTTTTGTGACAAGGCCATCATTGTGGGGGTATATCCGTCACTCATGTGACAATTTTAGTTTTTACTGTAGCATTGGTGATTGTTAACGGTGAAGTTGTGATGCATGTATATAAAAATCTTCACATTCGATGATGTAAACAGTAGTTGGCAAGTTGCATTATATCAGCCAATTATAACTTATTACCATAAATGTGTATCGCTATAACATTTTCTTTCTCCTCTGTTTATTGCAAGCATGATTATGTACATGCCTAAGTCGTGCATTTTAAAGTGTGTATGCACAATTTTTGACATCAAATATGTTGGAAATAAGTGGATAATTGTGATCAATAACTTAAAACCTGAAAAAAAACCTTAATCACGAAGGAAATACAAAAATGTGGAATAAATACTAGTTAACAAAAAAGTGTGGCGACTTCTCGTTTATTAGTGTTGTGTAACCTAAAACAATGTCAAGTAATTCAGGCCATCCTTTTTTAGCTCACCTGAGCACAACGTGCTCATGATGAGTGATTTTGTGATTGCCTTTTGTCTGTTGTGCGTTGCGAGTCGTTCGTCGTCAACATTTACCTTGTGAACACGTTTTTTCCCAATCAACATAAAACTTGCTCAGAACATTTGTTCTTAGGATATTCACTGGGTATGACATGACTCCAGATATTGGCCAATTATCAAGCCAAAATAGCTGCATGTCAAAGAAAACAGCTGCAACAATGGTAAGTAAAACACTGATTTCAAATACCGAAATCGTTCAAATATAATACGCACTCAATGTATAATACGCACCCCTGACCTTGGCCCGAATTTTTAGGTAAAAATTGAAATTCCGAGTATAATACGCATTTAAAATCCAGAGGTTGTGTTCAAATCTACAATCCACAAAAAGACGACGCCATTGACATTTTTGTGTCAGTATATTTTCATCTTGTGGAAAATGCAAAACGTAATATTGTTATCATTCACTTTCGTACCCAGTCGATATTTTGTTACCGGTAATTATTGGGTATTTGACAATTTCATTGGTAATTCTATTGTCGGCAATTTGTTGCCGTTAATAGGCTTGGTGTTGTGCAGTTGATATTTGACCATTTTTAAGATAATTCACAGATAATGCACAGTGGTCCCCCTTTGTATTTACACAGAAAATTCACCATATTTTCAGAAAAGGGTATATACATCTTAATTTAATTTTTTACTTGATTGGTCACTATTTTTAAAATATGACCTTTACCTGATGTGCACACATTGCAGTACATGATTTACGCATGTTCAATAGGAATACCCTCGTCCCGATTGGACGTCAATTATGCAGCATTTATTTAAATAGAAAGAATTCCAAAATGCACTCGATACTTTTTGAAAAATGGCGAACATTTTTGTGTTTATGTAATTCTTAAACACATTAATCGTCAATATTGGCCAGAATTTGCTTTTAAAAATACACTACGTCTAGCGTGATTTCTGCCTAAAACACAGACCCACCGTGGAAAATTTTTCGTCAGCGTGGAAAATCACCGCGATTAAAAGGTGGTTCCATCGCGATAGAATCGCGGTGATAGTGGGTGAGCACCGCGGGCGTTATCGGGAAATCAATCTCACGGTGGACCACTGCGGTCGCGGTGGGTCGCGGTGAAATACAGGTACATGTGAATGAACAAGTACAGTTCGATATTTCAGACCGTATACTATTCGCAAAGTACAAATCGTCTTCTATTAACCTATACTTACCAATTAATATAATCACAGTTTGCAACTTTAATCTTTTTTCCATGTTCGCAGTTGTGTTGTGAAATCGTAAACAAAGAGTCAAGGGCATTAATACAAGTCTCGCGAAAATTCGCAATCTGCGTGAATTGACAGTTTGATGTCTTCAAAGTACAGCCAACAAGAAACCATAAAATAACACCTTTCTCGGCGATAAAATTGGCTTCTTTTGTTTAGAGAAGCGACATGCTTAACCAATCGCGTGTTTGTTACTCAGTGGCAATCGTCCTATTATGAAAGAGCACGTGCATAGCTCTCCGCCTTTCGAACTTTTAAAGAGAACAAAGGTGTTGGTTATGTCAATCATTGTTATAAAATCACGTTTTTTACCGACATGTTAATCAATTGTTTTGATAGTCATATTAAAAATGCAAAGATTTGTCATAGAATCGGACAACGAATTTGATGAGGTCTTTGTGATTTGACTGACGCATATTTTCATTTTCCCGTTTTGTCATAATGTTCCGTATTTTCCGAAAACCATGTTCTTGGTCGTACCTGAAATAAAACATAAAATATTTTTTAAAAAGCTCAATGTGAAATTATGACTCGCTAAAATCACGGCGATTTCTTATAAACAATTTTTATCGAGACTGTCACCGCGGTCACCGCGATTCGCCACGGCGACATCACCGCGTTCCACAGTGTTCCAACGTGTATCGCGGTGACTATAGTAGTGTGTCACGCTGGGCTGAATCACGGTGGTGCGTCGCAGAAGGCAGAAATCACGCTAGACGTAGTGTAAAAGTCGCGAATATACTGGATTATCGGGTAATGGATAGAGACGTGAAAAGTCGTATGTATCCAGTAATTGGTACAGTCGGGTTCACACGTATCTATAAGGAAAAGGGTTAAGCAAATATTTGGACAGAAAATTTTCAGGGAAACTCTTTACATTCAAGTATAATACGCACCCCCTACTTTTGATAAAAAATTTCAGGTAAAAAAGTGCGTATTATATTCGAACAATTACGGTATTCTGTTTATAATTTCATACATGAATGTGCTGACCTAGACTGCCAATGAAATTACAAAGAAACTAATATACTTACTTTAACCCATATAATAGATAAATAGTAAATAATCAGTAACTAAAAGTAAAATGCTTGCTGAAAAAATTAAGCTCCTCATTTGTTTCTTTCAATTATGGAGGATTTTAAACCTGTTTCGAAAAATGTGAATCGAGCCATTGGTTAAGAATACTGTAAAGAACATTTCCTGCAATTTTCAGCTACTTTTGTTGCTTATTAGGTACGTTCTTAGTCTTAGAAAATGCCAACTCGTGTATTGCATGCTAGTGTACGGAGTATTGTATTTAATCAATATTTAGTGTACTGGGTAATGCGCAAAGAAACATCACAGTTTTTGATGATTTCTAGCATATAGACTTAACTTTCATTTAATACAATATTAATTATCCAAACCTAGATTGGTACACACACTATACAATAGTAATAGTAAATTCGATTAATATGGGTTCATATCGTGCATAAGCAATACAATGTGTACTTTTTATGCCCCCGGAGGGCATATCCCGTCCCTAAATCTGCCACACTTTGCCACAAATTTCCAGTTTGTGGAGTATTTAGACAGTTTTCCACTAAATGCCACACTTAGTATGGTGAATTGAAAAAAAAATTAGCAGAACTTGGGCATACATGTTTTCCAGTAAATGCCACTTATTTCCACTCATTTGCCACACAGTGTGGAAATAAGTGGAGTATTTAGACAATTTTCCACTAAACGCCAGACCTTCAGTGGCAATTTCAATTTCCACTTAATGCCACTAATTTCCACTTATTTGCCACAAGATGTGGAAATAAGTGGAGTATTTAGACACTTTTCCACTTAATGCCAGACTTTTAGTGGCAAATGCAATTTGCACTAAATGCCACTAATTTCCATGTATTTGCCACAATATGTGGAAACAAGTGGAGTATTTAGACACTTCCACTTAATGCCAGACTTTTTGTGGCAATAAATACCACAGTGGCAAATTTTTCGCTCTGCCACAGATAGTGGAAAATGGTGAAAATGGGTGGCTTTGCCTCTGCCAACTGATTGATTAATAATATGCTGTCACCTGAATAAAAATAAAAAATAAAATCTAATATATGTTAACACATAAGAATGAATACAATGTATGCTTTATTATGTACATGTATGCACATTTGAGTCATTACAATTGAATTTATGAGAAGTTGATTAATATAATATAAGTCTGCAATACAAATGTCAGCAATATGTATTTTTGCACAAACCATTGCCCACTTATGCATCAGATAGTGAACTCTACTAAACTACATCCATAAATAATTATTTATGATGTATGTTATCGTATAAATCATTTTATAGGGTAACATTTATAATACTTAGACTGTTGTGAGAGCATATGAGTAAGAAATGTGTTTGTTATATTTATTCTATTGTCATATAAAGTTTAGACAATGTATGTTATTGGAAGACAGTGTAATTTGACTCAATTTATGATTATTAAATACCAATATTTAACATACATTGATTAGATACACAATTAAGAGCTTTATAAATGTCATTTCATAAAAAGTATTTGTAAACATGCTTAAGTTACTTTCTTGTAATCTCGGCGCTTTTTCCCTGACATCAGGACGAAACACAGAGGCACTTGCTTCATGCAGTCTCCGGAGCGGATGAAAGCATGCAGAGATAGCAGCTGCGTAAACGGCGCCCGGACTACTTTGAACGTCCCGTCCAAGTACCACATCTTTGCACGGGAAAGGAGGGTGAGCTGGTCGTTAGTAGCAAAAACGACGTGTCGTCTCTCCTTCACCGATACCGTCTCCCTACAGAACTCCTCACCTAAGGTTCGTTGTAGGTACTCTTCATCGACCTTTAAAATAAATAATGTTATTGTACTTATTTTCTCATTATTATTATTATTATTATTATTCATAGTAGTATTATAGCAATTATTATTATTAATAACTTACGTCGAACTCTAGGGAATTTGGGTCATTGGGTCTTAAGCCCTTTCTTGCTCGGCTGCACAGCATTGTCAATGCAGCCTGCGAACACCGGGCAGCATCTGGCTGGCTGTTCGTTTCCTGCAGAGACTCGCTTACACTTCTAATAACATTGGTTGCGGTTTCAAACACGTCTGAAACTGCTTTGTCTTGAGCTGGAAATATATTAAAACAATGTATGTCATTTAATTATGATACAATGTTTATACACTTCGTTCTAATATTGGGCAGCAATCGATGTATATATTATATTTACACAATGTCTTCGAGTATCAAAAAATATGTATTATTATATTATTAGATGATGTCTTTATTACATTATACAATTTCTTTAAGTATATATTACCGCTGACTTTTGTTGAACAGCGAACGATAGACCCGGCTTCGAAGGATGATTGTGGCCACTATTCATTGTCTTGAAGCTGTCACCGGACTGCTTAACCATCGCTGCGCATGCTACATTCTTCCCACGCACACTGCAGCGCCAAACGACATCACCGGATGTGAGCTGTTTCTTAAAAACAAATGCGTAGCCATCAGAAGATACTAGCTTCGGCTTTCCTCGCTCTGTCCCTTTCTCTACTGCACTAAAGGTCACCGGAGCAACAGGAGTGATGTCCATTACCGTGTTATCCTGAACGTCTCCAAGACTTCCGGTTGCAGATGGCGTTCCGGTCGCGTGACGTCGAACGAGGCGTCGCTGTAGTTTATCGTCTCGTCCACCACGTCTCCATTTTCGTCCGTGTTGTGGTGACGACATCGCATGCAGATAAATTGCAGTTCTCGACCCTCAGCAACGGCAGCATCGTAAATTTCCACCGTTATTCCTGGTTAAAAAAATGTATCATAGCATAAAACTCTGTATACTCATAATATTGTCTTTAAACAAATCAATATATTATAATACATTCATATAAAATGTATTTTGCAATAAGATAGAAATTATTTAGGGGAAACTATAAATAAAATATAATATGCATGCTTTGTGCTCAGAATCATTGAGTTCAAAGTATAAAACCACGTTAGTGTTACACTATGATATGTCGTAGGTAGTTGTTTCAACTATCATTAAAGGAACATGCAAATATTATTAAATAATTGATGCAGCATAAATTTTACGAAACATTGATTTTAATACATAGAAAACAACACAATCTTTTCATTTATTGTACCTGTGTTTCCACACTTAATGTGATGCCATCTTGAGCAGTTATCACATGTCACTGCTCGGGAGTTCTGATACACGCGTCTTAGACAAAATAAACACGCAGGGGCAGGCATGATTTTACGTTGCACGATGATACAAGTTAATGATAGTTAACCATTTATGCTGGTATATATATACATATGTATAGCATAATTAAAGTACCAATAAAGAATGTTTTTCATAGCTAAAATTCAAAGCTTTTGCAACATTGCATGCTAATTGGTAACACCTTCACGTTAAAAGGACCGCAAACGATTGAACTCGTTAAAGTTAACAATGGTGTGAAAAACATTATTAATTTCAATTAAAATGCTTTCACGTGAAAGGTCATACATTACTCTCGATCACAATTCATTTTTCAAAAAACCCAGTCATGAACATACAAACCAATAACCTATTACACTAGCGCGCTCAGATAACAATTAATTAAAATATGTACAACAGATTACTAATAAAATGTTCGCTGGGGTGAGTCGTTATTAAACAAGGGGCGAGTCGTTATTAAACAAGGGGCTGGGTTCAAATATATTGTTAAAAATATAAATTTGGTGTCCTTTGAAATTATTTACATACTTTGACTCTAATAAAAGTGAGGGGGCGAATCGTTATGAAATTAGGGGCGAGTCGTTATAAATAAGGGGCGAGTCGTTAAGGGGCGAACCGTTAAGGGGGCGAGTCGTTATGCATTCATTCCAATAAACCAAAGGGCTGAAGTCCTGTACCAGCAAGTTTCACAACACTAAATATTGATTTCCACATCCACATTGTTTCTTAACAGAATGTCCATTAATGTCAGTATTTCAGCATAACTTTAAATTTACAACTTGCTTTATTTCACTACAATTTAGGTAAACAAGTTGCTAAAACACTACTCATGTTTTCAAATTCAAAGATCAACTTCCTGTGTTTAAATGAACCAATCAGGAAGTCTGTATATGTGTTAACCAATAGATAAGCAGATGCTTTGTAGCAAGGAAGAAGGTTCCAAATTCTGTAGCAGACCACAGCTGGTGGTCAGTGCTTATCAGATTGTGTGCCACTTTTTGCATTTAACTGCTGCCACATGTTTAAATGGAGTATAACTAGTTCTTACACAGCTGGAACTGGGTCAAGAAATTTCAACTTGTATAAATTTCTAATAAAGTTTAACATGAGACCGTTTATTTAATTAAATTTCTCATTTATTGCAAATAATATATTTTTCATGGTCTTAAACTTCAACACAATTTTTAATGAAATGTTATTTTATTTTATAGTTTATGTAGCTATTTCAAGTGTTGAAGATAAAACTGTATTTTAATTTGTATTATATGTAAGTATACATAAATAAAAAAAATGCATTGTTCTATTGATTGTTTGATTGATTTATTATATAAATTGCATCATGTTGAATCCTATGTTAAGCAACAAACAAAAACAGTAACTTTATTATTTTTGAAAAATTCACTTAACAAACACTGAATTTGTATCCTCCAATAACAATTTCATGAGGTAAAAAAAAATTTACTAAGTCCCATTTTCCACTGATTTCCACATCTCATATCTTCTAAGTATTTTTGCCACTCATGATACACCCATGAAAAACACCAAGTCCGTTATTTACACACATTACCAGTCATTTGCCACAGACACAAAAATACAAGTCCTAATTTCCACAGAATGCCATGTTTTCCACTTCTTAAATGTGGTAAATGCTGGCAAATTTGCCACTCGTGGCATAACCGAATAAAAATAGTGGAATTCCACTCTTTGCCAACTAACTTATTACCACTCTATTCCACACACTTTCCACAGAAATGTGTGGAAAAAGGCAACAAAGTGTGGCAGATTTAGGGACGGGATAGTAGTCGCACCGTCCGTCCGTTGGTGGGTGGGTGGATGGGTCCATCCGTCCAGACTTTGTTTCCGCTCTATAACTTTTTAATGACTGGATGGATTTTAATATAACTTCAGATTATTATTCCCAATGACTAGACAATGTGTTGCGTAGAGCTGCCATGCTCGTCAGTCAGAGGTCAAGGTCACATATCAAGGTCAAAGATAATGAATTTTCGTTTCCGCTCAATAACTTCTAAATGCCTGGATGGATTTTAATATGACTTCAGATTATAATTCCACATGACCAAACGATGTGTCGCATACAACTCCTATGCACGTCAGACAAAGGTCAAGGTCACAATTTAAAGTCAAAGGTCATGAATTTTTGTTTCCGCTCTGTAAATGCCTGGAAAGAATTCGATATAACTTCCGATTATTATTTCCTATAACTGGACAATGTGTCACGTACAACTCCCATGATCGTCAGTCAAAGGTCAAGGTCATAATTCAAGGTTAAAGGTCAGTTATTTTTGTTTCCACTTCATACCCAGCCAGCAAGCCTACATTGGTTCGATATCTATCCAATATGTTGTGAATATCAGATATCATGAGCGATATCTATCCAATCAACGATTTGCCCATCGGCATTTGATCGGATAGATATCGGAGCATTGCATATCGGATGTATATCGGATAGACATCGGGCCAGTATTGTTCCTGCTAGCAAGTCTACATTGATCTGATATCTATTAGATATGTTTTCAAGCATATCAGAAAGATATCGTGAGCGATATCTGTGTGATCAATGTTTTGCCCATCAGCATTTGATCGGATAGATATTGTAGCATTGCATATCGGAGGTATATCGGATAGACATTGGGCCAATATTGTTCCAGCTAGCAAGCCTACATTGGTCCGATATCTACCCAACGATGTTGTCAATTACTTTGGAATTGATAACCACACTTGTTTATTTTGAAGCTAAATTTCAAAATGATGTGCAATTTGCAACAAAACAAAATATAACAGAAACAATAGGAAATCATCAACAGAATGTATATACTATTTATTTAAACAAAGGTTTATATGATCTTTCAACGTCTTCATTTTTAATTAATAAATCAGTTACGAGTTTATAGCTAAAAACATTAAAGGACATGTCACATTGAAATCTTATAGATTTGTATAAAAAGTCACTTAACAACATGCCAGTGATATGACAGTTACTAAGGAAAAGCTAAGAAATGCAATTATTTACTGTAAGTTGAATTGCCACTTAAAACAATTACGAATGCTTTCTATCAATATGGATGTTGTTTATGAATATTAGCATCATCCACCATCATACATGCTATAAAACCTGTGCAATACTTCATACTAAGCAAATACTGTTTATGAATATTAGCATCATCTACCATCATACATGCTATAAAACCTGTGCAATACTTCATACTAAGCAAATACTGTTTATGAATATTAGTGTCATCCACCATCATACATGCTATAAAACCTGTGCAAATACTTCATACTAAGCAATACTGTTTATGAATATTAGCGTCATCCACCATCATACATGCTATAAAACATGTGCAATACTTCATACTAAGCAATACTGTTTATGAATATTAGCATCATCCACCATCATACATGCTATAAAACATGTGCAATACTTCATTTTTAGCAAAACTGTTTATGAATATTAGCATCATCTACCATCATACATGCTATAAAACTTGTGCAATACTTCATATTTAGCAATACTTAACCGACAATTAATTGTATTAAACATCTAGTATCAAAATGAAATTTCCACATTTCAATGACCTTAATTTAGACAAAACTAAATATTTAAAAATCTTATAAACAAATGGAAATCTAATCAAAATCCAAACTGGAGATGAAAACAAAATCAAAGACAATTCCAGTAAAAAATGTAAACACACTGAAATACAAAAACAACACATATTTGACAAAATTATGCTTCCAAAAGCACCTTAGATGAAATGGTTTCTTTGTTCTCCTCACAAAACCTTTACATTTATTATTGCAAATAAAATAAAACTATGGCTCAGTCAAGATTATATATATTGATTACATGTAATTTGTTAGCATCATATATAAAGCTTGCATCACATCTTGAAAAAGAATCAGAATTCTAAGACCTTTGCATGTCTTCACAAAACCATGAAACATGTAAAACAATAAAGTAACACTAAACAGTGTGTGTCATTAAATTAAGTTTTTTTTAATAAACCACATAGTACACGTGTTATTAAGAATTGTGGTTATAGTAATTAAACATAACTTCATAAATTGAAACTTTTCAGTCCCTATCACACATGTATGAGTGTTTAGTTTTAAAGTCTTTATAGTATTACTGATAAGTAGAATGTTGTTTATCCACTGTTTTTAGCTCACCTGAGCACAAAGTGCTCATGGTGAGCTTTTGTGATCGACCGTTGTCAGTAGTCCGTGCGTTCGTGTGTCCGTGCATCCTTCGTTAACTTTTCATTCAAACAACATCTCCTCCTATACCACTTGGCACATTTTCACCAAACTTCACAGGAATTATCATTAGGTGACCCTGTTTAAAAGTTGTTCAAATCGTTACGGTCCGCTGCATATGTAGGTCACCAGAGCTAAAAATAGATTTAAAAAGTGTAAACTGTAAAAATCTCCTGAAACCACAGGGCCCAGAGGTTTCATATTTGGTATGTAACATCCTAGAGTGGTCCTCTACAAAGATTGTTCGAACTATGCCCCTGGGGTCAAAACGGGCCACGCCCTGGGAGTCACATGGTTTATATAGAATATATAACAAAATGACTTTAAAAATCTCCTCCGAAACCACAAGACCCATAGGTTTCATATTTGGTAGGTAGCATCCTATAGTGGTCCTCTACAAAGGTTGTTCAAATTATGCCCTTGGGGTCAAAGCTGGCTACGCCCTGGGGGTCATATGGTTTGTATAGAATATATAGCAAAATGACTTTAACAATCTTCTCCTCTGAAACCGCAAGGCCCTGAGGTTTCATATCTGGTATGTTACATCGTTTAGTGGTCCTTTACAAAGTTTGTTCAAATTATGCCTCTGGGATCAAAATGGGCCACGCCCCAGGGGTCACATGGTTTATATAGAATATAAAGCAAAATGTGATCGCCCGTTTTCCGTCGTGCATGTGTGCGTGCGTCGTCTACTTTTCATTCAAACAACATCTCCTCCTAAACCGCTTGGCAGATTTTCACCAAACTTCACAGGAATGATCCTTCCGTATAATTCTTTCAAAGGTGTTCAAATCTTTCCGGTCCGCGGAATATGTAGGTCACCAGAGCTAAAAATAGATTTTAAAAGTGACAACTTTAAAATCTGTGAAACCGCAAGGCTCAGAGCTTTCATATTTGATATGTGACATCCTCTAGAGGTCCTCTACAAAGATTGTATAAATTATGCCCCTGGGGTCAAAACAGGCCCACGCCCCAGGGGTCACATGGTTTATATAGAATATATCAGAAATGACTTTAATAATCTTCTCTGAAACCGTAAGGCCCAGAGATTTCGTATTTGGTAAGTTTCATCCTATAGTGGTCATCTACAAAGATTGTTCAAATAATGCCCTTGGGGGCAAAACAGGCTACGGCCTGGGGGTCACATGGTTTATATAGAATATATAGGAAAATGACTTTAAAAATCTTCTTCTGTGAAACTGCAAGGCCCAGAGGTTTCATATTTGAAATGTGACATTTTTAGCTCAAAGTGCTCATGGTGAGCTTTTGTGATCGCCCGTTGTCAGTCGTGCGTGCGTGCGTCTTCAACTTTTCATTCAAACAACATCTCCTCCAAAACCGCTTGGCAGATTTTTACCAAACATCACAGGAATGGTCCTTCGGTGGACCTGTTTCAAAGTTGTTCAAATCTTTCCGGTCCGCTGCATATGTAGGTCACCAGAGCTAATCTAGATTTTAAAAGTGAAAACTTTAAAAATCTAATATGAAACCGCAAGGCTCAGGGCTTTCATATTTGATGTGTGACATCCTCTAGTGGGCCTCTACTAAGATTGTTCAAATGATGCCCTTGGGGTCTAAAGTGGCCACGCCCCAGGGGTCACATGGTTTATATAGACTTATATAGCAAAATGACTAAAAAAATCTCCTCTGAAACCGCAAGGCCTAGAGGTTTCATATTTGGTATGTAACATTGTATAGTGGTCCTCTACAAAGATTGTTCAAATGATGCACCTGGGGTCAAAACTGGCCAAACCCCAGGGGTCACATGGTTTATATAGACTTGAATAACGAAATGACTTTAAAAATCTTCTCCTGAAAGCGCAAGACCCAGAGGTTTCATATTTGGTATGTAGCGTTGCATAGTGGTCCTCTACAACGAGTGTTTTTAAATGATGCCCCTGGGGTCAAAACTGGCCACAATCCGGGGGTCACATGGTTTATACAGACTTAAATAGCCAAATGACTTTAAAAATCTCCTCTGAAACTGCAAGGCCTAAAGGTTTCATATTCAATTGGTAACATTGCATAATGGTCCTCTACAAAGATTGTTCAAATGATGCCCCTGGGGTCAAAATTGGCCACACCCCGGGGCTCACATGTTTTATATAGACTTGAATAGCAAAATGACTTTAAAAATCTCCTCTGAAACCGCAAGGCCCAGAGGTTTCATATTTGGTACGTAACATTGTATAGTGGTCCGTGTTCAAATGATGCCCCTGGGTTGAAAACTGGCCACACCCCGTGGCTCACATGGTTTATATAGACTTTAATAGCCAAATGACTTTAAAAATCTTCTCCTCTGAAACTGCAAGGCCCGGAGGTTTCATATTTGGTATGTAACATTGTATAGTGGTCCTCTACAAAGATTGTTCAAATGATGCCCCTGGGGTGAAAACTGGCAACACCCCGTGTCTCACATGGTTTATATAGACTTAAATAGCCAAATGACTTTAAAAATTGTTCGGCCTAGAGGTTACATATTTGGTATGTAACATTGTATAGTGGTCTTCTACAAAGATTGTTCAAATGATGCCCCTGGGGTCAAAACTGGCCACACCCCGGGTAAGGGTATCACGTTTAAACGGTCGCATTTCGTGTTTTGCTCAAAAACGTTTACAAAAACAGTAAACGTTTAAACGACAGTCAATATCGACAGAATCCATTTTAGTTCATTACGTTACGACGTTGCAAAGCTTATTAACAGCTGCTGAAAAAGACTCGTATTTGTATCACGTGCGCCAGATGGCCCTTATTCACAATACCGTAAACATAACAATACACCATGTACGGACTAAACGTCTTGAATATTTAACGCGCGTCGGCACGAAGTGCACGAGAAAATTTTCCCACCATTTGTTGCATGAGCATGCCCCGAATCGTCTTGAACATTCGACGCGCGTCGGCACGAAGTGCACGAGGAAATTTTCCCGCCGTTTCTTCATCGGCATTCATTTTTAGAGATATGGCGAACGAGACAGGTCGCGGAAAAAAATCGCCGTATTGGAACTTTTTTACTAAAATTGAAGTATGCGGAAAAGAAAAGGTTAAATGTAACTTGTGTGCAACCGAGTTGTCGTACAAAGGTGGAAGTACGGGGACCATGGCGAACCACATAAAAATGGTTCACAAGTCTGTGCGACTGGATGCAACTAAAACGTCCGCAGATGATAGTGAGAAACAGCAGCGGAAGCTGACTGATTTTGCCAAACCCACGATGACTCGGCAAAAATGGATAGTTTGCACAGAGAAATTAGCCCGAGATCTCCGACCTATTTCCATTGTAAATGGAGAAGGTTTCATTGACTTTTGTCGAGAGCTTAATCCGTCGTATGACGTGCCTGGCCCTAGCACAGTGTCAACTTACGTTACAAAAATGTACGAGTCGGAAAAAAGCGAACTGCTAAACGTATTATCCAAGCAGACTGGCGTGGCACTGACATCGGACCATTGGGCTAGCCTTGCAACGGAGGGCTATATTACAGTAACTTGTCACTTCATTGATGAAGGTAAGCACAAACTATAAATGCATTGATATATTTTTAATAACATAATTTCATACCAAATCAGTTTATGGAACCCACAGTACATTACAGTACATTAATCATTTAATTATTTGAAATTTGACATTTAATTCGTCGGCATGTTTATAATGAAATAGGACATATTTTAAGTTTACTGTAGTGATGCAATGATTTAGTAAACAAATATACGTCATGTACGAGTTTGTCAATTTGGATGTAGGAAAAAAATACCTCATCACGTTAGTGAAATTTTAATGTTGACTTTAGTATTATGCCAAAAATGATAAAGTATCTTGTAAAAAAAAAGCTAATTTAAGCGTGTAAGAAGATGTTTAATGTATTCCATTTTCTGTTTGCAGATTGGAATTACCACAACAGAGTGTTGGCCACTCGAGCTGTCAAAGAGCGACACACTGCAGAAAATACAGCAGCGGAAATCAAATCGATAACCCAGGAATTCGGCATAAAAGATGAGCATGTTTCCGCTATTGTAACTGACAATGCGTCAAATATGGTGGCGTGCGTACAACAACTTCAGTGGACTCACGTACGCTGTTTTGGACACACGCTACAATTGTCCATTCGCAGTGGGTTTGAGAAGTGGGAGACTATCCGAAAGGCATTGGTTTCATGCAGAAGATTATTAAAACACTTCCGAAAATCCGTTGTCGTCTCAAATGCACTTGAAGAAAAACAAAAGCAAATGGGCTCCAAGTCCAAGGAAAACAGCTTAATCATTGACTGTGAAACACGTTGGAATTCAACATACGACATGCTCGAAAGGCTTCTCGAACAGCGTCTACCGGTGTATGCCATCTTGCACGACCCAGCCGTAACCAAAATCGCTGATGCGCGTTCTCTTGACCTAACTGATGACCAGCTGAAAATAATTGAGGGTCTGGTCCCGGTTTTAAAACCGCTATATTTTGCAACGAGAACAATGTGTTCAGAGCTGTACCCTACCGTCGGTGGTATTTACCCGATACTTTTCAGTATAATAAACCACCACCTCGCTGAGAATGACCAAGACACTCCCGCTGTTGCAAAATTCAAGAAAGACGTGCATTCTGATTTGGTGAAAAGGTATCACATTGACAGTGACGAAATCACATCAAGCTTGCCGGTCATATGCACTTTTCTTGACCCCAGGTACAGATCACTGCCGTTTCTGACGGAGCCCCAGCGGAAACTGGTTCATGAGAGCGTGCTTGAGCGTGTGGACACTACAGTTACCGATGTCTCAACCAACCGCCGATAGCCCAAATATAATCTCTCAACCAGGGCCAAGCAAGCGATCGAAACTTGACCAAGATGACATGGCATTTTTGTTAGGTGGATATTTCCAGGCAACAACCAGTGCTACACCGTCAAATGGTGCCGAAGAACTTGAGCGTTATCTGTGTGATAAAGCTGTCCCATTAAGTCAAAGTCCATTTCTGTGGTGGAAATTGAACATGGACACCTATCCCCGACTTGCAGTTCTTGCGAGAAAATTGAGCGGTGTGCCAGCAACTTCCGTACCATCGGAGCGAGTGTTTTCCGTTGCTGGAGCTACCGTTACTAAGCTTAGGGCGTCCCTAGACTCTTCATCAGTGGACAAACTGGTGTTCCTCCACAAATCTAGTGAGTAAACCTTTACGGGACGACGGGTACGCAAACCACGCCAGCGAGTTCATTCCTGATGCAGCCAATTTAATGAACAGAAATCGTTTTGATGTACATCTTGTTAAGTAAAACATTGGAAATTTTATTGTTTGTCTCAGTATTTCAAATATAAACACCTAAATAAAATGGTCAGGGTACAATTTTACTAAACTACTAACGCTAGTCGTAGACTTACGCACACATTTTAAAGTAATTGAGTTTTAAATATAACAGATTGATGCAAGTTAATAATTTCTTGGAATGTATAAATATGCTATGACTTCGCTCGAAAACATAAAATTTATCAAAGTATTAATAAACTGAATAGTCTTCACTGAATTTAAAATACGGTTGAAAGTTTAGGAATTGCGTAAGTAGCTTAGTAAAATTTTACCCTGCACCATAAATGTCAATATTCAACGATTGAAGCGTTGTCAATTTTTGGCTTATCGCGCTACTATCCTACTAGTAATTACAAATAAATTCCGTAAAGTCTGTATAGGTTACTGGTTTAATTGAGTTTATACATAACTCAACATCGAACGGGTTCAACAGGTTTATTTATCAATATGTATCGCTTTCTATAACGAAATCAGTATCTCACTCACAAGGATTAAACGTTTGAAACATGAACTTAACAGCACAGCATGGCAATTCTGGTACAATATAAACGGAAAACACAGAAATAGAATATAGTTAAATGCAATACAGATCTATACGCTTTCAAATGCAATAAATACGTGTTGTTGTTTTTTTTGTCTTTTTTTATCCAGAGCTTTTTACGTCCTCATTTATGCAATCTGTATTACGAATTCAACTCACCAACTGTGCTAACGAATAAAACCGGTTTACTCTTATTGAAGAAATGTGGGTTCGATATTAATTCGTCTTTGTTACAAAATATTACGGCATGTAAGTAGACAAAGTGTAACCCAATGGTTCGACAACGACGAGAACAGTTGGTTTTAATATGACGTCATTGCGCGAATGGGATATGCACTGAATATAACTTCCGGAAATAATTACTACTTTCAGTTTGGAAATGCGATGGCACTGATGCTTTTAAAATGGACATAGGGATACCGTTTAAACGGTAACGTTTCGTTTATTTCATTTCGTTTAAACGTTTAGAAAAATCTGTAAACGTGATACCCTTAACCCCGGGAGTCACCTCGATAATATAGACTTAAATAGCAAAATGACTTAAAAAATCTTTTACTCTGAAACCGCAAGGCCTAGAGGTTTCATATTTAGTATGTAACATTGTATAGTGGTCCTCTACAAAGATTGTTCAAATGATGTCCCTGGGGTCAATACTGGCCACCACTCAGGGGTCACATGGTTTATATAGACTTGAATAGCCAAATGACTTTAAAAATCTTCTCCTCTAAAACCGCAAGGCCCAGAGGTTTCATATTTGGTATGTAACATTGTATAGTGGTCCTCTACAAAGATTGTTCAAAGGAAGCCCCTGGGGTCAAAACTGGCCACACCTCGGGGGTCACATCGTTTATATAGACTTGAATAGCAAAATGACTTCAAAAATCTTCTCCTGAAACCGCAAGGCCCAGAGGTTTCATATTTGGTATGTAACATTGTATAGTGGTCCTCGACAAAGATTGTTCAAGTGATGCTCCTGGGGTCAATACTGGCCACACACCGGGGGTCGGATGGTTTATATAGACTTAAATAGCAAAATGACTTCAAAAAATTTATCCTGAAAGTTCAAGGCCTAGAGGTTTTATATTTGGTATGTAACATTGTGTAGTGGTCCTCCATCAAGATTGTTAAAATGATGCCCCTGGGGTCAAAGCTGGGCACACCTCGGGGCTTACATGGTTTATATAGACATAAATGGCAAATTATTTAAAAATTCTTCTCTGAAACCACAAGGCCCAGAGGTTTCATATTTGGTTAAAACATTATATTGAGACCTCGATTCGGTTTGCATATGGGATGGGTAGGGTCAAGGTCACTGTTACTAAAAATAGAAAACCGGTTTCCGCTCAATAACTTTAGAACACATTGTGATATTTTAATGAAGCTTAATACATAAATACATTATATTGAGACCTCGATTGGGATTGCATATAGGGTGGGTGGGGTCTAGGTCAACGTTATTAAATATAGAAAAATGGTTTTTGCTAAATATTTTGAGAACGCATTGAGCTATTTTAATGAAATTTTATACACAAGTACCTTATATCGAGACATTGCTTGGGATTGCATATGGGGTGGGTGGGGTCAAGGTCAACGTTGCTGAAAATAGAAAAACAGTTTCCGCTCAATAACTTGAGAAAGCATTGCGATGTTTTAATGAAACTCAATACACGTATCTTATATAGAGACCTCACTTGGGTTTGCTTATGGGGCGGGTGGGGTCAAAGTCACAGTTATTAAAAGTAGAAAAATGGTTTACG
The DNA here is from genome assembly GCA_027627225.1 of Congeria kusceri. Classification (NCBI taxonomy): domain Eukaryota; kingdom Metazoa; phylum Mollusca; class Bivalvia; order Myida; family Dreissenidae; genus Congeria; species Congeria kusceri. The sequence goes on along the minus strand of CM051024.1, from coordinate 90,486,251 downwards.
CTCAATAACTCAAGAACGCATTGAGATATTTTAATGAATCTTCAAACGTAGATACCTTATATCGAGACCTTGCTTCACGTATGTGGTGGGTGGGGTCAAGGTCACTGTTACTAAAAATGGAAAAACAGTTTTCGCTCTTGAAAACCTATTGAGATATTTTAATGAAACTTCATACATAGATATCAGGTGAGGTCCTACGGCCATCATGGCCCTCTTGTTATTCAATCTTGACCTAACTTGCACAGTTTGTGTAAGACCATAAAATCTCGGATGGGACTGTTATTGGGTCAGATCACACCAGTAACACCAGAGTGTTGCAAAAAAAGTGCAAAAGTGCCCTTTTCCAACATATAGACTTTATTTTCCATCCAATCTTAACCAAACTTTAACAGTTTGTGTATGACCATCAGATCTCAGCAGACATCAAAAATGGGCCAGATCGTGTTATTGCCCTTTGTTTAATTTCAAAAATATACAAAAATGGACATTATTCAGGATAGAGAGAGACATTTTTCATCCAATCTTCACCAATCTTGCACGGTTTGTCTATTACCATGAGATTACAGTTGAAGTCGAATATAAGCAAGATCGGACCAGAAACACCAGAGTTATTGCTCTTTGTTTGTGAAAAAAATATGCAAAAATGGACATTGTACAGGATAGAGACTTTATTTTTCATCCAATCTTCACCAATCGTGTACAGTTTGTCTATGAACGTAAGACTACTGGTGAAGTAGAATATAAGCATGATCGGGCCAGAAACACCAGACTAATTGCCCCTTGTGTTTGGAAAAAAACATCAACAAGTTATTAATGATTGGCTTGCACATCTCCTAAACCACTTGGCAGATTTTTACCAAACTTCACAGGAATTATCATAGGGTGACCCTCTTTCAAAGTTGTTCAAATCAAATCAAATCATTACGGTCCGTTGCATATGTAGGTCACCAGAGCTAAAAATATATTTAAAAAGTGTAAACTAAAAAAATCTTTTCTAAAATTGCAAGGCCCAGAGGTTTCATATTTGGTATGTAACATCCTATAGTGGTCCTCTACAAAGATTATTCAAATTATGCCCCTGTGGTCAAAACAAAACTGGCCACGCCCCAAGGGTCACATGGTTTATATAGAATATATAGCAAAATGACATTAAAAGTCTTCTCCTCTGAAACCAAAAGGCCCAGAGGTTTCATATTTGGTATGTAACATCCTGTAGTGGTCCTCTACAAAGATTGTTCAGATTATGCCCCTGGGGTCAAAACTGGCCAAGCCCTGGGTGTCACATTGTTTATATAGAATATATAGCAAAATGACTTTAAAAATCTTCTCCTTTGAAAACCGCAAGGTCCAGAGGTTTCATATTTGGTTTAAAACATCCTTTAGTGGTCCTTTAAAAAGTTTGTTCAAATTAGGCCCCTGTGGTCAAAACGGGACACGCCCCGGGGGTCAAATGGTTTATATAGAATATTTAGCAAAATGACCTTAAAAATCTTCTCTGAGGGCTGAACGGAAAACTGTTGTAACTCACTTTTTTTCGAAAAATCACTTTTTGGCATTTTTTGTCATATCTACTACTTTTACATATGACATACAAATATTAATACCATAGTCCTAATTAAAACCCTTAAAACCCCTTAGTGCAAAAGTGTTGGTTACTCAAATGTCCCGTTTCAGAAAATGGAAAACTGTCGTAACTATATGAAAGTTACTTCTAAATGGAAAACTGTACTCAAAATGAGTGATGTACTACATGAACTTTGTTTTTTTAATGATGTCATAAATATGATGATGCCATTAAACTTAACCATAGAAATAAAGGTTTTCAAAACCAAATAAATCAGACAAGTATGTATATTGTATACTTTTAACTGCTAAAAGATGCAGGCGAGTTGTTTTACATATTAAAACAAAACAATTCAGCAAAGATGGAATTTAAAGCCAAACCTGTTTGATTAATTAATCAATTCATTTTTTAGATGAAAACTAAAACAATCTTAGTCAAAAATGATACCTAAAATCATTTTGATTCATTAAAGAACATGGCAGCCAATGGGTGGGGCCCACAGTTTTCCTTAAATAGGGCTGTATCGATTTTAAATATTAAATTAACTTTGAAAATGTTCTTACACTTCTAATCTTGTTACCACTTACATCGGATTTTTTAATAATTTCAGAGATGTTCCTAGGGTGACCCTTGACCAAATTCCTTAAAATCATTTTGATTTTTTTTTAAATACAGTCACCAAGGGTGGGGCAGTTTTCTTATATATGTTTTTATTAGGGATGGGACCGAATACTGAAATCAATATTTGAATATTCGTTTTAGGTATTCAAATATATTCGTTTTGTAATCTACGGCACTCTGTCCGAATATTTACCTATCCGAAATATGTATACTACGTGTACGTAGTTTTTTACCTTGTTTCAGTGGGAAATGAGCGATATAACTTAGCGAGTGTTAGGCGAATATAAAGAAATGTAACATTTTGATTAATGTATTGTTAACTAATTTGTTAATCGTTCCGTACACAAATTTCTCATTACATAGATTACACGTTGCAAGGGTTTTGTCTAATGACCGCGTAAAGTACTTCCAAGCACATGATGGTGGCATTGTTTCTTAATCAAGACTCTTGTATAATATACGGTGTTGATATAATGGAGGATAATTTACAAGTGACGTATATTAAGATTGACCTGATCATACTAATTTTGTTAAAGAAATTGATTGGCTGATAATAGATTCATTTTGATTGGTTTACTTAGAGAGTAATTGTAATTTACTGTGAACAAGTTAACTGTATAGATGTCACTTAAGGACAATAAACAACAATGTACGCCTTGTGCAAACTGTGAAACCGTTATCACAATATGGCCCAGTTTTGTTATTTGTGGATACAATGCGTCATATTCGCGCCTCCTACAAACCGTTAATTCGCGGCCTTTGTAAACACGTGGCCCCCCTGCCAATTATCAATTGTCGTTAATTGGACATGTTTGGCATGTGGTTGTAAAAACGTTACACTGCCCCCGCCCACCTGCTAGGCAGGAAATATGACTGGAATTCACGTTAACTTTGCAGTCAAACTGGAGAATTTTTTTTTTTTTTTTTTAAAGAAATTTTGTTCTTGAAATAAATTTGAAAATAAAATATTCGTATTCGAATTTTTATATTCAAATATTATCTGATATTCGAATATTTGGTCCCATCCCTAGTTTTTATTGAAAAGTTCAAAAATCTTATTATCTGATACCACTTGGGGGATTTTTTAATCATTTCACAGAAATGTTCCTTGGGTGACCCTCAACAAAATTCTTGGAAATCATTTGATATGTTAAAAACACCTGGGGGCAGAGCAGTTTTTTTTATGATTGTATTACAAACTTTGAAAATCTAATTACCTCCATGCCTTTAGGATAAGTATACTTTGGGTATAACAGTCCTTTCTTGTAGACAAATGTCACTGTTCCACCATTCTTACACGACTTCACCTGTACGTCACATGCCAGAGATTGAATTGACTTCAATGAAGTATCTTCCTTCTGTAACTTTGGAATTTATCTCTGGAAATATCCGAGATACTATCAGGTACTTTCAACTTATGGGCTCTCTTTCTGTTGAGTCTGGGCCCTTATTTGCACTGCTTGTACCAGATCAGCTATTTCCTCTTGTCCCTTGAGTCCCACAATGGTTCCAATAACTAGATGATACAATGGTTTCGTCATTACATTCGCTAACACTTGTCCTGTAAAATAAGGTGTATCAACATCTATCAAAGCTTCATTGTAGTAGCGTTGAGTACCATCAATGAATTTAACCAATCTCTTATTTCCACTATACTGAGACTCTTATACATAATCAGAACTAACGATAACGCAATTGGCACCAGTGTCTCTAAGTACGGTTACTTCATTACCGTTAACTTCACCCCGTTGAGTAGGAAATTGCTGTTTAAAATCCTGACTATTGCAACTAGCAATTTGGTCATAAACAAAACTGACGGTATGGTCCTCACCTCCATGACTTCTATCACGGTTACTACCTCTACCTCTATTTCTCCATCGGCCACAACCTCCACGGCTCTACCGTCTCTACGGATTGGTGGGAATGTGTTTGATTCTGTAGTCTTAGTGTAGTATATCTCATTATCTTCCTGTTGCTGTCCCTTCAAATCCTTGTCGGTTGTTTTTACCTCAGTCTCCTCGCACACTGCAGCAATGCTCCTTTCCTTATATGTACCAGAGTTTCCACTAGCTGTTGGTGGCTTTATATGGAAATACTGGCGTCCTTGTTCAGTGGCAGGTTGATTTGGTCTGTTTTGTTGCACCGTCGGATTTTCACGAACCACCACATATTGACTGCCTCCACGAGATTCTGCAAACAAATCTGCCTGTAGCAACAATTTCACTGCTATTTGAAATAGACTTCGATTTCAAAAACAAGTACAATTCCTTCTGGCTTGTACTGAATAACTGATCACGTACAAAGAAATCAAGTACGCATTCGTAAGATTGTTCTACATGACCAAGTTGTATCCATCTCTCAAGATAATTTACGGGACCTCTTGATAAACTGCACAAATGTCTCATCTTTTTCTGGTTTACAACTTCTAAACCGCTTTCTAAACCCTTCCTCCGTCATCTCAAATCGCTTCAGCAGCGCAGCCTTCAACAAGTCATAATCAAATGCATCATCACTAGGTAGTCTAGCATAAACATCAAGAGCCTTTCCTCTCAACAAAGAACTAAGATGTAAACACCACAAAGATTTATCCAGCTTTTGTGATTCGGCATACCTCTCAAACCGTGACAAATAACTATCCATATTGTCATTCTTTTCATGAAAGTTTGGTAACTGGAATTTTAACCTTCACAGACGATATACCTTGAGGTTTAATTCCTCTGCTCTGAGTTCTAGCATGCTCGGATGTTCGTGTTCTCGCATCTTTACCTCATACTCTCGTCGTTCCCTCTCTGCTTGTAACTCTGCCTCACGTCGTTCCTTCTCGACCTATAACTCAACCTCACATTGTTCCTTCTCTGCCTGTAACTCAACCTCACGTCATTCTTTGTCTGCCTGTAACTCAACCTCACGTCGTTCTCCTTCCATCTGTTTCAGTTGTCTCTCTTTATCCTGCTCTTCAATGACAAACTTCCTTGTAGCCCAACTCTTTGCCTATATCTGTCAATTCTCTCAAGGTTGATCTGTATAGGGTGTTGTGGATGAGTAGAAGTAGTGGTCACGACCCGGACCAGATGTCCAGCCATCAGTGACTGTAGTATCCCGAACCGTATGCCCGGAACTAAGTTGATCCAGCAAAGTAGTAATCCGAGCTGAACATAGCCCGGAAGTGTAGTATCAACCCGAGCTGAACATAGCCCGGAAGTGTATTATCAAGCCGAGCTGAACATAGCCCGGATAAGTAGTATCAAGCCGAGCTGAACATAGCCCGTAAGTGTAGATTCAACGTAGAATCTCGTGACCGGCCGTATACCGGTGCTAAAACAGCTCCTTAGTCGAGATGCTTTGCCCGATCACAATTGCGAGATGAAGTAGACTTATAAACGGCAATGTGGCAATGTGAGGATTATGCACGACCTTTTTTTTCACCAGAGGTCAAAGGTCACATGACTGTTACTAAAAATAGAAATAAACTAAATACTGTAATAATTCGAAATGGACATAAGATATGACCATGAAACTTGGTACAGAGATTGAACTATAGGTTTGCCATCTGTCTACGTGTCGTTCTGTCTGTTCGTCCGTATGTCTGTCTGTCCGTCCGTCGCCAAAACGTGGATCCAGTGATAAGTACTCGGAAAGTACTGAAGACACTTTGATGAAACTTTGTATACATAGCAACAGCAATGTGAGAATTATGCACGACCTTTTATTTTTCACCAGAGGTCAAAGGTCACGTGACTGTTACTACAAATAGAAATAAACTTAAAACTGTAATATTTTGAAAAGTGCATATGATATGATCACGAAACTTCATGAAACTTGGTACACAGAGTGGACTATGGGTTTGCCTTCCGTCTGTGTGCGTCTGTCTGTCTGTTCGTCCGTGGGTCTCACTCTGTCTGTCTGTCCCGTCCCCAAAACCTGGATCCTGGGATAACTCAAAAGTACTGAAGATACTTTGATGATACTTTGTATACATAGAAAGAGCAAGGTGAGGATTGTACACAACCCTTTATTTTTCACCAGAGGTCAAAGGTCACGTGACTGTTACTTAAAATAGACATAAACTTGATACTGTAATAATTCGAAAAAAGCATTACATATGATCATGAAACTTGGTACACAGAATGGACTATATGATTGCACTCTGTCAGTTTAGTACTGCAATAACTCAAAAAGTGACTTGAATGTCTGGTCAATGTTACTAAAATCGAAAAAACAACAACTTAATACTGCAGTGACAAATTGGATTTGAATATGAAACTTTGTACATCTACAGATAAAGGGCGATTTGACAGCATTGCACAATGTTTCATTAGTAGGGGTTTTCACTGGTAGGGGACTCCTGTATTGCTTCCAGTACTATCAAAGCCTTGTTTATATTGTTATGCTCCCCGAAAATTGTGTCCGTCCATCCTTCCTTCTGTCCCACTTTCTTGCTTGGGCTAATGGACTTGTGGGACTGAAAAACTAATGTGAACATGAACAGTAAACTGTAATATAAATGTGGGTTTTTTCTCCAAACACGCACCAATATGTAGGCCAAAGCAATTTATTATGCCCCCTTAGAAGATGGCGGTGTATAATGGTTTTCTTATGTCGGTCAGTAGACCACTTTCATTTCTGTTCTCTAAGTTCGACAGTTTTCATCTGATCTTCACTAAACTTCATGAAATGTTTGTGGCCATAATATCTAGGTTAAGTTCAATAATCTGCCAAATGCGCTTGGAATTGTGGAGTTATGGCGCTTGAATTGTCTAAAATTGGCCTTTTGAGCCATTTCCGCTCTTTAAGTCGAACAGTTTTCATCAAATCTTAACCTAACTTCATGAAAGTGTTTGTAAATGTTTGCGTGCATGCATGCGTGCATCTGTTGTCAACTTTTCATTCAAACAACATCTCCTTAACCACTTGGCAGATTTTTACCAAAATTCACAGGAATGATCCTTGGATGGACCTCTTTCAAAGTTTTTCAAATCTTTCAGGTCCGCTTCATTTGTAGGTCACCAGAGCTAAAAATAGATTTAAAAAGTGAAAACTTTTAAAATCTCCTATGAAACCGCAAGGCTCAGAGCTTTCATATTTTATATGTGACATCCTCTAGTGGTCCTCTACTAAAATTTTTCAAATGATGCCTCTGGGGTCAAAACTGGCCACGCCCTAGGGGTCAAATGGTTTATATAGACTTAAATAGCAAAATGACTTTTAAAATCTCCTCTGAAACCGCAAGGCCTCGAGGTTTCATATTTGGTATGTAACATTGTATAGTGGTCCTCTACAAAGATTGTTCAAATGACGCCCCTGGGGTCAAAACTGGCGACACCCCAGGGGTCACATGGTTTATATAGACTTAAATAGCAAAATGACCTTAAAAATCTACTTCTCTGAAGCCCAATGGCCCAGAGGTTTCATATTTGTTATGTTACATTGTATAGTTGTCCTCTACAAAGAGTGTACAAATGATGCCCCTGGGGTCAAAACTGGCCACACCCCGGGGGTCACATGGTTTATACAGACTTAAATAGCCAAATGACTTTAAAAATCTTCTCCTCTGAAACTGCGAGGCCTAGAGGTTTCATATTCGGTTGGGAACATTGTATAATGGTCCTCTACAAAGATTGTTCAAATGATCCCCCTGGGTTCAAAATTGGCCACACTCCAGGGGTCACATGGTTTATATAGACTTAAATAGCAAAATGACTTTAAAAATCGTCTCCTTAAACCGCAAGGCCCAGAGGTTTTATATTTGGTATGTAACATTGTATAGTGATCCTCTACAAAGATTGTTCAAATTATACCCCTGGGGTCAAAACTGGCTATACCCTGGGGGGCAGTGGGGGTCACATTGTTTATACTGCAGCACTATAATTTCAATAAGCCTCAAACACTCAAACTTACAGCAGACGACATTCCAGCCAGGTGTATACAGTGTGCTATATTTAGCTCACCTGAGCACAAAGTTACACACCCCGGGGTCAAAATGGTTTCTATTGACTGATATGGAAAGTGGGCTTTAAAAATCTTATCCTCTGAAACAGCAAGGCCCAGATATTTCATATTTGGCTTGAAACATTGTTCACTACAAAATATTGTTGAAATTATGCCCCTGTGGTAGAGAGTGGCCACGCTGTGTGGGTCACTTGGTTTATTTAGTCTATAAAATTCTTCTTCTGAATCTGCAGGGCCCAGATGTTTATACTCAGGTAAGTGGTTTAGTGCCATATTTGGCCCTCTGGAAATTAGCCATTATGATGCCTTAAACTCAGGTGAGCAACCTAGGGCCATTGTGGCCCTCTTGTTTTACTGTTTCCACTCTCTGACTCTAACAGTTTTCATCCAATCTTCACCAAACTTCATGACAATGTTTGTAATAATAATATCTAGGTCAAGTTTGATAATCAGCCAAATCGCTACAGGAATTGTTGAGTTATTGCCCATGAATTATCTCAAATTGGCCTTTTTATCGGTTTCAGCTCTCTAAGTCCAACAGTTTTCATCTGATCGTCACCAAACTTCACGAACATGTTTGTTATAATAATACCTTGGCCATGTTTGATAACCGGTCAAATCAGCCCAGGAATTGGGGAGTTATTGCCCTTGAATTATCTGAAATTTGCCTTTTTAGCGGTTTCCGCTCTTGAAGTCCAATACTTTCATCCAATCTTCACCAAACTTCATGAACATGTTTGTGGGCATAATATCTTGGTCAGGTTTAATAAACAGTCAAATGGCCCCAGGAATTGTGGAGTTATGGCCCATGATTATATAAATTTAGCCTTGTTAGCTATTTTAACCTAGAGGGGGGCATAACTGTTTTACAAACAGCTCTTGTTTTCATGTCAGTGTCAACATAATGTTTGAAAATATGTTGTCATAATTTAATAATAAAGTGGTATAGCTTTTATAGCGCCTTATTTTGGGGCGGTTTATATGATTGGTTTAACAAAAAAATTCAGGCCAAAATATGGATCATCGGCGGAGACATACTTTATAAGCTTATTTAGTATCTATAGTTCAACCACTGCCAGACTGAAGCGAATTCATAGTACAGCCATTACTTCTTCTTTGTCGACTCCCTTCCAGCTTCTGTGTTATATTTACAGATTTACGCTTCAGACTGTTTTCGGATTGCGATGTTAATTATACCGGACAAAATGTTTTAAATTCACTCTCTAAAGAAAGCTACGAGTTTTTAGCTCACCTGAGCATAATGTGCTCATGGTTAGCTTTTGTGATCACCTTTCGTCAGTTGTGCTTCGTCCGTCATGCATCAACATTTTCATTAAATCAACACCATCTCATAAACCGCAGGGCAGATTTTCACCAAACTTCACAGGAATTATCCTTTTGGTGACCCTCTTTCAAAATTGTTCAAATCATTCCACTCAGCTGCATATGTAGGTTACCAGAGCTAAAAATAGATTTTAAAACTGAAAACTTAAAAAAACTTCTCTGAAAATGCAAGGCTGAGAGATTCCATATTTGGTATTTGGCATCCTCTAGTGGTCCTCTACAAAGATTGTTCAAATGATGCCCCTGGGGTCAAAACTTGCCACGCCCCGGGAGCATACATGCCATTATATTTTGGATCATTTCCGGGACTCTGCACGCGAATTTCTGGGATTTTTACTGAAATTTCCGGGACATGTACGAAAGTTTATTATTTGTCCAGTTACGAGTTTTTATTTGGCTGGAAAGTCGTTTTTGCAGGAAATAGGGGTGTGTGTTGATGTATTTATTCCAATCCAAGGCAATAGCAATAAAAATATTCATTAAAATGCAAAAATCGCAAAGTTTTTCACAAAAAGTAAAGATTTCAAAGTTTTTTCACTACGAAGTTTTTATTGCCAGTTGACACATCTATATTTAGCAAAGCACATGTTCAGTACAAGCACGCTTTACATGCGTGGAACGTGACGTTGTTGGTGCCAGCAGATATTTTGCGCTCTTTTCTAGCAAAACAGCTTATATCAAGACCTCTCTTGGGATTGCATATAGGGTCAAGGTCAAGGCCACTTATACTAAAATAGAAAAACGGTTCCTGCTCAATAACTTGAGAATGCATTGAGATATTTTAATAAAACTTTATACATAGATACCTTATATCAAAACCTCACTTGGAATCGCGTATGAAGCGGATGGGGTCAAATTCAAGGTCACTGTTACTAAAAATAGAAAAACAGTTTCCGAAAAATAACTTGAGAATGCATTGAGATATTTTAATTAAACTTAATTATTAAGTTTCAGTAAAAGATCTCAATGCATTCTCAAGTTATGTATTAAATACATAAGATACCTTATATCAAGACCTCGCTTGGGATTGCATATGGGGTGATGGGGTCAAGGTTACTTTTACTAAAAATTGTATTGATGTGCTGAATTTTATGCATATTGTTGGAAAAATTTGGTTTTCGTGGAATTTGCATATTTCCTGTTTTAGAAAAAAAAATGCCAAAACTCTGAAAAGCACAAGAAAAGTCGAGCTCGCTGTCCTCCGACAGCTCTTGTTTTTTGTGGGAATGACGCACTGCCTTGAAGTCGGAGCTACTCAGTGACTGATTGCAGCTTAAGAATGCAGTGTGACAACTGCTGTTAATTGCTCGTTTATGACACAGCCTAATTGGGTATGCATTGCCTTGGGGCCAAATTAGGGGATTATTGGTCAGTCAAAAGTTAATCTAATATAGGTATGCACAGTTTTTATGATTTCCGAAACATATGAACTAATACCGGGACTGCGGGATGGGCACTGCTTTCGGGGACAATCCCGGATGATCCGGGACATATGGCATGAATGCCCGGGAGTCACCTGGTTTATATAGACTTCAATAGCAAAATGACTAAAAATCATTTGCTCTGAAACCACAATGTCCAGAGGTTTCATATTTGGTATTTAACATTGTATTGTGGTCCTCGACAAAGATTGTTCAAATGATAACCCTGGTGTCAAAACTGACCATGCCCCGGGGGTCACATGGTATATGGAGACTTAAATAGCAAAATGACTTTACAAATCTTCTCTGAGACTGCAAGGCCCAGAGGTTTCATATTTGGTATGTAACATTGTATAGTGGCCCTCTACAAAGATTTTTAAAAAGAAGCCATGCCCCAGGTGTTACACTGTTTCTGTAGACATATTTATATTGTAAGTTGACTTTAAAAATCGTCTCCTCTGAAAAGGCAAGGCTGAGTCCTTTCATATTTGATGTGTGACATCCTCACCTTGTCCTCTACAAAGTTTGTTCCAATTATGTCCCTGTGGTAAAAAGTGGCCATGCCCCAGACAGGGGTTCCGCTGGCTCAAAAAAAGTTGTCCCCACTAAATTCGCCACTTTAAAAAAGTTTGAGCCAATTTCATTTTTAATCTCATATTGACATGATTCAGAATCTAATTAACAGTAACTGTCACTATAAAATAGCATTAGTAACGACATAATTAAAACTTAGCAATATAAATCGTTAATTGTAGGAAATTAAGATTTTACAACACTTTATTTGAACAGATTTAATAATGTTGATCGTTTTGTAGGGTGGCGAAAATATCTGACAATATCAAAATAACACTCTACTTGCAGATTGGTAAATCCTCCTTCTAATTAAGATCTTCATTTGTTGATATAACAACTGTCAGTCCATAATTCATGCTGAAATTCATCATGACTGTGGACAAACAGTTTGTCAATGTTCAGAAATAAATCCAGACACAGAACTGTTTTCCTTTGTTTTAGGTTGTATTTAGGTCAGCCTCGTTTTGGAATAAATGTTTACCACATGACCCAAGTTGCTCTTTTATACTACCTGTGTTGTTATTTGGAACTAAAATTTCCCCTATTCGGATAAATTCATTACACATTAATAACTAGTCAGAAGATTAAAGATCAATATCGCTGATTTGGATTTCAACTGAGTGTGACTGTGCCTAACCAAGCGGAAAACTGATGCTGTGACATCAGAGATAAGCTTTCACACCATGACATGCTCGTCTGCAACAACAGGCAATTTGTGATCTGATAACAAACAATTCCCGAAGGCCATGTTTGGAGGCTCTGTGGTAACTTTATCTGTCCCAGTTTTGTTGCAATTGAGATTTAACATACCAGATTTAGCACTGGCTAAAATATGTTGTCACCAATAAAATTCGCCACTGTAAAAAAACTGTCGCCACTTTTGCAAATGTGTCGCATTTGGCGACAGTGGCGATCGACAGCGAAAGCCCTGCCCAGGCCAACCTGAAAAAATTGTTTGTTTGTCATTGCCTACCTAAGGTTGCTGGTAATGGGTAGGTAGGTAAGTAGGCATTATTTTTTGGGGGGGTGGGGGAAAGCAAAGTAATTAATGATCCATTTAGCGTCAAAATATAGCATATAACACAGACCTTGATTTTAATATTATAAGCAAGTGTCTGTTGATATAACAAGAGCTTGCTAGCAATCATGTTTAATTATGCAATGAATGCTGACAAACTGCCTTTTGTTTTCACAAGTTGGATAAAACATGATTAGAATTGCATTATGATATGGCCTTTTATAATCAAGGGTTTAGCAGATACAGTTAATTTATTAACCCAATTGAAAATGACGAAATTAAAGAAGAGGGAGCTTTTATTTAACCGAAGAAAAAATAGAATATTTGGAATTTTAAAAAAACTGGATCGATCTAACAAAGAAAAAAAAATTGAGTAGGGACATTTACATTGGGTAGGTAGGCAATGGCAAATTTTTTTTTTTAATTTTGGCCCCAGTGGTAACATGGTTTATAGTCTTAAACAGCAAAATGACTTTAAAAATCTTTTAAACGGCATGGCCCAGAGGTTTCATGTTTGGCATGTAACATAGTATAGTAGTCATCTACAAAGATTGTTCAAATGATGCCCCTGGGGTCAAAAGTGGCCACACCCCGTGTGTCAAATAGTTTATATAAACTTAAATAGAATAATGATTTTAAAATATTTGTTGGAACCGCATAGCCCAGTGGTTTCATAAATTATTTGATTAGTTGCATTTTATAGTGGTCCTCTACAAATATTGTTAAATGATGCTCCTGGGGTCAAAACTTGCCACGCCCCGTGGGTCACATTGTTTATATAGACTTCAATAGCAAAATGACTTAAAATCTTCTCCTCTAAAACTGCAATGCCCAGAGGTTTCATATTTGGTATTTAACATTGTATAGTGGTCCTCTACAAAGATTAATCAAATGATGACTCTGGGGTCAAAACTGAACACGCCCCGGGGGTCACATGGTTTCTATAGACTAACATATGGCAAGTGGACTTTAAAAAACTTCCCTCTGAAACTGCGAGGCCTAAAGGTTTTGTATATGGTATGTAACATTGTATAGTGGTCCTCTACAAAGATTGTTCAAATAATGCACCTGGGGTAGAAAGTGACCAGCCCATTTATATAGACTATAAAAATCTTCACAAACTGCAAGGTTCAGCTCTTTATACTCAGGTTAGTGGTTAAGTGCCATTTGGCCCGTAAATGTTATAAGCCATTATGATGCCTTAAACTCAGGTGAGCGACCTAGGGCCATCTTGTTATAAATAACTGGTGAAAGTCCAGAAACATTTCTACAGCTTTCTACAGCTAGCAAACGATGTTCCTTTATCTACAAACGATATTTGTTCTTTATCAAAGAGAAACCAGGTTCTTATTGTACTTATCTGGATGCGCACATACCAAACATACACGATGCTGTCAGTTATTTTTAGCTTGACTATTCACCGAATAGTTCGAGCTATACTACTCACCCGATAGTCGGCGTCGGCGTAATGCTCTGGTTTGGGTTTTCGTGCAACACGTCCATATATCTGTAACTACAACAGATACTCAATTGAAACTTCACTATGTGTTTGGGGTCATTATGTGAGGTCACTGACCATGACCCATAACTCTGACCTGCAATTTAGCATAATTATGCCACTTTTTGTACTTAGAAAATCAGGTTAAAGTTTGCGTGCAACAACTCCATATTTCTATATGTACTACAGATATTCAACTGAAACTTCACACATGCCTGCAGGGTCATTATATGAGGTCACTAGCCAAGACCCATAACTATGACGAGCATTTTAGCAGCATTATGCCCCTTTTTGTACTTAAAAAAGTCAGGTTAATGTTTGCTTGCAAGAGAAAATTCAGGTTAAGGTTTGTGTGCCACAAGTACATATCTCTAAACTACTACAGATATTAAATTGAAACTTCACACATGTGTTTGGGGTCATTGTGTGAGGTTACTGGCCAAGACCAATAACTCTGACCAGCATTTTAGCAGAATTATGCCCCTTTTGATACTTAGAAAATCGGGTTAAATTTTGCGTGCAACAACTCCATAACTCTATAACTCAAGAACGGATTGAGCTATTGCAATGACACTTCATACATTGATACCTTATATCAAGACCTCGCTTGGGATTGCATATGGGGTGTGTGGGGTCAAGGACACTGTTACTAACAATAGAAAAACGGTTTCCTCTCAATGACTTGAGAACGCATTGAGATACTTTAATGAAAGTTAATACATAAATTCCTTATATCGAGACCTTGCTTGGGATTGCATATGGGGTGGGTGGGGTCAAGGTCACTGTTACTAAAAATAGAAAAATGGTTTCTGCTCAATAACTTGAGAATGCATTGGGATATTTTTAATGATACTTCATACATAGATACCTTATATCGAGACCATATTAGTATTAGTGCCATTTGGCCCTATTGTTATAAGCCATTATCATGCCTTTAACTGAGCGACCTAGGGCCATTGTGGCCCTCTTGTTTTAAAGTAATTTTTCTATATTTCTTCAGCCATAGAAAATACCATTGTCTACATAACCAAATCATGAAAGACAATAAAATAAAATATGATGTGTTGAGTCTGGATTTTGGGGATGTCCTATTGACGCTCAACATTTCAGGTTACTGGCAAGAATTCCAGAAGTTTGGGAGTTTCCGGACAATTGCTTTTTACTTGAGGATAACATATCAAACGACAACCCGGTTTTAACGCCATACTCCACTGCACAGTTATGTCGGAAACTTGGCGTTGTAAACGTTTTTTATTAAAATAATCGAAAAGTTTTTTATAAAAATAATCGATATCACTTCGCACTTGCTGAACATGATTGGACAAATGATATACAGATGTGATATACACCTGTGCTCTATATATGTGTTCAAATAAATTGATCATCAATGTTAACTCTTTACAGTAAATTCATCTATACATTGTCAACAATAACCATTTATTTTAAGCTAAGCCCTTGTTTTCTTTAGGAGTTTACTTTCCATGTTCACATTCTTTTATCGCCCGCACAACTCTATTTCTCAGCAAATAATAGCCGGAGTTCAACAAAACTTTATGGGAACTTTATTTATTACCCAATCTCATTAAAATAAAATCCTAACCTTGTTAGGATCTGAAGACATCGTATAACAGGTCACGTTCAAATGACCTTCCGAACAATAAAATAGCCCTGTTGCGCCCAATGAAATTACCTTTTGCAAAGCAATGTTTGGCCACGGTTTTTGAACAGTGATGCATTTCCAGCTGATCCTCGGGAATAAATCATTTACAGTTAATTTTCACGCGGATAACAATGAATATCATGGTACCTTAGGCAAGTAAACATCCAAATTTCACGTTAATTTCATGCATAGTATTTGTGGTTTATCAATGAAATTATACCACAACATTTTGAAGGCAACAGTTTGATTGACTCCTGAAAAGGTCATCTGAATGTGAACCCTAATGCGATGTCATCAGATCCATTTAGCGGATAATATAGTAGCGTCAGACTGGAGATGATTTTAATGAGATTGCTTCATTACCAGAAGAGGTGTGCACATTACCAGGACATTCCACTTCATTGATTTTTCTCAACAACTACTGGCCGGAATTCAACAAAACTTCATGGGAAGCTTCATTACCAAGAGGAGGAGTACATATTACCAGGATGTTCTGTTCAATGATTTTTCTCAGAGTTATGGGACTTTCAAGATTTCTAAAATTAATATATAGTGCACAATTCTTGACTTTCTTGTCCAGGCTTTTGTGGGGGAATCTTGCTTTGCACCTGTCCGTCGGTCAAATGGTTGGTCTGTCCTTAGACCATTTCGTTTCTGCAGGATATCGAGAGAACGCTTTGACCTACGATCATGAAAGTTGGTATGCTGGTTACTTGGGAGGAAAGGAAGACGTCTATACATTTTGAGGTCAACAAGTCAAAGGTCAATGTCACCATTGCTAAAAATTGAAAAACAATTTCCGCTCAATAACTTGAACGCATCGAGATATTTTAATGAAACTTTATACATAGATACCTTATATCGAGACCTCGCTTGGAATTGCATATGGGGTGGGTGGGGTCAAAGTCACCATTACTAAAAATAGAAAAAACGTTTTCTGCTCAGTAACTTAAGAACACATAGAGATATTTTAATGAAACTTCATACATAGATACCTTATATTGAGACCTCGCTTGGGATTGCATATGGGGTTGGTGGATCAAGGTCACCGATACCAAAAATAGAAAAAACGGTTTCCGCTCAATAACTTGAGAACGCATCGAGATATTGTAATGGAACTTCAAACATATATACCTTATATCGAGACCTCCCTTGGGATTGCATATGGGATGGGTGGGGTCAAGGTCACCGTTACTAAAAATAGAAAAACGGTTTCCGCTCAATAACTTGAGGATCCATAAAGATATTTTAATGAAACTTCATACGTAGATACCATATATCAAGACCTCGCTTGGGATTGCATATGGGGTGGGTGGGGGTCAAGATCAAGGTCACCATAACTAAAAATAGAAAAACAACTTCTGCTCAATAACTTGAGAAAGCATGGAGATATTTTACTGAAACTTCATACATATATACATTATATCGAAGCCTTGCTTGATATTGCATATGGGGTGGGTGTGGTCAAGGTCAAGATGTTAGTTACTAAAACTAGAAAAACAGTTTACGCTCAATAACTTGAGAACGCATCGAGATATTTTAATGAAACTTCATACATAGATACCATATATCGAGACCTCGCTTAGGTTTGCATTTTTTTTTTTTTAACAATTGCACATATTCACAACTTAGTTGCAAATTGGGGGGCATACATGTTTTACAAACATCTCTTGTTTTATTTTGTTTCATGTCATGTTTACAATTTTGCTTCATGTTCATATGGTATTTGTGTGGTATGCTCACATTCAGTTTTGATGTCAGATTTGGTTTTGCAGTTCTAGTGATTTTTTAGTCATTTTACTATCTCTGCCCTTCTCATTGCATTTATATTGCTCGACAAAGCGCATTGGGGAGCATCCATCAGTTTTACTAATATCCTTGTTATTTATATTGGAATATAAGCGACAGTCACGAGGTATCACTTCAATTTTGCATCCTGAATTTTCTATTGCGTCCACCAGAGACAGAGGTTATGAAAATATGTGGCTCATCAGAGATCTATGCGTCCCAGACGCAGGGCGCACATCTATACTGGGCAAAACGCACAGACGCAGGGCGCACATCTATACTGGGCAAAACGCACAGACGCATGGCGCACATCTATACTGGGCAAAACTCCTAACGCACATAGTAGAACTAATGTCAATATGTTATTCAAGTAATCAAGTAATTAACAACAAATACATTTAAACAATAGCTCTAGCAATCTGTTACAATAACACAAAATCGGAGAAAATTAAGATTTTAAAAAGAAATTCCCCAAAATTGCTACACACTTTGTGCATAAGCCAAGAATTGTGTAAACATTCATTTTCAAACAGTATGATAGTGTGTGTTAGTCTATGATAGGAAACATCTGACAAATTCATAATTGCTAGAGTGCCTTCCTAGAATTGGTCAGTAACCAAGTGAATGGCTGATCTCTACAGTATCTGGCCTTTATTTAGTAGGAGAGACCTTACATTTATAGATGAAAGTCGCAGTGGTGTTGAAATTGTGTTCATTTGGGGTATAAAAGCGGTTTAACTCTTAAGTAACAAAGACAGGCCATTTTTTGAATTTAAGATTTATATATATTACTATATATCGTTGGAAAGGTCTTTCTAAATGCAAATCAATGCACTTTAATTGAAGCCTCTATCATAAAGGGTATAACAGTTATTGCATTTTGAAGTTGCCATGTATATCAAAAAGGTGAGGCAAAAAAAAGAACGTCTGAAGTCTATGCACTTAAGGCAATTTTACTGTGACAATCCAAGTGAAAAGTCTATAAAATCATACATCAAAAGAAAGATATTTCAATCAGGAGATCAATGCACTTTAAATGAAGCATTTATCATAAGCGGTCTGAAAGTTATTGCATTTTGAAGTTGCCTTGGTTAGCCAAAAATTGAGGGAAAAATAAGAACGTCTCAAGTCTATGCATATAATGCAATTTTACTGTGACAATCCAAGTGCAAAGCTTCTAATGTTACACATCAACAGAAAGATATTTCAAAAAGGAGAGCAATGTACTTTTAATAAAGTATCAGTCAATGAGGATAACAAAGTAAGTGCATGTTTAAGTTTCCATTACTATCATCAAATGTGCCTATAGTTTATCGTATGTATAATTTTCGTTGCATCTAAAATACAACATTCAAGCAAAATAAACATGTTGTAATATCATTTAAAACAAAAAAGATCCACTGTAGAAGAATTAATTTAAAATGAGGCTTTCACTTACAAGATTGCATTTCATTTTAAGAAGTGTTAATCAGTTAAATATTGATTATTGATAGGAAATCCATCATTATATCATCAGTTTCCGGCCTACATAGGAAGATGTCTTTATGCCGAAGACCCATACCAACAACATGGAAACAACTTGCTTACTTTGGAAAATTCCGTGGCTTACACATGTCTTCAGAAATAACTCTGTTTACCAGGAGGCCAATGATGGACTGATTACCTTAATATGAATTGTTATTAGAAATTAAAATTGATTATTAAATGTGAGAAGTATGAAGGAAGAAGTATGTTCATTACAAGCTAACCATTCAATCTTTAATTATGGGTCCAAAAAGCAATTGCTATGGTTAATATGTGTCGTTTGTGTTATTTTGCAACTAAGTCTAATGAACAAATCAAATAAACTTGAAACAAAGTTGTATGGACCTTGACATACAGGCTATATTTTAAAAGTGACATGCCGGTTATATTTGAAAAGATAATAAAATTACAACTTATGTCAGGGATTTTAACTAAAATATCGGTGGTCCATACAACATTATTATGGAACTCCCGAAAAATAACCAAAAGCAAACACAGTTAGGCCTAAATTAAAATTCTGTGTTTCCCCATTTATATACATTGTTACTGTTAATTGTAGACGGGATTTGGATAGTAGAACACTGTTATATATTATGAAATTATGTGTTGGTAGGTATTTAAAGGGAAACAAACACAATTTTTATTTAAGCTTCATAGTCAATAAGAAAACTTTGACCAATGTGAACTTCAGTGAGACACAAAACAAATGCACTAGACAAGACACACACGTACATAACAAACGCACAAACATGAATAAAACTGGGGTCACCGCCTTGGAACGGTCAATGCAAAAGAACAACATATATTGAAAATGGGTTCTGTGTGATACAACCTTAATTAATAATGTACCATATAAAAGTCTAAATCTCAAGAAAACATCTGGACAAACCATTTATTTTTATGGTTAAACTAGTTCCATGATTGTATGAAATTTCCAGTTTGTGATGATGAATGCTACGAACACTTAACTCTAAGTTCTAACAATCATTAACAACATGCACTTCAAATAATATGAATAATTTGTGTATCCGAAATATAGATTGTCCGAAATATATACGCTCGCAGCTCATCTTTGTGTATCCGAAATATTGAATGTCCGAAATATATACCCTCCCAGTTCAACTGCATCGCGGCAAATTGCGGCAAAAGATATTCACAGACATGTGGGCTCAATGTTCTTATAAATGCATCTTCTTTTTAAAAATCATAGTACAATTTATTCCAAAACAGTCTAATTAGCAATACGCATGATCAAATATGGGTCATTTCTTACCAATTCGCTTGATTTTCTGTCTCGTCGTTTTTCATTACGTTGCGCTTAAAATGTCGCCAAACATGTGCTTTCTACATAATTGATGACGTTTTACACAAAAAGCTGTCCAAAAGAAGGTAATTTGTAAAATATAGTACTGGGGTTTTCCCCAAAGTTCAATGTCATCCGCCATTTTTTATGCAAAACTAGGTCAGGTGTCCGGTTCAAAGACAGAAAAAAGGCATTGAAGACCATTGAGTGTGAGAAAACTTCATTGTTTTAGTAAGATAAGATATTATTTAGTTTGACTGAACCAATAAATACAAACATTTCATTTAAAAAGTACATAAAACAAACTCCCAAAAATGTATGTTTACAACGGTGACACAATGGAGGAGCCTCGATTCGGTATCCCATTGACCTTGTTATCTTAAGTGGTCGAATATACAGGAAAAGAGGCTAAAGCTGAATTTTGAAAGTGTTAGTAACCTGATGCCCCAGCCAGCAAGCATATATCGGATAGATATCGGTATATCGATATTGCATTGACCAAACGGCCCGATATCTATCCATTATCGCTAGCAAGCATGTAGCCTACTGTACATATCGGATAGATATCGGCCATTTGTCGGCTATCGATATAATAGTTCGATATCTATCCGTTCTCGATCCGATATAGTTATGATGAAAAATAAAAAGTAGATGTATACATTTAGTGTATGTGATATATGTTAAACAAATCCATATATGAGTGGCATTTCTTCAATATGTGTTACGTTGTTGTCATTTTAAGTAACGATGTCGATTCGATGTAGGGCCGACATCGTTCATGGCAAGCAGTAATT
The DNA here is from genome assembly GCA_027627225.1 of Congeria kusceri. Taxonomy (NCBI): domain Eukaryota; kingdom Metazoa; phylum Mollusca; class Bivalvia; order Myida; family Dreissenidae; genus Congeria; species Congeria kusceri. Next base: position 90,465,194 of record CM051024.1, on the reverse strand, counting down.
TCTATTTATTTTCATAAAATTATATATGTGTATCAATCCGGCAATACTAAAGAGTATTTTACTGAAATGAAGGTGCGTTCTGTGACTACACAAATCTTATTTGGAATAGCTATGAAATTATTTTCGTCGAACAAATTCGTTTTCGGTTAGCACAAAATTCTTGTTCATTTAAACTTGAATCATTGATCTCCAGAAAGGAAAAGTAACATTAAAATGTTCAGTTTCCTCTTCAACACAGAAAAAACAACCAGAAGTAAGTTCTTATGACTATTTGTAGACATCGTGTTTCTTTAAATCAGCTATCCAAAGTCTTGTAGTCGTAGAAAAATCTAGGTTATTGAAATGCAACGTATTTTCGCGAGTATAGTTTATTATTATTAGTATATTTCGATACTGTTTTGTCATATCTACGAATGAAAGTATTAACAGCGATATAAGTTATTTTTTTTACATGTTACAGGTTCAGTATACTTCAAATATTTGTATTTTAAAGGCTAATTACAGTTTAAATTTATTTTTATTTTAACAGTATTGTATACATTATATTTAAAGGGACTTGTTCACATATTTTTGTTGTTTTTTTAGTATGCCATTCATTGTATTAACTTTACAGATTTAAGCATCGAAACTAAAAAGCTCAAGTATAATGACGAGAAAAAAAAACATTAAAAAAAAGAAAAGAAAAAAGTTGCTCCCACCGGGGTACAAACCTCCGACCTCTAGATCAAAAGGCTACCGCCTTAACCACTCGGCCATTCCAACTTTTATATATGGGGATGCATTTTATTATATGATTGTATAATTTATATAAGCGATCCACGTGTTGTCAGCAATTTAAACGAAAACAACAGAAACACTCCAAATTATTCCATCATTTAGCGTTACAAAAGCTTTATGATTTTCTAAATTTCCACTGATGATTACTCATTAACAAAACGGTATTTACAGCATGTCCTTGGTGTTATTTCGCTCCTTTATATATGCTATTTTTTTATTGTGGGAATCTGTGACAAAAAGTTGGAAAATTGTCAGTTGGCCAAATCTGTGAACTGGTCTCTTTAAATAATTAAATAAATGAATACACTAAACTAATGAGCCCACAATTAAAACAAATTATACTGAAAACAATTTAGTCTTCAGACGAATTACCTCAGGCTCTAGGGCCTCTTTGGATGACAATAAGGTTTAGACTTGATTACGTTCATCACTGACAAACTATCTGCATATTAATATGGACAGATTTATCTAATTTGAATTTGTCATTTGGACAGATGAAGGTAATCAAATATACATTGGATGTAGTAATACTTGGTCAGAACATGCAGTTCACTTCTATTGCTGTGAGCAAGTTAGTAACACATTGTTTAACAATTTCTCCAACAGTTACTCTGATTAAATTATTATTATTATGACTCAACATTTTCTGTGTAATATTGTTAGTTATGTAAAATTGGAGTGTATAGTAAAAAATTTATTGCATTTCTTTATATAACTACAATTATTAATTGAACTACTTTCTGTGATCTAAACTTCTCCCACAAAAAATAATAGTAAGTTTAATTAATCCCCCGCCGTGAAGCAGGAGAGGGTTATAGGAATGCCCTTCGTCTGTCCATCTGTCTGTCCGTAACATTTTCGTGTCCACTCCATATCTCCTATACCATTTGAAGGAGTCAGTCACGCCGGCTCAAGGTCAGGGTCACACTTGAAGGTCAAATATTCGAGCCTCCATTTCGTGTCAGCTCCATATCTCCTATACCCTTTGAAGGATTTTCATGAAACTTGGCTCAAATGTTTAGGTCATTGAGACGATGTGCAGTAGGCACGAGTCAGTAACGCCTGCTCAAGGTCAAGGTCACACTTGAAGGTCAAATATTCGAGTCTCCATTTCATGTCGGTTCCATATCTCCTATGCCTTTTAAAGGATTTTCATGAAACTTGGCTCAAATGTTTAGGTCATTGAGACGATGTGCAGATGGCATGGGCCTTTCACGCCAGCTCAAGGTCAAGGTCACACTTGAAGGTTTAATTTTTTAGGTCCATTTTTGTGTCCGTTTTTCGTGTCCGCTCCATATCCCCTATACCCTTTGAAGGATTTTCTTGAAACTTGGCTGAAGGTTGATTGTTTGAGCCTATATTTTCATGTCTGTTCTATATCTCCTGTGCCCTTTAAAGGATTTCCATGAAAGTTGCCTCAAATGTTTATCACATTGAGGCAATGTGCAGAAGGCATGAGGCAGTCACGCCACCTCAAGGTCACGGTCACACTTGAAGGTCAAATGTCTGAGCCTCCATTTTTGTCTCTGCTCCTTATCTCCTATGCCCTGTGAAGGATTTTCATAAAACTTGACTCAAATGTTTATCACATTGAGGCGATGTGCAGAAGGCATGGAGCAGTTTTGCCACCTCAAGGTCAAGGCCACACTTAAAGGTAAAATGTTTGAGCCTCTATTTTCGTGTCAGCTCCAAATCTAAATTTCTGAAACTGAAACTGCCAGATTAAGGTCAGTGTGATACTTCAAAGTCACCTTTAAAATCTAATGAAGGATCACGCCGGGGGATATAGCTGTTCTTTGGACTGCCTTGTTTACATACATTCCAGCTGCCAGTGACATACATGGTCTGCTTTGAACAACACCATTATCATTATCAGGTGGAGTGCTGCATCAAACACTGGCTAAGAATTGACTGCGATAAAGAACAGTGGATAAAAAACATTCTACTAATCATTAATATTATGAAGACTTCTAAATTAAACACTCTTAAATGTGTGATAGGGACTGGAAAGTTCCAATTTATGAAGTTATTCTTAATTACTATAACCACAATTCTTAATAACAAGTGTACTATGTGGTTTATTAAAAAAAAACAGTTTAATGACACACACTGTTTAGTGTTACTTTAAATAATTGTTTTACATTTTTTAGGTTTTTGTCAAGACATGCAAAGGCCTTTTTAAAGATGTGATGCAACCTATATATGATGCGAACAAATTTAATGTAATTAATATATATTATCTTGACTGAACCATAGTTTTCTTTTATTTGCAAAATTAAATGTAAACATTTTGTGAGGATAACAAAGAAACATTTCATCAAGGATGCTAAATTGGAAGCATAATATTGTCAAATATGTGTTGTTGTTTTTTGTATTTCAGTGTGTTTAAACTTTTTACTGGAATTGTCTTTGATTTTGTTTTAATTTCCAGTTTGGATTCGAATCAGATTTCCATTTGTTTGTATGATTTTTAAATATTTAGTTTTATCTAAATTAAGGTCATTGAAATGTGGAAATTTCAATTTGATACTAAATGTCTAATACAATTTATTTCCGGTTAAGTATTGCTGAATTATTAACCTTTTCAATTTTGTTGCATGGGTTTAACAGCATGTATGATGGTGGATGATGCTAATATTCATAAATAACTCACATATTGCTAGAAGGCATTTGTAACTGTTTTCATTGGCAATTCAACTTACAATAAATGATTGCATTTCTTAGCTTTTTAGCTCACCTGAGCACAAAGTGCTCATGTTGAGCTTTTGTGATCGCCCGTTGTCCGTCGTGTGTGTGTGTGCATGCGTCGTCAACTTTTCATTCAAACAACATCTCCTCCTAAGCCGCTTGGCAGATTTTCACCAAACTTCACAGGAATGATCCTTGGGTGGACCTCTTTCAAAGTTGTACAAATCTTTTCGGTCCGCTGCATATGTAGGTCACCAGAGCTAAAAATAGATTGTAAATGTGAAAACTTTAAAAATCTTCTCCTATGAAACTGCAAGGCTCAGGGCTTTCATATTTGATGTGTGACATCCTCTAGTGGTCCTCTACTAAGATTGTGGCCACGCCCCAGGGGTCACATGGTTTATATAGACTTGTATAGCAAAATTACTTTAAAAATCTCCTGAAACCGCAATGCCTAGAGGTTTCATAGTTGGTATGTAACATTGTATCGTGGTCCTCTACAAAGATTGTTCAAATGATGCCCCTGGGGTGAAAACTGGCCACACCCCAGGGGTCATATGGTTTATATAGACTTAAATAGCAAAATGACTTTAAAATTCTTCTCTCCTGAAAGCGCAAGGCCCAGGGGTTTAATATTTGGTATGTAGCATTGCATTGTGGTCCTCTACAAAGAGTGTTGAAATGATGCCCCTGGGGTCAAAACTGGTCACAATCCGGGGGTCACATGGTTTATACAGACTTAAATAGCCAAATGACTTTAAAAATCTCCTCCTATGAAACTGCAAGGCCTAGAGGATTCATATTCTGTTGGTAACATTGTATAATGGAAGATTGTTCAAATGATGCCCCTGGGGTCAAAACTGGCCACACCCCGGGGGTGACATGGTTTATATAGACTTAAATAGCAAAATGACTTTTAAAATCTTCTCCTCTGAATCCGCAAGGCCCAAAGGTTTTATATTTGGTATGTAACATTGTATAGTGGTCCTCTACAAAGATTGTTCAAATTATGCTCCTGGGGTCAAAACTGACTACACCCCGGGGGTCATATTGTTTTTACTGCAGCACTATAATTTCAATAAGCCTCCAACACTCAAAAATCAATACAGCAGAGGACATTCCAGCCAGGTGTATACAGTGTGCTATTTTTAGATCTTATCAAACCAGCTAGCCAGTTATGCAGTGTTGATAGGGTGCTTAGGGAATCGTTGGAGATGACCATTGAAATGCATAGAAAATGTTACCATGTTGTTGTGTAAGTAAATTAGCTGGATGTAATGTTTAGGCAATGTGTAAGAAATGTAGTCAATCAGTCTTAGTATATAAGACCGTCTTATATCGTATATTTTCACTTTAGATCTACTACATTGAATTTGTTTACAGGCAAAGTGTATACTTCTAATTTAATAATTAAATGCCAAATATGAAATGACAGCATTAGATATATAAGTAGTCTAACTTAGGTGGAACTGCACAATTTTTTGTAAGACCAAATGATGCAGCAATCGAGTCTGTGGCTCTGACACTGCAGTCTCTTTCACCAGCATGTACAGAAACACGTAACATAGAGCCTAAAGTCTAGTCATCTACTTTAAACCTTTCATTTGTACAGTTTAATTAAATGTGTGCAGCACACAAAAAAACTACACACAGATCATGTCTCTCCAACAAATGTCTTAATGCTTTGTTGGCAGCCTCCACCTAAGGACCTCTTCTCAGAAGAACAACTTTTTAGTACCAGATATTGGACAGGGCTTTCATATTTGATATGTGACATCCTCTAGTGGTCCTCTACTAAGATTGTTCAAATGATACCCCTTGGGTCAAAACTGTCCACACCCGAGGGCTCACATGGTTAATATAAATGTAAATAGCAAAATGACTTTAAAAAACTTCTCCTCTGAAACCACAAGGCCCAAAGGTTTCATATTTGGTTGGAAACATTGTATAAAGATTGTTCAAATGATGCCCCTTGGGTCAAAACTTAGCACACCCTAGGGGACACCAGGTTTATATAGACTTAAATAGCAAAATGGCTTTAAAAATCTCTGAAACTGCAAGGCTCAGAGGTTTCGTATTTGGTATGTTACATTGTAAAGTGGTCCTCTATTAAGACTGTTCAAATGATGCCCCTAGGGTCAAAACTGGCCACACCCCAGGGCTCACATGGTTGATATGGACTTATATAGCAAGATGACTTTAAAAATCTTCTCCTCTGAAACTGCAAGGCCTAGAGGTTTCATATGTGGTACGTGACATTTTAAAGTGGTCCTCTGCAAATATTGTTCAAATGATGTCCCAGGGGTCAAACATGGCCCTGTCCTGGGGGTCACATTGTTTATATAGACTTAAATAGCCAAACGACTAATCTCCTGAAACCGCAGTTTTTTCGTATTTGATATGTAACATTGTATAGTGGTCCTGTACAAAGATTGTTCAAATTATGCCCCTGGGGTAAAAAGTGACCGTGACCCAGGGCGTCACATGATTTATATAGACTTATATGGCAAGTGGGCCTTAAAAATCTTCCGTGTTGAAACCGTAAGGCCCCGAGGCTATATATTTTGCGTGAAACATTGTGGAGTGGTCCTCTACAAAGAATGTTCAAATGCTGTCCCTGGGGTAAAAATTGGCCACCCCCTGGGGGTCACATGGTTTATATACATTTAAATAGCAAAATGACTTGAACAATTTCCTCTGAAACCGCAAGGCTCAGTGGAATCATATTGGGTATTTAACATTGAAAAGTGGTCCACTACAAATATTGTTCAAATGATGCCCCTGGGGTACAAGGTGGCCATGCCCTGTGGGTCACATGGTTTATATCTCTCTGTATCCATTTCTTTTGAATGGATGCCATAGTTTTGTGACAAGGTCATATTGCGGGGTATATCCGTCACTCGTGCGACAATTCTAGTTATTTATGCTTTTAACTATATCTATTCTTTGGTTTCATTAGAGGCCCCAAATGATATATAATTAGTACATTTCTATAGAAGATCGAAAATGTGTTGCATTTAATAAGTAAAATTACAAAATTGAAATCCTTCCAAATCATGAAGGATTTTCAACTTGACTTGTGATGGCAGTGCTTACTACAGCTAGGGGAGATAACTGCCACGAGAAGTTTGTTTGAAGCTCATACTTCTCGCAGCGGTTACCTCCCCTAGATGGTCTATTAATTAGAGCTTAGTCTGGAACCAGTAAATGTTCTGTGTGGATGTGGCACGAAACTTATAGACCGAATACACATCTCTGCAAAATCTCAGAAAATGTAAGTATTGAGAATACAAGGTCGACAACTCCGGATTGACACTGCAGCAAACTCTTCATGGTGGTCTCTCTTGCAATGCTGCATTGATCCATGTAGGGGAGATCACTATTTGGAGTTCGAGATTGCAGATATATTATTATCGGAACATATATTTTGCTCTTTTTAATGCAGGACGGATCCAAATGACATTCCTTAATCAAATATTTCCTATCAGTGAAGATATCGAGGGCATATAAACTACACACCCTGTCCACATCTAGTAGGCCACCATGGGATCTTGATGACATAAGAAAATTTGTGAAAATATAAACGGTTTGTGTGCGCGTTTTCACCCAAAGTCTTCTTCCATTTGGCGCCTGAGTCGTGTCAGCTTTTCCACGTTCTCCTTCACAATCGTGTTGTCGGGTTCAAACGCCAGCGCAAGCTTATAGTGGTGCTCAGCCTTTTTAAGGTCGCCCTTTGAAACAAATACAAAATAAAACAAATTAATAAAAATTACAAAAATGTCAATTTACCGTACGATCGATCGAGCAAATAGAAATATTTGAAAAGCTTGAGTCCATTCGTAATTCAAGCTTTGACTTGGCGAGATACTAAACACATTAAACTCCTCACAATGATCTCCCCCTGCTTTGTAGTACTGCGTTGTAGGGTCGATCACTGTGAGTAGCTAGTAAACAAGTACAATAAAACTGCGTTGTAGGGTCGATCACTGTGAGTAGCTAGTAAACAAGTACAATAAAACTGCGTTGTAGGGTCGAACACTGTGAGTAGTTAGTAAACAAGTAAAATAAAACTGCGTTGTAGGGTCGATCACTGTGAGTAGCTAGTAAACAAAAACAATAAAACCCGTGAAATAAGACAATTTTGGGGTCTTAAAGGGACTTGTTCACAGATTTTCGTACTTTGGAAAATATCATTAAATGTTTTAACTGCAAACACTAAAGCATATGGACTAAAAAAATAAATAATATATATATATATATTTAACATTTGCATTCGTCTGTCATCGACCCTACGATGTTCGGGATAAAATATGGTTTTATTAGCAGAGTTTTAGTTAATTGCTGTAAATAAATTCGATTCTTTGCGTAATTTTACGATCACTGTAACGAGTTTATTGATAGAAAGAGACAATAGTGATACAAGTTTGCAAGTACTATATAAGGTAGTTATTTAAAGACGATTTTCACAATATCAACATTTAAACTTCAATTTATAATTAACAGAAACAGGTGTTACTAAACGCGTCATCGAGCCTACGATGTTCGGGATAAAATATGGTTTTATTAGCAGAGTTTCAGTTAATTGCTGTAAATAAATTCGATTCTTTGCGTAATTTTACGATCACTGTAACGAGTTTATTGATAGAAAGAGACAATAGTGATACAAGTTTGCAAGTACTATATAAGGTAGTTATTTAAAGACGATTTTCACAATATCAACATTTAAACTTCAATTTATAATTAACAGAAACAGGTGTTACTAAACGCGCATATTTTTCATTGTTAACGCTTTTTAAGTGTACGGATCAATTAGTAAGAAAAAAGAAAAAAAAATCAAAAATATTCTGCGCAGAGCATGCATTATTATGTACTAGTATACGTTTCTGTTCTAAAAAGTGTTGTTATTTGCACAATGTCAAATCATTGAAAAGGGTCTTTATTGAAATACTAGTATACACTGCAAATGAAAACGAAAATATATCAAATAGCACAGACTATAAATCTACCTAATCACACTCACACATACACACGGTTAACATCTATAAAAGGTATTATATCGAATCATATGGGCAAATAAGGGTTAAAACGGCGATTTCTTACCAATGGTGATCTAACCACTGCCTAGTTGAAGCAATGCAAAACAAATACTGTTTATTACGTAACATATGGCCGCCCACATATATTCGATTTTCTTTTCAATAAATGATGTCATACATATACATAAGGAATGTAAACTAACATAAACACATACATGCACTCTTTGAGAAAAATAAATAATTTCTAAAAACACATAAATAACTTACTGTTGAAACATGCGTATTTAAAAAGAAAAAAATTTAAATTAAATATGAGCACTACAAAAAGGCACAATGACTTCGTTCTTATAATATTTTAACATTAATATACACGTATAGTGCTATCAGTTTAATGTCTACAAATACAGAGTATATTGTACAAATAGCTATAGGTTTGCTCCTAGTTCAAATACTATCAGTAAATATTAATCAATACGGCCAAATACGGGACTTTGGACTGAAAGTGATTCACGACAGGTGGGAATTTGACACGCCTGGGTCCCAAGACATAGACTGGTCGGATTTTAGATCCCGATAATATTTGGCCTCTCCCAGGCCATTTGATACACCTTGAGCATCTCCCACTGTGTGGGGAGATAGACAAAAATGCGTGGCTCTAGGGTGGGATATTAGACCCAAAAAAGAAAATTTCCCAGCGGGAAAATTTTGATAGGTGCATTACATGTATACATATATCGTATTCGTGCACTCTAGAGGGTTTCTCAAAGACTTTATATGTTTCTGTTGGTTTTTATGCCCCCACAAAGTGAGAGGCATTAAGCATTGCACTTGTCCGTATGTACGTCACGTACGTCCCGAAATTTTGTGGACTCCACTCCTCTAACAGCTGGGCGGATTTCGCTCAAACTTTCACAGCTGAACAACCTTAGGTTTAGATGATCGTAAAGGAAGGAATTTTTGATGCAACCATTTTTGCTATAATTATGGCCAATGACATTTTTTCCCCTAAAATATACTTCATTAAATTTTGTAAAATCAACTCCTCTTTAACGGCTGGATTTCACACAAACTGTCACAGCTGAACAACCTTGATGTGATTGTAAAGGAAGGAATTTTGGCTGCGACCAATTTTGGCACAATTCTGGCCATTTTACATTTTTTCCACTATATATACTTCATGAAATTTTTTGGACTCAACTCCTCTTTAACAGCTGGGAAGACTTGGCTCAAACTTTCACTTAAAACTTAATGTGTAAGGTGATCGTAACGGAAGGATTTTTGGCTGCGACCAACTTTGGCAGAATTATGACCCTTTGTCTTTTTTCCACTTTAGAATTTATATGACAATACATTTGTGAAGGCAAAAATTAGTGTTTGCGACACGCCTTTTGTCTGTGTCCAAACATGCGTCGTTGGAGCATCCGTGTCGGTGGCTCAATAAAAAGGATTTGTAAAATTAGTGTTTTTGACAAGAAGCGAATTCAGCAGCATTTAGTACGATTCAGCATTCAATGTATTACCAGTATATATAACATACATAAGCGACAGTGTTGGAAACAGATACAAGCAATCGTATGAACATACAGCTTCAGTGTGATAAGAGGCTACCCTAACAGCGACAACTTCTGGAGCGAACGTTAGGATTTGATTTAATGAGAAAGGTGAAAGATACTAGTAACTAGACATTTATTGCATATAATACACCATTAAATACAGTGTGTTTTGCCAAGAAGCCACTACTGACATGCATGTGAAATATGGCCCCAATGTTTCGTCAAGAAGCCACTACTGACATGCATGTGAAATATGGCCCCAATGTTTCGTCAAGAAGCCACTACTGACATGCATCTGAAATATGGCCTCAATGTTTCGTCAAGAAGACACTACTGACATGCATCTGAAATATGGCCCCAATGTTTCGTCAAGAAGCCACTACTTACATGCATGTGAAATATGGCCCCAATGTTCCCGTGCGCAAGAGCGTGGCTAGGGTTTATCTTCAGCGAGGCCTCGAAATCCTGGAACACATTGTGACAGCACTTACATTTTAAAGGGACATAACCATTTAAAACGAATTAAATAAATCTCCCGAATACCTTCAAAGTATAACGATTCGTTTAATTTTATTTTCATTGACAATTTCTTTCTTCCGGTACTATTTTCAACAACATCAGGCTCAGTCCATAATTTGTTGCTGAATAAACCTACAGCTGTTTTTCTTTGTCTATGGAAAACTAGTCGCGTGTTAGAATTCAAAATGATGTATAGTTCGGATTTTGGAATAATGAAAATAACTAATAAATTGTATAAAACATCAACAAACGTTAAAAAGGATCACTAATTTGTTTACATTTTTTTTATTAATTAAAAATATAATTAATTAATAAACACAACCTACATGTATCAAAGTTAATTCTTCGTATGTAATTTAGACGTTGTATACTCAATAATAAAAGTTTCAGCTATGTTAGTTGATTATTTTATTTCGAAATTTTACATTTCGTAATTATCACAAAAACTGTTCACATAATAGAATTTCCTAATGAAAATCGGATGAATTAATTAAATCGAAGCGCTGAAAATACTGAACGTATTATGTTGTACCAACATCTTTTATGAATATTTAATGTAAAAAACTACGACCTACACCTGACGATGATTAATAACATAAATGTACATGGGAATATTTCACACACAAAACAAACGTCACATATATCGTTTTGTTTGCGCTATCAGAACTTACAATCACCCCCTTTAATTCATGCTAACTGTTTAAACAATTCATAATCTGGGCCTTTGTACAACATTTCACAGCCATTTTCTGCGTATGTCTCTTCGTACCGGAGTACCGGTATTATCAATGGCGGGAACCACATATTACACTGAGATAATGGGCACATCTATCCGCTGATGTTGTACTTACCAATACAGCTTCGTCAAACCTCTTCAGGTCCTTGTAATGATTGCCGCGATCGAAGTACAGCTCGTCAAGGCCAACAGAGGTCTGGTTGGACATACGAAGGGCCCTGGTAAGCAGCTCAATGGCCTGAAACACGTTTAAATGAATATTTGCTCTGCTATAAATTTTCTAATGCCAAACCTGCTTTATACAAAAGTATCAATGGAAATAACTTGAAATACACAACTGTCACATGTTATCAGTTCATATTTGAAAATAAAAGAAAGCAAACATTGCATCGAAAAATTAATACATACTGTAAATATAGAACGGAAATATTACAACAAAAATATTTTTACTAGTTGACAAAATGTAAATGTCAAATGTTAATTCCATGTTTAATACGTGAGTGCACGTAGTTATTTATTGTGCGATTGTATTGACCTTGCACTCATGAATATTCCGTTAATCTTCGTAAATTTATTTTAAACTACTAACCCAGAAAGGAGACTCGGACACGAATATGTATCAATCAAATCCTTTATATATTACAGTTTATAATGTAGTGCAATGGTAAGTACGCAAAGTTTGTAAGCGTGATGTTTTTGGTTCGAATCCCATAAAAGGCACTTTTAATTTAATTAATTATTTATTTAATTGATCATTTTTCTTACGTCATGACACGGAATGTCATCATCAACCTCGAATCGGACACAGAAGACAGCTGCATCGATACTGGGAGCGAAACATAGTTTTTGTGATAGAATTTTTATGTAGATAATAGAAATAAACTGATAAAAAAGGAAAAAAAAAGGAAAAACAGACAAAATAAAAAAACACAATGGGAATATGTTATGTTAAAGTAACAGAAAATGATAACACAAAGATTTTAGCAGGACTCGAACCACAGTCAATGTGAATCAAAGTCTAAAACGCTATCCACCGCGCAATTCTTCGTTAGACGCTTGATGGGTGCTTTTGTTATATGACTATGAAATTCCAATCTCATTAAAATCATTTCCAGTCTGACGCTACTATTGACTGGATCTGATGACTTCGCATTAGGGGTTACGTTCAGATGACCTTTTCAGGGGCCAATTAAATTGTTGCCTGCAAAATGTTGTGGCATAACTTCACATATAAACGACAAATACCATGCACGAAATTAACGTGAACTTTGGATGTTTACTCGCCTAAGGTACCATTATATCCATTGTTATCCGCGTGAACATTAACTGTAAATGATTTATTCCCGAGGATCAGCTGGACATGCATCACTTTCAAAAACAGTGGCCAAACATTGCTGTGCAAAAGGCAATTTCTTTGGTTGCAGCAGGGCTGATATTTTATTGTTCGGAAGGTCATTTGAACGTGACCTCTTATACGATGTCTTCAGATCCTAACAATGTTAGGATTTGATTTAATGAGATTGGTGAAATCCATGCCTGATACGCTAGATAAATGTTAAACCGATATAAATAGACCAGTCGAGCATTACCGAAAATTAAATGAGTGCCCGGTCAATAAAATCGTACAATACAATAAAATTCAATTTATACCAATTACAAATAACGATTGTTGTCTTTATTTAGAAAATCCATGATCGTCGGTATAAGTGTAATAATGATACTCGCTAATTTTCTATAGAAAAAAAAAACAAAATTATCAATAAACAACGCAAAAAGAAGACCCGATTCTGAGCGGAGCATCAGAAATAAAATACGTATATTTCTCATTACATGTGGTTGCAAAAATATTTGTCAAATCATGTTAGAATCGAAATAATTTTCACATTATCGTTGTTTATCGACCATTAAATAACTCTTTCTCGTTCTGATGCGTGGCTAACGACCTCGTGGTTTAATTCCTACGCATCAGAACTCCAAATCGTTGTTTATTGGCCGATAAACAACGATAAATCGAAAATTATTTTGTAATCTATATAACTTGGAAATGCCAGGGCGACAAGTGCCAGTGCGACACAGTTTAAGTCCTGTTTAGGAATCTACCTTTTCGTGCTGATTCCGCCGACCCTTGACCTTGGCAAGTGCAACAAAGACATCGACAGTGGCCGGATGTACGTCTGTGAGGACCGTTAGAATGTTGTCTGCCTCCGCGTGGTGGCCTTCGGCCGCTAAAATTTTCGCCTGTGCATATTCAAAGAGCAGATTTTAAACAAACTGAAACAGACGTACAGTCGAACGAAATAAAGAATTAGGGCGCTTTTCCATATGTCCGTATCCGCCTCCGCATTGCGCAAATCCGCATCCGCAAAAAATCGAACAAGTTGAAAACAGTTGGACCGTTTCCATATGACCGCAATCCGTATCCGCAAAAGTCGTCGGTGAGCGATTGTATGCGGGTGCGGTTGACATGGTATCTATCTTAGCATGTTCAACAAAGGCTATACATAAAACATTTGGAAAATAGAAGAAAATAGTCTAGATACACCTGGATAACTCAACTTAAGACATACAGATTACAATAACTCGGTAATAACTGGTAACCTTTAAATTGGTCATGACTGACGATGTAGATATAATTGTTGGATGCTTTATATTGTTTAAAATCCACCACATGTTAATGCGCGTCCGTATAATATTAAGGCGGATAATGATACGGATACGGATGCGGATACGGACATCTGGAAAAGCGCCCTTAATGATAAAAAAGACACGCATTTTAAGTGACGTATACGTGGTGTTTCTTAGAAAATTAATGGATGAAAATATATCGTCTGTAGTTACAAGCACGTGTATGAAGTTTGGCCAACAAAGCTTAAACAATTTTATTGATTTATCAGCACAGAATAGCTAACAGTTTCTCAACAGGCATAGTTAACCCATCCCCCATTGTTTGATATTAATTGCACAAAGCATCCCGTGTCGGATGTACACGTTGTTTTTCTCTATCCCAAGGTCACTTACATATCGAATAATGGTATCAGCAGAGGCGTTCCGATGTGTCTCAGCAATATCCCTGTAGACCGCCAGCGACTCCCCTACCCTCCCTGACGCATAGTAGACGACGGCAAGCTGCTCTAAGGTACCCGGGTCGTGGTGCAATTGCAAGGCCCTAAATCCAGGACATGTTTAAATGAGTGTAAAAGTGGTGTGTCGGTAAGGACGGGTTAGAAGGTTGCACAGGTCGCAGAAGAGAGGATGCTTGTTAGCTCACATGAGCACGAAGTGCTCGGTGAGCTATTGGTATAGGGGACCTCTCGGGCGTCGTCCATCGTCCGTAAGCCGTCAACAATTTGGACTGTTATCGCGATGACTACATTTCTTATTCAGTCTTGACCTAACTTGCACAATATGTGTATGACCATAAAATCTCGGATGGGATTTTTATTGGGTCAGATCACACCCGTAACACTAGAGTTATTGCCCCTTTTTCCTGCAAAGAAAGTGCAAAAATGCCCTTTTCCAACTTATAGACTATTTTCAGTCCAATCTTAACCAAACTTTCACAGTTTGTATGACCATCAGATCTCAGCAGACCCCAAACATGGGCCAGATCGAGTTTGAAACACCAGAGTTATTGCCCTTTGTTTATTTAAAAAAATGTACAAGATTGGACATTATTCTGGACAGAGGCTTCATTTTTCATCCAATCTTCACCAGTCGTGCGCAGTTTGTCTATGAACGTAAGACTACAGCTTTAGTCGAATATAAGCATGATCGAGCCAGAAACACCGGAGTTATTGCCCCTTGTGTTTGGAAAAAAACATCAACAAGTTATCAATTATTGGCTTGCACACACGATTTATTCTTTAATGTGACCAAACTTGCACAGTTTGCTTATGACCATAAAAATTGATTGATAACATTTTATTTCCAACAGTTGCAAACCTTGCATGCAGTTATTTGAACATGCAACATTGATCAGATGGTTTCAGAGCCTGCATTAACATCAATTATCACCATTGGACAGAAAATTATCATATAAAAAGCAAAACTTGACCTTATAGCACAGCCATCGCAATTATCGCATTGCAACTAGTTTTCCAAAACTGTCTGCGAAAAAGACATCAAAATCTACTGATTTGAGAACCATTAGCAAAACCACCGCTCATCCACTACCCAACTCGTACTTTAGTTAGCCATTACACTAACCGATGTTTTTAATCAAATTGATCCTATCCCCCTTTGCGTATTTTCATATACCTTAACTTTTAAATCTGTCACAACAGTACATCGGTACCAGTCTTCAGGTGAGCGCTTTGGGCCATCATGGCCCTCTTGTTAGCTATTTTAACCTAGAGGGAGGGGGGCATAACTGTTTTACAAACAGCTCTTGTTTTCATTACAAAGTCAACATAATGTTTCAAAATATGTTGTCAAATACGTTCTTACAGAAAATCATTCACTGTCATCTGAACTAATGCCAAGTTCACAGCAAATGTTGGGCAATTTTGTCGTCATAAATTTATTGTACAGCGAGTGGTTTTCTCTATATAATAATAACATCGTCTAAATGATAGTTTTGAAGAAATACCCTTATCTTTTGCATATCAAGTATACCATCGTTATGCTTTTTTTTAATGAACGTAATATCAATCCCTTTTGTTAATTGACGTGTTTGTAATGATTATTATCCGACTTAATGAAAATTGTCCTTATATTTAAAACTATAATAAACGTAATATGTATCCATTTTGAAAATTTACGTGTTTGTAATGATTATTACTCAACTGAATGGAACTTCAATTTGTCCTTAATAGCATATTTAAAAGGTTATATTTATTAATCTCGAAATTACGTTGCTCAAACGTTTTACTGGAAATATTTACATAGTTTCCTGAAAGATTGCATACATTTTTAAGTTCCGTTCGGCCCCGGAAAAGTCCCCTAGCCGCTGATAGGCGCCCGCCGCAGACACGAGGCTTGAACTGTCAGGTCGGAGGTCATTTGCCTGCATATAGTACCTGGCCGACTCCTTGAAGAGGCCTGTTAATGAAAAAAACAGTAATTAACGACGTAAAAAAAACAATATTTGCTTAAAACAAAAATAAGCCGAAAGTACTACAGAAAATCATATTACATGAGCCATACTCCGACATCATCTAAAGCCATATGCCGAAGACAAGCCATCGTAACTGAGTTGGGTTGATGGTTCCAAGTTTTGTTTCTGCTGGACATAATGGACCATAAACAACAAACATCTGTGGTCTCTACCTTCCGCATACTTTCTTGCGAAGTTCGCATCAGAAATATAGGGGCCGCCAAATGTGAAAATAATGTATGTTACTGCAAGTTGTATACTTAAGAAACGAATAACAGTTTGACAATAATTCATTTGACAATCTAAACGTTACTAGATCTATATTGTCTATCAAGGAAGCGATCTTACATGTACCTATCTTGTTCATGAGGGCCCCATAACTGACCAGGGCCTCTGTGTACAAAGGGGCCACTTCCAGGGCAGAATCAAGGTGGAGTCTAGCCTCGGTATTGTTACCGGTCTCCAGCAGACACTGCGCTTTGGCTGTGAGCGCTTCAGGGCTTTTGCCGTCTAAATTCAGCGCCACGTCTAGATGTTGGTTCCCGGTTTTGTATTCTCCGCGTTGACTAAAGTAACACCGCATTACACCATTACTAAAATGAGTTTTTGTCACTGGTGATGCAATGAAACAAAATAAAAGGCCAGAGAAAAGTTAAGAAAAGAATCATAATTGCTAACGGATGTCTTCTTTTTTGATCATATTTGTGATTAAAAAAAACATGTACAGAACACAACAAGTGTGACATTATACAGTTTAATGTCGTATGGCCTGAACAAACTACATTGAATAACGTGGCCTTCCGTCATTGACACGAATAAACGACACAACAACATAATTATGATCCAGTCACAGTGTTACTTTCAGGCACCTTAAATGTAATGTTAACAAAGTGTGTTCATTACATCTGGGTGAAACTACAGCCGAGTATATAACTGATGTGATATAATGTTATACATTTGTACTTTGTAATTCACGAAGGAAACCAACGTTCAGTGACCACTAAGGAAACCCATATTCGCCGATTAGGGAATCAAGCCAGGGTCGCGTTGATAAAACGAACGTGCGGTAACCCCTGCACCAACAGAACAGAGAAATTGGATTCCGCACATGTACTGACCGCCCATAGATTGTCGTCAACAGCTGAACGTAACCCTAGACCTTACCACAACATGTTGCCAAGGTTAATATGCGCGCCCTGGTGGTTTGGCTGCAGTCTCAGAGCTTCCCGGAAGTGGATCTCAGCCTCCCGTTTATGGCTTAGCTGTGTCCCGAGGTTATTGTGTGCGCTTGCATACGCTGGATCCAGTCTGATATATAATTACATTATATATATATTTCAATAATGCAAGAATTCAACGAGCACGCTGTTAATGTTATCTAAGGTGAGTTCCGGTTAAAAACCGGTCTTAATGCATGGGCGTAGTTCGCACAGGCTAATCCAGGACGACACTTTCCGATTTTATGATATTTTCTGTTTCAAGGTGTAGTCCGCACAGGCTGATCCGGGAGGACACTTTACGCACATGAATTAAGCGACACACATTTATTTAGTTTAAAATCCACAGTAACCAGTGCTGCGGATAGCAATTTTAAGCGCCGAGTTATGACGCCATGAGTCCGCAATAAGTAAACCCCTTGCAGACTTTCTACTCAGTTGATTTAATTGTACACGTCGAGTTAACCTTACAAAAAGACCTATTTCTATTTTTTAATATTTTAACAACCTTTTCCTAAATAGGTTATTAACTTCGGTTTAAATGTTTATACACGGTTAGCAGGATATTTCAAGTACTGTACATGAAAATTAACATATATAGAAGCACTCTGAAAGTGCAGACATCAAGTTATTATCTGACAAACAGACAAACAAACTCACACCGGCAAGAACATTTATAATCCTCTTGGCGGTGGTATATTGTTACATGTACTATGATTTATCACTAATGCTAACACGATACTCGCTAAGGCGTAACAAAAAAGTTGTTGGTTTCCGCATACCCTAACCGCCCCCCCCCCCCCCCCCCCCCCGCTATATTTTACCGCCGACCCTAAAAGTTTTTTTGCCTAACAATCATTAACTGTTTCTGATTTTCGGGAAAACAAGAGCAGTTTTCGCTTATATCATAAGTTTCTTGCCAGGATTCTCTTTTTATGTGACCTTTTTATAGTTAAGGTACAGTTTCTTTGTTGTGAGGCGTTTAAGCATTTTTCATGCAGTCCATGATTGACTGTGTGGTGAATAGGCGGCGAAAATAACAAAAGTTAAAAAAATAGGTTATATTTTACCTATCCTCCTAGATTTTTTTTGGAGTTTTAAGCGGAAACAACCAATTATTTTTTGGCCTAATTTTTCTATAGACAAAGACCACAATTATCGTTATTACGGTAAACTACCCAATTAACAACGCAAAAAGTAGTCCATATTCTGAGCGGAGCATATTAAAACGTAGTCAAATCATGTTAGAATCGAAGTAATGTTCGCATTATCGTTGTTTATCGGCAAATAAACAAATCTTTGTCATTCTGATCAGTGGCTTTTACAGCAATCGGGCTAACGCCCTCGTGGTTTAACTCCTACGCATCAGACTTCCAAATCGTTGTTTATTGGCCGATAATCAACGATATATCGAAAATAATTTTTTAAGTGACTTGCCGAATAGCTTCCCTGTAGTGTGCTACGGCCTCCTCTCTGTGACCCCTGTCCTTCAGCACGTTGCCATAGTTATAGTGCACCTTGGCGTTGTGGGGCATTGTCGATAGTCCTGACCTGTTCATTAGGTAAATTTGTAGTAAGGCCAAACAAAAATAATTGTTGGTTTCCGCTTACAAAATCTAAAAAAATGTAAGGGGGGGGGTAAAAAAATAACTTTGTTTTCTTTAACTTTTTTTTTCGCAGCATATTCACCAAAGAGTTTAGGTGTATAGGACTGCATGTAAAATTTTTAAACGTCTCCCGTCAAAGAAACTGTACCTTAACTATAAATAACGTCATAGAAAACGACATTTCCGTGAAGAAACATATAAAATTAACGAAAACTGCTCGTTTAACCGACAGTCATAAACAAGTTATGATAGGCAAAAAAACGTGTAGGGTCGCCGGGAAAGAATAGGGGGGGGGGGGGTAGGCTAAGCGGAAACCAACTACTTTTTTTACGTCTAAACCGAACGTGTCAACAAATGTGAGCATGTGCTGTAGGAAACATAACGTAATGGGCACAATCAAATACAGGAAAACAGATATCTTTAAATTAATGTTATCTTTTTTACATCAAGAAAATAATTTTGTATCAAGAAATAAATGGTCATCAGTGCAAATTGCAGCTCTTTTGTCTGGTGGCCATATGCACTGTTTGAAACCGACCAAGAATTATTAAAGGGACTTGTTCACAGATTTTCGTATTTTTGAAAAATGTCATTAAATGAATTTACTTACAAAACTGTCATATCTGGAATAGTTTTAAATAATTATAATAACAAGGAAAAAGATAAAAATAAAAAATGTGCCTGCCCTGGGGTTCGAACCCGGGACCCCTAGAAGCAAAATCTAACGCGCTACCACTACACCACGCAGGCTTTTGATTTTGGATGGCAGTTTAAACGCTATGTCGGTAATACACGTTTTTGCTAAATTATCTATGAAAAGCGTTACAAACGCTTTATTATTTTTCCAATTTCGATTGATGATTATAAATAAACGAACATATCTTTTTAACATTTTTCTTAGTCAGGAGTGTTATTTTGCTTGTGTGAATATAATGCATACATTCTTTTTTGAATCTATGACAATTTTTTTGAAAATTGTCATTTTGCCAAACTGTGAACAAGTCCCTTTAAATGTCGCAGTGGTGTAATGCCCGCCTTGAGAATTGGAATTAGTCGCATTCATATATTCGAATATAATTTGAAATTATAACATACATTTATGTAGCGTAATGTCTAGTTCTCACAAACATCGTCTTAACTACCATTTACCTGAAGAGCGATTCCCTTGATTGCCAAACTTTATTTTGTCGCCATGTTTTCGCGGAATGTAGCAGAAACATACAGCAGACGACTCCATTTACAAAGCGCTGATGGTGGCGCCACCTTACGTCCAGGCGACAAATACCAACAGACACCAGCAAGCAGAACCCCATGCTGAAACGGCAAACTTTTGGAATAAATGCAACCACTTGTTTTCCAAAGATTCACCGACATTCGGTTTGGTTAGTGATATCTAATATTGGACAATTGATTCGAAGATTAATTTCACGTATTTTTTAGTGCCCTAAATTTAGTCATGACAGACAAAAAACATAATTATATGTATTCATAGTACAATTGCGAAATCTACTTTGCATATTTGTTTATTATCTTATTCAAATTTTAAATGATAAAATATGGCATGTTTGTTTATTAAATTATAAAAGATAGATGTGGATCACAACTGATGCAGCACAATTCAAAAACGTATACTGTATGCATTTGTAATGAATATCACGCACCTATCAAGATTTTCCGCCGGGGGGGGGGGAGCGGCGGGCATATACGGGACTTTAGACTGAAAGCAATTGATGACAGCCGGGAATTTGACACGCCGAATGATTCCGTATCCCGGGAAATAGACTGTTCGGATTTTAGATCCCGGTAATATTGACCGCCGGGCCATTTGATATACCAATTAAGCATCCCCCACTGAGGGGATTTAGACAAAAATGTTTGGCTCTAGGGTGGGGAATTAGATCCCCAAAAATACAATGTCTAATTCCACTGGGATTGCCCGCTGCTCCCCCTCCTGGGGAAAATAGTGATAGGTGCATTATGTATTATTGGTCGGTGACCTTTATATACAAAACTGCAATATTATCTTGCTATGTCACTGTTTACAGTTGCAAACATTATGTTACGCGATTACCGGTTTTTGTTCCATACCTTGGTAAGTACAGAATCCGTTCAGCAATAACGAACCCAACAGTGAAAAGTAGATTCGATGCAGGAAGAAATGGCACCACCAAAAGAACTAGTGACCATACAATAGCATCGGTTTTAGATGACGTTTTCTGCAATAAATTTACAGGTGTACTGACTTATGTTAATATCAAGAAAACTACAGGGAAATGGTCGTGCATTTCAGTATGCGTTTGTCATTTCAAATCGCCTTTGAAAATACAACAAGATAAATATGGACTCTATTTTTGTATTTAATTTCGAGATTTTATCCGCAAAAAAAGAAACTAACTCATTACTTACCCAACTAGGAAGTTACGATAACATATGTATACATTAATGTCAATGTAGATTTCTATTTATATACATTTTATGTTTCCCATTTCAGTAAATTCACAATCTTATTTAATTTTAATAAATGACAACATGTATGTTTCATTGCAAAATAGATTTGAATAAGCTCGCATTTCCCTTGAACACGGTATTCCCGGTTTAAAAATACCGCGCCTTTCATCAATACAAGCACCGACAGGCGCTCTTGGTAATGACACACCGTAAGGTACAGTGTCCTTGATGGGAGGCGTAAAAACATTTTACATACAGTCCAATATACCTAAACTGTGTGGTGAATGTGCAGCGAAGAATATTTTTTTTTAACAAAATGTTTTACCTTCCCCGTAGATCTTTTTGGAGACGTACAGCGTAACAAACATTTTTTTTGGCCTAATCATAAAGCAGGCCTATCTAACTACATTTGGAATACCGTACGTACTTCTACATTGAAGTTGTGAACACGGTTTAATTTGTGGTATAATATACAGAAAAACGAACCTTTAATACAAAGGAAAGTGTTTTCATTGTTAGCAACATGAAAACAATTAAGAATGGAAAAGTTGCTGCATTGCGCATGTCTGAAACTCGGTCGACCAATGGAATGCTTCCATGCTGCCAATCGTAGCACAGGTTGCCCGGCAACAGAAGAAGCCACAGGTTGTATGCCCAGACGAAAGGATAAGTTAACATCCTGAAATGTGCAATTTAATGTCATTACATATTTTTGTTGTTGTCTTTGCTTCTTTGTTGTTGTTTTCGAAACATAGAAACGATTATTTTAACACAGAAACTATCGGTGTCTCTGGTTGTGTTAGTCATAAATTATTTACCTATACATCTTATCTAGATCATACGTAATCCGGTTAGTGCCATATGAAATATCGTGTCTCGACCCTTGAACGCGAGACACGATAATTGCGCGAGACACGATATTCCCGCGAGACATGAAGCGAGGCACGATATTGTAAAACGATATATCGCACTGTCGCAGTATCCCATACCACGAAATCTCGCGGTAAAATATCGTGTCTCGCTTGGTGTTTCGCGCAATTCACATGTCTCGCGTTAAAATATCGTGCCTCGCTTCGTGTCGCGAAGCGATACACGATATTCAGGCGAGACACGATATTATATCGTTAAACTATCGCTCGAGTCTCGCTGTAGATATTCAAACTATGATACTCGAAACACGAAGCGAGAATTGCGCGAGACACGAAGCGAGGCACGATATTATATCGTTCAAATATCGCCCGATTCTCATGTCTCGCGGTAGATTTCGAAACACGAAGCGAGAATTGCGCAAGACACGAAGCGAGGCTCGATATTATATCGTTCAAATATCGCACGATTATCGAGTATCGTGTATCGCGGTAAAATATCGTGTCTCGCGCAATTTTCTTGCCTCGCGATCAACGGTCGAGACACGAGATGCGAAGCGAGACTCGATATTCGGGCGATATTTGAACGATACAATATCGTGCCTCGCTTCGTATCTCGCGCAATTCTCGCGTCTCGCTTCGGGTATCGTGGTTTGAACTCTACCGCGAGACACGAGAATCGGGCGATATTTGAACGATATAATATCGTGCCTCGCTTTGTGTATCGCGGTAAAATATCGTGCCTCGCTTCGTGTCTCGCGCAATTCTCTTGCCTCGCGATCAAAGGTCGAGATGCGAAGCGAGACACGATATTCAGGCGAGACTCGATATTCGGGCGATATTTAAACGATACAATATGTGCCTGGCTTCGTGTCTCGCGCAATTCTCGCTTCGTGTTTCGTGTATCGTTGTTTGAAATGTACCGCGAGACACGAGAATCTGGCGATATTTGAACGATATAATATCGTGCCTCGCTTCGTGTCTCGCCTGAATATCGTGTATCGTTTCATGTC
Organism: Congeria kusceri; assembly: GCA_027627225.1. Classification (NCBI taxonomy): domain Eukaryota; kingdom Metazoa; phylum Mollusca; class Bivalvia; order Myida; family Dreissenidae; genus Congeria; species Congeria kusceri. The sequence continues at coordinate 90,441,639 of CM051024.1, read as the reverse complement.
TCGCTTCGCATCTCGTGTCTCGACCTTTGAACGTGAAGCACGAGAATTGCGCGAGACACGAAGCGAGGCACGATATTTTACCGCGAGACACGAGAATTGCGCGAAACATGAAGCAAGACACGATATTTTGCCGCGAGATCTCGTGATATGGGATACTGCGACAGTGCGAGATCTCATTTTACAATATCGTGCCTCGCTTCATGTCTCGCGGGAATATCGTGACTCGCTTCGTGTTTCGCGCAATTCTCGTGTCTCGCACTCGCCGTAAGAGACATGATATTTCATATGGCTCTAACCGAATTCCGTAAGATCATGCACTCTATTTGCTCAGGAATACTTGTGACGTTTCATTGTTAAATAAGTTAATTTTAATAAAATCCCCTACAGCTTATTTTTGATTATATATATATATATAATATATATATAGGTTTTAAGCGTGTGCGTGATTATCATAAAATCTTTTTGCCGTTCATGTTAAATTTAATTGCGTGCATGAGTTTTATATGATTCATGCACGCAAAGACCAATTCAGTGTAGTTTTTTTTCGCCAGTATTACTAGTAAGCCGGGATTGGTTGTCATTTAGGCCAGAGTGTTTTCATTAATTGTTTTATGGGATTTTTTTTGCGGAACATTCGGTTAGGAGGAGGGAATAAAAAAAAAGCCTAAAAAGAGGCATAGGAAATAAAAATATAAATAAATCTAAGATTATCTAGAAAAAAATATTTGATTTCATTAAATTGTAGGGTTAGTCATTTACAAAATATTCACACCATTATTGTGACCATAAGTGTGCATAATAATAATAATAATGATAATAATAAATTTTGAATTAATATAAATTGTATACATATATATTTTTACTCAATCACGAAAAATAATTGAATGATTATACGTTTTTATACATACATTTGTACTCACTATTTTTAGCTCTTCTTAGCACAAAGTGCTCATGGTGAGCTTTTGTGATTACCCCTTGTCCGTCGTGCTTGCGTGTGTGCGTGCGTGCGTGCGTCGTCAACTGTTCATTCAAACAGCATCTCGTCCTAAACCACTTAGCAGATTTTCACCAAATTAAACAGGAATGATTATTAGGTGACCCTCTTTCAAAGTTGTTAAAATCGTTACGGTCCGCTGCATATGTAGGTCACCAGAGCTAAAAATAGATTTAAAAAGTGTAAACTTTAAAAATCTTCTCTGAAGCCGCAGGGCCCAGAGGTTTCATATTTGGTATGTAACGTCCTATAGTGGTCCTCTACAAAGATTTTTTCAAATTATGCCCCTTGGGTCAAAACTGGCCACGCCCCGGGGGTCACGTGGTTGATATAGAATATATAGCAAAATGACTTTAAAAATCTCCTCTGAAACCACAAGGCCCAGAGGTTTCATATTTGGTATGTAACATCCTATAGTGACAAAGATTGTTCAAATTATGCCCCTTGGGTCAAAACTGGCCACGCCCCTGGGGTCATATGGTTTATAAAGTAAATATAGCAAAATGACTTTAAAAATCTCCTCTCAAACCGCAAGGCCAAGAGGTTTCATATCTGCTATGTAACATCCTTTAGTGGTCCTTTACAAAGTTTGTTCAAATTATGCTCCTGTAGTCAAAACGGGCCACGCCCCGGGGGTCACATGGTTTATATAAAATATTTAGCAAAATGACTTTAAAAATCTCCTCCTCTGAAACCACAAGACCCAGAGGTTTCATATTTGGTATGTTACATCCTATAGTGGAACTCTACAAAGATTGTTTAAATTATGCCCCTGGGGTCAAAACTGGCCACGCCCCGAGGGTCACATGGTTTATATCAACTTTAATAGCAAAATGTCTTTAAAAATCTTCTCTGAAACCGCAAGGCCCAGAGATTAAGTATTTGGTATGTAACATCCTCAATTGGTCCTCTACAAAGATTGTTCAAATTATGCCCCATGGGTCAAAACTCACCACACTCCAGGGGTCACATGGTTTATATATAGCAAAATGACTTTAAAATTCTTCTCCCCTGAAACCGCAAGGCCTAGAGATTTCATATTTGGTATGTAACATCCATCTAGTGGCCCTCTACAAATACTGTTCAAATTATGCCCATGGGTTAAATCTGGTCACGCCCCGGGGGTCACATCTTTTATATAGACTTAAATAGTAAAATGACTTTAAAAATCTTCTCCTCTGAAACGGCAAAGCCCACTGCTTTCCTATGTTTGGTACGTAACATTGCATAGTGTTCCTCTCCAAAAATTGTTCAAATGATGCCCCTGGGGTCAAATCTGGTGGCACCCCGAGGGGTCACATGCTTTATATAGACTTAAATAACAAAGTTATTTAAAATCTTTACCTGAAACCGCAAGGCCCAGAAGTTTATTCAAGATTGTTCATGTGATGCCCCTGGGATAAAAATAAGCCTCGCCTCGGGGATGCAAATTCCAATTGGGTTACAAGGTCTCAGGTGAGCGTCCTAGGGCCCTCCGGGCCCTCTTATAAATATGGAATTAACTGTACATTATATAAAACTAATAAAAAATCAAGTATTACAAATAATACACATTGTCAAATAGTATACACTTTATTTGTATTATTACGTATAGTAACATATAATATCAAACTGCTTTTCCATCTAAGCATACACTTATAAATTTGAATTCACATAAAAGTGTGCTGAGTAATGTAATATGTGTTTTCTTTCCAATTTAAGCATATATAGACCAGATTCATTGAACGAGACCAGTTGTACTGTCTTAACGTATTAAGAGCAGCTTATAAAACTGAACTGACATGGTCATTCAGTATTGTTTGTTATTACAAACACATATTCAAACTAACATGTGCGGTCATCAGTTTTTTAGTGCACAAGTAAAAACGGGCACGTCTATACTTTAGAGCACACGAAGTACTTAGCATTACGTGCATGCATACGCAATAGCTAATTACGAGTAATTATAGTGCGCACGCAATTTTTTTTTTGCATTGTCTTGTCAATTCATGGGATTTTATTGGTAAGTGATTACTTGATGGATCACTATTGGGTTTCTAGCCTTCTCGATCAGTTCGATCCACAACAAACACGGTTTACAGAACACGTAAACATCATTAGAGGCGTGTTGTGAGAAAACCGGGCTTAATTCATGTTCGTAAAGTGTCGTCCCGGATCAGCCTGTGCAGTGCAGTACGCACAGGCTCATTCAGGACGTCAGTGCACTTTCCGCCTAAAGTTGATCTATGTTTAGAAGAGACTTCCTTGAAACAGAAAAATACCATAAAAGCGGAAAGTGTCGTCCCAGATAAGCCTGTGCGGACTGCATTAAGCCCGGTTTCCCAACGACACGTCTCGACTATGTTTTTGCAAGACATCTACGCCAGAAAATGAAGTCCTTACTTTCTCAGAATAGCTAAACGAATCGTTAATCAAATCTTGTCGATCCGTTAAATAAAGACCACCCGTAATGCTACTCTTTACGGTACACGTATATATAAGTTATTGCGTGCACACGTTATAGAATCAAAAGGCTGACAGCGTCGAAAGACTATTGGCGAGAAAAGGAAGAACACATTTTCTACAAAGACAACTGTACAGTTGTTTGAATGAATATGAATTTCTGTCGTCATATTTTACAACAATTAACAACAACCTTGAACGAACAACTATACTGAACAGTATTTATATCCGGTGTATTTTTAAGGTAATGGAGATTTCCGTGTTTTGTGTGGACGTCTTAGAGCCAAGGATGGACACACAATGATGTTTAATTCATCATTATTAGATGAATGTTCCAACGTTTAATATTGGTCAGGATTTTGATCGCAGCATTTTGTACATTTCTATTTTCGACTGATTATTTTAATTCCTTTGGTTTTATAATAAATATTCTATATAATGCAATACAATATTATAGGCGAAAGCTTATGCCACTGAAGTAATCGCTTAGCAAGTTTGATCACATTGACAATTAACCAGTGTCGGGTAAGAAGTGGTGGTCAGTGTATACGTCCGAATTTCGATATGAGCGTCCTAGGAAACCTGCAGCATACATTTACCTTTCTCGTTAACTCTAAGTATTACTTGGATGTCATTTACGAAATTATATGATCACGTGACCTCTGACCTTGTGACCCGGGACGCGCTGAAGGCCGCGGGGTTGTCATGTGACGTGAATGTGGGTAGAGCTCCTCCCATCAGGTGCACGCGCAGACAGAGCAAGATGGCTGACTGTGAAAAATGTAAAATAAATTATATGCGGCATGTCGTGGGAAAACCGGGCTTAATGTTTGTGCGAAAATACCATAAAAGCGGAAAGTGTCGTCCTGTATCCGTCTGTGCGAACTGCACAGGCTGATGCTGGACGACACTTTACGCATATGCATTAAGACCGGGTTACCCACGACACGCCTCAATTATATAATCAATATGTAGCAGGTAATGTATCTTGTTCGCATATATAATAGAATAGTCATTATTTTACCACTAGTTATTATAGCTTGTTCCAACCTATATATATTCTAATCACTGTTTTAAAGGTACGTGTTCACAGATTGTTTTTTTTTTTTTTGAAATGTGCCATTTAACGTGGTTACTTGACAAATTAAAGCACCTGCACTAAAGAGCTCAAGTACTTCAACAAGAAAAGCATCAACAGATAAAATGTGCTTCCATCGGGGTTCGAACCTCTTACCTGTGAGTCAAGAGTCTAACGACTTAACCTCTCAACCATTCCGATGAATATACCTTCAACAATTTCAACGAAAACAACAGAAACACTCGAAATTATTCCATCGTTTCGCGTTACAATCGCAAATATAAATTTATCCATTTCAACAGATACTCATTAATTAAACGGTATTTTTAGTATATTTCTATGTCATGCAGTCGTGTTATTTTGCTCCTAGATATACATTATTATTTTGGTATCTGTGCCAATAATTTTGGAAATTGTCATTTTGTCAATCTGTGAACAGGTCACATTTAATTAGCATGTTCATCATAAAACATCACCACGTCACTTATTTGCAGTATTAAACAATACCAAACCAATAGCATCAACATTTTAAGCAATATCGTCAGTGAACATTTTAAAGAACGTTTAAGTCAATAGGATCGTCAACAAGGAAACGAAAGGAACCAGCAAAACACGCCAAGAGTTTACACTTACAAATAGCAGGCTTATGACAATGTGCTTCAGGATTATACTTCTTGTTGAGTGTCTGAAAAGAATATATTGCTCGAATTCACACGTATTAATACATGTGTATTTTTCAGAGTATAACTTTAACCAATTTTAAGAATTTATTATCTAAGCTAAAATTTGTCATTAAAAAATGTGACAACCCGTATTTCGTTATCTAGCATTATTACCAATAAGTTATATAAATTATATAGTATAAGGAGTTACAACGACACAAATCTCCTCTGAATCTATTACTATACTAACTGCTGAATATAATGTCGACAGTCCATGATAACAATAACGCCGATCACAGTTGCTCCGTGTTCCTTGCTTAGCATGGCCAAGACCGCCAACAACAGACTTGCCACGTGGTAGACGCCCAAACGGTTACGGTGATCGTGGTTGCGTTCATCTCTACAACAAAAATAATGAAACCGTACTCGCCGTGCATATACGTGTACATTTAGAAACGAATTCCAAAATTTAGGTTTTCATTAACAATTCATCATTTTAAGTGTCTGCTGTCTTTAAATAAATACAAACGATAAAATGCAATTAACGTGCACTAACCGGAAGTACAAGTTCAGTGAAACCAGGAAGAATAAAGCTGCCAGAACATCGGCTCTACCTACAATACCAGTGACCTGAAAAGATCGTCGTCATCATCATCATCATCATTATTATCATCATCATCACCAATACCACCATCATAATCAGTATCATCATCAACATCACGATCAGCATAATTAAAATCATCAACATCGCTTTCTGACAACGACGACGAGCTTTAATTGCTCCAAGTACGAGTACTGTATGTTTTAATAGCTGGTTAATTGATTGAGTGAAAATGTTTCAGATTTTACATCTGATAAATCTGTGAAAGTTTAATAGCGTATAATTTGATAGTCGTAGATGTAGAGCTCTAGATATTCATTCACCAACATAACTGCCTAATGAACAAGTTTATACTCATTCACTTTGTCAATGTAACTTCCTAATAAACAAGTTAATTTATACTCATTCACTGTGTCAATGTATAATTGGACCAAAATAGCATCATTTATATGTTCTGTTAACTTTTAAAATTGTTCTTCCGATTCAAAGTGACGTGTTTCATGAAGAATACCTGTTCATTTGTAGGCTTTGATATTTGATAAATGAATGTTAAAATTCATTTTAAACTTGTATTTGTAATGCCTTTTAGGTTGTTGTCTTTATTCGATGTAAATTTTGCGTTGATTATTCCAGGTGAATCATTTTTATATTTAATATTTAAAATATTGCTCGAGTTAGTAAAACAAATGCATGATCCAACGAACCAGTATAAAGACATCGCTTGACAACACAAATCAGATGTACATATTTACAAAGCGCAAGTAATATTATCTACAAAGACAACTACAATATATGCATATTAACACTTCACACGTCATCTGGTTATACTAAGTGAGACGTTGCACGGTTAACAAGTCCTGTTATTAAATATGTACACGAGTTACGTACAAATCAACTCGTTCCCCATTTAAAGGGGCTTGTTCACAGATTTTTCAGTATGCCATTTAACGTCTTAACTGAACAAATTAAAGCATCTGAACTTAAGACCTCAAGCACTATAACAAGACATGCATAGAAAAAGGAAAGAAAAAAAGTTGCTTCCACCGGAGTTCGAACCTCAGACCTCCGGATCAAAATTCTAACGCGTTAAGCCGGGAGTCCATGAAGCCTACTTTTTCGGCGCAGATTTTATCGGTGCCGAAATACGCGCCGATTACGCGCCGAAAACTGTTTCCATGTAGCCGAAACCCCACGCGGTTTTCGGATAAAAAAGCATGTGCGTTTATTAATATTTTATTGAAAAAAAGTCACGGTACGTACAAATCATGGATTCTTCATTCATCTTTTTGGCTATTTCTTTCCAGATATTTTTCTGTAACGTATGGTCTTTATATTCCGTCAAGGAGGAATCGAAAAGATATTTATGACTCCACACTATCGCTATAAGCTTGTCATCTGTTTGCACACCAAACTTCATATTTATTTCAATTTTGTCAATATAATGTTCTGATGTTGTTGATTACCAGGAAATCGAGGAATTGACGTCATTTTTTCATCTCCTTGTCATTTTCTGCGCCAAAACTCGAGAAAAATCGCTACCCGACGCGATTGTTTGCGGAGGCGACAATATTCAGCGCCGAAAACCCGTCAATGGACACGTCATCATGGAATATCACGGTCTGTATCCTGATAATGCTGGCTCAGAAGATAATGCATGCTTAGAAAATAATGCAGGCTTCAGCGGTGGAGCAGAAAGTGGGGTACGTAAATTTATGTATAATTATCGTTTTACCCTACCCCATGCATTCTCGTTGCGATAGATACGAATTAAGCGATCCATTACCTATCTACAGATACCCTAAGTTTCGAAAATGTTGGTCAGATGAACGTATAAATCGAGAAATGATTACGAAACAACACCCAAATCAGCGGGAAAAAGGTACATTTTAATCATTTAAGAATATATGTAAACGTTGTTTTTTATATCAAACTTGTGTTAACAAAGCCCAATCATCGACAATGAAAATGCAGTCTTGCTTGGTTCAGTAACCTTAGTATGTTTCTAAACAAATGGATTGTTCCCAAGCTACCTGCACCAAATTGGATAATGGGCTGCTACATGGTGGATAATGATAGGCTACAATAAAAATTAAATGGATAATTATCGAGCTGCCTTTTTTTCAATGATTTGTACAATTTCAATCAGCTGTTTTCTTGGAATATTTATAATGTGGTATGTTTAAAGTCACAAAAAGTACAATGTATCCTACATAATGTCTCTATATACAAATACACCCATTAATATGTATGAGGAGGGTATGAAAATCAGCGTTATAAACATGCTAACAATGTGATATCTAGTATTCATTTTACGGTAATAGAAATGCAATCTGTTATCGAACTTCTTTAATCTACTCTGCTTTACTACATGGGGCAGTGTATAATTAAATAATTTTTATCAGAGGAAACAAAGTATGTATTTAATGGTAGACCTACCCATTATTAGAATATTTCATATAGAGCCATTTTAGTACGTTTATGCACACTCTAACATACAGAATACAATACAAATTCCAATAGAAACATGCTTAGAGCTTAAATGATACATCGTAGAGCACTTAACGTCATCTTCAAAACATGATTTTACCCGCAAATGGAGCAGTTTATAACAAGTTAACGATGTAAGAAATTGAAATATATTTACATAATTATGGAGAGACATAATATTATGATGACCGCTTAAATCCTGACATGTGTGAGTGGAGTGTGCAAATATGTTTTGATATTTACAAATATGTTAATTCATTAAATCCTGCTTGGTAGTAAATATTTGTTTGAGAATTTGTACTCTCCGATAGGTTTGGTTGGAAGTGATTTTGGTAGAGGTGTGCTGTGTTCATATTCCTTTATATACTATGCAATGGCAGCTATATATTGATGCGTTTTAGCCTTCGGGAGAACACAATATAGAAGATTCTGAGAGGTTCTAATAATTAACGATATAATTTATTGCGGTACTTATTCATGTGAGTGCATGTATTTTGGGAGCGGCAAATGGGGCCATTCGAATTCTGGTCAGGTAATAAACAGGGTCAGTCAAATACTTGTACCATTTTAGGGAAGAAGTGTATAAACCCGCACACGTCTACCACGCAATATATAGGAAGTTACATCGCACCCCTGAGGTATTCTCAATACGATTTCCGACAGAAGACTGACACACTGACGGGCAGACGGACGGACAGACAGAGACAGAGGTATAAATTTACACATAAAGGGGAAGAAAGACAGGTACACAGCGATTATTAAGCTATAAATAAGCAGTATAAAAAGGCAAGCTCGATCATTATCCAAGTTAAGCATGCCATTCTTGTTTTTATCGTGTTGCACGCCCTTATCTAATTGGGTGCTGATAGCTTGAGAGAAATCAATTTGTTTAGAAACGTACGTACGTTACTGAACCAAGCAAGACTTCATTTTCATTGTCGATGATTGGGCTTTGTTTACACAAGTTTAATAAAAACAACAACATTCTTACATATACCGTACGATCAACGAAAACAACAGAAATACTGCAATTTATCCCGTAGTTACCCATAGTAACAACGCCTAATTTGATGATTGCACATGAACTAAACTTTATATATTTATATATTTCTATGTCAGTAGTGTTATTTCGCTTCTTTATATACTCTTTTATTTTATTTTTGGAATCTTTGACAAAAAGTTAGAAATTGTCAATTCGTTAATATGTGAGCAGGTCCCTTTAATATGCAGCAAAAGGTAAACTAATTATTACCGAACGGTAATATATATGAGGCGTATGGTGGAAAAACGGGCTGAATGCATGTGCGTAAAGTGTCGTCCCGGATTATCCTGTGCAGTCACAGGCTAATCCAGGACGACCCTTTCCGCCACACTACGGTGGATTTATGTTTAGAAGAGACTTCATCGAAACAGAAAATACCATAAAAGCGGAAAGTGTCGTCCCGGATTATCAGCCTGTGCGGACTGCACAGGCTAATCCGGGACGACACTTTACGTACTTGCATTAAGCCCGTATTTCCCACTACACGCCTCAAATATACTTGTAGAAAGTCGCGTTTTAAACTCTTGACCTTAAATCTAACAAGTCAACAAATTAAACATGTAATTTTAATAGCGCACCCCCTGTACTCGAGTAAAGCTACGGCGGTTTAATAAGGTCCACAGCGGTGCATACATTTTGGGAAGAAAAGACGCCGAGCTAATATACATTTGATAGTTAAACATATGTAGAGGGCCGAAAGATACCAAACTTTGAACCAGTTTTATGGCGAGAACGTGACCTCACTTTGCCGTTTTGTGTGGTTAAGCTTTCACCATGTCTGACGAAGTAATGTGAATTTCTGTATCGGAATTATGAGATATATTTATTAATCGTCCAAATGCTTATTGTCTGAGGACATTTTTGATGTTCTGTTAAAGAAAGAAGGCCATTTGAGTATGGATTATTCATTACACTATCCAATTCTGCTTTGTTTGTCTACAATTAATGATTTATGAACACTATATCGTATACTTTATGAAGTTGGGGTATGGTAAAATTAGTAAGGTCTACAGCGGTCAGACAAATATGATGGTAAGGTTAACAGCAAGGGAAGGTAAGGTAAACAGCGATTTATTTTTCTGTGTTTAGTGCATTTAAAGCAATTCCAAATTTCTAGGGCATCTGTGTCTGACACATTTCTAGTTTTCTACATTAACACACTTCTCTACATGTATGTATGTTTATCAATGCAGTCAGCAGTGGTAACACTTGTATATTTCCATGTCTGGTAAACCTGAAGAATAATTAAACATGTTTTCTACATCTTCAAATCACAAAAATCACTAACAGGATTCCTTGTAATTAACAATTTGATCCTTAATATACTTATTAACTCCAACAATTTAACCGAAATTGTACTTATCAACTGTTTTTCATTTTTGCATTCGTACTTATCAATGACCGCTGTAGACCTTATTAACTTTACCATACCCCACCTTCAGAAAGTATCCTATATAGAGTTCATACATCATTAATTGTAGACAAACAAAGCTGAATTGGGTAGTGTAATGATCAATTCATACTTAAATGGCCTCTTTTCGCGAACAAAACATCAGAAATATTCCCAGACCATAATAATAAGGACGATTAATGAATATTTTTCATAATCCGGATACAAAAATCCACATAACTTTGTCAAACATGGTGATAGCTTTCCAAACAAAACGGCAAAGTGAGGTCACATGTTCTCGCTATAAAACCGGTTCAAAGTTTGGTATCTTTCGGCACTATATATATGTTTAAATATCAAATATATTAGCTTGGTGTCTTTTCTTCCCAAAATATGTGAACCGCTGTTTGCCTTATCAAACCCCTGTAGCTTTACTCGAGTGCAGGGGGTGTAGCGTGGGAGGGTGGTATAATAGTACAGTCTCGTTGTTGTTCTATAAAAATCACAAACTTGTAAAATCGTAAATAATTTGCGGGTAGCATAACTATCAATCAAAATATCTACCTGGTGCAAAGCAATTTTTGCCCTGAAGGTCATAAATATAGGCATTTTAAAACGTGAACACTTTTAAACAGTATTGTACTAGTTCAGATAAAAATTATTATGTTTTTTTTTACAAGAAAACATTTCTGGTGTATAACAGAATGTGTATACAAAATAGTGACAACAATTAGATTTAAATTATTTGTTTTAATGATGAAATGTATAACGAAGTTAAAGATTATCTAATAAATGATTAACTGTAATTATATGTCACACAACGATTTTAATGGTCAGCTACTTAGCGATGCCTGATAAGCCCCGCAAATATCCAGTTTCGGCGAATAAGATGCTTGCTGTATTTGTGTATGTTAATGTTGTGTTGTCAGTTCATCTTAGATAGTCAGAGCGAAAAAACATGCTAAAAACTAATCCCTGTTGGGTCTTGAATAAACCAGCCCTTTAAGAGTCCAGAATATTACAACGATCACGTTTTAATCGAGAAAAGGGGCAACAGATGCTTATACCATATCTTGAATGTACATAATTATTAAGTATTTAATTTCCCTTGGAAATTTTTATCTGAAAATTTTGCTAAACTGTTAAATAAGAATTTCTTATGAATACTACCCCAGGTCAGTGTTAAAATACAAGCTCCACACTACTCTGCATTTTGATATTAAAAATGCCGTCTAAGCAAGTTCATGTATCACCAATTTTAAAGGGACCTGTTCACATATTGACGAATTGACAATGTTCATTTTTTGTCACATATTCCAAAATAAAAAAGTGTATGTAATGGAGCGAAATAACACCACTGACATAAACATACACATAAACGCCGTTTCGATAAAGAGTAATCATCAGCTGAAATGGATAAAAAAAATAATTAAAATTATAGTTAGCGTTTGTAACGCTAAACAATGGAATAATTTGTGTATCAGTTGTTTTCGTTGAAATTGTTGAAAACACGTGAATCACTTACATAAAGTACAAAATACACTATAATATATAAATCGGGGTGGCGTAGAGGTTAGCGCGTTGGACTTTCGATCCGGAGGTCTGAGGTTCGATCCCAGTGGGAGCACCTTTTTCACTTTTCTTATTTTTTTAATACGTTTCTGCTATAGTAGATGTGCCCTTTAGTTCAGATGCTTTAATCTGTCATGTTTAGGCGTTGAAAAAAAAACTGTAAACAAGTCCCTTTAATAGGTACCTGTATACTTTGCATTTACAACTTTTTCTCCGATATTTTAAACTTCAATTGACTTCGAGTTGGTTCTAATTTATTCAAAATCGTCCATCAAAAAGCTCATCTCACCTCTTAAGTATTTAAATATTTTTCAAGACGAGATTTAACACAGTGTTTGCCCACATATCGAGCGGTGTCTATTTTCGCCAATTTATTCATTTCAAACAAATCAGCGAATCACCGACGGTAATGAAATCTCGCTTATAAGCCTGTTAGGAGCTCCTCGGCCGAATGAAGTTGTAAGGCACCGTGATGCGAGTTTGATTCATAATTAATAAGCTTTCAAAAGGGACCGCGGCCCATGTGGTATTATACACCCGCATATGAATAAAGCATAATTGAAACAGATGCCATGACATGACTTAATTCGTATTTCTGTATAGTTGTGGACGCTAATGAAACAACTGTTATGTTTCAAATAGTCATAGTTACACATTGTCATTTTCTGTATCGTATGAAAAAAGATAGAGAGACAAAAAGAAATACGCTGAAAATTTATTTACGTAAACGTTTGCACAATTCTTTTCCCTGCAATCTCCTAAACGCTTATTCATCAATTACGACGTCTACATGCATGTTAGCAAAATAGCAATAACGTTTAACTTAGATTTTGTAATGGTTAATGTTTATTTTATGGTATAATCTGACCACACTCAAATATAAATTTGACTCGCAATCATGGCCCGCGTATACGAAACATTGCATAACATCTATATGTCAAACCTGTACCAATTCTAATCAACCACAACGTGATCCGTTTAAATAAAGAAAAACATAAATAAAACAAGTATATAAAAAGAAATGAATGTCACATAATTCGGAATGCCTCGGGCGTATTACTCCATTTATGGAACTCTCCCTGACGTCATTCCAACAAGATAACTGTTTGTTTTTTTGTTTTTTTCAATGTATTCTGTGCGTTTGGAAGAACAAAAAACAACTCACCGAATTACACATAGTTCTCTGGTTGCATCATAAAATAAGACAATCAGACAGAATCGTGTCGTGGGAAACCCGGGGTTAACGCATCTGCGTAAAGTGTCGTCCCGGACCAGCCTGTGCAGTCCGCATAGGCTTTTTCAGGACAACACTTTCCGCTTTTATGATATTTTCTGTTTCAAAGAAGTATCGTCTGAAAATAAATCCAATTGTCGTCCTGGATTATGTGCGGACTGCACAGGCTGGTCCGGGACGAAACTTAACGCAGATGCATTACGCCCGGATTTCCCACGACACGCCACTTTATTATACTGTGTTTACCGCTTCCGTGTGAATGGGGTGAACTGCAAACAAGCATCCCGCTAGCAGAGAGCACCGTCTTCCCGCCTTGATGACGTGAATGCACGTGTGCACGAACAGTGACGTCACAGCCACGTGCAGCAACACGTTGACAACGTGGAAGTAGACTGGATTCGGTCCAGTTAACCAAATATTGATTCTTGAAATGGAAAACAAAATAAACAGGTGTGGCGTACCGTATTTACCCTATGTATTGGGAAACCCTAAATATTGGGACATCCCTATTTTTCGGAAAAATAATTATTTTTTGAGTCCCTTAATATTGGGACACATTTGAAATGTTAATTTGTTTTTGTCCCTAAATATTGGGACACAAAAATATAATGGTAAATTGTCTTCAATTCTGCCAGTTTAAAATAAATATCTCTCGATTTCAATATGATCAGAGTAGTATAGATCTACTGTACACTGTATATTGCAATAGATATGCTGCAAATAATAACAGTGTACCCCTTTTATATAATACAAAATACAAAGACTACCGTTTTCAACATTTTAATGCATGTATTACGTCATGTGCGTAAAATGATATTCATATTAAATAATTTATTGAACTTCTTATAACAAACTATAAAATTTTGTCAATTAATGTCAATTAACAGTTACCAGTATTAGGGTAACTACCTGCTAGTATGTGATAATTGTCGGGTCTCTCATAAAGCCAATTAGTGTGCCACATGCGGCGTTCTTATCGTTTAACAAACACGTCTAGGGCCTTATTTGACCCGTGGTGCAAACTGTGTACTAACACGCTATGCTACCCGGTGTTCGGTGTGTGTGTGAAAATACATTGGGTCGCATATTACCCTATATTTTGAGACACATTTTAGGGAATTAATTTTTATGACCCTTTATATTGAGACAAAAATGTAATTATGTTTAAGTGTTCCAATACATAGGGCAGATACGGTATATAGATCTCTATATCTAATTTAACAACATCTAATTACATGTTAATAAAACTGAATGAATCCATCACACAATAAATCAGGCACACAATCAGTTATCTTCATTATTAATAAGATAATAATATTATTCATCTTACTTTATAAGTTGAGCTCTTTTTGCCTATAACAAATTACCGTCTTCTGTCAAGTAAGCATGCCTTCATTTACAAAAAAATCAACAATTAATCAACAATAATCCTATATATCAGTAACGTATCAGTAATTCTAGCGTGACACGCGCAGAGTTTTCTATGCACAAAGAACAAAATTCACCGTTGTTAAACTACCAATAAACAACCCGAAAAAATTGTTCCGAAACTGTAAAATATAGTTCGCATTGTAATTGCAGTAAATGTTGACAGGTCATGTTAGAATCTAAAATAATGTTCGCATTATTGTTGTTAATTGGCTAATAAACAACGATTTGTCGTTATGATACGGTTCTAACTCCCTCGTGGTTAATTCATACGCATCAGAACGCCAATTAATCGTTTATTAGCCGATAAATAACTCTAAACCAAAAAGTATTTCTTTAGCACATCCTTAGTCTTTTCTCCACTTACCTAAATGTTGTTATCGTCAGCGGTCTGTAAGACTTGTGGCTGGTGTTGGACCGTATGCTCCGTCCCCAAAAATCATTCGAGAAGACGTCTGACAATGACGTATTACCGATGACGTCATTGTTGCGCTTTATAGCGAAGACGTCATCGTGAACAAACTCACCAGTCAACCCGTTCACATAACACAGCAGGGCTAGAACCCCTGGTAAGAAAACTATCCAATCTACTTTTCTGTTTCCCTTTGAATATCTGTAGGAGCAATATGCATTTTTCTCCAATTTTTTATTTTCCTGCAAATAATTATTATTCTTGGACACCATCAATATACATTAATCGTATAACTCATATAAGTAACTCGGAAAAAAAAAATCCATGTAGGTCTAATAATTATTTTCCAAAATTCAAATGACCTTTTGACTTTATATATTGTTAAGAAACATATATCATACTTAAATGAAAGAAGACTGCGAAACGCGCCGTGCTTATAACGGCTATCAATTGCAAACACACCGGATCACTTATATACTCGTATATGGTGTTTAAACCCGCCGAAATCAAGTGATGTGTGATCTATACGTTTCGGTGAACAAGGAGTCAGGTACAACGACAAGTTAAATAAATACAAATTGAAATTGGTAAATTGTCAAATGTAAACATAATTGACCCTTAAACAACTTGAGGACGTTTTTATACGCATACATCTTTGTTATCTCTGAATTAGAGCTAAATAGCTCTAGCTCTAGCGGTCGCCTTTGATCTTCTTAATATCATATCATTTTCACCCACTTTGTAAAGTAAAGTAAAGTAAAGTAAAGTAGAGTAGAGGAGAGGAGAGGAGAGGAGAGTAGAGTAGAGTAGAGGAGAGGAGAGGAGAGGAGAGGAGAGGAGAGGAGAGGAGAGGAGAGGAGAGGAGAGGAGAGGAGAGGAGAGGAGAGGAGAGGAGAGGAGAGGAGAGGAGAGTAAAGTAAAGTAAAGTAAAGTGTTTGTTTATTATAGTGATTAAGGGCCAGCCAGTTTTTACTTATGAGACACCTCTAATGAACATCTTTATTCCCGATTCCTATCCTACATATGCCGGTCGTTTGACAGGAAGGCAATCGGTACCCTTCGATTTAACTAGCTGGCTGGGTTACAACAGGCCATATCAGAACAAGCCCTGTGCGAGACTCGAACCTTCGACCTCCCGCTCCGTAGGCGAACGCCCTAGCCACTAGGCCACGGAAACGGAGAAAATTAGAATTCAATGAGCCTATGTTACTTGTGGTATTTTGAAGTGGGTTTACTTTAAACCTATAAGTTAAGATCAGTTGTGTCGCAAGCCTGACTACTTAATTACTATGGGTGGCGCGTCGTGAGAAAACCGGTCTTAATGCAGTCCGCACAGGCTAATCCAGGACGGCACTTTCCGCTTTTATGGTATTTTCTTTTTCAAGGAAGTCTCTTCTAAACATAAATCCACTGTAGGCGTAAAGTGCCGCCCTGGATTAGCCTGTGCGGACTTCCCACGACGCGCCTCATGGCATTTGAGTTCGTTCCTGGGTAAAACCAGTACTCGGAGGTATTTTAAGAACGAATTTTTGAACGCTTTCTGAGTAGGGATCAAACTTACAAACGGCCGTTATCATATCCATTACACCATTGTATTTATAATAGTTGATGATGGTTGAAGATGGTTGCATGTCTTATAATTAATTAAGCACGTTCCTGTGAGTGGTACTAGTAAGTCATTAATATATATATATATATTATTGTCATCTGTATAGTGAACAACTGTAGTTATAATATATTTTATTTCTATTTTCTTATTTCATAGCCGCCGCCCGACTGTACAGTTTTCCAAATTGTCCGAGAAATTACAAATATAAAATACAAAATCTCTGGCCTAAATCATGCGTACAGTTATGAGCGTGTACAAATATCACAAGGAAATAATGTAATACTTTTATTTCTTTGATGAGTTACGATCCTTGCATTTTTGGTTCATGATACTTTTCCTCGACGAGAAACAATCCTTGTTTCGACATACACGTGAACAAATAGAGGATATGTGTTGAGTTCATAGTAAGATCGTGTCAGTTTATTTCATAAGTGGTCATAGAAAACATAAAACCAACTTTCAATGACCACGAATGATAAAATAAGACCTTAAACTGAAATCAATGCTTTTTTCGTGATTTTGGTCATAAATTAATAAATGTATTCATACAATCCAAAGTGAATTGATCATGTTTATTTTTTCGTAGTGAATAGTAGGAGCGTCACATTAGAATTATAGAGCATATTTTACGTCCACCGATCGCCGAGGTCAAATAATGAGACATAAAATAGTGAAGTGTAACCCATGCTCGGTATTTCACGGATTACGGAATTTACCGATCTCCTTAGCTACCAAAAACAAGATGGCTGACACTGGCCAAACTGTAAGTCGTCTTCAAACTTTTTATTTATTTCGTGCTAATGTCACGTCCTTCGCACAATTTTTTTCGTTATTTAGAAGACCGAATAATTTTTTTATCGCCTACGACGTTGTATCAACGTTATTTATTCATGATGATGCAGTTTCTGTAAAAACATTTCTCGGTGCCAGCTCTTGTTTACATGTAAACAAAGTGGGTGGGGAATATAAAAGCTGGTAATAACGTTGTATTGTTGGCATAAACATTCTATTTGAATATTTAATTTAAACAGGAACGCTTATGACATTCATAGCAGCTTGGAATTTATGTTATTGTATGGCTATGGTAATTGTCATGTTATCTTTTCTTTTTTTTACAAGATTAAATCTTTAAATTTTACTTAACTTTGTATTCATCATACATTACTGACAATTTTATGCTAAATCAGTTTAACTTTTAGAGAATCTTGTCAATCTAAAAATATATTCTTTGTTATCGTATACCTTTAAACTAAAATGTGTAGAAGTTACATTAAGTGATGTTTATATTTTATTAATGACATTATTTAAAGGGGCATATCAATATTAAAAATAAGATACTTTCCTATTTGTATCAAATATATTTTCACTTAGCAACAACTTCTTAATGGAATTATTAAGTAAATGTAAAGAGACAAAAAATAATGTATACAGTGTCAGTATAAATAGAACTACAAAATTGCACGTGTCAATTAAAACTTTCCAACACTACAGAATGTTTATCAATGTCTGGCATTGGTGTAACGGTAAATAATGTAAATTTCATTCATATAGATTTTATAACTATTAATTATTTTCCTGTGCCACCAAAAGTTTAATTGATGACTATTGTTTTTATAAAAATAATTGACATTAATGTCAGTTATTATTTGTATATATAAACAATACTCATGTATCTGTAAATGAACTTTGTTTTTGAAAATAGTACTGTTGACCTTCTGTCAATACACTCTTTTAAGCAGGAAAAAATCTGTATAAAATTAAATTATAGTTCTCGCTTATTTCAGGCTGGTGCCAGTGAAATAGAAAAAAATATGGCTGATATGAAGCCAGCACCTGGCATGGAAGCAGTCAGTGTGACAGATTCAAGTCAGAATTTGGCGGATATTTCTGCAATGCTGAAAAAAATTGATTACGATCCTTATAATGAAGATGAGGTACCAAATCAGTTTCATAACAAAGTTTTCTTCCACTAGGGAATGATCCAGAGCAAAATAGCAGTGCTGCACGCTGCCCCTTTTTGGGTCCCCCCTGTTGCCCCTCTAGGCAGGTCGAGACAGAAATATTGAATATTTTTTGAAATTTAATATATTTATGCAAATATTCAATGACAAATTAATAGACTATGATAAAAAAACTTTAATTACAAGCATTAGACTAATAATTACCCTGGGTTAAACAAATTATTAGAAAATGTTAACATACTGGTCCAGATTTCCACCCTGCTCCTTTGTAGCAGCCCCCTGTACCTTTTGTGACCCTAGATCTTTCCCTACTTCAACTATTAAATATTAAATATTGTGTGTTGGAAATGTTTGTCATTTGTGTGGTTTTTATAATTATGTTCAGTTACCGGTATATGGAAATTTATTGAGTTATATAATACATTTGAGAAAACCACATATTACATACAAATAATACTTATTTTATCATGCAAGGGCATTTTTTTTCCTCATTTCAGTTGATCCCTTTAGTGCTAGATTTATATACCAATGCAGGGGTGTCGAAATCAATTGTGACTTGTTGATATTGCTCAGCTTGTCCCAAAACATGTAGAAAATTTGTTAGGCCAACATTAAAATTATCTTTGTTTGCCATTGCCTACCGACCCGACGAAAAAATCCAGACTCAAACGTTTTTTCTTTGTTAAATCAACCCCTTTTTTTAAAATTCTGATTATTCTATTTTTTCTTCGGGTTTAACAAATTTGCCTACCTACCTACCCATTACCAGCACCCTTTGGGTAGGCAATGGCAAACAAACAATTGTTTAAGGTTGGCCTTAAAAAGGGATCTTTTGCATGAATTTACAATAAATTACAGTACGGACAAGACTAGTGGCAAGCAACTTTGTGGATTCGTCCGTTAAGGGGCTTATATATTGTTTTCTTCCGGCGTAGTGTTACTAACTGCACATCCTTTCGCAAGAAAACAGATAAATTATTAAATATTTGTAATTGCCAACAGACTGAACTCAGATTCCTGCACTCCAAGCCGACATGCTTCATTATCCTCGGCAAACCTGGTGCAGGGAAAACCACACTTGCAAAGCGACTTGCGATGGACTGGAAGTGTGAATTGATTTCACGTAAGCGCAGTCCCCATAATAATTTGTTTGGTTCGACTGGCCCAATTTGGCATAGTCCATAAAATTTCAACTTACTGTACCCAAATGGAAGGAAAAATGAGGTTTTTATTACGTATTTTGAGTGAAATGACCGGAGATGATTGTGGCATTTTTAATTATTCTAATTTTTTTAACTTACCCTTTTGAACAGATGACTTAATTTTAACTTTTAACTGGTTCAGATTGATATGTTTTGTCCTGGGCTAGGGTAAGGTGGGTTATTTAGAAAACTAATAATTGAGGCGTGTCATGGGAAAACCGGGCTTAACGCAATGTGCGTATAGTGTCGTTCCGGATCAGCCTGTGCAGCCCGGTTTTCCCACGGAGCGAATCATTTGTTTATGATTTAAGTAGGAAATCATTGCATTATTTTGTCATTTTTCAATTTTTTATGTGGGATAGACAAAATTCATTAGACTCATTATCACGATTTGTTTTTGTTTTTTTCTGTAGCCACTCAACTGCTGCAACAGCACATTGATATGCAGACAGAATTCGGCGTGAAATGTCTCGAGATTCTCTTGAAAGGGGAGGCAGTCCCGGAGGAAATGATCATTAAAATGGTGGAAGACAAAATTAGCTCCCCTGAAGTTGCCCATCACGGTTTGTGTTTTAATGTTTGAATTTTGTGAATTGGATGATAATAATATTTTTGTTAAAATCACAATAAACTGCTATTAAAATACATGAAGATGATCATAAAGATTTTGAACAAAATTATCATTGGCTTGAAAATACTCATTATTGTAGTGCCCAAATTCTAAAAAACAACAACAAAGATAAACAAAATTATCTTTGGTTTAAAAAACACTTACTATTTTAGTGCCCAAATTCTAAAAAAATAACTATTTTGTTTGTAATGCATATAACAATTGAGTGAAGAGTGCCTCAGAAGATTTATACTGACATATTTGTTTTACAATGAATAAAATGAGAATGTATTTAAAAATCATTTGCATATGAATTTCTACGTCATGCCTTATTAAATAAATGTACAGAATTTGCAATTCCCAATTAGAAACTTACCTGCTCATCTTTGTATGGCAACCCGTACTCTTCAGTAACATTTGTTCTGTGTTTTAGGCTACATTTTGGATGATTTCCCGACACTCTCTGAGGCCACGATAACAGTGAAAGATCAGCTGGAATTGATAAAAAACTGGAAACTAAAGCCTGACTTTATCATTAATTTAAAGGTTTGTCTTTCAATTTTTGTGTTCTTATGTGTTGTTTTATGTGATTCGATTATAACAATTTAAACAGTATGTATTTTCTATCTGCCATTGCGTTGCTGGTTTGGCACATAATGTTGGATGATTCCTCAAATTCAAAATTAAACCATAGTAGAAATTGTCAAAATTGAAACATTGTAGAAATGTACACAATTAAAACAGTAGAAATTGACTAAAATAAATTTTCCCAAATTCGAAGTCTGGTAAATGAAATTAAGTACAAAATAATGATATTTAAGCTGAATTATAGATAGACATGTGACTGAAAAATATGTTATGGTAACAAATAAAATTAAGTACAAAATAATGATATTTAAACTGAATTATAGATAGACATGTGACTGAAAAATATGTTATGGTAACAAATAAAATTAAGTACAAAATAATGATATTTAAGCTGAATTATAGATAGACATGTGACTGAAAAATATGTTATGGTAACAAATGAAATTAAGTATAAAATAATAATATTTTTGCTGATTTATAGATAGACATGTGACTGAAAAATATGTTATGGTAACAAATAAAATTAAGTACAAAATAATGATATTTAAGCTGAATTATAGATAGACATGTGACTGAAAAATATGTTATGGTAACAAATGAAATTAAGTATAAAATAATGATATTTAAGCTGAATTATAGATAGACATGTGACTGAAAAATATGTTATGGTAACAAATAAAATTAAGTACAAAATAATGATATTTAAGCTGAATTATAGATAGACATGTGACTGAAAAATATGTTATGGTAACAAATGAAATTAAGTACAAAATAATGATATTTAAGCTGATTTATAGATAGACATTTTTTACAGATGGTAGTATAAATTATGTGGAGCTTTTAAGTCATCAAAATATTGATGTATTATGAAGATTCCAGACAAAGAAATTAAGTACAAAATAATGAAATTTAAACTGAATTACAAGTGGACATTTTTTACAGGCTGTAGTAAAAAATTATGTGGAGCTTTGCTAACAATTTAAGTAATTAAAATATTGATATATTTTAAAGATTCCAGACAAAGATCTGGAGAAAAGGCGAGTTGGCATGAGGGTGGATCCAGTGACAGGCGATATTTACACTGCTGATATCTACAACCCGGATAAACCAGTGAAAGAGGTAGGACATAACTAGGGTCTAAAAAAAATTGATGTGGCACGTCGCACAGGCTAATCCAGGACAGCACTTTCCGCCTACAGTGAATTTATGTTTAGAAGAGACTTCCTTAAAACAGAAAATACCATAAAAGCGGAAAGTGCGGACTGCACAGGCTAATCCGGGACGACACTTTACGCACATGCATTAAGTCCAGTTTTCCCATGATGCCCCTCTTATGTGTGTCGGGCAACCCGACCCTACCTAGCGAAAGCCCACCTACCCTTTTTTAGCAAATATTGTTTTCCATAAAATCCGCATTCATAAGATTTTAGATATATTATATATTTTTATCGAAATTTGTCTTTAAAAAAAAGCTGAAAAACCCTCAATCCTGACCCTACCTAACTTTTCTGAGACTGTTGCCGAACACAACATTTTTTTTTGGCCTAGGACTCATTTACATTGGGAGGGTCAAGATTAGATTTGGTAAAGTGCAGTTGAAGTACGGTAGGTGGTAAAAGTTGATTTTGCTGATTTGTTTCACTTGTTCATATATTAAAAATGAAGGGACTTACAGGTAGATACAATTATAATACATCTGGTTTGCTTGCGCTCATTCAACCTAGATTGCTAGACATTTGTAGATGTTCTTGTTAAGACCACTGTGAAGACTTTTATATATTAAACTATAGCATATTTGATGTTTAAATTGCTTATCTATTTAATTATCAGCACATGATGAACATTATTAAGGCTCACTGCCCTACCTGCTTGAAAATTCACAACATTTCTGTCATTGGTGTACACCATTTTCTGTAGTTGTCACACCTAGATACAACAATGTGTTTTTTTAGGGATTTTAATTAATAATCGAATATTTGATTATTCAAATACCTAACCGAATATTCAAATAAAATATAATTATTCGAATATCAAAATAAAAATAAAATAAAAAATATCTTAAGAAATGAACAAATATGCCTTACGATTAAAACGTCGAAAAAAGATATAAATAATGACATCAAATAATGTTTAACTATATAATGTACAGTGTTCTGCCGTGAATTTGGACTATTGGGGACAAGGGCCCTCTAGGCTTGAAAAAGTCGGGACAAATTACAAAAATGTAGGGACACAGACAAAAAGTGTTTCACCTCATGAATATACCCAAAGCAGATTTTTGTTTTGAAAAGCACCTACTAGCTGTTTTCATTCATGTTTGTTTTTATTTTCTGTTCAAAAAAGGATTAATACATATTAAGTTCTTAATTAATTCATAACGTTCTGTTGATCAATGTTACACTGCATTCTTGCATACCTTATAACCTTGCATTATTAATTCCAGTTTGAACAAACAATAAAATTTGTTATAAACACAAGGCGCTAATAATGAAACCGGTTAAAACTCCAAAATGTAACAGTGTGACATCATCAATTAGCCGGGCATCAAAAACTGCAAGCCGTACACCCATAGCTACGGTGTCGGTTAATTTGACTTCAAAAGTCTTTGATGTGTCTGCGAAATTAGGCTGTCGTCTAGCAGTTTGTCGCTAAAAAGCGTGTTTCACGCTTAGCATGTGGACCACGTGTTCATTTATTGATTGATACTACTGTATCTGAACTGCTCAAGCGCTGCCGATAGAGCGTTAATGAATTAGTGTTTTAGGGAAAAATTAGTTATAAATTGACGTCATGATCAACAATATAAATTTTACTAAATACGCCTAATGATTTACTTGTAAATTGTGTGCGCCCATGGACCTGCTTACGAAAATTTGGTGGAGACAAATCATTAATTGTAGCGCCAATGCTGCAAGGCCGCATCCACGGCAGAACACTGAATGTATATATAGATTTTATGTAAAAAGCGTTTAGGCATTTGATATTTTTATAACATATAGTTTGCACGCAAGCTGAATAGCAAAGTTTGAAGGGCGCTGCCTAGTGTCATTTGTTGTTAAGACTCGTTCAATATGAGTTTGATACCCTATTAATTGTTTGCATTTGTTCAAGCATTTTTGTTGTATGTTCTGTATTATTTATACGTAGTTTTTATATAATCATTTTTAGTAGTTATGAAGTACCCTACCTTTGTGACGATGTAGTGCTTTTCCTTAGTTGTATTGGACCAAGAAAACTAACAGACAATGTCTTGTGATTATAAGTTCAACCCACCAGGCATTGAAGCTGGTCCTCTAGGTCCAAACTATATTGAAACATCCAAAGTAATACTTTAATCCATATGCACTTTAAACGATTTATTTCACGAACACAAATTGTCTCCCTTTTGTTTACATTAGTTTTCCAGCTGTAGTCTGATGTCAATTTCTCCTAATGTAACTGCAATTGATCACTAAGCACATTTTAAAATGTTGTTTTACCTGTATAAAGTATTAAAATCCAGTAATCACATTCAGTATTTTAGTATTTAATATGTTTATGTAAGAAATGATCAGCATTCTGTTCTCTGCCATTTTGTTTCGATGGCCGTATTGTGGCCGAAATGTGTACAGTTGTCCACGGCCAGTATTCAAACATTGGTCGACCACATTTCGGCCAGTTGTCGATTCTTGGTTGGCCTTTTTGTGTTCGATCGGCCCAAAACCGAACGTCCGGCCAAGATTAGATCATTCGATAGTGAGTCTAAAATTCGTTTTCGCGGAGATTGCAGCAACATCAGCTTGCTCCCAAATAATGTAAACTTTTAGATCCTATTTATTTATAATCCAATTTTGAATGTGAATAACACGTGTAGAGAACACTTTTAAGTTAAAGTAAATCCTTTTAAACACAATTTCACGGTGCTTATTCATCAGATGACATTTAAACGCATTTCGTTTATCTTTCAAGAAGTCTGCGTAAAACACATGTGCATTCATTTAAATCCAGCGACTGTGTAAACTTCGCTTGTGTCTACGTCATTACGCATATGCAGATGCTATTTTTTAACACGGAGGAGAACTTCGGAGAACTGAACGCACACTTTCACTTTTATTTTCTATATTCCGAAATAACAATTTGATTAAACGAAAGAGCTGAATATCATTGAATGTGTACCTTGGTTTAACGTTTTAAAACTTAATATAGAAAGCTGAATTATGCGTTGACTATGAATACTGTATAGACCTCTACCGTACTGTACATCATAGACCGTTGTACTGTAAACACGCTACCATTCCGAGTAACATGATAATGCCTAGAGCTAGGCCCCAACAGTTATACTAGATCGGATGATGATGATGATGATGATTGATGATGATGATGATGATGATGATGATGATGATGATGATTGATGATAATGGTCGCAAAAAAAGCTTATAACCAAATCATAAAATGACTGAATATTCAAAATATTATTCGAATACTGACTTCGAATATACGAATAGCGTTTAGTATTCGTTGCCATCCCTAGTTTTTGTCCAAATCATTGCCTCATCTTTTGCTCTCTTCTCGTCAGAGATGTAGCGAAATGTGTTAAATCAGGGGTGTGGACTGTGGAAATCGGATGCCCAACTTATCCGACATGGGTAATTTTACTGTCGGACAAGTAAACGTTTGCCGTCAAGTTATCTACGGTCAAGTGCAATATTAGTGTGTGAAAATGATTGAAAGTTTATTATTGTATATATATCAGTCTTCACGAAACTCTGTCGGACCTACGGACCTGACCGACTAAATTTGTCAAGGTCCGAAAGAAATTTCAAGTTCGTCGATCCAAAATGTCAGACTAAAATATTTTCTATCAAATCGAAATTTAAAGAGCGCATGATCATTATAACATCTATTTTTAAATTCAACGGAATTACACGATGCGTATTTTGATTGCAATTTAAAGACACTGATGACCTCGTATCAATATAGTAAGGACGCCATACGATTAAGTGTTAGATTCTAGGATGCAACCATTTCCGTTTGTGTACACATGTTTATCAAAGACAAAGAACGCCTACTCGGCAATTAACACACTCCCCTTCTGCACCAGTGTATCAATTATCCATATAATCTAGACGCAGGAGGAGTCAGTTTTACTACAGCCAAACCAGTCAGCCAACAATGCGTAAATTTTCCAATATGCTTATCAGCGTCGTCGATAGAAAGTTTATCACGCCCTCAGTAAAGTGGCAAGCGATTTGTTACACTATCCCGTTAGGTATGCGTTTTGTGATGTGCATGTTTTTAACTCCCACATATTTAATAAATTAATTACTACAAATTAAAAGAAGGCAATGTAATTATTACTTTTGCGAAATGAACATTATACTAATCATGAGAATTAATATGAAGTTGTGTAACTTGACAAATTGCGTACGGCGATCGTGTCAAAAGTACGTCTTCATTTGTTAAAAAAATTACATCTACTAGCTACTGTTCACTAATAAAAGTATTATTCCAAATAATCCATGTACACTAATTATATGCAACAACTTTGGCTGAGGCAACATTTGAAAGTTAGCGAGAGTATTGGCAGTACACTGTGAAAGTGAAAGTAAATAAATTCCAATGCATCAAAAATGTTTTGTTGTTTCTTTTTAATGAATGAAGTCCTTTTATATTGTTTCATTACCGGTAATCAACAAACAGTAAGATTTTCGACACAAAGCATTGGATTTGTAGTTTTTTTATTAAAAGAGTGGGTGGGGTGAAGTAGGTCCCTGGGTGAAGATTACTTGGACGCTAGCTTTTGCTATTTAATGTTTATTTATTTCCTTTCCTTTTTTTAACCACTAGAAACTACATTTTGTTTTGGGACTATTAAAATATTACATTGTATAAAATATGTAAAAATATATACAAGACTCAATATAAAATAATAATAGGATTTTAAATTTAAACTGTATAAAGTGAAATAGATCTATGTATGTGTTAATTATACTTAAATTAAAATAATTTATGAATTTAACTGTGTGAAATATAACCAGTTATGAAGATTAATCAGAGACTGAATATGAGTTGTAACTATTGCATACATACCGTATATATATATTTTTTATTTAAAATGTGAAAAATTAATTGCAAATAAAATGCAATATGAATAAATGATGTACCGGTAAAACAGTAAAAACATTTAAATGATTCCCAAACGTGTTTCATTGTGTTTGGTCTGGCAAATGTGCAGCAGGTCTGACAGATTTTTCTTGTTAGTCAGACCAAATGTCTGACTGAGGATCTCAGAGTTTCGTGAAGACTGATATATATATATATATATATATATTAAGAACAATATAAAATTGTGATGTATGTTTAATAACAACATATATTAGGAATACACAGAAAAAAGACACTATTTTTATTCAGACAGGCGACTTTTGTTTGTAGACAATTACATTTTTGCAATGAACTTGTCTCTGGGCAAGTGGGCAAATTTGATATTTCACACCCCTGAGTTGAATGTTTATTTCTAAGTCATTGTCTCATTGATTTGTGGTTTCTGTCAGGAAAAAGAAGCAGAGGGTGAGGGTGAAGAGGAGGAAGAAGAGGAGGAGGAGGAGGAGGAAGAAACACCTGTAGATGTATGTATTGCTTTGTTGTGCTGAAACATCCATAAAAATCCTGTATCGGATATATTTTATACCAATTTTGAAATTGAATGATTAATGGATTAAAATCCCTGTCATGTACTTGGACGTAGATATAAGAATCTATCTACAGTTCTCTTGGAAATCTAGCTAGTAAAATGTTACTCACTTACAATTATATTGGAGTTTGTGTCAGGAGAGTCTTTCAGTCTTCATGAATAAATTTTAAAATCAGTGGACTGTGGGTCCACCAAGCCAGCTAAATAGACTGGACCGGACTACAATTTAGTGGACCATAGTTAGTTAGTCTCTTGTTTATTCAATATATTATATTAATAAAACAAAAACATCATGATTTCTTTAGATCTGTTATCTCATTAAATAGGAAACCATTTGTTGTTCAGAAATAAAGTCAATACCAAAATGGTGGAGCAATAGCTAAAACAGACTTCTTTTTTAAGGAAATACTGTTTTCAATTTGACCAAGAAAGCTTAAATTGGTGGACCACTGGTCCAGTCAACTTTCATATTTGGCTGGACCGAGCAAAAATTAGGTGGACTCGGTCCACGGTCCACTGCTTAATCGTGAAGACTGGAGTCTTTAACTGTTTTCCAGCTATAGTTTCTCTTTTACGCCAGATCATTGAGATGAAAATAAAATGAAATCTCAATAAGAATTCATAATTGTCAGCACCTTGTGTATCATAAAGACCAGTCTTTTTCACCACAGGAGGAGAACATGGTCCCTGAACTGCCCACAGAGGTGTTGGAGCGTATCATCACCCGGCCGGAAGACCTCCCGGAACCAGTTGAGAAGCACATCCGCAAATATAAAGTCAATCTCCTCCGTCTTCTTGAGGTACGCTGAGTTTTTTAGAAGTATCTTTTTCTCCTCATACTTTTTACCATATATCTTATGTCAAATGAAATGTCATTGTTAAAAGTAAGTCATCCTCAAACAAAAAAATTAAAACAGTCCTTGACTTATCAAATTCAGATACAGTTTCAAGTACTTGTTCCAACTTGCCCATGCTTCTTTTAAGCAACAATCAGTACTGATTCTTTTTGCTAGATCTTACCCTGTAGTAATGATATGGAAGCGAAGAAGTCCAAGGCATAAAAACAAGTAGTTATGTTTCTGGTGGCCGGACTGACCCAACTTTTATTGATAATAAAATAGAAAATAAAAATCCAGCCTATCGGCTCTTCATGTTTTTGCCATGTGACCAGAAACACAACTATTATTGTTTAGGCCTTAACTGTGTTTTTAACTTTAAACTTAATCCTATATATTGGACATATGTGTTTTTGTGGTGATGAAGCGTACAAATCAGATGGCATATATTTCTGCAGGAGTACATGGGTGACCATGACCAGCAGTATTTGATTGAGATGGACGCCAACCAGACCTCCAACACTCTGTTTAAGGTGAGATGCATTATCCAAAACAGATACATTATCCAAAACATATACATTATTTCAAAACAGGTACATTATCCGAAACATATACATTATCCAAAACATATACATTATTCAAAACAGGTATATTATCCGAAACAGGTACATTATCCAAAACATATAAATTGTCCGAAACGTATACATAATCCGAAACATGTACATTATTTGAAACTGGTACATTATCCGAAACAGGTACATTATCCGAAACAGGTACATTATCCAAAACATATACATTATCCAAAGCATATATATTATCTGAAGCAGATACATTATCCGAAACTTCTTTATGTCAGGTTGCAATGTTGGTATATCGGCTCGAAATACTAATGGATCATCAATTGGAATTGGTTGCAATGTTGGTATATCGGCTAGAAATACTAATGGATCATCAATTGGAATTGGTTTCAATGATGGTATATCGGCTAGAAATACTAATGGATCATCAATTGGAAATGGTTGCAATGTTGGTATATCGGCTAGAAATACTAATGGATCATCAATTGGAATTGGTTGCAATGTTGGTATATCGGCTAGAAATACTAATGGATCATCAATTGGAATTGGTTGCAATGATGGTATATTGGCTAGAAATACTAATGGATCATCAATTGGAATTGGTTGCAATGTTGGTATATCGGCTAGAAATACTAATGGATCATCAATTGGAAATGGTTGTAATGTTGGTATATCGGCTAGAAATACTAATGGATCATCAATTGGAATTGGTTGCAATGTTGGTATATCGACTTGAAATACTAATGGATCATCAATTGGAATTGATTTCAATGTTGGTATATCGGCTAGAAATACGAATGGATCATCAATTGGAATTGGTTGCAATGTTGGTATACGGGCGAGAAATACTAATGGATCATCAATTGGAATTGGTTGCAATGTTGGTTTATCGGCTAGAGATACTAATGGATCATCAATTGGAATTGGTTGCAATGATGGTATATCGGCTAGAGATACTAATGGATCATCAATTGGAATTGGTTTCAATGATGGTATAGCAGCTAGAAATACTAATGGATCATCAATTGGAAATGGTTGCAATGTTGGTATATTGGCTAGAAATACTAATGGATCATCAATTGGAATTGGTTGCAATGTTGGTATATCGGCTAGAAATACTAATGGATCATCAATTGGAATTGGTTGCAATGATGGTATATCGGCTAGAAATACTATGGATCATCAATTGGAATTGGTTGCAATGTTGGTATATCGGCTAGAAATACTAATGGATCATCAATTGGAATTGATTTCAATGTTGGTATATCAGCTAGAAATACGAATGGATCATCAATTGGAATTGGTTGCAATGTTGGTATACGGGCGAGAAATACTAATGGATCATCAATTGGAATTGGTTGCAATGTTGGTTTATCGGCTAGAGATACTAATGGATCATCAATTGGAATTGGTTGCAATGATGGTATATCGGCTAGAGATACTAATGGATCATCAATTGGAATTGGTTTCAATGATGGTATATCGGCTAGAAATACTAATGGATCATCAATTGGAAATGGTTGCAATGTTGGTATATTGGCTAGAAATACTAATGGATCATCAATTGGAATTGGTTGCAATGTTGGTATATCGGCTAGAAATACTAATGGATCATCAATTGGAATTGGTTGCAATGATGGTATATCGGCTAGAAATACTAATGGATCATCAATTGGAATTGGTTGCAATGTTGGTATATCGGCTAGAAATACTAATGGATCATCAATTGGAAATGGTTGTAATGTTGGTATATCAGCTAGAAATACTAATGGATCATCAATTGGAATTGGTTGCAATGTTGGTATATCGGCTAGAAATACTAATGGATCATCAATTGGAATTGGTTGCAATGATGGTATATCGGCTAGAGATACTAATGGATCATCAATTGGAATTGGTTGCAATGTTGGTATATCGGCTAGAAATACTAATGGATCATCAATTGGAATTGGTTGCAATGTTGGTTTATCGGCTAGAGATACTAATGGATCATCAATTGGAATTGGTTGCCACCTCCAATGCACATTTTCTGATTATAATTGGTTTTGGAAGTCAATTGGTTTCTAAAGTCAATTGTTATTGTACCGGTATATAATTTTCGTCATTTAATAAGGAAATAATTTTAAATTTTGAGTTGTTTATATGTAAACAAACATGACTTTGAGTTTTGATGCATAAGAATTAAACCATGAGGGTGTTATCCCGAGTAGTTTAATATACGCGTACGCGCATCAAAATGAAAAAATCGTTATTTATTTACAGATAAATAACAATAAAGCGAAAATTATTTTGATTCTAACATGACCTGGCAATGATTCTGCAATTGAAATGTAAACTATATTTTACAGTTTCTGAACTACTTTTTTGAGTTGCTTATTGGCAGTTTAACAAGGGAAATTGTTCTTCTTTGTCTATAGAAAAATCGGCTATGGTAGAATGTAGGACTAACTCTGAGGAATAAGTTCATGTATATTTGTCATCTGTATAGATGTAAACAAAGTACTACAAGAACTGTGGTTTCTGAAATTAAAGAATAACACTCACTAGCTTGATTGAATTGAAAAAAAAGTAAACACACCAAAATAAACTTGTGTAAAAGGATTCAGGATATTCTGATGCATTTTTGATAACGTAAGAGTACATAGTATTTAATACTGGTAGATTTATAGACAGGACACTAAGACCCTGAGCCTCATTTATCACAAGGAAATGTCCTTGAGGTACCAGAGATCTGCAAATTGTCGGATGATTGATAGTTCAATTATAATGTTAAGGCGGTAGTTGCGTTATAGGAACTTGTAAAAAAAAAATGGTATTGAAAGAATAGTATCTTACCAGTTAAAAGATTTTTGCATTTAACAGCACTACTGGTATCTACCTCCTGATAGCTGACATACATGTAAATAATGCTCAATTTTCACTGATCACACCCACTTTTAACAACAAATCTTTACTTTCAGCAATTACAACAGCGCCTCAACTGCTTTGTTCTCCGTCCGGCTGCTGTACCAACTCGTCTGCACGACCCAGAAGAGGAAGAAATTCCCGAGGAAATTGAAACCGACGAGCTTATGAGGACCCTCGCTTCCAAGCAGATGGTAGCTCCAAGGTTCCGGTGGCGAAGAAGTCGATGGTTGCGGAACTGCCCCGTGGCTCTTCAAGAAGGAAATATCATGCCCGGGAAACCTGATTTGGCTGTCAGGTAAATTGTGCGCAGCGTTCCGACACTTTTCTAACTCTTTCTATGTGATTTTGTGTGTGTGTAGATTTGATTCAATAAACATACTTTTTAATAATAAAATATGAATGTTTAAGTATGGTATGGAGCGTTTTACACGTATACACGTTGGCAACTTGTTGTATATTGTACTGTGAATTTAGTCATATGGACACTTAGTGCTTATCAAATTACAGGAGTTGGGTATTTGTCAGATAATACTTTGCTTTTAATGTGAAAATACACTTATTAATACTTAAAAACAACAGTATTACATGAATAGTAATGAATATAATTTGTTACACATAGTGTTTTTTCCCTATATTTGTCACAAAATATGTTATCCCATAAAAATAGCACATGCATATTAATGAACATAAGGTCGCGGTGGCGTAGTGGATATGGTGTCTGCCTAGCGATCGGGAGGTCCCGGGTTCGAACAGCACTGGGAGCGTTCTCAAGATCTCCTCCAAAGACACCAAGTACTGGTTCTACCCAGGAAACGGACTCGAGAGTGTCTCTATAAGCCTTAGGCTTTCGATGCAATCGAGCTAAAATAAATAGGTTTAAACTAACATTATGCACACAGTGTAACTGCAATGAGTTGTCTTTGCTGTACATCCAGCCCATTGTGGTTTTATGCTCTCATGATCAATGCCTGAATGTTGTATACATTCAAGGTGTGTCGTGGGAAAACCAGGCTTAATGCAGTCCTCCTAGGCTGATACAGGAGGACACTTTACGCATTTGCATTAAGCCAGGTTTTCCCACAACACGGCTCATTCATTAAACATTTCTGCTCACACTTTCCTACTGCTTTCAGTTTCCTGGACAAGGTGTACTGTCTGTCGAGCCCTGAAGCCATGGAGAAGTTCTTGAAGAACCCTCGCCCGTACCTGCTCCCACCTCAGCCCCGCCCACCTTGCAAGATATCCGTCCTGGGGGCACCGTATTCCGGGAAGACAACCTTCTCCCATCTTCTGGCACAGAAATATGGGGCCAAGGTATTGAGTCTGTTGCGCAATTGCATGTTATTAATAGTTTTCAAGAAAAGTGCATAGAAACAAAAAAGCCGACAGACAAGACAAGAACACCTCATGTTTTTTTTTTAATCATCACTTGGGAAAATAAGGAAATGAAACTACTTCCAGGTTTTATATCATTGCAAAGAAACCTGGGGCATCACATGGGAAAATAAGGATATGACACTTATTCCACATTTTATATCATTGCACGGAAACATTGGGCGCAGGTTTAAAGTTGTTTCTATAGCTGCAGATTAACCTTCTTCAACACGAGCTGTTTTTCTAATTTTATTACTCTGATTCTACAATATGGCCTTTATGGGGCTTACATTTGTTGTTTCTGCTATTGTAGGGTAACCTTTTAAACACAATGCTTTGTTTTCTTGGGAAATTTTCATGTTTCTAGAGATTACTAGAGTTAAATAAAGACACATATAAGGAAGGAATCAGGGCCTGTATTCGCAAAGCTCCTTAGGGAAAACTTGAGGAAATTTCTTAAATCCATAAAAGTCTGTGGCTGCTTCATGTATAGGTCATTTTACATTTTACATTAAAATGGTCCAAACTAGTTTATATTGTTTATGTCTTTCATATTTTACTAAGTTTTATACAAATATCATTGGATTTCACATAGAAATTTTTAAGTTCACCTTAAGTTAAGATTTTCCTTAGGAGCTTTGTGAATACCGGCTCTGATCTTTATTCAACTAGTGGTTGGCGGTCATCCATGATTTTTAAGTAGTTTTTCTGTATTTTTAATCTCGTAAGTAATTCTTTAAAAAAAAGCTTGTTGCTGTACAAAGTTCGGCTCCTTCTGTTTACGAGGATGTAAATATCTTGTCATGACGTCATAAAAGGGGTGCCAAAGGGGTAATCAATAAGCATTAATTGAAGCCATCAAACTAGTAGTATCTGTGATTTTTCCTTTCAATTGAAAATGCGATTTGTATGCTTACCACCTCAAGATTTTAATTGCTCTATGCCTCCCCTGCATTGAAATTTTGTCAAAATCATCTTGAAACTAGCCGTATAATTGGGTAAACATTTTAAAATTGCAATTCTTTGTTAATATTTTTAAGTAAACATTTTGCAATTCCAATTCTTGCTTTTTTAGAAAATCTATTTCAAGAAAAATGCATGTTGAATATATGGATGGTGGTATTTGAAGATTTAAATTGCTGCTTTATGTGAATAACCTAGCGATCACCCTTGCTAAACCGAAAATAGGGAAGTACAAGATAAAAATAAGGGTCCAATTATAGATTTATGCGCATGCTCAAAGACATGGGCGTGAATGCCCAGCGAAGAGTAAAGTTGTTCTGGGATTTGTTTTTACAAAAATGTAAATATCTTGAAAAATATGAAGTTTTGGAGACTTCAACTTATTCTGCGTTTGGAACAGTTGCTAGGTGGTATGTGTAAACTCTACATTCAAAGCTGTTGAGCTTTTACAAATTTAAATTTACAAATCACCGATACTGCTGGTTCATGGAAACTACTTGCCAACCAGTAGTTTTCTTTACTTCATCAGCTTTGACTATTATTGAAAGTCTTTTCTTAATAATTTGCCCAGGTGTTGGACATGGAGAAACTGGTTCTGCCACGAATGGAGATTGAGAAGAAGAAAGCCATTGAAAAAACACGCAAGGATGCCATTGAGGCGGCCATTGTGCAGGTGAAAACGAAGATCAAGGAACAAATTGAAGCTGAACAGGCCGCGAAGGAGGTTGCAGAGGGTATGCATTGAATTTGTCTATATGTTAAGCACACGGGTTGTATGTTTTACAAGTTTTCTGGTTATTTTCTACGTTTAACACGAAGTAATGCTTATAATATCTTTATTTCATTTAATGTGTTAAATATATGAATTAAGGTGTAAACTTGTATTGATGGGATATGCTTACTGAATTTTTGTTTCTACTCAAGGGTGGGAGGGTTTAGGGAATCTCTATTTTAAAAATGTGATTTTTGAGTGAGACATCAAACAAACATTTTAATCAAAGATTACCAAGTTAAACCTAGAATCTAAGACACGAAAGTCGGAAAATGTTTATTGTTGTATTGACTTATATTTGTGATTTGTTGAGGTTGAGGTATGTTTTTAGTTAAAACTGTTTAAACCCTGGACTTCAGATAAGATTTTCATTGTATGTGCTTGTATTCTAACACATGTTTTGCTGTTAATGCATTAACCTATTAAGTTAGAAAAATGAGTGTTTCATCAGAAATCGTAATTAGATTTCTGAGATTTAAGTGACCTTTCAATGTTATTGTTTAGGCTTTGCATCTTTATGCATGTGTTGTTTGAATAATTAGCTATTCTGTGATTTTGTGAATGCTTGTTTGAAAAAATAACCATAATTTAGCATAGTGTAATGTAACCTGTTTACTTGTGTGTAGCCGCTGAACGTGAACGAGCCGAAAGAGAGGCTGCTGAACGCGAAGGTACAGACTTCTTTCCCCACCCACTTTGTCCAAAAAATGCATCACATACATTAAACTGTTTTTATAAATGGCCATTTACCTATAATCTTATTTCAAATAAAAGTTGAAAAAAAAGCCAACAATTGAATACAATTTTTAAGAAATAACTTTTTATGCCTTATATTTCAATTTTCATCAACATTTTATGAAAAATATCTGATTGCAATAACCTACAGCAGTTAAGGTAAATAAAGTGACCCTGATATCAAAACCTGCAAGGTACAAATTCACTTGACAAAATAAATGTTAATAATTTTGAAAACTGGCCACTTAGAAAATTGGTTTAGACAGCTTAGGCGTAAAAAAATATGTTTGTTTCATGTTACCCGACTTACCTTAAAAAAATGCCTGACCCTTGAACATTTTAATAGTTTGTCAGATTTTGTATTTGTTTAATTTACTATTTACTTTTTTGCAAGATATTAATTTTTTTTTTAATAAATAAGTGTTTTGTTTTTATAGCATCTACTTATAAACAATGTTTAAGGATATTACTGATATGTTTTGAATATTAATTCAGTTTCAGAATCTTTAAGTGCACTATTTACGAAGTAAAAAAAAACCTACAAAATAAATCTGTACCTATCCACCATAATTTTTTGGGGCATGTAACCTGAAACAGAAATATTTTTTACGCCTTATTGAACAATCTTTTTATTTAAAAAACATATGAGTTTTATCTACTTTTTGTTTTTTTCTTAAAATTAATGAGTAGTTTTGAAAAATAGCACCAGTAAGGACTAATTATCCAAGTAAATTATAGAGTGACTCCAGTGCTTGTTGACTAATAGACTATAAATAGATTATCTCTACCATTTATATGACAGTCCCATGTTATCCTTAGATCACAAAGACCAATAGATATTAAAGTCTTAGATGTATGTTTAGTCCCTTTGCCATTATGTATTATAAATTCTTTTAAATTTTCAAAGAAAATAAATAAATACAATTCTATATATTCTTTAAAAATCATTCAATGTTATTCACTCAACAAATTCACTCGAAAAGAAGAGAAAGGGGAGGAAGAAGAGGATCAAGCCGAAGATGACGAAGCAGAAGCGCCGGCCGAAGCCTCCGATAATGAGGCTGAGGCAGAAAAAACTGAGGCTCAATCCTCAGGTGAGGGGAGCGCAC
The DNA here is from genome assembly GCA_027627225.1 of Congeria kusceri. Classification (NCBI taxonomy): domain Eukaryota; kingdom Metazoa; phylum Mollusca; class Bivalvia; order Myida; family Dreissenidae; genus Congeria; species Congeria kusceri. The sequence continues at coordinate 90,404,380 of CM051024.1, read as the reverse complement.
TCACTCTTCCCAGCTTGCCCTGCACTGCCAGTTACCTCCCTTAGTTCACTGTATACATTTACTGTATTGCACAATACCTGGTGTCTATGGTCTTCTCATTGCACTGTATTTGGCCATAGGCGCTTGGTTGTTCAACAAATTAAACAATCATTTTCCTATATGTATAAATGCACAAAGGTAGCTCACTCGCCATTTTCTGTCATAACGGAAGTTGATTGGCAATGATTGGCTGGTTTCAATGTAAAAAATTACATCTTTGGTTCCCAAAATCTATGTAGCCCATGCATTTAGGACCGGGTACTTTTTAAAATTAAAACCAGTCAATCAACTTGCGTTACGATAGAAAATGGCGAGTGAGCTACCTTGTGCATATTTATACTATAGAGAATAGGATTATTTTTTATTTGTTAAACAACCAAGCACCTATGAATCCCGTCTTGGGAAAACCGGACTTAATGCATGTGCGTAAAGTGTCGTCCCGGATTAGCCTGTGCAGTCTGCACAGGCTAATCCGGGACGGCACTTTCCGCTTTTATGGTATTTTCTGTTTCAAGGAAGTCTCTTCTAACCATAAATCCACTTTAGGTGGAAAGTGCCGTCCTAGATCAGCCTGTGCGGACTGCACAGGCTGATCGGGGACGACACTTTACGCACATGCATTAAGTCCGGTTTTCCCACGACGCGCCTCCTATGTATTTGGCAAGATTCTTGATATTTTGTCGATGTTGTACTGCTTGCTTGTAAATTTCACCTAGGCTATGGATCACTGTCTCTTCTACAATGCACTTCACTGTAACTGTATAGTTTTTCCCATTTTTATTTTATCTTTTCAACAATTCTTTTTTGCGTCAGGGTTTCCAAACTGAAAAAATACATACAAATAAAGAAGGTTTAGAACTAAAATGAAACTATTTTTTCAGAACAGCTAATTTTTTGTTTATATTCTCTGCAAGGACAGTACATCTTTTTCCTTTAATTACTATTAACCTGTGTTTTCTGCTGTCATTTAATAATATCTATCTCAATAATGTTATTTTTACAATGTCTTAAAATCACTTGCTAGTAAATGTAATTGCATATCCTCCTTATGTTTAAATAACCTTTTATGGAGTCAATTTATGCTTCTCATGGCATCAAGTCCTCCGTAAAACAAATAAAATAAATTGCTTTTATGGTTTGAGTTAATAGTTAAGATACAGAGATACAGAGAACTTACTAGCTTTGCCACAACACTTAATACAGGTCTCTATATTGCCAGTTGTTCCCATCATTCTGATATATGTGATGGCTAACTCTTTCTGCTCCAAAACATGTGTCTGTATAACTTTGCCTAGGCTCCTATAGTGATGTACGTGTAGGAGTAATCAGTGCAATAAGGAGTGACTTATTTCAAAGATAAGATACAAACAGTTAATCATTAAACAATAACATTATATTCAAGTAAGTAATTGTTATCGTTCCAAACTCACACTGTATGCCTTATCATTGACTGGGAAAGGATTTTTCCATATGAGATAATTTCAAAAAAATATATGGGCTTTGTCAAAATCTATGGGATTTCCTCCGATTTTTATGGGATTTACAGCAATTACATTTTATAAACGTCTGTTTTAATCGAGAAAATACATCAAGCAGACGCTCGCGCTTGAAGAAGTATTGAGCGTCTGTTGATAGTTGATTTTTCAGACTGCGACCTTAATTTTATGGATTAAATCTCACCACATATGACAAAACTGCAAAACATACCAGACATAGTGTATTGTACTGCTGCGTTTTCCGATTAGAACCCACAAATGTTGGTGCGACATTAAATCGCATCGGCAACATTTCTATGCGATTTTTCTCAATTTTATATGCAAATATCGCATATCGCTTGGGTTTCCCAGGGACTGCCTTATTACATTCTTCCTATTTCAATTTGTATAACATTTTGCGGCTTTTTTTTGCTGGTTTTCATTATAAATATGTAGTGGGGCTAGAATTATAATATTATAATGATATTTAACATATCAGCGGAGTAATTTTACAACCTTGATTTGCTAGCCAGAACATGTTTAATTTGTATATGAATAGTGTTTTATCTCATAGATATCCTGCTAGCATAATGTTACCTTTACCGAGAGATAAAAATGTCTGTAATTGCTTGTGTTTTTTTCTGTAATCAGCTTTAACCATAATCTGTACAAATTGTCATTCATTTTCTTGGGAAAGTGATATCAGCGTTCCTGTATATTTAGTTTTCAACATTCCTAGTGTAATGCACCGGTTGTAGGTTTATGTTCGTTTTGCTGACTAATGCGTATGTTGTTGTACATCTGTTTTCTCTATATACAACGTGGTAGTCTGAAATTTAGTCTCCAACTTATTGATAGTAAATATTAAATTCAACCCTGATGAGAAATTCATTTCAGCTGTAACAATGCAAGAAAATTGCCAACAAATACAGAGAAAACAAAGATGTAAAATTGTTGCTGATGCACAGGTGTTGATTTTTGTTGTGTTGAATGTTGATCACATAGCAACAGCAGAAAAGGAGTCTGACGGATCCAAGACAGCGGGCGAAGGGGAACAAAAGCCCGTGCTCGAAGAGGGTAAGCCCGCTGCACCTGAACCTAAAAGGCCTGTGGAGAGTTCTGATAGGGGTGAGGATAGTGCAAGTGAAATCCCAGAAGGCTCCGTAGTATCCATGTCCCAAGGTGTGGTGTGCGGCTACTAAACATTGCAAACAATAACCCTGCCTTGTAGAGTATTTTCTTCTAGTTTTGCACCCCTTTACTGCAGCCTGAGAGTAACAGTTGTATTACATTATGTTTTCATGTTATTTTAGGCTACACATAACTAACTTTGCCTTTTAGTTTTGCACTCTCTTTTCCCCAGTCCACTGAAGATTAATTTTTGTTGTAGGCTACACAGCACTAACATAGACTTTTAGTTTTGTTTTAGCCTCTGCTGATGCTGTTGTCCAAAGAATTTTGTATTTTTAGGCTACATTGTACTCATTTGTTGTTTTTATTTGCCTTTTTATTTGTCTGAAAGCAATGCAGCAATTGCTGCAGACTGACACTATTTTGTTGTGTTGGCTTGTCAGGTGTTGTTTTTTTCAGATTCCTTAATAAAATTAATTTTGCAGATTTAAGCTTCTTGGTTCATAAAAAAAAAAAAATCTGTATATTTTTTTCTTGTTTCTTTTATATCGTAATTTAGGTAAAATTCAATGTACAGTGTATGACAGATTGACATTTACAAGGTGATCATATTTTTCTGGATATAATACAGTATTGAATTGCTTAAGCTTTGAATAGATAAGCACACTGTTTAGTAACTATAGACATCTATTACCAATATTTCAACTAGCTTCTTTGAATGTAACTGAAAATACTAGTACATAGTTACACTCCATTAAGTAATTTTAAAGAGAGATTAAAAAAAAAAGTTATTTACAGGTATCTTATATTACTAATATTTTTTTCCACTTTCCTTTAGCACTTGAATCTTGCATGAAACTTTTTATTTATATATTAACTGTTCTTTATAATTCTGAATGCATCTTAGTTGCGACTTTATCAGCAGTATATTCTAGCCATACTTTAATTTAGAACAACAACAACAACAAAAAGTAATACATTAATATTGAGCATTTAACGTGCGTTTTAAAACGCATTAGTTTTTTACATATTTATTGCTGTTTCAATTGTGATTGTATTCATTTATAATAAGCACAGCTTTTAATTATGTTTAAAAAGACATTGCATATTCAGTAATTATTTAAATAATAAATGCATTTCATTATATTTAGGTGATCAGGACATATTCTATGTAAAAATTAGTTAATAAGTCATAATTACATGATAGTTAAATTGTAATTACAAGAAAGCTTAGTCTTAATTATGCATTTCTAAGTCTTAATTATGCATTGCTAAGTCGTTTTTATGCATTTATAAGTCGTAATTATGCATTGCTAAGTTGTAATTATGAATTGCTAAGTTGTTTTTTATGCATTTCTAAGTCATTATTATGCATTGCTAAGTCATAATTATGCATTGCTAAGTCATAATTAGGCACTGCTCAGTCATAGTTATATATTGCTAAGTCATAATTTCTGGTTATTGGGCCCGTTTCATAAAGATTTCGTAAGATTTTCGTAAGAATTCTGCGATTCTTACGTACGAACGTTCATACGCAAATTCTTACGACCGTTTCATAAACATATTCGCAAACTTAAGAATTTGTACGAATCTTACGAATGTTAAACCAGTCTAAACTCTTCAAATGGAGATCAAAAAGCAATATGAAGTTTGTTACGACAGCCCTGGACCATTCGTAACTTTTACGTTAAAACTTAATAATAATAATTATCGCACAAACACGTTTGTTTATTTAATTTTAATACACTAAACGTTTCGGCATGATGCCTTCATCAGTAGTAATAAAAATAATAAACATAGACAAAGAAAGTGACGTCCACGTCATACAGTGACGTTACGTCGTTTGGCGGAAAAATGATGACCTGTAAGAAATGTAAAATAGCATTATGCTGATATATATAGAACACACAGTCATGATAGTATAAAATGATGGATCACAGTTGATTCATCAGCCTATTAATTATAATATAATAAAAAACATAGTAATAAGCAAACATCGAATATATGTCAAGTATGTGAAAGTATTATATATCGTACAGCACTTTGTTATTAAGCCCGTTAGGAAGCATAGTCTTTAATTTATGTATCCAAAACGTTTCTTTACATAAACGGTCTAGATTATTATGAACAACATCTATTGGAACAAAAGTTAAATCTGACAATTGTAATTTTTTTTTTTTTTTTTTTTTTTTTTTTTTTTTACGTTAAACTTACAAATTCATAACAGGTGGTTGCGTAAGATTTTTTTTTATGAAACGCTCTTATTTTCTTACGAACGTCTTACGAATTCATACGTAAGAAAGCCATTCGTTAGAACTTTATGAAACGGGCCTATTATGTTGTAATTACGTGTCTTAATTGATGAGTCACAGATTGTATTTATAAACACACCAACTCAGATCTCTGACAATCACTGTATATTTAATACTTATATTTTTACATGACATGTCCTTCAAACAATAAAGTCCTGACTTTCGGTTAGGTTCAATGCATTGTCAATCAAATCGTGGCTAAGTGCATTGTCAATCAAATCTCATTGCTGGTTAATGACGAGATAGAATATTTCTCACATCACACCAAAAAAACTGTTATATCTGCCCCATCCCCATGTTTTCATCAGATTGTATAAACCCCTTTATCGGGAATAGTGATTCCCGAGGTGGACGCAGACCACCCAGATGTGATCGCAATTGTTGAGAAGGCGGTCCAGGAGGCTGAGAAGCAGGTGATCACCCTGCCACCGGAGATATACCTGGAAATCATGGAGGAGAGCATTAAAGATGCAGAGAAACAGATGCGGGAGTCCAAACCGGATGGAGCTTTGTATGTTTTTACATAGATTATAAATTGCAAGGGTTGAGCGTGAAACTGTTATATCTGATATAGAAATGTTAAGCAAATACAACATTTTCACACTCAACCATATTATGTCATTAATGTGAGGTGCATTGAAATTTTTTGTTCTGTATGGTAAAGATGACCTCAACTCCTCATGCATAAGACATGTTTTCGCATGTGAGTAAACTGACATGATCACCTGAACTCTTGCTGAATTTGGAAATGCTCAGAAAATAACTGTTTCAGAAACCATTTAAGATAGGTTGGTGAAATTATTAAGCTGTATAAAGAATTAGGCCACTTTTCCATATATCCGTATTCCATATATCCGTATTCGCATCCGCATTGCGCAAATCCGCATCCGCCAGCCCGGCCACATAACTTGTGTGGGGATTGGTCATGAAATTATTTCTACGGCCATTCTGCCCCTACCTCTGATTCAAGTAGGGCAGTTGACAGTTACTGGCATAAGTATGTGCACTTAGTACTGGTAAACCAGCTTACCCAGGAAAAGTGTGAGTAGGTTAACTGACCGCCGTTATGTGACTGAAATACTGTTGAATACGGCAAAAAATCTAAACAAACAAACAAACAATCAAAAAATCGAACAAGTTGAAAACAGTTTGACTGTTTCTATATGTCCGCAGTCCGTATCTGCAAAGCGCATCCGCAAAAGCTGTCCGCAAGAAATCGCTCGGTGAGTGATTGTATGCGGATGCAGACGATATGGTATCTAATTTAGCATGTTAAACAAAGGGCTTTTATATGTAAAACATCGAGATACACCTGGATAACTCAACCAAAGTCTCACGGAGTACAATAAATCGGTTATAATGGGTAACCTTTTAAAAAGTCATGACTGACGCTGTAGATATTATTGTTGGATGCTTTATATAAGAAACAATTTTCAATTTATCGTTGTTTATCGGCCAATAAACAATGATTTGGAGTTCTGATGCAAAAGAATTAAACCACGAGGGCGTTAGCCCTAGTTGTTTAATAGCCACGCACCAGAATGACAAAGAGTTGTTTACTGACTGATAAACAATGATAATGCAAAAATTACACGTGTATTTCGATTCTAAAATTATTTGACATATATTTTTGCAATTGTAATTGGAACTACTTTTTACTATGCTCCTCTCAGTATCGGGAATTGTTTTTGCGTTGTTTATTGGGCAATTTAACAACTATAATTTTGTTCTTTGTCTATAGAAACTTAGCGAGTTTCATGTTAGAATTTTAAAAACCCACCACATGTGAATGTTTTCTCATAATGGCATAACTATTTGCAACTGACTTAAATAAAAAATGTTAATAAGCGTCTTACTCAGACATTGTAACTATTTGAAAATAAGAAGAAAACTAAAATATTTGACGTTTATTTGCCGATTCATGGAAAAGCGCGTCCGTATAACATTTATACGGATACGGATGCGGATATGGATGCGGATATGGACATATGGAAAAGCAGCCTTACTGTTGTCTATTGTAAAATTAATCAAAAATTGCATGCAAGCAGATTTCCATTGCTGAATAAACAAAGTTATGTTTTCAATGAAACATAATGATATTTCATGTGCATAACATCTACTTTTAAAACAAAATCTAATATTTCCAATCTTTCACAGTCATGGAGGGTGGATATTAGACAACTTCCCCAGCACCAGGGACCAGTGGAACCTGTGCATTGAGAAAAACATTGTTCCTGATGACGTGATAGTGCTGAAGGATTCTGGGGACGGCTCGAACTTCCTCATGAAACGCTTCTACCACATGAACAAGCAGGAAATTGATGAGAAGATTAGGGTCAGAATCAAGGCGGAGGAGGAAAGGAAGAAGAAAATGGAGGAAGAAAGGAGGTTGGCTTGTTTTTTAGTCTTAGTTTGTAGAGCATTGAATAATAATTTATTTGAATTTTAACTTTATTTACATTAAGGCGAATGAAAGCAACCATTTCAGATGATAAATACGAATAATTTAATAGTGTTACATTTTTATGCCTCCACAAAGGATTAAGCAATGCACTTGTCCGTCTGTCATCCGTCTGTCCATACGTATGTCTGTACATCCTGTAATTTTGTGGACTCAACTCCTCTTTAACGGCTGGGCAGATTTTGCTACAACTTTCACAGTTGAACAATCTTCATGTGTAGATGTTTGCATAGGAAGGAATTTTGGCTGTGACTAATTTTGGCAGAATTATGGCCTTTTTATATTTTTTCCACTATAAATACTTCATGAAATTTTGTGGACTCAACCCTTCTTCAACGACTGGGCAGATTACACTCAAATTTTACAGCTGAACAACCTTAATGTGTAGGTGATCTCAAAATTAGGAATGTTGGCTGCAACCAATATCGGCTAATTATGGCCCTTTGACATTATTTTCCACTTTATATACTTCATGAAATTTTGTAGACTCAACTCGTCTTTAATGGCTGGGCGGATTTCGTTCAAACCTTCGCAGCTGAACAACCTTAATTTGTAGGTGATCATAAAGGAATGAATGTTGGTTGCGACCAATTTTGGCAGAATTATGGCCCATTGCCTTTTTTCCCCTTTTTTCCACTATAGAATTTATATGACAATAAATTTGTGAATGCCAAAATTAGTGTTGGCGACACACCCTTTGTCTGTGTCCAAAACGCGCATCGTGGGGGCATCAGTTTCTGTGACACATCTAGTTTAATTGATTTGGTCAGATACATTATGTTTGCCTCTTTGGTGGAAAGGATTTAATTTAGGAAGTGGTTTCTAGGTTGTTTTTGTTCTTTTTTGTCCCTTTCTTTTTCTGTTGTTGTTTTTCTTTTGTGTGTTTTTTTTTTCAATTGATTATACAGAGATTTTTGTTCACCTTATTTTATCATTACATTACTATTGTTGTCTGTTCAGCAAAACAGGACCGGGGTAGGTTATGAAGATGTTTGTTGTTGTTGACATTTAAAGAATTAAACTGCCATATTTCTACTAAAACGGATTTTGTTCCCCACATTCTATAACGTAGAGAATACAGAATATTCAAATCAAGTAAAAATAAATCAATGCATTTTGAAACTTATTTTGTGAATATTTATTTTATGAACTATAATTGCTGAATTTTAACTTCAAATTTATGGAGACTTCTTACCATTTACAATTGTTTCTTATTTTATTATTTCCGCATTTATTCCATTATAATCTTTTTGTTTTATAGTGGAAATATGGATCCAATACTTAATGTTGGTGTTGAAATTAAAGTTGAAGTTAAACATTTTTTATTGAATGTGAATACGCTGAAAACTAACAGTGTTTTTCGATTTATTTTGATATTATGTTGTTTTGTTGTTGTCTAATCAAATGTGTGCATTCTGCAGTTAAGCTAAAATTTGTTGTTAAGTAATACAATTGTGGTTGCGGGTATATTAATAGTATTTAGGTAAATAAATATAGTGAACTGAAAATATTGAGATTTAAAAGTCGTAAGTCTCTTACACATATTTATATCCTTGTTTTGTTAAAATTAAGAAAGTTTGGTGTTCTTTTTCGGCATTTTTAATCATTGCTGATTCTTCTTTTTAAAATATGCACCTTTTGTTACTAAGTGTGTCATTTAATCCAGATATGCTTCATTTGGTTTGCTTCCGATTGCAGAGTTCAAATGATATTCCCAATACCTGTAGCCGTGTTCGCTACAGTTAGTTTGCATCTGATAGCAGAGTTTAAGCAAAATTATCCAAATTGCATTAATTTGCTACTTCAGCCATATTTGCTTAAAGCAGCTGTCCATAAATATGTTAATAAAATGAAACTTTGCATAAATCGTTTCTCATAGACATTTTACTGATCAAAATACGAAAAAAAACGCATTGAAATCAGTAAAATAATAACGTTTTGGTACCTATCGTACAGTTCTGTATGCGATAGCTGATGACGCCTCTGGAGTATAATCGGCATGTACATTAGTGTATAATCTGCTTGTACCAAGCGTTTTCGAACATTGACATTTTTAAATGCTTTTCTTAAATAAGAAACAGTTTTCAGTCGAATAAACGGCATAAACGTTATTAAAACTATTGCCAATTTAAGATGCATTGAATTCTATTCTATGGACTGCTGCTTTAAGTTGGTTTGCTAAAGCATTATTTTTGGAACCTCTGCCCTCGGCTCCATGTGTATGACGTATGTATATGTACGATGTTCTTGGCTTCTTCAGTGTCCTTGGCTCCATGTGTATGACGTATGTATATGTACGATGTTTTGGGCTTCTTCAGACGCAGAGAGGAGGAAGAACGTTTGAGGGAGGAAGAAGAGGCAAGAAAGAGGGCAGAGGAAGAGAAGAAAAGGAGAGAGGAAGAAGGGGAGGTAGGGGAGGAGGAGGCAGAAGAAGGTAAGCACTGCATGTGAAATTGTGTTTAACAATGCATTGTTGGTGGGTTAATGTTATGAATCCAAGGGTTTTTTTGTGCAATAAACTTCAAGGCCTGCTGGTGTCTTCTCTGGGCAGTTTTTCTTCACAATTATGGGTATGTATAATAAGTTTTTCCAAAATGTGAAATATTATCAAAAGTGGTGGTTCTTTTCTACAAATTTATTGCAATATATTTCTATGTGAAATGCTCTGGCCACACCTTTTGTCTTCAAACAAAAGCCTTGGGTCAAATCTTTGGGAGAGGGAACAATAAAAAACTGTTGTCTTTTTTGGTTGGAGCGTTAATGTTTCTAGCACAATGTTGTGTTTTACTTATTTGCATTTTTGCATCTATTAATGTAAACTGCATTAACTTGACATTCTGTGCTTATCATAAGCAGGAAATATTGTTTTGTCAAAATCTGGCAGAAATTGTGCTCTTATGTCTCTTTTGCGTATTGACTCAAATTAATTTATCAAGCGGACATGATCATTTAATCATGAATGCTATGAATGTTCAAAGCTTCAGATCGAGTCTGTTTTGTTGTCGTTTTACAAATAATTGAACTGTATTTGTGTATGTATAGCCATTTTTTAGAATCTAATCAATTTGATATTCCAAACATGTCTTAGATATTTGTATGGAATGGCTATATATTGGCCATTTTATAGAGTCTAATTTATTTAATATTCCATACATGTGCATTGTAATTTGACATAAGTGAATTTTGATTTTTTGCAAGTCACATTAACAGATGCAAGAATGTTTAAATCTTGTGTATGGGTGCGCACATATGTTGTCCTGTTTTTGCAGTTTAATATAGTTTAATGCTTTTGTTTCAATGTTGTTGTTTTTTGTCATTATGTAGAGCTTAAAATTTGTGAGTACAGATCTGCCACAACAACCAAAAACCTTCAAGTATCCAGGAACATTATACAAATGGATGAATGAAAAATTTATTTTATTTCGACATTTGCTTCTTCCACAATATGTTGTTTCCACAGATTATAGTAAAAACTAAATGCTTGTTTCAGTTCAAAAATGTTTCTTAAATTTGGACGTTTGAATACTGACATTCAGTTAATTAAGACACGAAATATAGAAATAAAAATGTTTTGTCCATAGTGATTTTGTCACAATAATAAACAGTATTATCAGTAATGATAGCAATACTAAAACTAGTAAAAGTATTGAAACAACAATCACAACAACAACAACACAGATCAATCAATGCTAGTGTTGTGGTACCCTCATTCACGTAAGCTCTATGTATATTATTGTTTCACATGTTTGTTTGAGTGTTGGGTTGGAAGTTTGCTGTTGTTTGCAGCGGAGGGGGGTGATAATCAGTCTCAAAAGGAGGAAAAGGAGGAGGAGGAGGGGGAAAGTAAACCTGAGGAGTTGGGGGAGGAGGAGCAGAAACCGGGTGAGTATATAAGGAGGAGGGGGAAAGTAAACCTGAGGAGTTGGGCGAGATTTAGCAGAAACCGGGTGAGTACTTGAGGAGAAGTGGAGGGGAAGTAAACCTGAGGAGTTGGGGTGGGGGAAGCAGAAACCAGGTGAGTATTTGAGGAGGAGAGGGGGAGAGGGAAAGTAAATCTGAGGAATTAGGGGAGGATGAGCAGAAACCGGGTGAGTATTTGGGGAAGGGTAAAGTAAACCTGAGGAGTTTGGGCAGGAGTAGCAGGAACCGGGTGAGTATATAAGGAGGAGGAGGAAAGTAAACCTGAAGGGTTGGGGAGGTTTATCAGAAACCCGGGTGAGTACTTGAGGAGGAGGAGGGGAGGGGAAGTAAACCTGAGGAGTTGAGGAGGAGGAGCAGAAACCAGGTGAGTATTTAAAGAGGAGGGGGAAAGTAAATCTGAGGAATAAGGGGAGGATGAGCAGAAACTGGGTGAGTATTTGAGGAGGAGGGGGGAAGTAAACCTGAAGAGTTTGGGGAGGAGAAGCATAAACTCGGTGAGTACTTTTGGGGAAGGGGAAAGTAAACCTGAGGAGTTTGGGAAGGAGAAGCAAAAAATGGGTGAGTATTTCAGGAACAAGGAGGGGGGGGGTAAACCTGGGGAGTTAGGGGAGGAGAAACAGAAACCAGGTATTTAAGGAGGAGGAGGCTTTAATTTAGTATAATCCAACTGACAAACTTTGAGAGGTTTACTGCCTGGTAACTATATGGTGGAATGGACAGTTTAATACCAGGTACGCTTGGTATTTTTGATGGGGGCTGGGTGGTGATACACAAAAAGAGTCAAAAATAATGTTGTTTGCTGAGTGTAAAAATGTTGATTATTTATAATTATGGCAGTTGATATGTCCTGCTGTAATAAATTATTGAACACTAGTCGGATAAAATCTTTGTTGAGGAAGTAAGACTCTATTTACCATATTTTTGAAAAAGTTATCCATTTCTAGCTGATCCTCGGGAATAAATCATTTACAGTTAATTTTCACATGGATAACAATGGCTATAGTGGTATCTTAGGCGAGTAAACATCCAAAGTTCACGTTAATTTTGTGCATAGTATTTGTGGTTTATATTTGAGGTTATATAACATTTTGAAGGAAACAGTTTGATTTGCTCCTGAAAAGGTCATCTGAACGTGACCCCTAATGCGAAGTCATCAGATCCAGTCAGCGGATAATATAGTAGCGTCAGACTGGAGATGATTTTAATGAGACTGATTGCAATGTCACCATTTTAGCTCCACAATTAGAAGAATAGGTGAGCTTTCCTACTACCCCGGCGTTGGCGTCATCGTCCACGTCTGAATTTGGTTTTTTCAAAAGTCTTGTAACTTCAAAACTACATAAGTTATTCACTTGAAACTTGCAATATACCTTTGTCATCAACTCCAATGTCAGGGGCAATATTCCCCATAACTCTGTTTTGTATATTGACAGAGTTATGCCCCTTTTTCACTTAGATTTTCTGTTTAAAGTTTATATTCAAGTTTTGTAACTTCAAAAGTACATAAGTTATTCACTTGAAACTTGTAAATAACCTTTGTCATCAACTCCAGTATCAAGGTCAACATTCCGATTAACTCTATTTTGTATTTTGACAGAGTTATGCCCCTTTTTCACATAGATTTTCTGGTTAAAGTTTATATTTAAAAGTTTTGTAACTTCAAAACTACTTAAGTTATTCACTTGAAACTTGGAACTAACCTTTGTCATCAACTCAAGTGTCATGGTCAACATTCCCCATAACTCTGTTTTGTATTTTGACAGAGTTATGCCCCTTTTTCACTTAGATTTTCTGGTTAAAGTTTAAATTCAAAATTTTTGTAACTTCAAAACTACATAAGTTATTCACTTGAAACTTGGAACTAACCTTTGTCATCAACTCCAGTATCAAGGGCAACATTCCACATAACTCTGTTTTGTACTTTGACAGAGGTATGCCCCCTTTTCACTTAGATTTTCAGTTTAAAGTTTATATTCAAAAGTTTGGTAACTTCAAAACTACATAAGTTATTCACTTGAAACTTGGAGCTAACCTTTGTCATCAACTCTATTATCAGGGCCAACATTACCAATAACTGTTTTGTATTTTGACAGAGTTAGCCCACTTTTTACATAGACTTTGTGGTTTAAGTTAAAGACAATACTTTGTATGATATAATTATATTATATGAATAGTGGGAAACCTGGGCTTAGTGCATGTGCATGAAGTGTGCAGTCCGCACAGGCTAATCCAGGACAACACTTTCCACTTTTATGGTATTTTCAGTTTCAAGGAAGTCTCTTCTAAACATATATCCACTGTAGACAGAAAGTGTCGTCCCGGATTAGCCTGTGCGGACTGCACCGGCTAATCCGGGAAGACACTTTAGCATGTGCATTAAGCCCGATTTTCCCATGACACGCCTAATATATAATAAATATTTTCATAATTGACATGAGAAACAGTTATTATTTATTACCGATTTTCTTGTAGAAGAAGACAACACGACGGAGACAGAGCAGCCTACAGAGGGCACCACTGATGGTGGCGACAGCTCAGAGGAAAACCGCGTAGAGTTCAAGGACCAGGTCGAGGAGGTGTGCTTGATTTATACATACAAGCTTATTTCACAGATACAAATATTTAAAAAATCTGCATATTGATCATACTTATGAAAGGTTATCTTTGTGTTAGTCCTCATGATTGTTCTTTCCTGCATATATATTTTACTTTTTTGGCATCATTTCTTCATTTCGAGTGTAACCGTTATATTGTATCAATATGATATACCCTCATTAAAACATTGATAAGGGAAAAGAAAATCTAATAAAATTCATTCGTCATCTGTAGATTGTTTCTGTTTCATCAGTTTTATTCCTTTGTATCATTAAAAAAAAAATGTCAGCTGATCATTAAAGAAGCCGTTTCTATATCAAATAACGAATTTGCCAGAAAATCCCCGATGGGCCAGAAATGGACGAGTACAAAGAGCGCAGGAAGGAATATGATCGAGACTTCGGCAACATCCTGGCGACGATCAGCGGTGGCTCCTCTATTGAGATCATGCAGCTAGAGGTGGAGGATGTTAAAGTAGAGGATCTTCTGGAGGAAGCCTCGACCAACATGGAACGTAAGTTTCTCTAACTGTGACAGTGGAAATTGAGTATGATACTCGTTAACTAGGCATGGAAGCTTTCACCAATGTCAAATGTGAGTTTCTGTAACTGTGACAGTGGAAATTTAGTATGATACTCATTAACTAAGCATTTGATACTTCCCCCTTGCAGGAAATTTCTTTGTTTTGAATGTTGAATTCTGTACTTGAATAGGTAATTATTGTTCCTTGAAGTGTTTCTGAAATCACGTTGCATGATGAGAGTATTATAGTTCAGCTGACAGATGAAATCAAAGTCTGGTCTAGTACCATGATTGAAAGATTTGTGAACAAGAGAACAGTCATGGGAATTGGCAGTTTGGCTAAGCAGGCCCAAAAACTTTTTATTTGCTTGAGAGCATGATAATATTGCCCGCCCACATATATAAAACTGATAATCAGAGCAAGTTCAGGGGTCATATTCAAGAAACATCTTAAGTGAAATCTTATCCTTAGCCTTAAAATGTTCATTTTTCTTAAGCATTTTATTCCATGTATGCATGAAATTCTGCCAAATGTTCACTAATTATCAACTTATTATTAACTACTATTACTTAACTGTAATTGGATTCATTAATTTGTATTTTTTTTTAAAACATTACCTTACACAAATTGGAACAAAGTGAAAATATTTTAAGATAAACTTAAGATGTTTCTGGAATATGGCCCCGGGGCACGTATTCACAAAGCTCCTTAGGGAAACTTAAGTTAATTTCTTAAATTCATAAAATTCCTTAAGCTTTTGGTTGTTTCATGTATAGGTCTTTAAAAATTACATTGTATTAAACAAGTACATATTGCTTAGATTTTTAATGGTTTACCCTTTTGTGAACAGAAATCATTGGATGTCATATATAAATTTGGTCTGAAAATTTCAACTTAAGTAAAGATTTCCCTTAGGAGCTTTGTGAATACCAGCCCAGCTCAGAATTTACCAGAATTTGCCAGTGCAGGGCTTACAGGCTACAGTGCTAGTTTAAACCACTGAGATAATTAACCGTTGACTGTGTTCATGTCCGGCAGTAAATTCAGTATGATACTCTTTAACACAAGATGTGCAGGTGATTTCATTGTTTTGAATGCTGAAATATGTACTTGAGAAGGTACTATTGTCCTTGAAGTGTTTCTGAAATCGAATTTAAGTTGTCCTGACAGTTAACCTTGTATAAATAAATGTAAGGCCAAACAAATATAAATTGTGTGTGTTCAGGCAACGGTCTAAAAAGGTAGGGTCAGGATTTTTTTTAAAGACACATTTTAGTAAAATAAACATAAAAAATTATCTAAAATCTGACGAATACGCATTTCATGGAAAACAATCATTAAAAACATTAGGATCGTTTTTTTTTCGCCCAGTAGGGTCTGGTTGCCTGGGTGGCCTAATTAATGGGGGTATGCCTGTTGAGTTCTTAGATACATATGAAGAAAATATTTACCATATCATAGGCCTAGGTTAATTTCAAACTAATTTACCCCAGTCTGTTCATGTGATCACTTTTCCCCATGTTTGCGTCCTGCAGGCCAGTTCAAGTACCAGGGCTGGGAGTATTCAGGCCAAGACAACGACGAAGAGGCTGAGGATGATGAGGCAGAGAGGGCTGAGCAGGAGGAGGAGGAGGAGGCAGAGGCTGAGGTAATGGATAACATTAGACATTGGCATAAATGTGGTGCGCCGTGAAAAAACCGGTCTTAATGCATGTGCGTTAAGTGTTGTCCCGGATTAGCCTGTGCAGTCTGCACAGGCTAATCCAGGATGGCATTTTCCGCCTATAGTGAATTTATGTTAAGAAGAGACTTCCTTGAAACAGAAAATACCACAAATACCGACTGCACAGGCTAATCCGGGACGACACTTTACGCACATGCATTAAGACCAGTTTTCTCACGACGCGCCACAAATGTAAAATAATGTATGTACGATTTGTTCCCTACTTTGGGAATGGGTATGGTACCCATTGAATTGAGAATTTCACATAGTAGAACATTTTAGAAAGTTATTTAATTAATGAATCACTTAAACTAGTGTTATATTGGTTAAAATTTTGTATTTTAATGGTGTTTATCTGTAGCCATACAGGTATTTTCATAAATTACAAGTTAGATTCACATTTCCTATGTGTTGATGTGTTGTCACTTATGATTTGGGATTTTTTTCATTCCAATTGGGAGAAATATACCATATTTGGATTTGGGAATGGGTCCTTTGACCAGACTCCGTTAACGGAAAATATCAGTGATATATGTGTCAGCCCATGAGATTTTTGGCCCAAATGCGGTATCTGGGCAAAAATGAGCTATTGGCCGTTTTGAATACACTGATATGTGTAGAAACTGGCATGGCTTCCTTTTTTCTCAGTCATGCATTTTGAGCAAGAATTAGCAGTTTAAGTAACACCACCATAACGATAAATGTTCACATTTCACACAGATTGTAATGTTTGTCATGCATACAATACATAACCTAGCATGGTGAGAACAAGTAATTTATATTATATATATTTACTGGACTGCCTTTGCCAAATAACAAACTTTGAATGTACAAATGTTTTCGGAAAAAAATAAAAATAATAACGCGATGGTTGCGATGGCAACCAAACAAACAATCAAGCAAAAATTATAATTTTTGTACAAATAACCTAATAAATAACATTTTTCGTTGATAATATTCAAGATTTAAACAATTATTTGAAATATCGTAATCATAATCCGGACTTTCTCATAAAAATCACGTGCCTCAACTTTGATGTCAATTTTCTCGAAATGAGGCAGGCCGCAATTGGGATAAAAATCTCATGGGCTGCCACATATGTTAACTCTGGGTACTGGGCATTTTGCTGGCATCAAATTATATTGTTCACGAATTTGGCTGAGAGGCCATTTGATTTTTTTTTACAACAGTATTTTGGCTAGTCTTAGTCAGTAAAGTTGTCTTACAAACTGAGATGTACTTAATTAAAGTGTGTTTGAGTGATTGGGCAAACTTAAAAAGTCTATATTTTTCCTTAGAATTGTAATCCAATATTTTCCATTCAATAAACTAACAATTAAAATTCTGACTGAAATATCCTGTATAGAGCTTTAAGTAACACAGCCAAGAGAAAAGTTATTCCATTTAATCATGAAATAAATTGGCTGTTGTCTGTATTTCAAAACAGGAGGAGGACCCTAACCGGAGCAAGAAGAAGCCCCTAGGGGACACAAACCACTACTGCCCCGTCTCCCTGAAGGAGAACAACGTCCTTTTCCCCGGGAATCCGGAAGTGGCTGCTAGGTTCCGGGAGAAGGTTTACTACTTTGCTACCATGGAGCATCGGGAAAAGTTCCTGGCAAACCCGGATGAATTCCTACGAAAGGATTCTTGCCCGAAGGTTATGTTGCACAGCATTTTATGATGTTCTTATGGTATGATATTTGGACTTGTAGTTTAGATGTCTATGAACTTGCGTACGTATTTATAGATGATGTTCTTATGGTCTGATATTTGGACTTGTAGTTTAGATGTCTATGAACTTGCGTACGTATTTATAGATGATGTTCTTATGGTCTGATATTTGGACTTGTAGTTTAGATGTCTATGAACTTGCGTACATATTTATAGATGATGTTCTTATGGTCTGATATTTGGACTTGTAGTTTAGATGTCTATGAACTTGCGTACGTATTTATAGATGATGTTCTTATGGTCTGATATTTGGACTTGTAGTTTAGATGTCTATGAACTTGCGTACGTATTTATAGATGATGTTCTTATGGTCTGATATTTGGACTTGTAGTTTAGATGTCTATGAACTTGCGTACGTATTTATAGATGATGTTCTTATGGTCTGATATTTGGACTTGTAGTTTAGATGTCTATGAACTTGCGTACGTATTTATAGATGATGTTCTTATGGTCTGATATTTGGACTTGTAGTTTAGATGTCTATGAACTTGCGTACGTATTTATAGATGATGTTCTTATGGTCTGATATTTGGACTTGTAGTTTAGATGTCTATGAACTTGCGTACGTATTTATAGATGATGTTCTTATGGTCTGATATTTGGACTTGTAGTTTAGATGTCTATGAACTTGCGTACGTATTTATAGATGATGTTCTTATGGTCTGATATTTAAACTTGTAGTTTAGATGTCTATGAACTTGCGTACGTATTTATAGATGATGTTCTTATGGTCTGATATTTGGACTTGTAGTTTAGATGTCTATGAACTTGCGTACGTATTTATAGAAAATTCTCTTAGTGGTCATCCAAGCAACAAAATCTTATGGCATATTCTTCATAATTTTGAGCTATTTCTGTTTATTGACCGCTTTATATAGGTATCTCTCGTGCATACATCACTGTATATTCTGAAAGAGATTATGCATTTTCATCATATCTTATGCACAACTATACAGGTATCATTATTATTGATGCATAAGTTTTATTTATTCAACATGCAACTATGCACAATAACCATTATATATGATGTTATATTGTTATTGTTTCAATCACAGTTAAGCATATATTATTTCATTGCCTGCACAGTATGCATAGTTAACTGTATTTCTTGCGGAATTGTATGTCACTACTTTCTAAACATTTTGCACATACATGCATCACTTTAATCCATGCATGTCTACACACATTTCAGGCACCCCGAGTTCGGCTGCTACTGCTGGGTCCCCGAGGGGCTGGCAAGACCCTTCACGGGCGTCAGCTGGCCAGGAAGCTGGGGTTGTTCCACATCTCGTTCAAGGACCGCCTACAGGAGCTCATCATGCACAAGTCCAAGAAGAGGATCGGCCCCGAGTATGAGGAGGATAATGAGGAAGAACCGCCCGAGGAGTGAGTTATCTCCCTTTTGGCTTTCTACCATAAAATTTCTTAGTCCCCCGACCCCATCCCCTTTTTTTCATAATGAATACTTAAAATTTGCAGTACAATTTTTAGCATGACTATTCACCGAATATTGGCATCAGCATAATGCACCGGTTAAGGTTTGCGTGTATTAAGTACATATCTCTATGTCTACTTCAGATATTAAATTAAAACTTAACTTGTCTTCAGGGTCATAATATAAGGTCACTGGCCAAGGCCCATACCTGTGACCTGCATTTTAGCAGAGCTATGCCCCCTTTTGTAAGGTCACTGACCAAATCCCATAACTCTGACAAAGAGGTATGAATAGATAAGGCCGCTGTCCCGAGACAGCTCTTGTTATTAATATGTGTTCTATGCGAACTAATACTTGACTGGTTTCTGTTCTTTCACCAGAGAAGACGAAGATGAGGCTGAGACCGCTGCAGTCACGGATCCAGAGGGTAAACCAGTCCGAGAGAAGACACAGGACACCACAAAGTCCACTGACCAAGATGACAGCAAGGTGGGACATTAAAACAGCTCTTACATGCACTGCTTCCATAGAGTTTTGGAAAAGCTGCAGGGCCAATATTCATAAAATTTCTTAAGCAAATCTTAACTTATGTTGTTACTTTTACATAATTTTTCTTCATGAACAACGATAGTTACATAAATGGTAATCATATAAAAATAAGAAACATCTGTTATTCTTTATTATGAATGTCTTTTCATGTTAAAGATGTTTTAGGCTTTCATCATGATTTTTAATAAGCACTCCTACCTTAAAAGGCCACTTAACAATTTCTCACCAACCTTTATTGTGAATAAAAAATACAATAAATTGTTGCAGGAGGAGGAGGAGGTAGAATATACAGAGGAGGAGGAGGCTATAAAGAACAACCTGGAGTCGGATGACCCACTCTCTGAGGATGTGCTCAACAACATAGTGCCGCAGTGGTGGCACAAGGAACCTTTCAAGTATGTTAAACCTAAGGGTAGCGAACCTAACCCACTACCCCCACCCCTCACCCCTTATTGGACCCCCTTAATTATTTAGAAAACATTGCTAATTACATTTGATTTTCATCTGTAGCACAAGGAAGCTTTTAAGTATGACAAACCTATGCAGGGTAGCACCCCGCCCCCAAGACCCAAATTACATAAGTAAATAAGAAAACATAGCCATGGCTAATACTTTGCATTTTGAAAACCAACAAACGACAAAAAACCAACAACAAAAGCACCATGTGTTCACTGTTCACCAATATTGTGCTACAGTGGTGGCACAAGGAGCCTTTCACGTATGGTAAGGACTCCAAGTTGCATACTCCCTTTGACCTTAATGATTTCAGTTAGCTATAAAAATAAAACATGAAAAATATGTGCTTTGAACGAGATAATATCACCTTGTCTTCAAAAAGCAACAACATCATGCCACAGTTGTGGCACAAGGAGCCGTTCAAGTACGTTAAGACTCCAAATTGCATCCTCCCTTGGAGTTTAATGATTTCAGTAAGTCATAAAGCATACAAAATGTGCATCTCGAAAAACAACAACAATATCACCATGTCTTCAAAAGTGTTCTACAACATAGTGCCACAGTGGTGGCACAAGGAGCCATTCAAGTGTGCTCATTCTTTGGCTAGCACCGTCTAGAAAATAATGTTCATGTTGGTCTTAGAAGATCTGACGAAATGGTGGTGGTATAATATTTCATTTGTACACTGCTTAGGTTAAAATTTCGAACTGATTTTTTTTCAAATCTCTTTGATATCTGCTGTCATATGTAAGATGTTATTGGTTGTCAGTGGTGCATTTGGTTAAATTCAATCACCATTTGAACAAACTGCTTTGACAGATTTTAAAGTATGTGTTACATGTAGTGTAATTGTGTCATTGAGATATTTTTATGTTTTTATGTATGACAATTTGCATTTATTTTCATTGAAAAACAAAATGATCAGGTGCATTGGCATTTTTGAGTGTATTACCGGTATAAGAGACTACTGTTTCATATTGTAACACATTCTAGATCATTTCAATTTATAATTATAAATATAAACTTATTGCACTACAGATCAACTGGTTTCATCCTTGAGGGCTTTCCACGCACACCTGATGAGTGCAAGTACCTTGCGGAGGCCGGTTTGTTCCCGGATGCGAGTGTGATCCTCACTGTCGAGGACACGGACGTTATTGCCCGCCTGCTCCCGCCCCGGTTGGACAAGTGGCGCGTGAAGCGGGACAAACGCATGGAGAGGAAGAGGAAGAAGAAGGAAAAGGCAATGAAAAAGAGGGTATGTAGAGTTCCCATGTTTCTGGGCCCAAATTTGCCAAGCATCTTAAGTTAAATTTTACCCTCATCTTTAAATCTGCAAACTTCCTTAACTGTATAATTCCATATAGACACATTTCAGTACTTAATTTCATGTCAAAATGACATCAGTATTAAAATGTTATATGAGGAATAACAACAACATACGCATTTGTTCATTTTGTAACGAAAGACAATACAAGTACATTCAAATTTTTCACTAAAGTGAAAATATTTGAGAAATTACATAAGATGCTTTGTGAATACGACCCCAGGGGCCATATTCCAGAAACATCTTAAGTGATATCTTATCCTTAGCCTTAAATTCGTCATTTTTCGAAAGCACTTTATTCCATGTATACATGAAATTCTGCTAAACGTTTCCTAATTATCAACTTATTGTTAACTACTATTTACTTAACTGTAATTGGATTCATTAATTTATATGAAGTTTTACAAATATTTCCTTACAAAAATTGGAACTTAAGTGAACATATTTTAAGATGAACTTAAGATGCTTTGTGAAGACGACGCCTTGGCCTATATTTAACAACCCATTCTCAAACTTAAGAATACAGAAGATAGTTAGACTCAGTAAAAAATACATGTCGTGGGTTGAGCATGGAACTATTGTATCTGATATAGAAATGTTAAGCAGATACAATAGTTTCGCCCACAAGCCTTGTTGTTCATTTGCAAATATGCCAGGTACCAATGTCCCTCATGTCAGTAACAAATAATTCTAAATGAAGATTGCTTAAATTAGCATGGGTAAATATCAAGTCAGATTCAAATTAACAGCGTTCTTAGAATATAACAGTTTCAAAAATATTATTTATTATTATATGCTTTTCAGTGAAGTATCAAATTTTATTGGTGAAATAAAAATTATATATTTTCACTGTTGGAGCAAAAACAAGTCAGAGAATAGTTAGTTAAATAAATTACTGAATATTCTATTTAGCACAGCATATTCTGCTGTTTATTGGTTTTGAAAAATAAAAGTCTTATTTGTACACAAGTACAATAATGTAATCACAAAAAATGAATATTCTTCATCAGTGGTTCACAGCGGTTTTACAGTATTTTTCTGCTGTGTTTTATTTGACTACCTATTCCTTTTTTAACTGCAGATTTTCATCTGTGGTTTCATCTTTGATTTATTCAGATGCAATTAATTCAAATGTGATTTATTCAAAAGTGATTTATTCATCTTTGATTTATTCAAATGTGATTTATTTGTCTGTAATTTATTCACGTGTTATTGATTCAATTGTGAAGTATTCAAGTGATTTATTCATCTGTGATTTATTCAAATGTGATTATTTCAAATGTGATTACTTAAGTGTGATTAATACAGATGTGATTGATTCAAATGTGATTTAGGCAAATGTGATTTATGCAAATGTGATTTATTCCTCAGTTCCTTCCTGATGATGGGTTGTCTTTATTAATTGTGTGTTATCTTCCTAGGATGATTTTACAGACCTTGTTACTTTACCTCGGGTAAAACTATGTTGCTGCCAAAGCAATATATCATAAATGAGGCGTGTCATGGGAAAACCGGGCTTAGTGCAGCTGCATAAAGTGTCATCCCAGATCAGCCTGTGTAGTCAGCACAGGCTGATCCGGAATGACACTTTCCACTTTTATGGTATTTTCTCTTTCAAGAAAGTCTTTTCGAAACATAAATCCACTGTAGGCAGAAAGTGTCGCCCTGGATTAGCCTGTGCGGACTGCACAGGCTGATCCGTGACGACACTTTATGCAGATGCATTAAGCCCGGTTTTCCTATGACATGCCTCAAATGTATTTTAACTCATAATTTTGTTATTTCTTAACATTATTATGAAATATAAATTAAAGGTATTATACACATGTATACATTATGCATACTTACATCTATGTAATAAAAGCAAGTAATTTTAAACTTTCTAATTGCTCAAGGTATTCTAAAAGAGAGCTACCAGATACCTTTGTTCAATGTGTACATGTATTATTCATAAAAGCTAAGCATTATGCAGTAACCTGAACAAGTATATTATTTGCAGTGACCACATTAATAATAATTCTTTAATTAATCCATCAAAGTTGTGTTTTTCTGAAAGTAATGAAGAATGGATAAATGACAATAAATGACAAAAAAAAATTGCTATTTAACATTAAAAACAATTATTTTTATGTACTCAAAGAATACTGTTGCATTGCAAGTCCAATCCTTCACTTTAAGAAACATTATAACTGACTATACACCAAAAGCTATTGTATCTATAACACAATTAAAATATGCTTTACACATATAATTGATATGCTGTGTTTGTGTACATGTAATGCTGTTCAGTATGTAATCCATATCTTTTGAACCAAAATTACTCTCTCTGCCTTTGAACATATTCTGATTGTCAAAAGTAAATTTGTATGTGTCTGATATTGTTATTTATGATATAATATATTTTATATATTACATATTTTATTGTATATGGTGTAAGAATAATACCGGTAGTTGTCAGTAAGTCAAAAGGTTTGTGGACTTATTTCACTGATGCTTCTTTTCTACAAAATAACTCGAAAATCATCAGTTGCGTTAAAATGCTAAAATGCTTAAAATAATATGAAGCACGTCGTAGGAAAACCCGACGTAATGCATGTGCGTAAAGTGTCGTCCCAGATTAGCCTGTGCAGTCCGCACAGGCTAATCCAGGACGGCACTTTCCGCCTACAGTGGATTTATGTTTACAAGAGACTTCCTTGAAACAGAAAATACCATTAAAGCGGAAAGTACCGTCCTGGATTAACCCGGGACGACACTTTACACACATGCAGTAAGTCCGGTTTTCCCACGACGCACCTCATATTTAAATGAATGGAATGAAAAGGCATTAGTTTAAGCAAATTTTGCCACAATCATCTTTTAACTACAGTCTGCGGTCTTAGTCTTAAATGAATACAAAAATTGAAAAATGTTTACATATTTTGCACATGTATGTCTTGGCCCATATTCCTAAAGATTCTTCAATTCTTCTTAACTTCAGCTAAAAACAAGTCAAAATTAAGTCTCTTATTTCATAAATCAAAATTATTATTTATATTTTGACGTTTAAAAAACAACAACAATAAAATATTATTTATTGTAATTATCTGACATACACATTTCAGTTGAAAACATAAATGGTCCTTACGATATTATTTATTGCAATATGAAAATTGATAGCTAAGTTAATCCTGTTTTAACATAGTTAAGGATGTTTGAGAAATCGGGGACTGCTGTTTTCAGGAGGCTGCCATTCAGAAAAAGCGAGAGGAGTTGATAAAGGAGCAGGAGGAGAAGCGAAAGGAGCGGGCCGCTCAGAAGGCGGCAGAGAAGGCAGAACGCGAGGACGATGAGGAGGAGGAGGAAGAAGAAGAGGAGGAGGAAGAGGAAGAAGAAGATATTGAAGCCATGCTGGCCGAGGAGTTTGAGGTGAAGCATCTGCTTTCAGAGTATTTGAGCTAGTTTGTCTGCAGTTCAAGTTTATATATATATATATATATATATATATATGAAGACTGTTATTTTGAAGTTTGACATCTAGTTTAAATTTCAGGCATCTTTTGTTGAAACATGGGTTAAAGGTTATATTAGGCTCCTAAAAAGAAAGTTAAGTGAATTCCCATAGATTTTCCTTTTTTAATAATTAGGCCACAGATTTTTTGTTTAGTTTTTTCGGACATTTTGAACAACTGTCCAGTCAGACGGTGGAAATAAAATAAACACTTTTTCACAATACACTTGACAATAACAATAAGAATTCAATGTAACGTTTGTTATTTAAACATGCCTATAAAATCAGCATGATTTGCATCAAATTAATATGTTTCATGGTGGTTTTACATTATAAATGTGAGTAAAAAACTTAATGTCCATATTAAGGAATACGGCATCTGTGGAAATAAATGTGTTGTTTTTTTCAAATTTTTGTTTATTATATTTACAATATTAGTTTTGTTTCAAATTTTGGGAGAATTTTAAAAAAATAAGGTTAGAGGATCCGAGAAACTATAAATCAACAAACTCTGGCCTTTTTTTGTTAAATTTCTCACTTGCAAAATAACTTTTGTTTATTATATTTTATGAAAATTAACATTTTTATTATATTTTATGAAAAATAACATTTTTTATTATATGCTGCTCTTTATTAGTTATTCATATATTTATTGTTATCATCATTCGCAAACAAAAGTTACAATTAATTGTAATTATAGACCTTTTGAAATGAGCAGTCGCCATGCCTATATTTAGTTCGTTCTTTTTAAAGTATCAGCTAATATTTCTTTTATGTTATGAAGGAAGAAGAAGAGGAGGAGGAGGAAGAGGAGGAATTAGAGGAAGATGCCACAGACAGAATGAGGAATGAACTGAATGATATCTACGACACTGACACCAACAAACTGGCTGCAGTCACAGTAAGGAACAATTTGTTTGGTCATCAGTACATACAACATGAAACTTAATAAATCATAATAATACATGTACTTAGAAATACTTAATTTTTTTAATACCATACTCGTTTAGGGTCTTAAACCTTTAAAGGTAATGAACGTTACATACGCTTTTTCATGCCAAGATATTAATCTATCAGGGCCTTTATTCATTAACCCATTCTTAGACTCAAGAATAAAAAATAGATTTAGACTACAAAGAAATACATGTGCGTTGACAAACATGCAGGATGCCAAAGTTGTTTATTTTATTAATGAATCAATCTAAGTAACGAATACTAACATTAGCGTTGGTGAAAACAAAGAAATATTCAAATTAACAGCATTATTAGAATAGAACAGTTTCTAGAATATTCTTGAGGCACTTTGTGGGAAAACCGGGCTTAGTGCATGTGCATAAAATGTTGTCCCGGATCAGCCTGGGCAGTCCGCACAGGCTGATCCAGGACAGCACTTTCCGTCTAAATTGGATTTACGGTAAGAAGAGACTTCCTTGAAACAGAAAATACCATTAATGCGGAAAGTGCCATCCCGGATTAGCCTGTGCTGATTGCATAGGCTAATCCGGGATGACACTTAACGCATATGCATTAAGACCGGTTTTCTCAGGACGCCCCTCTCTTTATTCTTTCGTCTACAGTCTAAGAATGATTGGTGAATACAGTCCCTTGTTGATCGTAAGTGAACAAATGCCTATTTACAGGACACAATGGAAGAGATCCTGATTCCAAAGATCGACGTGGACAGCACGAGAAAGCCGCACATTGTTCGCTACATCCTCAACAAGAAGCTGAAACCGATCATTGAAGCCCGCCAGAGCATGTTTGAACGTGTCTACCCGATCAGCGAGAAGTTGGCAATGAAGATGCTTGCCACGGGTTACAAACAACCAAGTAGATTCGGTAGATGGTGTCCGGTTAGGGTGAGTGAATATATGTCTTTTATGTATTGTTTTTCCGGTCATCTGCCAAACCCCATAGGCGGTGGGGTCCCCGTGCGGTTTCCCCTCGTGGCGGTTTTTTATCCACCCATCATGCCATTCCGTTACACCATATCGTATATTACGAAGGCAGCTGCCTCATCATTGGTTGCTTTTAAAAACCTGCCACCACCCCCATCTCCACCTACCTTTTGGGTTACTTCCCCAAACAATCCAAACATATACATTTCTTATATCTCCATGTTTTAGATTGCACTACAGAACTTATTACGCTCCTGTTACTCTGAACTACTTTTTGTACATGTACTTTTCAGTTTGTTGTTATGTGCTGTATTATATGTTTGCCTTTTTTTCCACAGACAGCATAATGGACGTTTTAAAAGCATGAAATGACGAGGCAGCTGCCTTTGTCGAATTCTGAGAAATAATGGCCAAGATTAATTTTGATGGGTTTTAAATGATCACGTAGTCCTATATCTTAATATGATTGGTCAATAGTTCATAATTTATGTTCGGGTAAACCAGTAAATTTTTAACCGTAAAAATACTAAGTTTTACAAGTTTCGATGATATAAAAAAAGTTTATGTGTTAATAAAATATTATAAATACCTTGCCTTACCTTAAATAAAGGACCTTGTGCTTCTAACAAGATTTCTGTTCTGATGATGCACCTCGAGTTTCACATTGTACATATTTTAATAATTTGCCATCGAAAACATCTTGTTTTGCATTTGCTGAATATAAAAATGTGACTGTGGCAATTAATACTTTTTGCTGGAGTTTGTAGTTAAGTCACCAACAAATTATTTATTTTGATTTATGTTTAGTTCCCATGCCTCAGCATTTGGGTTATAAGTGACATTAATTTGTCCATCAAGACACTGTTTGCTAGTAAAGGTTGAGAGAAAAACTGACATATGCTCAGTAGTTGTGTAGTTTTTTTCCATGAATATTTGTCAAACTGGTCTGGTACATGTTTAACCAGTAACTGATTTGTTCCAAGCCTTGTACTACTTTCCAAAATAAGATCTAAATAACATTTAAGCACTTCTAGCAATAACAATACACTTACTAATCGTTTTTCCAAAATATGGTAACATAAATTTAGTGCAATATTATGGAACAACAACAACAAATATGGACAAAATGAGGGGAATATAAAATCAACGGACAAAACATAACTGAAATAAAAAAAAATCCCTCAAATTTTGCTTCAAAAATTGGGTGCGAGTTATACATGAGTGCGCTTTTAACATGGTCTTTTACGGCATATTTAAAGTTTAAATGTTTACCTTAATTCAAATAGCAGCAAAGTTAATATTTTAATATTTTAAAAAAAGTAAAATATATGAATATAGATCTACCTAAAAGTAATCTATTAAATTCAGGTGAAGGAAGGTGACTGCATCCAGACGATGAGTGGTCCCGGATACACGATGTTCCCGTGCATTTACCGCTCACACGTTTACTTCCTATCGTCCCTACAAGCTCGGGACGAATTCTGCAGTGACCCGATAAAGTATGTCAGCCAGCCCACACCCAAGCCTGTCGTACCAATCAAAATTGCAGTCATTGGACCCCCGAAGTCGGGAAAAACTACATGTAAGTCTTTCAGCTCTGTTCATGTCATTATCTTTAGCATAGAAGTAAAATAATAAATATTGGTGCTTGACTTTTGTGAGGAGAAAACTATACATTGATGCTCATTCTTGCTTCAGTTTACTAGATAAACTGTTCATTAGGTGTAAAAAAAAACAACGTTTATTTCAGGTTACCCGACCTACCCTAAAAACCTAAAAACATGCCCCGACCCTAGCTTGTCAGATATTTTTTGATTTATTTACTTTATTCCAATAATTAAATGTTTTTTTGGATAAATAAGTGTTTTGTTTTGATAGTTATGATGTATGCCACTTCAAAACAATGTTTAACGATATGTTGAACATGTTTTGCATGTTCATACAGTTTTAAGATATTATAAGATACCACACCTGATAAAATAAATACAAGTTTGGTAATGACAATTAAATAAACACATAACAAAACAACTATTAGTATCAAATTGGAAAAATATGTTGGTATTCATTTTAGAAAACATGCCATTTCATTAAAATAGTGTTTTTATTGTGTTATTTGTGTTTGATAAGTATTTGTAATTTGTTTAAATATAATAAAGCGCTATTAAGAAACTGCACAATATAAGATTTACCAGGAAAATGGAATAGTCATTGCATATCTATATAGGTTGACTATACATTTTATTAAGGGCCAACAGGTTTTGTAAGAGATATCAACTGTACATGTGTATATTGCAGTGGCCATCAGGTTTGCCCAGGAGTACGGGTTGCTGCGTCTGTCTATCGGCGAGGCTATGAGGATGGTGATGACCTCACAGCCGAAGGCGGCCCTCACGAATGAGATGCTGAAGCATCTCGTCAAGGGTCTGACTGTACCAGATGAGCTTGCTGTACAGGCCTTGGAGATGTGCCTTCTCGATATGAGATGTCAAACTAGAGGGTATGTTGGCTTTATGTTAATTAGAGGTCACAAATTAGGGGGTCAGTAAACCTACAATTGAAATGAGATTTATGGGGGTAGGTTTATTTATGGTGTAGGTCTACTTATAATTGAAATGTTGGACTAGGTCTGCTTATAATTTAAATTTGAAATATTGGGGTATGTTGGCTTTACATGACATGAAATACAGAGTATGTTTGCCTAAGGAGTAGGTAATTGTAATTGAAATGGAAAGTATAGGGATAGGATTGCCCTGGGTGTAGCTCTACTTATAATTGAAATGGAAAGTATAAGGGTAGGATTGCCCTGGGTGTAGCTGTACTTATAATTGAAATGGAAAGTATGGGGGTAGGATTGCCATGGGTGTAGCACTACTTATAATTGAAATGGGAAGTATAGGGGAAGGATTGCCCTGGGTGTAGGTCTACTTATAATTGAAATGGAAAGTATAGGGGTAGGATTGCCCTGGGTGTAGCTCTACTTATAATTGAAATGGAAAGTATGGGGGTAGGATTGCCATGGGTGTAGCTCTACTTATAATTGAAATAGAAAGTATAGGGGTAGGATTGCCCTGGGTGTAGCTCTACTTATAATTGAAATGGAAAGTATAGGGGTAGGATTGCCTTGGGTGAAGCTCTCCTTATAATTGAAATGGGAAGTATGGGGGTAGGATTTCCTTGGGTGTAGCTCTACTTATAATATAAATGGAAAGTATGGGGGTAGGATTGCCTTGGGTGTAGCTCTACTTATAATTGAAATGGAAAGTAGGGGGGGTAGGATTGCCCTGGGTGTATCTCTACTTATAATTGAAATGGAAAGTATAGGGTAGGATTGCCCTGGATGTAGGTCTACTTATAATTGAAATGGAAAGTATAGGGGTAGGATTGCCCTGTGTGTAGCTCTACTTATAATTGAAATGGAAAGTATGGGGGTAGGATTGCCCTGGGTGTAGCTCTACTTATAATTGAAATTGAAAGTATGGGGATAGGACTTCCTTGGGTGTAGCTCTACTTATAATTGAAATGGAAAGTATAGGGGTAGGATTGCCCTGGGTGTAGCTCTACTTATAATTGAAATTGAAAGTATGGGGATAGGACTTCCTTGGGTGTAGCTCTACTTATAATTGAAATGGAAAGTATAGGGGTAGGATTGCCCTGTGTGTAGCTCTACTTATAATTGAAATGGGAAGTATAGGGGTAGGATTTCCCTGGGTGCTGCTCTACTTATAAATGAAATGGAAAGAATAGGGGTAGGATTTCCTTGGGTGAAGCTCTACTTATAATTGAAATGGAAAGTATGGGGGTAGGATTGCCCTTGGTGCAGCTCAACATATAATTGAAATGGAAAGTATAGAGGAAGGATTGCCCTGGGTGTAGCTCTACTTATAATTGAAATGGAAAGTTTAGGGGTAGGATTGCCTTGGGTGTATCTCTTCTTATAATTGAAATGGGAAGTATAGAGGTAGGATTGCCCTGGGTGTATCTCTGCTTATAATTGAAATGGGAAGTATAGAGGTAGGATTGCCCTGGGTGTATCTCTGCTTATAATTGAAATGGGAAGTATAGAGGTAGGATTGCCCTGGGTGTATCTCTGCTTATAATTGAAATGGGAAGTATAGAGGTAGGATTGCTGGGTGTATCTCTGCTTATAATTGAAATGGGAAGTATAGAGGTAGGATTGCCCTGGGTGTATCTCTGATTATAATTGAAATGGGAAGTATAGAGGTAGGATTTCCCTGGGTGTATCTCTTCTTATAATTGAAATGGGAAGTATAGAGGTAGGATTGCCCTGGGTGAAGCTCTACTTATAATTGAAATGGGAAGTATAGAGGTAGGATTGCCCTGGGTGTATCTCTGCTTATAATTGAAATGGAAAGTATTGAGGAAGGATTGCCCTGGGTGTATCTCTACTTATAATTGAAATGGAAAGTATAGAGGAAGGATTGCCCTGGGTGTAGCTCTACTTATAATTGAAATTGGAAGTATAGAGGAAGGATTGCCCTGGGTGAAGCTCTACTTATAATTGAAATGGGAAGTATCGAGGAAGGATTGCCCTGGGTGAAGCTCTACTTATAATTGAAATGGAAAGTAGGGGGGTAGGATTGCCTTGGGTGTAGCTCTACTTATAATTGAAATGGAAAGTATAGGGGTAGGATTGCCCTGGGTGAAGCTCTACTTATAATTGAAATGGAAAGTATAGAGGAAGGATTGCCGTGGGTGTAGCTCTACTTTTAATTGAAATGGAAAGTATAGGGGTAGGATTGCCCTGGGTGCAGCTCTACTTATAATTGAAATGGAAAGTATAGGGGTAGGATTGCCCTGGATGTGGGTCTACTTATAATTGAAATGGAAAGTATGGGGATAGGACTTCCTTGGGTGTAGCTCTAGTTATAATTGAAATGGAAAGTATATGGGTGGGATTGCCCTGGGTGTAGCTCTACTTATAATTGAAATTGAAAGTATAGGGGTAGGATTGCCCTGGGTGTAGCTCTACTTATAATTGAAATGGGAAGTATAGGGGCAGGATTGCCCTGGGTGCAGCTCTACTTATAAATGAAATGGAAGTATAGGGGTAGGATGGCCTTGGATGTAACTCTACTTATAATTGAAATGGAAAGTATGGGGGTAGGATTGCCTTGGATGTAGCTCTACTTTTAATTGAAATGGGAAGAATAGGGGTAGGATTGCCCTGGGTGCAGCTCTACTTATAATTGAAATGGAAACTATAGGGGTAGGATTGTCCTGGGTGTAGCTCTTCTTATAATTGAAATGGGAAGTATAGAGGTAGGATTGCCTTGGGTGTAGCTCTACTTATAATTGAAATGGGAAGTATAGGGGTAGGATTGCCCTGGGTGTAACTCTACTTATAATTGAAATGGGAAGTATAGAGGAAGGCCCTGGGTGTATCTCTACTTATAATTGAAATGGAAAGTATGGGGGTAGGATTGCCATGGGTGTAGCTCTACTTATAATTGAAATGGAAAGTATAGGGGTAGGATTTCCTTGGGTGTAGCTGAACATATAATTGAAATGGAAAGTATGGGGGTAGGTTTGCCCTGGGTGTATCTCTGCTTACAATTGAAATGGAAAGTATAGGGGTAGGATTGCCTTGGGTGTAGCTCTACTTAGAATTGAAATGGAAAGAATGGGGGTATTGCCTTGGGTGCAGTTCAGTTTATTTTTTATAAAAGGGTTAAGTTTGCTGCGTGTTTTTGGTAAAATACTTAGGTCTTCTTATTGGCTGTGATGTGAATAAAGATGCATGTCTGCTTGATGTGTGTTGTGTTTTATGTTAAACAAGTTTTATCACATGCTATCCCTTGTTTTCCATGTAATACAGCCACTACGAATATTTTTATCTTAACCATGAGTAAGATAACATTTTGAGCTTTTTCATTGGCTACATATTCTTTGACTGACCAATCGCATGACATTATTTTGGTGAACATAGATACCAGGTGGAGGTGTAAATTTTGTTTTTCCGCACTCTAACTCAAGAACGGATTGAACTATTGGAATGAAACTTCATACATAGATACCTTAAAGCAAGACCTCACTTGGGTTTGTAAATGGGGTGGGTGGGTCAATGTCAAGGTCACTGTTGCCAAAAATAGAAAATAGATTTCCGCTTAACAACTGGAGAACGAATTGAGATATTTGAATAAAACTACATACATAGATACCTTTTATTGAGACCTTACTTGGGATTGCATATGGGGTGGGTGGGGTCCAGGTCACCGTTATAAAAAAAGAAAAACGGTTTCAACTCATTAACTTAAGAACACATTAAGATATGTTAATGAAACTTTATATGAAGATACCTTCTACTGAGACTTCGCTTGGGATTGCATTTGGGGTGGGTGGGGTTAAGGTCAAGGTCACCGTTACTAAAAATTCAATAGGTGTTCCGGGTTCGCTTCCCACACCTGGCGCAAGTGAGTTTGGTTGGTGGTCATCATACTGGACAGGTGGGGTTTCCTCCGGGTACTCCGGTTTCCCCCCACAGCACAAGACCACACCAAAATTAAAATATATTTCAGTAAAAAATAAATAGCCGGAAATTGCAGCTTTGATTCAAAATTCGTCCCAACTTTCGTGAGTCTCCAGTAAGTTAATTAGGTAGGAGTGCTGGGACACACTCCGGGTCCAAACATAATGCAGCCTCAGGCGCAAAAGGACCTCATAAACTTCGAAATACACGCATACTAAAAATACGGTAGAACAATGGTTTCTGCTAAATAACTTAACAAATATTATATGACAGCGTGTGTGACATTTATTTTGTAAACCTTAGGGCAAAATGTCCCCCGAGGCGAATGCCGAGTGGTGACATTCTGTTTCGAGGGTTGACAATATCTATGTCACACACGCTGCCATATTATGATATTTATTTTATTATACCGAACAAACTTGAGTAAAAAAAGGTAAACACATGCTTAATTCTGCCCATCAAGATTGAAGAATGCCTAAATCTTCTTTCATCTTCAGAAATACTTGCAAACTGTCTTTTCTGACAGTTAACTTTGAAGAGAATTGCTTGTTTAAACATAGAATAGTGACGTCACAACTATATTACGTTACAACAAGGGAGGCAATATTTTCATGATGCGGCTTAAAAAAGTGATGCAGTTACTTGCCCTTACACGACATTCAAAATGTCAGCGCGGTCACATGGCCTGACAGTCACTTTTTGCTTGGTCGCGTGCCAAAAATTTGAAATGTTTTTGACAGTCAGATACCTCTTTATCGGGTAATGGGAATTTATCGTTGTCGACAAAAGTGAGGTATAAATAAATTGAAATATTTTAATGAAACTTTATATGTAGATACCATATATCAAGACCTCGCTTGGGATTGCAAATGGGGTGGGTGGGGTCCAGGTCAAGGTCAAAGTTACTAATAATAGAAAAACGGTTTCCGCTCAATCTCTTGAGAACGCATCGAGATCTTTTAATAAAACTTCATATGTAGACCCCGCTTGCGATTGCATATGGGGTGGGTGCGGTCAAGGTCACCATTACCACAAATAGAAAAATGGTTTCCACTTTCCAGAACTTTCTTTTATTATTGTGCTGACTTTTATGCATTTCATTGGAAAATTTTGTTTTTCTTGGAATTTCCACGTTTCTTGTTTATGTTTGATATGTGAAGCTTCAAGTGTGTGTCTCTGTGCTGACATGTCAGGCTACACTCTACTTTGAGTGCCCGAGTATGATTTGCATTGACTGTTCCAAGGCAGTGACCCTTGTTTTATTAATGTTTGTGTTTGTTATGTGTTTATGTATTGTGCTGTGATTTTTTGTCAATAAATAACTTGCCTTAAGGTAGAAAGCTCCTAATGGGACTTTTTTCAGACCTTGACTTTCTTATTATCTTTGATCATTAAATCTATTATTAGACTTAACTGTGAAATATAAACAAAATCTAACCTCACATTTTGACAAAAATGCGATTTATGTTATAACCCCTCATTTTTCTACTTCAACCTAAAATTTTGATGGGGTACACTGACAAAAATGACTGACATATTGTCAAAATGTATTTAATTTATTCCTGAATAGCTTTAATTTATATGTTAAAGATGTATCTTATGAAACAGTCTAACAAACATAAGTACTAAAGTTGACCAACAATACTTATGACATTAAATTTGGCTAAGCATATGGTAAAAAACATCAGATTTCATTACAGTAAAAATACGCCTAACACCAATTTTTGTATTTTTTAAAACTTTTGTTTCATAGTATGTCAAAATCAGTAATACCAAAATGTAATATAACCTATCTGAGAGGAAAAAGGTATAAATTGACGTAGGTTCACCACAATAATCTCAAGGTATAACATTTGGAGTGAAGCAACCCAATGTTATAAAAAAAATGAAAATTATGAAAAATAAGACAAGTAAAAAAGCAAATATTTTCCTTCTGTGCTAATTTTTGTTTTCTCTTCTAATTATAATCTAATAGCAGTATTGATATTAAATGAATTATTTTTGCATCAATGTTAAAGGAATAGTGTTTTGTGTAAACATTTTAAATACAAATGTAACTAGCTGAGGTTCACATGTCCTTGGTTACCAAATTCAGAAAAATAATAAACATTTTTTATAAGTGTGTGTTTCAAAAAGTTCAATTGACATTTTCATTACATTGGGTTAACAAGAGCTTCAAAAAAACGGGCAATCTTTGTGATAACTTCATCAAGACTCTTCTTGGAGCTTGTGACTATTGGTAAAATGTCACTGTTTTTGGATAAAAAGGTGTCTCTTAGACCATTCTCATCATTTCGCCGATACATAATTTTCATATGTTTTTACAGCTGTAGATCTCGTCAGAATTCCTCAGTGGAGCAGGCCCAAGTTTACACAATGAACAGTATTTTAAATTATCCAACAGAACGACAAACTCGATCACCCGACTGACTATTTTTGTTTTTGGTGTGAATGAATGTTATTTCACAGCAAGGAGCACATATCTCCTTCACGCAGATATGTTTTATATACGAATAAATATGTTCAATAATACTAATACTCCTTGGATGTTTATTTATAACTATTTTAACTTAAGTGTAATGAAATATACCAGACATATTGTGAAAATGTCATGATTAAATGTAAACAGAAATTCCCAACAATGACGTCATTTGAAGGTATTTCCCATGCCAGAGTACCTTGTTTTTCTTCAAACTACATTTTTACCTTCATCTTTAAACACAAATAAGCATTTATTTCACACATTTAATTGAAAATGACTCAACATTCGAAAAGTAAACCGATATTTCGCAAGTATTTCCGAAGTCATTAGGATCTTTCTACCTTAAATAAAGGACTTTGTGTTGCTAATAAGAGTTCTCTCCTGCTGATGCAACTGGAGTTAATAATAATGATCACTTTGTTTATGCTAAATAAGGATCATATGAGGCGTGCCTTGGGAAAACCGGGCTTAATGCATGTGCGTAAAGTGTCGCCCGTGATTAGCCTGTGCAGTCTGCCACTTTCCGCTTTCATGGTATTTTCTGCTTCAAGGAAGTCTCTTCTAAACATAAATCCACTGTCGGCGGAAAGTGGCGTCCTGGATTAGCCTGTGTGGACTGCACAGGCTGATCGGGGACGACACTTCACGTACGTGCCTTAAGCCCGGTTTTCCAACGGCACTCCTCATATATTTTGTGTAAGTGACATAACAGTAACTATTAATGACAGAAACAATTACATGTTATAGCTACATCCTGGACGGCTATCCGCAAACAAAACGCCAGGTGGAGCTCCTCACAGAGCGATGTCTCATCCCGTTCCGGGTCGTCGAAATCGACGTGAAGAGCAAGGAGATCATGGTCCGGGGAACTAAGGACAGGATTGCAGCCACAAGGTACGTACTCGGATTATTTTGTTCCATCATCAAGCCAATATTGACAAAATAACACCCCTTGGGATAAACTTAGTTTATTCACACACATATTATGAAATATCTCCATTTATATACACTTTTTCATGTAACTAATTTATTCCATGTGTTAAAACATGTTTATTTAATCTTATGTTTAGAGCCAAAACATTACTATGTTCTACCACTATATCTTTTTAAAGACGTTCGCAACAATTACCTTCAATTTCTTTCCAAAGACAGATTTTCTTAAGAATTGGCACACACATGCATCAGTGTATCCTAAAACTAAAACAGTCTTAAAAATAGGGGTCACCGGCCTTTTTCCGGAAATATTGAATATTGAATACGGTACCTGTCGAAGCCTTTTTTTCAGTTTGTGTTACTTAGAATGTTGAATAATATAATGCGTTTATATTCAAACAAAGAAGGCGATTTTTAAATGCATCTTTTTTAAATGTTTCGTTTGGTAACATACAAGTGCAGTTTAACGATAAAACGCGCTTGTTCTACAGTTATAATTTAAAAAATAACTTTTAATGGACACTTAACGAGGTTAATTATGCATTAAATATGCCTGTGAAAACATCAATAATTTATCAAATATAGGAATATCTTTTGTTCCAAGTGACAGATTTTGTTAAAATATCCCACATACATGCGTCAATGTATACAGAAACTAAAACAATCTTAAAAGATAGGGGTCACGGGCTTGTTCCGGAAATATTGGGTTTTGAATACTGTACCTGTCGAAGCCCCTTTTTCAGTTTGGATTTTTATCAATGTTTTAAGTATATAGGATAGTTTTTTTTCATACAAGCTTATGGTTCTTTCAACTGATATGTACATGCTTTGTTTGGCAATATACAAGTGTATGTTGATAATAAAAACTGCTAAAATAATGAATTTGACTTGACATTTAAGTGTGTCTAATGGGAACTAATAATGCTTTCTGAAACTTCATTTTTGTCGAATGAATATATTCTTCCAAACGACAGATTTTCTTAAAATTTCGCAGATACATGCATCAATGTATACTTACACCAAAACATTAATAGAAAGAATGGCTCACCGAACTTGTTTGTGAAATATTGGATTTCATATAGGGTACCTGTGTAGTCTGTTTCCTGTTTCGTTTTAACATACATAAACAACGTATGGATAGAATGGAGATATTTAAAGGATCATTTCTGAACTAATTTGTTTGGAAATACATTGCATAAGTGTGTTTTTGATTATTATATATGCTTTCTGAACTTTTACTATTAAAAATATTTATTTTGAATGGACATTAGAGATAAAATTAGTATATTGTAACCTATATACAATAAAAGAAAAATGAAGCAAAAGGAGAAATTAACCCAATTATTTTCTTTTTGTTGCAAACGTCTTTAAGAGCAATTTTTAATAGGAACAGTGATCAGCCAAACATCACAGAGTAAGAACCTGTATTGTTAAATAAACTGTATTTTCATATATATAGGCTAAAATTATGTGCTAATTAAAAAGAATTGTCATAATTGTTTATGTCAATAGTGATTTTTAATTTGTGAAAGTATACAAAATCACATTCACACATGTTATTTTCCAATGGCTGAATCTTTGCTTTCTGTGAGTTATATTTCAACATCTGGCATACTCAAAGCAACAAGCTGCTGAAAACTGTAGGCACTCTGTTTTTTAATTTTTTGAGTTGCCTGAAAAGGCGTCATAGGGGTTACTTCAGCTGCGGCAGCGGCATCCCCTTTAGTTCGTGCAGACAATTACTTGAGAAGTTATTATGCAATCACTATGAAACTTTAGGGAAGTGTTAGTAGGCATAAAAGGAAAGTTAATTTCGGTTTTCGGCATAATTACTCTTATCTTACTTGAGTTATGCCCCGTCAGGCGACAAACCCGACTCGCAGAGTTCAAGTGTTGTAATTGAATGTTGTTTCCTGTGTTTAGATATTTGCAATACATGCTTCGTCATTTTGGAGAGAGGTAGTAAATTGTTCCAAACCGTTTTCATTTTTTGCTGAGAAAGTTTGTTCATGAGTTTGTGAATGTTGTTATTTGTGTTTTTGTTATTTGAATGTCTTTGTTCTATAGTCAACGTTAGACTGATTATTGTGCTAGGAAATACTGTGATGTCTAAGCAAGAAATCATTGTTCACAGTTATCGTATGTAACAATGTTAATACTGGTAGTTTCAATTGGTAACTGGCTAATGATAATGAAGATTTTGAATTTTTTTAACTACTTTTAAAATCTTTCCTTTGCAAATTTACATGCACCTCGCATGTCAAATGATAAATAATTTAGATTTCCACATGGCAAAGATGTTAATCTGCTATAAAGAATTTTGCAAAATCAAAGAAAACTGCATGAAAATGCATAAAATATATACATGTAATTTTTTATTGTATTTATTTTGCACATGATAACAAATGGATGTTGTAGCTATAATAAATTCAGCAAATATCAGAGGAAACTGTATACAAATGTATACCACTATATTTATACAGACTACAGCCAATGCATGACAGTGCTCAGATCCTCGCAGTGAAGCTGGCAGCATACAACATGAATGTGGGTGAAGTACGCCAGTGGTACGAGGCAGAGCACATGAACTACCGGCTCATTAACGGTGAGAGTTCCAAGTGGTGGGTGTGGAACACTGCTCTCGACCTCTCGAGGGAAAGCGTCCGCCAGATTCAGACCTACTTGCAGCACATTTCAGACGGTTTGTAGACTTAATAAATTAATATTTCAATTGAAATAAATAAAATGAATTAAATGTAAAATGTCAGGGTTGGGCGTGAAACTATTGTATCTGATATAGAAATGTTCAGCAGGTACAACAGTTTTGTGCTCAACCTTCAATTTATAGAATTATTGTTGCTGTTTACGTGGGTGTGTGGTTTGGTATGCAATAATGCCCTAGACAAAGTAAGAAACATAATTCAGGTTTTATATTAATAAATATAATTATTGTTAAACTGTAATTTAATGTAAAATGTATCAGTCACGATCATTCTCATTGACAGTACTAGTTTTACCCAGAAATAGAAGATCTCTGATACCCTAAGCATTCAAAATGATCTTGCTAACATTCAATAAGGAGGTACCTTTGGGCCAACAGGACAGTTTTCATAATGTTACTGCTCAGAAAAGTCACAGATTGATGTTTATCAAATATTGTTTAATTGCTTTGCTGCTTCATTTCTTATCGTCAGTATATTCTACAGGTAAAGCTGCCTCCATCGCAGACATGTGCATTACGCCGTCAGATTTCCTCCAGAGAGTTGGCGATTACGAACAGTACTGTCCTGTCAGTCTGGCGTTGCGTGGAGAACTGGTGGACTGCTCTACAAACAAAACACTTCAGTTTGCTGCAGAGTTTAGAGGTATGTTTGTACATATTTGGTTTTACTGAGATTTGTATATATAATTTTTTGACATTTGCCATGTTGACTGTAATGGGGTATATCAGTGGAGGATCAGTAATAAATTTTTGTTGATCAGTGCTTATTTATTGAAATTTTTATTGCAGAATTACTAAAAGAGAAGGTATTGTTAATTTTCACAATAGGTATAGTTTTGCGTTTAAAAAAGTGTTATATATAGACACTTATTTTATTTAGTTGATTTTGATAATAAAACAAATGAAAATTATGTTAGCTGGTAATGGGCATGTGCAAATAGGATGAAACTGGATAGCATTGGGGCATGTTTTCCTTTTGGCTGCAACATTTTGGGTTGTGTTTTTACAAGTAAATCAAAATGTAGATAAAGCATTATCCACCCTGTTCAGGCCACTACTACAAGTGTGCTGGGAAGACAGAGCTGGTGGAGTTCCTGAAAGAACCAGAGAAGTATGTGCCCCCCCTCGCGCCCAACAAGCTGCCTCCCCCTAGCAGGCTGCCACGGCGACGAAACCCGTCGGAGGTCAAGGCATCTGCAACTGTTGAGCTCAACAGTTACTGCCCTGTCACGTACTTGGATGGCAAGTGCAGGTAAGTTAAGGCAATGGAAGAACTTTCTAATGTTCTTATATGGGCAGGCATATACTTCAGATTAAACGCGATCCCCGACACTCCGGAAATAGACTGGTCGGATTTTAGATCCCCTTATACATTTTTGGGAATTTAAATGCCGGCTTTTGCACACTACTTATAGATGGCAGATGCGTTTACACCAAGCATCTCTCATTGTGGGGATTAGACCCAAACAAATATAATTAGTCAAAATTCCCTGGGTCAGCCTGCTGCTTCTCCCTTGGGAGAAAATATTGATATGTGCAAAATACCCACAATGAACTTTTCTTTTTTTTTTTCAACAAGCATAATATTACTGTTGATTGCTGTCTTTAAGTGCAGATTGTACGTAATTTGGTATTTGGTCTTGCATAGATATGTTTGGGAGCCACCATCAGGATTTTGGAAATATGAAACATTCTTATTGTTTTGTTTCCAGATATGAGGCTATAACACCTGGCAACCCAGATTTTATTGCAGAATATATGGGCAAATATTGGTACTGCGAGTCAGAGGAGAAACTGCTGAGATTCATGAAGTAAGTACCATTGTTGAAGCATCGTAGCTAACAATAATCTTGTTATGGAGCTCTATATAAATTGTTTGGTAAATGGTATTTTTACAACCTACATTTACATGAAAAGGTTTTCCTACCCCTGTATATGCAAAACTATGTAATTAAGGTTTGATCTCAAGGTGCAGAAATATAGAAGTATGAAGAAACTATTGCTATTCAATTAATGTATTCTATATTTTAATCAATTAACTGTTTAAACTCATTTTCAAATGAAAATGTATTGTTTAAAACAGATTTGGTTTCTGTAAAGATTTTCAGTTGTGATGGATTCTCCCATTTCTATTCTAACAGTATTTCACGAATTTTGCGGACTGCACAAACTAATCCAGGAAACACTTTACGCAAATGAATTAAGTCCGGTGTTCCCATGACACGCCATAAATGTATTTTTGTTTTCCTGCAGACTGCCAGAGCAATATGCGAGCCTCCAGTTGCCCCACAAGCTGCCCCCCACGAAGGAGTCCCTGACTCTCACCAACCTGCCCATGCTGGGCTACATGGAGCAGACCGCAGCCACCGCCCTCATCAAGGCCATGACCGCGTGTGGCAACGTAAAGCCCAAGTACCCCTTCCTCAGTGCCAGCAGATCCGCCCTGTTCTACATCGCTTACCATCTGAAAGGTATGGGCAGTTTCTGGCAAAACTTGTACTCAGTCTGAAATGAAAAATGGGTACAATAGAATTTTAAATCCGTAATAATAATTCTTTTTTAGAATTATTTGAAAACATGTTCACTACATGACTAGCCCATGTTAAATTGTCATATAAATATCACGAAACAATTTGTAATGTCCATTGCAAATGTCACCCTCATGTGGAGCTAAAAAAGAACAGAGGTTTTTACCTAAATCAAGGGAGCCCAAATATGCTTCTACTAGGCAAACGCTATTTACAATGTGTTTTTGCTTCCGGCCCTATAGTTGATGATTAAAGAAGTTATTTTTCATATGTTCCCTTGTTTTTATTGTTTGGTATTATAAAATAAATATCACACCCCATATAAGGTGATACAACATATTGTCAACGCTCAAAATCATAATGTCAACCTCGGTTTATGCCTCCATTGACATTATCATTCTCAATTTACACGCTTTAAATATTTATATTGGCAGCATTCAATCCCAAATTGTTTACACGCTTTAAATATTTATATTGGCAGCATTCAATCCCAAATTGTTTACACGCTTTAAATATTTATATTGGCAGCATTCAATCCCAAATTGTTCACACGCTTTAAATATTTATATTGGCAGCATTCAATCCCAAATTGTTCACACGCTTTAAATATTTATATTGGCAGCATTCAATCCCAAATTGTTTACACGCTTTAAATATTTATATTGGCAGCATTCAATCCCAAATTGTTCACACGCTTTAAATATTTATATTGGCAGCATTCAATCCCAAATTGTTCACACGCTTTAAATATTTATATTGGCAGCATTCAATCCCAAATTGTTCACACGCTTTAAATATTTATATTGGCAGCATTCAATCCCAAATTGTTCACACGCTTTAAATATTTATATTGGCAGCATTCAATCCCAAATTGTTCACACGCTTTAAATATTTATATTGGCAGCATTCAATCCCAAATTGTTCACACGCTTTAAATATTTATATTGGCAGCATTCAATCCCAAATTGTTCACACGCTTTAAATATTTATATTGGCAGCATTCAATCCCAAATTGTTCACACGCTTTAAATATTTATATTGGCAGCATTCAATCCCAAATTGTTCACACGCTTTAAATATTTATATTGGCAGCATTCAATCCCAAATTGTTCACACGCTTTAAATATTTATATTGGCAGCATTCAATCCCAAATTGTTTACACGCTTTAAATATTTATATTGGCAGCATTCAATCCCAAATTGTTTACACGCTTTAAATATTTATATTGGCAGCATTCAATCCCAAATTGTTTACACGCTTTAAATATTTATATTGGCAGCATTCAATCCCAAATTGTTCACACGCTTTAAATATTTATATTGGCAGCATTCAATCCCAAATTGTTTACACGCTTTAAATATTTATATTGGCAGCATTCAATCCCAAGAGTTCCGACTACATTCGCAAGAAGTACAAGAAAAAGCTAGACAGGTTTGAGGAGACGTGCGCACTCATTAAATATCTCGGCAACACGATGACGGTGCGCTACAAAGAGCCGCAGGAGAGACCAGCAGACTTCGACTTGAAATTACAGACTTTCTTTGCATTACGAGGCATCGAACCCACTCCAACTTGGATTTCATAGACTGTGATTGATCTTGTCTGTGTTTTAAATGAAATTCTGTATGTTCTTTTTTTTTCAAATGGGTCATGTATAAACATTTAAATGGAAATGAAGTGTCGATGCATTTGATGAATACAAAAATTTCAACTTTATCTGAGTTGCATGTTTATAAGGCATTGAGCCTATCCCGTATGGATTTCACAGACTGTGGTGAACTTGACTGTTTTGTCTGAAATTGTGTTATTTTTGCTTATTGGTAAATATACAAAATTTGATACGGGAAATACCAGGTAAAATGTCAATTAATGTTTCATGAATACAATTTCTCTTTTATCTGAGTTACATGTTAAAAATATGGATTAAAAACACACCTGTTGTGTATGTGTAGAAGAATGATTCATGAGGATTTATGTATGAAGTAATCATTTCAGTCGTACATAAAATAACAAGAGTAGTGTCTTTTGACATTAAGTGTTCGGTAAATAGATGCCAGGTACTGAGGTAGAAGTGTGACTCGCAAAAACATATTAAGTGATGGTCTTTGAATGCGTCCGTCCATAATGCATGTGTTTGTGATATTTCATTATTAGAATTTTAATACTGAATCTTGTTAGTATATGATTGATGGTAACTTATTTATAAACACTACACCTTTCAGTTTCTTTGTACATGTAAGTCTGTGATATTTTATTTTCTGGATAATGCATATTATATCCATAAATGTTGACGATGCGTTTGTGTGTGTATTGTCTTATTTTTACTCATAAGGTCTGTAATTTCAACAATGTTGGTAAAGTTTCTAAAAATGTTTTAATGCATCTAACCTGCCTTTACACTCATTGTCATTTCTATTGACTTTGATGCTATGTGGGACAAAATCTATTCTTAGTATATAACATGTATTAAATTGAGAATAAAAATACAATATTGTTAACTGATCAATGTTGTTGTTTCTAAAAAACTCGTGCAATAAGTTACAATACTTAGGAGTCCTTCAGCATGCTAGAATTATTCAAGGTTTGTTCATTTCCGCTCCAGGTCAAA
This sequence comes from Congeria kusceri, assembly GCA_027627225.1. Lineage (NCBI taxonomy): Eukaryota > Metazoa > Mollusca > Bivalvia > Myida > Dreissenidae > Congeria > Congeria kusceri. The sequence goes on along the minus strand of CM051024.1, from coordinate 90,359,550 downwards.
ACAAATTTGTTACGCTCCATAACTTTTAAATGCCAGAATAGATTTTCATATTACTTAGATTATTATTCCCTATGACCATATGATATGTTACGTATATGACCCATGCTCGTCAATGGTCAAGGTCACGATTGAAGGTCAAGACAAAATTTCTGCTCCAGAACTTATTAATGTCTGGAAGGATTTTCCTATTACTTCATATTTTTATTCCCCATAACCAGATGACCACATGACCCATGTTTGTCTGTCACAGGTCAAGGTCACAATTGAAGGTCATGACAAAATCATTTCCGCTCCATAACTTATTAATGCCTGGAAGGATTTTCATAATACTTAATATTTTTATTCCCCATAACCAGTTGACAACATGACCCATGCTTGTCTGTCAAAGGTCAGGTCACAATTGAAGGTTAAGACAAAATTGTTTCCACTCTTGTCTGTCCATATTTTATTTCCACTCCATAACTTCTAAATGCCTGAAAAGATTTTAATATTACTTAGATAATTATTCCCCAGGACGAGATGATGTGTTTCGTATTTGATCCATGCTTATCTGACAAACGTCAAGCCTAAAAGCATATTTTTATCGGACCAGAGAACGGAATTTAATTGCAGAATTACACTGCTTATAAGGACATGTACACATATTGAGGCCAAACAAAATGTAATAGTGTTTCGCACAACTGTCTCAAAAAAGTAAGGAAGAGTCGGGATTAAGTTTTTTAGCTTTACTACAGATATTAGAAGAATAAATGCATCCGCATCTGATCTTTGATATTCAGAAGTCTTGTAACTTCAAAACTACATAAGTTATTCACTTGAAACTTGGAATATACCTTTGCAATCAACTTCAGCATCAGGTGCAAAATTCCCTATAACTTGTTTTTGACAGACTTATGCCCCTTTTTCACATAGATTTTCTGGATAAAGTTGTCATTGACTCCAGCATGAGCTTCAACATTCCCCGTAACTCTGTTTTGTATTTTGACAGAGTCATGCCCCTCTTTCACATAGATTTTCTGGCTAAAATCTATTTTCGAACGTCTTACTACTTCAAAACTACACAAGTTATTCCCTTGAAACTTGGAATGTACCTTTGTCATCTTCTCAAAGATGAATTGCAACATTCCCCTTAACTCAGTATGGTATTTTGACAGTGTTATGCCCCCTTTTTACATAGATTTCTAAACTAAATAAGGTATTCACTTGAAACATGGAATACATCTTTGTAATCATCTCCTAAGCATCAGATGCAACAATCCCCATAACTCTGTCTTGTATTTTGACAGTGGTATGCTCACTTTTTACCTAAATTTTTTAGTTAAAGTTTATGTTCCAAAGTCTTATAATTTCTAAACTACATAAGGTATTCACTTGGAATGAATGGATGAACTAATTTCTATAACTCAGCTTTGTATTTCAACAAATTCATGCCCCTTCCACTGTCCAAAATTTGTACCAACTGAAATACTTAGAAAAGTCGAGCACGCTGTCCTTTTGTCTTTAAAGCTCTTGTTTAAAGACATATTTCAGTCAAAAAACTTTGAAAATTATCTAAAATCTGACAAATACCGGTTTCACCGTCGATTTAGGTCAGGGGGGGTTCGATAGGTAGGGTCGGGTAGCCCGAACCAGATTTTTTTTAGGCCTGATTGGTAATGTGTGTACTCCGAGAACATGCAAATAATTTCATATTTTGTTAAAAATAGTAAGAATATATGCGTACCTATCATACTACAGTATCATAATATTAAGTTGAAGCATTTTTTATGTTAAAGACAGAGCTTGGATTTTGGATTGAATGAGCAAAACACCGGAATGTGCGTAGAAAAATAACTGTCGAAGACCGACTTTTAATGTGAGCTATTCAGTGAGGTGTAGTTTTTTGCTCAAGATCATCACTTCCGTAAACAACGAAAGCAGGAAAAAAAAAAGCGATTCATACGTAATACAACATTCATTTAACAGAAATTGCATGCATTTGAGTTATATTATATTACCTGACAGTACCGCAAACAGTTGTGAAACGCGTATGATACTTATGAGTTTCTGATGTGGCCATCGCGAAATTAGATGATATATTGGATCAAATACCTGTAGCAAATGGATATGTCGACAGTTTCGGCTTTTTGCGTGACACTAGTTGTATATTTAGTCAAAGAAGTTGCAATTTGCTCAAAGTTACCACCTAAAGTGTTATTAATTTCCGTTGATGGATTCCGGTACAACTATCTAGACCTACTTCCAGCCAAAGAAACTCCAAACTTCCATGAACTTATTAAAAATGGTGTAAAAGGTGAACTAATAAATGTTTTCCCAACAAATACTTATCCTAACCATTACACATTGATAACTGGTTTGTATCCAGAGAGCCATGGTATCGTGCAAAACAGATTTTACGATAAAGATTTCCGTGTGAAAGATTTTTTCTGGTACGATGACAGAAGGGACAATTTTGACCCCGTTTGGTATGATGTTGGAGCAGAACCAATTTATGTCACCAACAAAAAGGGCTCAGGAATTAGAAAGTGTGGATCTATACTTTGGCCTGGCGGTCTCGGCAAAGTAAAAGGTGTTCAGCCAGATATGATTTACGAGGATAAAGACCCATTCAGTCACGTTAACTTCACGAAAATGTTTGATGACATGGTTGAGTGGTTTACAATGAAAGACAACCCAATCAATTTAGGCCTGTTGTATGTTGATGAACCGGATGAGCTGGCACATCACTATGGAGCTGGTTCTCTTGAAGTGATAAATTTTATCAAAGAGTTTGATGGTATATTGGGACATTTTATCCAAAAACTAAAAGATACAGGCCTGATTAATGAGTTAAACATTATACTGCTAGCAGATCATGGGTTCACCAACATAACTACGCATGTGTTATTTACTGACTATGGAATATTGGAACATGAATATACCACTGGGTCATATTTCCAGAATCGTGCTGCTCTCCAAATGTACCCAAAAAGTATGTATACACCTAACATTTAAAGTTAAACATTTCTCAGTCTCCTTTAATATTTTAGAAAAACTCGTTCATTGTTTTTAGAATAAAAAGTATCAGTCTTATCTCAGTATACTGTCTAGAAATATATGTGAGAAAACATTTATTGTTTTAGTATACTTTAAACAATATCGTGAGGGTTGAGCATGAAACTGTTGTATTTGCTTAACATTTGTATATATCAGATACATGTAAAATAGTTTCACAATCAGCCCTCAATTAGTCCTTTAATGTATTCAAGCTACAAATGTTCTGACGCTAAACAAGTTTAAATAATACCCATTGCTATTATATTTTTAACTTCATGCTTGCACCAGTCAATTTAAAAACAGATTATAAAAACTAAGCTGGTTCTAAGCCATGATATAGCCATATTTTTTTTATTTTCACAGAAAATTCCTTCAAACTTGGAAAAAACATTACTGGATAAATTTTGCTTAAGTTATGATTATAGTTATTTCCGGTAAATGTGTTTCTGTGTATTATCTTTTATTTGAAATTCTGTTAACAATGCATTAAATATTTTCAGATTCCACTGTTGATGTGCTGTACAAAAAGCTTTCAAATGATTCATTAAAGGACAAAATAGACGTATATCTGAGAGACAGTAGTGACTATTTAAGAAATCAACTTCACTTTAGTGCAAGTTCCAGGATAGCTCCAATAATTGTAACAGGGAAAGAAGGCATAGTTTTATTTCCAAACCAATCAGCAACTCAAAATTACTCAACTAAAGGTATGAACAACTGTTTATGTGTCCAATCTGTTGATATGTTTCTGACTTTCTGTAGAATAGAGTTTAAGTACATGAAAACAAATGCAAAAACTAAAGTTTATAATTGTATTTTTAGCTCGACTATTTGAAGAATAGGTGAGTTTTCCTACTACCACCGGCGTCCGCGTCTGAATTTGGTTAAAGTTTTTATTCAAAAGTCTTGTAACTTCAAAACTACATAAGTTACTCACTTGAAACTTGGAATATACCTTTGTCATCAACTCCAGTGTCAGGGGCAACATTCCCCATAACTCTGTTTTGTATTTTGCAGAGTTATGCCCCTTTTTCACTTAGATTTTCTGGTTAAAGTTTATATTCAAACGTTTTGTAACTTCAAAACTACATAAGTTATTCACTTGAAACTTGGAACTAACCTTTGTCATCAACTCCAGTATCAAGGGCAACATTCCCCATAACTCTGTTTTGTATTTGACAGAGTTATGCCCCTTTTTCACATATATTTTCAGGTTAAAGTTAATATTCAAAAGTTTTGTAACTTCAATACTACAAAAGCTATTCACTTGAAACTTGGAATATACCTTTGTCATCAACTCCAGTATCAGGGCGAACATTCCCCATAACTCTATTTTGTATTTTGATAGAGTTATGTCCCTTTTTCACATAGATTTTCTGTTTAAAGTTTATATTCAAAAGTTTTGTAACTTCAAAACTACACAAGTTATTCACTTGAAACTTGGAACTAACCTTTATCATCAACTCTAGTACCAGGGGCTACATTACCCATAACTCTATTTGTATTTTGACAGAGTTATGCCCCCTTTTCACTTAGATTTTCTGTTTATAGTTTATATTCAAAAGTTTGGTAACTTCAAACTTGAATAAGTTATTCACTTGAAACTTGGAAGTAACCTTTGTCATCAACTCTAGTATCAGGGGCAGCATTACCCATAACTATGTTTTGTATTTGGACAGAGTTATGCCCCTTTTTCACATAGATTTTCTGGTTGAAGTTTTTATTCAAAAGTTTTGTTACATCAAAACTACGTAAGTTATTCACTTGAAACTTGGAACTAACCTTTGTCATCAACTCTAGTATCAGGGGCAACATTACCTATAACTCTGTTTTGTATTTTGACAGAGTTAGCCCACTTTTTACATAGACTTTGTGGTTAAAGTTTTTGTTCCAAAAATGTATAAACTATACAAGTCTTCACTTACAAATATTGTATTTTAACAAATGTATGCCCCTTTCACTATCCAAAATATGTACCAACTGAAATACTTCGAATAGTGGAGCGCGCTGTCCTCTGACAGCTCTTGTTCAAAACCTTAACATGTTTTGACTAACTACAGGACAGTACAGGAACTTAGTCGCAGATATCATGTACCTAAAGACAGGCTTCATGATATTATAGTTTAGATATGAGGGTAGATCTGCATTGGTCTTCCTGGTTCAGGGATGCAGTTCTTGTGTGTTGCACAGTGGTTAAGGTTTTGGAACATTGACAAACAGTTGTCAGGGGTATCGAAATCTTATACATGTATTGCCTTTTTTTCCATTTTTGAAAAACAGAATTTTCTGCTTGTCCGTACCAAATGATTATTTAGTAAATATTGACATTATTTCACTTGTCCGTCCGCGCTCTGGGACAAGTTGGGCAATCTGGACAATTGATTTTGCCATGATACATGAAGGTTAAAGATTATGTATGCAGCTCGGAAAAAAATCTATGACAATGAATATTACTGTGATTTTCTGCAGGTGGACACGGCTATGACCCTCTAAAGTTCAGGAACATGCATCCCATATTTTTGGCCACAGGACCAGCATTCAAGATGGGTGTCGAGATTAAAGCATTCCCCAATCTTGATATTTATCCACTGATGTGCCACATTCTAGGCGTTGATCCAGCCCCTAATAATGGCTCCCTTGATAGAGTGAGGGAGATTTTACGGGACTCAGAATCAGGGAACAGGGAAGCCTTAATTACGGGGATTACTAGTGTATCCAGTATGTATTGTTGTATTGGAATTTTACGTACATGTAAAAAGAGTGGTAAACAAGGTATTTATAATCAATATGTTATTTCACAATCATGTTAATAAGACCTATTATTATATACCTGTTTAAAATCTTAACAAAATACATGCTGTATCAATCGGTGAAATACATGGCGTCAGAAACAAAATCCCGTATTATGCTACTCGCTATTTTTCCGATCCCGTATTACCATACTAGCCGGACTACTTTTTTATGACGTCATCATAGAGTTATGTAAACAAATGTAATTTATACCTACAGTGATTAGTCATTATTGTAGTTTTTAAACAAATAAAATAAGGTAAATGCACATTTGAAGTTTATCGTGGTATATAATAAAAGGAATATTACGCTAGTCAATTGTTCCAAGAGTATGTATTAGTCTTGTGGCTTGCGTTATTTCGTATCACACGAGAGGCGGAGCCTCTCGTGTGATACGTCATCACACAAGCCACTCGACTAATACATACTCTTGGAACAACTGACTAGCATAATATTCTGTATATAGTGCATTCTAAGTGACACATTTTATAATAAAATAATCATTATTGTCAAGGCTGTTTTAATTTATTGACTTTAACTAAAAGTATTTAATCAGTGTCATGTTTATTAAGTAAAATATTCTGATATACAATAATTTGAAACAAATTGCTGAAATATGTATTTAAATGACAATGTTTACAATGAACCGTAAAAAAAATTGTTTGTTTCAGGTTACTCGATCTACCCTAAAAAAATGCCCCGACCATAGAATTTTTTTGGGGGTTTGTCAGATTGAATTTTGTTTTATTTACCTTTTTCAATAATTAAATGTGTTTTTGGATAAATAAGTGTTTTGTTTTGATAGTATCCACTTATAAACAATGTTCTAGGATATTACTGATATGTTTTGAATATTTATTCAGTTTTAGAATCTTCAAGTTGACCATTTACCAAATAAAAAAACAAATAACAAATAAATAAATCCCGACCTACCTACCCTAATGTTTTTGGGCATGTAACCTGAAACAAACATATGAGGCGCTTCGTGGGAACACTGGTCTTAATGCATGTGCGTACAGTGTCGTCCCGGATTAGCCTGTGCACTCTTCACAGGCTAATCCAGGACGGCACTTTCCGTTTTTATGGTATTTTCTATTTCAATGAAGTGTCTTCTAACCATAAATCCACTTTAGGCGGAGAGTGTCGTCCCAGATTAGCCTGTGCGGACTGCACAGGCTAATCCGGGATGACACTACGCACATGCATTAAGTCCGGTTTTCCCACGACGCGCCACATATTCTCTTTAACGCCTGATCACTATTACATGTTTATGTTTGTGTCTGTGTGCTATGTGTTTTATGGTTTCCTCACAACTCCCTGAATGCAGTCAGCTGTCACACTCATTGCAGTGCTGGTGGTGTTTGGGGTGACTGTGCTGATTGCTGGCCTCTATGGGATATGTGCCTGCCACAACGCGAGGAAGAAGCCGAGGATGCTCGTGCGTCACTTCGACCGGCCGACCAATCATCTCCATACGCACCACCTTCTGCAGAGTGATGATGATGATGATGAGTTTTAAGACATCTTTTTTTGTACCCGTACCCTCAAAGATTCTTTTGCTTCAGTTGCTCACTATGTTCTTTTGTTCTAGAATTTTAATAGTACAAATGTAATACCACAGAAACAAATTCAGTACAATGTGGTGTGAATTTTCATATATAAATGCATGTAGTTAAGGTCTGCTGGATCATAGGCGCTTGGTTGTTCAACAAATAAAAAATATTCTAGTCCCTATATTTTATATTTTATAAGAAGTACCCGGCATGAATGCATGGATGTTGATTTCGGTAACCAAATGTGTGGATTTTTCTTCCATTACGATAAAAAATGCTGAGTGAGCTACCTTGTGCATTGATATATATTGTGTTAGGATTTTTTGTTTTTTAATAGAGTTAGCAAATAAATTGCCATTCATTCTGTTAAAATGTTTTTACAAAATACATGTACAGTGTATATTGGAATTTTTAAGTTTTGTTTCAATAATTTTGATTAATGAATTAACGTTTGATCGAAATGTATTAGTACGTTGTTTGTTTGTTTTTTCAGAATTTGTTTGAAAACTTCTGATACATGTTATCAGACCATTGGATTGGGAATGGTTTCTTTTCATATTACTTGCTGTACTTACCTGTGTGTTGCATGAAATCCAGTATTAACTTGCTACACGGTATGTCATATAGAGAATACAACAAGCTTACGGTTGAATACTGGTCAGTTTATTTTGCGAGGCTTAGAAAACCTTAACCTCAAGCCTTGGCAAGTGGTTTAGGTTTTCGTGCCGAGCAAATAAATGTATCTGTATTGGACACTTACCTGGTATTCTATTTATCCTATCATTTTCTGTCATTATTTTGAAAATAAACACAATCAACCTCAAATGACGTCACAAAAATAAACAAAATGACGTCATTATAATATGCGTGTTTGCTGTATTCAACAAGGTGGAATATAGCTAAGTTTATCCCACAGGGTGTTATTTCGTCAATGCAGGCGTGATGATGCGATAAAAAATGTATATACCAAGTTCTACTTAGCAGATATTTACTAAAATGCCAAATAAGACATACATTCTTGTTTAGTTGATGGTCAGTATTGTTGCAGTGAAAGGGTAGATACATAGATTATGTGTTTAATCTAAGTAATATTTATAATTGAAAGAAAAAATACAGATGAGGTGCGCCTCAGATATTCTTTGTTAAATGTTTGAAAACTAACAATCTGATGTTTTCTTATTTAACTGTTTACTCCTCTGTTTAATTAGCAATAAAATTGTTGTAATAATGTTACACGCAGATGAAGTGTAATCCATAGTTGTCTGATCTCATGCCTCCGTGCTTTTTTATTCAATGTTTGTTTCCAGAGATGTGTTTTCAACTTTTATGATTCTTGGTTTGAAAGGTACATGTATTAGATTTTATTTTTATCGACCAAACATCCAGCACTTTTGCCCCAAAAATGTGTTAAACCATTTATAGGAACAAATAAATGGCCTTATGATTGCATAGTAAACTCAACTGAATTGTGGTCCGTGTAAAACAAAACTGATCAATTCATTTCAGGAATGAGGTCAATTGTTAGCTCACCATAGCACTAAGTGTCCCCTCAAAGGTGCTAGGACCTTGACAGGGTCTTTAGCCTTGAGATGGTTTTATTCAAAGACATGCTGATACAGATCATCTATCAACATTCCATGTTTATATTGCATATTTCTGGTGTGGTCTAGGAAAAATAGGCAAGGTAGTCTGAATAATTGTTTACTCGTACCAGACATTAATTGATTTATTTTATAATTGAAAGGTTTTCTCCTGTGTGTGTGCGTGCGTGTGTGTAGTACATTTTTATCGAGTGCACTGGGATTCTCTCCCATATGGTCATCGCCCCCAGAAGAATTGTTAGTTGTGTTATGGGGGATAGTGCAATTACAGGAGCTGCCCCGTTCCAGAGGCTACCCTGTGTCTTTTAGTGCCCGTTGTGAAGCACCTAGTACACTGCACCTTGGTTTAACATCTCATGCGAAAAGTTAGTAGGTTAGGGTGTAGCAGGGGCTCGAACATTGATCCGCCACATATCTCCTGTGTATGCTTTCGTAAGGTTTTGAAACATTGTTGCTACTTTTGTTTTCAAAAAATGTCTTAAATGATAAAAGATATTCAACATTCCTGTGTTGACATTTACGTAAAGGCAGTTGGTAAAGAAAGGGGCCAAAAAGGGGGCAGCTTGTAGCACCATACCATTTTGCTCTGGATGCATAAAACATGTTCTTGTACACTGGAGTCTACCGGCAGTCAATGATGCATTAACATTTTACTTTTAACCAGGCCCGGCTAGCTGAGTTGGTAGAGCGTTGGACTGTCAATCCACAGATCGTGAGTTCGAACCCCAGCCCGGCCACATAGCTTGTGTGGGGATTGGTCATGAAATAAGTTCTGCGGCCATTCTCCCCTACCTCTGATTCATGTAGGGCAGTTGTCAGTTAGTGCACATGTATGTGCACTTAGTACGGGTAAACCGCTTATGTGGACTAAGCTTGCCCAAGTGTGAATAGGTTAACTGACCGCCGTAATATGACTGAGATACTGTTCAAAACGGTGAAAAATCCTAACAAACAAACAAACATTTTACTGAAGAAATAATTTTCTTATTATTGTTTAATGGCCAATAATCATGATTTGGAGTTCTGATGCATAGGAATTAACCCACGAGGGCCTTAGCCAGACAGGTTTAATAGCCACGCATCACAATGACATAGAATTGTTTATTGGCCGATAAACAATGATAATGCAAACATGATTTGACAACTATTTTTGCAATTGTAATGAGAACTACATTTTACTATGCTTTACTCAGAATCGGGACAACTTTTTGCAGTGATAAATTTGTTTTGTTTAATTGCAGTTAAATGAAAAAGGTCTGTGGCTGTTTTAGCTTCCTTTGATACATTAATTCCATAAACGGAGTACATGCATAAAACCCTTTTTCTATGTGCATGCATATTTAAAACCTTCCATGGACTGGTTATTCATTTATCTTTAAAGATAGCATTAAGGCATTTTACAGCACAGTTGATTTGAACTATTGACGTCCATCGTTTACATGTCCACTCAGTACCATGGATGACATGGATTAAGGGTTGTTACTGACGGAATTAGTTGCAACAATGACTGAAAATTCATAAGACTCTTTTGGGACATTTTGTTGAACTGGTAAACCTGTAACATTCTGTTAATTGAAACATGTTGGAATAACTTCATACAGGTATCAGTATTTTGTTCATACTACCCGATAACTGGTATTTTGTGCTGTTCTGTTATTTCCACTGCATTTGCAGGAGTTACCATAATGGAAAAATAAGATTCTAAAAACACTAAAGTTATCATCTATAAAGTTAATGAAGTTGTGTTCGCTACCTGAACAGAACAACGTGTTTTGACACCTTCATATCCGAAGATTTCTTGGTTAACTAGATTTTACCGTTTCGTCTAGCACCAACACCTCTTACTACAACACTTGGATATTTACACAGTTGTTACTTATGACCGTTCCCAATCCACCCATACTGAACCTCACTTTGACCTTGACCATGGCCTAATTTGGACTAAGAATAATTCAAATGGGCTATTTCTTGGTTAACTAGATTTTACCATTTCGTCTACCACCAGAACCGCTTACTACAGCACTTGGATACTTAAACAGTTGTTGCGTATGACCATTCGCAATCCACCTACATGTATATCACCCAACCATACTTTGATCTTGACCTAATTTGGACTAATTCAAATGTGCTGTCCAGCACAAACTGGGTTCATGTATGTTTATCGAACACAGTGTCTTATTTATCTTTATTTTAGTTAAAGTTTTTCATGAAGTCCAATATCTTAAATACTATCAAAGATATTTACTTGAAACTTAAAATACAACTTTTCTATCAATGTCTCCACCAGGAAAACCACCCCCATAAATCTGTTTTATTTTTTGACAGATTTATGCCCCTTTTAAACATAGAAATGTTGGTTAAAGTTTTTCATAAGTTTTTCCAGAGCAGCCATTTTGACTGAAGTAATAAAGTTTACATTGTTCATCCACTTTTATTTACCAAGCATCATTTTGGTGTAAATGTGGCATTTACTGAAGAGCAGTTGGTGGCATGTGTCACCTGATAGTGCTAGCACTTGTTTACCAATTAATTAATCTTACATGGAGATATTTTTCCATGTGTATAATTTTTTGTGTAAATACATAATAAATTTATATTACATTCCCATAATTGCCTATGTTCAGCAAACGAAAAACTTTCTGTTGCTTTATTGTATACAAAAAGTAGAATTCTTTATTATGCTAAAGTTATGAGCATTATCTAGAGTTATATGTTTGTAGTATTCTATGATATGTTCAGTTGATATAGCCATTGTTTCTGGATGTACTTTACAATAAAACATATTATATGAAGCAGGTTCTACCATACTATGTTCAGTAGATACATGTATAACCATTGTTTATATGTGTACTTAACAATAAATAATGTTTTATGGAGCAGAATCTACCAGATGAAATAGCCATTGTTTCTACTTTACATTAAGCAATTTCTACTTCACTATGTCCAGTTGATAAAGCCATTGTTTCTTCTTTACATTAAGCAATTTCTACTTCACTATGTCCAGTTGATAAAGCCGTTGTTTCTTCTTTACATTAAGCAATTTCTACTTCATTATGTCGAGTTGTTAAGCCATTGTTTCTACTTTACATTTAGCAATTTCTACTTCACTATGTCCAGTTGATAAAGCCATTGTTTCTCTTTTACATTAAGCAATTTCTACTTCACTATGTCCAGTTGATATAGCCATTGTTTGTACTTTTCAGTTAAGCAATTTCTACTTAACTATGTCCAGTGGATATAGCCATTGTTTCTACTTTACAATTAAAGGTATACAACCATGTATGCAGCATTTACAAATTTACTTTGTCCAGTTGATGTAGCTATTGTTTCACAATCTCAAGATTCGCCACTACCACAAAATATTCTAATACATAATTAGATTAGATTGTGACAGTGCGGTATGTGGAACTTGATGCTTGTCAAAGTATGTCAGTATTATCCATTACTTAGATTCTGTAAAATGTGATTTATTGATAGAACTTATATTTAATCCAGTAGCAATCAGTTTTGTTTGTTTTGAGAAAACGTTTTGCATGGCATGTGAACACCGGCTGTTGCTCTTCTGGGAGTTCTGTTGAAAAGCGACACCTCTACACACTTTAGAGGTTGAGCCCATGATTCTGGCGCCGTGGTTTTCAATGTTACTCAATCACTTATAGGCCATTATAATGTGTGACTGGTGAATATATGGGTATGTTAAAACTTATGTATGATACGTTTGTACTTGTTTGAATAATTATACTTATATTTTTTAAGTATTGTAAGTAGAATTACAGTACTGATAATTGAGTGTAATCACTTACATGTTGGCTGAATATATCGCCTTTGTGTGTGTATGTGTTATTTAATTTACTGGTTTATTTTTTTGGTTAATATGGATATGTTAAATAAAATGGAATTTGATGTGCGTTTGTTAAAAAGATACTTAGAATAATACCGTCGATTACCAACAAGAAAAATTTCAGAAAACCTCCATTCGTCCGTCCCACTTTCAGGTCCCGACCATTTCTCAGCAGCTAAGCTATGTTATGAACTGGTCTCATTTATATACTACTAGTATATGTGATTATTTCACTTAAAAGTTTATCAACCATGTAGTGCTACTTTATGGCGGTATCTCGTGTAAATATAGTTTGTTTAGGCGTAAAAAGGAATGTTTGTTTCAGGTTACCCAACCTACCCTAAAAAACGCCCCGACCCTAGAACATTTTATTGAGTGGGGCAGATATTGTTTTGTTTATTTTACTTTTTTTCCAATAATAAATGTTTTTTGGGATAAATAAGTGTTTTGTTTTGGTAGCATGCACTTCAAAACGATGTTTTATGATATTAGAGACATGTTTTGAATATTCATTCAGTTTTAGAATCTTCAAGTTGACCAGGGTTGCCACTTAACTTGAAAAGTCAGGGGAAAATGATTTTTTTTCAAGGTCAATGAATTGTCAGGGAAATGTGGAAAATACTCATTGAAAAATATAATTTTAGAGAAGTCCGGGAAAAGTCAGGAAAATTAAAATTCTGGGTCAATGTTAACAATCTTCAGTAGCTCTGACAGTCTCCAAGCAGTATTTATGAGTATTTCCAAACACATTTGGTATGGTTGTGTATAAAGATAATGTGTATGTGTTTGAATAAATTGTGTGTTCATGTTAACTTAAGACTTTTGAAGACTGAAAGGCCTTGCAACCCTTGTGTTAGTCAGTAATTTATCAAACAGATGGTTTTATAGTTTATATTTCAAACATGCATGCTTCTATTTTAAGGTTACACTTACTAATAGATGAATACAAATAGATCAATAGATAAGAGTAAATTTAAGTTTGAAACATGAGCAAACAACCAATGATGCTTGGTTTACTAACAGTTTTCAGCATGGGTAATAAAGGACTCGACAAATGTCAAAAAAGCCTGTTGTCTTTTGTGGGGTGGAGGACTTTTTGATTGAAAATATGGCTCTTAGAAGCCAAAGGAAAGAAACATAAAGATAAGTTTGTAGTAGTATCAAATGTGAATACAGTGAAGAACATTCTTTCTGCCTTTGTACAGGTAATAAACCCTAGTAGCCCCCATGAAGCATAGTTACTCATTTTTGTCATGTACACATTATTAAGTTTCTGTTCCATGTAGTTTCTGGTGTATTCCACATTTATTCTTTGATAAGCATGTGCGTATGCTAAGCATGTTGTATGTTTAGGCATATACACCCATATGCACTTCCAACTAGATCTTTTGATTGTGGTATTCTCAAAAATGACAAATCGCATCGGTTATAAATTTTGCTCAGCCCAATCCTACAGAATTTCCAATGCAGGTGTGATCAAAATCGAACGGTTCAGTTATCATTTATATTTCCTCTTGCTCTCAGGTGTCAATACAACAAATTGAACGAGAAAATCGTGGTGAATGTCGAAAATCGATGCAGTTTATAATCGTAGTGTTTAACAAAACACTCCAACAAAAAAAACAAACATTTAACATCAATTATTTCATGAATAGCACTATCTCACAAAGAATAACAGATGTTTCCAAAACTTTCTATCATATGCAAATTAATCTGCAAGTTATTCCATTCATTGTACTTGGATATCACGTGATTACGTTTAAACTATTTTACACAAAGGAGCACGTGGTAAACTTCTAATCTATTTGTGATATTTGATGAATGTAATTAATTGATTTCCATATTTTTCTATCTGTCTAACATTCAAATTTGATTCTTATATATACCCACAATTTTCTTGACACGTAGTTACTTGATGTTGATATGTTAACACTTGTTTCAATAATCTTAGAAAAACATAAGTTAATCTTCAAGGCATTGTTTATGACAAAAGCATGATCCAGAAATATTAATCCTAAAAACTGTCAACAAACGTGCAGATCATTGCAAGTTATTAGTTAAATGCAACTTGCGAACAAAAAGTTATAATCTACCTGTATGTTTCTAAATGTTAAATATGTTTCTAAGTATTAAATTCTTACGCTGGTGTAGATATATGAAATTAATCACAAGGACTTAAAAACAAAACTAAACAGGTCCAAATTTGTCCCCCGGATAAACGGGGTACGTACTGTGCAGTATACAATACGCGCGCAACATTGGTATATAAGAGGCCGCATTCCACATACTTAGATATGGAGTAATTATAATAAGACAAATTGTCTCTTTATTTAAACTGACATTTATAACCTCGCGGCGGGTCCAACTTCCGGAACGGAAACCGCACCGAGCCAAACCAGCAACGCGGATCTAGAAATTCTAGAAACAGCGCCCCGTCTGCACCATGGAACCCTCCAATGGATCACCAGGGCCGAGTTACACCGGATCTGCCGCCTCGCGGCGGGTCGAACTCCCTAAACGGAAGCCGACCAGTGCCAATCCAGCAACGCGGGCCTGAAAACAGCGCCCCGTCTGTACCATTGAACCCTCCGACGGATCAACAGGGCCGCGCCATCGACACATCCGGTACTGCTGAATAGGAGCTCCCGAAGAAGCAACTACGTTTCCTGTTATGGAACGTTCAAGGACTTATCTCAAAATTAAATGATAATGAGTTTACAAATTATATTAATGAATTTGATGTATTATTGTTTTGTGAAACTTGGCACTCAAATTGTTCAAATGTTGATTTAAACAATTTTGATAGCTTTTCGTGTCCAAGACCTTTAACTAACAAGAAAGCAAAACGTAATAGTGGTGGATTAATTGTCTATTTTAATAAAAAGTACGCTGGCAAAATTGAATTAGTGGACATCAATCTTAACGGCTATATGTGTATTAAGTTATGCAAGACATTCTTTGGTACATCTAATGACCTTTACTTTATACATTGTTACATTCCGCCAGAAGATTTACAGGTAGACAAATGTGTTCACCTCTGTTTGAATTTGATTTCTTTGAAAATATCTCAAATGATTTACTTCGCTATTCTTTACTGGGTGATGTTATTTTGACCGGTGACCTAAATGCACGCATTGGCCAGATATCAGATTTGGTAGAAAATATTAACCTTGATAGATATGTGACTATGCCTACAATACCATCTGATGTTGATAAACTGCCGTTACGATGTTCTTTTGACGAAATTGCCAATACTTATGGCAATAAATTATTGTCATTGTGTAAAGAGAATAATTTATGTATAGTCAATGGGCTATTAGAGCCGGGTAATTTCACGTGTTATAATTTTAACAGAAATAGATTTGCTGCTAGTGTAGTCGATTATGTTATATGTGATTATGAAATATTTGGTCGGTTTAACGGTATATGTGTACATGATATTACTGAATTCTCGGATCATTGCCCAATTGAGTTCCAGTTAAATTGCGTCAATAATGCATCTATTGTTAATCATGCTAGTGTTGAAAAATTAGTGTGGGACGACAGCTCAATTAAAAATGAAGAATTGCAAAACGTGTTGTATGATAATAAACAAGTTTTTGATGAATTGCTGAAAAGTTTTTCAGATGGTTTAACAGATATTGATACCTACTTGAATAGTTTGTCAAGTACTATTTTTGATCTGTCATTTAAGGTTTATGGTAAAACATTTCGCACTAAAGTCAATAACAATCGAAATAGTGGTAAGAAATCCCCTTGGTTTAATATTGACTGTAGAAATGCTAAGTCGACTTTTAATCAAAGTAAACGCATGTATAAAACTAATTCTAGTGATGTAAATAGACTGAATTTTTTGAATGCAAGGAGTGCTTTTAAATGTATCAAACGTAAGGCTAAACAATCTTTTTACAGGAGTGAAAAACAGAAATTGTCTGTGTTATGTAAAAGTGGTTCACGCAAATTTTGGAAACATGTTAATAAATTTAAAAGTAATAAAAAGTCTGGATCACCTGACATTTCTCTTGAAGAATTTGCCAATCATTTTCGTAATGTGTCAAATAATCCAAATAATAGCGCTTATAGAGATGATAATGCAAACAATTATGATGTGTATGAGAATATAAATATTGATAGTTTAGACTGCCAATTTAGTGTAGAAGAGGTTTGTAAAACTATTGGTAACATGTCCAGATATACAAGTTGTGATATGTCTGGCAATGTTGCGGATTTCTTTATTTATGCAAAAGATTTTATTGCTCCCTATTTGACGACTATTTTTAATCATATATTTGATAGTGGTATTTATCCGGTCGAATGGACTAAAGGTGTAATTGTACCTATATATAAGAAAGGTTGTAAATCAAATCCCTCGAATTATAGAGGAATTACATTAATAAATATAATCGCTAAAATAATCTCATTTGTGCTAAGAAATAGGATGAATAAGTGGTGCGAAAATGAGCAGAAGTTAAACGATGCTCAATTTGGTTTTCGCGATAATCGTAGTACTGTTGATAGTATATTCATCCTGCATACTATAATACAGAAAGTTCTTGCTAATAAGTTAAAACTATACTGTGTATTTATTGATTATGAAAAGGCTTTTGACACCGTTATACATGATGCATTGTGGATAAAATTAGCTAATTCCCATGTAAGTTGTAAAATGTTAAAAATGCTTAAATCTCTATATTCAAACGTTAAAGCTTGTGTTAAAAATTCTGAACACATGCCGTATTCTGAACTGTTTGACATAACACTTGGTGTCAAACAAGGAGAGCCTCTATCTCCTTTACTGTTTATCTTATTTATTAATGATATCAAGGATTATATTGATGTGTCTAAAATGTCTGTAAATGATATAGAAAAGTTATCACTATATATGTTACTATTTGCAGATGATATTGCTTTGTTTACGACTGATCCCAATAGTTTGCAGGCCCAGCTAGATTGTGTAAACCAATATTCTTCTAAATGGGGCCTCAAGATAAATGTAGCTAAAACAAAAACATGTATATTTGAACGCAAAAAATCTAGAAATAATTTTACATGGAGTATAAACAATATTAATCTTGAGATTGTTGATAGTTTCTGCTACCTTGGTATGAAATTTTATTATACCGGAAGTCTTGCTAATGCTGTAAAAGCACTAAATGAACAGGCTCTGAAGGCATATAATGGCCTTATATCACTGTTTACTAGAGTATCTTTAGATATTAAAACAAAAGTGTTACTGTTTGATTCGACTGTTTCACCTATTATTTTGTATGGTAGTGAGATTTGGGGCATATATGACTTCAAGGAGGTAGACAAAATCCATATCAAATTTTGTAAGCATATTCTTGGCGTGCGTACTCAAACATCCACAGTTGCCGTCCTTGGTGAATTAGGTAGATTCCCACTTTCGGTCATTTGCAGGGAAAGAGCCTTAAAATACTGGTGTAAACTTATGAAAAATCCGGAATCACTTCCAGGCAAAATATTTATAGAACATATTTTAGATAACAGTTTTAATTATTGAATTTCAAAAATAGCTGGGGAAAGGCGGTTAATAATGCATTAGATATGCTTGGATATGGCTACTTATGGTATATGTTTGATATTAACTGTTGCTATATACCCATGTTAAAGCAAAGGGTGCGTGACCAATATATACAGATATGGTCGGAAACTGTGAATTCTCAAAACAAATTAGAGTATTATAAAAAATTCAAAACTGTTTTTAGGTATGAAACATATTTAGATGCTATTGACCAGGATAAATATAGAATTGCATTGACTAGGTTACGATTATGTTCACATTTTCTTGAGATTGAAACAGGAAGATACAATAATGTGGATAGAATTAATAGACTATGTAAACTATGCAATTACAATGTTGTTCAGTCAGAATTCCACTTTGCACTCTGCTGTCCCTTGTATCATGACTTAAGGCAAAAATATAAAATTTCAAATGCTTTTAGTACTATTAATAAATTTGTTAATCTCATGTCATCAGAAAAAATTGGTTTGTTAAGACGACTTTCAAAATTGACGTACTTTAACATGTTACGACGTTCACAAACCCTAGATAGTGTTGCTTCTTAACCTACTTATAAAATAAGTTAATAAATCCACTTTATAGATAGATATGTTTTTGTACAATATTTTTATAAAGCCTGCTTTGTATAATTGGAATTATGTATTTAGAAATTGTAATGTTGCTAATGGCCATCTTTCATGATGTGTTTTGTAAATGGCCAAAGGCATTGCTCATGCCGATTTGCCAAATAAACCAGTATAATAAACCAGTTAATCAAAATAAAAGGAAAATAACGAACATATTTACTCTTAATTTCTAACAGTGAAATGGACATTATTTCGTTTCGCATTTTTGCGGATTTTTGTTTTGATATTATGTTATATTTTTGTTAAGTTTAGTATGAAAATGAAATTTCAGATAAAGGAAATTAAATACATCGAAGTCTAATATATCATTTTGTCGAGCTAAAATGACAAAAAGTTATAACTGATTAAGCGAAGGTCTAGTTAGAAGTTCCTGTGGGTGTTTGTATGCGTTTATAGCTAAGTGAAGTCCAGTAAATTATCGTCACTTTATACTGGTGTATTCTTGGTATTTGTTAATGAAAGTTTGATATATCTGAAACAAAATAAATATAAAACAGTGAATTGGAC
This sequence comes from Congeria kusceri, assembly GCA_027627225.1. Classification (NCBI taxonomy): domain Eukaryota; kingdom Metazoa; phylum Mollusca; class Bivalvia; order Myida; family Dreissenidae; genus Congeria; species Congeria kusceri. The sequence goes on along the minus strand of CM051024.1, from coordinate 90,340,054 downwards.
GGCTGTATGGGAGGAGGAGGCCGAAAAAATATCAGGTATTGGTCAGTTAAAAGTATCATTTAGTCAGGGAAAAGTCAGGGAATATCATTTTCTCAGCGAAGTGGCAACCCTGTTGACCATTTACCAAATGAAAAAAAAAATCCCTACCTACCTACCCTAATTTTTTGGGCATGTTACCTAAAACCAAAAAACAACAAATTTTTAGCTCGACTATTCGAATAATAAATAGGTGAGCTTTCCTACTACCCCCGGCGTCATAGTCCGCGTCGGAATTGGGTTAACGTTTTTATTCAAAAGTCTTGTAACTTCAAAACTACACAAGTTATTCACTTGAAACTTGGAGTACACCTTTGTCATAAACTCCAATATCAAGGGCAACATTTCCCACAACTCTGTTTTGTATTGTGACAGAGTTATGCCCCTTTTTCATATAGATTTTCTGGTCAAAGTTTATATTCAAAAGTTTTGTAACTTCAAAACTACAGAAGTTATTCACTTAAAACTTGGAATATACCTTTGTCATCAACTCCAGTGTCAGGGGCAACATTCCCTATAACTCTGTTTTGTATTTTGACAGAGTTATGCCCCCTTTTCACATAGATTGTCTGGTTAATGTTTATATTTAATAGTTTTGTAACTTAAGAACTACATAAGTTATTCACTTGAAAATTGGAATATACCATTGTCATCAACTTCTATATCAGTGGCAACATTCCATGTAACTCTGTTTTGTATTTTGACTGATTTATGCCCCTTTTCACTAAGATTTTCAGGTTAAAGTGTATTTTCAAAAGTTTTGTAACTGCAGAACTACATAAGTTATTCACTTGAAAATTGGAATATACCTTTGTCATCAACTCCAGTGTCAGGGGCAAAATTCCATATAACTCTGTTTTGTATTTTGTCAGAGTTATGCCCCCTTCTTACATAGATTTTCTGGTTAAAGTTTAAAATCGAAACGTTTGTAACTTCAGAACTACATAAGTTACTCACTTTAAAATAGGAACATACCTTTGTCATCAATTCCAGTGTCAGGGCCTACCTCCCTATAACTCTTGCATTTTGACAGAGTTATGCCCCTTTTTCACTTAGATTTTCTGGTTAAAGTTAATATTTAAAACTGTAATAATTTCAAAACTACATAAGTTATGAACTACATACGGTTGAAACTTCGAATAATTTGATGAAATAATTGCCATAACTCAGTTTTGTATTTCCACAAATAGTCGAGCGCGCTGACCTCTGACAGCTCTTGTTTTACGTTTTATAGGAGCCGAAAATTTCACGTTTGCATGTGACCAAAGGTCGTTGCAATATAAAGGGCAAAATCTCGTTCTCCGGGGGAATACGTCATATCAATTAAGCATAAAAAGGGACTTTTTCAGGTTTTATAGTAAAGTTTAATGGATTATTTAATAGTCATCTGCCAATTTATTGCGGGACTTAATAGAAAAGGCTTCTATAAACTTACCGTTGAAAAAAAAACGTTTAAATATTGTGAAATCTTTATTTGACTGAGACAAAAATAACCCTCGTTGTAAGAACGCGTGACTGCTAGGTCGAAAACATGAAGTATTGAAGTGTTAACCTATAAGTAATCTACGATGTTTAAATACACACATCTCCCGTGTAGAGAATATCAGAGCACTTGTCTTACAAACGGGACTGTTAACACATCAGTTTCACATTTTATGTTATTTAACTTGTTTAATTGCGCCGCCATGTCGACCAGTATGTAATCATGATTTATGGCAGACATGCGTTACTCAGTTTTCTTGAATATCATTTTTCAAATCTATTTACTTTGCAGGAGAAGTTTAAATTTTTTGTAGTAAACTTGATGGAACGAACTTTTCAACTGGTTATAAAAGGTTTTTATGCATATTTTATTAAAGAAATGATTTTCGATTTAGAGTTGTTTATCGGCTAATAAACAACGATTTGGAGTTCTGATGTTATTTTTACAAATGCTATTCGTTTTATTGTTGTTTATTCGCTGATAAACAACTACAGGGTAAACTTTAACAACCGCTACACAGAAGACAACCCGTTATTTATTAGGCGATAAACACCGATTAAAGCGTCTCGCCGTAATAATTAATGTTAATTATTATTTCATACACATTATAAACCGATGTACTTTCACGACTTTCCACCCCATCGTTGTTTATTATTGTATTTAAGCTCTTCTGCACGATCTGCGAATAGATGACATAAATTTAGTGCTATAGCCTATAGTTGAATGTATGGTCAGACATTAATTTCAATGTTGAATGGTAGGGATCGATATTGGATTCTCACTAGGTAGATAATCTTGAGGGCAAAGTGATTTTAACGCGGAGTAATTATTTTATGTTTAAAAATATTTTTCTTACTGTTTCGTTTCATATTCACACTTCTATATGGAAAGTCGATAGTTAATCGAAGTTGGATAGCATAAGCCCATTTTCATTCATTTAATTAAATCGGGTATATTTTTGGAAGAGAAGGTAAAGTTGTGCACTTTGTATACTTTTGATACACGTTGAATTATTATGAATGAATAACAAATCACAAATTGCGAAGTATAATATTAAACGGTGTTTACAAGTATCTTTTTCTTAAATAATGGCGTAAAGTCCATTTATATGGAATACATGAACGGTTTTTGCTGATTTTTAATATTTAGTGGAACAAGAAGTATTGTCCGCTAATGTAGAATACACCGAGGGTTGTTGAGAGTCACTCCGAGGGTTGTTGAGAGTCACTCCGAGGGTTGTTGAGAGTCACTCCGAGGGTTGTTGAGAGTCACTCCGGTACAGTGCATTGTTTGTAGAAAGATACATGAGATTAGTTAGACTGATGCAGTCGTTTCTGTCAAATATCGAATTCATCATGTTACATTTCTCCAACTTTGCTGCTTGTACAACGTGCTTGCCATTTTGATCTTGCTCAAGACAGTAACTGAAAACTGTCCCAATGAAATGTAACTTAGTAAGATGAAACAAGAAACAGGATTTGTTGACCTTTACGTTTCATACACAGTTTCAGCAGTTTGTTTTCAAGGACTAAAATTAGTCTAGAGCTTAGTGTGAAAGTTTCGATATACCGGTATAGTAATATAAACAGACCGGTATAGTATTATAGACAGACCGGTATAGTAATATAGACAGACCGGTATAGTAATATAGACAGACCGGTATAGTAATATAGACAGATGTCATGCCTCGGAGGATTATCAACGGATTAAAATGGGGGAGATTGTGTAAAAAAAGATCTGTAGATTAAACAACACATGCAACAGGACGTGTTAAGACTTATGAAAAACTGTGAAAAGTGTAAAACTTAATCAAACAAGTGAAATATGCATTAAACATTAAAGGCTAAAACTATAAGGAAGAACCGTGCAAGAAAGTGGATACATGTTTGACTAGGTAATAAGGAAACCAGGAAAAGTAAGTATAAACTATGTATTGCTTAGACATTAGAATATATTTCGTGAAGCATACAACGAATCCTTCATTTAGACAAGTGAAATATTAATACACGTGCTACAAAACAACAAAAGAAAACGAACATTTAGAAAACGAGTTATGGTTTGGATGCTTCAAAAACATGCAGTGTTGGTTTACGTTTTTAGCTACGATAAACAAATGTCTATGGCATTTCGTAAACAGTTTTTGTGTCTCCTGAAAAGGCGACATATAGGGGTTACTTTTGGCGGCGGCGGCGTCCCCTTAAGTTTGCGCATGCAACAACTTGAGAGAAGTTTTGTGTGCTATTATTATGAAACTTTATGGAAGTGTTAGTAGGCATAAAAGGAAGGTTAAGTTCGATTTTTAGCATAATTGCTCTTATCGTATCTGAGTAATGCCCTTTTTAAAAAATCGTTCACATACGGCTTGCGCAGACAATAACTTTACAAGTTTTTGTTCAAAGTTTATGACACTTTATTCAAGTGTTAGTAGGCATAAAAGGAAGGTTAAGTTCGATTTTTGGCATTATTGCTCTTATTTTACTTGAGTTATGCCCCTTAAAAAAATCATTCAAATAAGGCTTGTGTGCAGACAATACTTAAAAAGTGTTTGTTCAGTCTTTATAAATCCTTATGGAAGTGTTAGTAAGCATAAGAGGAAGGTCAAGTTCGCTTTTTGGCCTAATTGCTCATATCATACTTCAGTTAAGCACCGTTAGGCGACTCATCCGACTCGCAGAGTTCTAGTTTATTTAAGTGTGTCATTATATATTCGTAGATTTCGAGAGAAATATGGTAATTTGTAAAAGAAAAATGCTACGATAAACGTACAGGGTCTGTTTCTGCAATAACTGTACATGTGACATCAGTAATTAAGATTCGATGCCGTGATAGTTGATAAGGAATACAACAACGTGGGCTTCGCACGTTGTATTTGTGATGTGTCAAATTACGATGCATTTATTATAATGATATATTATAGGAAATACTATGTATATATACGTTAAACGTTCCTATTCGGAATACTTGTCTATTATGTTAACTGTGTATTTGCTTTTTTTCTCCCCATATAATTTCCCACATGTTTCTTTGAGACAGCGCGACTTTCTATAAATGATATACATGCAAATACGTCGAAAACGAGACAACAAAACCTGCCATGGACGCAACAGCAGATGATCCGTTGCCTGGCAGCCTGTACGAGGTCATGATCAGCTGCAGCCAGCTAGCTGACCTGGATGAGTTCACGAAATCGGACCCCATGTGCGTTCTGTTTCACAAGCAGTTCGGCCAATGGAAGGAAGTCTGTCGAACCGAGGCCGTCCGAAACACGCTCAATCCGAAGGTATAGCCACATTTCCAAAAACATAATTATATGATTGAACTGTATGAAAATAAGTAACAATTGACCTTACGACTGTTTAGCAATTCAGAAACCTAGGACTTAATTATTGACGGACATGTCTTCTAAAAACATTCGAATATTGTCAACGGTGGAGTTTGACCGTTTGACCTAAGCAGGCGTGCTTAGAAATCCCACTGCGTAGCGTCAATTATAAGTGAGTAGTAAACAGTAGTAGATGGCACACTTGCTTCTCACCACGGCGGTTCGGGTTCAAGTCCAAGTCCCGACGCATATGAGTCTGGTTAATTGGTGAACACTATACTGGACAGGGGCCATATTCCAGAAACATCTTAAGTTAAATCTTAACCTTAGCCTTAAACTCGTCGTTTTTCTTTAGTAATTTATGTCATTTATACATGAAATTCTGCTTAATGTTCACTAATAATCAACTTAGTATTAACTACTTTTTACTTCACTGTAACTGGAATCACTAATTTATATGTAGTTTAAAAAATATAACCTCATACAAATCGGAACTTAAGTTAAAATATGTTAAGATAAACTTATGATGTTTCTGGAATATGACCCAAGGTATTCCAGTGCCCCACCAAAGCACAAGATAGCACCAAAATTAAAAAGATATTTCAGAAAAAAATAATAGCTGGAAATTGCCATCAAAAATCGACCCAACATTCAATCTGTCCGAACGAAGTAAATGAGGTGGGGTGGGGGCAAACACGACCCGGTCTACATACATGTATAATCTACACTGTAGTTTGGGCACAGAAAGGCCTGATAAACTGCAAAATATACACATACATGCAACATGTAATTAGTGCTCGAACGTTATTCTCTTATGCCCTTGAACCTGTTAATTTAAGTTGTTTCACTGAACATCTTTATCTGCCAAACACGATTTTTCGACATGAAGGTCAGGTTTTAGTTTATCGCATGCACGTATTTCAATGTAATGAAAATGTATCACTGCATGCGCGTGTTGTTTATTTTATTGCATTGGGTTTTCACTTTTTGTTTCAGTTCGTAAAACCATTCATCCTTGACTTCGATACTGCTCGTCCACAGAATCTGATGTTTTCCGTATATGATATCGACAATAGGTATGCAGTTGTGTCTGTTGTTGATACTTTTCGTAACGTTGCGGACCATAAACATGTATGGTTTACAAGTAAAAATCTAAAATATGCATGAAATGTATTGTTATTCTTTCTCCCTGTAGTTTTTGTCACATATAGCACTGTGAATTTGTGGTCATATCTATTGATCACTAGCCCACGGATCTGCTACATCGGATTAATTCCTATATATTTACATGTACATTTTATGTTAACATATTCACACTTGCATGAAAAAAACAACAACACAGTATGCTACCAATTGCAAGTTTGTAACATGTACTGATAACATTTGCCGTGCATATTTTCACACGGTTTTACTCGATGTCTGTTACAGGTCCACGGACTTGAGTCAGCATGACCTCGTTGGTTCGGCCGAGTTGTCCTCAAATGACCTCATAGACGCGAGACTGAACATCTGCACGCGCTGTAAGACCCTTCGGGTTGCTGGTAGGTTTAATAGCATCCTTGTTGTGGGTGTGAAACCATTCGTTCTTTCATTTTGGTTTAGTTTTTCTGTTGTCCATGCATTTAACGAAAACAGAATAAAAACACAAAGCAAGATAAAACACCCGTTGTTGACTTAGTGTCAATTTTTCGCAGTGAGACATCTTTCACCTTGAACGTATAAATCGCACTGAATTAGCATACTTTCGTTAAGAAACAAACACCAATCGGCAATGTAAGAGCCAACCTCCGCGGAGAGATTTGACAGGTTTCCGAGCATAAAATTTAGTACATGTATATCAATAAATGGCAATTCTTTTTAATGGTAATGATTTCATTTTTTTATCCATGCATAGTATGTGTACAAAATAACTATTTCTCTTTCTCTCAATAATTTGACGTAACAATTAAACAGATTATTTATTTATTTATTATTCTAATTATGTAACTACTCCCTGTAATTAATGTATGCAAAAATATCGTTTAATTGCTTGAAATTATTTGATGCAGCTCAGTCACGAGGTCGAGGAATCATCAGCGTCACGTCGGAGCGTATTGTGGAGTGCAAGGAGAAGGTAACTCTGCACGTGGGTGCCCACAAACTAAACAAAAGAGGCCGATTTATCGCCTCAAAGCCCGACGTGTACTTGGAAATCTCCAGAAGCATTGACAATGTGTCCTATCATCCTGTCTACCGCTCAGAGACTGTGTTGAAGAGCCAGCATCCAAGGTACATATGTTTGTGATCGTACTGATTATCTCCCTTTCTCATGTTTGTGTGTGAGTGTCAGTTCTGAGTGTCTCCCTTTTTTCTTACTTTACGTATTCGTCAATGTTTCGAAAACAAAACCAAGAATGTATATGCATCAGGATGACACATTAGACGTCTCTCTAATACAATGTATAGTGATTTTTAAAATCAAGATTTGTAAAATTAAAATGTAATAATGACGACTTTTTACAATGGAAAGAAAAACCAACACACACAAATGTCAACAAATAAACGAAAAATATGCGATGTGCAACATGTGGAAACCATATTTGCATTTGAAAAAAAGCACACATGTTTAGTAATATCAACGGCTAATAGTAGATCAATTAATTCTAAATTGTTTGTTTGGTCGTTTATGTTGGATACTAGACATTATTATTATAAATGCGTTTGCATTAAGTAGTGTGCAAACAAACCAGTATATCTATCAAGATATTGAAAGAAGGGATTATAACAATGAGTAGTTCGATTTGTCTTGTGTACAAATAACATTGCAGAATTCCAATTTTATTTAAAAAAATGTTTCCTTTCTGTTAGAAAATATTTGCTCTCTAGTTTCCCCGGTTGGTTTCTTTCATTTTCTCGCCAAAAGTCTTTCAACGCTAACAGCGTTTTGATTTTTGTTTAAATTTCTAACGAAATTGATTTAAAGATTATAGCATTTGATGCATCAATGTCGGTATTAAATAATGGTGTTAATCCTTGTTGCGAAGAAAAATAAGTGGCCGAACTTTTCTTTCATCGTATGAACTGTCGCATTGCAGATGGCGCCCTATCGAAATCGGAATGCAAAGATTGTGTAACGGGGACTGGGACCGTCTTCTGGAACTCTCAATCTGGCATCACAGTGGAACGGGCGATTACAAAATGTTGGGGAGGAAGGTGACCACCCTGCGAGAACTTAAACTCCTCCAAAAGCACGGGCATTACAAGGAAATGAGTTTAACCCCACGTAAAGGGAGCAAACTCGAGAATAGTTTTAAAATTCAGAGCTGTGGTTACTTACGGTTCTTTCTGTTTCACGTCGACTGTGAATTTTCCTTGTTGGATTATATCAAAGGCGATTTGACGTTGAATTTATTAATAGCCATTGATTTTACGTCATCAAATGGCAAACCAGGGGAGGTAATGAGTTTGCACGATATTTCGAACGAGAAAAAGACGCCGTATATGGAAGTTATAGAATCTCTTGGTGGGTTGATATCACCATATTGTCCAGACGAGAAAATCTTCATGATGGGATTTGGCGCCAAAATGAAGAAGTCGTCTGCAACAAGTCATTGCTTTACGCTTCCGGTGAGCAAGTCTGACAGACCAAACCTGAGCGGAATTCAGGTAGGCAAGCTTTGTTTAAAAAAAGGCATGGCCTTGATACGTCTTATAGATGTACTCTTCTCCCCTACTAGCATTTACTTTCATCATTTGCGCCAACTATATATGTACCGTCATTTTCTTTACGACTTTATCATACCATCATCGTTATTTACAATAATTGTATCCAACACTTTTTATCAAAATCACAGCCAGTTTTTATTATTATCATCATCATTATCATCGTCATCATCGCCGTCATCTTCATCATCGTCGTGCACATTATCATCATAATCGTCGCCGTGGTCATTATCGTTACTCATCATCGTCATCAGTATCATCATCAACATCGTCATTATCATCATCACTGTCATCATTTATATCATCATCACCGTCGTCGGGGTCGACGTCACCATCATCATTATCACCAACAACATTAACAGGAACAGCGCACACAAGTCGATTGACATGATAATGCCATGTCCATCATAATAATGCTTAGTACTGATACAGCCGCCGCATTCCTTACAAACTTGATAATTTTGACACGTTATACACTGCCAAAATATAATACAATCGCTATCAATATTCTTCAACTCCTCGTTACAGAGTGCCGTTGACGCGTACAGGCAGGCGGTGTCGCGCGTGCGGTTCTCTGGTCCCACTCGACTGAAGCCCGTCATCGCACAGGCGGAGGCCATGTTCGTCCGGGAACCAACCCAGGACCGGCAGGTGTACAGCGTGCTGCTCATTATCACGGTCAGTAAGCCGCTGACTTTGATGTCGAGGAAAGAAAACACAAACACATGAAACGCGTTATGTTTTCTTCGGTATAAATATTCATATAATTGACACTGTTGCATGTGGCAAATTACTATTATGTGCATTGTTTTAATGTTTTTTTTTCGTTTTCACATAAGATAACATTGTGCATACTGTAAATAAAGTGAAATGAAACTGCAATGGCAATACGAATATATGTATATGAATGTTCTTACTAGAGAAATAATGTAAGTAGAAATTAAGCAAAGTCTTGTATTAAATATTCTAAGACACCTGAACAAAGGTTTCTTTTGAGATGACAACCATTAAACAAAATGTAGTGTGCATAATTATCGAGGTTTGTCTTTATTCTGCACGTCACAAGTTTACATTAATTCGTTGATTAAGGTCGCAGTGGTGAGATGGACATGGTGTCCGCCTTGGGATCGAGAGATCTTGACTTCAATCATCACTTGGGCACCATTCGAATGATTTTAGCAAAATACACCAAGTACTGGTTCTACCCAGGAAAAGGACTCGAAAGTGTCTCAATAAGCTAGCTTTCGACACACATTTTTTCATTTTCAGGATGGCGTATTAAACGATATCGATGATGTCATAGAACGCCTGATATCCATCAGTCATTTACCAATTAGTGTCATTTTCGCCGGCGTCGGCCCCTCTGACTTCAGTGTGATGGTAGGTTGTTTTGTTATCAATTAATGTTATACCATTACATTAATATTTTCTTTATTTTCTTTATTTGTATTCTTGTTACGAAATATTTTGAGCTTAATGTGTGTTTAAATAAAATATCAGTTAATATTATTACGTCATTGAAGTCTATTACGTCGCAAAGCACGTCTTTACGTCATAAAGCACCATCACCTAATTATACCCGAAACCAATAATCCATTTATGAAATAACACATCCACTATGTAGACAACGTTTAACTCCATCTTTCACATGGAATCTCTTTGCCAGGAGTGTTTCAGTCATAACAGTATCTCGCCGCTAACCGTGCACGGTAAGAACGTGTACTCACCACGTCGACACACGCACTTTGTGGCGTACCCACTCGAGAACGGCGTCTGTAGAAACGTAGAGACACTGGTAAGCTTAACGCATGCGTTTCAATAGTAGCCGTGGAGTTATCGTTATATTTGGATTGGGCGAAACGATAATAATTTTGAATATAAACAAGAATATAAACGAAACACCATTTTTACACGGCATGGATTGTAGTAGATCTACCTTGAAAACTCTAAACCGGGTCCTCTGTAAACCGGAACCCGGAAAATACTTTATTTTGGTATTTTCGGGACATATTGTCGCCCTTATTTATTCATTTTGAACGATACAAAATGTGTATGTGCATGAATTGCGATTGAGTAAATTATATGTGGCGTGTCATGTTATATGTGGCGTGTCATGTGGCGTGTCATGTGGCGGTCATGCACAGGCTAATCCGGGACGACACTTTACGCACATGCATTAATTCCTCCCCTCTAATCCTGACTTATTTCGTGGTTCCGAGTACGTCCCCACTTAGAGGGTTACCACTTTATATGTATACAGACGCATAATTTGATGTCACTCTTCGAACGTTTTTCCCCCCACAGCATTTTAGGCGCGTCGTGGGAAAACCGGGCTTAATGCAATTGCGTATAGTGTCGTCCCGGATCAGCCTGTGTAGTCCGCACAGGCTAATCCGGGACGGCAATTTCCGCCTACAGTGGATTTATGTTTAGAAGAAACTTCTTTGAAACAGAAATTATCATGGAAGCGGAAAGTACCGTCCCGGATCAGCCTGTGCGGACTGCACAGGCTAATACGGGACGACACTTTACGCACATGCATTAAGACCCCACAACTCGCCTCAATTTTATAATGTAACTTTTTTTCATCAGGCTCGAGAAACCTTCGCAATTTTATCCAAACAAACAACGGACTACTTGCGTCAAAGGGACATCACTCCAAATCCACCGCGATTACGTCACGCTCTCTCGAACTCTTCAATTCGGAGGAACGATACTTCTCAGAACACGTGGTCAATGACACGATCTGCGTCACGCGCTAGCTTGGTGAGCAGAAACACAGTGAACGCTGTCCTGGAGCCGACATGCCCAACATGCGGGTCCGTGTTGGAATCCAACCTGGCAAATTCGAAGAGCTCGGGCGATTTTGTCAAGGTTGGGTGAATTTCCTGGTCATGTGAATTATCTTAGTCCATTTTTATTGGATATATAGCGCTGGATTGAAAATGGTAAAAACTGCCAAGGCATCACGCCATCAGGGGACAGCATACGCAAAATATCACAACATGATGAAAACAACGAGTTGTACTTATTCTGATAGGTTGACTTAAACACGCGATAAAACACTTGTAGATGATTGGATATCGACTGTATTTTAAGGCTGTGGTACGCTTACCTCAATTCCATGAAATGTAAATAGTTTATGCAAACAGTGGCATGGAAACAGTATGTGTTAATAAAATATTTCATGACTCTGAAATTTCAGTATAGGGCGGTATAATTATTGACATTATTGACATAACGCAACATTCCATCCATCAAAAGTAACACAAACACCTTAATAGGGCAATTTGTGTTGGGCTGCATAGGTAAGGTTTGATGGCACCAAACTTGATGCCGAGTTGGACATGATAACGTGTGATATACTGTTAACCAAACTTTGATACCTTGTGCACTTAGGCCAAACAAACTTTTTAAAGACACATTTCGGTTAACAACATTGAAAATTATATAAAATCGGACGAATACGGATTTCACGGAAAACAATCGTCGCTAAAAACTTTACGGTCGGGGGGGGGGGGGAGGGGGTTGCCCGAAACACAGAAAATATTTTTTGGCCTTATACAAAAAAAGAAAAGTTCAGGTACATGGGTACTGACTTTGAACACACTGCAGTACGCTCTAAATCATATCTAGTATGTATTTTTACTTGTATACGTCTTTTTGTGTAGAAGATGTTGCACATCCAGCAGCGTTACCGGGTAATTTATTAAGACACTTAGGTCTTTTTTCACATTCGCATTTAATTTTATGTTTAAAGTGTGTATGTACGATCTTACAACAGATATAGTGGCATAAATACAATTAACAAAATAAAGTTAATAAACATATATTTCTATTTAAAATGGAATACAAGTTAAGAACAAGCATTGCTTTTAAACGCACAATAAGCTAGTTTTTAATCACCAAATAGTTTTCGTCTGTACAGGCGGAAACTCAAATACATGTATATACTTTGACTTGAGAATTGGTTTAGGTTACACAACACTAATAAACGATGCCAAAGTCGACCGACTAGAACATGTTGATTCATTTCATATTGAAGTGTTTCCTTCGTCATTTTTATGTTTGTCTGTTTGCTTTCAAGGTTTATTGTCATTTACATGTGCTTATTTTGAAAATAATTGATATGAAGGATCGTACATACACACTTTAAGTAAGTTACTTCTCGGGATATTTATGTATCCGTTGCAATACGTCGTTCAAAATAACAATCATATGTATATACAAGTAATTTATTTTGTTGCAATAATTATTTACATGTTGTGGTATGCGCAAAACATCTTATGTGTACAAGATTTTATATACATTGTATAAATTCAAAATAAAGCTCAATGCCAATTCGTTCCCGATTGTGTCCTGCTTATGTATGTACATTTTCTTTATCACGTTTCATTCATAAATGGTGCATTTAAATGATTTATTAAGTGCATACACATGTATACATATATACATAATAATGGCACTGGATTACGCAGGCTCGCTATATATGATAAGTATCACATTATTAATGGAATAAATTCGATGTAACTGACACAATATTCCTCATTCAGTATCCAGTTAGAAATGCTTTATACAAGGGTTAATTGTAAACTTCGTGGACAACTTAGATTTTTCGAATTGGTTTTTAATTGTTCACATATACAAATTTCTTGTTATATGTGGTTGTGTAGAAAAAAATATCCCTCACAATTTTTATTTTAGCAGTGTCCACGAACTTTACGAAAAGCCCTCGTACTTATCTCAAGTGTCCAGAATTAATGTTTGTAATATAATGTGCTCCCGCTTTTTTTGGCTTCGTGTGCATTTACAGGTAGGCACGCATTGTGATATTCGTATTATATTCCTATAATATATGCATTATCCACGTCGTCTGCACGCAACTTAACGGCACTTAGTCACAAACTTTTGTATTTGAAGACATGTTTCAACAATTCAATGTGTTACGCATCTGGAGTAACAAACCGTATATCATCGGTCAAAGACAGCATTCAAAAGAGAAAAAAATGCCTACCGGGGCTCGAACCCATGCTTACAATTTGGGTACAGGGGCTCGCATCTTTGGGTGTGTACTTTTAACAGTATGTAAATGATACGCGGGGTTTGAAAGAATATTGACGCAAGCGTTACAAACGCTTTATATTGTGCCATTTCAATCGATGTTTCTTCATGAACGACCATTTTTACGTGTACCTTTCTCTATCTGGAGTGTTATTTTACTCCTTTTAATATATATAGCGTAATTTTCTTTTCTTTGGAATCGGTGACAAAAATAGAGTCAATTTGCCAGTCCCTTCAAATTGTATATTACAAGAAGTTCGTCGAGACTTTTAGTAACCCGTATCTGGGAATTCAACAACATTCGCCCGTTTGGGAGATTTAAGATAACCGTCATCGTCAGTTTCCACTGTAGGAGTGATCACTCTCTTATAGTGATCTTCATCGTCGACATCCGGTGACGTCACAGGGTTCACATCTTCGGAATTCTCAAACTCCGTGTCATCTCTCTCCAGTTTGTTGTGGTCGATGTAGTCATAGGGCGAGGAAGATTTCCCAGCGCCTGGGTCGTCACCTGTGGCAGTGAAATAGGTTGTGTCATAACCCGGATTTCCTACCCCCAGGCCCAGATCGTTGCCGCTCTGGGACGAATAGTCGTTTGGCGTCGCGAGTGGATGCCTGTCGGATTCAAATGCGTCGCTGTTGTCGTTCGCCATGTCTATCAAACTAGTGTTAGAATCGTTAGACCTCTTGGGTGGTGTCGGCAGTGGGACTGCTGAAAGGTTTCGTCCCTCTTTGGATTTCGGTTCTAACCTCGTGGAGTCAACAACGACGGCGTATCGATCACCGCTGTCAGTCGAAAAGTGTGGTATGTAACCCGGACTCGCAGGCGTTTCCGGTATCCCGCCAATGAACAACGCGTTGGTGGCTTGGGCCGGCGTCTGTCCGTCGTACTCGTACAGCTCGTTTTCCGTCACCGTGACGTCATTGCTTTGTGACAGGTAACGTATGGAATGCTGGCCCAGTTTAACGCGCTTCTCTGGATCTTCGCGTCTTCGTCGCCTGTAAATAGTAGTGATGGGCTGATTAATCATTTCGTCAAATAATCATGACGAACAGAGCCATGACGTGACGATGGCAATGGGAAAAATTAATCGACGAAACGTGTACATGTCACTGTTACTACTTTTGGCCTAAACTGTATTCTGTAATCAAAAAGAATTGTGTTTTGTAGTTCTAAACTGTTAAATATATTATAAATAAAATACAGTGTACATCCGATGCAATATGCAATGCTATAAAAACATCCCTTTAGAGCTTGTTTGTGTGTCCAATAACGAAATTTCATTATTTTATATGCATTTTTGCCTGGATTGGTTAGTGATTATCATAGATTAGTCATGAAGTAGGCTTTGTAAAAGTAAATTCTTGCCTGTGGTTTTAAAATCGTACAAATATAACATTAAAAAACCTACTTACTACTTAGTTTAGTTTCGAGACATTATATCTGTTTAATTTGATGTATAACCAACAAATCACTACAACTTCCATGGAGGAGGGGTAGTGGCTGTTTTACACTACACTACAATGTCCATGGAGGAGGGATAGTGGCTGTTTTACACTACACTACAATGTCCATGGAGGAGGGATAGTGGCTGTTTTACACTACACTACAATGTCCATGGAGGAGGGGTAGTGGCTGTTTACACTACACTACAATTTCCATGGAGGAGGGGTAGTGGCTGTTTTACACTACACTACAATGTCCATGGAGGAGGGATAGTGGCTGTTTTACACTACACTACGATTTCCATGGAGGAGGGGTAGTGGCTGTTTTACACTACACTACAATTTCCATGGAGGAGGGATAGTGGCTGTTTTACACTACACTACAATTTCCATGGAGGAGGGGTAGTGGCTGTTTTACACTACACTACAATTTCCATGGAGGAGGGGTAGTGGCTGTTTTACACTACACTACAATTTCCATGGAGGAGGGGTAGTGGCTGTTTTACACTACACTACAATGTCCATGGAGGAGGGGTAGTGGCTGTTTTACACTACACTACAATTTCCATGGAGGAGGGGTAGTGGCTGTTTTACACTACACTTTTTCTATAAAGCGCCATTTAGTCCGATTAAGTCAAGCAGTTAAAATCCATTATTGTTTGTATTACCAGCAGCACATTCAAACCATTTTTGCTTAAACTAAGACCAAGTTTAACAACAATGAATTGACAAACATTTAAATTGGTAAAACGTGATTAGATGAAATATTTGTACTGAAACATAAAATCCACATATTTAGTCATGATTATTTGATTAATTAGTCACTTTAAGCTCTGACTAATCAACGAAATTTTTTAGGACTGATTCCAATCACTAGTAAATAGCATACATTATGAAAACAATTCTTCGTTGAATGAATCAAACACTAAACTAATACATTGTAATAATAATTGTTACTAATAAATTATAATAATAATTGTTACTAATAAATTATAATAATAATTGTTACTAATAAATTATAATATTTATAATTTGATATTACTTTTACTAATAATAATTCTTGCAATATCGCATGTAATAATAATAATAATAATAATAACATTTAATAATAATAATAATAATAATATTTAATAATAATAATAATAATAATTATTATTATTATTACATTTAATAATAATAATAATAATAATAACAATAATAATAACAATAATAATAATAATAATAACATTTAATAATAATAATAATAATAGAAATAGCTGAAGCAAGAAAGGGAAGAAGCAAAAGAGGAATACAAAACACGAAGAAAATGTAGACCAAGCCTTGCATACGTACCTCACCAGGCAGATTACGATCAGCACGATCAGCAGCAGGGCCACCAGAGCCCCCAGGGTGCCTCCCACCACGGCCCCTATGTTCGCTGAAAGTTGGGGGAAAACGCGGGATGACAATCACCGATAAACACATAGGTGTAACTGATGTAATACGTTGGCTGTGCCGCGAACTAGATGTGTACCCATTTAAATAACATTATGATATAATATTTGAAATACTGAAACAATGTTAATACCGTCTTAAAAAATTTAATATAATATTTTCTTAACATTTTTATGTCAAATTATAAAAAATGATGTATTAGACATCTTGTTTAACGCTCTTTATACAAAGTCCTTGTAAACAGTGGTCTTCCCTATGACAGCAGGGGAGTTACTGTGGGAGCTTATATACATTGCTTACTTCCGCTTCCTGCATTGGCGACTGCCGCTGCAACAGGAGGATCAGTTTGCGTGTCTGGAAAACACAAATAATGTTTGTATTCCTTTTCTTATTACCATTTATGCCCCCGCAGGTGGGTAGATTAAAATTGAACCGTCCGACCGTCCGTCTGTCCGTACGTTCATTCGTCCGTCCGGCCAAGGTTTAAGTTTTTTCTAAAGTCCAATATATTGAATACTATCAAAGGTATCTACTTGAAACTTGAAATACTTCTTTAGTATCAATGTCTCCAAAATAGGAAAGCAACCTTCATAACTCTGTTTTGTGTTTTGACAGATGTATGGCCCTTTTTAACTTGGACACTTTGGTTTAAGTTTTTCAAGTCCAATATATTCAATACTATTAAAGGTAATTAATTGAAACTAAGAATACTCCTTTACTACCAATGTCTCCACCAGGGGAAGCAATCCCCGTCATTTTGTTTCCGTTTTTGACAAACGTGCATTTGGGAGCATATGGCACATTATAATGACATAACTGGTTAATTAATAATTTAAATTGTATAAGCGAATACTATATGAGGCGTGTCGTGGGAAACCCGGGCTTAATGCATGTGCGTAAAGTGTCGTCCCGCACAGGCTAATCCGGGACGACTCTTTCCGCCTACAGTGGATGTTTAGAAGATACTTCCTTGAAACAGAAAATACCATAAAAGCGGAAAGTGTCGTCCCGGATTAGCCTGTGCGGACTGCATTAAGCCCGGGTTTCCTACGACACGCCTCATTTATAAACGTAAGTTATTAGCACACTCACTCGGACATTCGAATACGTTGCATTCCACCGTTTCCTTGTCGGTTTCTTTCGTCGCGTTTGTCCGTTCGTCTCTACATTCTTGAGGACCACCGGCTGCCGCGGGGTCATTGCACGACCTTGACCTTTCGCGTTGACCTAGACCGCATGATCTTGAGCACACTGACCATTCTCCCCACTGATCCCATTGGCCAGTAACCGGAACATCTGCAAAAATAAAATGTTTCTAACATAACTTTACTTAAACGAACTTTACATAATCTTTATTACATTACACCAGGGGCGTAGCTTGGGTTCAAACAATGTATAGGCACAATAGGCGGAATCTACAAAATGACGATGTAAGCAATAATTTGGGCCAGGTGTGTTTATACTCGTATGTGGCTAAACATACAACTAACTTCAGCTAAACCCCGATTCTACAAAATAATTGTAAAATACGCGTGTGTTTCATGAAATTTATTTCATATTGCCGTAATCCACTCGTTAAACAATAAAGTATCAACACAGCCAAGAAGATCCACTCAGCCCCATCCCCCACTGTTGTTTTTATTGCATTTTTAGCATATTTAAATTTTTCATCTCTGGAAAAAATGTATAGGCACGTGCCTATAGTGCCCTAAACGAAGCTACGCCCCTGCGTTACGCATCGCATTTTCATAGTCAAGACAGCAGTATAGTCAGTTAATGCAAGTGGGAACCATTATGATTTACCCTTTATCTACTAATAAAAATAGCCTGAATCCAGACGATAATACAGACCA
Organism: Congeria kusceri; assembly: GCA_027627225.1. Lineage (NCBI taxonomy): Eukaryota > Metazoa > Mollusca > Bivalvia > Myida > Dreissenidae > Congeria > Congeria kusceri. The sequence continues at coordinate 90,321,717 of CM051024.1, read as the reverse complement.
CCATCAAAATCTAACCATGTGTTCATTGACCCGTGTCCAACCTTCCCGCAGCATGCACGACCATTCATAACTGTCTGAAGTTGCTAACTAACAATTGCAAACACATGTACAATAATTATTTTTGTGGTACAACTTTCGTTACGATTTGACTTTTGTATGCAACTGACAATAAATTCATGAATGACTTAGCACATACGGGTTCAAGATTGTTCAGTGCAGGATTGTTCCAAGCACGCGCGTCAGACGGTGTGACGCGCATGAACCATGTCCCTAGGTCCAAGGTCAAGATCGCACTTAAAGGTCAAAGGTCTCATATAAGAATTTAAGCCACATTCCCTGTCCCCAGATCATAATTTTGTCCAGCGGGGAAGGATTTTCAAGTAACTTGGCAGAAACTTGGCAAGATAGCAAGAGTAAGTGAAGCCTACAAGAACCATAACTCATAATTGCCCAGAAGTAATAATTTCTACAAAATAATGCACCGAATGAACCGCACAGTTCTTTTAAATATGTAAAGTAAGTTTTATTGAGCTACGTAGAGCGTATTACATGGGCGAGTTTGGCTGAAGCAAACCTTAATATATATGTCTTTCGTCGGCTGTCATTACATAAATATCATATGGCAGCGGGTGAGACATTGATATTGTCAACCCGAGGGCAGAATGTCACCCGAGGCGAATGCCGAGTGGTGACACACTGTTCCGAGATTTGACAATACCAATGTCACACACGGTGCCATTTGATATTTATTTTATTATTCCGAACACAATTTAGTAAAAGAAGGTTAACTTTGAAGAGAATTGCTTGTTTACGCATTGAATAGCGACGTCACGACTCTATGACGTCACGATAAGGGAGGCAATTTTTCATGATGTGGCTAAAACAACTGTCGCAGTTACTTGCCCTTATATGACATTCAAAATGTTAGCGCGGTCACATGACCTGACAGTCGCTTTCGCTTGGTCACGTGTCAAAAAGGTTGAAATGTTTTTGACAGTCAAAATATCTCTTTCTCGGGTAATGGGAATTTATCATTGTAGACAAAAGTGAGGTATATTGATATAGCATACGTCACGAACAATAGTTTATTTTGAATTGAATATGGTTGTTGCAAACTATCGTCTGCGCTTCCATACCTATCGTCTGCTGTCTTTAACAAAACATATGAACAATAGTTTTGTATTGTTGGATTTCATACCTGGACAAGATTGGTTGTTGCAATCTATCGTCTGCGTTTCTATGCCTGTTGTTTGACCGGAAGTATCCACACACGGTTTACCGCCGTTGCTAGGAGCGGGGTTGTTACATGACCTTGACCTTGTTTGTGTTCCTCCGCCACAAGTAACTAAACATGATGACGTCATACTCCACTCGCTCCATCCGCCGTCAACTTAAGGACACAATTACCTTTTTATTATTCTACAAAATGATCTATAAGAACATAATCTACATTGTTAACCAATTACATTTAAACAAATACATGAACACTATTTTTTCTACTCAACTTTGCTTTAAGCGTTCGTTCCAAGTTATTACTAAATACATAATCAACAACAAATACATAAATATCAATGTACATACCGGCACAAGACTGCATCATGCAACCTTCAGTTTCCGTTTGCCCACCGGCCGATGTCACGCACGACAGTCCTCCACCGCTAGGGGCGGGGTTAGAACATGTTCTTGACCTTGACCTGGACCCTTGACCACAGGACATGGAGCAAGAGGACCACTGACCCCAGACTGACCACTGATCGTTGACTGTAAATATTATGTACATGTATGTAAATGTACGAATGTAATATGGCTTGTCGCTTAGTTGGCAGAGTATGACACCCTTGCTACGTTTGTTTCTGGATAATTATTGGCAAACTGAACTGCATACTTCTGTCGTTACATGTATAATCAGTGTTATTTCGTTAAGTAAAGTGTGCATGTTTGATTAAGTGCCGTCTGCGCTTATATGCCTGTCGTCTGCTGTCTTTAGCAAACCATATGAGCAATAGTTTTGCGTGGATGGATTTAAATACCTGGACAAGATTGGTTGTTGCAAACTAGTGTCTGCGTTTCGCTGACTGACGTCTGACCTGAAGTATCCACACACTGTTTACCGCCGTTGCTAGGAGCGGGGTTGTTACATGACCTTGACCTTGTGTGTGTTCCACTGCCACACGTCACTGAACATGTACGTTCGGCTCTTACATGGTCAATATAAGCACACATGTATTTACGGTAAAAGAACCACCCAATGCAAAACTACGGGAGAAAATAATATTGTTCACTGCGCGGCTTCCTGGAGTGCACTTTTTTGAATATCACTGTAACCAACCCAATGTTTCGAGTGTTCTATTACCCGGACAGTCTGGTGCAAATGGACACTTCCGCTTCTCCGACTCGGAGGGGCGGCCATCGCACTGACTCCCGTCCCCGCTGCAGACGCGCGTGCGCGTGTTCGTACCCGAGCTGCACGTGCTCGAACACTCGCTCCAGCTCGACCAACTGTTCCAGCCACCAGAGCCTGAAGGGAACATGCAGACTGATTAAAATATGATAATGCTATGTGCACATTGGGTTATTACAAATATTTAATTACAAGTTTTGAGATACTGTTCAAGTACTTCGTAATTTAGTTGGGTCTGAATCGTCGTCGTCTTCTTATCATCATCATCGTCATCATCATCACCATCATCATCATCATCATCATCATCATCGTCATCATCATCACCATCACCATCATCATCATCATCATCATCATCATCATCGTCATCATTATTATCCACACCAACAACATTAACTAAACTTTCATCAACAACGGCATTATTATCATCGCCATCATCATACACATCAAAGACTCTTTTGTTTCTTCCTCCTCATTCTGATCATCGTCATCGTCATCATTATCATAGCATCACCATCATCTTCATCAGCATCATTATCAACAACAACAACAAAACATTGATCATCGTCAGCAGCAGCAGCAGTTGCACCATCATGATCACAACATCATTATCACAATCCATGCTTATAATCGTAGTCAAGATGGTAGTATTGATAATGCATCAGCATTTTTGTCATCATGATCATCATCATTGGCATATTCGTAATGTTAAGTACCTTCGCTGGTGTTCGATGGCGGCACGTATTTGACCTGACGGAAACATTTGGCCTTCACGTTTGTTCCGGGAGCTGCGTGTAAAGAATGGGATGCATTATATAAGCAATGGAAACATGCATTAACAGTCGTATTTGTATAGTATGGTTTCTAAGGGCCGTACCTTAGGGGTGGGGGCAAGAAGTCTTGTCAATCAAAACTATATACTATAAAAGGACATTTGTGAAATAAACTTGATATATATATATAGGAAATATAGTGTCGTTTATAGATAATCATCAACTGAAATGGATAAAATTATAAAGCGTTTGTAGCGCTTTTCAACGGTATTTTGGAAAACACATGTATCACCTACATAGCGTTGAAAATACACTGTACACATTTGTAAGCCATAAGGGCCGAGTATTGTTAGCGTCGGGATAGCGTCAGATATTTTATCAAGAAGATAGTAGGTTCAAACCCCGCCGAAGGCAAATTTATAAATTTATCCTTTCCCTAATTTAATATTTGTTATATGTTAGTCCAGATGCTTTAGTTTTTGCAGTTAAAACATTAAATGGTATTTTCAAAAATACGTAAAATCTGTAAACAAGTCCCTTTAAAGTTTCGCGTATCGCGTCATAATAATAATAATAATAACTTTATTTCAAGAAGAATTCACATTAAGCTAAAACATAACTTTTTACAATATGGTCTTCTAAAATCAAAAACATCAACACATGTTTACACAAACACATTCAAAATTATTTATAAATAAATCAATGAAGAAAAATAAATAAATTAATAAATAAATAGAATATAATAGAAATCACACAGACACATCACAAACAGCAAAATAGATTATATCAATAATCAGAATCATACGCAAAGCATTACTGAAGATCATAAAGGTATTTCTTATATCTATATTTAAAAGTATTCACATTTGTTGTACATCGTAAATAAATACGAATATAATTCCACACTTGTCTTGAAAAATAAGAAAACGTTATTATCCCATACTCTGATTGGAATGTAAATGATGATAAATCTGAACGGGTGGAGGATCGAAGTGAATAAGATATGTCAACGAGCCCCTTACCCGGTCTGATACCGATACATGACCTCCACTCGTGAAGGTGAAGGTCTTCGTACTTGGTGTAGGTCAGGTTGCTAAGGGCCTGCGTCTGGAAGTTCTGGGCCCCACCCTGGAACAACTCGCACCCAAACGCGTTCTTATCCGACCCGAGTTCAAACTTGATTCCGCATTTATTGCCCGTAGGTGTAATTTCCGGTCTAAAGATGTGGAATAAGAATAAGATTAGTTTCTAATTTCTAATTAATTTCGCAGTAGACTTCGTACAAACTCGCTGATTCGTTTTCAAACCCAATTCCGCAGTTACCCTTATGTGTAATGGTCGGTCTGCAAATGTGGAATAAGATTAGTTTCAATTAGTTTGGCTACCGAACTCTTTCTTTAGAGACACACATTCAAACCTGATTCCGCAGTTATCGACCATAGATAGGACTTCCAGTCTGGAATTTCGTATAAAGATTACTTTCAATTAGTTTGTTTTTCATTATTATTGGAGAAAAAAAAAAGTTTCGATAAATCTTAGCTCTACTTGCTTATGCCATGGCGTGGTGTGCGCGTGCGTCAGTGCGTCCGTGTGTCTGTTAACCTTTTTAACATCTCTACATAAAGATGGGTTGGGCAATAAGATAAAACCCCGGGTTTATACCAACCCTTGCTTTCTGTGTGAGTGTATGAGGTGCTAACCACCCCCTCCTTCCCAGTAAAGTTGTATTGTCTAAAACTACATGCATAGCCAAATTCATAACCTCATGTCATCAGCCAATAAAAACAACACCAACATCACATAATGCCAGTAGAGTCTGGCCCTCTTTATTGTAATTGACTACATATATTGCAAAGTTGAGAAGGGGTGGGGGATACAATGAATTTGTATCAATGCGCGACGTCACCAGTAACAGCTGCGTCGAGCACTTGAACGTTCTCACTGTGACAGTGCGAAGATAGGTAGTGCATTGTAAAATGTAGTTCTTACAGTAATAGCAAAAATGAATGTTTGACATATCGTGTTAGAATCGAAGTCAAGTTCGAATTATCTTTGTTTGTCTAACACCATCACGGTTTCATTCCTACCACCAAAATTCCAAACCGTTGTTTATTAGCCGATAAACAACGCTTTAAGAAATTATTTCTTAAATGTTTGAAACGCACGAACCTGTATAAGACCTCGATAGTACCGGATTTCGTGAACTCCAGCTGACAGACGCACTCTGATTTCTGCAGATTTGGATCGAAAGAGGTATCGAAGTAGAGGACCTGGTCTTTGGAACCGGTGTGAAGAGCCACTTCTGTACACACGTGGAGCGCTGGGAACAAACGGGAAGCACTTAAATGCAGGGTATATGGGGTTTCGTATTAATGCTACATGATGAATTAATGGTTTGCGAAGTGTTGCGTTTTTAGAAAGAAATTATGCAAACATATGAAAAGAAATAAATTTCAAATAAAAAAATGAACATCAAGTATGGATATAGAGGATATGTGTTTGTTTTCGGTGTGATAACGCGTGATATCACAACCGGAAAGGAAGACAATTAATATTTTCACGAGCGCTTGAGCAAGTGAAAATGTGTAAATTGTCTCCCTTTTCGGTGATGATATAACGCGTTATCACACCGAAAACAAACAAATTTTCTGTTTATTTAATGCTTTATTATCCTTTGTTTTACATTTTATTGGAAAATATAACGGGAATAATAACGTCATGACGTCAAAATAATGACGTCATTTCACAGTTTTGAGGCCGGCATCGATGACGGTCCGTTTCATTTACCGTTTTAAATCGGGACCCAAAAAAGTAGTCCCTCACTGTGAGTGATATAGGGATATATCTCACTGATATTTTTCTATATTTCACTACTTAGTATTAAATAAATTGTATCTCTGTAGCGGATGAAAAGTATTGACATGATCTTTTTGCTACGTGGCAGTACAACGACGGAAATCTACGAAACATTACGGAAACGAATGTGTGCCTGGTCTATGTTGTCGGACAATAAAAACGTTGTTACAACATACTATTTATCAATACTTTTCATTTAAACATGTTTATGTGTATAGTAACCACAAACCACACAGACGTGCATTAACAAAATCGCAGAATCGGGACAAACTAATTATGACTCGTTTAGCCTTAAGTCGAAAGGCTAAAACTGACACGCATTTAAATATTTCCTGTAAAACACACGGAGAACAAGTAACAGAGGCGTAACTAGTCATACGCATTTACCTCAATATTAGAGTGTTGCGTTGGATAAACGACGTCATCGCTATATTACGCTTAGGTGCTGAAAACCGTACATTGATATATGTCGCGGTGGTCAGCGGAATCCACTGTTTTATGGGATGGTATTCACAGAGCATTTTAACTTTTTAAGTTAAAGTTTATTCTTATTCTAAAATGTAAACACTTCCTTAAATGTACCCGTCCATATATAATCACTGCAATGCTAAGTACCATCGTTTAAAGGTCTAATTACCCCAAACTGTCAGTTTGATAATAAGCATATATGGTTCAGTGCAGGATGCATAGACTTTTTAAAATATAGTTTAAATGATATATTTTGATATCTATTTAAAGGTATATGTGTAAGCAATACTTTGTCTTAGTGGTTCCCAGCTTCATAACTTTTTTGCCCATGTATTCATGCGCAAAATGGCAGCCTCCATGCCGGTCAAAACCGATGTGTTTATTCTAAGGTAAATATTTTGAGTTACAACGTATAGAATTTTTTTAATGCTGCTTTTTCAAAAGGTTATGACCTTATCTTTCCAACAATATATGGTGATATACCGGAAAGCAGCTTGGTCATCGTGAACATTGGGATCAAACATTAAATGCTTTATATGTAACACAGAAGGAGTTAATTTGCGCATACGTAACCTTCAAACATCCGTATGAAATGCATACTTCATATTTTGAAGAGTATGAACACGATTACGAAAACTAACGGGTTTATTTAGTAAACGAATATAATGTCACATAAGTTAACACTTAGATCTCAGTGAACATATTTGAGATAGTTATTATAAGATGCTTTGTGATACCGCCCAGATTGAATCGCAAATGCATATAATACAGGTGTTCGTTATTAGAATACGACGAGAAATAATGTAAAGGACTTACCCGGGTTTTCTGTGCTGTCACAAAACTGCCCATTGACACGAGCGTCTGAAATTGAAAAGTATTCTTGTCTAACACTGATGTTGTAAAGCCTGACTTTTTATGTCCTCAATATATGTATTGGTTTCACCAGCTAAAGTGCATGTACAAAACGGTTTTAACAGCCAAACTTCTGCAATATGCAGTGGGTTTACCTGCCAGAGTGCTAATATGTAGCGGTTTTACCAGCCAGTGTGCTAATATGTAGCGATTCACCAGCCAGAGTGCTAATATGTAGCGATTCACCAGCCAGAGTGCTAATATGTAGCGATTCACCAGCCAGATTGCTAATATGTAGCGATTCACCAGCCAGAGTGCTAATATGTAGCGGTTCACCAGCCAGAGTGCTAATATGTAGCGATTCACCAGCCAGATTGCTAATATGTAGCGGTTCACCAGCCAGAGTGCTAATATGTAGCGATTCACCAGCCAGAGTGCTAATATGTAGCGGTTCACCAGCCAGATTGCTAATATGTAGTGGGTCACCAGCCAGATTGCTAATACGTAGTGGGTCACCAGCCAGAGTGCTAATATGTAGCGGTTCACCAGCCAGAGTGCTAATATGTAGCGGTTCACCAGCCAGAGTGCTAATGTGTAGCGGTTCACCAGCCAGATTGCTAATATGTAGCGATTCACCAGCCAGAGTGCTAATATGTAGCGATTCACCAGCCAGAGTGCTAATATGTAGCGGTTCACCAGCCAGATTGCTAATATGTAGTGGGTCACCAGCCAGAGTGCTAATATGTAGCGGTTCACCAGCCAGATTGCTAACATGTTGCGGTTCACCAGCCAGATTGCTAATATGTAGCGGTTCACCAGCCAGATTGCTAATATGTAGCGGTTCACCAGCCAGATTGCTAATATGTAGTGGGTCACCAGCCAGAGTGCTAATATGTAGCGGTTCACCAGCCAGATTGCTAATATGTAGCGGTTCACCAGCCAGATTGCTAATATGTAGTGGGTCACCAGCCAGATTGCTAATATGTAGTGGGTCACCAGCCAGAGTGCTAATATGTAGCGGTTCACCAGCCAGATTGCTAATATGTAGCGGTTCACCAGCCAGAGTGCTAATATGTAGCGGTTCACCAGCCAGATTGCTAATATGTAGTGGGTCACCAGCCAGATTGCTAATATGTAGCGGTTCACCAGCCAGAGTGCTAATATGTAGCGATTCACCAGCCAGAGTACTAATATGTAGAGATTCACCAGCCAGATTGCTAATATGTAGCGATTCACCAGCCAGAGTGCTAATATGTAGCGGTTCACCAGCCAGATTGCTAATATGTAGCGATTCACCAGCCAGATTGCTAATATGTAGCGGTTCACCAGCCAGATTGCTAATATGTAGTGGGTCACCAGCCAGATTGCTAATATGTAGCGGTTCACCAGCCAGATTGCTAATATGTAGCGATTCACCAGCCAGAGTGCTAATATGTAGCGATTCACCAGCCAGATTGCTAATATGTAGCGATTCACCAGCCAGAGTGCTAATATGTAGCGGTTCACCAGCCAGATTGCTAATATGTTGCGGTTCACCAGCCAGAGTGCTAATATGTAGCGATTCACCAGCCGATTGCTAATATGTAGCGGTTCACCAGCCAGAGTGCTAATATGTAGCGGTTCACCAGCCAGAGTGCTAATATGTTGCGGTTCACCAGCCAGAGTGCTAATATGTAGCGGTTCACCAGCCAGAGTGCTAATATGTAGCGATTCACCAGCCAGAGTGCTAATATGTAGCGGTTCACCAGCCAGATTGCTAATATGTTGCGGTTCACCAGCCAGAGTGCTAATATGTAGCGATTCACCAGCCAGATTGCTAATATGTAGCGGTTCACCAGCCAGAGTGCTAATATGTAGCGGTTCACCAGCCAGATTGCTAATATGTTGCGGTTCACCAGCCAGAGTGCTAATATGTAGCGGTTCACCAGCCAGAGTGCTAATATGTTGCGGTTCACCAGCCAGAGTGCGAATATGTAGCGGTTCACCAGCCAGAGTGCTAATATGTAGTGGGTCACCAGCCAGAGTGCTAATATGTAGCGATTCACCAGCCAGAGTGCTAATATGTAGCGATTCACCAGCCAGAGTGCTAATATGTAGCGGTTCACCAGCCAGATTGCTAATATGTAGTGGGTCACCAGCCAGAGTGCTAATATGTAGCGATTCACCAGCCAGAGTGCTAATATGTAGCGGTTCACCAGCCAGAGTGCTAATATGTAGCGGTTCACCAGCCAGAGTGCTAATATGTAGTGGGTCACCAGCCAGAGTGCTAATATGTAGCGATTCACCAGCCAGAGTGCTAATATGTAGAGATTCACCAGCCAGAGTGCTAATATGTAGCGGTTCACCAGCCAGATAGCTAATATGTAGCGATTCACCAGCCAGAGTGCTAATATGTAGCGGTTCACCAGCCAGAGTGCTAATATGTAGTGGGTCACCAGCCAGAGTGCTAATATGTAGCGATTCACCAGCCAGAGTGCTAATATGTAGCGATTCACCAGCCAGATTGCTAATATGTAGCGGTTCACCAGCCAGAGTGCTAATATGTAGCGATTCACCGGCCAGAGTGCTAATATGTAGCGGTTCACCAGCCAGATTGCTAATATGTAGTGGGTCACCAGCCAGATTGCTAATATGTAGTGGGTCACCAGCCAGAGTGCTAATATGTAGCGGTTCACCAGCCAGAGTGCTAATATGTAGCGGTTCACCAGCCAGAGTGCTAATGTGTAGCGGTTCACCAGCCAGATTGCTAATATGTAGCGATTCACCAGCCAGAGTGCTAATATGTAGCGATTCACCAGCCAGAGTGCTAATATGTAGCGGTTCACCAGCCAGATTGCTAATATGTAGTGGGTCACCAGCCAGAGTGCTAATATGTAGCGGTTGACCAGCCAGATTGCTAATATGTTGCGGTTCACCAGCCAGATTGCTAATATGTAGCGGTTCACCAGCCAGATTGCTAATATGTAGCGGTTCACCAGCCAGATTGCTAATATGTAGTGGGTCACCAGCCAGAGTGCTAATATGTAGCGGTTCACCAGCCGGATTGCTAATATGTAGCGGTTCACCAGCCAGATTGCTAATATGTAGTGGGTCACCAGCCAGATTGCTAATATGTAGTGGGTCACCAGCCAGAGTGCTAATATGTAGCGGTTCACCAGCCAGATTGCTAATATGTAGCGGTTCACCAGCCAGATTGCTAATATGTAGCGGTTCACCAGCCAGATTGCTAATATGTAGCGGTTCACCAGCCAGAGTGCTAATATGTAGTGGGTCACCAGCCAGATTGCTAATATGTAGTGGGTCACCAGCCAGAGTGCTAATATGTAGCGGTTCACCAGCCAGATTGCTAATATGTAGCGGTTCACCAGCCAGAGTGCTAATATGTAGTGGGTCACCAGCCAGATTGCTAATATGTAGTGGGTCACCAGCCAGAGTGCTAATATGTAGTGGGTCACCAGCCAGAGTGCTAATATGTAGCGGTTCACCAGCCAGATTGCTAATATGTAGAGATTCACCAACCAGATTGCTAATATGTAGCGGTTCACCAGCCAGATTGCTAATATGTAGCGGTTCACCAGCCAGAGTGCTAATATGTAGCGGTTCACCAGCCAGAGTGCTAATATGTAGAGGTTTTACCAGCCAGCGTGCTAATGTGTAGCGGTTTTACTAGCCAGAGTCCTTACATGTATCACCAGACAACGTCCTGATATGTAACGGGTTTACAGGCCCAAATCCTACGTATAGGTATCCAAGTGTTGTAGTAAGCGGTGCTGGTACTAGACGAAACGGTAAAATCTAGTTAACCTCGTACGGACGGACAGGACAATCGCTAAATGCCTCCCGCATCAAGATGCCTGCGGGGGGGGGGGGGGGGGGCGGTTTCATATTTGCAATGAAAAATAATTCGTAATAATATGTAACTTTATGTTATTATATGTGTATTCAGTGTAAATTTACCTTAATAACGATCGTTATTGAAAATAACTACGGACAGATAATACAAACATATGCATTGAAATGCGACAACTACTAGTACGTATATCCTCTTCATTAGATAAAAATATTATATATATACATGCTAAATATCGGTGTCCTCGGATGGTTACCTCTGTGTGGTTGTCGGGTGTTTTAATGACTTTGTTTTTGAAGCGGATCCGTTTATTTTTGGTAAGCTGGAGGTTTGCTGAATAGCGGTTAAATGTCAAATTGAGGCGCGTCGTGGGAAAACCGGGCTTACTGCATGTGCGTAACGTGTCATCCCGGACGGCACTTTCCGCTTTTATGGTATTTTCTGTTTCAAGGAAGTCTCTTCTAAACATAAATCCACTGTAGGCGGAAAGTACTATTACTATTACTACTACTACTACTACTACCACTACCACTACTACTACTACTACTACTACTACTACTACTACTACTACTACTACTACTCCTACTTAGTACAACTACTACTACTAATACTATTACTCCTACTACTACTACTACTACTACTACTACTACTACTACTACTACTACTACTACTGCTACTGCTACTGCTACTGAGACTGCTACAACAACTACTGCTACTACTGCTACTGCTACTGCTACTACTACTACTACTACTACTACTACTACTACTACTATTACTATTACTACTACTACTACTACTGCAACTCCCACTACTACTACTACTACTACTACTACTACAACTACTACTACTGCTACTACTACTACTAATAATACTAGTAATAATCGTCATCATCATTTTTATCATTTTCATCAGCATGATCGTCATCTTCATCGTCATGTCCATCAAAATCATCATTATTTCGTAAGCATCAGTGTCATTGATAACGAGTGCAAAGAAACATCAGCAGCAGATCAACATCAACAAAGTCACATCTCACTGTAATCGGTAATGAACCATTTATATAAGGGTAAAAAACCTAAACGAATTCACAAGCAAAGCTACCAATTCTCTAAATAATTAGACAAAACATGGAGGACTCTTACTTTAATTGGGCAACGTACGAATACGGGCAACATTTTTTTGTCTACAACAAAGTGAAAATGATGAGTACATATATAAGAAATATACCAACATTATATTGCTTTAATATCCCAAAAAAAATCTTTAACAAAATCTTTAACCCACAATGTGTATCATTAATTCCTTACGATAATTATTGGCTTTCACCTTTGCGAACATAGTACTTCAGTTTCCCAGTTAATTTGAGTTTTGTAATTCAAAACGTTTATCACCAGATAATGCACCTGTCAACGTTGGGCGGTGGGCATATACGACACTTTAGACTGATAGCGATTCCCTACAGGCGGGAATTTGACAAGCCGAATGATTCCGGGTCCCGGTGAAATAGACTCTGGTCGGACATTTGATTCCGGTAATATTGTCCCCGGGACATTTGATACCCCTATAGCATCTCCCACTAAGGGGATTTTGACAAAAATGTTTGGCTCTATGGAGGGGAATAAGAACCCCCAAAATGCCCCTGGGTCAGCCCGCCGCTCCCCTCCCCTGGGGGAAAATATTAATAGGTGCATTTAATCCAGCTTCAGAAAACGCGTAATTATTGTTACATTCCAATCTCACGTGAAAGAACGAGCGAAATATATTAAATTATAAACATTAATATACCCTTTCTGCACCTTTTGGATTCTATTATAAACATCAAAGTTTAGACGTTTATTTTCTATAATGATTTTTGTTTCTTTTCAACTAACTAGTCAACTAAATACATCCACGAACATTTAGGTGGGTTAAACTTACAATCAAATCTTAAGAAAACGAAGAGTACATACCTCAAATACACACATGCGTATTAAAATGCACTTACTTTGAATGATGCAGTAAATTCCCACAAACAAAGCTATGATCTTTGCACCTCCCATTGTCAACGAGTTTGTGTCAGTCAATAACTAACGCATGCTACAAATATATATTTATTTCGAGTTACGCGTACGATTTTGTACCACGCGAAAATTAGTAATTTTCTTTGTCACGATAATTAATTGAGTTTAATTCTGTAATGAGTCAAACGTTTTAACATCGAAACACCGTTTTAAATAACAACAAAGATACGCTCTGGTTCATTCTGTTTAAATGTTTAAGTTTTCCCTTGATAGACTTTTCGTCCTGTTCAATGTGGTAGTTCAGGGTCGCAATTGTGGGTCAAGCTAAGGTAGTGTTGCTGAACATCATGGTTATGATTATCGACAGAATCTGTTGATCGAACATTTAATAGAAAGCGAAAAGTTGAGGAGTATGTGGATGGAAAGATTTGAAAGTAGTAAGGGTTGGACATTTGTAGTAGTATAAAAAAGGGAATAAGAAGACAATGATGATGATGACGAGGAGGAGGAGGAGGGTGATGATGATGATGATGGAGGTGATAATGTTAATGATGTGATGATGATGACGGTGATGAGGATGATGAGGATGATAAAAAAAATTAAGAGGAATACCTGAGGAAGATATATTTAAGTAGATGATGAAGAAGGACAAATAGAGGAGGAGGACGAGGAGGAGGTAGAGAAAGATGAAGAAGACAAAGAAAACTGACAGAAAAATGAAAAATTGAATCACGAATCGAACTGTGGGCGATGGAGTTAAAGAACGATGCGTGGTTTATATTGCTTAGTATATGGCTTTAAGTAATTGCATCGAACTTGAAATGTCTGTTCTCTTTAATTTTTTATTTAATATGAATGCTTTAAGATTAATGTGTTGTTTTGCTGTTTCATTTATCTTTACATTGATGAGTTGTGGACCAAGTGTGAGTGTTTGTTGCCCATTACAGGGGCTGATCCAGGATTTCTGGTTAGGGCGTAAACCTTTGATCATTTTAAGGTGCAGTTATAACCTCTTTAATATGTCCTTTGTGGTTGCGGCAGTGACAGGCTGACAGGTTTAAATGCCCGTTTTCAGGGATAAGAAGATAGCGTTGCAATGATTTTATCCATTCACATATGTTTGATATGTGTCAAGCGGAGAAAAGGTGTTTACGTGGTGTCAGATGTTCACAAAAAGCAAACTGCAGGTCTTATTTTATTTATTCGGACAATGGATTTGCTGGTAACACGTGAAGAGGATTTTTTCTAGCATACAAATTACTTATTTCTTCTCTATCCAGTTTATTATCTCTGTGTAGAAAATGGGGGAATTAAAGCATTTACACAGTTCTGGCCCGTTATGTTTGCCCTTCATGAATTTTAAAGAGGAGTTCATTTAGTATAATGTATGGACAAACCCGCTAAACTAGTATTGTGTGATGGAAAAACCTTAATCTAGTTTAGTGTATGGGAAAATCGTTAATATAGTTTAGTGTATGGGAAAACTCGTTAATCTAGTTAAGTGTATGGGAAAACTTATTAGTCTAATTTAGTGTATGGGAAAAATCGTTAATCTAGGTAATTGTATGGGAAAAATCGTTTATCTAGCTATAAGTGTATGAGAAAAATCGTTAATCTAGTTAAGTGTATGGGAAAATATTTAATCTAGTTTAGTATATGGGAAACACCCTTAAACTAGTCTAGTGTGAAGGAAAATCGTTAATTTAATCTAGTGTATGAAAAAATAATCGTTAATCTAGTCTAGTGTATGGGAAACACATTTAATTTAGTCTAGTGTATGGGAAATTCGTTATCTAGTCTAGTGTATGGGAAAATCGTTATCTATTCTAGTGTATGGGAAAATCTTTATCTAGTCTAGTGCATGGGAAAATCGTTATCTATTCTAGTGTATGGGAAAATCGTTATCTAGTCTAATGTATGGGAAAATTGTTTATCTAGTCTAGTGCATGGGAAAATCGTTAATCTAGTTTAGTATATGAACAAATTGTGATCAGTTTAGTGTATGGGAAAAATCGTTAATATAGTCTAGTGTATGGGAAAAATCGTAATATAGTTTAGTGTATGGGGAAAATCGTTAAAGTAGTTTTTAGTGTATGGGAAAAATCGTTAATCTTGTTTAGTGAACGGGAAAATTATTTGTCTAGATAAGTGTGTGGGAAAAATCGTTAATGTAGTCGAGTGTATGGACAAATCATTAATCTAGACTATTTTGAGTAGAAAATGGTTATTTAGTCTAATATGAGGAAAAATCTCGACTAGAGGACAATCGTTAATCTAGTCTAGTGTTTCGGTAAACCGTTAATCTAGTTTAGTGTATCGGTAAACCGTTAATCTAGTCTATGTGGGATCAACCCCACGTCCAGGCACATACAATATCATCTGCCATGGAAGGATCTCATAAACTATGAAACACCTGTATACGCCCACATTTTATGTTGACAAGCCCCGCGCAGCCTCACAACCGTAGGAGTACATACTGTTACACGCTCCAGTTGTTGCAGTAGGATACATACTGTTGCAGCTCAACACATTGTTTCACTGTTGAGCCTAACGCGGTGATGATCTGTTCATCAACAATTACTATTATAACTCAAAACTTCAAAACGCTATTTTGGTTTAATGTGTTCCAGTTGAAGTATTCGATGAGTTTCCACCATCATTTGTCAACAAATTAAAAGGGGGATTTTATATGTGTTGAATTATCTTCGTATACTGATTATTTCGCAATATTTTGATATTGGTATATGAGTGTACTGTGAGTTATAATCGCCCATCAATACGTAGGTGTTCTTTTCTGTGTTATTTTATAATTGCAGTAAAATACAAAGCGTGCTTTGTCTCATTCTCTTATGGTGTTAGTTTCTTTTGTTTTTAAATTAAAAATTAGCCATGGAGAAAAGGTTTGATCGTTTTATGTATAAATTATCATTCATGTAGTTAGTATATTTATCAATGCTTGGGAAATATTTCAACCATTACACGCCGGGGAATCATTGCTACCATAACGCTCGCGTTATGTGTAGAAAATGTCGAAATGCAGCTTCCGTTGTGGAGTCAATACATAGAAAGTAAGTACGACTCTGTATTTTAACTTATTGGACACTTGCGAGCGAAAATTAAAAAAAATCGGAAAATGCTGTTCGACACAAATATGTATATGCTTTACTCTAATTACAAAAATCTAAGGAAAATTACGAAATCGTATCCTGTAGAACTTTCGAAACGTTGGCTGCTTCAATGTTGACAAGGAAAACTTTTTTACAAATTTATAAGAGTTTCGTACATTTGAAGAAGTTTTTTACCTATAAACATCATTGCTGGTAAATTTCCATGGTCTGCTACATGAAAACTGGTTTCGTCGATTAGGAATAAGGTTAAATGTTCATTTTTGAAAATGTTATGGTCGCGAGGTACATGTTGTGGTGTCAATGCATTGTTGTGGTGGTGATGTCAAGTTAAAAGCTAAGAAGAAATTCTTAATAAAACCAAAGTTTAACCACAACTAATTCATTATATATCCTTGTACCTCATTATGTTTTGAAGTGACAGTCATCAAAATATATTGTTGTTCGTTTTTGATAATAACAGTTTGTTTAAAGTAGAAAATGCATTTAATTTGTCCTATAAAATGACATCCGTGCTGAATACCTTTAGTTACTATGACTCTAAGTATGCAGGGGGTATATCGTTTCGCAAATGGCGGCCCGTCGGTATGTATGTCCGTCGGTATGTCGGCAGACTAAACTGCATATAATAATAACATAATTCTTAAGCATATGTTATTCAAACTAGGTAGATAAGAGATTTATCACTAGTAGAGGATCTCGGTTAATTTTGGGGGGCTGTGGGTCAAACCGACAAAAGGATTTGAAAGGATCCAATAATTGTAAAATTTTATCTGTGTAATGACTTAGAAACCTTTGGGCCTGCGTGCATAATTCGTTTTCCTTAAATACATCTATTTCTGTTTCAATATCTTACAGCAATAGACACATACAGACTAACAACGCCCGCCTGCTCCATACGTAGCCAGCGACCCATAGGACACCGTGCGACACGGCCATTGTTCATCAGGAATGTTGATGCAGGACGGAAAACATGTTCAGTGTGTTTTTACCAAGTAAGCATATTTAAGGAAACCACATTATCTAGTTAAGAGAAATATACACGTTCATATAGATTATGCATATAACTACTTCCAATATAATCAGTTATTATTATATCATTATAATAACATTGTACAGTTTCTTCTTGTAAAAGATACTTCATAACGTACAAATGACCAGTGGTCGTGATGAAATGTTTTACTTTGATTTTCAAATGGATCCCTTTTTCTTTACAGAAGAACGCGCCCGTGTGTATAAAATCGAGCAGCTGTACAAGCCAAGTATGGACCTCGGATATTTACCAGAAGAACAAACACTATGAGTTCAGCATGGCAACAAACACATGCACTGATATTGCCATTAAAGCGGTTAGCCATAAGCTGAAGATAAAATATACACCAATATGTATTAGGGTAGGATACATATCTTAATAGACATTGTAATTGTGAACACTGGTACACGTAGTTATCAGTGTAATGTGTGTAGCTATGTACTTGTTGAGAACTTTTTAGACACAGAACACAGTGGTGAAAGTGTAGTAACTATATATGACATGTTCTTGATGTACTTCGTAAATAATTCATGAACTAGGTACAATCCCTTTAAATACAAAACATAAATAAACAAATAAATTGACAAAACAAATATACTCTTCGTTAATTTTATTTCCAATGCTCCAATAAACAATTTAAAACATAATAAAATTAAGATAGCTTACATGATGTATGTTTAAATAAAAATGTAATTATTATGTGATTTTTAAGAACAAACTGTTAATTATGATTATCTCTTTGAGTGGATATAAAACAAGTTACGGGTAATTAAAATATGGGATCTGTGATATTGACACAGTGAAAATGTCCACGTTTTTAAAATTTAATATATCAATTAAAGCTGAATGACTTGTCACAGAAGTTACATATGAATCTTCACCATTTGTTTGAGAATGCCGAAATCTCTAGAACTAAACATGAAACACAAAAACAACAACATGGCATATAAAAGTAACATCTGCCGTATGGTTTTAGACACAAAAACTATTTCTATATAGTCTACAGAGTTACCTCGCATCAGCACCACAACCATGCATTGACACCACAACATGCACCTCGCGACCAAAACATTATCAAAAACGGACATGTAGCCTCATCTATAACCGAGGGTACCAGTTTTCATGTAACAGACCATGGCAATTTTATCAGCAATGATGTTTACAAGCAAAAAAACTTCTTCAAATGTACCAAACTCTTAGAAATTCGTAAACCTGTCCAAGTTTTCCTTGTCAACATTGAAGCAGTCAACGTTTTGAAAGTTCTACAGGATACGATTTCGTAATCTTTCCTAGATTTTGGTAACTAGAGTAAGGCATATACATATTTGTGTCGAATAGCATTCTCCGATTTTTTTAATTTTCGCTCGCAAGTGTCCAATAAGATAAAATACAGAGTCTTACTCACCGCTGGCATCCATTTCTATGTATTGACACCACAACGGAAGCTGCATTGCGACATTTTTTACACATAACGCGAGCGTTATGGTCGCAATGATTCCCCGGCGTGCATTACGAATGCGTTTTTTTTTTGCATCCGGTTTAGATAGTATGATGTTTGAAAGATACCAGTGTCAACAGATATTAGTTTCAATAACCTAAAACCATACGTGCCTATTGTTTCAAATAACTTATTTTAAAATCCACGCCGTGTTTAATCACTGTAGTTAGCCTGGTAGTTTGATGTCTCACAGAGTTCTGAATAAAGCCGGGCCCGGCTAGCTCAGTTGGTAGAGCGCTGGACTATCACTCCGGGGATTGTGAGTTCGAACCCCAGCCCGGCCACATAACTTGTGTGGGGATTGGCCATGAAATGATTTCTTCGGCCATTCTCCCATTACCTCTGATTCAAGTAGGGCAGTTGTCAGTTACTGGCATAGGTATGTGCACTTAGTACTGGTAAACCGCTTAGATCGGCTAAGCTTGCCCAGGAAAAGTATGAGTAGGTTAACTGACCGCCTTGATATGACTGAAATACTGTTAAAACGGCGAAAAATCCTAACAAAACAAACAAACAAACAATCTGAAGTATTGTCAATTATTTCGATAAGTATGCATGTATCCAGACCGGTCAAACGGAGTGCTTTTTCTACTTACTAAACCTGTGACAAAAACAACAACTTATTATCTGCCTTTTGATACTGTTCGGTCACCTGATGGTAGTGGTCGATGCTGGAGAAATGCGCATCGGAAGTGTTCTTAGCGAGTGCCTGTGCGGTTGAATCAGTGAGTGCTTGCCTTAATGATTACATGTGCGATCGAGTGAGTGAATGAGTGATTGCCTGAGTGCGTGAGTGTGCAAGCGAGTGATTGCCTGTGAGAGGGAATGTGTGATTGGGTGAGTGAGTAAGTGATTATCCGAGTGCATGAGTTAGTGAGTGACTGCCTAAAGCGTACCTGTGCGATCGAGTGAGTGATTGATTGCATTTGTTAGTAAATGATTGCCTTAGTTAGTGAGTGAGTGTGCCTGAGTGTGCAAGCGAGTGAGTGATTGCATGAGTTAGTGAGTGATTGCATTAGTAAGTGAGTGATTGTCTGAGTGTGTAATATGTGCGAGCGAAATAGTGAGTGATTGCCCGAGTGATTGAGTGAGTAAGGAGTGGGCTATAAATGGTTATATTGATTACTAGTACTAATGGAAAACAATGACATGGTTACAAAATACACTTTAAAGACATGCGACATGCAAAACATATTCCATTAGAAGGAAATATTATTTCTATCTTGCTTATAAAACCCCCGTCACACCGGACTGGCGTCCTTACTGCGACCAGAAGTCAGTTTTGGGAAAACGCCGATAGTCGCAGTAAGAATGCAAATGCTGTTTCTTAAAAAAAATCCCAATTGCTACCATCCGTCACACCGGGGTCCTGCTATTTGTTTTCTTCACGTGTGTACACGGCGTCCACACCCCGACCTTAACCAAGTACGAAGCGTTTTGACTGCGTTTACTCTGCGTCCCCACGGCGTCCGCGCGGCGATCATCGGCGACACCACGGCGTCGACACTACGTTCTTGGAGTATCTTCCAAGACTCGACTGCGACCATGGCGTTTGCATGGCGACTGCACTACGAACATACAGCGTCCGCGCTGCGTGTAAAAAAACGATTTTTTTCCGGTTCATTCATGTGTCTACCTTTCGAGGTGTGAAGACTTGATTTTATTATATACCTATTGTTTTTTTCTGTTATTTGCGGTTGCAGAAACTAGGCTACGTTTTATTCATCGCGATACAACTTCCAAATGTCCGGTAAATGGGCACATTTATTGTTTTAATTGGTAAATAAATGTATATTCTGTGTAATGTATACATAAGAAAACACCTGCTTTCCAAATTACTGCAGAAAACATCGGTTATATCAACACGTGTGTATCGGGTTGTTCCGGGTCACTCGAACGGACATCATTTTTAAAGGGGGTTATGTCAAGCAATTTCTTGTGTAGATGATTTATGGAATATTTCCATGGGTTGGTTGGGTCAGTAGTCTGATGCACCATGTAAGATAATTATTTATTGACCAATATGAATTATTTGTTACACAAATAAAGGTATATTATAGGTAGGCTTCGCGTAGGTTTGATTTACCCCTCTATTTGTAATAAATAACATAACAGCTTTTCGTGATATTTCAAACTGAAGACTGGTGCTAGCCATTGGGAGAACAAATAAGACCCTTCAATGATTTAATGTTTTCAGATAGTTTATCTCATTAATATCATTATTACAGTTGATCGATGTAAGCATGTATAATAGTATACGAGTATGTTATATGTATTGTATGTATTCAAAAGTTGTCAGATTGTGAAATACTGTCTTTTTAATAGAAGCAGAGACTGTGAGTTCCATATTTATAATGTTTTTATACTTTTATATACAATGTCCTCCTCAGTAATAGTCTAGAGTACCATTCAGCTTTATGTTTACAGAGGGCATATCATCATTTTGCTGTAGTATTATGTGTTTCAGAGTGTTGAAGTTACCATTGGAATGGTGCTACCGGTATATATTATGCTAACATTACGTGTTTTGTTACTCTTATATTCTTAGGTTGTTAATTTTATCAATATGCTATGATTGTTATCAAATTGTTGATCTGGTTGTTAATGGTGATAGATGTATGTTTAGAAACTATGTACAATTAACACATTTCGTACGCGAATTGCGTACGTGAATGAAGTTTGGATTGACCATGTAAGCTATATGGCTTTGTACCTGTTCATATATTGACCCCAATCCAACATAAAATATAAATAAGATGATAAACGTGGGAAAATAAATAGGCCCTAACTATTATATTGTGATTGTTTGTTGTCCGGTTTCCAGAAATTAATATATCTTCATTGTGGTGTTCTTTGACAACTACTAAGTCAGAATAACAGTTAAAAATGCTAAAAACAAACCTTAAATGAAACTATGGCAGGAGTGTCAAGTGACCCGGAACGCACGTAATTGATTCGGAATCCCCGCAATCAGTGCATACACTTCAACAAAATATTTAACAACAATACTTAATTTTACCAAATGTTTCAAACACGCATATTGAAGCTGAGATATCTGTCTTCCAAAGTATATTTAGGTTTAAGTGATTGAAAGTACATTTAAAATGAAGAGAGCGGTTTTGTCGTTAGTGACCCGGAACTACCCAATTGATAGTATTATTCAATTTATCCTTCGTTAAACACAAGGCAAAAGAGACTAACACACAGCGATAGTGATTTATTGTGTATTTAATCCAACACAAATAAAATGGAATACTGTTTATAATATCCACCAAACAAAGCAACAATAATGCGGTAAGGGTCGCCAAGAATCTAAGGTGCTATGGCGAAATCTCAGATCTTTGAAAAACAACGAATCAACAACTGGTAATACATGTAGTACACAGTTACCTCGGTTCCTTCATATTAATGATACAGAGGTTACTAACGAAGAACAAATTTTAAATGCCTTTAAATCATCATTTTACTGATATATCTGCTACCGTAGATAGGACACCTTTTAATGAAATAAATCATGTAAGGATGGGTTTGGTTCTGAACGGAAAAATTAAAGATAAACATTTTGATATAGACTATATTACTCCGCTTGAGGTACAGGGATATTTCAAAGAGTTAAATTGGTCAAAGGCAGCAAGATTGGATGGAATAGGTCCAAATATCCTTCAGTATTGTGGTGATAATATTGTTATACCGTTAAAGGCCATAATTAACAATAGTTTACGAGTCGGTATTTTTCCAGATACGTTAAAAGAGGCAAAAGTGTTACCAATATTTAAACATTATGATCGATCTGATCCAAATAATTATAGGCCTATTGCCATACTAACGACAATTTCTAAGATATTTAAACGACATTTGACAAATCAAATAAAACTTTTCATAAAAGAAACCGACATCCTACACAAATTTAAATCCGGTTTCCGAGAAAAATATTAATGTCATACGGCTTTGACTAGAATAACTGATGACTGGATAGATGCAGTTGACCATGGCAAAATAGTTGGTGCACTTTTTATTGACCTCCGGAAAGCCTTTGATTTAGTTGATCATGAAATTCTACTATACAAATTAAAATTATATCATTGTTCTACAAATTCAATTAAATTGATAAGATCGTATTTGACGAATAGACACCAGATGGTGAAAGTTGGTAACATCCAGTCTTCGTGTCGATCAATAATGTCGGGTGTACCTCAAGGTTCAATTTTAGGGCCAATCCTATTCCTATTATATATAAATGACCTTAGTTTTGAGATAGAAAATTTTATGGTCGATCTATATGCGGATGATACGACGATTTACTCAATGGACATTAGTACGCTTCAGATAGAATGCAAATTGCAAACGAATTTGAACAAGGTGACCGATTGGTGTAAGATAAATAATATGGCAATTAATCCACACAGAAAAAACTAAGTGCATGCTTAAAGGTTCAAATGCAAAGGTGAAAAATGCAAAAGAACTTAATATATACGTTGATAATATTTTCATTGAACATGTTACCTTACATAAGTTGCTTGGGGTGATATTTGATTCAACCTTGTCTTGGATCTTACAAATCGATTCCGTATGCAAAAAGCGTTCTCAAAAATAGCTTTGTTAAAAAGAAATAATTATTTTCTAATATTTTCAAATGATCATATGAGAAAATTCTTTTACAACGCTAATATACTTCCGGTTTTTGAAAACTGCTGTAGTATATGGGGAAAAACGTCGCAAACGCAAATGAAAAAAATAGCAATTCAGCAGAAGACAGCTGCAAAAATTCTACTTTTCAAACCAAGCAGAACCCCGTCACGAGAGTTATTTAAAGAACTGACATAGCTCACATTTGAAAATCTACGTAAATATCAAACAGTTGTTTTAGTTTATAAATCACTGCATGACCTAACGCCAGTGTATATACGAGAACTTATTTATATTACTGCAAATGCAAATTATAACTTGAGATCATCTGCCAGACAAGATATTGCACATATTCTTTACAAGACGCAGTACAAAACAATCGTTTGCATTTTACAGCGTAAATGTTTGGAATTTTTTACCTGAACATATACGTAAATCAAATTCTGAAAAGTTATTTAAAATTTGTTCTAAAAAGTTTCTGCTGGATTATCAAGTTGTGTACTCGTGTGACTGTCGCTTATTTAATTGTGTAGTTTTCAGTCTATTAATATTGTGTGAAATGCGGTGTGATAAATGAACAATGTACATATATACATATTTTATTTTATTTTTATCTAGTTGTAAATGACGTCATATATATATATAATGACGTCATCAATGCACAACTCATTCCCGCGAAAAGCATTGTTTACGTGACAAAAAATAGTCCGTGATTCTTTTTCAAAGAATAATATGCCGAAAAGGTATATATTAAATGGAATATTATTTGTTTGTTTGTTTGTTTGGATTTTTCGCCGTATTCAACAGTATTTCAGTCATATAACGGCGGTCAGTTAACCTACTCACACTTTTCCTGGGTCAGCTGGTTTACCAGTACTAAGTGCACGTACTTATGTCAGCAATTGACAACTGCCCTACTTGAATCAGAGGTAGGGGGAGAATGGCCGTAGAAATAATTTCATGACCGATCCCCACACAAGTTATGTGGGTGGGCTGGGAATCGAACCGCGATCCTCGGATTTGTAGTTCAGCGCTCTAGTATGTTGTTCTGAAAACATGTATCAGTCTCGTTGGTTGTGTCAAGTAGCATCAGACTCGAGGCTGCTCCTCTCGTGCGGTACGACTTGACACGACTGATATGTATGTTCTCAAAACAACATACTAACATAATATTCTATATTTATATACATACTTTTATTTATTACAGTTTTTACGAGAAGTATAATTCTCAAATTTGATAAATAGCAATTTATAAGTTAAACATGAAGTCACTTTATAACACAACCAGTCACGCTAATTTCAGACTTAGATTAACATTAAAATGAAAAATATTTACAAACCTCCATGGGCTGAATTGTGGTGGAGTTTTAGACATGTACTGTATTTGTAAATATGTTCTAAAAACAATTCTATCGTTTCAGAACAATAGAACGTTGATGTGTTTTAAAAAGAACATTAAATACAAAGGCGTTGTTGATGTGAACATACAGTTGAGTTGACTACATCAATACTTTATTATATCCCTATGGCATTACAACTCCCAATTGTTGTATACATTGCTCTATGCAAATACAATACATTTATAAGCATAAACTACAAATACACTGCTGTCATTGGACATTCTGAAATTGAACAGGTGAACCTTTTAGCGACTTATAGTTTTTCAATGTAAAACGTCTGCATATCAAAATGAAATGCCGTGACAAATTCAATTAAAATTATGTTTACAATGTACCGACATAACATGTTATTTATAGAAATTGATTATAAATATTTCACTATTAGATCTACGGGTCAATAGAAGTGGTATTGAATGCCTGTTCATAATAATTTATAATCATGCGTTCAATAAAAGGCTAAACGAGTGGAGTGAAAAGTAAAAAAATATATATATCTAATCTTATAACAATTAGGAATGTTTTACATAATATCTAGGAGTAGTTTATAAACGTTTAATTATTACTTACATTTTGTATTGCGTGTGTATACTACATGTACGTGTTGATAATAATAATAATGACGATGATGACGATAATGATGATGATGATGATAATAATAATAATAATAATAATGATGATGATGATGATGATGATGATGATGATAATAATAATAATAATAATGTAGATAATATAATAATAATGTAGATAATAGTGAAAAAAGGAATATTCCGCATTCAATGTCATATCTTGCATAATTTATATAGTGGTAGAAGACAAAAATGGGTGCTTTAATAAAATATATAGATATAAAACCAGCATTATGTTTACGTGTCATGAAATCGTTTTAAAATTCCGGTGCAAACGTTCGATAATAACATGTTTATTATCTGGAGAAGTCAACACGTTTTTAATGGAAAGAGTAGGCTACTAGTTAGTGGTGAGTTGGAATATAAGTATTTCAACTTTCCGAATGAATAAAACTAAGTATTTATTATGTGTGTATAGTATAACTGTCATATGCTTGCTGTAACCCTTTATATATGTCTATAAACAATGTTCATTATTAGATGTCTGGATAAAGAATGACAGAAGTATACACGAGCTGTCTGTCCTCACATAATGCCTTCACAAGTTGCATTCAGTGGTGCAGATGATTTACATGATGTCTCATTAGAATTCCATAAGAAATACAGGAGTTGGGTCTTGAAACATTGGTGAAACGAAC
Source organism: Congeria kusceri (assembly GCA_027627225.1). Lineage (NCBI taxonomy): Eukaryota > Metazoa > Mollusca > Bivalvia > Myida > Dreissenidae > Congeria > Congeria kusceri. The sequence goes on along the minus strand of CM051024.1, from coordinate 90,295,574 downwards.
CAACCAGCGCTCTACGAAACGGGAGATACCTAAAGTACTAGTATATGCCTTATATTTCCTTCTATTGGGATTTAAGCTATGATGAAATGCCGCAAAAATGCGTCATGATGCAAATTCAGAACTGGAAATCTAATCACTTCAACATTCAGGCTATAGTTAATATTATAAATGCAAAGATTGAACGCACGCTACATAATAAGAATTGCTACATTGTATTAAATGATCCTTCGTTAACAAACTTTACAGACACAGTCAAATCCATTGGAGGTTCAGTCTTTTCTTGCACAAACGACGGTCTTGCCGGAAAACTCTTCGTGTCGTTAGAACTTGTTCTGATTGCGTCATCGATGACGTCACCACAAAGCTGTTGTTTTCGTCTGCGTATTCGCTGAAACACTTCGTGTGGCGTGTATACAAGAGGAGTGGTTATTTCTAGTTTTGGATCAAATGTACAGCCACATGCGTATTGCTTTTGCTGATGAAACATTTCATTTGGGTGAGATAGATAGATTTTCTCCACCTTTTCGGGTGCCACAAGTGAACGTGTGTGAACTTCGATTCGTGGAAAGCTCGCCTGTTGTTTTCTAAGAACATTCTTCTTTTGGTCAATTTCTGTACAGTCTGTGCAAAATTTTGGCCCAAGAACATCGCACTGAAGTCTTTGTGACAAAGGGATGTCCGATCTTTCAGTTCGATAACACATAGATCTCTGTCTTTGCAAACTTAATTCACGTTTTCTTCCATCTGCGGACACAACTTTATCTTTGATTTTGTTTTGAAAAGTTGAATATCCCGCGTTATTTACTCTTTGCATACGGGCACTTCGTGTCAGCAGCCATCTTACTTCCGGCGAAATGTCGTTATTAGAACTCGATGTCACGTGACTCTCTTCGTGTTGCCTTAACGTCTGAGAAGCATTAGTTCGTTTTAAAATCGATTGAATTGTTGGATTGTACGAAGTTTCGTCTGCGAATTGAAATGGTTGACGCCGCCTAAATTTCGTCTGTCGATCGCATAGATCTCTCAGGAGTTGCGCCTGTGTTCGGAACATAGCTTTTTCCGCGTGGAGTTCCAGTCGGCTTTCCGGAACATAGTAGCCCAGTTTCCGAGTGTATGTTCGTCTGCTTGATGGTATCATTATGCTGATTATATATAACGTTTTAGCAATAAAATGCGTTTCCGATGAATAAACGATTGTTTTTTAATGGTTCCATTGGACACGTACACATTTTGTCTTCTCAGCTCTTATCTTGTTTGTTTTTCATTCATGGCGAAGTATTATCCATACATATAACCAGTTACATATGAATAAAACATTGTGTGCGTAACACAGTCGGATTATCAAAGGCTGTTAAATTCACATTTAAAACTAGTTGTATTTTCATATTTACATTGTTAACTTTAATATTCCATGCACTCGAAAGAGTTGAAGAGTCTCGCTAGAGAAATTAAACACAGGTAAAAAAAAGTGCCGTATCAATTAATCCCAGTTAAAAGCGACAGCTACCCGTGTGCCTTTTGAACGTATTTATTTGAATAAATAATTATCTTGTTTTCAATACACTTGGATATTAAACATCGACAGTTGGTATTAAATTAAACGCCCAGTCGCATATCGCTTATCGAAATACAGGTGGGGGTTTATATTAAACGATATATGGCCCACAATTTCTGCAATCGTTTATGGAGAGAAAACAGTCAATTCTTTGTGAAAATTTTTATTAAATGTTATGTATACATTTTAATTTTTGATATAAAAATAAAACATTTTCGCTCTCTAAGTTCAACAGTTTTCATCTGATCTTCACCAAACGTCCTGAAATGTTTCTGGGCATAATATCTAGGCCAAGTTCGATAATCAGCCAAATTAAGCCGTTTCCGCTTTTTAAGTCCAACAGTTTTCATCCAGTCTTCACCAAACTTCGTGAAAATGTTTGTAATATTGATTTTTTAGTCAAGTTTGATAATCAGCACAAGTCGCACGAGGAATTGTTGAGTTGTGGCCCTTGAATTATTTAAAATTAGCATTTTTAGCGGTTTCCGCTCTTTAAGTCCAAAAGTTTTCATCCAATCTTCACCAAACTTCAGAAAATGTTTGTTATGATAATATCTAGGTCAAGTTCCACAATTATCCAAATCGCCCCAACAATTGTGGAGTTATTGCCCTTGAAATATCTTAAATTTGCCTAATTAGCGGTTTCCGCTCACTAAGTCAAACAGTTTTCATCCGATATTCACCAAACTTCATAAAAATGTTTGTTATAATACTATCTCGGCCAAATTTGATGAACTGTCAAATCAGCCCAGGAATTGTGGTGTTATTGCCCTTGAATTATCTGAAATTGGCCGTTTTAACGGTTTCCGCTGTCTAAGTCCAACAATGTCCATCTAATCTTCACCAAAATCCATCAACATATTTGTGGGCATAATATATCTGCCAAGTTTAATAATCAATGAAATACTTTCTGCGAAATGACCTAACATATATTTTATTAATTTCGTAATAATGTTGTCTTAAGCCAATAATCAACATGTTTTAATTGTGCAAGTTTATTTTGGTGCGCAAGATAGTTCGTAGATGTTCACCCGTTTATCGTGCAAATAGAAATACTGTACAACAGGTAACCTTTTCGTGTATGAGCGTATATTGCCAAAGTTGTCCTAATAGATTGCAATCGTATCGCTTCTAAAGCCTTGTTAAATAATGTCACACAATGTCTAATTAAATCTCTTCAATCGCTTGGTTTCTATTTTTCAGTGCTTAAAAGACTCCATATTTATCATTAGAATTCCCATAACCGCTGTGTAAATATATTTTTATTCAAAACACAAATGATAACGATTAAATACAAGTGTCATTCAATGCCTTTTGAATTGCCTATTTCATAAATAATCACTCGTCGATAAAAAAAGCTAACATTGTTGAGTATTAAGTAAATACAGATATCTCGCCTATCGCGAAATGTTGAATTTAAAATAAAAGTCGGCATAAAACCTCGGTTGTCGTGCAAGTTCTAGTTTGTACATGTTCGTTTTCAGAACGAGAAACGGACGTTAAGTATGCCAAATACTTTTGTACTCCCCGAACAATAAATTTTCGGGGGAGCATTGGTCGCCGCTTTGTCCGTCCGTCCTTCCGTCCCGTTTTCTTGTCCGGAGTATTTCTCAGCAACTACTGACCATAATTCAATGAAACTTCATGGGAAGATTTATTACCGAGAATAGGTGTGCACTGAACCAGGGCGTTCCGCTTCAATGATTTTTCTCAGAGTTATGGGACTTTCAAGATCTCTGTAATAAGCATTTAGTGCACAATTCTTGTCCGGTCTATTTAAACGAAACTACTGACCAGAATTAAATGAAATTTTACAGAAATCTTCATTACCCAGAGGTGTGCACTGAACCAGGACGTTTTGCTTCAATCATTTTTCATAGAGATATGGGACCTTTAAAGATTTCTGAAATAAGTAATTATTGCACTATTTTTGTCCGATCTATTTCTACACGAGTACTGGCCAGATTTCAACTGAACTTTATGGGAAGCTTCATTACCAATAGGTGTCACTGTACAAAGATGCTCCGCTTCAATGATTTTTCTTACAGTTATTGGACTTTGATGATCGCTGAAATTAATATATAGAGCACAATTGTCTGGACTCAGGCAAAGCGCGTTGGGGAGCATCCATCAGTTCATTGATATCCTTGCTAAGCGTGTTTAAGGCGTTTTAAAACGGTTAAAAATCGCAATATGAAAAGCAGTCAATAGTACAATTGTTTCGATGACGACAATATGAACAGTCTGACCATTAATATGACTGCGTTGCGTCGAATAAACATCAGCGTTATGTTAGGTGCTGAACAACGTTCGCCGCGACATAACGGTCTTTTTAAATCACATCTATGGAATAGAAAGCGGCGTTGTATTTATGCCATTAAATCAAAATTTATCAAATTAGTGCAGCTTTTTTCCGGAGTAGGGGTGTGTGTGGGGGGGGGGGGGGGGGGAGTTATATAGGAATACCAGTATGGAGCTGAAGCAATGGTGTTACTTTTCAAAATCGAACCGAATTCACTGCCGGCGTCTTTGTACATACATGTACACATCTGACTGAGAAGTCCGATCTTAAAAATGTCATGGACCACTAATGAAAGGCAACAAAATAAAGTACACAGAATATCAAACAAATATGTATTTTAATCACATAAAAATAGTATACTATAAACAAGTACAAGTTACTTTAATCCACCTTGACATACATTTATTGGCACGTATATACATGTCTCTTAAGTGTGGTGTAACACATTAGATGAGCAAAATAATACTAAAGTTTCACATTTGCATAATCAGAAATATACAACACAACACTTTACTACTTATAATAATATCAATACGTTTGCGTGAAAAAACGCTTTTGTGGTTTTGTGGGGAATCTGGGGGCATCATTATATGGCAGCATTCTCAATGTGCATTTAAATACATTCTAACATGACACTAGCAGATTCTTCTAGGCAACGAAAATTTACCGCTGTTTAATCTCCAAATAAACAACGCAAAAAAGTCCCATAATGGGCGACGCATAGTACAATTTAGTGTTTTTTTCATTGCACTTTTTTGCAGAAGTTGTACGTCAGGTCATGTTAGAATTTAAATAATTTTGCATTGTCATTCTTTATATCTTAATACATTGTAAACAACGTTTTGTCGTTCTGATGTGCGGTTATTAAACCACTAGGGGAACGCTCTCGGGGTTTAATTCCTACGCATCAGAACTCCAAAAACTGTAGTTTAGTAGCCAGTAAACAGCGCTAAATCAAAAGATAATTCTGAATCACATTGCAGAAACAGGGATAACGGTAATGCTTTATATGCTTTCAGTTAGAATTTACATATCCCATGAAAATATAAGAATGAATATTAGTCTGATACCAATATTGAATGTTTAAACGGGTATATCAAGTTTTGGCGATTTATTGTATACACATAAAACAAGAGGATCTGCAATTCTCTACTACATGAAGACAGGAGTGTCCGAACGGAAGGTACTCTAATTGGCGCTAGCTTCCATCTTGTGCAGTGGACCAGAACCAATTGAACATTTTTAGCAGAGTGCCACCCAAAGAACCCGTCAGAGTCACCAAAGCTGACTCAGTGGTTTCAGAGAAGAAAACAGTTAATGCCCTCGTGAAAGACGAATCGTCATGGTAAAAGCTTGCTGGCCTTTGGACAGTGGAGCTAAACTGAGATGAGAATTCTTTTTTTCATAGGTATTTTAATTATCATTATCAATGACCATGACCTTAGATACACCATCAAATGACCTTGGAGACACTTCAAATTGACATGACATCATAGACACTTTGACCTTGACTTCACAGACACTGCCAATGAGCTTCACCTCAGAGACACTGTAATGGCCTCAGTGACACAGTCAATGACCTTGCCAGACAGACAATACCAATGGCCTTCACCTCGCGACACTGTTAATGGCCTTTACCTTAGTGAAACTATAAATCACATAGACATCACAGACAATAGCAATAACCTTTACCTCTGTGACACCCCAATGACCTTTACCATAGTGACACTATCAATGACCTTGACATCACAGACAGGACCAATGGCTTTCACCTCTGAGACACTCTAATGACCTTTACCATAGTGACACCATCAATAACCTTGACATCACATACAGGACCAATGGCTTTCACCTCTGAGACACTCTAATGACCTTTACCTTAGTGACACCATCAATAACCTTGACATCACATACAGGACCAATGGCTTTCACCTCTGAGACATTTTTAATAATCTTTACCTAAGTGACACCATCAATAACCTTGACATCACAGACTGGACCAATGACCTTACCTCTGAGACACTCTAATGACCTGTACCTTAGTGACATCATCAATAACCTTGACATCACAGACAGGACCAATGGCCTCACATCTGAAACACTCTTAATAACCTTTACCTTAGTGACACCATCAATAACCTTGACATCACAGACAGGACCAATGACCTTCACCTCTGAGACACTCTTAATAACCTTTACCTTAGTGACACCATCAATAACCGTGACATCACAGACAGGACCAATGACCTTCACCTCTGAGACACTCTTAATAACCTTTACCTTAGTGACACCATCAATAACCTTGACATCACAGACTGGACCAATGACCTTCACCTCTGAGACACTCTAATGACCTTTACCTTAGTGACATCATCAATAACCTTGACATCACAGACAGGACCAATGGCCTCACCTCTGAAACACTCTTAATAACCTTTACCTTAGTGACACCATCAATAACCTTGACATCACAGACAGGACCAATGACCTTCACCTCTGAGACACTCTTAATAACCTTTACCTTAGTGACACCATCAATAACCTTGACATCACAGACAGGACCAATGACCTTCACCTCTGAAACACTCTTAATAACCTTTACCTTAGTGACACCATCAATAACCTTGACATCACAGACAGGACCAATGACCTTCACCTCTGAAACACTCTTAATAACCTTTACCTAAGTGACACCATCAATAACCTTGACATCACAGACAGGACCAATGACCTTCACCTCTGAAACACTCTTAATAACCTTTACCTAAGTGACACCATCAATAACCTTGACATCACAGACAGGACCAATGACCTTCACCTCTGAAACACTCTTAATAACCTTTACCTTAGTGACACCATCAATAACCTTGACATCACAGACAGGACCAATGACCTTCACCTCTGAAACACTCTTAATACCCTTTACCTAAGTGACACCATCAATAACCTTGACATCACAGACAGGACCAATGACCTTCACCTCTGAGTCACTCTTAATAACCTTTACCTAAGTGACACTATCAATTACACATTGAATTAAATTGTCTCAGAACCAGTTTTTGACGTTTAAAAATATAATGTATGAACGGGAATTTAAGATCCCGACATTTTCTAAAGGGTATCCTGCTTGCAGAAATTAATTATATTCCTTTGTTAATACAAAGGCCATAAGGAAGAATAAGGAAGGCTGATAATACATTTTAAAACATCATTGAAACCAACAACATCCATTCATAAAAGCAAGTGAGCATAAGTCTCTGTTTTGGTTGCAACATGCAACACACACCTTTGAAATATTGACACAAGAAATATGGGCCATGTGTTGCAGTTATAAACAATTATTATACAAAAATGTGTATTTTTATATAATATACAACCTGAAAAACTACTTGTATACCCCTCATTCTATTGCCATTTTAAATGACAATGATGGGTATGTAACGAATACATAATATTTACAATGATTATCACTAATATTATGGTATGGTATGTAGGAAGTTATAACAATCAAATGATATATAATCTCGCGCTTTACAGGATAGTATTTATAATTTAAAGTTTGTAATATTGCAGTGTATGTATTGTGGTTGGATTTCATAGTTGTGAAAAACACTGTAATAACAAGACGCTGTGTTTGATGAACACAGATGCCCCCGGGTTGGTGCTGGACAGCCTATTTCTGCCCAAATTAAGTCAAGGTCAAAGTGAGGTTGGGTGATATGTGTGGATTGGGAATAGTCATAAGCAACAACTGTGCAAGTATCTCAGTGTTTTAGTACACGGTGCTGGTGCTAGACAAAACAGTAAAATCTAATTAACCTCGTACGGAGTCATGGACAGAACCAGGACTGACATGACAATCACTATATGCATCTCGCATCAAGATGACGGAGCATACAAACAAGAAGGAAAACAACCTTGCCAATAATACCTGCTGAACACTGAAGTTCAGTGAGGTGGAATGTTATAAAACCCTCCAATGACAGTATGTTTCAAATATTAAAGTAGGGTATTTTACTAAAACCATCCACACCTAATCTAATTTATATACTGTAAGTAGGGTATTTCAATAAAACCATACAATCAAAAATAGACTTAACATATAAATCATGGTAGGCTATTCCATTAAAACCATCAAATAATACAATTTGCTTCAAATTTCATGATGGAATAATTTTATAAAACCACAAAATGATACAATCTGCATCACATAATATACCGGTAATAGCATAATTTTACAACAAATTACTTCAAATATTATAGTAGGGTTATTTCGAAGGATAATTTTATAAAACCACCAATGATCATATCCTGCTTATATTACGGTAGGGTAATAACGTCATCACATGCCAACAAATAAACATATACTTAATAACAAAAGGAGTTATTGAAAGCGTATCCTTGACAATCACATATGTCCATTGGAATGGTAAGTAAAGAGAATGTAACTTATAAACCCGTACTTATTTTAAAGGGACCCGTTCACAGCGCGACGAATTGACAATTTCCAAACATTTTGTCACAGATGCCAAACATAAAATAATAGTGCATATAAAGGAGCAAAATAGTACTACTGATTTAGAAATACACTGTAACTAATGTTTTGTTAATGAGTAAGTATCTGTTGAAATGGATAACATTATAGAGCGTTTGTAATGCAAAACGATATCATAGTGTTGATGTTGTTTTCGATGAAATTGTAGAAAACACGTCAATCATACATAAGGCAAAAAATACACGGACTAATATGTAAATCAGATTGGCTGAGTGGTGAGCATGTCAGATTTTTTAAATCCAGAGGTCGTCGGTTTAAACCTCGGTGGAGGCACCGTTTTTTTTCTTTTTTGATGCTTTTCATGAAATCATACTTGAGCACGTAAGTACAGATGTTGTTTTTTTCTAGTTTAAACGTTTAAGGGAATATTATGAAGAAAAAAAAATTAGTGAACAAGTCCCTTTACTTTGGAATGATGACTTGATCATCAAATTATCACCTGAGAGGCAGGCAGTCTAAAAATGCAATCAAAATGAGACCAACTGAAAATTAATTATTAATAACCAAGTCAGTCATACAATTATCAGCGAAAATAAAATATGCTTATAGCAAACATAATTTCAATAAATGTTTGGTAAAGAATGAAGAAACAACAAAATACCACAAAAAGTACAAGCATACTTACAGATAGTTTGCTTGGACACACAGAGAGCATTTAGATAGAAAATAGATGAAGCATCCATATTCACCAAAAAATACGCTCTCTAAATATCCATGGTTAAGACAGAAGTATCTACAAAAATACTTAAGACCACTGTATATACTGACCGATTAATTATTGCCACTATCTTTAAAAATCAATGCAGATGTTCTCATAAAAAATGAGTGGTGATAATATGCTCATGTACATGAAATAACTTTGTTATAAAAGAATGACTGGGCCTTGCAGTTTCAGGAGAAGATTTTAATAGTCTATATAAACCATGTGACCCACAGGGCATGGCCACTTTCTACCCCAGGAGCATAATTTGAACAATACTTGTAGAGGACCACTAGACAATGTTGCATACAAAATATGAAACCTCTTGGCCTTGCAGTTTCAGAGAAGATTTGTAAAGTCCACTTTCCATATAAGTCTATACAAACCATGAGAATGCGGGGCGGGGCTAGGTTTGACCCCAGTGGCATAACTTGAACAATCTTTGTAGAAGACCAATATTAGATGTTACATACCAATTACAAAACCTCTGGGCCTTTAGGATTCAGAGAAGAAACTTTTAGAAGTAATTTTGTCATTTAAGTCTATACAAACCATGTGACTCCCGGGGTGTGGCCTCTTTTTACCCAAGGGGCAAAATATGAACATTCTTTGTAGAGGACCACTATACAATGTTACATACCAAATGCAAAACCTTTGGGACTTGCTGTTTCAGACGAGAAGATATTTAAAGTCCACTTTAACTTACCATATATAAGTCTATAGAAACCACATGCCCCCCAGGGCGTGGCCAGGTTTGACCCCGGGGGCATAATTTAAACAATCCTTGCAGAGGATCACTATACAATGTTACATACCAAAAACAAAACCTCTGGGCCTTGCAGTTCAGAGAAGATTTTTAAAGTCCAATTGCCATATAAGTCTAAAGAAACCATGTGACCCCCAGGGCGTGACCAGGTTTGATCCCAGGGGCATAATTTAAATAATCATTGTAGAGGATCACTTTACAATGTTACATACAAAATATGAAACCTTTGGACATTGCGGTTTCAGAGGAGAAGATTTTAAAAATCATTTTGCAATTTAAGTCTATATAAACCATATGACTAGAGGGGCGTGGCCAGTTTTGACCCCAGGAGCATAATTTGAACAAGCTTTGTAGAGGACCACAATGTTACATACCAAATATGAAACCACTGGGCCTTGCAGTTTCAGAGGAGAAGATTTTTGAAGTCATTTTGTTATTTAAGTCTATATGAACTATTGACCCCCCTGGGCATGGCCAGTTTTGACCCCAGGGTCATCATTTGAACAATCTTTGTAGAGGACCACTATACAATGTTACATACCAAATATAAAGCCACTGGGCCTCAGTGTTTCAGAGGAGAAGATTTTTAAAGTCATTTTGTTATTCAAGTCTAGATAAACTATTGACCCCTTGGGCGTGGTCAGTTTTGACCCCAGGGTCATCATTTGAACAATCTTTGTAGAGGACCACTATACAATGTTACATACCAAATATAAAACCACTGGGCCTCAGTGTTTTAGAGGAGAAGATTTTTAACGTCATTTTGTTATTTAAGTCTATATAAACAATGTGACCCCCGAAGCGTGGCCAGTTTTGACCCCAGGGGCATCATTTGAACAATCTTTGTAGAGGACCACTATATAATGTTACGTACCAAATATAAAACCACTGGGACTCAGTGTTTCAGAGGAGAAGATTTTTGCAGTAATTTGGTATTTAAGTCCATATAAACAATGGAACCCCCGGGGCGTGGCCAGTTTTGACCCCAGGGGCATCATTTGAACAATCTTTGTAGAGGACCATTAGAGGATGCCACATACCAAATATGAAACCACTGGGCCTTGCGGTATCAGAGGAGAAGATTTTAAAGTACTTTTGCTATTTAAGTCCATATAAACAATGTGACCCCCGGGGCGTGGCCAGTTTTGACACCAGGGCATCATTTGAACAATCTTTGAAGAGGACCCCTATACAATGTTACCGACCAAATACCAAACCTCTGGGCCTTGCGGTATCAGAGAAGAAAATTTTCAAAGTAATTTAGCTACTTAAGTCTATATATACCATTTGACCCCCGGGACGTGGCCAGTTTTGACCCCAGGGGCATCATTTGAACAATCTTTGTAGAGGACCACTATGCAATGTTACATACCAAATATGAAACCTCTGGGCCTTGCAGTTTTAGAGGAGAAGATTTTTGCAGTAATTTTGCTATTTAAGTCTATAAAATCCATGTGACCCCCAGGGTGTGGCCAGTTTTGACCCCTTGGGTATCATTTGAACAATCTTTGTAGAGGACCACTATACAATGTTACCAACCGAATACCAAACCTCTGGGCCTTGCGGTTTCAGACAAGATTTTCAAAGTCATTTAGCTATTTAAGTCTATATAAACCATGTGAACACCATGGCGTCGCCAGTTTTAACACCAGGGGCATCATTTGAACAATCTTTGTAGAGGACCACTAGAAGATGCCACATGCCAAATATGAAACCACTAGGCTTTGCGGTTTCAAAGGAGATTTTTGCAGAAATTTTGCTATTTAAGTCTATATAAACCATGCGACCCCCGGGCCGTGCCAGTTTTGACCATATGGGTATAATTTGAACAATCTTTGTAGAGGACCCCTATACAATGTTACCGACCAAATACCAAACCTCTGGGCCTTACGGTTTCAGAGAATATTTTCAAAGTTATTTAGCTATTTAAGTCTATATAAACCATGTGACCCCCGGGGCGTGACCAGTTTTGACCCCAGGGGCATCATTTGAACAATCTTTGTGCAAGACCACTATGCAATGTTACATACCAAATATGAAACCTATGGGCCTTGCAGTTTCAGAGGAGAAGATTTTTAAAGTCATTTTGCTATTTTAGTCCATATAAACAATGTGACTTCTGGGGCGTGGCCAGTTTTGACACCAGGGCATCATTTGAACAATCTTTGTAGAGGACCACTAGAAGATGCCACATACCAAATATGAAACCACTGGGCCTGGCGGTTTCAGAGCAGAAGAATTTTTGAAATAATTATGCTATTGTAATTAAATTGAATGAAGTATTCTCTTTAATTACTATTCAATTTTAATTCTGATGAAATGCAGTTAATCTGTATTACAGTAACATGTATTGTGTCCAAGTGTGAGGTTTGGGCACCTGTAAACCGGTTCAAACTCCTAAAGCTTTGCACTGACCGTTCCAAGGCGGTGACCCCAGTTTTATTCTTATTCATAAGCAGGGTTTCCCGCAGGCCTGTTTTGCTTGTTGGGCCCGCCATGCCTTCAAAGCAGTTAGTTGATTGCCAACATGATTAAATAAGGCCAACATGCCTCAATTTTCAAAGCGACCACCCTTAATACCTTTATCTCATTACACAGGTCATAAATCGAAGGGTCATAAACGAACGCCGTATTGATCGATAAGGTCTCACTTCCAACAGTGTGACTGACAAGTAACTGAACAGTGTAGTCCCGCCCACAACGATCTCATTAGCCAATCAAGTACGTCGATTTTAAGGGCAGAGTTAATACCGTACTGACAACTAAAGTGTTTGACAACAAATATTAGTGCTTGTCAGGTCAAGCGAACAGGCATTTTAAAACATTTCATTATTATATTTACCATTAAATTTTATCCAGGTAATTCCCTAATCCATGTCACAAATTTGCAATAAAAAATATCAAAACAAATAATGTAATATAGAGCGTCATTTTAAAATACTTTTTGACGTAATTGAATGTCATTTTGCCAACATGTCTTCAAGAAAATGCTGCGGGAACTGTTACAAAATTTCTCCTTCTGATGCAGCTAGGGTTTCAAATTGTTTACAATTACATATGAGGCGTGTCGTGGGAAAAACGGGCTTAATGCATGTGCGTAAAGTGTCATCCCAGATCAGCCTGTTCAGTCCACACTAGCTAATCTGGGAAAGCACTTTCTACCTACAGTGGATTTATGTTTAGAAGAGACTTCCTTGAAACAGAACATACCATAAAAGCGAAAAGTGCCGACCTGGATGAGTCTGTGTGGACTGCACAGGCTGATCCGGGACAACAATTTACGCACATGCATCATGCCCGGTTTTCCCACGACACACCTAATATTTTATATTCCATAACCATTGCAAAATATGTTTGTTTCGTGTAACCAATACTGTATTCTAGGTCCCCACTATATAAGGTAAAAACACATGAACATGTATATAATGGCACATGAACAGAAAATCAATTAATTTAACAAATTGGCGTTATGTGTTATATGTTACAATAAACACAACACACATAAATAAGAACACCCATGGTAAGAAATAAAATAGTATTGCAATTAATTTAATACTATAAATTAACTATAAATTAATGAGCACATTTTTATCAAATGATGTTACACTGTTTCATTTAAACGTATGAACATCGATGAAAAATGTATGTCATTCTGCAAAACTATCCATAAAATGAATAACAGAAATTCCCAATAAAATCATATATTACAGTAAAAGGATAAAACTTGCAATATCAAACATGCACAATTATTATACATATACTGATAAATAAAATATCAGGATGACAGCAAAATGTTTAGTGAGTATTCATTAACATGAATAAATTTAGAAGAATTATACCAAACATGGAACTGTCTAAAAAACAGTCACCAACTATGGCTTACATGTAAATTTTTATTTAAAATATACTAACAATTTATAAGATACACACAAAAAACGATTACAAAAAATAAGAACATAAATATGTTTCGAAATACCAGTAAATTATAGTAAATGATCTGAAATTTAGCCATAAAAGAGTTTTTACTGTTAATATGTAGCAAATCTGCAAAGTCTGCCGACACGCATCCTTTTTATCTTTAAAAATTAACATTGTACAGATCTGTAATCTGAAAATGGATTGTTTCTCACTTTATTGTAATTTCTAACAATAATAAATGTCTTTTTTTTTCAAAATTATTCCTCAGAGTGTGTGATTCCTTGTGATAATTCAAACCAATCGCAATCGCAGTGCTTATAGAGGGATTTTAACCGTGATCAGACTAAAACTAGGAATGTGTCCACAGACGCGGATGCCCCCACCTATGTAGCCAATTCCACATTGCGCCGCTTTGTCTGTATGTATACAAATTATGCAAAAGGAGAATTGTCCTTTTATATTGTACTTTCTGCTAATGTATTCTCTTATTCTGTGAAGTAATTTGGATACCACAAAATAGTTTTAGTCCTAACAAAAAATTCAATAAATGGTAGTAATTAAAACTGTTAGGCAATTATGAGTCATGGTTCTTGAATGCTTCACTTACTCTTGCTATCTTAAATCATTCTGTGCAAAATCAACAAAATGCCTTTTATCATTTTTGAATTATGCTTTGCACACTCAGGAATAAAGGGAAGTAATTCACTAACTTCACAAGTCAGGTTCGTGCATGCAACACATCATCTGGTGATTGTGATCATTTCTGCCAATTTATCTGAAAATCCCTGTATGCATGACAATATTATGCTCTGGACAATTATTTGTCCTTGATTAATTACCATGATCTTTCAGCTACAGACCTGGTTCTTGAATGCCACATGCAGTCTCATAATGCTTACCACTTCTGCCAAGTTATTAGAAACATGTTCATGCCGGACAAAATTATGCTCCAGACAGAATCCATGGACTTAATTCTTATACTTGACCTTAGACCTTAAGTGTGACCTTGACCTTGAACCTAGTTTTTGCGGGCCACACATCGTCTCATAATGGTTATCACTTTGGCCAAGTTGAAAATCCTGCAATGCTGGACAGAGTTATTGCATGTATACATATACTTGACATTAAAGTGTGGCCTTGACCTTGGATCAAGGCACCTGGTTCTTGCATGCGACACCACCTCATAACGCTCATCACTTATGCCAAGTTGTTTGAAAATCCTTTTCTTCTGGAATACATTATGCTCTGAACATTGTCTGTGGCTGAAATTCTTATATTTTACCTTTAACCTTTTAGTGTGACCTTGACATTAAACAAAGGGACCTGGTTCTTGCGCACAATACACCAACACACCATGCTTAGCACTTCAGCCAAGTTAGTTTAAAATCCTTCCCTGCTGGACAAAATTATGCTTCAGACAGTATTTATGGCTTAAATTATTATATTTGACCTTTGACCTTTAAGTGTGACCTTGGACCTGGTTCTTGCGCGCGACACACCGTCTCACCATGCTCAACACTTGTGCCAAGTTATTTGAAAATCCTCCAATGCTGGACAAATTTATTGTCCGGACAAGAATCCGAACATACTTACATACGTACACACGTACATATCCACAGACAGGGTAAACTCTATATGCCCCCCATCATTGATGGTGGGGGCATAAACATGTTCAGCTTAATAATTCATTATCTTCATGTTTTCAGTCAGTGTGTAAGATTCCTCGTGAGACGTCACACTGTCCGCGTTATCACAGTGCTTATCGAGGGAGATGCTATTGCTATGCAAGACCGCTACAAAGACAAAACATTGTAAACCTTTCTCCGTATCTTCAGTCAGATTCCTCATGAGATCTCACACCATCTGCATTATCACAGATCTCCGTATCTTCAGTCAGTGTGTGAGATTCCTCATGAGATCTCACACCATCTGCATTATCACAGTGCTTTTCAAGGGATATGCTGTCACTACAGGAGACCGCAGTGCGGCCCCACGGCTTGTGGCCCAGCAGGGGCAGGGACTTTGTGAGCTGATTAAGTAACACCAGAGTCTGGTCCATCTTTCTGTCCATTTTGAGCACCTGTAAACAAGTATAAAAGATCAATTGCACTTAGAAATAGAGAATAATACAGTAATTTTTTTTTTCGCTAATTTTAGTGCCGTTTAAATTGTCCATTTTCTTCCCCCAAGTAATTTATAGTACTTTATAGATCGGTGCATAAATACAAAAACAATTATTGAATTTGCACCATTGTCACAAAAGAACTTCAGTAGGTGAACACTAAGACTATATTGATCATTAAAACAGCAAAATAACCACACATCTCATGAATAAATAAACTTTAAAAAACTCCCTATTTTGAAATTTGTCACGCTAAAGTTTCCCATTTCATGGGCACTGGCAGTTTGGAAATTTTGAAGAAAAAAAAAGGATTGATCCTTCTTGAAAATAGTCTGTATGTGTAACTGATAAAGATAAAAGGTCACATGGTCAACTTGCAAGAGATATAAAAAGATATCTGGGCCTCAAGAACAGACTTAAGACTCAAGACAGAAGCATTGTGTGTTTGCAAATATACTGATACCAATGTCGCTTATGACATTAACAATTTGTTCAAAATAAGGAATGCTACAATTAGATTAAATGAATACGAAGTAAGATTCAAATTAAGAGGGTAGTACAAAAAGTTTGTTTACTGACCATTGATTTTTTTTGTAAGAGTACTAAATGTTTTCTTCCTGCATATGGTTGGAAAGATAATTGTATTTTCTATTTGCATCATTAAAATAATAACTGCTTAAATTTATAAAGCGTTTGTATATGCTCTCTTAGTAACCACAGTCACGCAGTACCGGCGCACGCACCTCTTCCGTTGAAACATGCGCATTCAAGTTCAAATAATATCACTAATATAAAACACACAACCTCCAAAATTCAGGAAAACGTTACCCAATGTGTAAATCGCCCCCTTAGTGCAAAAAGGTGCCAACTGACATTTTTACCAAAATTGACCTTTTTACTTACTTGATACAATAATATGAGATTTTTATTCTGCCAAAAAATCAAAATTGAAGATATTTTTTGTACCAAAATTTAACAAAATAAAAAGGTACCATAATAAAAAACCATAATAATCTTAGTGAAAAAAGGTACCATTCGACATATGGCTCATATTTGCATCAACTGTTTTTCGTTTTTCTTTGTACTGATGATACAGAACTTTGAAGCAAATGGCATCTTTTGCTGTTATTAAAGTAACACTTTTTATTTGAATGAATCATAATATTAGAAAATGTTTATATGATATCTTTGAACTAATCATCGGCAGTGAATACACATCCCAGGTGCTTAAAGGACTGATAACTAGGTGTCCAGTGAATACACATCCCAGGTGCTTAAAGGACTGATCACTAGGTGTCCAGTGAATACACAACCCTGGTGCTTAAAGGACTGATAACAAGGTGTCCAGTTTCTCAGTGCTTAGCATACTAATATTGTTTGTTATCTTGTTTATAATGGGCCAATTAACACGGTGTTTTTGTGTACTTATAGAACAGAGAGATGTTGAATTATTTCTAAGGATTTGGATTTTAGCATTCACTAGCAGGATAAACACATGGTGATGGTCGGTTAATATTTTTATGAATATTTCAAAAATAAGCTATAAGTATTTTTTTTTCATATTTACAATAATTATTGGCATCATTAAAATGATTGTTTTCAAGAGAATTGACACGCAACATTTATTCAAATGTTACACTGATTGTGAATTTCAGTGAATATTAATGCAGACAAAATATTCAGTTACATGTATGGTTGTTTGTTTAATTAAATTGGCCTTTAATAAAGGTATAATTTCAATTTTAATACATAATTAGATGATTACTGATTTTAAGCAATATCAACTATATACATGAATATAAAATAATGATTTTACAGTTACGCAAATAAGTAATATTTTCTCCTTTTTTTTTATTTAATTGCAGGAAATAGAATGGTCTGTTGACAAGATTTAACTGGCTGAGTCAATCAATTATGACAACACTTAAAACAAATCCACCACATAATTAAGTTAGAGCGAAACTACAACGCATGCTGTGGCTGATGCAGTGCATAAAGGGATAAATGAAGAACATGGCAGAGTCTCAAAAACATTATCAACACACCTACGCAAGAACTCAACAAAAGGTACCGTGGGACAAAAGAGGACATCACAGCAGACGGGACAGACATAGCTATTACTGAGGCTATTTCTGCGCAAAACACTGGGAATGTTTTTAATTCCACACTCACAGCAGCCAGCGCAACCAGAAAAAGGTGCATGAGTTGCTACATTAGACTTACGAGCAGTGCTAATGACTCCGTGTTCATTGGTTCGTTGTTCTATTCAAGAAAGGTCGGCTCCGACATTTTTACAATTTACTCATTAGGAGACAAGCACGTATTCTTTCATGTATGGGATTTAACTCAGGGCAAACGAAGGTCCTTCGAAATCTCAACATGGCTATGGCCAGAAAGACAGCTGTATTTTGTCATACCAATGAAATTCATTCACATTATAGACTTAAAGAATTTTATGAAAAATAATTGTGTTCACCTGAAACATTTCACAAATGGTCACCGATTTAACTGGCTGAATGTAAAGCCCACGCAAAGCAAAATGATAATGTGCCGATGGAATCAGAAGACAATGTTACTGATCTCAAGTGAACAGACACACCATTTCTGAAACAGTTATGAGCTGACAGGAAAACCATGAAATAGTTAAATATGTAAAACTTAAATAAAACATCATGAGAATGTCAAGTATACAGACTAAAAGAAGTGATTTTCTTGTGCATGGTGCTTGCAAGTCATGTTAGTTGTCTAGGGATGACCTTGACGCGTTGAATAAAAAATATGTACATGATCATATGTGTTGTTTCTGGTATAAACAGTACCATGTATACAAAACAATGAGACAAAATGTGCCATGTTGTAAAATGACACGATGTATACTGTCTAGTTTTGAAGATTTATTCAGAGTAAAAAAGTACCAAATGACAAATGGCACCTTCTTGCTCTCGGGAAATGACAAATGGCACCTTCTTACTCTCGGTAAGAAATGTTTTTATTGTGCAGAAAGGTACCAAATGACAAATGGTACCTTTTGCATTGATCAAAGTACCAGAATTGTGAGGGTAAAAACGTGCTATATGTCATATGGTACCTTTTCCCACTGAAATTATTATAATTTGTTGAAAAATGGTGAGGGTGAAAAGGTGCCATGTGTTAAATGGTACCTTTTTCCACTGATCGTTTTATAATTTCTTGAGTGCTAAAAAGTACCATAAAACAAAATAAATTAAATAATACCTAATTAATGAAGTTATTCAGTACATACTTCTTTCAGAAGCTTACTTGCATTCTTTCAACTAATATATAAAGTTTTACTATTATAGCTTTTATTTCAGCATACACTAAAATGTGATTTTCTCGAAAACATAAAAGTCATATGGCACCTTCTTGCACTAAGGAGGCGAAATGATGTCATATAAAAATACGACGTAATTTAAGTATATTCACGCTTGTAGTAACGTTTCAAACCACGTTAAATCAGAGCGGTTAGGAAAATGACGTCTGGGCAACGTACGGAAACGCACGCAGTGATAAAATTGTGTTGCGACCTTGGAAAAACGCCCACACAAACGTACAAAATGATTAAAAAAGTGAGAGGAAATAATAATGTTTCTCGGGCACAAATTTTTAAGTGGCACAAGCGATTCAGTGATGGGCGGGAGGATCTTGAAGACGACCGGAGTCGGGAAGAAGGAAATCAATCGGAACGTCAGAGCTGACGTTAATTGAAGATGACCCTGCTAGGGACAGACGTTTTGACGGTTCGTGAGCTGTCAGACATATCTGGTGTGAGGCAAGGGACAGTACACAACATTATAACCAAACAAATGAAAATTAGAAAGGTAATTTTCTATAATTATTCCAATTTTGCAACGGAATACATGTCGGCTTGGACTGTAGTTTATATACATGTTTAAGCTGTCATCTGCCAATATATTCTCAACGTTTCTGGTTAGTGATATATCGAATGCAGAAAAGATCTACGTAAATTTAAATGTTGACAGAATACATAAATATAACTAAAACATACAATGTAATGGTTATGTTCTTTGAATAAATTGTAAATCTGATTTTTTAAAATGTATATTCGGTGCACGCCAGATGGGTTCCGCTGATATTAAGGGATGAGGAGATGTCACGTCCCATTGAGGAGTTGGAGAAGTTCCCGCGTCAACACCAACGACTTGGTGATACCGTCCTAGACTCAATTATTACAACAGATGAAACTTGGTTGCACCTTCACAACCCGGAGATGAAGGAACAGTCAACAGTTTGGCGTAGATCCGGTTTGCCTCCACCCGTCAAGGCGCGCATCTCACAGTCAGCCAGGAAGCAGATGTATGTTATGTTTGCTGACAGTCGTGGATTCTCTGCCATGCAGTACCAGAGGGCACCACCTTTAATGCTGCGTACTACTCAAAGGTTAAACATTATAGTTTATTAAATTTAAATATTTCAGAAAACATTAATATTACAGAAAATCCCAATAACATTTTTTACGCATGCGCTTGAGAAAATCAGTATTTTGAAAATAAAAAAAAACATGATGCACTTTTGGATATAATTTTATTAATATTCTTAATATTCACGTATGTATTTTTAACATATTAAACTGTTTATTTAGCAAGGACACGTAGGTTTTATTTATACATCGTTAGGTACTTCGCCGTGACTTAGTTCGCGCACTGCGAAAGAAGAGGCCGGGGACTCCAATTGAGGATTTCTGTCTACACCAAGAAAATGCTCCTCCACATACAGCCGCCACAGCCGCCAGTACTCAGCTTGAGATCGCTGTTCTTGGGTTCAAGATGATAACGCATGCGCCGTATTCGCCGGACCTATCACCCAATGCTGAAAGGTCGACGGTTTGAAACACTGTAAGACCTGCAGGCGGAGACGAACTCCATCATTCGACAACTTCCGGCCGATTGGTTCCATGATGTCATTCACACGGAGTGGATACACAGACACAGGCGATGCATAGACTGTCATGGACAATACTTTGAGAAAATCTAGACTATTGTGACATGTTAAGTTAAAGGAACAGAGCATGACGTCGTCCGTGTACATCGATGATGTTACTTTCGACGTTTCGTGCGCCATTAGCGCAGTAGTACCACTGTTGAATTATATGTTATCATTTTATGATTATCATAAACATAATCAATGTTATATGTTCTTGTTGAAGAAAATTTGTGCTTTTTTGGCATATTACTTTTATGTGTATTGGGTTAAAGACATTAAAGATATTGAACCAGTAAACACACTTTCTGGACACCCCCTCGTTAAGACCTTTTTAGAACGGAACAGTTTCATGAATATTCTTTATTCTTAAGTCTCAAGTCTAAGAATGCGTTGGTAATTACGGGCCCAGGCTACCTTTATTATCATACAGATTGTAGGGGGTGTGGCAGCATTTTGTATAAATTAAATTCTAAAGTAACACTTTTTAAATGCTGATGATATACTTAACTGCATGATTACATAGCCTGCATTTTTCTTGTACATAGCAAACAAGTCTCACCATTTTATAGTTCATTCTTTACATAACTGCATTAAAAAACAGGAGCTGTCAGAGGACAGCGAGCTTGACGATTCGAAGTATTCAGTTGGTACATATTTTGGAAAGTGGAAGGGGCATACATTTGTTGAAATACAAAACTAAGTTATGGCAATTATTTCACCAAATAAGTTTAAACCTTATGTAGTTAATAACTTATGTAGTTTTGAAATTATAAGAGTTTTAAATATAAACTTCAACCAGAAAATGTATGTGAAAAGGGGGCATAACTCTGTCAAAATACAAAACAGAGTTATAGGGAATGTTGCCCCTGACACTGGAGTTGATGAGAAAGGTATATTTCCAATTTTCAAGTGAATAAATTATGTAGTTCTGCAGTTACAAAACTTTTGAATATAAACTTCAACCAGGAAATCTAAGTGAAAATGGGGCATAACTGTGTCAAAATACAAAACAGAGTTATAGGACATGTTGCCCCTGATATTGAAGTTGATGACAAAGGTAATTCCAATTTTCAAGTGAATAACTTATGTAGTTCTAAAGTTACAAAACTGTTGAATATAAACCTTAACCAGAAAATCTATGTGCAAAAGGGGCATAACTCTGTCAAAATACAAACAGAGTTATAGGGAATGTTGCCCCTGACACTGGAGTTGATGACAAAGGTATATTCCAAGTTTCAAGTGAATAACTTATGTAGTTGCAGTTACAAAACTTTTGAATATAAACATTAACCAGAAAATCTATGTTAAAAAGGGGCATAACTCTGTCACAATACAAAACCGTGTTATTAGGAATGCTGCCCTGATACTGGAGTTGATGACAATGGTGTATTCCAAGTTTCAAGTGAATAACTCGTATAGTTTTGAAGTTACAAGACTTTTGAATAAAAACTTTAACCAAATTCAGACGCGGACGCCGACACCAGGGGTAGTAGGAAAGCTCACCTATTCTTCTAATAGTCAAGCTAATGAACTCAAATTGTGTACCTGTCCAATGCAGGCCTTAACACTTAAAATCTCAAACTTAGTTAAAATTTTTAATATAAGCCAATGCAATTCCACTGCATCAGAGTCAAGCTCCAATAAAATGCTATTTATGAACATAGACTTATAGATTTACTTGCAAGCTACAATCAAATGTGATCTCTAAAAATAGATTTATAGACTTATCTGCAAGCTCCAATCAGATGTGATTACTAAAAATAGATGTACCTGATGCTCAATCACTTCTAATCGGGCACTGAGCGTAACCCTGTCTTTGTCGCGTTGATTTCCAAAGTAGCTTGGCTTCCCAAGTGTTTGGTCCAACCTGCAAATACACATGTATGGTATGCATGCACACACATGCATATGCACATATTTGATGTGTGTGTGTGTTCAGTATATTTTTATCAAATGCACCGGAATTCTCTCCGATATGGCCATCTTTCCCAGAAGACTTGTTAGTTGGGTTACGGGGGACAGTGCAAGATACAAGAGACGACACTGGGTCTTTCCAGAGGCGACACTGGGTCTTTCAGTGACTGGTGTGAAGCACCTAGTACACTGCACCTCGGTTTAACGTCTCATGCGAAAGACGAATTAGTAGGTTAGGGTATTAGGACTTATGAAAATGACAATTTGACCATGATACAGAAAACCAGATAAGGTGCATACACGCGTAATTACGCATGGAATTTCAAATGTCTTCGTACACATGTAAATGAAAAACAATCCCAAACATGATATCCGACTGTGAAAAGTGTGAATACGGTATGTAGAAATTCTTTACTAATTACATATGAGGCATGTCGTGGGAAAACCGGGCCTAATGCATGTGCGTAAAGTGTCGTCCCTGATTAGCCTGTGCAGTCCGCACAGACTAATCAGGGATGGCACTTTCCGCTTTTATGGTATTTTCTGTTTCAAGGAAGTCTCTTCTAACCATAAATCCACTTTAGGCGGAAAGTGCCATACTGGATCAGCCTGTGCGGACTGCACAGGCTGATCCGGGACGACACTTTACACACATGCATCAAGTCCGGTTTTCCCACGACGCGCCTCATTTTTATTATCTTGAAATGTTTATTACAATAAGTGAGTTTACTCGATTGCATTATTTTATACTGACCAATGAATTTCTGACTGAAATGTATTAATTTTCTCCTCGTACATTTTGGACTGAATGTAAATTTAACCCCATAACTCTGGATCGAGTGTATATTTACCCTCAAAACTATCTGGAGAATTGATGTTGGACCATAAGACTGACCTGCGTTGGAGCTCCTTAATTCGCACCATTATGTTTAGGTGACCCTGAGAGTACTGCTCTATCACGTCACGAACATCGTAAGGTTTTCGGGCTTGCTGAAATCAGAAAAGGGGTGTATCAGGCACAAGGCTTACAAAACTGGTGGAACTTTATCCTTAAGGCCCTGTCACACCGTGGCGAATATGAGCTAAAGAGTTATGGCGAGTTGTAACTTGCCACAACTGGTTTGTTGTCATGTAAATCTTGTACACTTGTTGTTCTATGTCCCAGTGATGTCTTCTTTTGTCTTTGCATGTCGCCGCAAATCGCCAAGTAGCGACGAGAATTTTAAACTGTTAAAAATTCTTGCTGCTTCTCTGTGACTTTTTTCTCATACATGTGTTGACGACATGTCGAAGGAATCTCCCGCACTCTTGAACACATTCTGTAGACATGTCTTCCCTGGTTGGTCCGTTTTGTTGTATACAGTAGATCACCATTATTTCAAACACCGTTAATCCGAATTCCTCGTTATTTCGAAGTTTTTTTTCGGTCCCGATTTTTTCCTTTTTATTTTAATTAGAATTTTTATGTTAAATTCGAACTCCGTTATTTCGAATTATCGCTATTTCGAACCCATTAATCAGGTCCCAACACCTGTTTTTCAGTGCATTTATCAATTGTTAATTCGAAGTGTTAATACTAGAGATGGTGATAATTTTCACACCGTTACCTTAACTGTATCAGCTGTGACAGCATTTGCTCTCTGCTTGATTTTCACACCTTTCCGGAGTTAATAATCGATTAAACCAAGCTGTTGTGTTTGTATAATTAAAGCGTGGCAAGCTATTGCTTTAACAAGACTGAATTGCAAACACGGATGTCAAAACGTCTGAGCAATTATTAGGTTTCTGTATTAAAGTTAGACTTACATTTGTCAGATCATCAGTTCGCATTTATTTGATTTTATCAGCTAATATTCACAATGTCAGAAGCAGTAATAAATACAGAAAACATCAATCCCATTGCCAAGCAATCTGGAGAAGGGCCCAGTAACCAACCCGGGAGGAGATCGGGATTGGCAGCAGGGAAGGGCGTTAAACGACGTCATACATAGAAAACCTACCAAGAAAAGTATGATGCCGTCATGGAAGTGGAGCGTAGTGTAAAGTCAAAGAAAACGATCGCCGAGGAATTTGGTGTTCCACCAAAAACACTGTCTACATGGCTCAAACAAAAAGAAGAAATTAAAGCAAAATTCCTATTAGGAGAGCCAGCACGTAAAAAGGCCAGAAGTGCAAAATTTCCAGAAGTGGAAGCTGCAGTGCTGACCTGGTTTAAAAATAAAAGGCAGCAAAATCTCCCAGTTGATGGTGAATTAATAAAGTCTAAAACCAGGGAGTTTGCCACTGAACTAGGCGTACACCCCTCTGAATATGACTTCAGCAACGGGTGACTGGAGCGCTTCAAGAGTCGACATGGTCTCACAACTAAAAAAATCAGTGGGGAATCAAACTCCGTAGATAGGGAGGACGAGGGTTTCCAGATGTGGCAAACTCGCTTGAAGTCTATATTGGCACAGACGCCACCAGAAAACATATTTAATGCCGATGTGACGGCAATATTCTTCAGGGCACTGCCAGACAGGACCCTGGAATTTAAAGCCACACCTTGTCATGGTGGAAAAGCAAACAAAGAACGATTGACCGCTTTAGTCTGTGCAAACATGAAAGGCTCCGAAAAAATGCCACTCCTGGCAATTGGTCATTCAAAAAATCCAAGGTGTTTCAAACATGTCCGCTAATTACCTGTTCAGTATCAGGCAAATAAAAAGGCCTGGATAACATCAGCCATATTTACCGAATAGGTACGGAAGGTCGATGACCAATACAGGCGTAAAAAATGCTCCATTGTGCTGATAGTTGACAACTGTCCGGCACACCCAGAAATAAAAAACCTGAAAGCTGTGACGCTGGTGTTTCTGCCGCCAAATGTGACATCAGTTTTGCAGCCTATGGATCCGGGCGTTATCCGGTCTCTCAAAATGTATTATCGCAAGGGAGTTGTTGTAAAAAAGTTGAGAGCCATTGAATCTCATAACAGCTACACAATTACAATACTGGATGCCCTACACATGATCAAAGCCAAGTGGGACGATGTCAAACATGCAGGAATAACACTCCCTGACACTGATCCCAAAGTACAAGCAGAAGAAGAAAAGGAAGAATACCCCGATGACAACATACCACTGGCACAACTTGCCGCCATAATGGAAACCACAACAATGGATGAATATATCGACAAGGAAACACAAGCCTGCGAATCGATCGAAGATAGCGACATCATCAGTGATCTACTAGAACAACGACAGGCCGACGCAATAGACTCAAGCAAAGAAGAGGAGGAAGAAAACAAAAAACAACAGGTCGAAAAAAAGACATACCAACAAGCAATAGACCATCTTAATGGATTCAGATAATACCTGGGTCAACAAGACGATGGGAGAGACTATTTCTACCATCTCAACATCCTCGAGAAATACGCAAATTGCAAACACAATAGTAGAATAAATACTGTGCAGTCAGACATTGTGTCATTTGTTAAAACCTGCCACTAAATGTTTATTATATTTATTTCTGTACTAAATGTTTATTATATTTATTTCTGTAACAATCAGTGCTATATCTAGTGCTACTGTGCTTTTTTGAACTTTTATATCATGTCTATTTTGTTGTGTTGTGACATTATGTCATTTTACAATGAATGCTAAGCATTATACTGTTACTCTTGTATCATGTGTGTTCTGTAAAATATTGTTTTATATGTACAAATGTATATGGATATTTTTAAATGTAATGTAATTATAAAATATAATTATAAAATAAACTCACGTACATCAAGTTATCGTATTTATTCGTTTTTTTATAAGTTCAATCAAAGTGTGTAGTGTAACCGCATCTCTACTATATAACTATGCGATTTTTACAACAACTTTTGAATAATCGTTATTTTGAAGTATTTTCTCCAGTCCCAACGACTTCGAAATAACGAGTTTTGACTGTATTATCATTCTACAACATAACACGAGTTTGCTGTGTGTTTGGGAAACTTGTCTGCTCTTTTCATGCACATGTTGTCACAAGTCGTACACACTTGTCCACACTCGTACATTCTCGAAGATAAGTCTTCAATAGTCAAAAAGATATTGTATGCATACCATATTAATATGATGAACAAAACTCAAACAAATGTCGTCTTGAAACAATTCCGCGACCAACTCGTCCACTTTATGTTATGGTGAGTTATAACGTACAAAACTTGAAGCTCAAATTTGCAACAGTGTGACAAGGCCTTTTGGTTTAGCATGAACTAAGTACGAAATTTTAGGAACAGGCTTAAACAAGGCTTGTCACAGGATGTGACGTATGACCCCGAAGCATATGCTTGTCAGAGGAGGGCAACACAATGTCAGTTACATGTTGGCAAAAATGACACTTCCTACAAAAAGAGTGACGGTCCTTGTACTCTGCACTTCCTCTCAACATCCCCTATCATCCTCTATCATTATATGAAGTTTTATTTGAATCCCTTCAATACTAATGGAGTTATGCTCCACACAAGAAAATTAAACAAAGAGCAATAACTCTGTAAATATTGAAGAAACAGTTATGGTCCTTGTGCTCTGCACTTCCTCTCATTGTTCTATATCATTATATGAAGTTTCATTTGAATCCCTTCAATACTAATGGAGTTATGCTCCGCACAAGAAAATTAATGCTTCACATCAGGAAATAAAACAAAGGGCAAAAACTCAGTAAATACTGAAGAAATAGTTATGGTCCTTGTGCTCTGCACTTTCTCTCATTGTCCTCTATCATTATATGAAGTTTCATCTGAATCCCTTTAATACTAATGGAGATATACTCCGCACAAGAAAATAAATGCTTCACATAAGGAAATAAAACAAAGGCCAATAACTCAGTTAATATTGAAGAAAGAGTTGTGGTCCTTGTGCTCTATACTTCCTCTGATTGTCCTATATGAAGTTTCCTTTGAATCCCTTTAATACAAATTTTTTTTGTTTTTTTGTTTTTGTTATGTAGCTTTTATTCACCTCCATACATTACAATTTGTATTGTTAGTTTACATGTTAATTTGTTAGTATATAATAGAGCTCCTTTAACATTTCGTTCAAATTGCTTGACATATTACTGGTATTGCTATAATAGAGGTAGATAAAATCCATGCATAACATTATACAGACACAACCACACATTTCACACACACAAACACATACACAAATGAAATGATAGGATAGAAACAAAAGTTTGGACTTCCGACAAATATAAATCAATCATAGACAAACAAATGACCATGGTATTAGATATTTTAAGCAAACAACACAGTTTACAATAAGATTATGCTATGGTCAACAAATAGTTTTACAATTGCCCAGTTATGCAGTTCCTTTTCTTGACATTTTGTATTAGCTTGAATTTCCCATGCTAAGCAAAGATTATTCTTCAGCCCTCTTATTGAGGGTAATAATCCCTTTCTCTTGCATACAAATATATATTTTTTCATTTCTAGGATAAGAATATTTATATCAGTCATGTTAATGTTTGTACTCCCAAATAACATTGTTTGACAGGAAATTTCAGTATATTTTTGCACATTATGTGACCCTAAGAATTCAATAACATAATCTACAATTCTCTTTGTAGAATTGCATTCCCAGAAAATATGTAATATAGTTTCCTCATTTTCATTACAAAAAGAACATAAATTGTCATTAACAATGTTCATTTTATATAGCAAGGATTTGGTTCCTAAGATTCTGTGAACAATTCTTGTCTGGAACCACTGAGTGTATGTATCTCTAGATATATTAAAAACAAGTGTATGCACTTTTGTCCATTCAATGTTATTAAATAGTGTATTCCATTTTGAATGACAAGTTGGTACATCTGTGTTATAAGTAAAACATTTATAAACAATTTTGTTTTGATTATGCATCAATACTATGTTATTCAAGTAAAATGATATAAATGCACATTGCATATTTGGCTTTTTTATAACTGGGAAGCCTGACAATTTGATAAATGCCCTCACAGTTCTGATTAAACCTTCATAAAATATGAAGTTAATTTTAACACCAATAAGATTTTCTACTACAGATTGTTCTAAAAACTGTCCAGAAGTGCATACTATATCTCTTACATATCTAATTCCCCTGTCATACATATTTTTATTATATACACTATTTGTACCTATCTTAAAAATTGTGGTTATAAAATAGAGGCATATCAAGGATATCTTCACACTTACTAACAATTTGTTTATTAATATAATAGATATAACATGTAAGTACATCTCTCCAAAAACAATTTTTTAAACTTTTCATAATTTTTTCAATGTAATCTTTTCCTACATTCAACATTTTCTTCACATCAAACATAGAATATACCAGTTGGAAACATTTTCCATTACATGATACAATTTTCCTTAACCATGTCATTTTCATGGTTTTTTCAAAAGCATATATATCAGTCGCACCAACTCCTCCATCATCATATGATTTAATCGCAATAGTATGTTTAATTTTTGCAGGTCCATCCCATACAAAATTATAAAACAGGCTGTGTATCTGTTTTAATACTTTTTCCCCTGGACTAGGAAGAGCTATAAACAGGTGTGTAAAAAGGGGAAGTAAGAGTGATTTAACAACAGTTATCTTTCCTAGGGGTGTTAAAGTTCTTCTGTTCCAAAAATTTATAACATTATGCAGCTTTCTAAGTTTACTGGAGAAGTTCATGTCAATCATTTTTTTTAAATCAACATCAAATAATATTCCTAAAACTTTGAAGTTTGTTGTGCCCCAGACTAGTTTATACTTAGTTTTTATTGATTGTGTGCTGAACTTTTTGGAGCCAATCCATACAAGATTTGTTTTGTCATAGTTGATTTTTAATCCAGAACATAAGGCAAAGTTATTTAAAAGATCAAGGGTAGCATTGAGGGAAACATCTGTGCCATCTAAAAAGAGAGATGTATCATCAGCAAACTGAGAAATTTTATATTCAATATTTTCAATCTCTATTCCTTTAATTGCATTACAATTTCTTATTTTAATTGCCAAAATTTCAGCACAGAGAATAAAAATATAGGAACTTATTGGGTCTCCTTGTCGGCAACCTCTTTCTATTGTAATAAACTCTGATAAAAACCCATTGATTTGAATTGATGTCATGGTATTATATAGGAAAAGGGAAATCCATTTTTTGAATGCTATACCAAAATTAAAATAATCTAATGTTTTTTCTATGAAATCAAACTCAAGGGTATCGAACGCCTTTTCAAAGTCGATGGTCATCAAGAGTCAGGGATATTGTTATCTTCTGTATATTTCATAATATCATATAATAGTCTGGTATTCTCACCAATATATCTGCCTTTAATAAATCCTGTCTGATCTTTAGAAATTAAAGTATCAAGGACAGTTTTTAATCTGTTAGCAATAGTCCCAGATGCAAGCTTGTAAATGACATTTAAAAGTGTTAATGGTCTTAGGTTTTTAAAAAAATGTCTGGGTTTATTATCTTTAGGTATACATGTGATTATACCTTGTTTTTGAGTAATTGACATGGTTCCAGAGGTAAAAGCATAGTTGAGGCTTCTTATTATAAAGTGGCCTAAATCTTTCCAAAAAACTTTAAAAAATTCTGCTGTAAAACCATCTGATCCAGGGCTTTTATCATGTTTCATATTTTTTAAAGTAATTGATATTTCCTTAAGTGTTAGTATGCCTTCTAATGATTGAGATTGTGATTTAATAGTGTGTATGCCTTTAAGGTCATCATGTACATTGTAAGAGTCATTGGAAACAGACTTTGTATACAATTTTTTATAAAAATTGGCAGCTTCTTTTAAAATACCATGATTGTCAAGTAGCCGTTGACCTTCATCATTTTCAATAAAGGGGATGTTTTTACTAGACGCATATTGAGTTTCTAAGTTACAAAAGTATTTTGAGGGTTTTTCGCCTTCATCAATCCATTTTGCCCTAGCTCTAATGAAAGCACCTTTCATTTTCATGTTCCGTATGTTTAAGAGTTCTTGATGCAATAGATTGAGCTCTTCTATGTTTTCATTTGTTAATTTTTTTTCAATGTCTTCAATTGCTTTTAAAATATAATCTTCTCTTTCTTTTCTCTGTTTGGATTTGAAGCTTGAATATGATATGGTTTTACCTCTGATTTCCATTAATAAAGTTTCTAAAAACAGTTTATCATTGATAGTAAACTGTATTAAGTCATTTTCTATAGAATTAAGATATTCAATATTATAAACAGGTAAGACATATTGCTGCTTAACTTCTTCACTTTTCTGTTTTATACAATGAAGATATTCCAAGTCATAAAGTAACGAGTTATTAAATTTCCACAGCCCTTTACCATGTTCTATTTTGCTAAAATTCAATTCCAAAGTAATAGGGGAGTGATCTGATCTGTAACTTGCGTGTATGTCCGATTTCCTAATAAACTGATTAAAATTATTAGTGGTTAAAAAGAAGTCCAATCTGGCTTTAATACAAATGGAGATATGCTCCGCACAACAAAATTAAACAAAGGACAATAACTCGGTGAATATTGAAGAAAGAGTTGTGGTTCTTGCATTCTGCACTTCCTCTCATTGTACTCTATCATTATATGAAGTTTCATTTGAATCCCTTCAATACTAATGGAGTTGTGCTCTTCACAAGAAAATGAAACAAAGGGCAATAACTCTGTAAATATTGAAGAAACAGTTATGGTCCTTGTGCTCTGCACTTCCTCTCATTGTACTCTATCATTATATGAAGTTTCATTTGAATCCCTTCAATACTAATGGAGTTGTGCTCTTCACAAGAAAATGAAACAAAGGGCAATAACTCTGTAAATACTGAAGAAAGAGTTATGGTTCATGTACTTTATACTTCCTCTCATTGTACTCTATCATTATATGAAGTTTCATTTGAATCCCGTCAATACTAATGGAGTTATGCTCCCGACAAGAAGCGTGATGGACGGACAATGCGATTACACCCGAGTTCCATTAGAAGGGAATAAAAATGGGTTCACAACAATCTGTCTCAGATTTAAATTGATGGTTGATTACATTTTATTATTGATTCTGGACCTGTGAATATGTAAATTAGAGGTGAAAATGCAGCTGTAATATAAAAACTAACCTACATTTGTGGGGTTATTTTATCCATACGAAAATGTTACAGACATAAGTGAAAATAAAGGTTTTTATAAAGATTCACATTTCGCAAAATAAAGGTTTTTTTGGGAGATTTCGGTAAATTTAAAGAGCAAATATTAAAAGGCTAATTTTGACCATGTAATTTAATCAATATTTAACAAAACGTACCTGATTTGATGAAATTATCCTAAATTCAACATGAATATTAAACTGACATTAGACAATTTCTACTTGTTGGTAAAAAAGTCACTTATTATATTTAAATTGAATTAATATGAACTTTAAATAAAACTAAATAAACTATGTACGCTATTTAACATAGCAAACAGTCAAAATCCATATGGAAAAGAAAACATACTGGGAAACATTAAGAACAACAGAGCAGGGCGTTTCACGGGTGTTGTACAAAAGCCCAGTGTTCTGCCATGAATTTGGACTATTGGGGACAAGGGGCCTCTTGGCTTTAAAAAGTGGGGACAAATTACAAAAATGTAGGGACACAGACAAAAAAGTTGTTCACCTCATGAATATTCCCAAAGCAGATTTTTGTTTTGAAAAGTACGTACTAGCTGTTTTCATTCATGTTTGTTTTTTTAATTTTCTGTTCAAAAAATGATTAATACATAATACTGTGTTCTTAATTAATTCATAACGTTCTGTTGATCAATGTTACACTGCATTCTTAAATACCGTATAACCTTGCATTATTAATTTTAATTTGAACAAACAATAAAATCCGTTATAAACACATGGCGTTTATAATGAAACCTGTTAAAACTAAAAGTGTAACAGTGTTACATCATCAATTAGCCGGGGTTCCAAAACTGTATGCCGTTAGCAACACTCATAGCAACGGTGTCGGTAATTCGACTTCAAAAATCTTTAGATGTTTCTGCCGAAATGCGGCTGTCGTCCAGCAGTTTATCGCTGAAAAGCGTGTTTCACGCTTAGCATGTGGACCACGTGTACAATAGCTGAACTGTTCAAGCGCTGCCGATAAAGCGTTAATGAATTAGTGTTCTAGTGAAAAAATTGGTTATAAATTGACGTCACGATCAATGATATAAATGTTACTAAATACGCCGAACGATTAACTCGTAAATTGTGTGCGCCCGCGGACCCGTTTACGAAAATTTGGTGGGGACAAATCATTAATTTTTGCGCCAATTGCGCAAGGCCGCATCCACGGCAGAACACTGAAAGCCCCTTGGTCTAAACATGCACACATGGACATAAGCCCCACAGTATATTGGACAGAGTGGACATAAGCCCCACAGTATATTGGACAGAGTGGACATAAGCCCCACAGTACAGAGTGGACATAAGCCCCACAGTATATTGGACAGAGTGGACATAAGCCCCACAGTATATTGGACAGAGTGGACATAAGCCCCACAGTATATTGGACAGAGTGTACATAAGCCCCACAGTATATTGGACAGAGTGGACATAAGCCCCACAGTATATTGGACAGAGTGTACATAAGCCCCACAGTATATTGGACAGAGTGTACATAAGCCCCACAGTATATTGGACAGAGTGTACATAAGCCCCACAGTATATTGGACAGAGTGTACATAAGCCCCACAGTATATTTGACAGAGTGGACATAAGCCCCACAGTATATTGGACAGAGTGTACATAAGCCCCACAGTATATTGGACAGAGTGTACATAAGCCCCACAGTATATTGGACAGAGTGGACATAAGCCCCACAGTATATTGGACAGAGTGTACATAAGCCCCACAGTATATTGGACAGAGTGTACATAAGCCCCACAGTATATTGGACAGAGTGTACATAAGCCCCACAGTATATTGGACAGAGTGTACATAAGCCCCACAGTATATTGGACAGAGTGTACATAAGCCCCACAGTATATTGGACAGAGTGTACATAAGCCCCACAGTATTGGACAGAGTGTACATAAGCCCCACAGTATATTGGACAGAGTGTACATAAGCCCCACAGTATATTGGACAGAGTGTACATAAGCCCCACAGTATATTGGACAGAGTGTACATAAGCCCCACAGTATATTGGACAGAGTGTACATAAGCCCCACAGTATATTGGACAGAGTGTACATAAGCCCCACAGTATATTGGACAGAGTGTACATAAGCCCCACAGTATATTGGACAGAGTGTACATAAGCCCCACAGTGTATTGGACAGAGTGTACATAAGCCCCACAGTATATTGGACAGAGTGTACATAAGCCCCACAGTATATTGGACAGAGTGTACATAAGCCCCGTGGTATATTTGACAGAGTGTACATAAGCCCATTGGGAGATTTAACAGAGTGGACAAAAGCCCCTCGATGATTATCAATTAGTGGACAAAAGCCCCTTTCTGATATTGTATAGCATGTAAGCATTTCAATAGGAAATTCCATTCCATCAAATTGAACAAAATATTAATTGCAATTAACTGTTGACAAACAGATGAAAAACCTTGCAAAATGTGATAATTAACATTAAATTCATCAAGGGGCTTTTGTCCACTGTCATATTTACCACCCTGTTAAATCTACCAAGGGGCTTATGTCCACTCTGTCAAATATACCACGGGGCTTATGTCCACTCTGTCAAATCTACCAAGGGGCTATGTCCACTCTGTCAAATATACCAAGGGGCTTATGTCCATGTGTGCATTTTTAGACCAAGGGGCTTTTGGGCAAGGGGCTTTTGTCCAGATACCCGTTTCACATTTCTACCTTGTGAATGTTCAACATCCGTTTAAAGTCTATACGGGTATTTTAACAAAGCATAGTACAAATCCATCAATTCTTGCTCTTGTCATATGCAAATAAAATTTAAGTGAATATGCTGAATGCTCCTAATAATGAATTTGGTCAAATGATGGAAATGAAAGGAGATATTTTTAAAAAGAAAATCACAAAGATATCAGTGAAAAAGATGGATGCTGTACAGAAATTCATACTTCACAAGCATAAAGAGTTAATTCTTATTCTTACAGTGTGGAAGTTGAAGTACAAGAGCTGTCAGAGGACAGCGCGCTTGACTATTCAAAGTATTTCAGTTGGTACATATTGCGGATAGTGAAAGGGGCATAAATTTGTTAAAATACAATATTTTTAAGTGAAGCCTTGTATAGTTTATACATTTTTGGAACAAAAACTTTAACCACAAAGTCTGTGTAAAAAGTGGGCTAACTCTGTCAAAATACAAAACAGAGTTATGGGTGATGTTGCCCCTGATTCTAGAGTTGATGACAAAGGTTAGTTCCAAGTTTCAAGTGAATAACTTATGTAGTTTTGAAGTTACCAAACTTTTGAATATAAACTTTAAATGGAAAATCTAAGTGAAAAGGGGGCATAACTCTGTCAAAATACAAAACATAGTTATGGGTAATGTTGCCTCTGATACTAGAGTTGATAACAAAGGTTAGTTCCAAGTTTCAAGTGAATAACTTATGTAGTTTTGAAGTAACAAAACTTTTGAATATAAACTTTAAACAGAAAATCTATGTGAAAAAGGGTCATAACTCTGTCAAAATACAAAACGGAGTTATGGGGAATGTTGCCCCTGACACTGAAATTGATGAAAAAGGTATATTCCAAGTTTCAAGTGAATAATTTATGTAGTTTTGAAGTTGCAAGATTTTTGAATAAAAACTTAAACCAAATTCAGAGATGGACACGTACGCCGACGCAGACGCCGGGGGTAGTAGGAAAACTCATCTATTCTTCGAATAGTCGCACTAAAAATGAAGCTACACTGTATTAACAAATTTTAGCACTAAAGTAGTGTAGGCAAGTGGAAAATTCTTTCATGTCATGTCGTGCCCACATCACAAACTGGTCACTGCTACTTTCAAAGCCAAGACTGTTTTGTCTACTGTTTTGTCTAACTTTCTTGCTCAGAAATGTATTCATTTTGCTAAATATTACTACAAACTTGTAAACTCGAGATCTATTTTTGACTAAGTAACTTACAACTGTTAAATCATTTGTACTTCAGCTGTTTTTTACTGTTTATAGTTTTGTTAGATTTTACACGACTTAGTTAAACATTAAGTCTCTTCATTATCATGTACATTTTGACAAACAAAATTCAATATTCCTGAGTCGACTAACCCAGACAGGCAGTAGTGGAAACCAGCTGGTTTGTTCTGGAACTTCTATGGTTTTCCATGTACAAGTTCAGAGTATTAAATGATTACTTCAACTATCCAACAAGTAATAAACTTTGCCACAATGATAATATTGTTGTTGAAATTCAGAATTGTTACAGATATAATGCTGTTGACAAATATTTCGGGTTATTGCTCCACTGCTGTATATGTATTTACAAGGTTTTATCTTATTTTGTAAAAGGCCAGATTCATGCATGATTTGAAATGTTATTTACAACATTTGCATGAGTCTTGTATGTGCCTGTTTTAATATACATTACTGCAAAAAGATGTGACAAACTAATTTTAAAAAATAAAGGTTTTCAGAGTGAATAACAGGTTTTTAGAGGTTTTCAAGGAAAAATAAAGGTTTTAAAGGATATTCCATAAAATAAAGCTTTACAAAGGTTTTAAAGGTTTAAGTAGGATGGCTGTATTGTGTACATCTCTGCATGATTTTCTGTCTTAAAGCTGCAGTCCATAGAATATAATTCAATACATCTTAAATTGGCATTAGTTCTAATGAACGTTAACAATGTTTATTTGAATAAAAACTGTTTCTTATTTACAGAAGGCAGTTTTTAAAGTCTATGTTAGCAAATGCTTGGTACAAATGGAATATACACTAATGTGTATGTTGATTACTCCAGAGGCATCACCAGCTATTGCATACAGAAACTATATGATAAAAAGTTACCAAAACTTTATTATTTTATCGATTTCAATGTGTTTTTTTGGTATTTTGATCGCTAAGATGTCCATTAGAAATGATTCCTGCAATTTTTTTTTATTAACTAATGTCTGAATTTACCTGAAATTTTCTTCTTGCTACAAAAAATTTGATTTTTCGTATCACACGAATCATGACTTTGTGAGATTCTGTCAACCTGAAACAAAAACAACGGGAAATTGTAAAATTTACATAATGAACAAAGCTGTCAGAGGGCAGAGTGCTTGACTATTCGAGGTACGTTTGTTGGCATATTTTTTTTGTAAGTGGACAGGAGAAAGAAATGTAGAAACATATATTTGTTCATAAATAAAGGTAGTATCATTAGAGATACACAGAATGGTACCCTATAAAATCTCTACCAACAGTATAATAGGCAGATATATATAGTCAACTGTTTAACTTTTTTTTAGTGTTAATCAGAGTTCTGATATTATTTGAATAAAATGTTACATTCCAAGTTTCAAGTTAATATCTTATGAAGTTTTGAAATTATAGGACCTAAGCTTACAGAATTATGGGGATTGCTGCATCTGATGCTGGAGTTGATGACACAGATACATTCCAAGTTTTAAGTTAATAATTTATGTAGTTTGGAAGTTACAAGACTTATAAATATGAACTTTAACCTGAAAAAGGGGCATAAGGCTGTCAAAATACATAACAGAGTTACAGGAAATGTTGCACCTGATGCTGGAGTTGATAACTATGGTATCTTCCAAATTTCCAGTGAACAAAATTATGTAATTTGGAAGTTTATGCAAGATTTTTTTATATAAACTGTAACCTGAAAACATAAGTGGAAAAGGGGCATAACTCTGTCAAAATACATAACAGAGTTACGGGAAATGTTGCACCTGATGCTGGAGTTGATAACTATGGTATCTTCCAAATTTTCAGTGAACAAAATTATGTAATTTGGAAGTGTATGCAAGATTTTTTCATATAAACTGTAACCTGAAAACATATGTGGAAAAGGGGCATAACTCTGTCAAAATACATAACAGAGTTACAGGAAAAGTTGCACCCGATGCTGGAGTTGATGACAAAGGTATATTCCAAGTTTTGAGTGAATAACTTATGTAGTTTTGAAGTTACAAAACTTTTAAATATATACTTTAACCTGAAAATATATGTGGAAAAGTGGCATAACTTGTCAAAATACATAACAGAGTTACAGGAAAAGTTGCACCTGATGCTGGAGTTGATGACAAAGGTATATTCCAAGTTTTGAGTGAATAACTTATGTAGTTTTGAAGTTACAAAACTTTTAAATATAAACTTTAACCTGAAAATATATGTGGAAAAGGGACATAACTTGTCAAATACATAACAGAGTCACAGGAAAAGATGCACCTGATGCTGGAGTTAACGACAAAGGTATATTCCACTTTTCAAGTAAATAGCTTATGTAGTTGGGAAGTTACAAAACTTTCAAATATAAACGTTAACCTGAAAATATATGTGGAAAAGGGGCATAACTTGTCAAAATACATAACAGAGTCACAGGAAAAGTTGCACCTGATGCTGGAGTTGATGATAAAAGTATATTACAAGTTTCAAGTAAATAACTTATGTAGATTAGAAGACTTTTAAATATAAACTTTAACCAATTTCATACACAGACACAGATACCGGTCTTAGTAGGGAAGCTCACCTATTCTTCATATAGTCGAGCTTAAAAGTAACATTGCCTTTTTTTCTGCTGCAAAAACCCAACTGTTCTACAAATACTGTTTCTATTGTTTCTTGCATGCAGAAATGGAATAATTACACATAAATTATAACTAAAAAGTCATTTTTAATGGCTACTCTTAAATTCAGAGAGGTCGACCTTATAAATTAAGTAAGTAAGTAAGTACCAATTAAATATTAAGTATTTATCTATTGAATATTTTGTTTTGTTTATTTGGATTTTTCGCCGTTTTTAACAGTATTTCAGTCATATCACGGCAGTCAGTTAACCTATTCACACTTTTCCTGGGCAAGCTTAGCCGATTTAAGCGGGTTACCGGTACTAAGTGCACATACTTATGCCAGTAACTGACTACTGCATACGTACTCATCAGGCTTGGAAACTGGGTGGTATTCCATGTCATCGCCATAGTCATCCCCAGCATCTGTGCCCTGACCTAACGTGTAAGAAAACACATAACTTACATCTCATATACATTGTTATGAAACAAACAAAGCTATTGCAGCAAGCCTGAGACAATTTGACTGGGTGGTCGGTGAAATTACAAAGCAAAATTCCCTGATGTTTCCTTGATAAGAATGTGATATCCCAGACTACCAGTATTATTAGTGCATAGTGGTTACTGTTTATATAATTGTATCATATTAAGTAAACAACACTCAAAATACTCAACAAAAACAAATTTACGAAACAAACCATAATCAAACCTTCTGTTCTCGCAGCAAGTTGAATATCTCTATGATTCAACTTCTGTGAAGACAGTCTACGCGTAAGCAAACTAGCGCGCCTGGCCATTCTTGTCAGCGGATTATTCGTACCCCCGCTTGAGCTGAACATGTGCATATTGTGGTGACTGAGGTGCACCTGCCACGTGGCCTCTGACTGAAAACTTGGCTCAGATGCGAGGCAACGCCACATGCTCTGAAAATCAAGGCAACCAAACATTTAACCAGTCATTTAAACAACCCATTTGCCTGAAGCCTTTAGACAAGTAAAAATCTCTTCCGGCAAGTTAAAATTTTGACCTGCCTGCTGGAAATGGCAAGTACAGTAAGGGTGCAAAATTGTAAAATTAGAAGATTCATTTACCAAAAATATGTCCAGAATTATTTCTCTAAATATATCAATATCACCTGATTTCCTTTTCATATGACTGAATACACGAAGAACATGACGCATAGTGTTTCAAACATAAATATACTTTAACTCATTTTCAACTAAAGTTAATAATAACCTCAGAATCTAATATCAGCCAGTGTTACCTTTTCTACTCTCAGCCGCAAAACCGTGGGAAATAGTTGAAAAGACACCGACTACTATAAGAGAGGCAGCAGGAACTACTGCATAAAAGTATTTAAAACAACAGGGCATTGCAAGCTTTTGACACCAAAGCATCATAAACAACTGGGCTTTGGCAAGCTTTTGACACCAAAGCATCATAAACAACAGGGCTTTGGCAAGCTTTTGACACCACAGCATCATAAACAACAGGGCTTTGGCAAGCTTTTGACGCCAAAGCATCATAAACAACAGGGCTTTGGCAAGCTTTTGATACCAAAGCATCATAAACAACAGGGCTTTGGCAAGCTTTTGATACCAAAGCATCATAAACAACAGGGCTTTGGAAAGCTTTTGACACCAAAGCATCATATTACAGTCTTCTCCTTAACCCGCATACCCAAAGCCAGAGACATATACAAACCTATCTGAGCAAGTTAAAATTTTGACCCATCCATCAGAAAGGGCAAGTACAAGAAGGATTTTCTTTCCAAATACATAAAACAACATTGTTATCATTTGAACTGTTAAGGTAATGTCTAGGTTAATTTCGGGCAATTTCAGGTGGATATGAGCAAGCTGAAATTATATTGCATATGCCTGAATGGGCCAGTCCTTCAGAAAAAATTATTGTGAAGCCTGACACTGTGGCGTGTCATGGAAAAACCGGGCTAAATGCATGTGCGTAAAGTGTAGTCCCTGATTAGCCTGTGCACACACACATAATCCGGGACGACACTTTCCGCTTTTATGGTATTTTCTGTTTCAAGGAAGTCTCTTCTAAACATAAATCCACTGTAGGCGCAAAGTGCCATCCTGGATTAGCCTGTGTGGACTGCACAGACTAATCTGGGACGACACTTTACGCACATGCATTAAGACCTGTTTTCCCACGACGTGCCACCACTATACTTTTGGAGTGCTTTAAGTGCATATACACTGAACACACACATACCTGTATAAGGCAGGCCGCAGTGGGTATCTGTCTGTTGAAGTGCTTTTGTCGTTGCTTTTGCTGCACTTTTAACGCAAACCCTGAACCTAGAATACCCTGAAAAATTAATAGAAGAGAAACAGTTTTAAAGGCAATTCGTATACCTAGTATATGCTAACACCTGTATCAATATGAACATTATGACACTTACCCCATTTAAAAATAAAATAGGTTGGTATCGAAAATAAATTTATTAAACCAACACAAGAAGGGAATAACTGTTTCCTATAAAAGATAACATGGAATTTGGGTACAAAAATGGGCAGACAACTCACAGCTGGAAGAGCGAAGAACGATATTGCAAACACTGAGAAGCACGAGGCAACGATACGACCCATCCACGTCTGGGGCACTATGTCTCCGTAGCCAATCGTTGTTACAGTTATCTGAAAGAAACTTGCCAGTCTAAGCACTATGTTTCCATAGATTATTGTTATAGTTATATGAAAGAAACTTGCCAGTCTAAGCACTATGTTTCCATAGATTATTGTTGTTATATTTATATGAAAGAAACTTGCCAGTCTAAGCACTATGTTTCCATAGATTATTGTTGTTATATTTATATGAAAGAAACTTGCCAGTCTAAGCACTATGTTTACATAGATTATTGTTGTTATATTTATATGAAAGAAAACTTGCCAGTCTAAGCACTATGTCCAGGGATTTCATTAAGACCTGGTAGCTGGGTAAATCACCCGGCTATTTCGATCTTATAACCGGCTTTTTTTTTGCCGTAGAGGTTTGTATGTAAAAGAGGACCCCCAACCCACGCCTACTTTGAAGAAGTATCCTTCTACTCCCAAACTAAATGAAACACCTGTATGTCACCTGATGATAGACTATTGTTACTACACTTATTTGAAAGAAATTAGACTTGCCAGTCTAAGCACAATGTCAATATAGACTATTGTTTATAAAGTCGGACTTAAATCAATTATTAAATTGTGTACATTTTACAATTCATAACTAGAATTGTCACATGAATGACGGATATACCCCCACAATATGGCCTTGTCACAAAACTATGTCATCCATTCGAAAGAAATGGACAGAGAGAATGCTTTAATTTGTGAATGGTCGACAGTGTATTTGGAAAAATTTAATTTCAATAGGAGCCATAACTCTGTCAACAGTTAGTGGTTTGTAACCAAAGTTGAACTTGATCTGTATTTTATGATGTTACACCTATGTACCAAAAATAACTTAAATATGTGAAGCATTTCATGAGTTACTGTCCATGTTTTTCAGGAATTTAAGTCAAAAAGGGGGGCCATAACTGTGTCAAAATTTAGTGGTTTGTAATCAAAGTCGAACTTGACCTGTATTTTATGATGCTACACATGTGTACCAATAATTATCTAAATATGTCAAGCCACTGTTGAGTTATCGTCAGGAAACAATGACTTTAGGGAATTTAAGTTAAATAAAGGGCCTTAACTCTGTCAAAATTTAGTGGTTTGTAACCAAAGTCGAACTTGACCAGTATTTTATGATGCTACACATGAATACCAATAATTATTTGAATATGTCAAGCCATTCTTAAGTTATCATCCGAAAATCATGTTTTAAGGGAATTTTAAGTCGAAAAGGGGCCATAACTCTGTCAAAATTTAGTAGTTTGTAACCAACATCGAACTTGACCTGTATTCTATGATATTACACATGTGTACCAAAAATTGTTTGAATATGTCAAGCCTTTCTTGAGTTACCATCCGGAAACCATGTTTTTAAGGAATTTTAAGTCGAAAAGGGGCCATAACTCTGTCAAAATTTAGTGGTTTGTAACCAACATCGAACTTGACCTATATTCTATGATGTTACACATGTGTTCCATAAATTATTTGAATATGTCAAGCCTTTCTTGAGTTATCATCCGGAAACCAAAAACCAACAGACCGACAAGCTCCTATATACCCATCCCCCCCCAAAACTTCGTTTGTGGGGGTATAATAATGAGGTTAAAATAGTGTTAACAAACATGTTCATATGCAAAGAATGTTGTCA
Source organism: Congeria kusceri (assembly GCA_027627225.1). Taxonomy (NCBI): domain Eukaryota; kingdom Metazoa; phylum Mollusca; class Bivalvia; order Myida; family Dreissenidae; genus Congeria; species Congeria kusceri. Next base: position 90,252,817 of record CM051024.1, on the reverse strand, counting down.
TTGTATCCAAATGGACACTATCATTGTAATTTTTTATAAAGACAATCACTGCTGGCCTCTAATATGACCAAAGCTAGAGCAGGTGTGTAAATTCTCTCTGTAATAGATCAGTGTAAAGGTAACACAAACAATACTTTGATGTTAGTAATAATACTTTCTAAACATATTCTTTATTCACATTTATGCTAATGCAAACCCACATTTGACAATATATAAGAATTTCATATTACACAATAAAAACAAAACACTGACACATTCAGGTTACAAAAAATTTGGGTTGCACCAGGATACATCAAATTTAGGTTGAACCAGGAAAGGTCAAACTGATTTGCACCATAATATGTTAAGTTTGGGTTGCACCAGGACATCTCACATCTGGGTTGCACCAGGAAAGGTCAAACTGATTTGCACCAGGATATGTCAAGTTTGGGTTGTCTGGGATATGTCAAATTTGGGTTGCTCCTGGACGAGTCAAATTTGGGTTGCACCAGGCTTTTATTTTATACTCTAACATCACTTATGAAAATGAGGCACGTCATGGGAAAACCGGTCTTAATGCATGTGCGTAAAGTGTCGTCCCGGATTAGCCTGTGCAGACTGCAAAGGCTAATCAAGGACGGCACTTTCCGCTTTTATGGTATTTTCTGTTTCAAGGAAGTCTCTCCTAAACATAAATCCACTGTAGGCGGAAAGTGCCGTCCTGGATTAGCCTAATCCGGGACGACATTTTAAGCACATGCATTAAGACCGGTTTTCCCATGACGCGCCTCAAATATATTTCCAAAACTATAGTATCTCACCACACCCCACCAAAGGGCATCAGCATAGCTGTTAAAGTTTGAGCCTGAGTCGACATCCTGGTCTTTTTCTGCCAGGTAGACGAAATATGAGGAGAAGATGAGACCAAGAAACCCTATGTACAGCGTAGTAATCAGCTCCTGAAATACAGAACAAAGGAACACTATGTACAATGTTGTTATGAGGAGAAGATGAGACCAAGAAACCCTATGTACAGTGTAGTAATCAGCTCCTGAAATACAGAACAAAGGAACACTATGTACAGCGTAGTAATCAGCTCCTGAAATACAGAACAAAGGAACACTATGTACAGCGTAGTAATCAGCTCCTGAAATACAGAACAAAGGAACACTATGTACAGTGTAGTAATCAGCTCGTGAAATACAGAACAAAGGAACACTATGTACAGCGTAGTAATCAGCTCCTGAAATACAGAACAAAAAGAAACACTATGTACAGCGTAGTAATCAGCTCCTGAAATACAGAACAAAGGAACACTATGTACAGCGTAGTAATCAGCTCCTGAAATACAGAACAAAGGAACACTATGTACAATGTTGTTATGAGGAGAAGATGAGACCAAGAAACCCTATGTACAGTGTAGTAATCAGCTCCTGAAATAGAACACATAGGAAAACTTATCATGTTCAATGCTATTGTCAGATCATGAAATACAACAATAGGGAATCCTATGCACAGTGTAGTTATTAGCTCCTGAAATATAGAACAAAGGACAATGCTATAATCCTGAAATATAACACATTGGAACCCTATGTACAACTTTATATACTCATACAACATTGTTATCAAATGGTAAGACTTAACCCTATGTACGACATTGTTATCAAATGGTAAGACTTAACCCTATGTACGACATTGTTATCAAATGGTAAGACTTAACCCTATGTACGACATTGTTATCAAATTGTAAAATTTAAAAAATGAAACCTATGTAAAACACTGTTACTGGCTCCTCAAATACCACATTAGGAACACTTTATAATGTACAATGCTGTTATCAAATCATGAAATACAACAAGAGGGAACCATTGTGTAAAACTTATGTTGTCAGCTCCTGAAATATCATACATAGTTATACACAGGAACCTTGTACTCTTCAAGCTGAATGTAGAAGGCATTTACCAATCAATCAGCAGACATTCAGTTTAGAAATGAATATAACAAGCTACGAAGTATTAAAAGCTCTTGACAAATGAGAAGACACGAAATTGCTGTTTGTGTTTGTTTTATTTGCGTTTTATGTTTATAGAGTCTCGCTTCTAGTCCCTTAACAACTGTAGACCATTACTGGACCTGCAAGAAATAACAAATGGAGATGTGCAATTCAGATATTTCTTCTCGAGTGTCACGTAAAGTTAGGTACAGTAGAAATAGGAAGATAGGTGTCATTAAAGGGATGTGTAAGCAAGAAGTTCAGATGTGACATACATATTTAGAGGAAATTTTTTATAAACTAAGTATTTTGTGAATTATATTTTGTGACCACATAGGCTACTAGACAGATGATGATGATGATGATAAAAATGATACTGCTGATGATGATTACAATGATGATGAAGAGGCTATGATAATGCTGATGATGACAATGATGATGATGATTATGATGACGATGATGAAAGCTTTAGAAGATGTTACATGGAATGCTACTGAAGTTACTTATTAATTTAAAATCTTACACAACCATTTATTGTTTTTAGACCGAAATTGCAAAATACAATCAACTATAGAGTTAATGTATCTTTCTCAGATTTCATTTTCTCAGCAATTGTGCCTGTACCAATGGCAGACGCATTAACATTTCTGTTATCTTTTTAATGTTTGCAACAAATGGTTCTACTGAGAAAGTTGAGACAATAACAGAGCTTGGAAGATTAATTAAGCTCCATCTTATTGTGACTGGTAAACAGAATGTTTAGTCTGAAAGTGTGAATGAGAAGAAACTGTTCAGTTGTTTTATTTGTCAAATATGTGTACAACTTAAGGGAACATACAGTCTTCTTTTACTGCCCAGTAAAGCATCTTCTGTTGTAATATGTAATATTTTTGCTGTGCAGTCTGCACAGGCTAATCCAGGACACCATTTTCCACTTTTATGATATTTTCTGTTTCAAGGAAGTCTCTTCTAAACATAAATCCACTGTAGGCGGAAAGTGCCATCCTGGATTAGCCTGTGCGAACTGCACAGGCTAATCCGGGACGACACTTCAAGCAGATGCAGTAAGCCCGATTTTCCCACAACACGGCTCTAATATTGTGAAAGGAAGGCATTAAACAAGAGGGCCACGATGGCCAAAAGTCGCTCTCCTGAGTTAAAGGCATCATAATGGCTTATAACAAGAGGGCCAAATGGCACTAAAGCACTTGAGTATACAGATATGGGCCTTGCAGTTTCAGGAGAAGATTTGTACAGTCTATATAAACCATGTGACCCAAAGGGCGTGGCCACTTTCTACCCCAGGGGTATAATTTGAACAATATTTGTAGAGGACCACTATACAATATTACATACCAAATATTAAACCACTGGGCCTTGCGATTTCATAGGAGAAGATTTTTTAAGTCATTTTGCTATTTAAGTCTATATAAACATTGTGACCCCCGGGGTGTGGCCAGTTTTGACCCCAGGGGCATCATTTGAACAATCGTTGCAGAGAATGTAGAGAACCACTATACAATGTTACATACCAAATATGAAACCCCTGGTCCTTGCAGTTTCAGAGGAGATGTTTAAAGTCATTTTACTATTTAAGTCTATATAAACCATGTGAGCCATGGGGTGCGGCAGGTTTGACCCTAGGGGCATCATTTGAGCAATCTTTGTAGAGGACCACTATACAATGTTAGATACCAAATATGAACCTCTGGGCCTTGCGGTTTCAGAGGAGAAGATTTTTAAAGTCATTTTGCTATTTAAGTCTATATAAACCATGTGAGCCCCAGGGTGTGGCCAGTTTTGACCCCAGGGGCATCATTTGAACAATCTTTATTGAGGACCACTATACAATGTTACATACCAAATATGAAACCTCTAGGCCTTGCAGTTTCAGAGATGATTTTTAAAGTCATTTTGCTATACAAGTCTATATAAACCATGTGACCCCTGCGGCATGGCCAGTTTTGACTCAAGAGGCATCATTTGAACAATCTTTGTAGAGTACCACTATACAATGTTACATACCAAATATGAAATCTCTAGGCCTTGCGGTTTCAGAGGAGAGGATTTTTAAAGTTATTTTGCTATTCAAGTTTATATAAACCATGTGAGCCCCAGGGTGTGGCCAGTTTTGACCCCAGGGGCATCATTTGAACAATCTTGTAAAGGACCACTATACAACGTTACTTACCAAATATGAAACCTCTAGGCCTTGCAGTTTCAGAGAAAAAGATTTTTAGTAATTTTGCTATACAAGTCTATATGAAAAATGTGACCACCGGGGCGTGGCCAGTTTTGACCCCAGGGGCATCATTTGAACAATCTATGTAGAGGACCACAATACAATGTCACATACCTAATATGAAACCTCTAGGCCTTGCGGTTTCAGAGGAGAAGGTTTTTAAAGTCATTTTGCTATTTAAGTCTATATAAACCATGTGGCCCCCGGGGTGTGGCCAGTTTTGACCCCAGGGGCATCATTTGAACAATCTTTGTAGAGGACCACTATACAATGTTACATACCAAATATGAAACCTCTAGGCCTTGCAGTTTCAGAGAAGAGGATTTTTAAAGTCATTTTGTTATACAAGTATATATAAACCATGTGACCCCCGGGGCGTGGCCAGTTTTGAACCCAGGGGCATCATTTGAACAAACTTTGTAGAGGACCACTAGAGGATGTCACATATCAAATATGAAAGCTCTAAGCCTTGTGGTTTCAGAGAAGAAGATTTTTAAAGTTTTCAGTTTTTAAATCTATTTTTAGCTCTTGTGACCTACATATGCAGCGGACTGGAATGATTTAAACAATTTTGAAAGAGGGTCACCCAAGGATCATTCCTGTGAAGTTTGGTGAAAATATGCCCAGCAGTTTAGAAAGAGATGTTCTTTGAATGAAAATGTTGACACACGATGCACGACGAACGATGGACAAAAGGCGATCCTAAAAGCTCATCATGAGCACGTTGTGCTCAGGTGAGCTAAAAAACAACAACATTAATTATTTCCCCAAATTCTCATTATACAAAATGGAAGCTTTCTGTAAAAGACAAGTAATATCTAAGTGCCATGATAGGATAAAACACAAGAATAATTTGCACATGATTGACATTTGTGGTAACATGTATATGTAAGGGGCGTGATTTCACTTCAGGGGAGGTAAATACGCTAACACCTTTACAGGTGAATGAAAACCAACCACTTTTAAATAGATCCAACAAATTCATGTACTATTCATACATATACTATTTTCTGAAAATTGCTAAGAAACTTGTGCTTTTGAAAATGTGTGTAAAATTGTACTTTTAAATGGAGGAAATCAGTAAAAAGGAGGAAAACTCACACCATTTATTTCGCCACAGAATTTTACTTGTCCAGGAGCAAATAACATTCCAACCACTATAGGTCTTAATACCCCAAAACGGAAGTCACATCCTCAGGGTGACATGCTGTCAGTTAGATAATAAGCATATATGGTTGCATGCAGGAGGCATATAATCTGTAAAATACAGTTTAAATGATATGTTTTGGTATCATTTTAAAGGTATATATGCAAGCAATAAGAAAAAAGGCTAATTTTGTGCAAAACTTTTGTCTAGTGGTTCCCAGCTTCATAATATTTCGCCCATGTATTCATGCGCAAAATGGCAGCCTCCATGCCCGTCAAAACCGGTGTGTTTTTTCTAAGGTAAATATTTTGAGTTACAACACATAGAATTTTTTGACATGCTGTTTTTTCAAAAGGTTATGTCCGCATCTTTCCAACAATGTATGGTGATATATTGGAAAGTAGCTTGGTCAAGGTGAAAAGTGAGATCAAATTTTGAATATTTATATGTAATAAAGAAGGAATTTATTTGCGCATGCGTAACCTATAACCCTCTACCTGTCTGTGAATGTAGACAACAGATCCTAGGAGTCTCCATGTCCCACCCTGACGGTCCACGTGTAACATACGCAGGATCTGTAGGAAACGCACACCCCTGAAACAAGGAAATACTTGCCAGTGATCATATTTGAGCTTGATGAGGTTCAATGCTACAGTACATGACTTTTTCTTCTTAAGAGGTTGGAAAATGAGGGTTGGTGACTAGAACTTTATTGCGTAACACTTTTCAGGGGTGTGGAAATCCTCTGCCCGACTTGTCCGACGCGAGTATTTTTACTGTCGGACAAGTAATTTTTTCCTGCCTACTTTTCCACGGACAAATAGAATTTCAGGGTGTGCAAATGATGTGAGAATTGGAAGTTAATTATCATACTATGATGTACTTGTTTATCTGAATAACAAATTGTGTTTTATTTTTTATCTGATGAAAACATATTTCTGGAATGCCTTGAATAAAGACTATATTTTTATTTGGACAAGTGACTGTTGTTTGCAGACACGTAGATTTTTGCAATGAACTTGTCCCTGGAAAGTAAACAATTTTGGTATTTCCACAGCCCTGCTTTTATGCAAACATTGTTATGGACGAAATCCTGGTATACAATACAAAATCTTAAGAACAAAGCACCAACCAACCCAATATGAACGGACGGTAAAAATCCCTCATGCTCATTTTTACACACCTGGACATAATCCTTCAATATAATTTTACACCAGGAAAAAATCTCCCCACTTAAAACAAAGATATTTTTTTAGTCTTTTTTAAATTTTAATTATATTCATAAATTGTTATTTATGCATACCAATTACAAGAAATGTGGAAATTCCACGAAAACCAAATTTTTTTTATGAAATGCATTTAAGACAGCACAACCATTTTTAGTCTATTTTTAGTAATGGTGACAATCAATGCAATTCCAAGCGAGGTCTCGATATAAGGTATCAAAGTATGAAATTTCATTAAAATATCTCAATGCAATCTCAAGTTACTGAGTGTAAACAATATTTCTATTTTTAGAAACAGTGACCGTGATCACCCCATAAGCAAACCCAAGTGAGGTCTCAATATAAGATATGTGTATTAAGTTTCATAAAAATATCGCAATGCGTTCTCGAGTTATCAAGCGGAAATCGTGTTTCTATTTTTAGTAAAAGTGACCTTGACCCCAAGTACCCCATATGCAATCCCAAGCAAGGTCTCGATATATTTAGGTATGTATGTATTAAGTTTCATTAAAATAATTAAATGCATTCTCAAGATATTTAGCGGAAACAATTTTTGCTATTTTAGTAACGCTGACCTTGACCTTGACCCCACCCAACCCATATACAATCTCAAGCGATGTCTTGATATAAGGTATCTATGTATAAAGTTTCATTAAAATATCTCAATGCATTCTCAAGATATTTAGAGGAAACCTTTTTTCTATTTTTAGTAACAGTGACGTTGACCCCACCCACCCCATATGCAATCCCAAGCGAGGTCTTGATATAAGGTATCTATGTATTGTATTAAGTTCATTGAAATATCTCAATGCATTTTCAAGTTATTGAGCAGAAACTGTTTTTTTATTTTTAGTAACAGTGACCTTGACCCAACCCACCCAATATGCAATCCCAATCGAGGTCTCAATATAAGGTATCTCTTTATTAAGTTTCATTAAAATATCTCAATGCGTTCTCAAGTTATTGAGCCGAAACCGTTTGCCAATTTTTAGTAACAGTGACCTTGACCTCACCCACCCAATATGCAATCCCAAGTGAGGTCTCGCAATAAGGTATCTATGCATGAAGTCTCATTACAATAGCTTAATTCGTTCTCGAGTTCGAGAGCGGAAACGAAAAGGGCTATGCCTGGATGACCGCCCGCCCATCCGGCCGCCCAACGACATACACCAATGTAATAACCGAAATTTTTCTTCAAAAAATGGTTAACAAAAACACTGGGTCTTGCGGTTTCAGAGGAGAAGATTTAAAAGCCACTTTGCTATTTAAGTATATACAAACCATGTGACCCCCGGGGCGTGGCTAGTTTTGACCCCAGGGGCATCATTTGAATAATCTTTGTAGAGGACCACTTTACAATGTTACATACCAAATATGAAACCTCTGGGCCTTGCGGTTTCAGAGAAGGTTTCTAAAGTCATTTTGCTATACAAGTCTATAAACCATATGAGCCCTGGGGCGAGGCCAGTTTTGACACCTGGGGCATAATTTGAACAAACTTGTAGAGGACCACTAGAAGATGTCACATCAAATATGAAACCTCCAAGCCTTGTGGTTTCAGAGATTTTTTTAAGTTTTAAGGTTTTAAATCTATTTTTAGCTCTGGTGACCTACATATGCAGCTGACCAGAACGATTTGAACACTTCTGAAAGAGGTTCACCCAAGGATCATTCTTGTGAAGTTTGGTGAAAATCTGCCTAGCGGTTTAGGAGGAGATGTTTTTTTAATGAATATGTTTACACACGACACACGACGGACGACGGACAAAAGGCGATACTAAAAGCTCACGATGAGCACATTGTGCTCAGGTGAGCTAAAAATGAATGAGTTTAAAGCAACTTGCTTGAGGAAGATGAATCTATAATTAGTTCCATTTATATAAGGAAAATAATTTGAAATAGGGGGCCATATAACAAACCTAATGGCTGATGTGGCAAACACTTGGCCATTGGATCCCACAGCCAGCACAATCGCAGAAGCTGTAACAACCAGAAAATCTGAAGAAAAAAAACACCATGTTTCTGCTATTGCCAAAATTAATGTTCTACATGGATATTTGTGCAAAGTGAAATTAATATGAGGCGCGTTGTTGGAAAACCGGTCTTAATGCATGTGCGTAAAGTGTCGTCCTGGATTAGCCTGTGCAGTCTGCGCAGGCTAATCCAGGACGGCACTTTCCGCCTACAGTGGATTTATTGTTAGAAGAGACTCCTTGAAACAGAAAATAAAGACCGCTTTTCTCAAGACGTGCCTCATATATGCATCAGACTCTCAAAACATAAGCACAAGATCACAGCTGGTGCACTACCAACCAGATAAGTTTAGTTTTGTATTTTGAAATTGACAACAATTAGTTTTTTTAAGTTCTGTTTTGTAAGCATTTAAGTAACAATTACAGTTTTTATAATTAGAATTTGCCTATAAAAAAAGAAAGCATTTAACAACTTGGAAGTATAATCTAAAAGCAGTGAAAACTTACACACTAGAGTTGTGGAAATAACAATGTTATGACTTGAAAACATGAATGCTCTGAACACTGTTGTTAATTTTTACATCTACAGATTTAACAAAGTTTCTTACATGTGCCAGCCAGTCCTTTTGTTGCGTAAGTCATTATACAGTCAAAAGAGGCCATATTTTATTGTATGCCTCATATTGTTTAAATTGTGTGAAAATACTTAATAGTATCAAAAGTGGAAAACATGACAAAGGGCCATAATTCTGCCAAAATTGGTCAAAGCCAAAATTCCTTCATTTACAATCACCTACACATTTAAAGGTTCTTCAGCTGTGAAAGTTTGATCAAAATCCACCAAGCAGTTAAAGACGAGTTGAGTCCACAAAATTTCAGGTGGTATATATTCTTTAGTGGAAAAAATGACAAAGGGCCATAATTCTGCCAAAATTGGTCACAGCCAAAATTCCTTCCTTTACGATCACCTACACATTAAGGTTCTTCAGCTGTGAAAGTTTGATCAAAATCCACCAAGCAGTTAAAGAGGAATTGAGTCCACAAAATTTCAGGTGGTATATCTTCTATAGTGGAAGAAATGGCAAAGGGACATAATTCTGCCAAAATTGGTCGCAGCCAAAATTCTTTCCTTTATTATCACCTACACGTTAAGGTTATTCAGCTGTGAAAGTCTGAGCGAAATCCACCAAGCAGTTAACAAGGAGTTGAGTCCAAAATATGTTGGGACGTACAGATGTACGGACGGACAAGTACAATGCTTAATACCTCCCACTTGGAGGGAACGCAAAAAGGCTCCGCCCCTTGGCTGCCATGTTTTTTAACAAATCAAAATAATTTGAAGTAGTTTGGTACCCAAGAAACATATCTGAAAACTTAGTTTGAAATCCAACCAGTGGTTTCTGACAAGAAGATTTTTAAAGTTTCAATATGACCATATAGGGAAAAACGGCCCTGCCCCCCTGGCGGTCATGTTTTTTTTTAAAGACTGTTAAAAATTGAAGTATTTTGGTTTCAGAGCTGAATTTTTTTTAAAGTAAATTGTTGACAACGGACAACGACAAAGGACAACCACTAACCACAACAGCTCACCCTTAAGCACCTTTTTTGTGCTCAGGTGAGCTAAAAAAAAATTAACAAAAATTATTCATCCAGAACAGTAAATGTGCAGCTGAATTTTTCAATTAAGCTCACACGGCAATCTAAAAATAATGAATAATTTAAATCAAGTAGCTGAAATCTGATCAGCGTTTCAAGGGATTTGTCATTTATTTGAATTGGAACTACCAGTCCATATAATGAATTGTTCCGCAAATTAATTAACGGAGCTTCTAAAAGGATTGGTTGAGTGCATATGAAGTCTGTAATGAAATATGACTGTTGGACATATAATTGCTTGAGCTCTATTGTCATTTTATTATCGCTTATCCATCCAGCTACAACTTTCATATGTAAATTACATTCTGTGGTCGTAAAACATACTGACAATGTTTTACTTAAAACTCTGAGAATCAGAAACATGTCTGCTCCCTTAAGCCACACTGTAAAGTAAAACAAGAGCTGTCTCAGTACAGTGCGCTTGACTATTCAACTGCTTTGTCAGAGTTACGGGACTTTATCACTACAAAAATGGGGCATAATTCTGCTAATATGCTGGTCACAGTTATGTGCATTGGCCAGTGATCTTACATAATGACCCCGAAGACATGTGTGAAGTTTCAATTGAATATCTGTAGTAGTTACAGAGATATGTACTTGTTGCACGCAAACCTTAACCTGAATTTTCAAAGTACAAAAAGGGGCACAATTCGGCTAGATTGCAGGACGAAGTAATGGGCCGTGGTCAGTGACCTTATACAATGACCCTGAAGACATGTGTGATATTTCTATTGAATATCTGTAGTAGTTAAAGAGATATGGAGTTGTTGCATGCAAACCTGAACCTGAAGTACAAAAAGGGGCATAATTCTGCAAAAATGCTGGTCACAGTTATAGGTCTTGGCCAGTGACCTTATATAATGACCCTGAAGGCATGTGTGAAGTTTCAATTGAATATCTGTAGTAGATACAGAGATATGGAGTTGTAGCACGTAAACTTTAACCTGATTTTCTAAGCACAAAAAAGTGGCATAATTCTGCTAAATTGCAGGTCAGAGTTTTGGGCCTTGATCAGTGACCACACATAATGACCCCGAAGACATGTGTGAAGTTTCAATTGAATATCTGTAGTAATCACAGAGATATGGACTTGTTGCATGCAAACCTTAACCAGAGCATTATGCCCACGGCGACGCCGACGAACGGGTGAGTAGTATAGCTCGAACTATTCGGTGAATAGTCGAGCTAAAAATTGCTGAAACAATTGTATTGGTCTCGCACAACCAATAATGCACAACCAATAATTTCGACAACTTTGTTCAAACTAACAGTAAAACATTGATCCAGGCTTTGATGTCCCTTTGTGATTTTGAAAAATGATTTTATTGTTGATGGTTCCAATAAAATAAGTTTTTGCATATTGGTTTTCAATAAAACTGATGCTCATTTTAAACTCATTTTAAAGAGGCTATACAGTGGGTTAAATTCATGTCAATAAGTTTTGATTTTAAACAAAAGACCTTTTTGCATCAATCTGTTGTATGCCACCAGTACACATTCTGTTGCATAACATTCTGTCTGTTAAAATGTTGTTCAAATTGATGTGGTTTGTAATTTGATCCCCTTAATGGCCTTGTAGAGACAATAGCTTCTCCCTAAGTAGAGCAGTATCTGTAATGCTTGCTTGATTTTATGTGGCAGTGAGCAAAACTGATACTTTTGATTCCATTCCATGGCTGTTGTCTATGGAGGCTATCTTGTGCCAAAAATGTAATGATGTACAAACATAGAAAATATAAGCGGAATTTTCAGATGTATAAAATCCATTCTCTAAAATAAGAAAGTAAATCATCTAAATTCTATTTTCAAACAAGAAAAGTACATTATTGTGAAAACAAATCGAATTCTTGATTATCAACTAGATATCTACATAAAAATTAATAAGACAGCAGTCCTTTACATTTGGAAACATTAAAATCAGTATACAGTTCTTTATTTTGACCACTCGCATTATTACCCTGCACTTCTATTTCTTCTCAACGTACTTATGAAAATGTAAAATAACGATTAAGTTTTGGCATCTGACCAACTTACTTTCACACTTCACCGATTGCGATTCGGTAATGACAAATCGCGATTCGGAAATGACAAATCGCAAGTTGCAATTTCACTGACTTCCATATAAGGAAATGCTTACGGAGTTTTCCGAAGTATTCTCCCCGCCCCCAATTTTCTCCGGTGTTGTTCGGGATTCACCGTATGCAAATTAATGTAATCGATGAAGTTTGGCCATGAAATGGTTTACCAGTACAATCAAGAGCTCCGTCTACAAATCGTGCAAGTTAATTTTCAAAGTACTTGCCTGACAGGACAAGTTGGTAGTCAAGCTAATGCACAGCTCTGAAACACTGGCTTAGAGTAATTAATCTAATGAATGAGTCACTAAACACATATTTAGAGCTACTGTTAATGTACATTGTATATGTGCTTAACTCAATTTCTGTGTAGGGCCCAACATGTGCTAGAAGCAAATCTGTTACTTGATTTTGGTAAATATCACAGTGCCAATAACTCCTCTCATCGCTTTTGATCCAATGCATGAACTTTAACAAAAAAGTTCCACAGAAATAAGTATTTGTCTCAACGACTGTTTCTATTTTTTTCATGAAATTGGAAATATATTTTAAATTAAGAAAAAAAGTATCCTAAAGTGCCCTATTTTAAAGCCTTTAAGAACATAAATATGATGTTTCTCTAATGCAATTGTATTTTGAAAAATAATACAAAGGTATCACTCAGTAATTTCTTCTTGTTAAAATAAAAACAATAAATTGGCATTCTCTATCAAACAAAGATTTCAACTGGTGTTATATTGACAAACGATTCAAGACCCTCCACATTTTCTGAGAGGGACTTACAATAAAGCCTTTGGTTGCATGCCTTATATAACCCAAAAGAACAAGGCTGTACAGAAATCAGTTAATATTTACATAGAAATAATGAAATTCAGAACATGTTATTATATTAAGTTCATTATAATAACAATTAAATGTCATTTTTAAGAACCTTGCATAATTATTGCACATGTACAAGTGTATGCTGTTGTTGTTGTTTTTTTCAGGACATACCCAGTTGTGAATCAAAACATTACCATATACTAGTAACTAGCACAAAGATATAAGTAGGCCTACTGCTTTTTGTGAGTGAACATAATGACAATGGAAATGGTCGCTTTTATAATTTTTACACATGTCTTTTCTTAAAGCTTAATATAATTAATACATTTGCCATGAACATACATTACCAATTACTTTTGATATAAAATATACACACAAGAATTTTTTTAACTGATAAACTAAAATATGTCACAATTCGGTTATGTGACAGATTAAAGTACTGTAGTTAATGTCTTCTGTATGACAGAAACTCTCAGAACAGCTTTTGCTCACACTCACAGCCGACACAGGCATTTGTGGAATCAAATATCAGCTGTTTTAACAATTGTCAATATGTATACGCCGTGGTAGCTGAAATAATTCGCGTTCAGAATAAATCTGAACAGCAAAAACCATCAAAAGACTCTATGGCGGCAATATATATTGACCAACGCCGTGGTTTCTGCTGAAATATATCTTACATTACCGAGACAGATAGATGGCTTAATAAATTCCATAGATAATACGAACATATATTTCTTTCCGGTGTCCGGATTTACATACTGTCCGGATGTATTTACGTAACTTTGCTAGAATGTATATTTGACATAAACGGTCTACAGTACTGTAGACCTTCCACTAAATCCGGTAATTTCCGATGATGCACGAGCGTTCGATAGGCTCCTCCCACATTATTATTGACATTTTCCATATATGGGCATGTGCAAAATTCGATACTTGTTTCTTTCGAGTTTTGTAAACCGAGAAATGTAAACGGCGACTTTCCATTTGCGTTGTTCCACTGTCGCTTTGTCAGATGAACTTTTTCGCATATTCAAAACATTGAATTAAGTAAAGCTAGATCTTTTTTATGAGAAATTATTCAATAGAATGGATATTATATAGGATTTTGGTTTTCTACCGATTCCTTTTCCCTAACATAACATTAGAAATTGCACAAAACCATGTTGCGATTAACTAACAGCGAAAGAGCGGAATTATATTTCTTAAAATAAAATCGTATTTCTACAATTGCACGTGTAATCTTGAAAACTGCAAAATGTTAGTTAATTTTTAACCGCTTTACATTTGTAATTTGTCGATTTGTACAAAAATTTTCTACAAAAAGCATTTGTACATTTTTGGCACAAGATAGCCTCCATAGTTGTCTGCTCTATTTATTTACACCTGGACAACTGATATCATTGATTCTGAACTTTGTAAAGTAGTTATATCTTACAGAAAAACTGGTGGGCAAAAAAACCCACAAAAACAGTTGACATGTGATAATTATGTACTTGGCTAATACTGGAAGCCAAAATAAGAAGTTTATGTGACCAACATCGCATAACTAGAGAGTTATTTAATCCAAAATAGTTTTCCACTGTACAGTCAAAAACTCAAATACAGGAATATACAAAGAAGCGACAACTTCTTCAGGCTACAAAACACTAATAAGTGATGCAAATCTGGAGAAGAATGTCACTTTTATTTACCCAGAAATTTAGTCTTTCCCAAGTTATTTTTAAGGGGTGTTTTATTTCAAGTCAGTTTCTCATTGTAGTATGGTAGACAACAGTTGATACCAAAAAATCAGATACTTACACTTTAAGGCAGAATGTTAGATGTAATCCAGGTGAAGGGCCAATTTAATTTTTATATTAAATTAAACATACGAGGCATATCATGGGAAAACCAGCTTAATGCATGTGCGTAAAGTGTTGTCCCGGATCAGCCTGTGCAGTCTGCACAGGCTAATCCAGGACGGCACTTTCCAACAACAGTGGATTTATGTTTAGAAGAGACTTCCTAGAAACAGAAAATACATAAAAGCAGAAAGTGCTGTCCTGGATTAGCCTGTGCGGCCGCACTAGCTAATCCAGGATGACACTTTAGGCACATGCATTAAGCCAGGGTTTCCCATGACAAACTTCATAATTATTTTAGTTCGATTGTATTGACAGCCTGATGCATATAGAGGCACTTTCTAGTCCGTATCATGGGTATAACCAGTACTTGGTGTCTTTTAAGAACGATCATTTGAATTCTCCCGAGTACTGCGGATCAAACTCACGACCTCCTGCTCGCAAGGCGGACACCAATTTCAAGTCCAAGACACATGGTAATGACTATGGCGTACCCTTTGGGTCAAAAGTGCATATATGCACTGCAGCTAAATATAGATGTAACTGTTGTTATAAAATTGTAACCGCAGTTAAAAATTTATGACTGCAGTCATACATTTGTAACAGCAGTTACATTAACAGATATAACTGCAGTAACAATTTATACCAAAAGTAAACAAGAGGGCCCTGAGGGCCCTAGGACGCTCATCAGAGACCTTGTAATCCAATAGGAATTTGCATCCCTGAGGCGTGGCTTATTTTTATCCCAGGGGCATAATTTGAACAATTCTGAACAAACCTCTGGGGCCTTGCAGTTTCAGGTAAAGATTTTTAAAGTCATTTTGCTATTTAAGTCTATATAAACCATGTGACCCCTCGAGGTGTGGCAAGATTTGACCCCAGGGGCATAATTTGAACGATCTTTGGAGAGGACAACTATGGAATGTTACATACCAAATACAGAAAAGCTGTTGGCTTTGCCGTTTCAGAGGAGAAAATTTTTAAAGACATTTTGCTAATTAAGTTTATATAAACCATGTGACCCCCGGGGCATGGCCAGTTTTGACCCCAGGGGCATAATTTGAACAATCTTTGTAGAGGACCACTTACATACCAAATAAGAAACCTCTGGGCCTTGCGGTTTCTGAGGAGAAGATTTAAAAGTCATTTTGCTATTTAAGTCTATATAAATCATGTGACCCCTGGGGCGTGACAAGTTTTGACCCCAGGGGCATAAATTGAACAATATTTGTAGAGGACAACTATAGGATGTTACATACCAAATATGAAACCTCTGGGCCTTGTGGTTTCAGAGGAGACGATTTTTAAAGTCATTTTGCTATATATTCTATATAAACCATGTGACCCCAGGTCGTGGCACGTTTTTATACCCCAGGGGCATAATTTGAACAAACTTTGTAAAGGACCACTCAAGGATGTTACATACCAGATATGAAACCTCTGGGCCTTGCAGTTTCAGAGGAGAAGATTTTTTAAGTCATTTTGCCATATATTCTAAATAAACCATGTGACCCCCGGGGCGTGGCCAGTTCTGACCCCAGGGGCATAATTTGAACACTCTTTGTAGGGGACCACTATAGGATGTTACATACCAAATATAAAACCTGTGGGCCTTTTGGTTTCAGAGGAGAAGATTTTAAAGTCATTTTGCTATATATTCTATATAAACTATGTGACCCCCAGGGCATGGCCCATTTTGACCCCAGAGGCATAATTTGAACATTCTTTGTAGAGGACCACTATAGGATGTTACATACCAAATATGAAACCTCTGGGCCCTGCGGTTTCAGAGAAGAAGATTTTTAAAGTTTACATTTTTTAAATCTATTTTTAGCTCTGGTAACCTGTATATGCAGCGGACTGTAACGATTTGAACAACTTTGAAAGAGGGTCACCCAATGATCATTCCTGTGAAGTTTGGTGAAAATCTGCTAAGTGGTTTAGGAGGAAATGTTGTTTGAATGAAAAGTTGACGACGGACGCACGGACACACGGATGCATGGACGACGGACAACGTGCGATCACAAAAGCTCACCATGAGCACTTTGTGCTCAGGTGAGCTAAAAAAATGTGACAGTTGTCATAAAATTATAACTGCAGTTACACTTTTTTCTGATTCATTTATTTATAAAACATGTATCTTTAAATTGTTTTTATAATTTAAACATTCATATTTAAATAAATAAATGGAATTTTGACAAAAAGGCATTGTATAAGACGTGATTTAATTCGCTAAACAGACTTACAGCTTATAGTTTAGCATTTGGTCAAAAAAATGTAACCTCGGTTCTAATTTTATGACGATTGCCATATTTTATGACTGTTGGTATAAATTATTACTGCAGTTATATTTGTAAATGTAACTGCTGTTACAAATTTATAACTGCAGTCATGAAATTATAACTGCGGTTACAATTTTATAACAACTGTTACATCGATATTTAGCTAGCAGGCGTATCTGTACTTTTGACCAAAAGGGTATCTCCATGAATGACAATGCCATGAGCACTGCCAGGAGCTTGACTGCAATAGGACTGAAGTTACAAGTAGGTCACTGTCAACAGCTTTCACAAATGGAAGTAAACTTCCTCCTGCCTAATAAAATAGGGAATGGATACAGGCAGATCTGGTGAAAGAAACGTGCCACATTTATGATGCAACTGAGGATCAGATATAGGGATGCATGCACAGTTACCGTAAGTCACAAATCCATTACAGACCACAAGGTCTGTTAATATGTTAATTATTACTGGCATGAATTACATATTATTACTGGCCCTGATCGAACAGTTGTAATCAGTTAGTACAAAAGTCATTCGCTATAAGATGTATATGTTAATTATGCCTCCCCTCAAAAATGGCGGATATTTTGCTTTGCAACTGTCAGTCGTTTCGTCTTTCGGTCGGTAATCGGTAGATCACTTTTGTTTCCACTCTCAAAGTCCAACAGTTTTCATCCGAAATTCATCAAACTTCATGAACATGTTTGTGGGTATAATATCTCGGTTAGGTTTAATAGTCACCCAAATCGCCTCAAGAACTGTGGAGTTATGACCCTTGAATTATCTAAAAACATTCAGCTTGCAAGAAGAATAAGTATGATTTGCTCAGCCTTCATGAAGCAACTCTTTTTTTAATGAATCCTATGAAACAAATTGAAAATAGTAAAATATTCATACCCAGATTGACTTTCACATAACAATCAATGCTAAGCACATTCTTGCAGAAACTGTAACCCCAAGAGAGTTGGGTTAGAGAACAGATCTGTAAATTATCAGTTTATTGTCACCAAATCTGACTAGCCAACTGGCAGAAGGCCCATGGGAGCTCCGTTATTGTAGCTATCAATGCTGCTATATGAGCTTTATGCTGTAGGCAGGCTCATGTGGCCAGAATAAAAACCAGGAGTCACCGGATTCTGATTATAAAAGACAGCTGGTGATCTCTGTTAGTATGCTGAAAATACAGTAGATTCCACTTAATTGAATATCGGATAATTGAATATTTCGCTTAATTGAATAGAGATTGAAAACACCAAACCGTTTGCATTCATTCCCATTGTAAAAACTCCGCCTAATCTGATAGAAAATATGGTGTCCTCTGGTTAATTGAATAGCCAATTATCAGTTGTAGGCGTATAGTCCGCTCGATAATCACATAATCTCCAGGATACGTATCATATCGCAAGTTTTGACAGTCACGCTTCTATGACCGCCTTTGTTATCATTTCACACCACGCATGAATGCAGCGTCTGCTGAATGTCACGTGACTTATAGGTGTAATTTGCGGGTCAAGTACAGCGCATACACTGGAGTCTCCGGTTACAAAACATAATTAGATTTTATTAGAACTGATTAATGAAACTGATATAATTCACAGTTTTCATTATGATAATTGGTTGCAGTTCGGAAACAAACTTTTGACGCGTGTTACTCGACAGTTTGCATAAAGTGATGAGTGTGACATTTCATTCTCAATTCGTGTATATAAACCCTATGCATCATGTGTCATACCAAATCAAAATTAATCATAAAGTAATTCAATGAGTTTTGTTACATGTAATACATTGTACAAGCAAAGCGCAAGTACACATCTAGAAAGCAATGTAGCTGTTAGTGATTATTACAAGTGAATTATTTTTCAAACGCACCGTATAACGGATAACAAACATCTATGAACGCTTTTCTGCATATTTATTAGCATTCTAAAGTATGAAACATTTTGTTACGTAACAGGTTTGACATTATATCATCAAAATGGATTAAATAAGATCATACCATATCTGATTAACATTGAAATAATTGAAATATAAATGATTCCGCATATATGAACACTCCGGATATTTGAATATTCGGACGTGACAAATAGGTAATTCAATTTAGCGGAATCTACTGTAATATCATATGTTTATATGAGGTGATACAATCGGATATCATGTTTATATGACTATGCAAGTCATGGCCTTTTTTTCCAAAAAAGGGACCTGGTCGCGTTCTTTATTGGCACTTTTGACTGTACAATTGAAAACAAGAGCTTTAGGTGGACACCAATCTTTAGAATATCAAGTTTTGTGTAGACAGGAACAGTGTATATTAAGGCATAGAGAGCAAAAACAGCTAAAAGGCCAATTTTATACTAATCAAGGCCCATAACTTCGCAACTCCTACGACAGGCTAATCTCTTCTAAACATAAATCCACTGTAGGCGGAAAGTGTCGTCTGCACAGGCTACTCCAGGAAGACTTTTTACGCACATGCATTATTAAGACATAGAGAGCGAAACATTCAACACGACCGAACTATCACATACCTATAATCGAGATGGGTTTTCTTGCAAATCGGAAACGTCCTCGGAGACCTATATATTTGCTTCTACATCCAGCGGACCATAATCGTATTACGTATTCCGCTCCAAAGAACACCACTAGGACACTCTCCTGAAAAAGGCACGAAAAGCAGTTTTATTACTCAATGAAATGTATCCTGACAGTCAAGTTTGAATCTGAATGAAACGTGTCTGAATGAAAACACGAGTGATGCTTTTGTTTCTGTGATATCCATTGCAAACAAATGCAAAAGTGATGAATATACCCCCACAATATGGCCTTTTTACAAAACTGAAGGATTCCAGAAAGAAATGGACCCAAAGAGAATGCTTTAATTTGTGAATGTTTAACAGTGTATATTGAAAAATTTAACTTCAATAGGAGCCATAACTCTGTCAACTTCGCTATGCATCTTTATGATGTTACACATGTGTACCAAAATTTATTTTATTTATGCCAAGCCTTTCTTGAGTCATCGTCCGAAACCATGACAACCAACAGACTGACGAACTGACAGACTAACAAGCTCATTACTACATACCCCCCACCCCCCCACCCCTGGCCCCTAAACGTTGTTTGTGGGGGTATAATAACTGATAACTATAATAAATGCTATTGATAGCTACCATGGTGCCCAAACAGTTTAATGTCCCCATATAATTATGGTGTTTATGGCGAGGGTCAAGTATCTGATTTTTAGGATATAATGTTGGTAGCTACATGAGCACCAAAAGAAAAATAGACTCTGGACTCGAGTGATTGGGCAATACCATACGTGGATTTATATGGGGGTGGGGGGGAGGGGCACTGCTGCACTTTCCGCTTTTATGTTATTTTCTGTTTCAAGGAAGTCTCTTCTAAACATAAAGCCACTTTAGGTGGAAAGTGTCGTCAGTGCACAGGCTAATCTGTGACAACACTTTACACACATGCATTAAATCCGGATTTTCCACGACACTCCTCATATAAAGTATATTCACAGCAAACACTGATACAACATAATGATTTAGCATAGTGACATGCTCTAGGTCAGTACCTTTGGCATGTACATTTTGACTTTCTACTGAGCACAAACAACATTGTATTGATGTGAATACTAAACCAGATCAAAAGATTATGTTTGTTCTTCAAGCATTAAACAACTATGTATTCCCAACAAAGTGCTAAAAACTATTCCCACGAAATATACACTGTGTGGGCTAGAAAACAAAATGTATATTACAGGCGAGTAACACGGTTTGCAAGTCCCAATGGCATACATCAGACACTGGAATGGGACAGCGATGAGATGATATGCCATCTTCAGACATGTACCAGTGTCACAATAGGTGCACTGGACAATTCTGGACATTCTAGGGTGAAAGCCAATGACTTAGAACAAAGTGCTTGATAGAACGAAAGTACTTGATAAAACAACATCAGTCTATTTGGGTTGATGTCCTGAACATAACAATAAACAATAGACCAATGAAGGTCCTTGATAGAACATCAACCGATGGCAGGAAAGAGTTTTAGAGGACCGACACTGCTGTATATGAGGCGTGTCGTGGGAAAACCGGGCTTAATGCATGTGCGTAAAGTGTCATCCCAGATTAGCTGATTGTGCAGAAAACCCCATAAAAGCAGAAAGTGCCGTCCTAGAGTAGCCTGTGCGGACTGCACAGGCTGACTCGGGACGACACTTTATGCACATGCATTCAGCCCAGTTTTCCCAAAACATGCCTTATATATACTATAATATGACAATAGATGCACTGAAAAGTTCTGGAAGTCCTGTGGATGGGGGAGGGGAGGGTGGATGACTTTGAACAAAGTACTTCATATTAAAATGCTGAAAGGGTAGTAAAACTGTTGGCAAGACATAAAGAAAGAAACCAAAAGCAAGGGAATTATGAGCGCATTTATTTAACGAGACAATTGTTTGAATGAAACAGAATTTCTGGAATGCCATTTTTACACAAAATAAAATCAATTTCATTATTATTTTCCCTACTTTCAATATCTTTGTATCGTTAATGAGTGGCGATCCACGCCACAATACACTCCAGCTTGTGAGATCTAGTGACCAATAATATGTTTATGATGATCACATCACAATTAAAATTGTGCAAGTAAATGCAGCTTCTGTTTCAATAAAATGCCTTGGACAATTGTGTCATAATTAAGAGTTTGCATTTATTATTTATGAACATATTTATAGGTTTTTATTCAAACTGTTTAATGCAAACCGAATAATATGCATAACAGTAAACAGGTCCACTAATCCGCTTAGGCCAAAAGAAACCTTTTCTTTAAAGGCACATTACTGTCAAAAAACATTAAAATTGTCTAAAATATGATGAATACGGATTTCAAGGAAAACATTCATCACTAAAAACTTTAGGGTCGGAGGGTTTTTGCTAGGTAGGGTCGGGTTGCCTGAAACACAGACTTTTGTTTTGTCCTAAATATGCCAACATGTTAAAACACCTGATGGAGCATGTATGTTTGTCAGCACTGGCTGTGGAGTCACAAATATGGTATGAATTAGCCCTACTTAAGATTGCTTGCTTCAGCCAACAGTCTAATAACATCAACAGTCAAGCGGGGCTGATGACCTTTATATAACTCAAACAATTGGCTGGTAAAGGTCCTTCATAGAACATCAACCCATGACAAGAGTTTCACAAAACCGACACAACTGTATTGTTAGAGTTTATGTTACTATTATAATAGTTGCAAATTGGCTTCCACTTTCAATAACTTAAGGTGGTCTCAAGGTTTTCAAAGCAGAATTCTGCCTCGAGACAACAAACTCAGGTTACAATCCTCTTTGAATGTCGAGTGTCGACACATTTTCACATACGTCTTGCGATCCATTGTTGAACAAGTGTTTGTCACGCAATGTGACTGCAGTCCCCTGCCAGTGGCATGTTGCAGGGAAAAGTTATGACGGACAGACACAACAACCAACAACTGCACAACAATATGCTGCCTTTTCTTTGAAGGGGGGCGGGGGGGAGGGCATATTTTTGTGCATTATCACAAGTTCAAATAAACATGTATTAAGGATGGGTAGTTACGATGAAGGAAAAAAAGAGAATAAATTCAATACTGTACAGAATAAAATACACAATTCCATATTTATTACGATTTATAGAAAACAACAATAACGGTAGAACTGATACATGCTCCCCGATGCCACTTTGGCAATAATTGTTTCCTTGACCTTAAATCTAAGAACCTGATTCATAAGGAGACATGTCATGTTGAGGCTAACAGTCTTAACATCCGTGCAACAAGTTAAAAGTCCAGACAAGCAAATGGTCAATTTCGACTTTTGACCTTTAAGTATGACATTGACCTGTGACCTTCTGGTAAACATGCCTAACATGCATGCCGTCTCATTTGGACAAACATTTAAACAATTTAATTGGAAAATAGCTCAATCTATGACCCAAGTTATAGTCTGGACAAGAGAAAAGCTGATTTTGACCTTTGACCTCTAAGTGTGACCTTAACCTTTGACAAAGGACCTGGTTTATATGCATTGTCTCATTAATACAGGTTGACATTGGTGCCAAGTAGTTTTTAAAATCCATGTCAAAGTGTCAATTTTGCCCTTTGACCGCTAGGTGTTACCTTGACCTTTGACCTAGGGACCTGATACATGAGCAGTACACACCAGCTCATTGCAGCAAACATTTTGTGCCAATTAATTCTAAGATCCCTCCATCCGTGGCCAAGTTATAGTGTGGACAAGCAAAAAAGCCAAAATATAATCAAAGACCAGCAAAGGTGATGAACCCGACACATCGTCTAGTCATGGTTAATAATACTCTGAAAATAATTAAAATCCTTCCATGCATTTAAAACTTACAGAGCAGAAACGAAAATCGGGACGAATGGACCTACCCGCACACACGTGCCAAACCAGTGGAGAACCAGACCGACGATGCGACTACTATCATCGTTGAAACCCACGGTATATATTCCATTATCACTACATTAAAACCATGGGAGAATTGCCTGTCAAAAGTTCGTTTTCATGAATATTGATGAGCCACCTGCTAACCAAAGAAATTACACATACCGGTACAATTGAAATGCTCTCCGAATGAAGTCTGGAAAGCAACTATCAATTGACCGGATGACGGTACATATGGTATACACCGCCTACATGAAACTGTTTAAATAATGCTTCGTTTCATGCGTTGAATTTCCATGCAGACGACACGGAACCAATGAGATGTCTCATTACTTATTTATGAGTATGAAGTTTTGCGAGCCTCATCTCCCACGGTCTGATTAAGAAGCAAAGAGTATTTGAGAGAATGTGGATTCCAACGATGGACTACTCTATGCCCTCCTTCGGTGGCATAAACAGTGTCTTGTGGACATTGTATTACAGACAATACAGTAATTCTCCAACTGCAAACAATAAATTAATATTTCACAAAAACAGCCTCAAAAATGTGGGTTTTTTGTTTGTTTGGATTTTTCGCCGTATTCAACAGTATTTCAGTCATATAACGGTGGTCAGATAACCTACTCACACTTTTCCTGGGTACGCTGGTTTATCAGTACTAAGTGCACATACTTATGCCAGTAACAGATAACTGCACTACCTGAAACAGAGGTAGGGGGTGGATGGCCGTAGAAATAATTTCATGACCCATCTCCACACAAGTTATGTGGCCGGACTGGGAATCGAACTCGCGATCCTTGGATTTGTAGTCCAGCGCTCTACCAACTGAGCTAGCCAACCCGACCACAAAAATGTAATCTGCATAATGATGCAGTGGAAAATATTTCCCAAATTTTTATTTTATATTTATTACATTGATCTAGAACTTATGAATTTTCTGCTATGTTGAAGCGGTTTACAGTTGTCATGTTTATTTTTGAATTTTTACCATTTCAAGTGTTGACACCATCTTCACAATCCAAGTTTGTCACACTGCAAACATCTTAACACATCTGTAAAATCGTTTTAGTGATTGTCTTTTTATTGCTAGTAAGTAACTGATCAGTGGTTCAAAGTTCATTTTATAATTATTATAAAAAATTGCTATTTTATGTTACAACTTACAGAAAATTTGGACTAAAGACTAAAGAAAAAAATTCTGCATTTGGCTGACGAACTTCGAATATGTCAAAGTCATTTCCATTCCAAGCAATATTGAGACAACAATTTTCAGATGTAACTCAATAAAGCAGGGTTGCCAGCGCCTGGGGGAAAAAAAATTCCGTGACTTTTCACTGACTTTTCCCCGACTAAATCCAGTTTTTCACTGACCAAAACCACCCATTTTCAATGGCCTTCTCCTCCCCTTATAGCTGTCAAAATCTTCAGGACGGGAAGTCCATGAACAAATCATACTTAAGTCACATTAGGACATTTACAAAAACTGTTAAGATATATATTTTTGACTAAAAATCAACATATTATGTATTTATACAAACATTTTAGTAATTAAAAACACCTTTACACTGCTATAGCCATAATCTGCTAATTTGAATAAATTATTTTTTTACCTTCAGGCATGTTTTTCCCTGACTTTTCACTGACTTTTTTTGAATTTAATTTTTCACTGACTTTTTTCAAAATTGCCTGACAATTCACTGACCTTGAAAAAATTTCAAATTTCCCTGACTTTTCAAGTCTGCTGGCAACCCTGATAAGGTCTTTAAACAATTCCACATGAAATCCAATAATGTCAACTAGTGTAATTGAATCCTGACAAACAAATTACAAAGCATTTTGTTTGCTCTCATTTCAGACAAAAAATCGGTGAACAATAAATGGCAGAATCAACGAGAACTACTTGCTACATGGTATGTTTAATTGCTTAAATTGCCTCATCAGAACTGTCCACGTTTTTCGTTCGATGCTTTGTACTTAATAATCTGAAAACAAGGCTTTGTGACAAAACATTGTTCTGCTCTAGTAATACCCCCGTCACACCAGACTGGCATCATTACTGCAACCCAAACTGTCATTTTTTCTGTAAAAATTCAAAATGTCGGTCATCCGTCACATCCGGCTCCTGCTGTCTGTGTTCTGCTCATGTACAAGGCATTCCCACCACGACCTTACCATGTGCGTAGTGTTTTAAATGGTGTGTTGCCAAGGCTTTGTGACAAAACATTGTTCTGCTCTAGTAATACCCCCGTCACACCAGACTGGCGTCATTACTGTAACCCAAACTGTCTTTTTTTTTCAAATTTGAAGTCGCATTAAGAGCGCCAAGGATTTTTCTGTAAAAATTCAAAATTTCGGTCATCCGTCACATCCGGCTCCTGCTGTCTGTGTTCTGCTCATGTACAAGGCATTCCCACCACGACCTTACCATGTGCATAGTGTTTTAAATGCTGTGTTGCCAAGGCTTTGTGACAAAACATTGTTCTGCTCTAGTAATACCCCCGTCACACCAGACTGGCGTCATTACTGTAACCCAAACTGTCTTTTTTTTTCAAATTTGAAGTCGCATTAAGAGCGCCAAGGATTTTTCTGTAAAAATTCAAAATTTCGGTCATCCGTCACATCCGGCTCCTGCTGTCTGTGTTCTGCTCATGTACAAGGCATTCCCACCACGACCTTACCATGTGCATAGTGTTTTAAATGCTGTGTTGCCAAGGCTTTGTGACAAAACATTGTTCTGCTCTAGTAATACCCCCGTCACACCAGACTGGCGTCATTACTGTAACCCAAACTGTCTTTTTTTTTCAAATTTGAAGTCGCATTAAGAGCGCCAAGGATTTTTCTGTAAAAATTCAAAATTTCGGTCATCCGTCACATCCGGCTCCTGCTGTCTGTGTTCTGCTCATGTACAAGGCATTCCCACCACGACCTTACCATGTGCATAGTGTTTTAAATGCTGTGTTGCCAAGGCTTTGTGACAAAACATTGTTCTGCTCTAGTAATACCCCCGTCACACCAGACTGGCGTCATTACTGTAACCCAAACTGTCTTTTTTTTTCAAATTTGAAGTCGCATTAAGAGCGCCAAGGATTTTTCTGTAAAAATTCAAAATTTCGGTCATCCGTCACATCCGGCTCCTGCTGTCTGTGTTCTGCTCATGTACAAGGCATTCCCACCACGAGCTTACCATGTGCGTAGTGTTTTAAATGCTGTGTTGCCAAGGCTTTGTGACAAAACATTGTTCTGCTCTAGTAATACCCCCGTCACACCAGACTGGCGTCATTACTGTAACCCAAACTGTCTTTTTTTTTCAAATTTGAAGTCGCATTAAGAGCGCCAAGGATTTTTCTGTAAAAATTCAAAATTTCGGTCATCCGTCACATCCGGCTCCTGCTGTCTGTGTTCTGCTCATGTACAAGGCATTCCCACCACGAGCTTACCATGTGCGTAGTGTTTTAAATGCTGTGTTGCCAAGGCTTTGTGACAAAACATTGTTCTGCTCTAGTAATACCCCCGTCACACCAGACTGGCGTCATTACTGTAACCCAAACTGTCTTTTTTTTTCAAATTTGAAGTCGCATTAAGAGCGCCAAGGATTTTTCTGTAAAAATTCAAAATTTCGGTCATCCGTCACATCCGGCTCCTGCTGTCTGTGTTCTGCTCATGTACAAGGCATTCCCACCACGACCTTACCATGTGCATAGTGTTTTAAATGCTGTGTTGCCAAGGCTTTGTGACAAAACATTGTTCTGCTCTAGTAATACCCCCGTCACACCAGACTGGCGTCATTACTGTAACCCAAACTGTCTTTTTTTTTCAAATTTGAAGTCGCATTAAGAGCGCCAAGGATTTTTCTGTAAAAATTCAAAATTTCGGTCATCCGTCACATCCGGCTCCTGCTGTCTGTGTTCTGCTCATGTACAAGGCATTCCCACCACGACCTTACCATGTGCATAGTGTTTTAAATGCTGTGTTGCCAAGGCTTTGTGACAAAACATTGTTCTGCTCTAGTAATACCCCCGTCACACCAGACTGGCGTCATTACTGTAACCCAAACTGTCTTTTTTTTTCAAATTTGAAGTCGCATTAAGAGCGCCAAGGATTTTTCTGTAAAAATTCAAAATTTCGGTCATCCGTCACATCCGGCTCCTGCTGTCTGTGTTCTGCTCATGTACAAGGCATTCCCACCACGAGCTTACCATGTGCGTAGTGTTTTAAATGCTGTGTTGCCAAGGCTTTGTGACAAAACATTGTTCTGCTCTAGTAATACCCCCGTCACACCAGACTGGCGTCATTACTGTAACCCAAACTGTCTTTTTTTTTCAAATTTGAAGTCGCATTAAGAGCGCCAAGGATTTTTCTGTAAAAATTCAAAATTTCGGTCATCCGTCACATCCGGCTCCCGCTGTCTGTGTTCTGCTCATGTACAAGGCATTCCCACCACGACCTTACCATGTGCGTAGTGTTTTAAATGCTGTGTTGCCAAGGCTTTGTGACAAAACATTGTTCTGCTCTAGTAATACCCCCGTCACACCAGACTGGCGTCATTACTGTAACCCAAACTGTCTTTTTTTTTCAAATTTGAAGTCGCATTAAGAGCGCCAAGGATTTTTCTGTAAAAATTCAAAATTTTGGTCATCCGTCACATCCGGCTCCTGCTGTCTGTGTTCTGCTCATGTACAAGGCATTCCCACCACGAGCTTACCATGTGCGTAGTGTTTTAAATGCTGTGTTGCCAAGGCTTTGTGACAAAACATTGTTCTGCTCTAGTAATACCCCCGTCACACCAGACTGGCGTCATTACTGTAACCCAAACTGTCTTTTTTTTTCAAATTTGAAGTCGCATTAAGAGCGCCAAGGATTTTTCTGTAAAAATTCAAAATTTCGGTCATCCGTCACATCCGGCTCCTGCTGTCTGTGTTCTGCTCATGTACAAGGCATTCCCACCACGACCTTACCATGTGCATAGTGTTTTAAATGCTGTGTTGCCAAGGCTTTGTGACAAAACATTGTTCTGCTCTAGTAATACCCCCGTCACACCAGACTGGCGTCATTACTGTAACCCAAACTGTCTTTTTTTTTCAAATTTGAAGTCGCATTAAGAGCGCCAAGGATTTTTCTGTAAAAATTCAAAATTTCGGTCATCCGTCACATCCGGCTCCTGCTGTCTGTGTTCTGCTCATGTACAAGGCATTCCCACCACGAGCTTACCATGTGCGTAGTGTTTTAAATGCTGTGTTGCCAAGGCTTTGTGACAAAACATTGTTCTGCTCTAGTAATACCCCCGTCACACCAGACTGGCGTCATTACTGTAACCCAAACTGTCTTTTTTTTTCAAATTTGAAGTCGCATTAAGAGCGCCAAGGATTTTTCTGTAAAAATTCAAAATTTCGGTCATCCGTCACATCCGGCTCCCGCTGTCTGTGTTCTGCTCATGTACAAGGCATTCCCACCACGACCTTACCATGTGCGTAGTGTTTTAAATGCTGTGTTGCCAAGGCTTTGTGACAAAACATTGTTCTGCTCTAGTAATACCCCCGTCACACCAGACTGGCGTCATTACTGTAACCCAAACTGTATTTTTTTTTCAAATTTGAAGTCGCATTAAGAGCGCCAAGGATTTTTCTGTAAAAATTCAAAATTTCGGTCATCCGTCACATCCGGCTCCTGCTGTCTGTGTTCTGCTCATGTACAAGGCATTCCCACCACGACCTTACCATGTGCATAGTGTTTTAAATGCTGTGTTTCCATGGCGTTCACATAATAATCGTCAGTAACCCCATGGCAATCTCACTGCGTTCATGGCACGTCTTCGACAACTCTACCCGACCATGTTGCAGTTTTCCGGATGATTTCAACTTGTCAGTCCACTGTAAAAGGTGTTAAGATTTTCATTTTATTCCAAAGGCAACGTTGTTTGCACAAGGTGATGCCGAAGACGAGGGGCAGTGGGTGGGGCAGAGCAGCCAGGTCGACTTCACCAAGCTTTGCCCTCTCCTTTCTTCTTCTAATCAAGCTTACAGCTATTTGATGGTAACTCGCCTGCTGCTACTGCTGCTTGACAAGAACCCTGTGTTTTACCAGCAATAAGTTGTCCATTTCCTTGTGACAATGATGAATATAGTTACATTATGTCTTAATGACATTGAGACATACACTGATGAAGGTAAACTGAAAGACTGGGTTTTATAGCTGATTGTCAATGAAAACAATGGTCAGGCTTTAGGGTTTTTTGTGGTAGAAACGCAGTGCAAACATTAAAGAAACGTCATAGACAAAAGTTTAACTTGCTAATACAACTGCGCTGACACTACAGTAAGGACGCTATATACGAGACCCCATAGATGTAGTAAAAACTTAGTAGAGTCCCAGAGCGTACCATGAGCCCTTTCAGTGTGTTTTCACTGCAATTTTACTGTGTCAATACTATGTCCTTCGACTTCGTCGTGTTCCCATCCAGTTGCTTTCTACCATTGCGATCCTATGGGGTTCTAAGCCAGGTCGGTGACAGGACACCGAAACTCGGCATTTACCTTCAGCATGTCCAAAGCAGTTGCCGTCAGTCTGTGACTAATGATGCATCCTAGGGGCCCTGTGGCGTCTTTCTGTGTTCTCAATACGACCCCACACTGTCCATTGCGATCTTACCATGCTGTGCACTGCCGTAAAAACGCAGTAAGGATGCCAGTCTGGTGTGATAATGGTGTAAGATAAATAGATGATGATATTTTACAATTATTAGTGGATATCTCCCCCATCCCCAACACTGTCTAAGTTCCATCGAGTTAATCTACTGAGTTTTGATTTTAATACTAAAAAACATGCAACCTACATGTATGTAAGATGTCTCCACTTGTAGAACACTTTTGAAAAACATCTCTAACTTAATAGATTGTTGTTATTTTTTTACTCTTTAACCAACTTTGCATTTCTCTTTAAAAAATCCCCTTTGGTATGGCAGGACAATAAAGCAAGAAGAACCTTCATATTTGTCATATTTTATACCAATTTTAGTACACACAAAAAATTTACTGACGTAGGATTTCTTAAATTTATACTGCTTTGTCAATTTATTGAAATGTCTCATTATTTTGTGTGAATTTTTTTTCATTTTCTTAAGGCTTCATGTTGTGTTGGAAGTATAATAATCCCATAAATAAAAATGTCAGTCCAATGCTTTGAGTTTAATAAGAATTCTCTAAATTGGTAAGCCTATAAATATATATATAACGGTAT
Organism: Congeria kusceri; assembly: GCA_027627225.1. Taxonomy (NCBI): domain Eukaryota; kingdom Metazoa; phylum Mollusca; class Bivalvia; order Myida; family Dreissenidae; genus Congeria; species Congeria kusceri. Next base: position 90,221,894 of record CM051024.1, on the reverse strand, counting down.
GTAAATAAGTTACTATAGACACATCCAGGCATCAAATTCACCACAAACGTTATTAATTGTCCTTAAATAGCATTGTTTGCTTCTTTTGCTTTTGGACTGCAATATTTCTTGTGGTCTTGTGATATATATGAGGTGTGTTGTGGGAATACTGGGTTTAATGCATGTGCGTAAAGTGTCGTCCCGGGTTAGCCTGTGCAGTCCGCTTTTATGGCATTTTCTGTTTCAAGAGAGTCTCTTCTAAACATAAATCCACTGAAGGCGGAAAGCGACGTCCTTGATTAGCCTTTGCGGACTGCACAGACTAATCCGGGACGACACTTTCCGCACATGCATTAAGCCCAGTTTTCACACGACACGCCACATACATATTTATAGTTCACATAAATTTAGTTGATAATGAGGGTATAATCCATTGAGTGAAAATAAAATCATACAAATAAAACATACAAATGCCCTGGATGACCTCTCATTTGTTTACAGAAATTCCACTGTTAACTGTAATAGTCAATTCCACATACACTATTACTCCCTAATTAATTTTTCATGGATGATCAAACTGGATAAATGTTCAAACAATGCCATGAAATTAGTTCTTGTCTCCTGTGATCTTTTATTTCAATTGTACTGCCAACTTGAACACTGAGCGAGTCCTGTTACCAAACTGTCATGATGGTAGCCTTTAACATGGACAACAACAGTAATTAAAGCATAGTTACTAACCGTTTTACTGAGATGGAATTGATTTTCTTCCAGCAATTCAGTCCACATTCATTGCATTCCACAAGATTTCATATTTTCAGATGTCACACCTATAAATTCTATATCATAGTAAAGTTTCTGAGAAATAATTTTTTCTTAGACTAGAAAAAAGAACCTGGCATGTTGATTACTTAACCTAACAAACTAAGTCAGAATTTATTAGTTTTACAAAGTTATACGCTTACTGAAACACACTTAATTCCATTTTCCTGGTAGAACTCGTGCTTATGTCAAGTTTCCATTTGCCACAGGCGCTGTGCTATTAATTGGCCTAAGATTTTCCATGCAATTTTAAAGGCATCGTAGGTGGCGTCGGCATATTTGTTTACATTATGTTCATCACACTACGGGTTCTCAGATGGCGGCCCAAGGCAAATCCGTACAGAGGCTGCATGGAGATTGTATGGAAATTGTGTACAGTTGCCATTCAGTGTCTGCAGCCTCCGCACAAGTTGTACAGTAAGCAGCAACTTTGAGATAGCCAGGCGAATGTTCCATGGGTCTACCATCTTCAAAAAAAATTTGGCTTTCAATTGTCTACTGAAAATCATGCGTACATTTGCTGCATGATGAGCGAGATGCCCTCACGCAGAACCCATGGGCAGAGGTCCAGATAAGATGCGTATCTGCGTACAATACCCATGGAAATTTTCTAAATAAGAATGAATTAAAAATTAAGTGAGTAAAAATAATCATGGTAAAATCTACTATATGCAGCGTGTGCTATTATCAGGCGTTCCACCAGTATCTACTTCTTATTAAATCATTGATTATTTTCATTGTCATACCTATAACATTGATATTTCGAGGGTTGGGCGTGAAACTTTTGAATCTGATATATAAATGTTAAGCAGATACAATAGTTTCATGCTCAACCCCCGATTTACAATTTCAACAAACAATAAAATCCGATATTAATTAATTACAGCTTTAGATTGAGCATTGATTAATTAGCGTTCTTGAACAAATTTACAGGGTGTCAAAAATTATACATTTTTTTTGCATTGGATAAATTGGAGATTTAAATGGGAGTGGTGAAATATACATGTATTGGAATTAAAATGGGATTGTGTAACGGAATAAAACTAGTTGAATATTAAAAAGGATTTTTGCATTTAATTCGGATTAATATGTGTTTTGGACACAAGGTAATTATGTATGCGCATCTGAAAATTACGTTTTTATGAAAGTAAATTTAGTGCAACATCCAAAACAACAAAAACCCAAAATGAGGACACAATTCGGTAAAATAACATAAACAGGTCAAACTAGAGGCACTCATAGGAAATCTGCTGCTCTGAAAAACAGCAGCTTAAGCAGAGAGATAAGTAGACACTATAATCAGCATCTACTAGATAAGTACAAGGGGCATTGTCTTATAATGATTGTAAATAATGATATGAACTACAACCAAGCTGAGAACTGAAGCCTGAATGAAGGTACTACTTATGTGCAAGTCATTGCAACTATTGAGCGTTATTGTCAAAATGTGAGAGTCTGCCCCCCCCCCTTCCTATCCAAAAACAAAACCACTGATAATTGCTTAGTGTACTTCAATATAGAACCATTTAATTGTTATGATGCTTTGAGGGTGATATAAAATACTCCTGAAAAATGTTGGTGTTTGTATTTTACTCATCAATTTAAAATTAAATGAGTTAAATACCCCTTGCCTGAAAAAATTAGCTGGAGCTCTGCACATGGGGGGATTGTGCAATGCCACTTACTGCATGTCTAAGGGCTACATTATTACGATTTTTCCAGAGTTGCATAATTTTCTGTGAAAAAAAATCTACAAGGCCGCTGAGCCCATGAATCTGTAAGCAAATCTCACATGAAATCTAACAATAAATCTTTCTATGTAAATAACATTACCATTTTAATATATGCATTCTACAAAATATGCATTAATTTCAAACACATAAAACCAGAAAACTATTAAACACTCTCATTACAAAATCATTTTAATATTGACCTTTCCATGCTATCTTGTTTAAATGACATTATTACACATAAAATCAAGTAACTATTCACTGTTCAGACTACAATATCATATTACTTTTGACCACAAGCATGCAATCTCATATCTAGAGCAATTCTTGCATGCCTCCACAGAACAACTTTCCCTTAATCACCACCAATGCACTTTGACAGATAAAATCTCAACTATCTTTAAAAGGCAGATCAGGTTTCCCTCTCTAAGACACTAAATTTCCCCACTTTCCATTTTGATAAAAAAAGTGATGTCAGCATCTTCAGGTAAAGGATTGCCTACTTTCTGGACGATAATTTTCATCAATTTTTCCGCATAGTTGTTTTCTTACTTGGTTTGTAGAATAGAGAACATGCAATATGACAATAGTTTTTTCTTGTAGCAGTTTTTATTTATTTTGTTTTGGTTATTTATGATATTTTCTTAACTACAGTTCTATTGCAAGGGGTAATACCGTAATTCACCTAAATGTTCGGCCTAGCTAAATATTCGGACACCATATTTTTTATGTGCAAATAATTTATTTTACGTATCTAAATCCGGACACTTAAATGAAAGTATTTTTTCTAAATATTCGTACATATAAATCTGTTACCTATATCACGAGTTGTTTTTTTTTAATCCGTAAGTCAAATGAAAATTACATCGCTTTGCCAACCCAACTAACACAACTTGCCCCATTGTTGTATACTTATCAACATAGCATGTACCACACAGCATGACATCAGACTGCTTTCTATGCAATTTGAAAGCCTCTTAACTGGACTGTGTTAATTGGTAGATGTGTGATGTGTCAATCAAACTCGAGCTGATACTGCACTCCCGATTGAGCTTATATTGTTTGCTAAGCAACAGGCGTTCGTCTGCATGATTTGGATCGACTGAATCAAGCGTCTTGACAATTATGCAGAATTCAAATCGATTACAATTACAATTGTTAAAATATTTTACTGATTTTGAACACAAATTTATTATAAATAAAGTATTTGCGAGCATGTTTACTGTGTTTTGTTGTTTATGTTTATCTATAAATACTAGTCTAAGTGTATTGTGTAAAAAGGTGTTAATAGGCCTTTTGCGACGTACGACAGCTGCTGTCAATTGAGCGACCCCACTTTACGACATCTAACGGCTTTTGGCAAAATGTATAATAAGGTGTTTATTGATACACAAAGGATGTTTATTTAACAATTATTGACTGAATATCACATTGTGCGCCTTGTGTGCTCACACTTCGGTAAGACACTTCATAATTATTTTACGTTCCGGTACCCCGTTTTCTTGAGTATCTTAATTTTCAAAATTAAAAAGATAATTATGTATCATACATATTACATTTTATGGCAATACAACTGTTACACCTCTATGGCAATACAAATATTACACCTATAAGGCAATACAACTATTACACCTTCTTGGCAATACAACTATAACATGTTTAAGGTAATACAATTATTACATCTATAGATAGGGCTATTGACAACTATTGCACCTCTATGGCAATACAACGCTTACACAAACATCACAAGGTTCTGATAATGACCCCATTGAATTCAAAGCATGACTAAATTCCTACACACCATCCAGGACAGGGTACAAAATTAGCACAAGCCCAGGAGCCCTGCACTGGTGCATTCTGAACCAGGCTTGCTTGGATTCTCAGTAACATATAGGTGGGCTTGTAGCATTTTCTATGGCATACCCTTTGGGTCAAAAGTACATATACACCTGCTAGCTAAATATAGATGTAACTGTTGTTATAAAATTGTAACCACAGTTACAACTTTATGACTACATTTACAAATATAACTGCAGTAATAATTTATACCAACAGTCATAAAATATGGCAATTGTCATAAAATTATAACCGCGGTTAGGCCAGGATTTTTTATTTTACGATTTACAAAACCGGCGAGTGTAAATTTTCTGAAAGTGAAAACTAAAAATTATAATTACGATTTTTTTTTAACCGATAGGGGACGAAACGTTCAAATTTTCAAAATATTTTGAGTACAAATGTAATAATTTGCTTGGTAAGTCCATTTACTTCCATGACACTGCTTTTTGTTTTTGATTGCCGATCGAGACCGACAAATAGTTCCAGAATTTCATTGACAATTTTTTTTAAGCATGGCGTCCGCCGTTGTTTATGTACATGTATGCCATGTAAAACACGTGCTTTCTACAAAAGAGCACAAAATGTCTGCTGACAACCACGTCACGTTCCACGCATGGAAAGCGTGCGTGTACCGATCATGCGCTTTACTAAATACAGTTCTTTAACATTTGACACACGTAGGCACGATGTACACGAGGAAATTTTCCCGCCGTTTTTGCCAGTACAAAGCATGTATAATATAAATGTATTTTAATCAAGATCTTTACCATTTACCAATTATCCAGTTAGTACTATGTTCAACAGCTGTAATGATTAAAACAGTGTTAAAACACTAAATACATGCCCATATGTCGAATAAACAAGGCTCCATCAGTAGATCGAATGTAACCTAAATATTCAAGAATGACGAGAATTGTGGGTTTGGACATGACGTCACTGTGCGAATGTGATGCGCACTGGACATAAACATCCGGACAAAATCATTACTTTCAGTTTCGCAACAACAACGATGCTTTTGCTTTTAAAAGGCTAGAGGTATGCCATTCAAACGGTGGTGTTTGGTTTATTTCATTTCGTTTAAACTTTTACAAAAAATTGAAAACGTCTTAGCCTTAATTTTAATCGCCAAAATGTCATTTGACACATGCCGCCAAAAAAAAAATCGACGTAGGGAGAGGATACCTCTCCCTAAGGCGTAAAAAAAAAATATTTTTGTTTCAGGTAACCCGACCTACCCTAAAAAAAAATCCCCGACCCTAGAACATTTTATTGGGTTTGTCAGATTGATGTTCGGTTTATTTACATTGTTAAATAATTAAATGTGTTCTTGGATAAATAAGTGTTTTGTTTTGATAGCATCCACTTATAAACAATGTTTAAGGATATTACTGATAAGTTTTGAATATTTATTCAGTTTCAGAATCTACAAGTTGACCATTTACCAAAAAAAAAAAATTCCCGACCAACCTACCCTATTTTTGGGGGGCATGTTACCTGAAACAAAAATATTTTTTGTTTACGCCTAACCCATCCCTCTCGTTTTGCAAGGACTGCAGGGTTCGACACTAAGCCACATCTGAATGACATTGTCTTGTAAATTCTCGGTCCGGTCTAGTAAACTGGGCGGTAGCTAGTCCGATTGGTCGTATTGTCAATTTATCTTGCAGTTCACACAATTAGGACATTTTTTCCCTAAAGTTAACTTGGTTTCATGTGCATCGTTTTTGATCATTTAACAGTGTTTCCGTTACTATTATTAGACATGACTTTCCAGAAGTTTGGATTGGTGCGACACATGATTATGCAAATTATAAGCCCACCTGCGAAATGTCGTAATATGTGACGCCCAAAATGCAAATCAAAACATCTAGCCGAGTTGCTATATGCAATGATTTAATTTGACGAGATATTGTAATACCAGCGTTTAAATATTTGATAAGAATAAAAAAGATGAACATTTAAACATATTTTGTAATAAAGAGTTTTAAAATAGTATTTAAAAAGCGACATACGGCATCATAAAATATGGCCGTCCTGACCCGACACCGTTTTATTTAACGACAATGAATATTGCTTTACGACATTGTTTACCCGTTGATAGGAGCAGACAATACACAATTGTTCATATTTATTAATTTTTTATGTGTATATTCCTTACGTTTTAAGTATTAAAAGTATTTGTAAAACCCTTATTATAACACATTGTTTGTATTTTATAGTACCCTAACTATGTCATCTAGTAGACATAAGGTCAGGTCTAATTATGTCTAGCAGTTACTGGTCCGATGGTCTAGTAACAAATAAAATTAAAGTCGAACCCTGGTCTGTGTTATGGCAGTCGTGGATTCCAGTCCTGCACAGGTTAACTCGTCTTCGTTTAAAAAGGCGTTACATTTTGTAAATCCATACAAATATACAGCTTTGTGGTATCAATTTTAATGATGCAGTTTATATGTATGCAGGCATCTATTACACTTATGTAAATTCATTAATACAAATGGTTGAACTGCATATAAAACATCTGTGTAATAAAACAGTTTATACCATGTTTGATGACTTATTTTAACTTCACATAATAGTGTGTTTTAATGTTGATATTGCTAAATGGAAATTGTTTGTTGTGTTAAGATTAGAACACTTTTGTTCTTCTTTTTTTTCGACCTGCCAGTGGACATATTTCCCCCCAAAAATTGTAAACCAGAAAATAAAAAAGGACAGGCCTTACATTTTTCTGACCAAATGCTAAACTTAAGCTCAGAGTCTGTTTAGCGAATCAAAACACTTATATAATGCCTTTTTTGTCAAAAATGCATTTATTTATTTAAATATGATTTTTTTAAAATTATAAAAGCAATTTAAAGATACATATTTTATAAATAAATGAATCAGATAAAAAGTGTAACTGCAGTTATAATTTTATGACAACTGTCGTATTTTTTTTACCTTCGGTATAAATGGTAACTGCAGTTATATCTGTAAATGTTATAAATATATGACTGCAGTTACAATTTTATAACAACAGTTACATCTATACCTATATTTATTTAGCTGCCGTGCATATATGAGGCGCGTCGTGGCCGGGCTTAATGCATGTGCGTAAAGTGTCATCCCGGAAAAGCCTGTGCAGTACGCACAGGCTAATCCAGGACGGCCGTCCTGGATCAGCCTGTGCGGACTGCACAGGCTGATCCGGGACGACACTTTACGCACATGCATTAAGTCAGGTTTTCCCACGACGCGCCTCATATGTACTTTTTGACCCAAATGGTACGCCATAATTTTCTTGATCTAATGACCCTGTGGCGAACTTGAGCTACGAGTTCTGGCAAGTTGTAACTCGTCACAACTCTCCTGTTGTCATGCAGATCTTGTACACATATTGTTCTATGTCGCGGTGATGTATTCTTGTGTCAACCAAAATTCGCCAAGTAGCGGCAAGAATTTTAAACCATTCAAAATTCTCGCTGCTTCTCTGCAACTTTTTTCTCGCACACGTGACGAAGACATGTCGAAGGAATCTCACGCACTCTAAAACACAGTCCGTAGATGTGTCATCCCTTGTTGTAGCGTTTCGCCATATAGTATCCTTCTACAAAATAACACGAGTTTGCTGCAAGTTTGGGAGACTTGCCTACAACATCTGCCCGTGCACATGTTGTCACAAGTTGTACATTCTCGAAGACATTCTCGAAGACAAGTCTTCGTCTCTCAAAAAGGTATCGTTCACATATTGTACTAATGTGTTAAAGAGAACTCAAACAAATGTCGTCTTGAAACAATTCTGCGACCAACTCATCCACTTTACAGTGAGTTATAACTCGCCAGAACTCGTACAAAACTCGAAGCTCAAATTCGCCAGTGTGACTGGGCCTTAAGATAAGAATTCAGTCTTGCTTGGCCAAACAGCTAATTTCGGTGACTGCAGACGAAACAAATCTGAGTTACAGAATTCTAATCACAGGCTTACAGATTTCAAAGAATTACAGAAAATGCATACGCACCATCCAGAAGAGTGTCTCATTTGCAAATGTGGCATACTGGTCAATGGTGGACAGGACACTGAATATCAGGCATACCAGCACCATCATAAACCTGTAAGATGCAATGCACAGGTTAAGCGACATATCAACAGTAGCTCGGCAATAACTTTGAAACAAAAGGCTGTCAAATCTATGTTTATGTGACACTCTTGAGTAGCAATGAAAAGATTATGAACAATGGAAATGTTGAACAATGATAATATTCTTCAGTCACTACTGTGGAATCAAAAATTTTCGTGGAGGTCTGATTTTCGTGCTTTTCACGCTCCCGCCATTGCACGAATTTATAACCACCGCGAATATTTCCAATTTAGTTATTTAAAACCCCCTCCCCCAGATTACACATTTGTTCATAAAATTACGTAGGTAGTAGTTCATAAACATAATGCAGGCAGGTATATGTGAATGTGCATGTTTTTAATAATACGTTATCGGGTTTAAATAAACATCACTATCAAACATTTAGCCAATGGTATAAAACAGGTAATGTAAAAGAAGTGGAGCCTATATTGAAGTAGGCTTTCAAATAACAAAAATGTGTCAGTCTGACACGACGCGATACAAATTATCTACGGTTTAATCATCTAATGATGTGGAGACGTGGACCCCTGTTTTCAATTAAGAGCCCAATCCAGTACTGATACATACGGAATATTATGCTAGTCAATTGTTCCAAAAGTATGTATTAGTCGAGTGGCTTGTGTGATGACGTATCCCACGAGAGGCGGAGCCTCGAGTGTGATACGAAATAACGCAAGCCACAAGACTAATACATACTCTTGGAACAATTGACTAGCGTAAAATTCCTTTTATTATATACCACAATAAACTTCAAATGTGCCTTTACCTTATTTTATTTGCTTAAAACTACAATAATGACTAATCATTGTAAGTATAGATTATATTTGTTTACATAACTCTATGATGACGTCCTTAAAAAAGTAGAGCGGCTAGTATGGTAATAGAGGATCGGAAAAATAGCGAGTAGCATAATATAGGATTTTGTTTCTGATGACATGTACTTCACAGATTGATACAGCGTGTATTTTGTTAAGATTTTACTAGCATTCTGTCCAGTTACACCGATAAATCGATACGTATTTTGTTGCAAAACACTTTTTTATTATTATTTTGCTTGCACAAATTTAAGACCGCGTTAATATGTCCGCAATCACATTTGCGTGAAATTTGTACCCAGCAAATGCAAGTGATTTCACAGTATTGTCCATTAAAAGCCAGAAGATGCTGTCAGCCTTCTGTGCACATATACTTCTGGCTTACAAGTGACGATATGTACATTTACATGGAGCTTAAACATTAACCACTGACTTCAATGGAAAATGCTAGTGTGCATATCAACAACAGACTGCTAGTAGAAGGTCCTAGAGGTCGCGGTGGCGTTGTGGATATGGTGTCCGCCTAGCGATTGGGAGGTCCTGGGTTCAATCCCCACCCTGGCAGCGTTCTCAAGATCTCCCCCAAAGACACCAAGTGCTGGTTCTACCCAGGAAACGGACACGAGAGTGTCTCAGTAACCCTTCGGCTTTCGATGCAATCGAGCTAAAATACATAGGTTTAAACTAAACTAAACAACAGACCCTTCCAGGTTCTCCCGCTAACATTTTAAAGAGGGACTGTACGATTTTGTACGAAAATATAGTGTAAAACCATCCATTTATTCACAGGAAGTCAGTATATTTGTTATATATAATTATAACAAGAGATGTTTGTAAAACATGTATGCCCCCCGACTTGCAGCCAAGTTGTGAATATGTGCAATTGTTAAGAATTTTTTTAAATATGCAATCCCAAGCGAGGTCTTGATTTATGGTATCTATTTATGAAGTTTCATTAAAATATCTTGATGCGTTCTCAAATTATTGAGCGGAAACCGTTTTTCTATTTTTAGTAATGGTGACCTTGACCTTGACCCCACCCACCCCATATGAAATCCCAAGAGAGGTCTCAATATAAGGTATCTATGTATGAAGTTTCATTAAAATATCTCGATGCGTTCTCAAGTTATTGAGCAGAAACCGTTTTTCTATTTTTAGCAACGGTGACCTTGACCCCACCCAACCCATATGCAATCCCAAGCGAGGTCTCGATATAAGGTATCTATGAATGAAGTTTCATTAAAATATCTGGATGCGTTCTCAAGTTATTGAGCGGAGACCGTTTTTCTATTTTTAGTAATGGTGACCTTGACCCCACCCACCCCATATGCGATCCCAAGCGAGGTCTCAATATAAGGTATGTATGTATTTAGTTTCATTAAAATATCTCTATGCATTCTCAAGTTATTGAGCAGAAACCGTTTTTCTATTTTTAGTAACTGTGACCTTGACCTTGACCCCACCCACCCCATATGCAATTACAAGCGAAGTCACGATATAAGGTATCTATGTATAAAGTTTCATTAAAATATCTTGATGCGTTCTCAAGTTACTGAGCGGAAACCGTTTTTCTATTTTTAGCATCAGTGACCTTGACCTTTGACCTGTTGACCTCAAAATGTAAAGGCGTCTTCCTTACCTCCCAAGTAACCTGCAAACCAACTTCCATCATCGTAGGTCAAAGCATGCTCTAGATATTGTGCGGAAACGAAATGGTCTACGGACAGACAGACCATCCGACCGACCGACCAACTGCACAGCAAGATACCCACACTTCTTCAAAGGGGGGGCATAATAAATGTTGAGACAATCTCCGCGAAAGTCGTCAGACCTTGGAAAAAAGCCAGTAAAACTGTACTGGCCCTCCTGTATAGTGAAAACTAATAGTCAAGTACCTTCTTGTAAGCTAAATCTGTTCGAGTGGCCAGTAAAATGGAGTTCGGGCCAGTAATTATTAAAAGATTACCAGACCATGTGGCCAGTAAGGGATTTGGGACTTTCGCAGACACTGTTCAGAAATGCATATTAAGAGAGAAATTTAAAACTAAAATAATATTTAACTGCACAGTATACAATTATAGCACATGTATATACAGCGGCTGGATGACAGCTAGATTGATTGCGCATGTGCAGTTCTTAATATTCTAATTCAAAACCAAATGTAGCCGTTGCAGTAGGATAAACTGGTATGTATCGACAGACTCAAACTAAAGGTTTAAAAATCGTACAGTCCTTCATAAGTTTTACTCCTTCCAGCTTTTTTATGGGATATATTTCCCTATATAACTTTGTAGTCTATCACAAGCAATAGTGAGTGCTCGTTTGTGCCAACTAGGTCAAATAGTTAAACATGTGATATCCAGGGTTCGCACCAGTCTTGAAAGTCCTTAAAAACGTAGTTGCTCTTGAAAAGTCCTGAAATTGGGTATAGCCTTAAAAAAATGCCAAAATGGTATTTGAATTTGACACAAAGTCCTTGAATTTCTGAAAACAACCTTGAATTTACATTTGCCATAATCGAAGTATCAGTACACAAAAAATACAAGACTAGCACTGAGGGTTTTTTTTCTGCAAAAAAAAGTTTGTCCATGCGGAAGTATGAATACGCTGTAGGTATGTTATAATTTGGGTACGAATCGAGGCCTTGTGTACTACGTCATAACTGCAAATGGCGCCACCCAGTGAAAATTATCTTGATGGGTTAACACGGAAAACAAGTGTTCATTCAAACAGAACTACAGTTGGTTGAAGTCAATTCATCTTTATTAAATATAAAGATTTAACTGAATTAAGGTCAAGCAAATTATCAATGTTCTGTTAAAACGATTTATTTTTCTACATGGGTGAAAGTGCACTGTCATCACATAAAAGTAGACTACAGATGTATAGTTACTGTAGTCGAACACGTAAAAAAAAAGTTGAGCGTACTGCGCCTTTTGCAATAGATGGCATGTTTTTCACAAAGCAAGATGACTGCATACAAGTTTAAAACTAAGACAAAGCTGCCAAAGTGATAGTGGACGCATATGGCCTTTACAGTGACCAATCATCATTCTATAATTAACATTGCACATGCACACTTTTGTGCAAATTTCTTAGGTAGAGTACCATTGCAGGCAAGTTTAGTTACTTGTTGAAAATATAAGATAGCTTTCATGTATTTGGCAGTGTTAGGAATCGCTTCTTAATTACTAGAAATCTGTAAGTCTAAGCATCCAATTCTTGGTTTGATTCAATTATGTTTTGGTGTGGTAGTTGTATTGCACTTATTTGTTTTTAATAGTGAAGGCTACTGATTATTTTGTAAAGATAATATTTTGTCTTCAACATTTAAGTTAATTTGATGTAAAAATAACACATAAACTGGTTCCAAATGTTTAAATGGCTTATAGATGACTATGGTAAAGTTGTTTTTAAAGTCTATCGACGTAAAAATATTTGCCTTGAAAATCACAATTCTAACCTTGAAAAGTCCTTGAATTTGTATTCAAGACTTGAATATGAACCATGGACATCGGCGTGCAATGCTTAGATGAAACACTGGATTAATATTCACCTGGGCTGGTATTTATAAAGAATGTTAGTCGAAAATTAAGAAAAATCTTTAAATTCTCAAATTTAATTATTGAATTTTCTTACAAAGTAATGCATTTCTGAAGATTTTGACACATAATTTGCAATACAATTCAAAGTGTATTAATATCTAGCATTAGTCATGCAAATGTTTCAAACCATAGTGTTTTAACCACACATTCTAATTTTGACTTATGTTCAACTTAAGTTAAGAATGGCTTAAGAATCTTTATAAACATGGGCCCTGGGCCTGTATTCACAAAGCTTCTAAGAGAATTCTTACTTTAAGTTGTACTTAAAGTGAAAATTTCTGATCAAATTTTATGTGTGAATTCCAATGATTACTGTTTACAAAATGTACAAATACTTAACATCTAAGCAATGTTTACTAATTTAAAACATTTAAATGTGAAAATACCTATACATGAAACTGCCACACACTTAAGGAATTTTATGAAGTTAAGAAATTTACTTAAGTTTTCCTCAAGAAGATTTGTTAATACGAGTGCTGGTTGACATTCATGGGAACGCCTAATGTTGCACGCCTGAGTCTTTAAGTTCAGAGGAAAATTGTGATGGTTATATAGTCAATAATTGAGGGATTCAGTCTCATCAGCCATAAATTCTTTAACAGTAACTGCAGCAGATTGTGTGTATTCAAATTGTTATCAGATTTTGTGGTCACAGTGTGTATTGCCATTTAAAAATGACTGGGAAGACCATGCTTTTTTGGAAAAATATCATTAATTTATTGTAAACAATTTCCTTTAATGACATCTTTTGTTCTGTTCCAATTTCGGCTCTTTTCACCCAATAACGAGATTTTTTCACTACAATTTCCCCTCCTTTCACCCGATACCAAGATTTTTTCACCTCTCTTCCTCAATAGCTGAAAACCAACCCAATTTTTTCCAGTTCCAATACTGAGCTATGTCAGAGTGTGCCCATTATCAACTTATCATGTAATTATTTTTAATGCCACATTTACAAACATGGCAAGCTGATAACATTATATGTGGAAGCCTTTACAATATTATATGTGGAAGCCTTTACAACATTATATGTGGAAGCCTTTACAACATTATATGTGGAAGCCTTTACAACATTATGAATAACATTGCAATCATGGCTGTTAACAGCTGATCTTAAAATCAGCTGAAATTCCCGCAAAGGCTTGTTGTTGCCTACTTATATAGTGTATCACTGATAATTACACTGCGTTTAAATTGTGCATTACAAATGATCCATTGACTATTGACTTGTGCCCTGAAGGCTTTTCATTGAGTCAATATTGTGAATAAAATACCAATATGTTTCGCCAGTTTTACAATTACTCTATTTGCAGGCATCTTATTACAGTTGGCCATTTGAACTTGTCTTAATATATGTGGTAACATCAGCACCATTAATGATTACACTACGTCTAGCGTGATTTCTGCCTTCTGCGACGCACCACCGTGATTCAGCCCAGCGTGACACACTACTATAGTCACCGCGATACACGTTGGAACACTGTGGAACGCGGTGATGTCGCCGTGGCGAATCGCGGTGACCGCGGTGACAGTCTCGATAAAAATTGTTGATAAGAAATCGCCGTGGATCGCGGTGATTTTAGCGAGTCATAATTTCACATTGAGCTTTTTAAAAAATATTTTACGTTTTATTTCAGGTACGACCAAGAACATGGTTTTCGGAAAATACGGAACATTATGACAAAACGGGAAAATGAAAATATGCGTCAGTCAAATCACAAAGACCTCATCAAATTCGTTGTCCGATTCTATGACAAATCTTTGCATTTTTAATATGACTATCAAAACAATTGATTAACATGTCGGTAAAAAACGTGATTTTATAACAATGATTGACATAACCAACACCTTTGTTCTCTGTAAAAGTTCGAAAGGTGGAGCTATGCACGTGCTCTTTCATAATAGGACGATTGCCACTGAGTAACAAACACGCGATTGGTTAAGCATGTCGCTTCTCTAAACAAAAGAAGCCAATTTTATCGCCGAGAAAGGTGTTATTTTATGGTTTCTTGTCGGCTGTACTTTGAAGACATCAAACTGTCAATTCACGCAGATTGCGAATTTTCGCGAGACTTGTATTAATGCCCTTGACTCTTTGTTTACAATTTCACAACACAACTGCGAACATGGAAAAAAGATTAAAGTTGCAAACTGTGATTATATTAATTGGTAAGTATAGGTTAATAGAAGACGATTTGTACTTTGCGAATAGTATACGGTCTGAAATATCGAACTGTACTTGTTCATTCACATGTACCTGTATTTCACCGCGACCCACCGCGACCGCAGTGGTCCACCGTGAGATTGATTTCCCGATAACGCCCGCGGTGCTCACCCACTATCACCGCGATTCTATCGCGATGGAACCACCTTTTAATCGCGGTGATTTTCCACGCTGACGAAAAATTGTCCACGGTGGGTCTGTGTTTTAGGCAGAAATCACGCTAGACGTAGTGTATTTAATATTTATTGTGCAGTGTTATACTAGTTTTTTTACCTGGCACTCAATTTGACATTTCCAATTATGCAATATGATATTAAACTAAAGACAACACAAGGAAATACAATCTGTCAATTTAACGAGATCAGAGTTTTGAGTATCAATACAACACAAATGCTCTCGAAAAGCGATAAGACCCCTAGTTCGTTAGTTGATAATCTTAGAACAGACATTGCATTGGGCTAAGCCAGCAGTGGCAACTTTGACGAAACAATCACCAATTAAAACTTCGTCACGCTCCTTTCCATTCGATACAGACACTTTACAATCAAGCCATTCGAATCTAAATGAGTTTCGTATGCCTCCGTTGATTTCTTTCACTCTTAGAGCGTCGTTTTCCATTAAAACATTCATCTTACACATAACAGCGTTAATTGTCCGCCATTTTGGCAAGCCAGACCAACTTTGATAGAACACAGAATACGATTGGCTGAGCGACCGAGAAACGCGCCTAATGATTGGAGGAGCAGTGACGCATAGATACAGGCTAAATATTAACGAACTCTCGGCGGCCGATCGGCTAGTGAATTCTAGAAACCGATCGTCAGGCATACCCCCCCCCCCCCCCCCAATTTTTCTCCTCGGATTTGCATCAATCTCAAAAGTGATCCCTGGAATGTAAAATCCACGGAAAATTCACAGCCCTGTGCAATGGTGTCTTTCCTGATCTTTCCAGGCAGACTGATAACCTTGCAATACAAATTATAGAAGAAAAGCATGTCGGACACTTGTTTTCTAGCGTTGTATAGTTCCGACAAATTGTCCTGATACTCGTGAACTGTATTTGCATAATTAAACACTATATATGATTATTATTCTTGCTTTAGTTTGTACACATTGTTACAGTCATGCCAACAGCTTAAATTATACAAATGTGCCTTAGATGCACATATCAATATTTTCCCACAGGGGGGGATGAGCGGCGGGCAATCCCAGGGGAATTAGACTAATTGTATTTTAGGGGATCAAATTCCCCACCCTAGAGGCAATACTTGTTGTCTAAATCACCTTGGTGGGGGATGCTTAATTGGTGTATCAAATGGCCCGGGAGCCAATATTACCGGGATCTAAAATCTCTAAAATCCGAACAAAGTCTATTTCCCAGGAAACGGAATCATTCGGCATGTCAAATTCCCGCCTGTCGGCAATTGCTTTCAGTCGAAAGTCCCGTATATGCCCGCCGCTCCTTCCCTGGGGAAAATATTGATAGGTGCATAACCACACTCTTAGTACCAGCTCCAGCCCAGTGAAATCGTAAATGTTCAGCAGACGATTATAGTGAGGCAGCGGACATGTGTAAATCTTTGTTTGTAAATGTCATTGCTTTGATTTTTAAATATTTAATATTCCATAAAGATGTTTGAGCAATAAAAAATGACACAGACACAACCAAGATACTTTATACTTTCCAAAAACACTAGAGTTAAAGTTGAACACTGTGTTGAATTAAGGTCTTACTACAGAGATTTTACAGTCTCTATCAACATCAATTATAGAATGTTTTCTGAAAATATTAACTGAGGAACTTGCCTTATTTCCCCCAGCCATCACACCAGATTTTAGATTTTGTTATGGTTATGTTTTTATAAGATAGCGTAATAAAGTGAAAGGGTTTAAAAAACCTAGGCGGACATATTATTGGCCAATCTTGGCGTACCTAACGGATTGCATGACAGTGTGAACCAGGCATATATTTACTTTGTAAACAACCATTTTTAATACTTACACAGTAAAATGGTAAATGAAACATTTACATCCTGTAGGTCGTTCCAAGAAGTTATAAACCTGGCCTTGAAAAGTGGATTTCACTGAGGTCCTGATTTTGATTCGATACTGGTCCGATATAAGCTTTTCAGTCTCGCGGGGCTTTTCAAATGCTGAAAATCCATCCAACTTCTCTTTGATAGGCTGTCCAGTGTCCGGTGTGTAAGTGATGGCATCAATGTCGGGCTTCATGGCTTCGACCAATCAAAATGTCACACCATTATCTGAAAGAAAAAATAATGTTAGGTTAAAAAATGCTAATATTTTGACTTGTGGTCTTATTTTGTGAATTATTTAAGCCATTATTTTTAATCACTTCTTAGATCTGCCCCCAAATATTTTTCTCTAAATTTAATCTGAAACATAAATAAAATCCATTTTTTCGTGCGTATCAAATGTTTGAAACAGCAAATGTGTGCATCTCCTGAAAAAAACTGCAGTAAAAACAAAAACCGTGATAAATGCACTCCAAATAAACAAGGAAAATATTATTGACTAGGTACTTGTAATGACAAAATTATAGCTGACATAAATTTTTGTTTAAATTAGTATTTTAATGGTTTTACCATAAATACATGTATGCAAACCATGGCATAATAATTTGTCAACCAAAATTTTAATTTCCTAAGCATTCTGGAATTCGTCATCACAGACTCTGATTAGGTACACTACAGTATACAGCTTTTTGTAAAATGGGAACATGACCGAAAACGGAAAACAAAAACTGTATTATAACATATTGCAATGAAACACGCATCTCATATTGTTTAAACAGTTACAATTAATCTTCAATGTACTATAATTTTCCTTTTTGCAAGTCTGAATCTTTGATCTAACCAGTAGTTATTATTCAAAAGAAACAAATCTGCATTTCTGAATTAACCAGTGGATTCCTTTAGTGGAATTTTTTAAAACAACCAATCAAATTAAATTGTTCACTGAGTTTTCATGTGTTGCATGATATGCAGAGGAATTTGACTAATTGTATTTTGGGGGATCTAATTCCCCACCCTAGAGCCAAGCATTTTTCTCTAATCAATGGGGGATGCTTAATTGGTGTATCAAATGGCCCGGGGGCAAATATTACTGGGATCTAAAATGCGAACTGTCTATTTCCCGGGACCATTCGAATCATTCGGCCTGTCAATCATCCGACAGGCTTGTTGCATTAGTCTAAAGACTACATACCCGGGGGGGAAAATATTGACAAGTGCATAAATGCACTCAATTCCCAGTTACATTTATACCTAATATTGTTAATTACCCTTACCCACTAGGGATATCTCAAGTAATCAGCCATGTCAAAGTGTGTATGTATGATCATTCATATCAAGTATTTTCAAAATAAGCAGATGAAAGTGACACTATAACTTAAAAGTAGACAGATACACAAAAACATATGACAAAGGAAACACTAAAATATATAATAAATCAACAAATACGAGTGTCGACTTTTGTGTAACCAAACTAACGTTTGAATCGATGTATAAACGTGTATTAGAGTTTATATTAACTTTAACAGGTTTTTTTAATTTATGTCATTTGTAAGATCGTACATACACTCTTTAAAAGTCACTGCACGTGATCATATGAACAAGCTGTCACGTTATGGCACCATTCTTCCCATCTGCTGCCGTACCACCTATGGCACCATTCTTCCCATCTGCTGCCTTACCACCTATAGCACCATTCTTCCCATCTGCTGCCGTACCACCTATGGCACCATTCTTCCCATCTGCCGCCTTACCACCTATGGCACCATTCTTCCCATCTGCTGCCTTACCACCTATGGCACCATTCTTCACATCTGCTGCCTTACCACCTATGGCACCATTCTTCCCATCTGCTGCCTTACCACCTACGGCACCATTCTTCCCATCTGCCGCCTTACCACCTATGGCACCATTCTTCCCATCTGCTGCCTTACCACCTATGGCACCATTCTTCCCATCTGCCGCCTTACCACCTATGGCACCATTCTTCCCATCTGCTGCCTTACCACCTATGGCACCATTCTTCCCATCTGCTGCCTTACCACCTATGGCACCATTCTTCCCATCTGCTGCCTTACCACCTACGGCACCATTCTTTCCATCTGCTGCCTTACCACCTATGGCACCATTCTTCCCATCTGCTGCCTTACCACCTATGGCACCATTCTTCCCATCTGCTGCCTTACCACCTATGATCCTTGCTAATTCCCTGTATACGTTATGACATTTTATTGCCCATTTATTGAGGAACTGAGAACTTTGATCTGCCAAGCATACAAGGATGACTTACAATGACAAAAAAAGGCTATGCTTTTTTTCACAGTAACAGTCTCTTGACCTACTTATTTAAACTGCAATCAAATGTTCTGAGAAAAACTTTTAATGTGAAGATTTATTTTATATCGCTTTTAATTCCTGTCATATAAATTAAAAAAATATATAAAGTTTTTTCCCTCAGTTTTAACATTCAAATTATGTCGGTTTGCTGATCATGCCACTTATGAATGAAGACACCTATTATAATAATGGTAAAATATAGTATATATAATGAGAAAAAAGTTTTTGCATTCTTAGATAAAAATCAGTTCATAAAATGGGTCGTGTTTGTTTGGCCTTGTTTTATCAAATATCTCATTATGTGTAAAATTATTTATTCTTTATTTAATGTACAAGTCTTAGTATAGCGCAGTTCCATCATCTAATATCATTTATAGCGCAGTTCCATCATCTAATATCATTTATAGCGCAGTTCCATCATCTAATATCATTTATAGAGCAGTTCCATCATCTAATATCATTTATAGCGCAGTTCCATCATCTAATATCATTTATAGAGCAGTTCCATCATCTAATATCATTTATAGCGCAGTTCCATCATCTAATATTATTTATAGAGCAGTTCCATCATCTAATATCATTTATAGAGCAGTTCCATCATCTAATATCATTTATAGCGCAGTTCCATCATCTAATATCATTTATAGAGCAGTTCCATCATCTAATATCATTTATAGAGCAGTTCCATCATCTAATATCATTTATAGCGCAGTTCCATCATCTAATATCATTTATAGAGCAGTTCCATCATCTAATATCATTTATAGCGCAGTTCCATCATCTAATATCATTTATAGCGCAATAGGAAACCAATTTTTGATTGGCAGAGTCCCTTTAATACCAGACTAGTTTTAAAAATTCTTGATGGTCCTTTTAAGCACTTGGCTTCCGCATTACCAGAATTCAAATAAAATCATATACATTTATATATTTAAGATACTTTAAAAATCATTATTATTAAACTGTTTTAGCCAACAGAATCTATAAACGCAAACCAGTTATGTTTTTTGCCAGCGTAATGTTAAAAATGAGCTCACTGTTGTAAAGTCTGTTTTCCAATCCAATAATTATTAACATCAATACACTAACAAAGGCTCGAGTTGATCTGTACACCCACATACAAACTGCCTTGAGATATTAAACAACACTGTTATCAAAATTGTAGTTTTTTCCGAATCCAATTATTTAACATTTATACTCTAAAACAGTCACTCTTGTAAATCTGATAATCCACACAGAATTTTCATGAGATATAAAGCAACACTGTTTTCAAAACTCTTTTTGAATTTAATAATTTAATATTTATACACTTAAACACACTCATGTAAATTGGGAAATCTGCACAGAAACTTCCTTGAGATATAAAACAACACTATAAAATCCTCCTACACTAAAAACACAAAGTATCTGAGAAAACACAGCCATAAATCATATTGCCTTTTGCTAAAATGTCAAGTACTAAACCCATATAAGTTCAAATATTCCATGTTTTCTCCATTAGGCGAGTCTAGTCTAGCGCAAAAATCAGTTACTGTGCACACTGCGACATCATGAAGTGGATTTTAACTGTCATCAATATATTGCTACAAACTGCTGTCAACGTCATCCCAGCGTATTTGCAACGAGGATTTTATGGACAGTGACAATCTGATACTGTCATGCTCCGCACAAATTAAACGCTGCATGCACACTAATGGTGTTATAGAGATTTAATTGATCTGGCATTAATACAGATATAGAGGTTTACAGAAACCTCAGTTGGCAATTTTAGACACTGAAGGGTGTTCTTCCCACTCAAATTACTTATTATAATGTTGGTTTGTAGCCCAATTGTAATGGAAGGTCTTCTTCCCACTCAAATTACTTATTATAATATGTTGGTTTGTAGCCCAATTTTATTGATTTTGTAAAAATACCTATCGTTTTAAAATATTTATGCCAGAAAATGAGAAGTATGCTTCATTTAAAATAATAACAGGTTATTTTGGCAACTGGTTACACTTTAAACACAGCTTATGGGAAATGGGGAATTCACCAACCTATATCTGGTATTTTTGACGAAACATCATCATTATTGCTTTAAAATCTAATTAGAACAACGCGCCCTTTTCTGGGGTTTTACGGGAAGGTGGCGAGTCCTTTCAAGAGGGGAATTTAACAGTAAAAGGGTAATTTTCAAGAATTTTGTAAAATCATTATAATACATTGTAGGTTATTATTATACATGCACTATGTAATATAAACATACATAAACTGTTATATAATACATTTATTAAATGCATCGAACTGGGTTTCTTGAAAAAAAGTTACTTTGTCCACGGAAATTACTCTATCTTGGCCAGTTTTTGTCCGATTTTGGCCAAATTTTGTTCTACATAAAGTAAAAATTCTGAGGGGAATTTATAGGTTAAAACAGGGGAAAGATATATACTTTTTCGTTAGGGGAATGGGGCCGAAGAAAGGGCATAAAAAAAGGCCTGAGAACAATTACCAGAAACTGCACTGCCTATAATATACTGTTAGAAGAATAAAGTGCTGATAATTGCATGCTTTCATGACTTGCGTGATGGAAACATTATTAAGTTAAAAGATAACATTGTTACCCATTCACCCTCATAGAAACAATGAAGGCTCACACAGCCATTTGCCAAATCAGCCATTTTATTTTATGCTTTCCAGTGGTTTATAGGTAAATAGTGAAATAAAATTGGTAATTAACTGTTTTAAAACAGTGAAAATAAAACTGGAAATTCACTGTTTTAAAACAGTGAACATAACCTACTTTGATAATGGAAGTTTTTCACCGGGAAGTTGGAAAATACCAAAATAACACATTTTTAAGCATAAAATAAAAAGAAAAAGTGTTGGTTTCTGTAGAATATCAATATTTGATTCACTCGTGACCATAGAAAAAATATTTGTTCAATGATCACTCATGAATTAAAATTAATATTGTACTGAAACCAACAAATATCCCCTATATGGCTATCAAACTTTGAACATTTTGCCAAAGAAAATTCATAGAGAATACTAGGTTAGTGTTGAATACAGCTAAGTTTATTTAAAGAGGCTTAGAAAACCTAAACCACGAGCCTTGGCGAGTGGTTTAGGTTTTCGTGCCAAGCAAATGAACATATCTGTATTCAACACTTACCTGGTATTCTATTTATCCCATCATTTTCTGTCTTTATTTTGCAAATAAATGAAAGAAAATCGCTGAATAACACGAAAAACATTAAATGACGTCACGAAAATAAACAATATGACTTCATTATAATGCGCGTGTTTGCTGTATTCAACAAGGTGGTATACAGCTAAGTTTATCCCACGGGGTTTTATTTCGTCAATGCAGGCGTGATGATGGGATAAAATGATTTTCTTTATTATGCCTATAAAACTAAGTATTTTATAATGGTTAAATTAATCTTTTCAGTTATATCATTGGTTATTAAATGGTCTACTGAGACATGACTTTGGGAATTTCATTCTCTCTACATCTGATATAAATATTATTTGCATAAGCACACAACAACAGAAAGGGTTTGTATATTTGCATCAATACACAATATAAATTTTAGTACTGAGATTGAATTAGATCCATGAAAGAGTATAAATATTAAATATACAGTTACAATATCATTAAGCTTGTAAAACATGTGAACGAACAAAACCGAGTGTAAATATAGAAACAATTCGACCTATAAGAAATAGTTACACAATAATTACCAACATTAAAACACAGTTCTTGCTCATTAGAATCAGTCTTGATCAGTGTAAAGAGCATTCCTTTTTGATATTTAAGAGGTTAGCAAGTAACGATTGTGTATCATATCATGTTCTTAATGGAAGATGGACATCCATTGCATGTAGAGTATTCTTAGAAGTTGGATTGAGTTGCACTGAAATGTATTGATGACAGTTCTGCAAATGGGAACAAATCCCACGTGAACTGTGAGGCCTTCAATATTTTTTTATCTCTTCATATATTTGATGAGCTTAGACTAACAAATTCGACACCGCAGCACATTTTTGTAGATCATCATATCAGAAACACTTGAAACATACCAAAGTATTTAAATTGGAATATATATATACCTAAGTCAAGTAAAAAACCAAAACCAACTAAATAGAAAAATGCACCATCCACTATAATTCTGACATGACACGTGCAAAAGTTCCCTCGTTAAATTGCCACTAAACAACTAAAAAAGTAGTTCTGAATCTGTAAATTATAGTTTGTTGTAAGGTCATCAGGGCAACAGATAAGGATTCTGTCAGAACTGGGTAGTACCCCATCATATCTTAAATAATAGAGTACTGAACAAAATGTTTGAGTACTTTAAATAATGTTACCCCATGAGAATAACAAGAGGGCCATGATGGCCCAAAGCGCTCACCTGAGAACTGGTACAGATGAAGACCATACTGTTGTGACAGGTTTGAAAATTAAGGTATCTGAACAATACACAGTGGGGGTAAGATCAATTTTGATTTAAAACATCGGTAAGTGCAATGGGCTAACTAATGTATGAGATGGGTAGTAAATGTGCGTTTTTTTGCTAACGGTTCTCATATCATTTTTCTCGATATTCTTACCTGACCCTTTTTCATTAAGTCATTGACAATTCTGGAAAATGCACAAACAGTAGATTTTGATGTCTTTTTCGCAAACAGTTTTGGAAAACTAGTTGCAATGCGATAATTGCGATGGCTGTGCTATACGGTAAAGTTTTGCTTTTTTTTTATTATTTTCTTTCCAATGATGATAAATGATGTTAATGCAGGCTCCAAAGATATCAAAGTTGCATGTACAAATAACTGCATGCAAGTCTTGCAACTGTTGGAAATCAAATTTTATCAATAAATTTTTATGGTCATGCGCAAACTGTGTAAGTTTGGTCAACATTGAATCAAAAATCGTGTGTGCAATCATTGATAACTTGTTGATGTTTTTTTCCAAACACAAGGGGCAATAACTCTGGTGTTTCTGGCCTGATCATGCTTATATTCTACTTCACCTGTAGTCTTACGTTCATAGACAAACTGTACATGATTCGTGAAGATTGGATGAAAAATGAAGTCTCTATCCTGAATAATGTCCATATTTGCATATTTTATTCACAAACAAAGGGCAATAACTCTGGTGTTTCTGGTCCAATCTTTATTATATTAAGATTCACCTTTAATCTTACGGTCAAAGACAAACTGTGCAAGATTGTTAAAGATTGGATGAAAAATGAAGCCTGTATCCTGTATAATTCAATTGTTGCATATTTTTTTCACAAACAAAGGGCAAAAACTCTGGTGTTTCTCGTCCGATCTTGCTTATATTCGACTCCAACTGTAATCTCATGGTAATAGACAAACTGTGCAAGATTGGTGAAGATTGGATGAAACAAGAGCTGTCAGAGGACAGCGCGCTCGACTATTCAAAATATTTCAGTTGGTACGTATTTTGGATAGTGGAAGGGGCATACCTTTGTTAAAATACAAAACTTTTAAGTGAAGCCTTGAATAGTTTATACATTGTTGGAACAAAAACGTTAACAACAAAGTCAATGTAAAAAGAGGGCTAACTCTCTCAAAATAAAAAACAGAGTTATGGGTAATGTTGCCCCTGATACTACAGTTGATGACAAAGGTTAGTTCCAAGTTTCAAGTGAATAATTTATCTAGCTTTGAAGTTACAAAACTTTTGAATATTTAACCAGAAAATCTATATGAAAAAGGGGCATAACTCTGTCAAAATACAAAAATGAGTTATGAGGAATGTTCACCCTGATACTGGAGTTGATGACAAAGGTATATTCCAAGTTTCAAGTGAATAGCTTTTGTAGTATTGAAGTTACAAAAGTGTTGAATACAAACTTTAACCAGGAAACCTATGTGAAAAAGGGGCATAACTCAGTAAAAATACTAAACAGTGTTGTAGGGAATGTTGCCTTTGATACTGGAGTTGATGACAAAGGTTAGTTCCAAGTTTCAAGTGAATAACTTATGTAGTCTTACAAAACTTTTGAATATAAACTTTAACCAGAAAATCCAAGTGAAAAAGGGACATAACTCTGTCAAAATACAAAACAGAGTTATAGGGAATGTTGCCCCTGACACTGGAGTTGATGACAAAGAGGTATATTCCAAGTTTCAAGTGAATAACTTATGTTGTTCTGAAGTTACAAGACTTTTGAATAAAAACTTTAACCAAATTCAGACAAGGACGCGGACGCCGACGCCGGGGATAGTAGGAAAGCTCACCTATTCTTCAAATAGTCGAGCTAAAAATGTCTCTCTCTATCCTGAATAATGTCCATTTTTGTATATTTTTTTAATAAACAAAGGGCAATAACACTGGTGTTTGAAACACGATCTGGCCCATTTTTGAGGTCTGCTGAGATCTGATGGTCATATACAAACTGTGAAAGTTTGGTTAAGATTGGATGGAAAATAAAGTCTATACATTGGAAAAGGGCACGTTTGCAAATTTTTTTGCATGAAAAAGGGGCAATTACTCTGCTTTTACTGGTGTGATCTGACCCAATAACAATCCCATCCGAGATTTTATGGTCTTGCACAAACTGTGCAAGTCAGGTCAAGATTGAATAAAAAATGTAGTCTGTATCGCGATAACGGTCCAAATTGTTGACGGCACATTGACGACGGATGACGACGGAGAGGATCCCTATACCAATAGCTCACCGAGCACTCTGTGCTCAGGTGAGCTTAACACAAAAGGTGTGAGTTTTTCTTTAATTTATTACAAACATAACCATTTTCTTTGCACAACACTAAACCTGCATATTGTTCTCAACACATAAGTATCTAAATATTTTAAACAGTTTTCAAGGTGCAGTCTGATAAGTAGACCCTATGTTGCAACAATATAAAAAACTTTTGTGGCCTAAATGATGTCGGAAACCATCCAATATGCGATTACCCTGGTGTGTCTCCAATTCAATATAACCTCAGCAGTGTTCTGCCGTGAAGTTGGACTATTGGGGACAAGGGCCCTCTAGGCTTGAAAAAGTGGAGACAAATTACAAAAATCTAGGGACACAGACAAAAAAGTTTTACACCTCATGAATATTCCCAAAGCAGATTTTTGTTTTGAAAAGTACATACTAGCTGTTTTAATTTATGTTTGTTTTTCTTTTCAGTTCCAAACAGGGTTAATTAAGAAATAATTGAGGGGAAACTGTTGGTTATTGCGGTAATAACCAACTGTTTAGAGTTCCGATGCATAGGAATTAAACCACGAGGGCAGTAGCCTGAGTGGTTTGAAAACAAGCATCGGAACGACAAACCGTTGGTTATTACCGCAATAATCAACTGTTACCCGTTAATTATTTCGATTCTAACACGATCTTATATAAAATTCATAGTTTTAAAGGTTATGAATGAGAACTATATTAATCTATACTCCGCCCATTTTCAGAGAAGAGCATTCACACGTGCGTTTCAGTGACGTCAATAAATCATAACAATTCAAAATGACGTCAGCTTTATTGATAAACATTGAGCGAATGACGTCATACTTATCGATATTATACAGTGAAGATATGATGCTAAAAAGCGCAAATTAAAAACATATCAACAAAATGTAAACGTTTTTGTAAACTTAAGTATAAACTATGTAGTACAAGTGTGGTTTTATTGTGCTACAAAATGCAGAAAATGATTTGTTTGTCACAATTTGCTATCGCGCGTTTAAGCACGTGCATTTTACGGAACAATTTCTTCCAATTTCCGGAACAATTTTCAAAACATTAGGCTCTGCCCATTATTTGTAGCAGAATAACCCACAGTTATTTTTCTTCTTTATCTATGCACCACTAGCCGCGTGCCATGGTAGAATACATATTAGTGTTCTTAATTAATTCATAACATTCTGCTGATCAATGTTAAACTGCATTCTTAAATACCTTATAACCTTGCATTATTAATTCCAATTTGAACAAACAAAAAAATCCATTATAAACACAAGGCATTAAAAAAGAAACCTGTTAAAACTACAAAGTGTAACTGTGTGATGCATCAATTAGCCGGGCATCCAAAACTGCAAGCCGTTAGCAACACCCATAGCAACGGTGTCGGTTAATTCGACTTCAAAAGTCTTTGATGTGTCTGACGAAATGCGGTTGTTGTCTAGCAGTTTGTCGCTGAAAAGCGTTTTTCACGCTTAGCATGTGGACAGCATGTACAGTTATCGATTGATACTACTGGATCTGAACTGCTCAAGTGCAGCCGATAGAGCGTTAGTGTTTATGGGAAAAAAATTCGTTATAAACTGACGTTACATGACGATCAATGATATAAATTTTACTAAATATGCTGAATTATTTACTTGTAAATTGTGTGCGCCCGCTTACAAAAATTTTGTGGGGACAAATCATTTATTTTTGAGCCAATGGCGCAAGGCCGCATCCACGGCAGAACACTGCCTCAGTTTGACGATGTTATGATACTATTTAGAAGATCACTAATGCCAGTGTAAAAAAATATTTCTGAATATTTCAATGGTTTCCAATCAAACTGCTTCATATTATAGGTGTCTGTCCTTTCGTAACATAACAATTTCGTAACCATTTTCGGCTGTTCGTACACATCTATCGGTCATTTTTACCCATGTCAGTCAATCACTTTACGCACGTAGTTTCCCGTTTTTTGTGTGTTGGGTATTTTGATCGAGTTTTGTAATTCATCAATTATAAAATTGATTGCGTAAAGAGGTTTCAGAATTGCGTATTTATGCAAATATGCGCCTTATCTGTTGCTCTGAGGTCATGTTAAAGAATCGAAATCATTTCCGCTTTATCGTTGTTTATCTGTATCAATAAAAATGATTTTTCATTCTGATGCGCGTATATTAAACCACGCGGGCTAACGCCCTCATTGAAATTCATGCGCATCAGCTGAACTCAAATTGTTGTTTACTTACAGATAAATAACTCAAAATTAAAATTATTTCTTAAGAAAAATGTCTTTCAAAAATAACAGAGATTTAATTTGTATTTAAATGTTAAAATTATGACATAATGGTGGCATACTTCTGCATGGGATAACCAGATGCCTTTCATGAAAATTTGACTAATTTTCAAGAAAAGTTGTCAAAAGTTTTCATAAAATCTGTTTTTTGACCACTTTACTTACGGTCACCATATCAAATGGAAAATTTCAGGTTACTGCCTTATACAAAAACTATTTAAAGATCGTAATAATTTTCGCCAAAGGCTTAATATTTTCTTGAAAGTATAGAAATTTTGGAGAAACAATAATACCCTGTAACTAAGTATATCTAGCCCAAATAGCTGAACTTTTCATGAAAATCTAATTTTTTCGCGATAAATAAATATATTTCACGAACAAAATCTGATATTCTTATGCAGTAGTTAGCACTAATTTTAATTTGTTTCTTGATAACCAGTGAATTTTTTTCATGAAAACATCAAAATTTGTTAAACTTTCATGAAAATTATCTGGTTATCTTTGCAGAAGTATATGCCACCATATTATGTCAATACCTTTCAGTGAAACCAAAAAGTCCTATCTTAAATGTCCACTTTGCACAAAACACTTGAAGCGAAATGTCCAACTTGTTAGTTTTAACTTGACAAAAATATGACATCTGAAGGCGAGGATGATACAGTATTGACAAAAACTACATGAATCCTGAATTGCTTCAATTGATTTCAAATATTGTGCTCAACTACTATAAAAGGCAAAAACCGTAGTCCTTCAAATTTGACTAGCTTGATTAAACATCAAATCAATTGTATAATATTTAAACATGGTTTGTTTAACATTAGACTTGTGTTTTGTTCAACTCTTTATTTTTTTCCCAGGAAGAGTACAGATATTTACAAATGATGTTTTGTACTGGATTTTAAAGCCGCAGTCCATAGAATATAATTCAATACATCTTAAATTGGCATAAGTTCGTATGAACGACTTCAACGTTAATGCATTTATTTGGTGGAAACTGTTTCTTATTTACATAATTTTATTATGTAAATTCAAAAACGCTTGGTATGAACAGAATATACACTAATGTACATGCTGATTTACTCCAACTGTTCTAAGAGAACATTTTTAAATTTTACCTTTAGGAAATTACCAAACAAATTAAATTGATTGTTACATTTACAACCTCAACACACACTGTTCTATAAGGATGAAAATAGATTAATTAAATACTTTATGATTTTCTTTAAACACAAGCGAGATCTGACGTCTGTAAAACATAAAAGACTCTCAGCATCACTAAAGTATAATCAATGCCTCAGCGTTTGAACTGCCTCTGGGTCTGAACACGAATATTACAACAAAGAAGAATTATAATCACTGCCTTTGGGTTTGAACACGAATATTATAACAAAGAAGAAGTATAATCACTGTTTTTGGGTTTGAACACGAATATTATAACAAAGAAGAAGTATAATCACTGTTTTTGGGTTTGAACACGAATATTATAACAAAGAAGAAGTATAATCACTGTTTTTGGGTTTGAACACGAATATTATAACAAAGAAGAAGTATAATCAATGCCTCTAGGTTTGAACACGAATATTATAACAAAGAAGAAGTATAATCAATGCCTCTAGGTTTGAACACGAATATTATAACAAAGAAGAAGTATAATCAATGCCTCTAGGTTTGAACACGAATATTATAACAAAGAAGAAGTATAATCAATGCCTTTAGGTTTTAACACTAATATTATAACAAAGAAGAAGTATAATCACTGCCTCTGGGTTTGAACACTAATATTATAACAAAGAAGAAGTATAATCACTGCCTTTGGGTTTGAACGCTAATATTATAACAAAGAAGAAGTATAATCACTGCCTCTGGGTTTGAACGCTAATATTATAACAAAGAAGAAGTATAATCACTGCCTTTGGGTTTGAACGCTAATATTATAACAAAGAAGAAGTATAATCACTGCCTCTGGGTTTGAACGCTAATATTATAAAAAGAAGTATAATCACTGCCTCTGGGTTTGATGTTGCACTAATATTATAACAAAGAAGAAGTATAACCACTGCCTCTGGGTTTGAACGGTAATATTATAACAAAGAAGAAGTATAATCACTGCCTTTGGGTTTGAACGCTAATATTATAACAAAGAAGAAGTATAATCACTGCCTCTGGGTTTGATGTTGCACTAATATTATAACAAAGAAGAAGTATAACCACTGCCTCTGGGTTGAACGGTAATATTATAACAAAGAAGAAGTATAATCACTGTCTCTGGGTTTGTATAAAATAGGACAAACAGTTTCTTCATATGTTACACAAATCAAATCCAAATTTTCGCCTCAGCAATCGTTGCTGTTAGGGACAATCGACTGGAGAGAATGAAAATGCATTTAAGAGAATGAAAATGCAATATCACCAATCTAGGTCACCATTAGCGATGAAAGCAGAAACTAATTTTCACTGAAATATGGTACATAATAACAAGTATCCCACTGATCTCCATATCAATGTCATGACAACTCAGTGTCACAGGTGTTACTCGAAACAACAACAGAATATCCATGAATTCAGGAATAATAAACAAGAGCAACATTGGGCAAAACAAGCGATGTTGTGAATGTTTTCCCATCAATCTCTTCCTCCTCCTCATCCTACTCATCATTATCATCATTTTCATCCTTATCCTCATCATCATCTTCACTACCATCATCATTTACCATCATCATCACTACCATCATCATTATCATCATCATAACATTATCATCATCCTCACTACCACCATTATTATCATCACTGTCATCATCATAATCATCACCAATACCAATACCGATCAAGCCAACTTTTCAAAAGTAAGAGGAACACTCAGTGCTTCTTTTTTTTTCATTTGTGTTTTATCAGCGTGCAGTAAATAGCAAGATAAGCATTTTAATACAACTAATATAAAAGCGCTAAAATATTTTAAACGACATTATTATTATTATTTTATTTATTTTTTTCAATACAACTGTTTATTTCACCTGCATAGATCTGATAATAGCCCATTCATGTTATAAATACCTGTACATACCAATAGTATATGCATAGAACAAAAGTGCATCGATTTTAATTTTTTGTAAACAAACTTTGTTTTCGCCAATGATATTGTCAACTTACATTTAAAGACAAGATCTCCACAGAGACAAGAACAAGAACTAAAACCATGACACACTGTGTCTATGGTAAAATGTTTTATCTTAGAGACAAAGGAAAGGCAAATCAAATTTTAACCATGTTTTATGTCTTAATATTTCCCTGCAGGAAAACAATAAACCAACACAAAAACAATTACGAAGCTTAATAAGTTAAATTAACAACCCCCCTTGCCATATTAGGTAGAAAATTCTGCGAGAAAAGCTGCAACATAAAAATGTCAAGTAAAATAATTTTAACTTACCGTGAAGACAGCAGATTCTCTAAATGCGGTAATTTATCCTATTGGAGCACCAGATTTGCTCCAAGTTTTTTTGACTCTAAGGAACCATTCGAAATTCATTTCCAATGGTAATCACCAATTATTGATGATCTAATGGACCTAAAAATTTTCCCATGGTGATGAAATTATGTTGACAAATCCAATACGTCAAATTTTTGCTTTCCTATCTGCTTGCAGGCCTGTCTCATATATTATTTAAAAGTGTCTCGAGCAACGTGGAACGAAGATCCATCAATTTTCACTCATTTTCTAAGCCTAAAATTACACTGAGTATTCTGAGGACAAACGTGTCTGGCGTCAAGATGTGCTTGTAAACTACGAAAACATTACAACGGTACACATACTTCCAAACAGCTCACCAAATGATATTTTAAAATCAGAGGAAGAAATTTTTTCTTTTTTAACTTAAATTTAAACAATAACTTTAGCTGCTATAACAGTGTAACTACTGTGGCAAAATTAATGTTTCAATATCAGATAGCATCCTTCCACAATATTTTTTGTTTATAACGAAACAAACTTGGGAAATCCTTCTAAGCTATTTTGTTGCTTAATGCTTCTGCCCTGTGAAAACAGTTGTAAGAAAAACAGACGCAGCAACCAAAATATAGTCTAACCTAGCACCTATGGACAACAGAATCGCATGGACAGTAAATACAATGAAAGATTTTCAATATTGTCTCAGCACTTACGAAACTGCAGTTAATAACACTCTGGTGGAAGGAAAGACAGAGTGATGGGCCAGCAATTTGTTTGCAAGATAATTATTCCCGTTGAACAAACAAAATGAAACCATTATTCTAAACAACAGTTGTGTTTGATGCGAGTCGAAACATATAACATGAATCCTGACCACACTCATTCTTCTGAAAGACACCTTCCGCCTACAGTGGATTTATTTTTAGAAGAAAACACCAGAAAATACCATAAAAGCGTAAAGTGCCATCCCGCATAAGCCTGTTTGGACTGCACAGGCTAATCCAGAACGCCACTTTATGCACATGCATTAAGCCCGGTTTTCCCAAGACACGCCTCATATATGGCTACAACTGTTTCTAGATAAAATCCTATAAAATAGTAAAATACCCAAAATGGGTAGGATTTCAAAGTAGTACTAGAATTATTTTCCCATTAATCTTTCTTTAAAATGACTGTGTTAGGTTTATAGTCTTATTTTACTCTGAAAAGTTAATCAATGCTTGTCAAGTATTCAGTTTTTTGGTAACATCAATTTTGATGATTCAGTGATAAATGCAGTTGTCGGTAATATAATTACTTCGAAAAACTTTTACATGTAATTGCTATCAGTTTACTGCATATAAACCTGGGTAATATAAATACTGCCTATCTTATGTTTTGATGACTTATTCTTACATTACATAACATTGTGTTTAAATCATTAATATATCAATGGAATTTTTTTAAATTCTTGAAAATGTCTTAAAATTTTAAAGTTAGCTGATGTGGCTCAGTGATTTTTTTACAATTTCACAGCCATGAGTCCCAGGACTCGCTGGAATAAAAATCTTTGAGTCCCAAAGTTAAATGCGTGAGTTCAAAACTTGTCATTTACTCCAATAGGAATATAAGCAGTCAGTTAATAAGATGAGTAAAGCAATAATGCAATTAACTCTTTATTATATATCATAACACAAGTTATTTTAACTTTGTGTTTTTTGAGAAGCATGTCTAGCTAGAGTAAGTAGAATGTTGAAAATTTGTGCAGTGTGCATTTTTTACCATACCATTGCACCTTTTAGCGACCGTACACAAAGTGCAGTACATGTTATTAAATTGTGTAGTTCCATTGTATATGCTCACCAACTAAATAATTTCTCCCAATCTTTTTTTTTTCGGACGATTTTTGGTAGAACCTGACCAGAATTAACTTCAGAAGTATTGCGTTTAGTCATGTGTCATTTTTCTTTTTGGACCGATGTTGCCGACGAACTTAAAAAAAAAAATCCCCCCAAATTAAATATTATTTTACCTTCACACCATTACGTTTAGAAACGTGACGACTATTGCCATTGGTTATTCGCAAATCGATTATCCAATGAGAATGGTCGTAATAAAAATAGACGGAACGGTGCGATGGTAAATTTTACCCTCTATTATGACAGTACTCGTACACAAATGCTTCGAAACTGCCGGACAGGACTTGCCATTTACAAAATGCATGCGTCCCGCGAACGCACATAAACTGAAACTTTGCGTCTACGGCACTATTACTGCATCCTGGACGCAGGACACAGGGGTAAAAAAGTCACTGGTGGCTTATAGAAACAAAAGCAAGATTCTGTGTTTGATAAACTCACATGCCCCAGTTGGTGCTGGGTAGCCCATTTCTTAGTCCAAATTATGTCAAGGTCAAAGTGCGGTTGGGTGATATGGCTGGATTGTGAACGGTCATAAGTAAAAACTGTGTAAATATCCAAGTGTTGTAGTAAGGGGTGTTGGTGCTAGAAGAAACGGTAAAATCTATTTAACCAAGAAATGGCACTTTTGAATTATTATAAGTCCAAATCAGTTCAAGGTCAAGGTCAAAGTAAGGTTGGGTGATATGGGTGGATTGGGGATGGTCATAAGCAACAACTGTGTAAGTATCTAAGTGTTGTAGTAAGTGGTGTTGGTGCTAGACAAAACGGTAAAATCAAGTTAACCAACAAATGGCACTTTTGAACTATTATATGTCCAAATTAGGTCAAGGTCAAGGTCAAAGTAAAGTTGGGTGATATGGGTGGATAGGGAATGGTCATAAGCAACAACTGTGTAAGTATCAAAGTGTTGTAGTAAGCGGTGTTGGTGCTAGACGAAATGGTAAAATCTACTTAACCTTGTCACGGACGGAAGGACGGACAGGACGATCACTATATGCCTCCTGTATCAAGATGCCGGGGGGGCATAACAAATGCATGAATTCCAGAAAAAAAATCCCACTCGGCAACCTACAGATAAATGATATGTGAAAGGTAACTGAACTTGCATAAAGGTAACAAAAAAACAAACACTTCTGTTAACAGACATTAGAACAGATATGTATTTTAAACACAACCCAAGCATGCACACATCCAGTAACGTAAAGTATCATTTGCCTCACACCTTTTATCATAACTGTCATTGCCAAGTTTACTTTTTTAGCAAGGTTAGGCACATGTGTGACTTATCTTGAAATTACAAACCAACACCATTCTGACTATGATATTTGTTGTGATTGATGCAAAGTTGAGCTGGACATGCTTATATTTGTTTAATGTGTCTATACTTTTAACATTTTTCATATTACACATGATGCTCTAATTGTGCCAAAAAAATCTAGTACAATTGCTTCACAATGGCATACTGTTTCACATTTTCTCATAATTAATCTGATGCGCATTTGCACAGCAATGGTGTTAGCTCAAAGTACAAGTACACATCTACTGTACTTGCTATTACTATATATTTAAACAATTATATGAACATGCTAAAAAAAAATTCTTATATGGTTAAAATATTTGCATTTTAAATCTACTAGGCATACACAATTACAAACCTTAGTAAAACAAATCACATTTCTGATAAAAACAAAAACAATATCAAACAACTTCACTGAAGATAATACCCTTCTCAAAAAAGTGTATTTAATACACATTTAATGCGTATTAAATGCTGCAGTATTGGCACCATATTTTTTATGGGTTTAATACGCATTTAATACACTTGAAAATGCAGAAAAAATACGGTTATTAAAGAAAAAAAGTGTATTTTGTCTGCATTTTCCCTGCATTAACACACTTAAGTGCATTTAAAGTGTATTGTTCTCCATGAAAAATGCACTTTTTCTTCAAAAAATACACTCAAGTGTATTTTAAGTGTATTTTCTAGTGCATTAATAAACTTTTTGTAAAAAATGCTGAAAAAGTACAGAAACAATACACTTAGTGTACTAATGGGCATTTAACGCAGAAAAAATACGGTGCCAATACTGCAGCGTTTAATACGCTTATTCAAGAAGGGTAACATGTGGACGGACGGACGGACAGACGGAAGTTTCAGCGATAACACAGATTGCATACTGCGATGTCCTTGTACTGAAGTGCCATTTTATTTCAATTACTGGTATCTTTAAAAAGCATCGTCTGATTTCACAGACGGGAAAATGTTCATTACAATTCTTTATTCCAAGCAGAAGGCAGCACCGTTAATTGCTCGCAGACATTTTACGTACGCAAAATGAAGTATTCTCCACCAAGTCTGTTTTATTGCCGAGTGACATGAAATGTTTGTTTAAATGTAACTGTAATACCAGATCAGTTGTGGCTGTTACGAGACAATTGTCACATACTATGTTTCAAAATGATTGTTACGCACTATGTCCCGGGGACATTCGTCAGGAAAATTTGCACATAGACTTACCATTTGGTGGGGGATTCTTTGCTGAATGGGGGTGAGGGGAATATAATTATTATTATATGGTCAACATGGTATCTGCCTGCCAACCATGGAATAACGAGGCCAACTATCGGAAATCATAATTGTACTCATGCCTTTCATAGACACTGGTTCAAAGGCATCTACTTGGTTAATATAACAAACAACACTTATTTTAAATACAAATAATATTTATTGTTACTGATTGTGATCCAAACAATAACATTGTTTGCATGGTTTTGTGCTGACAAGTGTTACAGTCTTCAAAATTAACTTTAAAAAATTACTTGCCATTCGGGCCAGTAACTTTAGAATTTTACTTGCCCAAAACATTTTTACGACCCCAAACTTTTGAAAATTCAAAATCAACGACTAACAACAGTTCATCATTTTATTATCTATAAATAGCAAGTGTTATACGTGTGTTTTTCTACTGAATTATCTGGTTCGGCTTTTGCTTGATCCAGTTTACAAAGTATCTGAAAGACTTGTTATGTTTCGCTACATAATGGGCAATTATAAATTTGATTTGATTACTTGCCAGGTGGGCGATCTACTAAGAATGTTTTCTGTGTCAGACAATATTTTTACGTGCCACGGGCGAGCGGGCAAGTGCTAATGTTGAAGACTGGTATTAGTGAAAGTTTGCCTTCAGTAAGCAAATACATTTTTACTGATTCAGTTTCCAATGTTTACATGGAGGGAAAATGAATGGAATGTAAAATATAAAGCTTTTTTTTGCTGTTTACAAAATGTTACATACTGTCTGTATCAAATGCTGAGTTGAAAATAAAGTCTGGCATAAATTATTTTAAGACGTTTTCTATTTGAATACACATGGTTATAGATACACACAGAATTAAGTTCTGAAATTTAGAACTACTTATTTTTCAAAAAATCAATTTGCATATTATACATTTCAGTTTTAAGGACAACAATAATAAATTAATCAAGGACATAACAATTATTCTAAAGCTTCACACAGATACACAAAGCTGTTAGGCAAAAAAAAAAAAGTTCTGTTTCTGGTCTCCTGCCCCAAAAAATAAGGGTCGGTAGGTAGGGATTTTTTTTTTTTTAAATATTTTTTATGATGGGAGAATGGTTTGTGTTGTACACGGTAACAGTCTTTTTCAGTCTTCATCATTTTTGGACCAAAAATATGTACGGTAGGCAGCAAAAGTAAAGGGTCGGTCGGGAGACTAAAAACGGGACTATTTTTTGGGGGGGGCCTTACACGTAATCATCGTCATCCTGGCAAAAAACTCAGTAGCTATGGTCAACCATGTGTAGTAATTAGCCACATGGTCGACCATGGTAGAGGACCAAGGTCAAATATGACCATGGTTGTACACTGTGGTGCCAATTACAGCACATAGTCGACCACTGTGCATTTTGTCCTGGGACTCTTTAGCAGAGTAAATGGGGCCTGTTATTGGCCCTAGATATGATGAAATTAGAGCCCTGGATTGTAGTGCATGAATTTACGTATTGTATCACTCCTTTCTCGAATAAGTGTGTTTAATACGCATTTAACGCGTATTAAATGCTGCGGTAGTGGCACCGTATTTTTTCTGCGTTTAACACATTTAATACACTCAAAAATGCAGAAAAAATACACGTTATTACAGATAAAAGTTTTCTTTTTCTGCATTTACACAAGTGCATTTAAGGTGTATTTTCGTCCTTGAATAATACACTATATCTTCAAACAATACACTTAACTGTATTTTAAGTGTATATTCTAGTGCACTAATACACTTTTTGTAAAGAAATGCAGAAAAAATACAGAAAAAATACACTTAGTGTACTAAAAGTGTATTGAATGCTCATTTAACGCAGAAAAAATACGGTGCCAATACCGCAGTGTTTATTACACGTTTAATGCGTATTAAATACACTTATTCGAGAAGGGCTGTGACACAATACACTATTTTTCATGCACATAAATTTCAACAAAATCTAAATAATGACATTCATATCAATCCAGTCCATATTAATATGTTTAATTTTTGCATATGAGTTACTGCTAAGATTTTCCCTTAACCATCAGAATGTATGTATAACAGTCTGTTATATGAGATAGTTTAACAGACTGTGACAAAAATCGGTCCCCAAAACCAATAATTCTGGGAACTTTTGTTATGCATGCAATCATGGAGATGCTAATGTTGAAAAGTCTTAATGATATACCATACCCTAGGGCTGCAATTACTGACCATTCCAAATCTGCTGCCTATATAATTTCAGGAACTAAATACATGGGTCTTAAGGGCATACACTTAAGACTCGTCTTTGACATTTCAATATTTCAATCGATACCACAAGTATTTATTTATAAGACTTTCTGTGCATTAACGGGAATATGGCTTCAGTGTAAAACAAAAAGGACAGTTTTTGTCTGGAAGGTGAATCAAGGTGATGTTTTTTTCCTTCTTTGGAAGCCTTAGGTCACAAACAGCAGCTGTATTTTACTAACAAAATTCTGAAATAACAAATTCTAGAATATGAAAAGTGGGGTTAAAACTTGCAGGGCTTTTTTTCCAGAGCATGGGGATGGGGCCAAGGCCATGGATTTTGGGGAAATTCTTATATCAGCAACAAATATGGTATTAGAGGGGAGCACAAAATCCAAGACTTTGTGCTATTAGTCAATTTTGTTCACATTTCATGCATGATTTTACAAAAAGTTTGGCTAAGGGATGACACCTACTTTCAGCCTCTGTAATATAACGTAAAAAAATCTTGTATTTGTGCCACTTGTTGAGTCCATGTCCATTCAGTTTTGACCCTTGACTTTTCGAGTCTAGTGAGAGCCCCGATTTAAATTTAACGTTACATAGTACTGTTCAAGCTAAACAAATTAATTTTGTGATTTGCGGTGTTTAATCGAACGAGTCAGATGCAAGTCGACAAGTGTTTGTTTGTTTGCTTGGATTTTTCCCAGTATTTGGCAGTATTTAAGTCATATAACGGCCAGAGTTTTTCTCAGTATTTAGCAGTATTTAAGTCATATAACGGCCAGAGTTTTTTTCAACTTTAGCGGAAAGGTGGCGGGGCCCTTCAAATGGGGAATTTTACGGCAAAAGGGGATTTTTTTGTAGAAAAGCATAATTACTTTTTTAATTCTACTTTGATATACAACATTAATGAATTGTTTTGCTACAAATGATAACTTAGTTTATGCACAAACTTGGTTTGATGAAAAATTGCTGGGATTGTTTACAAATATTCCTCTTATCTTAGTCATTTTTTGTCCGATTTTGGTCAAGTTTTTTTTTCAAAATAAAACTTATATTCTAAGAGGTAATTTTAAGGTAAATACATGGGAAAAATGTATATTTTTTAATAGGGATGTCAACAACAAAAAATACCAAAATAGGTATTCAAATATTGGATTGATATGCCGAACGAATATTCGAATGAAATCTGATTGTTTTACGCAATGCTAAATGAACTATGCACAATAACGGAACTCTACTTTCACTTTCTAATTTTATCGACTTAAATTGACGTTGTCATCATGATACATAGCAGATATCATAGTCTGGGTTAGATGTTATCTTAATTAAGGAGTGTTGCGGCAGTTTTTTATACCAAGGATATTTTAAACCTAATTTTCACCCCTTAATTTGCTATAATGTGGATAATGTTTAACTGTTTGTTTTGTTTTTGGTTATTTATTTCGAAAGAAAGGTTTATTCATATCAAAACATGTTTTATAATGTTTATTATATGCTAGGCTGAAATCATGACATGAAAATACAAAACAACAGACCGAACTGTTTGATGTCGAACTTCAACAAGAACACATTATTTCGGACCCATTATTTCTGATATGTAGGAACTCTGGGATTGTAGTTGTTATTATTTGTTTCCTTTGTAAGCTTTTATGATACCGTTTCATAGAGCAACATTTTTCTCAACCTGTGGGGTTTTTTTTCTTAAATTTTGCACTTGAGTCTGCTCTATTTTGTAAAATGACCTGTACAGTAGTGATCATTTTTTAAGTTTTATTCCAATAATATTGCGGTGACCTATATATTTGATTCGTGTTTTATGATGAGAAAATATACATAAATACATTCAAGTAGTTTGGCAGAATTCTATTATGTAGAACTTTACATAATCCCAAAAATGTGGTTTCGTAGTAAGAATTTCTTTGGTTTAATCAGTCACACTGAATATATAAAATTAAAATGTCTTAGCATTTATCTTCTGTACTGCATTTCTTTGGTAATGTTTGCTTTCATTAAATGTTAATTGATATATATAAGCTAACATTATACCTTATTTAAGCCATTTTCATCTTTTATTGGGGATTTAAGTTAATTTTGACACACGCAGAACTTGAGCAGTTTTAATGCATAAGTGCATGTTATATAATTGCAAATAAAATCAAAACAAGACCGGTGACTGTATGTTTTCATTTCATTTTTCACTTAGTATTTGTATGTATTCCTTGTAGACAAATTATCAATATGATCTATTATTGAGATAAAAAGTAGCCAAACTGTAGCAACACTCCTAAAAATTGTTTATTCAAGGAATAAACAACACAAAGTAAATAATAAAAATGTGGCGCGTCGTGGGAAAACCGGACTTAATGCATGTGCGTAAAGAGTCATCCGGGATTAGCCTGTGCAGTCTGCACAGGCTAATCCGGGATGACAATTTCCACCTAAAGTGGATTTATGGTTAGAAGACACTTCATTGAAACAGAAAATTCCATAAGAGCGGAAAGTGCCATCCCGGATTAGCCTGTGCAGACTGCACAGACTAATCCGGGATGACACTTTACGCACATGCATTAAGACCGGTTTTCCCACGACGCGCCTCAAATATTTTAATAACCCTTAATGATCAGATACTGTCCAAATCAATAAATGGTTGATTCCCGCATTATGAACAAAACTTAAACTGACTTTACATGTATGCATATCAAATGTGTACAGCCATAATAACAAAACAATGAATATGAATATTCTTAGTGTATCATTTTTAAATTTAATAGGGCAAAATAAATATGGCAAATGTCACGAGCATCCACAGCACGTATGGCAAATGTCACGAGCATTCACAGCACGTATGGCAAATGTCACGAGCATTCACAGCACGTATGGCAAATGTCACGAGCATTCACAGCACGTATGGCAAATGTCACGAGCATTCACAGCACGTATGGCAAATGTCACTAGCATTCACAGCACGTATGGCAAATGTCACTAGCATTCACAGCACGTATGGCAAATGTCACTAGCATTCACAGCACGTATGGCAAATGTCACTAGCATTCACAGCACGTATGGCAAATGTCACGAGCATTCACAGCACGTATGGCAAATGTCACTAGCATTCACAGCACGTATGGCAAATGTCACTAGCATTCACAGCACGTATGGCAAATGTCACTAGCATTCACAGCACGTATGGCAAATGTCACTAGCATTCACAGCACGTCAGGGCAGCTTACCACACTTAAGTCATCTAGTTCACTCGAATGGCGAAGTTCGTACTTATTCAGGAAAATAATTCCATCTACCATATCACATGACAGCCGGTTCCTGAGTTTATTTACGACCAAACCCGCAGCTGAGAATACTCGTTCGGAAGGCAGGGATGTTGCAGGTGCTGCTAGTAATTTCTTAGCGACCTGTGCTACGCGAGGATACTTGTAGATAATAAGTAAATTACTGTGTTTGCATACTGTTATATACTCTTTTAAAACATCTTATGACCATTGTGTAATTACTCGCTATTTGCCAATTATGAGGTGCGAATCGATAGGGAATAATATTAGACTGCAATCAAAACATGACCCCTTCTTAATTAATCCGAATGGCTATGGCGACTCTACGGGTCGTGCAAACTGTCACCATGGGCCTATTGTTAACTGATCACTGCCAATTAGCAAAGGAATGTCATTGCACAATATGGGGGCCATATGACATGTGTACTTGTACGCATGAATTGGAAAACCAGGAGATAATAATATGACACCACTTGTTTGGTTTTTATTATTTTAAACATGGTTATAACAATATTTTATATTCTAATGATATAAAATATAATAATCGAATATTCGATTCCCAAATTAAGATTCAAATATTTGGTCATTTGAACGAATATTTGAATATTCGTTTACATCCCTACTATTTAAGCAGGGAAATGGGCCCCAAATTGGTCCTAAACAAGAGGGCCATGATGGCCGTAGGTTGCTCACCTGAGTTTAAGGCATCATAATGGCTAATAACAAGAGGGCAAAATGGCACTAAAACCCTTACCTGAGTATAAAAATCTGGGCCTTGCAGGTTCAGAAGTTTTTTTAGTCTATATAAACCATGTGCCCCACAGGGCGTGGCCACTTTCTACCCCAGGGGCATAA
This sequence comes from Congeria kusceri, assembly GCA_027627225.1. NCBI lineage: Eukaryota > Metazoa > Mollusca > Bivalvia > Myida > Dreissenidae > Congeria > Congeria kusceri. The sequence continues at coordinate 90,179,143 of CM051024.1, read as the reverse complement.
TTTGCAAAATATTTGTAGTGGACCACTATTAAATGTTACATACCAAACATAAAACCACTGGGCCTTGCGGTTTCAGAGGAGAAGATTTTAAAGTCATTTTGCTATTTAAATGTATATAAACCATGTGACCCCCAGGGGCATCATTGGAACAATCTGTGTAGAAGACCACTCCACAATGTTTCACGCAAAATATACTCTGGGCCTTACAGTTTCAACAAGGACGATTTTTAAGGCCCACTTGCCAAATGAGTCCATATAAACCATGTGACCCCCAGGTCATGGCCACTTTTTACCCCAGGGGCATACTTTGTAGAGGACTACTATACAATGTTACATATCAAATATGAAAACACTCTGGTTTCAGCAGAGATTTTAAAGTCATTTTGCTATTTAAGTCTATATAAAAAATGTGACCCCCAGGGCAGGGCCAGTTTTGACCCCTGGGACATAATTTGAAGAATCTTTGTAGAGGACAACTAAACAATGTTACATACCATACAGAAAACCTCTGGGCATAGCAGTTTCAGAGAATATTTTTAAAGTCATTTTGCTATTTAACTTATAAGTCTATATAAACCATTGGACCCCCGGGGTGTGCCCAGTTTTGACCCCAGGGGCATCATTTGAACAATCTTAATCTTTGTAGAGGACCACCATACAATGTTACGAAAGACGAAACCCATGATTTTTGTGTATAGCATATTGCTAATTAAACTGGCTGGAACTGGTTTTTGTGTACATCAAGATCTGTTAAAGAGGATTTGGCAGTGATTTCAGCTTCAAGGCATTTACTGCAGACTGTACCGTATACCTACTTATTAGGGCATACTCTGGCCAATTTTCAGATGGTGTTTTAGGATCATTCTAACTCGACTTATGGAATGGTTATTATTAGAAATACGTTTCTGGAATGAATTTTAACTTCTTGACTTATGAGACGTTTACACTTATGACTGGGTATTTACTGTATACAATGTTACACTACGTCTAGCGTGATTTCTGCCTTCTGCGACGCACCACCGTGATTCAGCCCAGCGTGACACACTACTATAGTCACCGCGATACACCGTGGAACACTGTGGAACGCGGTGATGTCGCCGTGGCGAATCGCGGTGACCGCGGTGACAGTCTCGATCAAAAATGTTGATAAGAAATCGCCGTGGATCGCGGTGATTTTAGCGAGTCATAATTTCACATTGAGCTTTTTAAAAAATATTTTACGTTTTATTTCAGGTACGACCAAGAACATGGTTTTCGGAAAATACGGAACATTATGACAAAACGGGAAAATGAAAATATGCGTCAGTCAAATCACAAAGACCTCATCAAATTCGTTGTCCGATTCTATGACAAATCTTTGCATTTTTAATATGACTATCAAAACAATTGATTAACATGTCGGTAAAAAACGTGATTTTATAACAATGATTGACATAACCAACACCTTTGTTCTCTGTAAAAGTTCGAAAGGCGGAGCTATGCACGTGCTCTTTCATAATAGGACGATTGCCACTGAGTAACAAACACGCGATTGGTTAAGCATGTCGCTTCTCTAAACAAAAGAAGCCAATTTTATCGCCGAGAAAGGTGTTATTTTATGGTTTCTTGTCGGCTTTACTTTGAAGACGTCAAACTGTCAATTCACGCAGATTGCGAATTTTCGCGCGACTTGTATTAATGCCCTTGACTCTTTGTTTACGATTTCACAACACAACTGCGAACATGGAACTTCGGAATAAATTATCAAAATAAAAAAGAGATCAAAATAAAAAAGATTAAAGTTGCAAACTGTGATTATATTAATTGGTAAGTATCGGTTAATAGAAGACGATTTGTACTTTGCGAATAGTATACGGTCTGAAATATCGAACTGTACTTGTTCATTCACATGTACCTGTATTTCACCGCGACCCACCGCGACCGCAGTGGTCCACCGTGAGATTTATTTCCCGATAACGCCCGCGGTGCTCACCCACTATCACCGCGATTCTATCGCGATGGAACCACCTTTTAATCGCGGTGATTTTCCACGCTGACGAAAAATTGTCCACGGTGGGTCTGTGTTTTAGGCAGAAATCACGCTAGACGTAGTGTACATACCAAATAGAAAACCTCTAGGCCTTGAGATTTCAGAGATTTTTAAAGTCATTTTGCTATTTAAGTCAATATAAACCATGTGACACCCGGGGTGTGGCTAGTTTTTATCCCAGGGGCATCATTTGAACAAAGTTTGTAGAGGAGCACTACACAATGTTACATACCAAATATAAAACCTCTGTGCCAAGCGGTTTTAGAGAAGAAGATTTTTAAAGTTTGTTTGCTATTTTAAGTCTATATAAACCGTGTGACCCCTGGGGTGTGGCCAGTTTTGACCCCAGGGACATGATTTGAACAATCTTTGTAGAGGACTACTATACAATGTTTCATACCAAATGTAAAGCCTCTGGGCCTTGCAGTTTCAAAGGAGAAGATTTTTAAAGTCATTTTGCTAATTAAGTCTGAATAAACCATGTGACCCCCGGGGGGTGGCCAGTTTTGACCCCAGGGGCACAATGATAAATACCAAATATGAAACCTCTGGGTCTTGCGGTTTTAGAGAAGATTATTAAAGTTATTTTGCTATTTAAGTCTATATAAATCATGTGACCCCTGGGGTGTGGCCAATTTTGACCCCAGGGGCACTATTTGAACAATATTTGTAGAGAATCACTATACAATGTTAAATACCAAATATGAAACCTCTGGGCCTTGCAGTTTTAGAGAAGAAGATTTGAAAAGTTATTTTGCTATTTACCATGTGACCCCCGGGGTGTGGCCAATTTTGACCCCAGGGGCATCATTTGAACAATCTCTGTAGAGGACCACTATACAATGTTACATACCAAATATGAAACCTCTAGGTCTTGCGGTTTCAGATGAGATTTTTTAAGTCATTTTGCTATATAAGTCTATTTAAAGAATGTGACCCCCCGGGCGTGGCCAGTTTTGACCCCAGGGGCATTATTTGAACAATCTTTGTATAGGACCACTATACGATGTTATATACCCAATATGAAATCTCTAGGCCTTGCTGTTTCAGATGAGAAGATTTTTAAAGTTATTTTGCTATACAAGTCTATATAACCAACCATGTGGCCAGTTTTGACCCCAGGGGCATTATTTGAACAATTTTTGTAGAGGACCACTATACAATGTTATATACCAAATATGAAACCTCTAGGCATTGCTGTTTCAGAGGAGAAGATTTTAAAAGTTATTTTGCTATACAAGTCTATATAAACCATGTGACCCCTGGGGGCGTGGCCAGTTTTGACCCCAGGGGCATTATTTGAACAATCTTTGTAGAGGACCACTAGAGGATGTCACACATCAAATATGAAAGCTCTGAGCCTTGCGGTTTCATAGGAGAAGATTTTTAAAGTTTTTACTTTTTAAATCTGTTTTTAGCTCTGGTGACCTACTTATGCAGTGGACCGGAAAGATTTGAACAACTTTGAAAGAGGTCAACCCAAGGATCATTCCTGTGAAGTTTGGTGAAAATCTGCCAAGCGGTTTAGGAGATGTTGTTTAAATGAAAAGTTGACGACGCACGCACACACTCACGACGGACAACGGCCGATCACAAAAGCTCACCATGAGCACTTTGTGTTCAGGTGAGCTAAAAAACAATGACGGCGGTCAGTTAACCTACTCACACTTTTCCTGGGCAAGCTTAGCCAATCTAAGCGGTTAACCAGTACCAAATGCAAATACTTACGCCAGTAACTGCAGAGCTGGTCTAAAACCTGGGCTTTATAGTATTGACCGGTCCGGCGAGTAATCCTGGGAAAAAACTGGGCAATAGTGGGCAATGCTGATGAAAAAAGATACCCCCAGTTTACAGTTATGTTTACATTGCATAATAATAATTAGTCTCAACATATAAACTCATATCTATTAACAATTATATACTAGTAAGTTACATTATTTATTTCTATTTCATGTAGAAACATATTGATAATTTCTTTTCTTTTTCACAAACTTCAAGTTGGAATTTTTGGTCAGTGAGTAACACTGAGTATTACTTGGCATCTGTGTTTTTACTCAATATATTATGTAACAGAATCATGTTTATGAAAGAAAAAGAGGAAATGTATAAGAGAAATCTGAAAATTCTAAGCTATTTTTGTTATAAAATATTTTAGTTGATGTTATGTTGCAACAAGAAAACCTTGCAGCCCCATGCTGTATATTCAATTAATGACGCAATATTGTGATATGTACACCGCCTTAAACAAACACAAACATTGATTGAATTGGCAGATGCAATTGCTCAACAAACATTTAAACCGGACACCTTGAATAAACAATAGACAATAGACAGTAAGTGATGAAAACAGAAGATAAAAGTGATTTGTCAAGTAATCACTATTGCCCAATATCAGATTGGGTTGTAGTAGGAACTCAGCTGGGTAAGCATGTCAGTACATAGAGTATCATAGACATATTCTTTCAATGACTTCAACTTATAAAAATCCTACAGACTTTATTTTGGTACATTATTTAACGAAACTATGAACGAGTGTTCTTTTATCACTCCTACTGGTAATGACATTGGCCGATTTCTTAAAAAGCACCTTTATCATAAGAAAATAATATAATGTTGGAAAGTCATACATACTGTTTACAATATTATTGCACCCCCTCGGAAGTCACCACCGGACATTTTCTTAACACCTGGAAATGAGGTGGTCCGGTGCATCTCCTAATTGTGACTGTAAAAATATTGATTCATCATACACTGTGTGACTCGGGATCACAAGACGAACTTTTCTGCACTTATTCTAAAACAGGAGGCACATTTTTGGGTATTTTCAGGTTTTCTACTGGTAGCCATGTCAACCACATTGGCTTGTGGATCAATCTGCCAGGTGACCTTCTCAGAAACTTTCAAAATAAGTCTTGCCCACTTCCACCATGTGCACACAGGGTTATAAATTAACTAGGGATGGGACCGAATACTGAAATCAATATTTGAATATTCGTTTGAGGTATTCAAACATATATTAGAATATTCGTTTTGTAAATACTACTATATACGGCACTCTGTCCGAATATTTACCTATCCGAAATATGTATACTGCGTGTACGTAGTTGTTTTACCTTGTTTCATTGGTAAATGAGCGATATAACTTAGTGATTGTTAGGCAAATATAAAGAAATGTAAGATACTGTTAAATGTATTGTTAATTTGTTAATCGTTCCGTACACAAATTTCTCATAAGTTAACATATATTAAATGTCTAATGTCTAATGACCGCATAAAGTACTTCCAAGCACATGATGGTGGCATTGTTTATTAATCAAGACTCTTGTATAATATACGGTGTTGATATAATTGAGAATAATTTACAAGTGACGTATATTAAGATTGACCAGATCATGCTAATTTTGTGAAAGAAATTGATTGGCTGATAATGGATTCATTTTGATTGGTTTACTTTGAGAGTAATTGTAATTTACTGTAAACAAGTAAACCGTATAGATGTCACTTAAAGACAATAAACAACAACGTACGCCTTGTGCAAACTGTGAAACCGTTTAAGAAACTTTGTTCTTTAAATAAATTTTAAAATCGAATATTCGCATTAATTTTTTTATATTCGAATATTATCCGATATTCGAATATTCGGTCCCATCCCTAAAATTTACACATTGGAGTTAGGAGCCAGCCGGGTTCACTACATGTAAAACTACCAAGCCTGGTTCAAAATTTTCGAGCATATTATGGGCATGACCCAATGTTATGAACAAAAATGATCAATTAAGTGTTAAAAGTTAATTAACACCAACTATAGTCTACCTGGAGTGAATTGCGATAAACGTTAACCAAAAACAGATATTACATTTACATCGGCCACATTTAAATAATAAATTGAAACATGTACTTGATTACTGTTAAAAACAACATCACCATAATTTTCTGTGATTTTTCACTCTATACATTAATTACTATAATGAGATGGGATCGTATTATTTTCGGTTTTGCCGGTCTGAGACCGATTGGTTTGACAGACTGAAATGACGAGCAATCGGTCCGACTAGTTTTCTTAAATTTCTCCAGTCACTATAAAAATTGTGATAACCCCCGATTTCAATACACCATACCCACATTTTATGGCCCCAATGCTCTGAAGGTGCGAAAGCCCGATCAGTGATGCGTGATAGACCGCAGTCACTATAGATCCATAATTGGAGTGTTTTTGCTGCAGTTCGTTGACTGTATTATATAACTGACACCAATCGGTCTCTGATGTCGACATCAGAGTGCACTTTTCCACGATAAAATCGTGTCCAGCTACTATAGAAAATGAGCACAGCAACAGCACGGAATCCTCGTGCACTTCCTGAATAACTGTACTGCGTTCAAAATGATATTAAATATGTAATGTGATTTGAAATCTGAAAATGAAAACAAATCATAGTACAAATAGTTTTCAATAAAATTAAAGTGTATTTGCTAGTTGGTTTAATTGAGGTTCATGACATCACGTTCTTAATTTAAATATCCACCAAGTGACCATATTGCATTACATTATATGTAACTACATTATATTTTAGGTTAAGTTAAGCAAAACTCATATAACTCATATAACAGACATAGAAATTAAACATTTATTGAAGTTTAAAGTGTGGAAATTTAGTTTATATCAAAAATTTAAAATACACATTATCAGACATTGTATTTTTTCTGATACTCATTATTCGGATACAGAATGGTCGTTCGTATTGTATTGCATTATCTTTAAACTTTGGTGAAGTTACAAACTCATAATAGACATGGAAATGAAAATGTATGGAGTTTAAGGTGTGAAAACTGTCCAGATAATAGTTAGACTTCATAATACACATTTTCGAACATGCATCATTTTCGCATACAGATCATTCGGATACAAGATGAGCGTGACCAGCGGACCTCAGGACCGATTGACTTTCCAGAAAAAAATGATCCCTGATAATGAGTATTCTCGCGATTTGTGTATTTCAGTGTATTTTATTGCATTTTCAAAGTGCTTAATTGCAAGACTTCGGGCTAGTAAAGGAGCTTTTGGCCTCGTGAATTCCTAAGCAACTAGCCTGAATGGACTAGAGCTCTAAAAAAATTAAGCCTATAAAGGGACATGTTCACAGATTTTTGTATTTTTGTAAGTATACCAATAAATGTCTTAACTTGACTGATTTAAGCATCAGAATTAAAGAGCTCAAGTATTAGCTTGTTCATCTGTATTCTTGCGGTACTTAACCTTTAAACAAATATTTTACGCAAAAACAACAAACCAAACAGTTTCTTTCTAAAATATCCAATTATCTTAACCTTTTCACGAAAGTAACAACTGAAAATTTGTTTAAAAGTAAATTATTCATTATTAAATTATTTATGTTTTTCAATGAACCATGTGGCCATCTTAAAACATTACGCCATCGGTAATCTCGCGGTAAATCTTTTGTTTTGAAATAAGCAGGGATGGGTACCATTATTTTAAAAAGTAATTAATTTATTACGATTAAATTGAAAACTTTCCAATTAAATTACAATTGCATGAATTTTCAGATTGTATTTAATTAATTACAATTATTTTGAACAAAGTAATTAATTATGATTAATTATGTGCAGATGAAAGTGCTTAAACAATACCAATGACACAACTTTTTTTATTATATATTATTTAAACTTCAAACAATCACTTTTGATATAAATGTTTGCTTCAAACTCATCAGTCTGCTTTGTGAACTTCACACATATCAGTCTCACATAAAACTGTTCACAACATCTTGTTACATTTAACAAACATGAGAGCTTCAAAGTTATTGTCACTCATATTACAGCATATTTTTATATCAAGTTTACAAATTGAGTGAATACAGTGTGAACCCATATCCATACAAACTTGCCAGAATTGTCAAAATTCTGTTCTGTTCAGGCATGTTTCTTTTGAACATTAATAAAACAATACAAACTTCAGTGTCATTCATGTGCATTAGGCTATATCAATAGATACTGTCAGAAATCAGTGGAAGGTGTATTAACAATTATCACCTCTTAAAGATTATAAATACTTATAAGCGTTCTTCTCTACTTGGGATTAAACTTTCAATGATCAATACAATCAATACACAAACAATTGAAAATAATTAAATTTAATTGACAATTATTGGCGCAGTGCCTAAATCCGCCACTTGCCTAAATCCGCCACTCCATCCGAATAAGCGTTTTTTTACTGGTGATTTCTATTTTGTTGATCTCGGTCAATCAGATACTTTTCCTTAACAACGCTGACGAGTTATAATCATGATTTGTGCATAAATAAATGTACATAACCCCTAAATGCAAACAAACTGCATGCGGGGAATCTATTTTATACTGCGCATGCGCAGTTTTGAGGCCCCGCACGGTGTCCATGATGATAATATTAAATTATCATGTTTTCATATTATGTCCATGTGAGCATGTGCAGCATAAAAATAACCATTATTCATTGGCATTACATACAATAAAATGTGGAAAAAAACTGCATATTAAGAGCACAAACGTCTCGCTACTCAAAACCCTCATTTGTCCCACGTTCATGCAGGGCCTCAGTTTCAAGGCTATTTGTGCATAAATAAATGTACATAACCCCTAAATGCAAACAAACTGCATGCGGGGAATCTATTTTATACTGCGCATGCGCAGTTTTGAGGCCCCGCACGGTGTCCATGATGATAATATTAAATTATCATGTTTTCATATTATGTCCATGTGAGCATGTGCAGCATAAAAATAACCATTATTCATTGGCATTACATACAATAAAATGTGGAAAAAAACTGCATATTAAGAGCACAAACGTCTCGCTACTCAAAACCCTCATTTGTCCCACGTTCATGCAGGGCCTCAGTTTCAAGGCTATTTTTATAAAAACAAATGAGTATTGGGAAGAAATTTAAACAACGAGCAGCTTAATAAAGAAAATTAAATAAGAAAAATAGTCAAACGTTGAATAAGCATGTCACGGTTCCTGATCTACGATTTTCACCAAGCAACTTCGGAACACCGTGTTTTTTTTTCAACACTAGAAAATAAACCTTAAATAAACAAAAGTGGGAGTTTTGTCAATAGGAGTCAATAAAAGTGACGTTAAAAACAGAATTCATAAAAAATATTATTTTCAAGCAATTTTAACATTTTAAAGAGGGGTGGCGGATTTAGGCACTCCCACGCTCATTTTTCATATTGTTGAGGCCTTCAATCTCAATAAATATTTTTCATTTGCCAAGTATTTGAAATGTAACCAAAACACCCCAGCAAATGCACATTCAACCTAACTTGATTTATTTAAGTTTATATGTCAATCGATAAACAACTTTTGAAAATATCGTAAAAATACCCCCCAAATGTGGCGGATTTAGGCACTGCACCAGTACATGCCAAATTTTGCTTTGTAATTAATTAATCAAAATAAATAGAGAATATTAGGTTAGTGTCTTAATGTACTCGAGTTTATTCGGCGAGTTGGAGAAAAGTTTACATGGCGAGGCTCTGCCGAGCCATGTAATCTTTTCGTAGCGAGTACCTTTAATTTTGTACATAGCCTTCTCACTCGCGTATAAATACAATAACAAGCAAATTCCTTAAGGTAGAACGCGAAATAGTTCTCAAGTTTAGCGTAAAATTGTGGAGAAACAAAGCAAAGAAACACCACACACTGCGATTGAAATTTAATCAGTTTCTTAAATAACACATTTTAAATATACAATATGAAGAATTTAATGAAAAATAACCAACAGTTTTCTTCTAGTCAGTTAACGGTAGCCATTTGCAAACAAGCCTGAGTCACGTAGTAGCACATGTGTCAATTACACACCACGGATATGCGAAACACGAAAATCAACAAAGAAACATTTGAACAACACAGATTGTTGGATTTAATTTGTGTAAATATTGAAATTCTGAACATTGAACACTGCCCCGTAAAATTGAGAGTGTGTCTGAAGGAGATAGGTGGAAGTTGAGAGCAACACTGATTGACATCAATCCATACAGTTGCATAAATTCTTCAAACCATACCTGCTGAACCATGTGAACTGAACTGTGAGAATTGCCATTTTGTTCATTTTTGATGTTTGTTGTGTTAAATAATTCAGTTTCAGTTTCATTTTGCATAAATCATCCCAAATAATGTTAAATGTGACATTATCAATATTATCTGACATGTTTTTTTTCTGCTTTTGTTCAGTTTATTTTTATAAAAATTAATTTTGACAGGTTTATGTTGGATTTTAAGCAGACAACGTTGAAATTGAGTGTAATTATATAGAATAACAACAAAATGTACATTTTTCAATTTTATTATTCATAAAATAAAATGCTTCTTTAATGTATTGATTAATATTATCGAGTGAAATTGTAAACAAGCCGTAACTTCATTTGACCTTTAACCGGAAATGAAAGGTACAAAAAAAGTAGTCCGTCATGTAGGTGTTAGATAAAGGCTAGGTGTCGGATAAAGCTTAAGTTTATCTGACACCCTAGATTTTCTTCTATAAAATCATTTAGTGGTAGGATAAAACAAAAATTATGTTTAATGTTGAGAAGAAGGCATTAAATTCAAAAGATAAACAGTTACCACAGAAATAGAGATACCGCGAAAATACAGATGCCGACTATATAATAACAAGAAAATAATAAAAAAATAAAATAAAAAGAAAAAAGTTGTTCCCACTGGGGTTCGAAACTCAGACCTCCGGATCAAAAGGCTAGTGCCTTACCCACTTGGCCTTTCCGCTTTACATATTCAGTATCATATTTTTAATCTTAGTTATGACAAACTATTTTATTCTAAACGCGCTAATTATAGTGTGCACTAATCCTATCTTTGTTCCCAGTGTAAATTGCAAGCGACCCAAGTGTTGTCAACCATTTGAATGAAAACAACAGAAACACTCCAAATTATTCCATTGTTTAGGCTAGCATTACAAATGCTTTCTAATTTTAACTGATGATTATTAATAAATGAAAAGGAATTAACAGCATATTTCTATGTCCATAGTGTTATTTCGCTCCTTTGTATACACATTCTTTTATTGGAATCTGTGACAAAAAGTTGTCAATTTGACAATCTGTGAACAGGTACCTTCGGTTACTAGATTAACCGAAAGCGCACGCTTTCGGTAAAAGTACCGAAAGCGCAGTGGAATAACCGAAAGCGCACTGGATAAAAGCGTTACCTATACAATATTAGTAGCATGAGCTATATACTGTTAATAAATATGTTTAAAGCCACGTATTTAAATGTTTTATGATATTTTTTAGATAAAGTTGCTATGTTGTTGAAGTTTATTAAAATGCAAACTCGTTATTTTGATTTATAAATCTTGTTCCATCCTGTCACTGTATTCATTGTTTCATGCAGTTGAAAGTGTGTATTAAAGCAAAACCACTGGAATATTTTTACATGTAACAATACAGTACCAATGACAAGGACACAAAAAAGCATGTTGTATGGTTAAAAACTATTCCGTATGTAGCAAAATAATCTTGACATACAAGAATTCGAAATTTCTCCACATAACAGTACTGAAGTAATTGTTAACACAAAAATTACATAAATGTTTATGAAACTAACATAAACTTTGTTAAGTCTTTCGGTTTCCGTCAATGTCAACTCCCACCCTTATCGTTACTGTCTTCTTATCTCATAACATTTACGCGTCTCTGTCATTCGTTCTTATGTTAAGTCTGTCCGTCAATGTCAACTGGAACCACCAAATCTGTCACACTTTCGGTGGCTATCCTTTTCCGTCTGGGTAAGGTCAAGGTCCTAACATTCACGCGCCTCTTTCTTTGACCTGGTTTCTTGCCATTTCTAGCGGGAGCTAGGACTTGAGTCAGTCCGTCACTTGTCGTCACCAGTCGGTCTTCGTCCTGCGCAACAAACGCCCGAAGTCGTCGGTAGTGTACAGTTCTTTGATTTTCCGTCATCATCATCCATTCTGTCTTAGTTTTGTGGAAACGCGCATGGCTGTCAGAGAGTCGTAAGTCGCCTGTTCCTACTATGGCACTGCGCAATTGTCTGTATTGTCCATTGGCAAGCTCGTGAGTCAGTTTAACGAATTCTGGAAGCGGCTTAGCTTTCCACTCTACAGTTTGCTTAAGAACGTGATTCATGCTCTCACAGTTGTTGTTAGTCCATTCTTTTCCAACTAATTTCGCACGAACTGGATCACACACCTTTTTCTTTAACACTGTCTTCAGCCGGTTTTGGAAGTAGTCTCTGAATGTCGTCGATATCTCACCCAATTTGTTTTCGAGCGTTGAAAATTTTTCGTTGTAGCATATGGTGTCGTCAGCTGATATCAGACCATCCTGTCCAAATATGTCGGTCATTATGTCGTCCCGTTCCTGTTTGGTCACTGCGTCGTTTTGAAGAATATGTTTTACGTTGTCCTTCAGATGCTTTGCACAGAGTACATGTGTACATTCAGGCATGACACTTGAAATGGCCTTCACCAGCGCTTTTTCGTCATCGCTTCCTATCACAAGATTTGTCAGCGGAATGCCCGACAACGCTATCTTGATATGATGGAAGAAGTGACTGAACGTGCTGAAGTCACTACTATCGTGCACGAACATTGGGCCGAGAAATACGGGATGCTGACCAGTTCTGGTTCTTTTTGCCGACAGTTGCTTGAAGCATGTTACAGTGACGTGCATTTTGCACAAATTAAATGTTTTGTCTATTCCAAGCACAGTCTTTCCAGAGCAACACATTGTTTTGATATCGCTTATTTGCTCATCAGTGTACAATACTGCGCACGGTGATTTCCCGTTTGTGTGTACAACTGCTCGAACGAAGGGGTCATTTTGTGCGACTAATGTTTCCAAGTGTCGTATTTGGTCGGCATAATTATCTCGGTGTCCTTCAACAGAATGTTCTTTTTGCTTCTGCCGATATATAATGTCGTGGATCTGCTGTACTCCTCGCGGCTGCGACAATTCGTCGTACTTGTTAATGAGCTTGTTAAAAATTTGATGTGGCTTATGTTTCCCAATCATTGTCATTGATGTCCCCTAGTACTTGGTCGGATGTGCGGATATATTCTGTCGCTGATTTTGAATTCCCATGGATTGTCAATCCAGGAAACTTTCCGACGTATTCAAACACTGCCAGATTGCACCGGAAGCCCTCATCACCAAGCCATGTTACGCGTTTCTTGAATGTCTTTTCCGCTTTCAAAGACGTGTAGTACCTATGTACAACCAATAATTGGTTTGATGCAGGCTGTGGGCTTAGAGGGGTGTATTCGGTTTTACCTTTGTTTCTTTTTCGGATGGAATACAGTCCATTTTTCAAATAAATATGCTTTACGGTTTCAGTTCCGTTACGCAAAAAGTAGGATTTCGGTGCAGCACCGCTACTTGCGTCCCACACACCGCAGTCGTCGGCAAAATTACTCCTTTTTTTTGAATGTCTGTTTTCCATGTTTTGAGAATTGTCAAATATAAAGAAGACGTTTTCCTTTATCCCGCTTGGTATACGGTCCCTGCCATTTACATCCTGTGTGAGCAATTTCAGAACAGAATTAACATCCATAAAGCCGGCATGCAATACACCCGACGTTTCATCTACCGTCTCGGTTGTCACAGATATGTTCAACACGTCAGTAGCGGCAGATTCTGTCCCCTCTGAAGCACACTCGGTTGTGTTGGATGCAGCACTTCCATTTTGATCAACTATTTTGTGTGTTTTTTGTTGGCGTATCACAATGTTGGCCATGAACACTTCCGCTACAGAACTTTTCATTCACCGACGTGTTGTTGACCATTGAGTTGTTTGGTTCTTCATCGACATCCGTCGAAGCACTAAGTGCTGACGTTATTGGCACGTCACTGACTTCAGACATGACTTTTATGCAGCTAGTGTCAGCTAATATGTCTATTTCACACGCATTGTCGTCAGAGGTTTCCAAGTCACTAGCACTGTATGATATGTCCATCGGATCGCAATCAGCAAGTCTTGATATATCAAAACAATGCGCTAGAGACACAAGCGTGATGAAATGGTTACACTTGAAGTCAGTAGGACATCACGGTCGCTTTTGGATGTAAGCTTTGATCCACGTTCCTTCCTCGTACGGTACGAGTGAATGCCGCTGACATCTCCCTGATCTGTTGGGGCGGGAAATACGACTGAATAGGCTGCTTCAAAGCGGCGCTGATTGCATACAAGTGAGCCATTTCCGAGTAGGCGTATATAGTCACTGCTTTTTTTACCAAATCTGCATACGGACTGGTAGAAATTGCAATTTCATTTAGGAAGTCATTTCTAGGAAGCCCCGTGTCGTAAGAAGACCTGTTTAATATCATTTCTATCGCCGTCTTCAGTCTAAGAAAGTATGTGATAGTCCTCCACTCCGGTTAATGCTTTTGACACAGTTCGGTACAGACAGTTTCCATCACCAATTGTTGTCAAAGGGCAGAAGTTTGCATTCATTTCAGGCTGGTACATGCGTAATATCTTAACTGCCTCTGTGTCGACGTCCGATGTGCTGAACATCAGATTTTCATTCACTGGAAGTTCCACTTTGTACGTTAACAACAGTTTGGACTCGGATTTCGCTTGATGTAAGCTTTTCTGGCCGCCCAAAGCATGTTCTATGCACAGCCTGAAAAAAAAGAAAATACTGCAATACTTACTGGGCAAAAAGAAAGAAAGAGCACAAAAAAGGACTGACTGACTGACTGACTGACTGGTTCAAGTAATATCGGAAACTGAAACAAGTGTACATACCTCTTGAGCGCAGCTTCGCCGTCGTACGTTCCATTATGAAATCCACACTTCTGACACACAAACTTAAGGTACGATGGAGACCATGATTTTAGGTCTTTAGCCGACATGTAACAGCACTGACGATGCGACCAGTTTTTACAGTAATGGCACTGGATAGATCCATCTGCACACTCTTGTGAACACACAGAACAAGGATATTCCACCATGTTTAGAAACACACTTATCCGTTGTAATAAAAACAAAAACCTTTTGAAACTTATATACATATGTCTGCCTTTGAGTTGCCTTTGAGTTGTAATGCCGCTTCAAACTGTAAAAATATTGTCGGCATTTTCTGTTTTATTTCAGATTTCACTGTTGCAAACATGGTCTGTTATTACTGGAAACAATATTATAATTGTGTAATTATGGCATGATTGTAATTGTTTGGTTTTCTTTTATTAAGTTCTTAGTAATCTGTTCTTTAAATAGAGGTCTCCATCATTAAAGACGGCGCTAATTAATTGTGGTGGGTGGAGAATAATTTCTTTAGAGCGTTACAAACTTTATGTCAATTTTAATTGTATTTGTGAAAGTGTGTGATCCCTTAGGTTTTTGAAGGTGTGAATTTTTCTCATACAATGCATGTGGATGGTTGATTTTTTTTATATCATTGTGCAAAAGAGTGAAAACAAATAAAACAACAAATTAAAACGTTCAATTAATTTATTCATTTCATAACTGCAATATTCATTTCATAAATAAACTATAAAAACTTTTACATTTGACATGAATACACAAAATTATGACATATAATAGTGAAACAGTTATAAACAGCAAATACTTTTCATATTCAATTCCTATTTCAAATACCATAACTGGTTATACCGCAACTATATCGAGTTTGCATTTTAATAAACTTCAACAACATAGCAACTTTATCTAAAAAATATCATAAAACATTTAAATACGTGGCTTTAAACATATTTATTAACAGTATATAGCTCATGCTACTAATATTTTATAGGTAACGCTTTTATCCAGTGCGCTTTCAGTTATTCCACTGCGCTTTCGGTACTTTTACCGAAAGCGCGCGCTTTCGGTAAATCTAGTAACCCGGTACCTTTAAGGGGAAGACTGCTCTAAGAGAGATCTACTTGGGAATCTATAGATAACTTTTATTTCAATTATTGTCGTCATAAAAAAATCTGCATAAATGAACCAATTACATAAACAACTTATAAATTTTACTGAACTGGTAAGTTACTGCTACAATTTATACGATGATGCAACCGACTGAAGATCGCAGTTAAAATGAAATAAAATCTACAGAACTTCAGATGTCAGAACAGCGTCCTTAACGACTTGACGTAAAATTATGAAAATTAACCTTACCACTTGAATTGGGAACTTCTTTCAACTGCTTTATTTTGTTCTAGTTACAGAAGCATTCCCTTTTATTAGTTTATAGAAAAGTTTAGTACAAAACGAAAACCTTATTTTCCTGCAACACACTTGCTTAAACGTTATCTTTACAG